>CM055897.1:20127356-21472582 GCA_029582155.1 Panopea generosa | reverse complement strand
GAGATATTGATGTAATGTATTACAATACTATCAATTGGTTAACCGTATGATCACGGCACCGTATGAGCAAAGAAAAGAATAGGTCTTAGGTTTTTTTCTGTGCAACACCATTAATTTTGTTTAAATGATTTTCATTTCATATAGTTTTTTGGCATCTTTTTATATTCTAATTATTTAATGCAATTTCATGATTTCAGTCACTGATTAACTGAATTTTTTTTTTGAGAGTGAAAAATACCAACAAATTGATTGAAAAAATACAATTAATATCATTCATTGCTCCAGATAAGCACTATTTGGGGATATTTAAGCATTGAAATTTCTGAATAAAGCCAACTTGATAAAGCACCAAAAGTTAAATTAAGTGGTAAAATAAGCAATGGTTATTCTCAGTTTCAGTGTCAATTTATTTTTGTGTTTGTTTTAAATGGCAAGTTGATAAGAATGTTTTACCCGCAACAATAATCACTGCATACCAATTTAGGGTAAAATACTCATTTAAAGAAAACTTTATCTGGAGCTCTATATTATACCTTCTGTCTCTCATATATATCAGTATATGTACAGTATTGAAGATTATGCTTAAGATGCTTGAATGACGTTATTATAAAAAACTACTTCGGATTAGGCGATTTCACCATATATCAGAATAGATTTTAAAATCAAAATTTATTTTAAATCTATCAACAAGATTTATATAAAAAAATGTAATTGACAAATTTAAAAATATATATGCATCATATTCAAATGTGGTAAAACAGAGACTGTTCTCAATCCAGATAAACAGTATATAGTAATAGCTAGATAAAACCACAGAACCTTTTGTCATGTGAAGGTATGTCAGAATGTAAACATTTATAGATGGTAAACATTAGATCAACGTGTAGCGCGATTTATTGAAGTTGAACACACGGCCGACATCTCATTGTATTCGTAAAATATGTTTACTATACACAATTGTGCATATTAAGTAAATCACCAACAATAGTAAATATCAAAATATGCCTATGTAACAAAATAAATACATCTGTTGATTTTTTACGTGATAAGATGCGCAGAGCATCTTACACATTTCAATACAGAGCATCTTCCACGTTTGAGATAAAACATAAGATCAAACATATTTTACTATAAAATATTACCTTTTTGCTTTTTCCATTTTTCGTATGTCCATTTATATGCTTTTTTAATCCCATTTATTTTGCCATTACATGACACAGTCCATCCGACACAACCACACCAGCAACCATGTTTGAAAGAAATGACCTTTGCCCTGGAAAGGGCGGAACACATCGAACGAGCTCGAAACTATTTATAGTAACAACATGTGTGTGTCGTCCGATGGTGCTATCACTGTTTATGCGAGTGAGAGAATGTACTGCGTGCAATTCATTTTAGTCGGCAGTCTTATTTTAGTATTATAATGATTGTATTATGTTATAAAATCAGTTATTTTCTGATCTGATTAGGGGGCCGGAGATATTCAATATTTTACAATATTTTTTAAATTTTGCAATAGTACTTTTTTCTCTTGCCGGAGTTGTTATATATAGATCAGAGACATCGGAGTGTTTATATATAGATCAGAGACATAGACATGTGTCTGTCTCATCAAGGACTTGCACACAGGGGTACGGAGCCTAGCAATAATTAAAAAAAAATCCCCCCTCCCCTAAAAACCCCCTAAAAAAACAACTCTTTATATACCCAACAATTGAAAATAAAAATAATAATAAAAAAAAATTCACGAATATATAAATATATTTACATATTCGTAAAAAAATTTTTTTTTTATTATTTTGTTTTCAATTGTTGGGTATATATAGAGAGGGTTTTTTTTTGGTTTTGTTTTTTTAAGGGGTTGTGAGGTGGGGGGGGGGGGGGGGTAATTCTTGCTAGGCTCCGTACCCCTGTGGACTTGCATAGAAGGATAGGAAACTTGCACTTTCCTGATTAAATGTTTGATGGAATAGCAGACGAAGGATTAATAATTTGCAAATTTAATTATTCATTCATAATTCACAGGCAACTTATTTCTTGTACATAAACTGTAAGTTGTATGTAATCTTCGATGTTTAAACATATTTCGATCTCGCAAAATGATCTTGAATTAAAGATATTGAGGTTTTAAGGAAAATTTATCGCAACGTGTCGTTATTTTAGCTGCAGTATACAAATTTTGTAATCAAAAGTATTTCAACAATTTTAAACATATTTCTGGGAATGGTATTGTTTTGGGGAGTTTTTTCAGGTTTTTTAACTGGTCATTCCACTGTATACCAATTAATCGACATATACCACCAAATTGTTAATTCAACTGACTCTAAACTTAACACTTGTTTGGTCTTCTGTGATATTTCTAAAGCATTCGACCGTGTTTGGCACAAAGGCCTTCTATTCAAAATGCAACAATACGGTATAAAATGGCAAAATCTTAAATTGGTTCAATAACTATCTTTCCGGTAGGAGCCAAAAGGTATTTTGTCGGCACATCCTCTTCTCATACAATGTCCGTCAATGCTGGTGTACCGCAGGGGTCTGTCCTGGGTCCATTACTATTTCTAATTTACGTAAATGATATAGCAGACAATTTATTAAGTCTTGCACGTTTGTTTGCAGATGACACTTCCTTAGCGAGCTCTGCTACAAATATATCAGATCTTGAAGGTATAATAAATCACGATCTAATTATGTTATCTGCTTGGTCAAAAACAGTGGTTAGTTACGTTCAATCCCTTGAAAACTGAAGCAATATTATTCACATCAAAAAAGTTCGTAATCCATCACTATTGTTTTGAAAATATTCCTGTAACATTTGTTGAAAATCACAAACACTTGGGCCTTACAATCAGTAATAATGGTAAATGGCACGCTCATATTGAAAACATAATACAGTCTGCATCCAAAATTCTTGGCATGATGAGAAAAGTTAAATTTAAAATACGCAGGGACTCTATTAATCAATTTATATATCATTTATTCGCCCAATTTTAGATTACGCCTCGGTAGGGTGGGATAACTGTACCTGCTACGAGAAAGACAACTTAGAAACAAATTCAACATGAAGCTGCCAGAATTGTTACTGGCACAACAAGATCAATATCCATTTCAAAATTATATAAAGAAATTGGCTGATTATCTCTGTCAGACAGAAGAAAGTATCAAAAATTGATATTGGCATACAAAATAAAACATGGTATGACACCAAACTACTTAATATATTTATTTCCCGATACAGTTAGTATTAGAACAACATACGATCTTAGAAACTCACAAGATCTTGATATCATTACCAGACGAACTGAGCTCTTTGCAAATTCTTTCATTCCATCAACAGTTTCGTTGTGGAATAAACTATCAGTTGCTTTAAGGGAAGCACCATCATTATCAATATATAAACGAAACCTTATAAATACTTGTTTTCATCCAATTATAGTTCCAAAACACTTTAACTATGGTATACGAATATTATCTGCACAGCATGCAAGACTAAGAAATAATTGTAGTAACTTAAATCATGATCTTTACGTTAATCATATAGAAAATTATCCAACATGTATCTGAACGCATGGAGTGGAAGATGCTGAACATTACTTTTTTAATTGCATTCTTTTGTTCAACAAAGAATTAAATTATTTCAAAACACAAGGTTTGTTCCATCCACTCAATGTCAAAAGCTGTTATATGGATCAGACGTGCGTGCGTGCGTGCGTGCGTGCGTGCGTGCGTGCGTGCGTGCGTGCGTCAATTTTGATGAAAGCTACCCGATTTATTAGAGTTGTTTTTTTGTTTTTTTTAATTTTTACTCCATTTTAAATATGAAGCTTTGAACTGATTAATAGAATTTGCATTTTTTATATGAGACGGAATATAGTTCCACAAACAAGGGCCTGAATAAGCAACGAATTTCGAAACATTTCAGAATTTGGCTTAGAAGAATACAGCTGTATATTAGAGGATGACCGTAGTGTACGTGTGTGTAAGTTACAATTTACTAACCTTGCATTGTAGTCTAACCTGTCTTAAGCAGCAAGTCAAGAGAAGAAGCTAAATTTGCTTTTTAAGACAGGGTTGTTGCTTAATAGAGGTCAATTTGCTTTAAAAGCATAGGCATAGGAAATAACATATGTGGCTGCTTAATAGAGGTGACCACTTACACAGGTTTTATACTTTATATTATGACTTTATATGTTATCAACTGCCAGGAAATACACTTGACATATGGGCCGTTCTAAATTATTTGTTATTAGTGATCAGCATGACCTTTATGTAATCACGTGACTAAGATTCACACACATATCTGCTTCTCCATGGTTTGCTGTAAGAAAGATCACATCCGTCCATCACAGCGAATTCTCCATCTATAATAATTTCTGCATCCATGTTACAATTTAATCATTAAGATATTAGACAAAACGTGTATTACATATTTTTAGTAAGATCAATGAATTGTTTCCAATTTGAGTGGAAAAGAACCATATTTGATGGAAAAGCTGGATATAATATTTCTATTTCTAGTGACGTTACATAACAACAGTAAAAAATATCCACCAGAAGTCAACGATTTTGGATCCCTTTTGGTCTACGTTTGTCTTGGAAAAGTTCCTGGCAATCACTTGACTGTTAATTACTCCTAACTTTAGAATATGACCGAGATCATGTGTTTAGAAGGGTCATAAACCGTACGAGATCTACAGCTCGGTGTAAGAAGAACTAAAAAAATCATGTGTAAGAACGAACTGTGCTAAACCAATATTTCTTCGAAATTCACTATGTTTTGCTTTAATAAAAGTACATGATGTTATTTACCAGTTATACATTGTTTGTTTGAAGGAGTTCTATTTTGGTTGATATACTATGGTGTTACCTTACAAACTCTACGTAAGCACAAGTTGTGTTTCCTCTAAAATTCTCATATTTGCAAAATACTAATCACCACTGCGAATAAGTAGATCGCCAGTATTTGCTATAGGTACCTTTTTTATTCTCTCTACGAGTGTATTGACACCAGAAAATAAATGAGTACATTTGGTTAATTTTTTTTTCTTAAATGATGACAGCCGATCTTCTTAAACATGTACTAGTAGTTGCTATAATATTTCCAACAATTCCTATTGACATTTGCATAGGACTTTAATAGGAAGTTTAGCTATCCTGATATATTATACATTTAATATGATTTTAGTATCAGCTGCATTTCTCTTCAGACTCAGCTTTGGCTCAGACTTAAAAAAAGTCAGATTCGGCAAAACTAATCACTGATTTTCCAAGAGTTATTATTTAACATACATGTACATAGGAATTTGAGCATTGTATTTTCTTAGTCTTGCAGTACAACTGTTACAGTTTTCAACTTAAAATATTTAAACATTATAGATTACCGTCCATAGAGTGCCGTTTATTATGTACTGCTGCGCTGAGAAGGACAACAAGTTAAATACACATTTGTCTGGAAATGCTCTAGATATAATGATAACAATACAACTCCTTAATGATGGAATGGCTTTTCAAATATAGATTTGGTCTAGATGATGTAATATCAATATATCTAAAATTGCTGAAGATTTCATGATTTTAATGTTTAGTGGTACAGTAGATGTACAGTGCTGAAAGTTTATTTTTCCAATCCAATTAATTTATATAAAAAAGTGAATTTGCTGAGGTGAGCTAAAATAATAAAAGAATATGACATGCTTTGAACAATGCCCTCTTCAATATTTACCAACTGACCGTTGACCCAATGATTTAAATGAATGATAAATATACTTTAAGCACATTTTATGATATATTTAAAATGAATCAGTTCTATTGATAAACTATATATAATCTTAAATATGAATATTGTTAACTTATTATATATAGATATATATATATATATATCTCAGTTCCAGCTTAACATTTTGCGCATGCTACTATTGGTTGACTTTTGTGCCTTTTAAGTCCGTCAAGCTAGATGTATACCTGATATTTACATCATAACACTTGGAAATGTCGTGCTTAGTTTTAGACACATGTTCACGGTCAGGGAACTCTGTCACAACGTAGAGTGATTCGCGTCGACAGTTTGTCACAGATTCACGTCGACAGTATTATTGTTTTGTAAATTTTGTCACAGTTGCTTTGTCGGTGGCGGGGACATAATCGCTGATATGTAAATATAATCAAACGTATGAAGTATATATTTGACATTCCGGGGAATGTAGTATATTATAAGTAAAATAAGATCAAATGAACATCTGATTATGAATATTTCTTCAAGTTTAATTTTTTTAAAATGTCACAGGTTTGTGACGACAGGGTAACGGATCCTTATTTTAATGTCACGGATTCAGTGTCGATAGTTTTAACATTGTAGAATAGTGCAACCCTATGCCAATACTGCCATTTACACTTCGAGTCTCGTACAGAAGCTGTCCGGCATATAGTTTTAGAGTATCGTCGTTATGTTACGGATTATGTCTATGAAAGTTAGAAACCGACACACAGAAGCAAAACAATACCTCGGTTCTTACAACCCAATAGCAATAGTCATGTTTCGTAAGACTTCCGCTGGTAGTTTAAAACTCCTACATATAACGAATCATTTTAGGGAAAAATTGTCACTTTTTATACGTATTTACGTTTTGAGTAATGTATTTATCCAGCTCATCGATGATGTATGTCTTGTTCTCAATTAACTGCCAAGTTTAAGACTCTGATTAAAATCTTCCGCAATTCTTCATTATTCGTTTTTTTTATCTAACAAATAAGAAATTAATTAAGATTTGAACTTGGAACTTTTTCAAACTTTTCAGGATTAATAAAAACACAACACATATGGTAACGTTATATTCGGTTTTTTTATGAAATAATAAAACAAAATGTACACAAAAACTATCATGATCTGCAGGGGAAAACATGAAAGACAAGTTAGGGTAACGTGAATACCCGCAAGTATACTTGTAGATTCTGGAGATGTGCTTATTTACACATGTCAATATATTGTACATTTGACCACCCTCACAAAAAAAAAAAATGGAATTTATGTGTTTTATACGTTTTATATGATTAAAATTATGATCATTTGAAGGGGAAAAGATGTTGTAGTGATATCTTAGGCCCTACTTAGCAAAAAAAAAAAAGAAACGTCCCTCTTTTTTTATAACTGATGTAGCTCTGTCTGTGTTTCATGTCCAATGTACATGTATTTTTTTACCCTGGCGATGATGAGAATAATATCATATGCACCGTGTACATAGCACTTGGTGCCCAGAACATTTCATTTTCACTTATTCCACGTGCACAAGCGGTCGACAGGTTTTTCAGTCAACGTCATACGATTCATGCAATAGAGGCCGATTTGATTTTTTTTAATTTTTCACAGTTTTCAACATGCAACGGATTTCTGAAAACGGACGCCAATACAATGATAGTGGGTGGGGTAACGGCAACGGTGGTCGCATTCCAGTTATGGTGCTTTCACAATAGAATGAGCGACTTGAGGCACCTTTCCGATAAACCTGAACTGTTTACAGTTACAGACTATTCGTCACCGTTTACGTCGTAACTCGCAACTAATCGGAGTAGCGCGGCGCCCATACACTAGAACTGGTCAAATAATGACCCGACGTCACCTCAATGCCATGCCTTTATGTGTGCAACGTCATCTGAACTGGAGCTAAATGGCAGCCCATGTTCACCAGGCAATAATTGACCCAGGTCAATGTTTTCACATGGCCGGAAGTTTCCCTTGATCCTTGCAAAAATTGAGAATATCTGGGTCATAAAACCACCAAAATGATAATCTCTTTGATTTGGCTCACGACAGGCATTGCTATGAGGAATTTGCCAAATGCATTGGTTTTGCGTTACTTTACGTCGAGACGCCGTGCAATTATTGAATACATACCTGCAAATGGTAGATTGACAAATTCTTACTCAAACTCGATGACCTAGACGTTACATATCGAGTATCTGACAGTTTGTGATTTTTTTTTATTTTTTATATAAGTAGCATAACACTTGATGCAATGTCAAGAGCTAGTACTAAGTTCGAATTAGTTAAAAAGGACATTGACAATGTAAGCTTGCGCCTTGAAAATGTCGAGTCATTTCTTGATTAAACCGGAATTATTGCTGTTGAGAAAGCAAAAATATTCCAACAAGCCGAAACTATTGATTCTAAATTTAAGGATAAAGCAGCGCCGTTTGAGTTCGGTGTTATTCACGATACAACTTGTGAATCGTACGACTCATTCGTAAATACCGTTACTCCGTCAAAGAGTCCCATTTTGCCAGTCTCTGACGTGAATGATATTGAGTGTTTTCTTGCTGGTACTGTGTCCTGTAATTCTGTGTCAGTTCAAACAAGTGTCCCAATCGTCAAGGACGTCGGGGTGCAGTGCGATGATCAATTCTTTGATATATCTCGAAGGCAGGAGAAAAAAATGGATACACCGGGACAAAAATCTCCACGAAAGCGTCAGGAATCCCAGTCCATATCATTTATAAAAATAATCGATAGCAAGGGTACTCCAAGTTCAACAAATAAGACACGTTATTCCTGTGCAAATAACACAACGTGAAGAGAACGAACACAGTGATCTTGTGTATGAAGAGTTTACTCCTTATCTGAGAAAACGAACAAAGCGTTTTTATCTGGGAGGCTTCAAGTCGGGAATTACAGAAGACAAAATGGCAGCCTCTGTGAACAGAAGAGGACGTAAAACTACCTTGATCAGTGTCTTCCCGTGCAAAAGTAATCCAGATAATGTTATAATTCGCTTGAATGTTGAGGATGATGGAAACAGTGACAAACTACTACATCGTGGTTTTTGGCCACCGGCAGTTACATGTAAACCTTGGTTATCACGAGCGTCACAGGCTCGTGCTCGTGCTCGTGAAAAGAGGTTTCATCAGTACCATCATCACAGGGGGTACAGATTCCAATAAAGCAAGACAGTACAATGGAGACAATTATGGCGACGATATTTATGACTATAACATCTACTCAGAACTTGTTATTGATTAAACTATTCTACAGGTGTAAATCAGTTCATAATGTTAACGCAGTCGAGTATAAATGTAGCATTTTTGTGCAGTTGTCTTATTTTTAGCATAAAAGTTGACAATATAAAGCTAAAGTTTCTGACTTGGAATGTTTCTGGTCTGATGTCGAGCAGCACATACCTGAGTGATATTTTAGAAAGCCGTGGTGTAGACATTTGTGGCATATCAGAACATTGGTTATACGATAATAATTTGTCGTTATAGACTCAATTAACACTAAATACAAATCTGTTTCCATTGCTAATAATGACTGTAAATATAAAAATACCAGAAAAGTGGGAAAAGGGGGCGTTGCCCTATTATGGCATGCTAAACACGATAATGTTATCACGCCATTAAATATTGATGAATATCGTATTGTAGGTATACAATATCAAATGACAAATGATCAATATATATACATATTCCAAACTGTATCTACGGTGTAGCAATTATCCCATTGATACTTTCAGCGATTATATTGATGAGATTTATAACTTATGGAGTCTTAATTCGGAAAATGGTACAGTCCTGTTCATCGGAGATATCAACTCTAAAATACAAATCAACTCTGAGAATTATAGGGACAAATATGTAATGAGTTTCTTACATGATACAAATCTGATAGCTATTGACACTATGCCTAATTGTTCAGTTGTAGAAACTTCTTTTGTGTCTTATGATAATAGATTTGCAACATTAATTGACCATAATATATGTATACCAAGAGAAAAGGTTGATTGTATTAGCTATTGTGAAATAATTGATGACAACTTTCTTAATGTATCAAGACATCGACCTATAATTTGTTTTTAATTCTTCCTGTAACACGGCTACCAAATAACCATGCTAATGCTCATAGTGCTGAATCAAGCTCTCGTATAAACTGGAACAAAATTAGCCAGGAAGAAATACATTGTTACCGAGAAACTGTCAGAAACTCAAAAGATTTACTTTGCGTTTGTTTCCAACAATTTGTTCAAATGATGATATTGATAAGTTATATTAACGGATAGTTCAATCAATTATATCTGCTTTTTCGAAGTCCATCAAAAAGAGTTAATTTAAACATTTCTTAAAACCGTACTGGAATTCAAACTTTCGATTTTTCATAAACAAATTAAAAACAGCACTCTGTGTGGATTTTAGAGGGAAGACCAAGACAATCTAAATCGTTTGATGACTATAAACAAGCAAAGCGAGATTTCCGTCGTGTGCAAAGACAACATGTGCACATGTTTCTTGCAGAGCAGGATGAAGAGCTCGACCGATCAGCCGAAATGGATCGAGACCAATTTTGGACGATTATAAAATCAAAGCGAAAAGGTACCGACACTAAAGCTTATATGAGATTGGATTTGACGATGTAGTCTACCGTGATCAAAACGAAATTACCAACCAGTGGAAATCCTACTTTGAAAAACTATATTCACCGGCTGAAAATCCTGACTTTGATTCTTCGTGGAAAGAAAATATTGTTTCAAATGTAAATGATATTAAATCTAATCTTAATCTTTCTAATTCTACAGAGACCGTTAAAATATCAGCAAGAACTGTCCAAGAATTACTTCAATCCTGTAAACAAGGAAAAATGTGCGGGTGCGATAGCGTAATTACGAACATTTAATCCACGGTGGTGAGTCTCTCACATGGACTCTTTCGCGTCTGTATTCGGCAATGATAACATCTGGACACATTCCGCAAAAATTATATCGTGGGTGGGGGGTGGGGGGGGGGGGTTGGGGTGAGGGGTGTTATTGTCACTATTCACAAATGTGCTAGAAAGAGGAAAGACGATCCAACTAATTACATGGTTATTACTCTTACACCTACCATACTGAAACTGTATGAACGTATTCTTTTACTTCGTTCAAAAAGCAAAATCCTATCTATACTCAGTCAGCAACAATGGGGGTTACAGAAACATCTTGGATGTATTAGGACGTCATTCAGCCTTCGCGAAACAAAACTGTACGCTAAAGAAACAAACAGCAGAGCTTTTGTATGCTATCTTGACTGCCGTCAAGCTTTTGATAGAGTGTGGCACGATTGCCTTTTATATAAACTTCATGAACTTCACGACATTGACACATTGACTTTAAGAAGCTTTGTAATTTATATAGCAGTATGAGAAGCTGTGTTCAGAACCGGTCTTTTGTCTTGGACTGGTTTGATGTCACCCAAGGTACAAGACAGTGTGGCAAAAGCTCACCTACCCTGTATTTATTATACATAAATGGTTTAATTACAGAACTAGAGAAAGCTAAACAAGGACTATGCCTGTATAACATGAATATTTGCAGCCCTACCGTAGCAGATGACATGGTGTTAGTTAAACTCTCGGTAAATGGCTTAGAAAAAAATGCTTGACATTTGTTATCAATACTCTTTGAAATGGCCGTTTCGAGTATAACCCAGCTAAATGTGCTGTTGTTGTGTTCAATGAATCGAAGGCGGATTTTGAGAAAAGTGCAAGGATCTGGAGGCTTGGTACCAATCTAATCCCGGAAGATGTCAAATATAATCATCTGGGTATTGCATTGCACATGTATTCTCTTATCAATGAAACTGTTCACGATGCTAGCACAAAACTACGGGGAACATTACTAAGCATTACCAATAGCGGAATGAGCTCTGACGACTGTCTCAGTCCACTGTCACTTTCAAAAATATATCAGTCAATTGTGCATCCAAAGGCACTATACGGGTGCAAACTGTGGAACTATATGACTAAATCCAATGTACTGGTACTTGAGCGTTCCCATCAATTCTGCACAAAATATATACAAAAATTGTCTCTCCATACAAACAATGACGCAGCTTTAATGTCGATAGGAGCTGTGTCGATTTAAAATTGACTTCAAAAAGCTACAGTTCCTAGGACAGCTCTGTAGATTACCACGTAACTACTTAACTAAACAGACATTCGCTCATAGGCTGGTCAGGTGTGTTAATTGCATTGAGAGACACTGTTTAGGTTTTGTGTCCGACATATTCAGAATACTGCATAAATATGGGCTCTTTAGTTATATAAAGGAATACATGCAATTTGCTAGCTTTAAGTCAAAAGACACGTGGAAGTCAGTACTTCAATGCCATATAATTAAATATGAACAAGAACAATGCTTTGAGAGAATGTGTCGAACATTATCGATTGAGCAATGCTTCTCCACCTTTGGCTTTCAAGACCCTTGTATTCTCTAGAGGCTCAGTCGTAAGTACCCGTCTGTGAAAATGTATTGCTTCAGTGTGGTTAAGATAAAATGTAATTTCTTTTCCTATCATACAGCCGGTATATGTAAAAACTGTACGTCTAAGGTTGACAACTTATGAAACATCACATATTGTTTTGTGTGTGCAATGAACGTGAACGCAGGCGTTTATGGGCAGTTATTATTGGACATAATTATTAGCGTACAGTGCTTTAATAGATTAATAAAGTCAATCACCTGCTTATCAAATTATAGACCTTTTGACCGGACTTAAACATTATCACCCAAGTGCTGATAATAGTGAAACAGTTATGTTAGCTGCTGTAAAAGTATGCCATAAACTTATCATGTAAGTACGTAAGTTAAATGAAGGTGACTAGTGGTATTATATTCCAACAGTAATTATTTCATTATGCAGCTAGTCTGCGCATTGTGCTCAAATCAACCAAAGAAAAGTGACTTGTGATCATTTATTTCAATATGTATTTCTTTACCAGTCCATTATATACTTAGTTCGAGTCTTGTGTTTTGTTTCGACAAGATCGATTACTGGGTACAAACTGTCTTATGGCTTTCGATTTTGTATGCTTACTAGTGTACTTACATGTATTGGTATTATAGTACAAGTTGAGGTTGTTCCGAGTTTGAGTCTTGTGTTTCTTCTCGTCAAGACTCAATTAGTGGGTACAACTAGTTATTGAAAAAGTGTATAGATTTGCATGTAATTAATATGTATGTGTGTATATATGTGACCTTTCAGTTCTGTTTATGTTTGTATATGTTTTGTATTATAACATGTCGCTCTCCCTTCAGTGGAGGTAATAAAGATATATATCTATCTAGCTGGCCTATTTATTTTATTGGGCCCATATCAACATCATGTGTTTAGGTCTACATTGAACAGTCAATGGTTTATTATTAGCGCCTCATCGAAAGTGGAGCTTAATGAAAGGTTAACCCAGGATATTTTAGCATGATGGTGTGGGGATAGGAGGGAAGGCCACGAGGGTAGGACCCCTTGTCGTCCCACACACCCGAATACATATAGCAGTGTTAACATCAAAACACAGATTTTCATAAACATCAATGCAATTACAAGATTCAAGATTCAAGAATCAAATTCTTTATTCAGTAATTTAAACATATAATGTTTCTCATTACACACAAATTCAGATAATAAATGTAACACATGACACATATATAATAGATCAATATTATGTTAGATTCTTTTAAATTAGAAAATTTCGTTATTTAAATACATATATTTTAATAGATTTTGAGGTTGGACAAATATAAATTAAACATTTAAATACTTTGTCAAATAAATACTTGAGTAGATCAACACAAAAAGATAGATGTATTTATTATGTATTTTGATTGTACAAGGAATTGCGAGTACTAAAAGCTTGATGAATAAACTTACACAAATTTAACAAGACTGAATACTTCTTACTTTGCATTAACTCAATGAATTTTATCATACTGGCCGTTTATAATAATATGATTTAATAAAGCTTTTACGGATATCCTGATAACTAGGACATAGTAACACAAAATGGTATTCATCTTCTATGTCGTTAAAGTTACATAGAGTACAATAACGCAAGTTACGTTCAATTCTGTTCTGTGCATAACGACCGGTTTCAACTTTCAACTGATGTGAAGATAATCTTAATCTTGACATAGGAATTCTTAATTTTCTTGGAAGCATATCTAAATAATTTTCGAATTCTAAAGTAGTTTTTAACATTTTATAAGTACATAGTGAACGACTGTTTTCGATTTCATTAAACCATTTTTGTTTAAAATTATCTAGTACTCTCTCTTTAAAAACAATATGGAAGTTTAACAAATGTGCATCATCAGTACTTGACCATATATACGAAAATCCATAATCATCCAGTAGATTTTTGATGTTTTTTACCCAATTCTTACCACCTTTATTACAATCAATAAGTAATGAATTATATAAATATTTAACTATTATGTTATCAGATTTAACAATTTTAGTCCAGTATTTAATCATACGAACATATTTATTTATATACAATGGGTATCTACCTAACTCTCCATATACACCCATATTACTTGTCGAGGTTTTAACATTTAATAAATATTTACACAATTTCAGATGAATTCTTTCGATTTCTTTTGATTTGGAAAATCCCCATATTTCGCAGGCATAATTAAGAGTTGAGCCAACAAAGGCATCAAATAATTGACAGACAGTTTTAGGTTTCAATGTATATTTACGAGTATTTGCCAGTAAAATGTTTAATGCTTTAAGACCCTTTCCAGCCAATGCTTCCTGATTAAGAGAATAGTTACCGGTATAATTGAAAACAGTGCCCAGATAATTAAAATCATTCACTACTTCTAAAGGTTGATTATTAAAAGTCCAATTTTCATCACTTTTTAAAGGACCCCTTTTTCGAAATACAACAATCTTGGTTTTAGCAGTATTCACCTCTAACCCCCAAGGGTCACAATATTTATGTAAAAGATTAATACTTTTTTGCAGATCAGTCGGGTTTTTACCTAATATCACCATATCATCAGCAAAAAGCATTAAGATAAATGTAATGTCAATATACACACTAGTGTCTGCACTCGACCGGGGAACAGTTTGTGGTCGCTTGATGGTTATTAACCCTTTTTAGCTCGTATTTTTGTAACAAATGAAGAGCTTTTGTCATGACTCTGTCGTCGTCGTTGTCGCTGTTGTCGTCCACAGCTGGTTAAACTTTTATGTTTAGCTCAGCATTTTCTTTCTGAACAAACTACCTAAGTTGTAGTACTAAACTAAACTTCATAAACACATTCGTAACATGTATAACAATGTATATAGCAAAGTTACCTAAATGTCCATACTATAAAACCTTAGGTTAAAGTTTTTTGTTTAGCTCGGGTTTTGATCTTTTTTTAATCTATTTTGTTTTTAAGTAACAGGTACTGATTCTGTTAACTGATCATTATCCTTTCAAAAAAGTTTACATCACTGACCTTGACTTTCATAGCGAACTTAGTTAATACTTGCATTGTCAGGTTAAAGTTTTATGTTTAGCTCGGGCCTTTTCTCTATTTCTCAACAAACTACTTAGGTTATAGTGACTAAACTTCATAAACACATTTATGCTCATTAAGTAAATATGCCCCAAAGGGAGCGACCGGGTTTTCTTCATTGTTTTTTTGTTGTTGTTTTTTTTTTTTACTTTTTACTAAATGAACACTAAATGGCTTAGTGTTAAACGTTTTGACTGACAGTTTATGTAACGCTACGATGAAAGCTGAGATGATTGGTGTTTGGAAGCCATCCGTTGCTAAGGCCATTTCTAAGCATAGCTCGGTGGGCTTTATAATTTGTACACGACTCTTTCATAATTTAACCAAAGGCGGTTTCTTTTCAATGTCATTCACTAATACACAGTGATGACGAACTTCTTAATAATTAAGAACGGACTTAATAATTAATTTTATAGGCTGTTTTAACAAACAAGAGCGACACAATTTTTAAGCGATTCCATCGGATGTCAAATGAGGTAAAACACTCTGCGATCGTTCCCTTTGGGTTTCTTAATTGTTAAATTTATTGAACTATTACATAGTGCTTTTACTATCCCACAGTGTCGAGCGTTTTAAGAGAGAACAAAGGTATTTGTCTTAAAAGTCTTTAAAAGTCTCAACCATGCGCATTTAAGGTCATCTAGGCCTAAAGCCCAATATGAGATATGCAGACCGCCATATATAGGATATGCGCTGTCGGTCCGCCTGTTTACATTATTGTTTACCTTATTGTTATGTACATGCATATTTTAAACAAACGTACACATAAATATGATACCATTTTGTTTTACGACCAATATTCTCCAACTTCTACATATCATTATGCCCCACCTTTGACTATGTAGAGCAGTCAATAATTTTCAGTGATGCAATACATGTGTCTACTGTCTAAAAGTCTTCTAGCTTACTGTTAAATAGCCTAGTGATTAGAACGACGATAATAACATGCCTAATTTCCTGTTCGCCAAAATGACTACTTTAAAGCAAAAGGGTTAATAAAAACTTAAACTTGACTGATTTTCCGGCTTTTTCATTGAGGGTTAATAGACCTGATTCGGGAGATATCAGGCTCTGGGATAGACTAATACACAATAAAAAGAGGACGTATCGACAGTTTCATTGCAGACAACTCGACATAAGTATTTCGTTTTTATTTTCATAGAACGTGTTCTGTACCATTTCCCCGCTCTCTGTACCGATCACATTTTGGCATATTTCGTTTTACTATGTATTTCATCGTCTGAGAATTTAGACTTATTAAACGTTTATATTTTACATGTAAACATACAAGTAAATATAAGGGTTGAATTCGGGATTAAAACAACGATAGAGGCCGATTTGGAAGACGAGGTAGAGCACTTAATGTCAAAATCGCCTCACGTTTGAACTGAAGCAAACGATTTTCTAAGAAACCGTACTGCCGATGTTTATGAGACTTCGTCTACAAGTTTAAGCTTCAAAAACGGGTCGAACTATGGATTTAGATTTTTTAAAAACAATTTTGATAATGAAAAGTCACATATTTGTTACCTTCCACGTATTGTTTTTACATCATCTTACTCTGAACCGGAAGTTGTACGTATGGTACAGGCGTCTGTACCATTCGTGCGTTTAACAGGCATGATATATAACACTGTTAGGGATACACGGATATTTATGAAACATGCCGTGTTTTGTATAAGTACATGTACAATATCCATTAAATAGTAATACTCCAATTAGAATCTTACGAAAAAGCGTGTCCAGACATACTTTAATGGAGCCAAATATTTTCAATGGAACATTGACTCATTTATTAAATTATGCTTAGGCGTACCGCTTTACCAGGACTTGTATGGGAGTAACGCTTAACCAGGAACCGCTTTACCAGGACTTGTATGGGAGTACCGCTTTATCAGGATTTAAATGGGTTGTTGGCATAAAGACTTACGTTGTTCAAGAGAAGCAGTGTACTTCCATAAATGTGGATTTTTTTAGAATTACCCACACATCCAATGTTGGTTAAAAGGTATATAAACTACCAAAAGGTATCATACACGTGAACTTACGTTGCCTAGCAATGGACGTTGCTAAGTTACTTGCACGTTTGAGATGTGTCATTGAAAATAAGAAATGTGATATAAAAGGAATGTAAACATGTCATAAACATGTATTTAGTCTTTTAAATATTCAACTTTTCTCATTAAATACTGAATGACCCTGGTGTACGTCCACATGCGTGTTGTGTTTTAATTAGAGCAAATTAAGTAGAGAGTCACACATGTAATGGATGTTATAACTGACAGCATTTACTAGAGATACACGGCTGTGTGGAGCGTGTGGCCCATTGGCAGAGCATCGAATCAATGATCAGAGGGTCGTGGTTTCGATCCTTTACCCCGACTAGGTGGTGTCCTTGAGCAAGACACTTCCAACGTACATAGTACTGGTTCTACCCAGGAAGATTCACCCGTACTAACACATTATAGGTTATTCGACGCCAACAGGAAGGAAGATTCCAGGTTCATTCTACATGTACAAAAACAACAAATTATCATACAGATTTTAAAAAAAATTACACCAATAAATGAATATGTAGAATGAACCTAGAACCTTGATACCTGCAGAACTGCAGAGTTTCAGCAAATTCTATCATATTACTCAAATTTTCGCTTCTTACGACATGTATGAGCCACAGTGGTCTTATTTTGCTATCACTCATATGGCTCCCTGAAACCACACAGGGGCTGATAATTTAACCACAATAGTGAATATGACAAAAAACGATTAAATGAACATGACACTCATTCGGAGGATTCCTACCCCTCTATCGGCAGTGATTCTATTCTTAACTGGAACCACACGGGCTTGTTATGTTATTAACAAACCAATCACAACGAAAAGTATGTAAATATTCTTGAGTCTGTAGACTGTTTCTCTAAAAATCGGTACTCCAAATTAAACTGAAATTTAACACAAAAGCTTATTCAACTCAGTTAATAACAGGAGGCCCAAGAGGGCCTAAGGACGCTCTACTGGCTGATAGTGACCATAGCACTTTTTGAAATCACACAATATTTACCTTCATTGGGGTGGTCTTAACAATTATGGATATATACCCCAACCACACCCATACTGGATAAAAAGTTAATTGCTATGAATAAGAATTACTTTAAATTCCCATACCATTCATCTGTAAAAAAAATATAGTCCCCATACAGAACCCTTATACAACCCAGCACCTTGATGTGTCAGAACTCCAGTCACCCACTCTTAGGGATTTGCTATGAGCAAAAATGTTTTAGATTTTAAATAGAAGTGTTTATTTTTGTACACACGGATGCAATAATGAAAACAAGAGGCCTAAGAGGACCTGAACGTTCTACTGGCATCACATGCTTTAGAGGACCTTCATGCAATGCTGCATGTAAAAGACCTAAGGTCTAGGCCTTGAACTTTCACTTAAAAAGTGCGTAAATCCCTGTGGCGGGAGCATTTGTGATCGAATGACGCTGGTTCAAGAACCGAGATATTGTGGTTATAAAACTGCTGTGCAAGTTTGGTTAAGATTCAATGAAAATGAAGGGACTATTGCGTCTACAACATTTTCCCTATATTACTCTATGTAAAACAGTGACCCCAGACATATTTTCAAGTGTGTTAGTTGAATACCGGTAATAGTTTCAATAAAAAAAATAAAAACGAATTAAATAAATTTATTATTATTGTTTTGCCTTGAAAGCGGTTTGAACACACGACATCCTAATTTAAAAGTCAAAGGCGTACACCATTGGACCACTTGAAAACCTTATGATAGTGTAAAAATTAACACCTTTTAAAGTTGTAAGGTTCTGAAAGGGGCGCCATTCTAGTTTGCCGGAACTACAATTAGCTCATACGTTTGTTATACGTTTTTGTTATGCAAATCGTTGTAACCGACTAAAAGTTTTTGCTGGCGATTATAAAATACCTCGAAATATGTACGATGTATCCAAACGTTTTTGGCGGTTTGCTAGTACTGCGAATAGCCTTTTTTTGAAATCCTCATTAATTTAAGGTCAACCCATCAAGTGGGATGTGGTTGTCTTACAATTGCTACAGTCACCGGTCGTGGAGGATTGACAACCTTTAACTGTCTTCTCTCTATCTTACTTATATCTAATAAGATAATTTTCTTTCCTTGTGTTTGAATAAACCGGTTAGAGTCTATATTTAATATGGATGCCATATTTTGATAACTGGTGTTTCAAACACTATTACTACTAATACTCTGTTCTGATTTTAGATTTGTTTGCTAAAACGTTCTTTATTTATCCTAACGCTTTTTATTCTGTACATCCCATTAGTGGTTGTCTTACAATTGCTACAATCACCGGTCTTGGAGGATTGAGCACCTTTAACTTGCTTATGTTTAATAAGATTAGTTTCTTTTCTTGTGTTTGAATAAACCGGGTTGAGTCCATATTTAATATGGATGCTATATTTTGATAACTGTTTTTTTCAAATACTATAACTAATAGTAATCCGTTCCGATTTTAAATATGTCTACTAAAACTTTTTTATTCATCATAACTCTTTTTATTCTGTACATTCCCTTATTAGTCTGTTTCTCCAAGTTTACTATATTTCAGTCTTGATTGTACTTACTCATGTTCTATACAATGTACTTGCCGTCCATATTTCTTACCTTTCGCTTCTTTTCGGTACAGTACCGTGTACCACAGATGACCAATATGGTGACCCTTTTAATGTTAAAATTAAATTGTATCTTTGTAAACATTTAAAGAACGAATGTCGGCACAAAAGTAAGCTTTACATTAAAACAAACATTTACAAAGAAAGAAAATACTGCATTCAACATACAAATGAAATAATCATAATTTACGGGCTTGTTGCACGGGACATTATTAGTATTGTTTAACACTTCAGTGAACAATTACGATACTGTTTATATAAGCAAGCTCATGGGCGCAATAATATATATATGATCACAATGAACACAAAACAATGAGTGTTGTATTAAATAAGCACTTTTGCTAGGGTAGATCACTCTGTGGTAACGTTAAATGTCGCACCGACGCTAAATGTCGCAACCGACGTTATATGTCGCAACGCTGACACCAACGCTAAAAGGACGCACACCACTATTATCTCCTTTGAGTACTCCAGACCTACAGATGAAGGAGGTAGAAATTAAACTTTAATTCTCTTTTTATGCCCCCCCCCCACCCCAATAAAATGGGGGGGGGGGTATAGTAATCGCAGCGTCCGTCCGTCCTACCGTCCGGTATTTCGTGTCCGGCATGTATCTTTGTCATGCATAGATGGATTTTATTGATACTTGGTACAAATGATCAACATAACATGAAGACGTGTCGCAAGTAAGAACCAAACCCGCACCTCAAAGGTCAAAGTCACAATTTGAGTTTGTTTGAATACAGTTTAAGTATGTGTGAGATTTCGTATCCGCCTGTAACTTTGTCATGCATAGATGCATTTTAATGATACTTGCTACAAATGATCAACATTACATGACGACGTGTTGTGAGTAAGACCCACACCCGTAACTCAAAGGTCAAGGTCATAATTTTAGTTTGCTTGACAATACTTCTAGTTTGTACGAGACTTCGTTTCCGTCCTGAAACTTTGTGATGTATAGATGGATTTTTATAGATACTTGTTATAAATGATCAACATAACATGTTGCACTTAATACCCAAACTCCCACTTCAAAGGTCAAGTTCATAAATTAACTTTGTTTGACAACACTTTCAGTCATTTTGACATTTCTTGTCCGGTCTGTCATCTATGAATAAATTTTAAAAACACTTGGCTCAGTTGATCAACATGACATAATTAAGTGTCGCATGTAAGACCCAGAATCTTTCCTCAAAGATCAAGGTCACAATTTCAATTTGTTTGATATTGTGTGTCTGGTCTGTGACTTTGCCTTTAACTTGGCTCAATTTATCAAGATGACATGACGACGTGTCATAAGTAAGACCTAGACCCATACCTCAAGGTCAAGGTCACACTTTTAGTATGTATGACATACATGTTTGAGATTTCAAGTCCGTCCTTTAACTTTATCATACATGGATGGTTTTAAAAACACTTGGCTCAATTTATCAACAATTGATCTGTAACTTTACCTTACATTTAGGGATTTTAAAATAGCTTGACACAAGTGATCAGCATGTCATGATGATGTTTCAGCAACATTTAACTGTTGAAATACCCAGACCATTACATCAGATGTCAAGGTCAAGGTTACTCCAAGATCAAGGTCACGCTTTAATGTAAAAAACATGAAATTGCATGTCTAGTCTGAAACATCAGTCCATTACTCTTTATATTCATGGATACATCGCTACCAATTATAACATAATTATATTGTTATTTTTCAACGATCATTTGGGGGGGGGGGGGGGGGGGGCATGCGACACTTACCAGTGACATTTCTTGTTCTTTTTTTTTTCATGGCTTCGTACTGCAGTGATTTATTGGTTAGGTCGCATGAACGACCGAACCCTATATAAGGGCCAGTTAAGAAATTGACTCTGGGCGCTGCCATATTGAAACGTCACGATCATGCTTTAAAACACGGCACATGGAGGTCGCCATTGTTTTTTCTAAACAGTACATTATGGGAATGTACAAACCGGTATTGATATTAAAACCTGGTCATGTTCCGGCTGTTCCGACCACTTACCGGCTAAAAAGAAAGTTTAAATGCGGTGTGTGTGTAATAATTGATTGTGACGTTTTTATGTACTAACTGAGATCACTATGAATTGTTCTTTGCATATTTAATCAGTGACTTATGAAAATGCTTTAAATCAAGGAATGTTCTAAAATGTCTTGAAACGTAAATTTTTTGACAGTTTATCGCCGTTTCTGACAGATTCCTACCGAGTTAATGTTAAAAAATTTCAAATAACCATGAATGTAATCAGTTATTATACTATGCTGAACCCATAACAATGAAAAAAAAAAATAAACAGCTACAGTTGTTTATTTTACTCGACACAACAGAAATATAAAGAGAGTTTACCGGTGTGATATATTTTCAGTATGTCGTCAGAATCAGATGTATCTCCGAACATGCACAAGTCTTGGAAAAACAGTAATTTTTAACTATTATTTTTCAAAAATAATAATTCCACAAATTAATTTAAAATATGTATTCAAATTATTTAAAATATATTATAATCATAGCAGAAAAATGTATAGAATATAGCAGTAAGAACGTTAGACAATATATAAAGAACATTTCTTTTTAAATATACAAATGGCAATTTTTGATTGAGATCAGTACATTTAAACATCAAAGTTACTATCAGGCACATCTGCAGCCGGGAATTCGCTGTGTCAGCCGGAACCGTTTCGGGATTTGGTATCACCAATGTATTTAGTACCCTGTACAAGGAACCAAACTTACACATTCATTCACTTTAATTGTCACGTCTTTTATAAGACCTAACCATTGGATGCTTTTGAAAACTTTTTTTTTTTCTACCATGTGTTAAATGGTCAGTATTTTAGAAATCACCCCTGAACATTTGATGCTGATACCAGATTTCTAGGCAATATTCTGTGTCATTAGTTTGATCATATTTAGATAATGCAGAGATTGACATACTTTCACTTCTTTCATTTGGGCCTCTATATGAATGCCAAGCCTTTAAGCTTTTAATAATTACTATAGAATAAAGAACAAAAAATCAATGGTGGGTTTATATGTTATGTCGCAAGATTTGTACAATCGGTATATGTCGCGACTGTGGGGATCGCTGGTTGAAATCATATTCGGTTTCATATTCGGTGTGCTAATAGTCACCAATGTGACAATGTAAATATTGTACATGTATTACATGAAGAACAGGTATTGGTCGTTGGGTCTGAAACAGCTGCGATATATCATACGACACAGTTGGATGAACGATAATGTTCTAAAAACGGAAACATTCTTTATTTGTGAAGTGTAAACAACGATACATCTTAAAAACTGAATAACAACTCTCAAATAGTAGGATAGAAGTAGTATTTGATGTAATAAGAATACCACTGAATGACACACATTGCCTTGACTTAAAGGGAATATATCAGGATTTTTCAAAAAAATTAAATCGGCTAAAAGCATTTATTCCCAATAAAACATCCCTATATATTCTCACTGATTCTCTTTAAACATGCCAAATTATAATATTGAAAAGGAATTTCCTATCTTGGGCTAGGCGCCTAGGTTAGACTAAAATAGATTTCCCGCTTAAAATTGCAACATATTTTGTGAAGTATTAATGAGTAACGCGATTGCATTTTGATTCCAATATGATTCGTTACATAGGTTTACATGTAATACAATTATTTCATCTTAGAAAGTGTCCGCATGACGATATAAAGGTAATTAAGAGCTGTCTATTTTTAGAATGGGGATTTCGTTTCAAGTTTTGCACTCCAGTTTAAATATTGATTATGTCACGTTTTGGTTAATTTGACATACTAAGCCATTTGGATTTTATTCATTATTAATGATAATGAGATGCTATTTATCTATTTTTAAATAATTCTATGTTTTGAGACATTTATAGCGCTTTTTCCTGATATATTCCCTTTAAGTAGCGTACAATATACGAGGCACCTACTTATGCTACGTACGAAGCAAATTTTGGCGTTAAGCACCCTTATAACCTCAAGTTGTATATTTTTACCGCTATAACTGGTTGTATTGATAAATAAAACAAATATAAAACACATAAAGTTGTACCAGAAATGCTTCCGAAGTGATAAATTTATCTGCAAATTACGTGGTTTCAATTTGAAAATGGTTCATTCTGTCACTTTTCTCAAATGTTTGAGGAAATGGTCATGTTCCCATTCAAAAACACATGCAATTAATAAAACAATGATGCCAGTATCTGCTATATCTTTAATTTAAAAACGAAATAATAATATGAAATGTGGTTTTCTTACCTCACTTTTCGACCGCGTGCACAAAAATAACAGGAAGTACCGGTTTATCGTGTGTAGTTATCACCGAAAATGCGGCGTAGTAGCGGCTTCCGTAAAGGCCCGGTCACAACCCAAAGTTTTAGTCCGTACGTTTTTTGGGGAGGCCACGGCCGCCACGATTTTCTGAAAACGTGGGGAGGGATTGGCAAGAGCAGGGAGAGAGTACGTCAACGCACGTCACTCGCACGGTTGCGCAAGGTGTAAGTACGTGGCCCGCACGCCACGCCTGGCCGTGAGCGGTTGCGTGCATCGTACGTTGCACACATGGTTAGTGAGTTGTACGTGCTTACAACTTGTTTACAACATACGATGTCCGTGCGATTGCCACGTTATCGTACGGAGGCCGTACTTACACGTGCTGCTCACGTGTCCTTACTCACTCGCATGTTGTAAGTGCGTGGAAGTGCGACGAACGTGAGTTTTTCCGCCCAATGTCGGGGGGGGGGGGGATATATAGAACGACATTCCGAGGTTCTCCAGAAGTCCCAGCTGCTGCTGCCTCAAGATGCTGCCCATTCCACCGCAGAGACTCCGGGTTCTGATGCTGCAAGAGCAGCTTCAAGAGGCAGCGCACGAGCACGACGTGGTATTACTTGCCTTGATACGGGAGAGGGAGAGGCAACAGGGACGCCGACGCAGGAGATGGTGGGTTCGTCCATGGATGGAGAGGAGGAGGCTTTTCGGGCAGTACGAAACGTTGTTCCAAGAGCTAGAGCGTGAATCGAGGGGGGACTATGTCGGATACATCCGAATGGACCCCAAGCTCTTCGCCGAGCTCCTGCTCCGAGTGACCCCTCGAATCACCAAGGGCCCAAGGTATGTGTCTTCATTTCTGCCATAACAAATGCTTGGTTTTGCTTTTTGTATTTGCTTAAAAATGTTGTCTTATCATTTCACGAATACATTCTATTAATCCATTAATATTAATGTCTCTATCTTGGTATTTCTGAGATATGGCACATTATTGCATTGGACGTCAATAGTAGTATACCGTGCCAATTTGAGCCCCCTTAAGAAAAAGGAATGGTTAAGGTATTGGTTATGGTAAAATCATAACAACAGCCATGACCTTGCTATATATTAATGCTATACATTCTTTGTTTCAGGAGTCGCCGCCCTCTGGAGCCTGGCCTGAAGCTGGCCATCACCCTTCGCTTCTTGGCGACGGGGAACAGCTACAGGTCCCTTGCCTACGACTTCCGGGTGGCACACAACAGCATATCCAAGTTCGTGCCGGAGGTCTGCACCGCCATCTACGAGGAATATAAGGAGGAGATGTTCACCATGCCCTCCACACAGGACGAGTGGAAAGCCGTCGCCCGCAAGTTTGGAACGCGATGGAACTTTCACCACTGTTGTGGGGCGATCGACGGGAAACACATCGCCATCAAGAAGCCCAAGAAAAGTGGATCGCTCTATTACAATTATAAGGGCTTCTTTTCTGTGGTGCTCCTGGCCATCGTGGATGCTAACTATTCCTTCTTGTGGTGCAAGGTGGGGGCCAACGGCTCCTCCTCAGACGCAGGCGTGTTCAACCAGTCTACCCTCCGGGGGGCACTGGAGGACAACACCATTAGATTCCCAGCACCGGATCCACTTCCAGGCGACGACCGGGACTTTCCCTTCTTCATCGTGGGCGACGATGCCTTTCCCCTGCGAAAGTGGCTCATGAAGCCATACAGTCGCCGTGCCATGACCCACAAAGAGAGGATGATGAACTATCGGACCTCTCGGGCCCGTCGTGTTGTGGAGAACGGTTTTGGGATATTGGCTCACCGGTGGCGGTGCCTACTCACCACCCTGCAGTTGGAGCCTGGCAATGTGATTCGCGTTGTGTTGGGCTGCCTCACCCTTCACAATTGGCTGCGAAAGCGCCGGCCTGGACTACAGGACCTTAATGTGGACCGTGAGGATGAGGATGGGAACGTGATCCTTGGGGCCTGGAGGGAGGATGTGCAGATGACCGAACCCAACCAGATGGTCGGCCAACGGGACTCAATGGAAGGGAAAACCCTGAGAAACTATTTGGCGGACTATTACAGTTCCCCACTTGGCCGCCTACCATGGCAAGATCGGGTTGTTTGAACACATGAACTCATGATACTCATGATTTAATTTTATGAACTCTGCAGACATTCTATGAACTCTACAGATACTCATGATTTTAATGAACTCTGGGGTCATTTCATGAACTCATGATTTAATTTTATGTATTTATGTGTGAATAAACAGAAGTTTATTGTGCCAAACATATAATAAAATGTTGTTTTTTTGTTCTTATTTAAAATCAACCTTAACTTTAATATTATAAACCAGAATGGTTCCGGTCTCACTTCTTACTTTCAAAGCCCCCCCCCCCCTCCCAAAAAAAACAGTCATTTTTAACAAATGGTTATAATAAATTTACCGTTTGCAAAAATTACGGGGTTTTTTTTTATGGGCTGGTTGGGGGGAGGTTTTTGTTATCATTTTGCCCCATGCACCATATAATCTTGAGCTTTGACATTTGTTCAAAGTATAAATCAAGGAAGACAAGCACTTTTAAGGCAAACCAGTTCTTTATTTTACTCAATAATACAACTAATAAGTAATAATAGCATAAGAACAAAAACATTCCAACATGAGCAACGAAAAAAAGTTGACACTGTAGTCCACAAAACCCCTAGTCCCCTAGTCCACCCTGGATAGTAGTCCAAAGAAAATCCCTAGTCCACACTGGCAGGAGTCAGTTTAAGTCCACAAAACACACTAGTTGGTGGGGGAGCTGTCTCAGTTGTCCCCTGAGTCCTCCTGTGTACCCGAAGGACTGGCTGCCTGCGATGCTGCTACTTGGCTGGTATTACCCGAGGGGATACCTTGGGTCAACTGGTTCATAAACAAATCTGTAAGACCACTGCCATTGATTGATGAATACAGGATGGGAGGGACAGACTGCGACCGAGTTGCACCAAGCTGGAGCACAAAAGGAAAGAAGGAACATTATAAGTAATTATAATTGTATGCTAAGTTAATACAAATTATTGCCAGATCTAAGCTAAGCAATTGACAAGTGTATTTACCTCGGGAGTCTGTGACTGAAAGGAGGAGCTGGGCTGCTGCAACACCTGTTGCGACGACTGCTGTGGACACTGTTGCTGCCATGTCTGCATCTGACCCCACTGCTGTTGCTGCTGCGGGAAGTGCGGCCAATGCTGCTGGACTGGTGGCATTGGCCTGGGCTGTGCAGTTGGAGATGGAGATGTGTCAGGGTTGGGTCGTGGCCTGCTGTAGTCCTGCATCAGGCGCATAGCAGCCAACTGGAAGTCGTCCCACCTATCGTGGGGGATCCCTGACATCCTGGCCGCGATCCACTGGCTAAATGCTGTGCGTTCGTCTGGTTGTGGGGATGCAGGGGCAGGGGCAGCAACAATTGTCTCCAACTGCAAACACACAGGTACGTAAAGGTAAGTATATAATATAAACACCAATGTGTTACTTCTGTTAAAAACATTATACACATCAAAACTATAAACAGTACATGTCATTCACTGTGAAGTAAAGTAGAACACTGTGCAATATAAATATAGCAATGTACAATTGCAAACATACAATATGCAATGTGCATTTCACACCAATAGTATTAACATTAAATACCTGTTTACTCAGGACCTCCTCGGGCCTGGGCCTGTCCAAAAACTTCATAAGAAGGTCGTCGATCTTCGACTTCTTGCTGGCCGGAGGCTTGGTATTGCGGGTGGCCGCGGAGGTGGAGGGAGATGGAGATGCTGGCCTGGTTGGGATCGAGTGTAGTGACTCCTCATCATCGCTTTGCTCTCCCGTCTCCTCCAGCTGAAAGTGAAAATAAGTTTTACACATTAATGATTTTCCTTTCTTCAATTTACATGTTCTGAAATTTAAAAATTAATGATTACATGTTTGTACTATAATATATTACATGTAAAATGTACAATTGTGTATTGTAATGTTGTCATGTTTAAAAACTAGAAATGTCTATCCATGTAATAACTGTGTAAAAAAATCTTTACCGGTGTGGTCTCTACAGTATAGGTGCGTGGGATAATGTAGGCCTTCAGGAAGGCGAAATTCTGGAGTTGCCATTTCTTCCTTGCTGTGACAGGTTGGGTGGCCTGGCCTGACTTGGTCTTGTAGAGTTTTCCCACTGAAGTCCGCATGTTTTTGAACCAGCCCTGGATCTGTTTTCCTGTGGAACAGAAAAAGAAAGTACCAAATTATTGACAATACCAATAGCGCAAATAATTCATGGGTCATTATATGGTACAATCCTACTTCGACAACTGTGCTTATGAAAGAGCTTATACATGAAAGCACGCATGTTTCTCCTGAAATAAAATGTACACAGCAACACGTGGAAATGAGGGTACTTACTGGTTGTGTTGAGTTCCTTGGCCAGCTGGTCCAGGAGTTTATCCTTCTGTTGCTTGTTCTGGTAATTTGGGTGCGACTTATAGTAGAAGGCCTGATTCACCGAGAAGAACTTAACCAGGCGCTCCTCTTTTTTCGCCGAGAACGAGCAGTTGGCCTTCTCCGATCCACCAGCAGCACCCTCCTCATGATCAGACTCTCTGCCGTCACCATCTGACTCTTCTTCGTTCCTCCTCGCCTCTTCCCCTTCCTCTCTGGCCATCTCATCTTCCGCGGCCCGTTTCTGTTGGGCCTCTCTGGCCGTATCCGCTGCCTTTTGAGCTGCAGATGCAGCTGACCCCTTCTTCTGTGTCCTCTTATTAGTCATCTTGGAAACGAAATGTTGGCACTCGTCCGTCGGCTCGGCTTTTATATATACTGCAGAAATCAGTGCACACAACGTGCGTTGTTAGTGCGGAGCACGTGCTTACTCGGTACGGTCCACGTCAGTTCTGCGTGTTCATTGGACAGTAGAACTGGGGAAGTGCCGGGTAAGCACAGACCACGCACTTATCACGTGCGCCGTTCGTAGAGCAAGTGACCGTGGACAAAATTTAAAAGTGCGTTGTGCGCTCATTGGCTGTAGAAGACACGCGCGTCACCCGTACTTGGGTGAATCTGTAGCCCGACCGCATCCCGAACGCAGCGAAAGTTCCTCATGCACTAAAAGTGCTACGGCGTGTCTGCGTGCTCCAAAATCCGTACTGAGGCGGTACTCACCACGTACGGATCCCCAAATTTTGCCCACGTTTTTGCAAGTAGACAGCACGCACTTGCAAGTACGGCGGGTTGGGACCACGGCATAACGTATACGTTGGACGAGGTGAATTGCAGGTATCACAACCACTTTGATTTGTAATAATCAACCAAAAACAACAGCAAACCATCAACAACAATAAAAGCAATACCAATTAATGAATGACAAAATAAATGGTCAAAATGGTAATAAATATAATATTATGTAAATAACATCCCGTTTATTCAAAACCAAATTAAAGACTGAATACTATGTTGACGTCACCATGAGCAGGTGCATTCGTCGCGTTTCCGCGTTTCGACGCTGCAATCTTCATCTTTTCTCGCCATATTTAAAGGAATAACAACACACAAAACGGGAAGATTACACGACCGAAAGCGAAAGCACATATCAACGAAAGACTCTGTAAGTTTTGTTCTACGTCAGAAGTTGAAAATGAAACTCACGTTGTAAGTGAATGTGCCTTTTATTACAACTCGAGATATTTATGATAGTAATGAGGGTGCGCACAGCTACCGAAATGGACGTTCAGTTCCGCCGGGAATGAGGCTTAGAATAAATATTCTAGTTAATTATGTGATAAAAATAAAATTTAATATTATAAATAATGTTAATCTAATAATGTGTGCCAATTTTCAGAACATTTGAAAGTTTATTAAACGACTTTAACTGATTTTTACCTTTCCCATATCATACTTGCATGGATTGCTTCCCTTGAAAATTACCGAAATTGGCTTCTAAATTAACGTTCTGGACAATTATATGATAACATCAAACTTTGTTATTATAATTGATATTAGTTTAATAGGCGGTAAAAAAATCATCACATTTGGAAGTTTATAACTTGACTTTAATTGATTTTACCTGTCCGATGTCAGTCTGTATTGATTATTTCCCTTGAGTTCTGTAGACATATTCTTCCTTGCGTATCTCTGCCAAAATAACACTTAAGTCACTGGCCTTAAGAAATATTCAATAAATATGAATTGTATTATTGTATTTAAAATTATGATACCTTTTTACTTTTAACACCGACCGAAAAAAAACTTATTTTTAATGAAATGTGATATTGTAATAGAACTTAGCAAATGCATTTTCAAGATGTATAGAAGAAGATTTTTAGCTATTGACCTAAAATTGTATATTCGTTCCTGTTTTTGACATTTTTGTTTAAAAAATGATTTTTTTTCTGTACATGATAATTAATCAAGATAATCCAACATAATCTAAATAGAAAATAGGTATTTTAATGGTGTGTACCAATCAACCTTCAGCACAACTTACAACCAAATGCAATTACACTTTAAATCTTTCTAAATAAGAACATACATAATTGATAGAAAAAAAGGACGAGGTTCGCGAACACCCAAAATTGACACCGTTTAATGCAATAGAATTAAAACTTAAATATTTACAAACTGATTTTATGTTTTCTATTTTAATTATTCTTTTCTCTTTTAAAACAATATATACTATATTGTTGTTCAATTTTACTTTTTTTTTGCTAAAAACAATACCATTAAAGTGTACATATACTGCGAAACTATGCGAGTTTTGAGCCATTTTATGTACATAACAGTGAAGGCACTCTGGCCGCAAGAAAATATTTACATATATACATATAATGCTTAGTTTGTACTAGACATTGATCAGAATAAATATGTTTGTGTGGCAAGACACATGCAATACTATTTAAATGCGAACACTTGGACAAAATTGGTGGAAATCAGCATTTTCCTTAAGTTTAATCATCTTTGGAGTCATTCTATGAACAGAAAAAACATACGATTAATAAATAAATTATACTTCCAGCTTTGCTGAAAAGTTGGTCTTCGTAAAGGTCCTTTAACTCTTAAATGTGTTATAACAGTTACTAATTAGAGTTATCTTTCTTCGTTTTATTTATCACGTAACTAACCTGTTCAGCCGATGTATATTTTTTTTGAATGCCATTTGCAACTCATTACAGGTTTATATATGGCATATCCGGTTTTACTGGAGGAAGACCTTAAACTGAGTCAGAATTAGTAGAACCACCGTCCTTCCGCAAGTAACTGACAGATTTTCTCACATAAAGGTTTAGGAGCGTGTGGGACTCGAATCTACGACCTTAGCGGTGGGAGGTAAGTGGTCTTGAGACGACGCCTTAGACCACTCAGTCACGTAGGATCCCGAAATTTTTATAAGGACCCCACCGGAAATAATTTGTAAAACGATAAACAGTAAATGTTCAAGTTGTATTGAATAAAATTCTGTTCTGTTCTGTTCTGGTTCTGGTTCTGGTTCTGGTTCTGGTTCTGGTTCTGGTTCTGCTCTGCTCTGTTCTGCTGTTTATATGCCAGGAATATATTATGTACATAAATGTATCTGTAATATAGTATATATTAAAGTTGATAATTAGGAACAATTATGTAATACTGTGATTTAATATGTTAGTGTGTACTTTTTGTGATATTTATCTGTTATATTTGTTCTTATCGTGATATCCATATTCACAAATAAATCAATCAATATGCACGAGCATGTATGCCTATATGTTTGTGCACGTTTTATAATATTGTAAATGACAATTGTCTCGTAGATCGTAAAATGTTACGGCTGGGCATTGAAGTTTGATTATATTGAATGTATGGCTGTACGTGTAGTTGTAACTTTTGTTTGTGGCACTCTAATAAAATGCAAAATGTGGGGATATGATATATGGAGTATTATGGAACCCTCGGCCTAAAGTTACGTGTGTATATTGGTGTGGGTCATGGCCGTAGGAGCATTTCAATTATCGGAGGCAGCGGCAACCTGAGGAGATTAAATGAGGATGTATGAGAAAATATATGCTGCCCCCCCCCCCCCCACACAACGTGTTTGGGCGCCCCTTTGTCCACCCCCCCAATCGGATCCTACGCTTATATGGGGGTATTATATATGTACTCGGGGTTTTATATGGGGAGGATGTTATTTGGGGTACTGGAAAGGGTCGCGGATCGCTATTACAGCAAATAAAATAAGAAATTTAAAAATGTTTCAATTATTAATATCGACCATTTTGTATAAGTGAAAAACGGCGAAAATTGCCCAAAGTATTTATACCGGTTCGGGGCGATCTTAACGAGTAACTGGGCAGCTACCACCATTGAGACAATCTCTCTGATTGGTTGAAAAAAGTATAGGTATATTCAGGGCATATATTTTTATAGTAAGCTTAATTCTGGTTGGATGAACATGTGAAACTGGTAAATGATCACAATAAAATATAAGTTTATTATGTTTGTGTCAATAAAAAATTAGAATTGTGTTTCTGTGACTGACTAATTTCATTTTATCAAGGAAACTGCATGGAAAGTAAAATTGGTGAAATTTACTTTTTTTCATGCTGAAAGTGGGGGTACCCAACTTCAGGGGGCAAAAAGTGTTAAAAAGTGGTACTTTTGACCGCATTTTGGGGACATTTTTACTTGAGTCTTGGACAGTACTTTAATATGATATAGGACTTTTTGGTCCGCCAATGTTAGAAAATGTGAAAATTTGGTCAAACGTTATAATGTAAGTCTATGGAAAACGCAATGGTGGTAGCTGACCAACTGCGATACTGAGCTTAAACGAAAGCAGAGTCTTTATAGTAGGCTTTACTAGTGAATTTGCGCCAGATTTCAAACAATTCGATAGGAACACCGCAAACTGCCTCAAATTGTTTGTTAATTTGTTGTTTTTTTTTCAGTTTTTTTTATGTTTTCAAAAAAAAATGCCATTTAATGCATACTGCGCTGAAGACTGTGAATTGCTGAACTCAGGGCTGCGTTCAGTTCGGTTAAACGTTTGATAACGTTCGCTAACGTTTTTCCTGGACTCTGGCTCAACCTCATATTAGCTAGCAGTACGCATCAATTTTAGGGAACCAGGCATTAAGCGCGTTTGCTGTTTAACGGTGCTGAACGCACCCCAGGCAAATAATGTTAACCGATGTACCGTCGTAGTAGCATAAAATAAAACTATAACCGATGCGGTTTCATGTTTTACATTATGGAAGGGAGATCAGTTGCTATTTTGGTGTATGGTTTAACTAATCTCATTTTAATCGGTGTCTCTTCACAGAATAAGCTCACACTCGTGGTCATTAATGTATGAAACCGTTTGACAAACACCATTCAGGATTTCCTCAATAGGAGGGATGTAGCTGCTATGATTAATTACGCACTGAAGAGGGGAAACACATAATTTAAGCTAGGAATGGCATATACTTTTAACATTTTAGTGGGTTGTATTTATATATATGGTTGTTTTAGGGATTATCAGTCAGCTAAACTGTAAACTGCTAGTAATGGTCATTATCATTTAATTTAAAACTACAGAGTGCGAGGGTGGGGGTCAAGCAGTATAACTATAACAAGAAACTCTGGTCCGTTTTGTTACCAATAAATGGTATTTAAATGCCTTTTTTCTCTACCAGAAATCTTCAAAATAGTATGCTGGTTAGTATAGGAGGAGTTGCTCATGTAAACATTGATATACCAAATGTGTAATGATAACTACTTTTCATTTTGCTTAATACCAAAATTAATGCCAAACGACTTGCGTGTGTCATGTTATCCCATGCTTAGCAGAAAATATTCACGTTTATTCATTTCTTACATGTAATATATGGCAAATATTTGGCTATATAACTCAAAGCAACGTGATTTCCTCGGTCGTTTTGCAATATAATATCATGCCAGAAGACGTTGTGATAAGTTGTATCCATCGATTTAACTGTACCGTTACATACGGTATTTGAGTAAGTGCTAATTATAAATATGTTTTTCTATAATTTTCTTATGTACATGTAAATATCGGATAATGGTATTTCTACAGAATCAGATCTAAGTAATATTTATATAGTGATAAATAGTGGATTTCTATTCAGACGAAAAAGTTGCCGATTAAATTTTATATCCGAGGTGTTGAGATTGCTTAGTAGGATATGTGTCAAGGAATCTGGGAACGTAATTCAGTGATTGTGCATATTGTATTTATGGTTTGTTGAAAAGCAACATTTTGGAATTGTATAGCTATGGGAATAGATATACAGTCAAACCTGTGTAAGTGGTCACCTCTATTAAGCAGCAAATTGTCTTAAGCAGGCACATTTACTATACTATTTCCCATTTCTATGCTTTCTATGCAAATTAACCTGTATTAAGCAACACTCTGTCTTAAGACGCCACTTTTGCTTCTTCCTTGACTGGCTGCTTAAGACATACTTCACTGTAATTGAACTGATTAGAAGTATTGAATTATAGAATTGAATTGTACAGAATCTTGAGTATTCACTAAGTGATTAGTCAGAATGTGTAGGCCGTAATTGATATGTTATCAAGTGTGGTGTCATGTAGAGTGAGTGGAAAGCAACTGTCTTAATACACACAATTGTAGAGATGTATTTTGCTCCCATGAGATTGATATGCATATTGATCGAACTACCATGGACCTGATAGATGATAAGAAATGTGAATATACTGTTATTCCATATTGATCAAACTACCATGGACCTGATAGATGGTAAGAAATGTGAATATACTGTTATTCCATATTGATCAAACTACCATGGACCTGATAGATGGTAAGAAATGTGAAAATACTGTTATTCCATATTGATCAAACTACCATGGACCTGATAGATGGTAAGAAATATGAATGTACTGTTATTCCATATTGATCAAACTACCATGGACCTGATAGATGGTAAGAAATGTGAAAATACTGTTATTCCATATTGATCAAACTACCATGGACCTGATAGATGGTAAGAAATGTGAATGTACTGTTATTCCATAATGATCAAACCACCATGGACCTGATAGATGGTAAGAAATGTGAATATACTGTTATTCCATATTGATCAAACTACCATTTACCTGATAGATGGTAAGAAATGTGAATATACTGTTATTCCATATTGATCAAACTACCATGTACCTGATAGATGGTAAGAAATGTGAAAATACTGTTATTCCATATTGATCAAACTACCATGGACCTGATAGATGGTAAGAAATGTAAATGTACTGTTATTACATATTAATCAAATTACCATGGACCTGATAGATGATAAGAAATGTAAATGTACTGTTTTTACATATTAATAAAACTATCATGGACCTGATAGATGGTAAGAAATATGAATGTACTGTTATTACATATCAATCAAACTACCATGGACTTGATAGATGTTAATAAATATTAATTTAATGTTATTACATATTGATCAAACTTCCATAGACATAATAGATGGTTAGAAATGTGAATATACTGTTATTACATATTGATAAAACTACCATGGACCTGAAAGATGATAAGAAATGTGAATGTTCTGTTATTATATATTGATCAAATTACCATGGACCTGATAGATGGTAATATATATGAATGTACTGCTATTACATATTGATCAAACTACCATTGACTTGATAGATGGTAATAGTTATGAATGTACTGTTATTACAAATAGATTAAACTATCATGGACCTGATAGATGATAAGAAATGTGAATATACTGTTATTGCATATTGATCAAACTACCATGGACCTGATAGATGGTATGAAATGTAAATGTACTGTTATTACATATTAATCAAATTACCATGGACCTGATAGATGGTAAGAAATGTGAATGTATTGTTAATACATATTAATAAAACTATCATGGACCTGATAGGTGGTAAAAAATATAAATGTACTGTTATTACATAAAGATCAGACTACCATCGACCTGAAAGATGATAAGAAATGTGAATATACTGTTATTACATATTGATCAAACTACCATGGACCTGATAGATGGTAAGACATGTGAATGTTATTTTATTACAAATTGATAAAACTAACATGGACCTGATAGATGGTAAGAAATGTGAATATACTGTTATTACATATTGATCAAACTACCATAGACCTGACAGATGGTAAGAAATGTGAAAGTACTTATGTACATATTGATCAAACTACCATGGACCTGACAGACAGTAAGAAATGTGAATGTACTGTTATTACATATTGATCAATCTACCATGGACCTGATAGATGGTAAGAAATGTGAATGTACTTTTATAACATATTGATCAAACTACCATGGACCTGATGGATGGTAAGAAATGTGAATGTACTGTTATTACATATTGATCAAACTACCATGGACCTGATAGATGGTAAGAAATGAGAATGTACTGTAATTACATATTGATAAAACTACCATGGACCTGACAGATGGCGAGAAATGTGAATGTACTGTTATTTTATATTGATAAAACTACCATGGACCTGAAAGATGGTAAAAAATGTGAATGTACTGTTATTGCATATTGATCAAACTACCATGGACCTGATAGATGGTAAGAAATGTGAATGTACTTTTATTACATATTCATCAAACTACCAAGGACCTGATAGATGGTAAAAATGCAAATGTACTATTATTACATATTAACCAAATTACCATGGACTTGATAGATGATAAGAAAAATTAAAGCACTGTGAATACATATCAATAAAACTATCATGGACCTGATAGATGGTAAGAAATGTGAATGTTCTGTTATTACATAGTAATTAAATTACCATGGACCTGATAGATGGTAATAGATGTGAATGTTCTGTTATTACATATTGATCAAACTACCATGAACCTGATAGATGGTAAAAATGTGAATGTACTGCTATTACATATTGATAAAACTACCATGGACTTGATAGATAGTAATAGATGTGAATGTACTGTTATTAAATATAGATCAAACTACCATGGACCTTATAGATGATAAGAAATGTGAATATACTGTTATTACATATTGATCAAACTATCATGGACCTGATAGATGGTATGAAATGTAAATGTACTGTTATTACATATCAATTGATCAAATTACCATGGACCTGATAGATGATAAGAAATGTGAATGCGCTTTTATTACATATTGATCAAACTACCATGGACCTATAGATGGTAAGAAATGTGAATGTACTGTCATTATAAATTGATAAAACTACCATTGACCTGATAGATGGTAAAAAATGTAAATGTACTGCTATTGAATATTGATAAAACTACCATGGACCTAATAGATGGTAAGAAATGTGAATGTACCGTTATTACATATTGATCAAAATACCATCGACCTGATAGAGGGTAAGAAATGTGAATGCACTTTTATTACATATTAATCAAACTACCATGGACCTGATAGATGGTAAGAAATGTGAATGTACTTCTATTACAAATTGATAAAACTAACATGGACCTGATAGATGGTAAAAAATGTGAATATACTGTTATTACATATTGATCAAACTACCATGGACCTGACAAATGATAAAAAATGTGAATGTACTTTTATTACAAATTGATCAACCTACCATGGACCTGATAGATGATAAGAAATGTAAATGTTCTTTTATTACAAATTGATAAAACTAACATGGACCTGATAGATGGTAAGAAATTTGAACCATGGACCTGACAGATGGTAAGAAATTTCAATGTACTGTTATTACATATTGATCAAACTATCATGGACCTGATAGATGTTAAGAAATGTGAATGTACTTTTATTACAAATTGATAAAACTACCGTTGGAGCCAGAACTTAAGGGTATTTTTGTTGAAAAACTTACTTCACAATTCCAGAATTTCAATTGCATACGTCTAAGATCAAATGATCAAACTCTGTCTTCGTTCCTACCCGAGTTTATAAATATTTTCAAATTATCAGCTGATTAAATGAAATGTAAAAGTCTCAAGTGCATTTCGCTGCAGCCACCATGGTAGGATATTGAGTGTAAAACTCTCAAAAGGGAGAAAACTCGTTTTCTTCGACAATTTCGTGTGACAAACGAAAGGCATGATTTATTAAAATACAAACTATCCAGAAATCACTGTGTAGAAATAAAAAGTATTCACATTGTAAAGCAAATCGAAAGTTGTTAATTGACTCAAGAAAAAATGCTAAACAATTTTGGAATATTCTTAAAACTGGAAGAAGCATAGATAACACAAATTCATTAATAACATGTAATGAATGGCATGACTACTTTAAAACCCTTTTAAACTCTGTTAAGATCCTGCTTTTTTTGCAATTTGTATGACATATGAGAAACATGTTTCAAATTCGATGTCCACCTCTCTACGTAATTCAGATATTTTCTCGACATGATGATCAAGCATTTCACAAGCTTTAGAGATGTCAACGTCTCTTTTTTGAAGCTTCAATGTCAGAGGTTTAATTGTGTCAAGAACATATTTTACACATACAAAAGCAATCAAAACCGTGAAATTTGTCAGTGATGTGATCAATCCTTGTGCTGTTATTTTTGACTGTTTATCCCATTACCAATCTTCATTGCTGCTTTCATCCAACGGATTCAACATACGCTGTAGGCACTTGACAATGTAACCGTAGAGATGATAAAATGTGTCAAAACACAAATGCCTCTCTATCCACCTGGTTTTACAAAGTCCAATATTTTTTTCTTCGCATATTCAGAGCCTTCAACCTCTAGGATATGCTCAAGAAACGATTGTTTTTTTCGGAGATTGATCAAAGAAAAGAAACACTGAGTTAATTACATCAATCATATTTCTCATGAAGAGAGAATTTGCATGCTGAATCTATACTAAGATTTAGAACAAGACTTCGACAGTAAGTGTAGATGGCCAACTTGTTCAATCGTTTAATTCGTCCTTGACAACCCTGTTTTTCCGATGACATAGCCGAAGCCCCATCATAAGCCTGTCCGCGCATTGCATCTACTGCAATATCATTGCATTGAAGCGTTTCAACTATCTTCTCTGTTATAGCTTCACCTGTGGTTCTTTTTAACTGAATAAAGTCAAAGAACTCTTCCCTAATTACTGCAGTTTTTTTGCCCGTATCCAGAAATCTCAAACAAATAACCAAAATTTCCTTATTGGTATATTTGTCCGTTACTTCGTCTGCAATAACGAAGTAAAAATCTTTGCCTTTCTCAAAGATATCTATTATTTTGTTTCTGATATATTTGGCAACAATCTGTATGACCTCGTTCTGTATTGTCGTACTAGTGTGTGTTGCATTCTTTTTTGCAGTTTCCAAGTGAGGTTAAGCTCTTCATCGTACTCTGATAAAAGCTGTAAAATTGCAAGGAAATTTCCTTTATTTGACGCATCGCTTGTGTTATCATCTCGGTGTCCTCGAAGTGAAATGTTCTGTTTGCCGCAGAGTACTATTGTCTGAACAATTTTCCTCAAACGTTTGAAATTACGGTAATAGATTGCCTTGTTTTGTTTGTTTATTTTGTATGGTTATGAGGATGTGGGCCTTTCAAGAATGGATTTGGTCGTTTGATAGTCGACTCTAGCCATATTATGGTACTCGGAATTTTCATGTTTTAGAGGGAAGAATTTTTTCCAAGGGCCTTTTTGTATGCGGTGAACGGCCTTGTTACAAATGTGTTATTACTTTTCAAGCACTTTTGAGGGAATAAAACGCAGCAAGTACACAGACCGCCATCCAAAATATGGCTAAATGTAAGCCATGAACTTTGAAAAGACAAATACTTTGACTTTTTCGTATCTCCCTTTCCTTTGGAAATAGATTGGGGCTTCATATTCAAAAACAGATCTGGATTTTTCTGGGTTTATCCAATGCGTATTTTCTCTGCAGATGTCAATTTTGATAAATCAATTGTTCCATTGACAATTTTTCCCAAAACATTCCTATTCTCACGATTTGGATTCGTGTCTTTTCCCCCCAAGTGACCCGTTTCTCTATCGTCTGCTGCAGTATTCTTGTCGCCACTTTCCTGTTTTTGTCCCGTTTCTGCCCTCTCTGACTGGTTTGTTTCTTTCGTATAAGCCGCCGTCCTCCTACTACCATTGGCTGTAGTTTCAGTTTCATTGATGTCATCATGGTCCGTTTTAGTTTTTAGTTTTTGGCAGGAAGCTCATCATCGTTCGAACTAAGGAAAACATGTTACAAAGTGGTTTGGATTCCAGTTTTCAAGATCAGAAGTTTCTGTATGTGTCCACGTAATATAGATAGGGGGCCCTGGGGGATCATCCTTCGGAGAAATGGATCAAACCTTTTTATTGTGTGCACTTCTATTTACAGCAATGTTTTGAACCAGTGGATAAATGCTATATATTGGACGATTTATTACATTTACAGCTGCAAAGAAATGTACAATAGAAGAATATTCCCCACTTCTGATTGATTTTAGTACCTCATTCTGGAGAGACCTTTCCAAATTTTGATGAACGAGAGCGTCGTCCGATACAGATGATTCTATGACATGCTGTAAATCTGTTTGCGATGAGCTCATTGTGTTGTATTTTCTTGAGAGACATACAATTTTACATTCTTAACGAGTTCAAATATTGTACTGATGCGCAATTCAGTATGTCTGTTTTCGTGACGAAAAAGCGCTTTGGAGATTGATCTATAAAAGCAATTGCCATCTCCGTAAATTTTGACAGGGGTGTGCTCTTGAGGAGCATCACTCGGGTAAAAAAAATTTGCGATTGCGTCATGCAACGTGCCAGAGGCTTTTAAATCTGCTGCTGTAGCACCACATTTAGTAAAATCACTCTTCAAAGTATTGCACCTCAATGAAACTTGAAATTTAATTGCGCCCATGCAGTGCTGCTTTTTGCAAGGCAGATTGCAGTTTGCCCAAATCATCGCTCATCTTGACAAATATGTTATCATCAGTATAATTCTCGGTTAGAAATGACAGATTATCATGAACTGTTACACTATGTTTGTTCCTAGTAGGATCGAAAGTCTGAGATACGTGTTTAATGTATGGGAAACCAACATATTATAATTACGGTATCCAATAATGAATTGGCGTTCAAGAAGGCTCAACGAGTGCGGAAGTCGAAAAAAAAATTCCGACTGAATGCTTACGTATAATGAGCAACACGTGACGTCATAAAATAATTACGTCACACTTCATCATCGCTGTATTTATATTGGATGGAGGAGGGATTGTGCACGCGAACATTAATACAATTATTTGTCGTTTGTTACATGCTTTGTTAATGATAATTGTTGTACACATAATTCATATTCCTATTAAATAATATTTAGATTCTATATCTTGTCACCCAGCTTGTAAGTTTATGTAGATCTTGTTTGATTAAATTTTCACAGTACAGTTTACTATAGGTCTATATCTTGAAAATTCCAGGGGGGTGTCTGGACCCCCCCCCCCCCTGACCCCCCTGAGCCCCCCCCCTCCCACACACACACACACACACACAGGATCCGCCCTTCTGGATCTGGATCTGGATCTGGATCTGGATAAGTACGTTGTAGAGCCTCTCGGCATATGCACAACGGAAAGAAGGTCTGGGAAACGCTGATTAGTCCCAATGAAAGACGGCCGATCTAAAGCCGTTGACTGTATTTGCGCACACAACACTATCTTCCAGTTGGTTCCAGTCTATAATAGTTTTTGGAAAGTAAGAGTTCTGGAATGAGATGCTTTTGCACTGCACTAATTTAAAGCATTTGCTGTTATTTAAAGAATGTTTTTCAACAATATTGTCTGATTTGCAGCCTAAGAATTTCCTGGCTTTAATTTGGCGCTTGCCGCGGACAGGGGTTAAATAGTGAAGACATTGCATAGCTGGCACCAGCCCCTCGACCACCTTATAGAAAAAGGATAGCCTCTGTGCTTTCCTTCGATCTTGGAGGGGTGGTAATTGTAAGTCGTTCATCATACGTGTGACGCTTGAATTAGCAAATACGGAATAGATGCGTTACAGTATACATGTAAATTTTATGTATTGACTGTTGCAACCGTAACTATAGAGTTACTTTAGTTTAGTTCAAGGCGTTTAGCCTCAACCTTTAAAACCCGTATTTCCGTGATCCGGAAATCACCGAAGCAGAGTTGATTGGCCGCACCATCTGCGCATGCGTTACCGGTGAGTATTAATCAGCCATTTTCCTGTTGCGGTGCACTTTCGAACAGCTGGCTGAAGTGTGTTGGAAGCATTTATTTTCTGGATAATCCATGAAAAAGTGATAAATAATCGTTCCTTTATCATAAATATTTATTTCACTTAAAACAGTAAATAATGTCAGATATCACAGGTGAAGAATTTGAAAAAGTCGACCCAGTTTCAGAAATGGAGCCTGAGGAGCCAAATCAGGATGAAGTTGTTACGTCGACGTCAATAACAGGAGATGCACCTGAGGAGGACAGATATGAAGGTAGTCCCTCTCAAAATACAGGAGATTTGTTAGGCGATTTTGGTGGTGGCAATGATAGTAATTATAGTGAAGTTTCAAACACACAGGAACCTTTGATTGAATTTGAAAGTCCAGTTCCAGAACCGCCCGTCATGGAGTTTTCATCACCACCTCCAACCGTAACTGAATCTACAACAAACTCCACCAAAACTGAAACTGTGTCAATGCCCAGTGAAGGTAATATAAGTGAACACGTATTATTTGTTCATTTTTTAAAAATTCATTTTTCTTTGAAGTGGTCATGGCATTCTCTAGTCATGGTCATATAAAATAAGACTCAATTCAAGAGAATAGATATTACATATATGGCCCAAAAATGTGTACCTCTGCACAAGTGAGTCCGTTTGTAACCCACTTAATGCCTTTGGTAACTGAGGTTACTTGTTATATATGTCTTAGTTAACTTTTGAACTTACTGTACTGTTTATCAAATTTCTCTTACAGGAACTCTGTTCATTTGTAACCCACTATATGCCTTTGGTAACCGAGGTTACTCATTTTATGTCTTTAGTATGATACCTACATCATTATTTGGTACAACTAGTTTACAAAAAACAACAATTGATGGTCATTTTAGTTGTAAGGTATATGGTTTTAGAGGGTAAACGGTTTTACTCTTCATTTTGTGCCATATCTAAGATATCAGTTCAATATTATTCAGATCGCAGCTTTGAAATGTATTTATTAAAAAAAAAAATCAGAATTAATAATTGGGTAGCTCTACTGAAATAATGACTGATAAATTTGATAAAACATGCAACCTCTGGCATCGGTTTATTACAAAAAATATTGAAAACAGAATGTATCAGACAGGGTTTACCATGTCCCTCAAATTTTGTGTTTTTGCCACACTTTTTAATAAAATGTCCCTTAAATTCTTGTATTTGCCTTTAATGTCTCATTATATTGGGGACGAATGACCCCCTATTTCAGATTGTGAGGGAAAACTCTGATCATACCAATTTGAACAGTAGCTCTTTCATTTGTTGTTGTCAAACCGATCATTATTCAATAACAATTCTATAATTAATTTGGAAATCGTCAACGCAAGTTTTCCAAATCCACAATTGTTTGTGTTATTCTGCTCACATGTTGTATAATTAACACTGTCATATGGTTGTGTACTTTACTAGAGGAGATACTCCAAAAGTCCTGTCAATCCATAATTGGTTTTAATACATGTCAGTTGTAACTTCTACCCTCCTCAGACAGGGACATAGCGGGACCTTTTTATAACTTTTACTATATGACATCCTGACGTCTAATATTGTCCTACAAGCCAAATGTTTTCCCACTTTTTTTTTACATTTTGGGAATTTTTATGATGGAATTGAGAAAAAATTATGGCTTTTTTAATTGGAAAGTGGTCAGATTTCGGCCTCAGCTGTATCTCTGCTATAATTGAAATATACAAAATTAATCTAGCTTAATTCTTCTTTCTTTTTTTTCTCGGTTTTATTGATTTTTTTTTTTACAAATGAATTTGTATGATTAAGGTAGAAATGGATTATTATGGACAGCCAAGGGGCAAATAAATTACTTTAAGTTATATATTATATACTTCAATTTCCTGTTTTACCTAGAGCTGTAAGGCCAATTAATATTAGGTGTCTGACATTGACGAGCAGTCTGTAATTCTTCAGAGTTACATACATCACACTAGAGGAAGGATTCCTCAGACCAATTTCGAGGTAGTAACATCTACCTCGCATGCGAGAGACTGAATAATATCCCCAATAGGGTCATATATATACCAAAGTCTAGGACTTGTGTCTCAATGCCTGCATGATGATAATACTGAGATGAATATAATATTGTCTGCAGCATGTTACATAACTTCACTATGGCAACTGTTGTATTACTGTCTCCAAGCAGATATTGTTGTAAAAGATAAAAGACCATTAAAAGGGAAGTTAAAAAAACAATATCTCACATACGGGACAGAGATATCTCTGTTATTTTTTCTGTGTGAGCTTTACAACCAGATTCTGCCCGATACATGTCAGTTTTACCAGTCTGCCATGTTATTTCTTATAAACAAAGTGTTGGCCTTGAAAATGTTACCTCTAGAGTGAATCTGGTGCAGTACTGCGTAATATTCTGCCTAATACACTGCATTGTTTTCTCCAGAATAATTGTAACATGTATAGAATTCAAGTGTATTTCAACTGTTCTTATGGCACTGTCTTAGCTTCAAAAAGTGTTAAAATAATGTGATCGGCTGAATAAATTGCATGGAATACATTTTAATTTCTAATTATGCTTTTTCTCATTGAAAATTCCAGTCTTAAACAGTTGTGTAATATAATCCATGGCCATAGACAGACATTTATTTGTTAATATTGAATTACCAGGTTATATGCTATCATGATTTTGACCTTGAAATTGTAGCATGTGTAGATCAGGGATATTAATAGGTATTTTTAGTTTATGATCACATGTTAATCATGCGTCCCACCTTATACTGTGTATACTATACTTAAACTCTAGTTTATACCTCAGTAGCTACCTTATACACATACCTCTGTAATGTATTACCTGTACTTGCAGGGGTTGTATATCTTATACCCTGTTCATACTTTATATTATATCAATAATATTATAATACTGGGATTCACTGGTATAGAATAGTTCTCTGTTACGAAGATATTATAATAATTTTTTTAATGAATTATAGGATTAAATTGATTGGGTTGGTTTACTTAGGGTCTTCTGTAGACGAGTGGTCTAAGACGCCATCTCAAGATCACTTACCTGTCACTGCTAAGGTCATAAGTTCGAGTCTTGTTAGCTCCAAATATTTTGTGAGAAAGTTTGCCAGTTACTTGCTGAAGGACGATGGTTCTGCTCAGATTCATTCTTAGGCCTGCCTCCACCAATAAAACTGGATATTATAACCTGAAATGTATTGAAAATGGTGTTAAACTCCATTAAAACACATTGTATAATAATTTATGACTCTCTCTCTGTACAGTAATCAGTAAAAATAAAGAGTAATCAGTAAAAAGAAAAAACATGGTTTGTGCATATATAAACATTTCCTCTATGTTGAATTGAGATTCACCTTTTCAAAAAAATGAATTGTCATAGTCAGGGATGGATGTATAATCACTTGCACGTGCCTTGTGACTGAGTGGGGGAGTGTCTGTGTTAACACAGCTGTGAATAAGTATAGTTGTATCAGATAGCTGAGTTCATAAACTGTAACGTACCAGTAACTTAATATAAATAGATATGATTTGATAATTCTTTGTAAGAATTTGAAAATGTTGGACAATAAAAATATATTTAGCGTTACTCAAAACTCTATCAAACAGAATAAAGACAAAATAATCATTTTATAGATGGTTGCTTACTATTAAGACAGTGTAATTTACACTAAAAGCATTTAACAGTATGAACAGGTAATATGCATAGGCTGAAACATTTACCATAGGGAAGCAAAACATAGAGTACAATACACTACATTGTAAACTAAACCGCATGTCGGAGGTTGTTGGTTTGGTTCCTAGCTTGGTCATTTCAAAGAATTAAACAATGGTACTAGAAGTTTTCTCACTAGAGAAAAGTTCTTGGTCCGGTCAGCCCGGTGTTAGTATAATGTGACTGGGTGGGGTATCGTACCACTTGTCTGCGGCATGATACTACAGTGTGGCAATGCTTATAATGCTGTCTCAAGTAGACACCGTTGCGATATAACTGGAAAATTGTTGAAAGTGATACTCAAAATGAATGTTTATTTAGAGGTCATTTGTTGCATATAGAAATCATGTGTTGGTTTTATGTCATTAAAAGTACATTTTTGTTATGACTTTAAGTGTATTTACATAATACACCCAATGCAACTGATAAACAGTAAAACTGAATTATTTATAATAGACAAGGCATCGAAAGTGCACTTTACATGCAAGCTCACTTAGGCCTAAAAAAAAAATATCTGTGTTTAGGGCAACGGTTTCAAAAATGCTAGGTAGGGTTGTTTTTTTTTAAAGTCCAGTCCTGACGGCAAAGCAAGTCACGAATGCTTACAATGACATTTCACTATGTTGTATATTAAATACTTTGTTTTTATTTGTAATCAATAAACTTTTGGGGCCTCTGTTGCCGAGCGGTTTATATGGTCATGGACTTGCAAACTCTCAGCCCCTCACCGCTGTGGGTTCAAATAACCCACAAATACCGTCTGGGTACTTCGGATTTTTCATGTGAGGAAGCCTTCCAGCTGGCTGTGCAGGTTTTAGTCTAGGATTTGACACGGTACAGGTCACAGTTTTTGATTGGAGATGGTCAACTATTGAAATCTTGCATTGAACCTTGATTTCATCAAACAAACAAACACAGCTTTTCTCTGATTTGACCTAGTTTTTAATAACATAAAAGGGCCAAATATTCAAACTTGATCCCAGTTAAACTGTCCATTTTTACAAGTGAAATAAACACAATTTATCTATATATATATATAAAGATTCTAGGAAGTATGTTTTGACATTATATGTGTATAAATTCTATGATCAATGTAGTTCTAAATTCTAAAAAATTTTGAATACAAAAAAGTGTGCACTCGAAAATTAAAATTTTAAATCAACTCTGACGATCTTTCAGAAGTTGCATAAAAGTGAACCACATGTCAAGATCAGCACGGGATGATAAAGAAAATCGGTACCCTTTGAATCTGTTTCACTGTCAGTTTAACATAGGGTTATGTTACTTGTTGATATATGCGTATTTCTGACGATATCTGACATTTACAAACTTGATAGTGAAAGACCGCGAACAAATATTTTTTACCCCACCCACTTTTACAAACCTGCATGTGTCGCTAGGGATATTGACATCATGGCATCGTAATGGCACCTGAGCGACGACTCAATTTTGCCCAAAGACATCGTCGATTCAAATGATTTGAAAAGGCGCATCTCATCCGTGTGGACACATTTTGTGCGCCACACATTGAAAAGCACATACGACATTCTGCCCCGATCGTGATCGATAGACGCTCGAGCGTCTTTGCGATACCGAATATTCGCATTTATCTCCTTTGGCAATAATTCGCAATTTCATGGTCACCAACAACTAAAATTTCGGAAAATCGAAAAAAATATCTTTAGAGTCGAAAAAAACTCTAGGGTCAGAGGGGTTTTGCTAGGTAGGGTCGGGTTGCCCGAAACACAGATATTTTTTTTTAGGCCTTAATTAATGCTTTAATACTCTTTAATAATTTCATGTTTATCATGTTCAATATTTATAGCTTTTGTGTACATGCATATGTTATATATATATATATATAATGTTATTTGGATTGTTTAAATGCATCATGGCTTATGCATCTGCTTGTAGGTTTAATGGGTGTGCCTGGTATGGCGGCTGCATGTAGGTATCTCATTATAACATATAACCAAGTTTGCCTGCTCTACAGTTTCCTCAAATGTTCTAATAAATCCAGTTTTATGCCTTTCTGACACATCCAAACCAATATATATACAAAAACTAATGCTTGTATCACATGAGTTCACCTGAGCAAAGCTCAACGTGAGCTTTTCTTGTCACCTTGTGTCTGTCTGTAAACTTTTGGTTGTGTGTACTCTAGCACCTGCATTTTCCATTGGATATTTTCACCAAATGATATCTCAGACAGGTACTTGAACTGGTCTAATCACATAATTAATGATGGAGTTTCGACCCTTGAATCCAAAGAAATATTGCCTTGTATGTACTCTAAATGGTTACAATTTTGACTGGATCGTCACCTGACTTACTCAGTAGTTATATAACCATAATATCTTGGACATATTCTTGAGCTGGTCAAATGTCATTATAAATGTCAAGAGTTATGGCCCTTGAAACATAAAAAATTGCACTATTTGACATTGTGTTCTCTTTAGAACCAGCATTCCTCTCCAAACTTTCACAGTAGTTATATAACCATAATATTTCAGACATGTTCATGAACTGGTCAAATCATAATATTAAAATCGGAGAATCATATTTTTTTTTACCTATTTGACATTGTGCTTTCTAGAACCGGAAATATGACTAGATCTTCATGAAACTTACACAGTAGTTATACAATAATTTGTTAATTAATGCATTAGTTGTGTCATTTTATTTGATATGATCTCCTATGCCACCGGTGAGCGATGTGTATTAAACTGACCAGCTTGTGAAGCAAACAAATTTAACTTTCAAATGAGATGGGATAAGACTGGATTTTTTCGTATTGAATTCTTCTCAGTTTCAGCATCATTCAGAAGCATTGTAAATGTCATTTAAATTAGTTTTTAAATTAAAATTGTAAGCAAAAGTTGCAAGAACTAAATTATTATCCACCGTAAATTGACTGGCATTTATTCAGTATTAACACACTTTGATGATTGAAGTGGTTTACGTCAGTGGAATTACGGACTATGAATCATGGGAATGATACATTGTATGGGTTAAAGGTCAATTGCGGTAGGTGATGACCTGCGTCTTCAGTGTCTTGGTTTCTGTTTCACCAACATTTACCTCAATATTTAAAAAATTAAATTAAAATTTGACTAGTTATTTATCTATTATATAATCAATGTCAATGAAACCGTATTCAGTCTTACTGGAACCAGTCTAATATCATGATCGCCTAGCTATTTTCTTAAGTTTTTAAGTATTTAAGTATATACTTAGATATGTTGGTGAAACAAGAACCAGATCCCGGTTTCACGAAAATACTTAAGTCTGTTATTTAATTTAATTCAAATAGCATGCTCAATTTTAGGACAATTTCATACTAAAATTGAGCCCACTATTTGAGTTTACGTAAAATAATGGACTTAAGTAGTTTCGTGAAACCGGGGCCTGGGGTCATCAAGGTCACTGAGATCTAAACTAGAGGCTGAGATGTGAATTGTCAATATTGATGATTTTATTCACTGTTCATCCCCTAGCAATAAAACTGATTTCTTGAATGCAATATATAACCTGTAATGTGTCGAAAATGGTAATAGAACAGAGTTAAAAATACTGCATAGAATTTATTCTAACTTTATTAACTGCTGAAGAATAAGAGTAACGTTTTGTAGATTAAAGAAAATGTACTATTGTGGATTCAATAGAAAAAAGAGCACCAGTAGTAGAGCATTGACCCCAGGGTCGTAGGTTCGATCCTCTGCCGTGGCTATGTGGCAACAAGTCACTTTTTCCCCAAATGCTAAGTGCTGGTTCTACCCAGGAAGACTTTGAGCATGATTTATCTATTAAGTTGTAAGAACTTGTTTCACCATCAAAGTAAGATAAATAAGTTTAAACTTACAAGTAATTAGATACTTATGTATTGTGTCCCACGGACATATGGCCAAAGATATTCTAAAAGAACTTGGGTCTGCACTATAGCACTAAATATGGTTTTGTAGATTTATTATAATTACCCAGTAGCAGACAGTAGATGGCTGACCATTTTCTGTATTACCCTTCTCTTACTATATTAATGGACATTACGGAGTTGATGCCAATAGTCTATAACAAATGGTCCATGCTGTAGTCTGTCATGCCATCTACACCCAGTCAAAGCAGATTACCCATTTTATTTTGCATTTGGCAAGGCTTTTATTTCTGATGGAAATTTATCAGAAGCAATTCTGAAATATTTGATTTTAACAGAAAAGAATGCTTTATGTGTGTTTTCAGTTGACCTGGACTGAACTTGTTAGTTTATTTAACATGTTGCGGTTGGTTGGTTGTGGGTGTTTGTTCAATGACCATGTTTGTCCTTTATAACAGTTTATACAGATTTTAGTTTAGATATGTGTTGACGCTTGCAGTTGACTCACCATATAATCTGAAAGAAAACACATTTCTTCGCTAAAGATTTTGCTTCAATACCTCTCCTTATCCTGAACTGCTTCAGATATTTTATTTCCAGTGTATTCGGAGATTCTGTAACAATAATCTTTTAACTTACATTTTAGACTGTAATAATTTAATTGCTAGATTATCATCCCTGCCCACCCCTTAATTTTCATGCCACCCGACCTTTTTTTCATATAAAAAAAATTGGATGATAATCTAGCAATCAATTTATAATGGCCTTATCTGACCATGGCAGAATTTGTTATTACTTATTTTCTTGGTGTAACTCCAAGTTTGAATGTACATTTTTCAAGACCTCAGTAATAGTATTAGATTTTCACAATGAAAAAGGCATAAACCACTTTGAAACTAGAGCTTGAAACAATTATATAGTTAAAACTGCCCAAAAATATAGACTGGTAATTCTACAGTCTTTATTTGAATATTTTGTGAAACATCTCCATGGTGGTCTAAAGAACTGTCACAATTATTTGCCTCCAACATCTGAGATCCGTTGAAAGATATTTGTATGTTCATCTCTGTCTATTATTTTGGTTGTGATCTCAAAACTAATATTATTTCTTTGTGATGGGGCCAATTTCTGCATGTTTCTAATATATTTTTTGTTGAAAAAAAAACTCATTCTGTTTTAAAATATTTAACGACATTGAATTTAGTAATCGTATTTTCTGTCCTGTTTAACGTTAATTTACAAGCATTGTACTTAGACGATAGTTTTTATACAATGTACATTATTTTAGTCATCAGAAAATTTGTGCATTTACTACTTCTTCAAAGATATGAAATAGATCAGAAGTTTAATAAAGAAAATGGTGTTTAATTAGATAATTGAATGTTTTATTTATATTGCCCAACCATTATTATAATATTCATATGCAATTGTGATTTATATTAAGATGGCTGATGTTGCATACTTTACATGAACTCGTGTAACTATTGTTTTACATTATATATTTTATTTTCAGGTGGTTTCTTGAAGAATGTGGACCCTAGAGGTGAGCACATGTTTATATTCATGTATTGATGTATTGGTATGGTATTATTTGTGATGATAAGCTATGTAATATGCTTAAATCCAAAATAAACTATTCTGTATTCTGAGTAGAGTAGGCAGTGGAGATGATGGACAGAAAGTTCCTAGTGATGCATGAGAATTTTTTGCACCTAAAGTGCTTGATAACACAAACAGATACAAATAAATACAAGTAATGCTTAACTTAATAGTGAATTATAAGACTTTGTTTTGCAGGGTTAGAAATTTGTACCAGTCCACCAATCGGATGCTGGTAGATATTTTACTGAACCTCCCAAGTTTTTCTGTTTGTGTAGTATATCTTGCTAGTATAAATTTCTTGTAGAGACTCAGTCTGTCATAATTGACCTGATCTGGGCTGTCGTTCAAACAAGTTGATTATCCAATCAGCAAACGATATAGTTTACAGGGCCACCATTTTCCTTCAACAAGAGAACAGTCTCTTAACTAAGCACTCCATTGTATAAACTTAGGCAAACCACGCCATGTGGCCGGCGGGCAAAGCAATTGTCAACCTCACGTCAGGTCAGTTGATTGTAGTTTCTAATAGTTTGTAGAGTCTATTGAAAAAAATCAAATTCTTACTTGTATACAACTGTCAAAAAACTAACCAGCACAACAGATTCGTTGAATGCCTATTTAATATACCAACAGGTACAAAGTATATGGGGCTATATAGGAGTCCCATTCGCCGGTTCGTCCGTCTGTGGACAATTTTTGTGATCGTTATTTCTCAGCAACCATTTGACTGAATTCAATGAAACTTCGCAAGGTTGATTGGTACCAAGCATATTTGTGCATATTGTTAGCACCCTGCGCGAGAATAATTTTTCAATGAGTTAATATGGCCCTTTGAATTTTTCATACATATTTTGTTATTGCTATTTCCCGGCAACCATTGACTGGAATTCAATGAAACTTCACAAGAGTGATTGGTACCAAGCCTAGTTGTGCATATCGTCGGCATGTTGCGCTCAAATAATTTTTCAATGAGTTTTGACCCTTTGAATTTTTCAGAATTTTTTTGTTGTCGCAGTTTCTTGGCACCATTGGCTGGTATTCAATGACACTTCACAAAAGTGATTGGTTCAGTGTGTCGAAGCGGGCAGCAAAAGGGTGCAATAACTGTGTCAGGGTGCCATCTGGGCGCCTTCAGTGATATTTCTACTTTCTATATGATGCAGATGCATCCAAATACTCAAATGGTAATAGCAGAAATACATCTATAAAATGTAGTTCCTGCCTAGAGACTAGACATGATTGCTTTAGTGTAATTATTACATATTTAACAGTAAGAAGTAGCTTAGTACATTGATTTTTTTGGCTGTGTGTTATATTCTTCGTATGGTAAGGGCATTCAGGAGTCGTATATTAAGAAATAGCATGTTTTTTGTGACTGCACAATTGATATGTATGTGACAAGACATGAGAACGTTCTACAAGATTACCAGATCAATAAACATTCTTAGTCAAAATGTATTTCTCTCTGATTATTGAATGTAATGGACAGCATGTTGGCTGCCCACTTCAGAGGTTGCGGGTTTAATCCCAGGCTCGACACGATGCCTGTAAAAGAAATCAGAAATAACATTCATTACTGGTTCTAGCCAGGAAGCAGACTTAAGAGCGGTTCATATAAAAGCTTTGAGCTTTTTTCGCAATCACGCTAAAAAATAAAGTAACATAGGGCCTACATGTATGTAGATTTACTGTGTTCTTATCAAATTGAAATGCGAATATGGTTGTTTGTGTGGTCGTATATTCCGAGAAACATACTTAGAACTAACAACAGCTACTGTGTATACATTGTATACGATAAAACACTGGCTGCTGTATTCATGCTGTGTGTTTATTATTAATTACGCCAGTAATTATCTGTTTTATGGTAATATTGGCATGTGATGTGATGAATATGTGTCAAGTTCCCTCTGACTTGGCAATGTTTTTCTGAAACAGGCTTCATAATTATTTTCACGACAATCAATGAAGTACCACTGCATGTACTTTGGCAAGTGAGCCTTCCCTATGTTATTTTAGCGTACTTAATGGTCTGGTTAGCTCAGTCGATGGCGCTTTTTGACAGTCAGTCCAGGGGTCGTGAGTTTGAATCCCCATCTGACCAGTTTCAATGATGTTTGATATGCAACATTTAGTTTCATTTTCATTGGTCTCTTATCGCAGATTCAGTTGGGAAAGTAATCAGTTACTTGCAGAGATGAGTGTGCTCGAGTACTGGTTAATCTTCCAAGATCCTAAGTTAACTGATCATCTGTTGTGTGTTCATAATGTTAAATATTCATTCGATCACAGTAGTAGTATAACCATAATATCTTCTACATGTTTTTGATAGGGCCCTTGAATTTTCAAAAAAATGCGTTTGAAATGCCTTTGTTTCCCTCGCCGCAGGTGAACAATTTAATGTCAATGTAGCTGTGAAATTATTACAAGGAGACCAATCAAAATTCACCCCAAACTTGAAATCAAAACATTTTAAAACTTTTCTTTTTGATCTTTACATTGACTACCACACCAGCTAATAGTTCTGACATGCTTGTCCAGTTTGGGTTCTCCACAAGTTGGAATTCAAGTGCTGGGATTAGAGCGTGCACAGGCAATGGTCTGCTAAAAAAATTAAAGATTTAAAGGAATATAAGCTTTTTAAAGATATTGTTTTAAGATTTTAAGCGCTGGTGGTGTACCGTTTCTGCCATTCAAGCGCTGGGGTGCCCCTGTGCTTATATGGTCAGTGAAGGCAGCTAGTTTAGAGGAATTGATTTGAAATTGCTCACCCATGAAAAACTTGTTGGCATGGAATTTGCAAATTATCTGTATGTACATCAATATCAATGTGTATAGCCTTTGCCATAATGATGCTATTGGTACAATGTGGTTAGGTCAACTGTAATCTAGAAATGATGCTCTGGCATTCATTGTGGTGCCAGATTAATGTACAACAACAACCCAGGGCTGGAGATCAATGCAATCAATGGATAGACAATCATTACTCAACCCTCATAGACTAGCTGTGCTCTGTCATTGCATTATTGATTGCAATTATTGTTGAAACTAGGCTAAGTAACGACTGCCTGACTCAGTCTTGTGCAAGTATAGAAGTATCTAATAAAAATCTAATGATAGTCATGTACGAGATATGCAGCATGAACATTTTCCTAAGTGGGCGGTAGTGTATTGGATAGAGTGTTGGCCACTCAAGCCAGAGGTTGTGGATTCGATCTCTCAGTTGACCCGATGCCTCTCATACAACAACACTCGGTACTGGTTCTACCAAGGAAGTGGACTCGAGAGCGGTTAATATAAGCTTTGAGCTTTCATCGCAATCAAGCTAAAATAAATTAGTATAAACAAACATTTTCCTACAAAACTAAAAAAAAATGAACATGAATTGGGTACTCTGTGTAAATTCACTCCAGATTCAAAATAAAATTGTTTATATGAAGCCGTTGTAAATAGTTCAAGAACATGTTATACTTGTTGTTATTCTATTGCTCTTTCACATAAATATATGGAATTCTGTCTGGGGCTTCTTATGGAAAATGTATATTTTCTGGAGTAGCCTGCATTTCTAGCTGGTGTTCTGTAATCTACATAAACTCCCATGTAAACAATGGAATTCTCCTTGGCAATCTGCTACAGCAATATTTGATATATTCCATATGCCCGATCAGTTCCAGCTCTCTGTGTTATCTTGATTTTGCTATTGGAATATTTTGTAGGTCATGATCAATATCAGTGGGCTCATTTTTTGCAATTGAATTATTTATGGTAATGTCATTTCACTGATTTCCACACATGTATTGGCATGTTTGATGTGGGGAAGTATGCTGTTGGTTCCATATCGGTGTCCATATCAATTCCATATCAATACATGGTTATATTTTAGTGTTTGATTATTAGGTAATCAACGAAAAAACTGTTAAAAACCAAGTTCACAAAACTTTACAGCTTTTTGCTTAATGTGGTGTGGTAGAATGCTATTGATTTAAAATTCAGAGTCAATTTGACAAAATTTTGTCATAAAAATGCTGAAATACATGCAATTATGCCTCCAGTTCAGTTTTATGAAACCTGGCATAAAAATTTGGAGCTAAACGCACAGTTACCCAGACTCAGAGATATTGTGTGTTTCAGTTTGAGCAAGATCGACAGAAAGTCTAATAATCGTATCAATGATTTTTATCAAGTGAGTTCTATATGGACATGGAAATGAGTGCAACACAAATAAAAAAGAGAGATAAAAACATTAATTGCTACAAGTTTTATGGCTGTTGCTGAACGAAGAAGGCAGAGGTCTCAATCACATTTGAATTTACCACCAAATGTACATTTATGTACAGTTCTTTATGTTCCAACAGGGTCCTCCCATTTTGCAGTCGCTGACATCGTCCAGTAAGTGTCAGTACTCTTAACAATACAGGAACACTTAAATTAACTTAATGAATTATGCATTGGTAGTAGTCAGGACATTAAAGGAAGAAAATTCACAATTGTTTTTACCCAAACCAACACAAACCGTGAAATTGCAATATACTGCGATTTGAACACTAAATGGAAGAGGGCTTTACTGACATCAATCAAGAACACATGCTCTGTATCCATGTATAGATAAATCCGTATTCCACAATTCTGAAGTTGGAAAAGATTAAAATCAGGAAACATGTCCTTAACCCTTTACTCCATAGATACGCGTTTTCCCGCACCAATCACAGAAGGCCTTTGAAAACAGTGCAGGAAGAGATCAGATTGCTCATAACGAGCAATCTGAACACTTTCTGCACTGTTTTCCACTCTGTCAGTTAATATACTGTGAAATCATTAATTTTTGTGGGGTACTTATTTTCGTGGATTTCGTGGGAAGCCTAGACAACAAAATCAAATACCCACAAACTTAGTTTACGCAACAATGTAATGCTGTCAATATACATTACCTCTCTTTTCATATGCCTACGTGCATTGCATTGTGGTAAATAATCCATCCTTTATATATTTTCTTTCGTCATATTGCATCAATATTTACTTAATGATTTTGTAAATAGTGCAATAATTTTTTATTACACATATCATCTTTAATTCATAGACGTGTGTGTGTAGTGAGATGTGTTATAATTTACTCTACTTGAATCAAATGTCAGAGTTGCTAAAAATAGACCGTCACCTTGCAGCAAAATGCTATTAAGTTGAAACAATGTGACGTATAGGCCTACGGTAAACATTGTAAAAAAGTGTAAAACATTGTAAAAGGACAGTATGCGTGCGTACAAAGAAAACTAAAACACAAGTTTCAAGTGAAAAAATATCTTCTAATCTTGTTCCATATTATGATAAATATATGGTGATACATTTTTAATGAATAAAAAAAACAAATCTCTTAAAAATACGCAGCTTATTAGTTTACTGTCCATTTTCACAGTCACGTGACACTTGTAATTTACACCTGGCCTGCGTTCTGAAACCCTTTCTGGATTGGATGTCGTTCTTCTCCTGTCCTCACCTGGTGTTTTATCATAACAATTAGTTCTTTATCGTACTTGTATATTAGGGTACTAATTGGCACGTATCAACTCTTATTTGCACAGCGGGGTGCGATAAATCCTGACGCGCGACGTGTGAATTACAGCAAAGGTTAACAACTGGAACACACTATGCGATGTCGAAAGTGTAAAAAAAAAATTTTTTTTTTTAATTGGTTTTCAACGAATTTACAGACCGTAATCCGTACAAGTACACCAAACGGACGCAAACGAAACGAATATCAAACGCGTTTTAAACGATATACAAACGGACTAAAAATGCAAACGAAACGATAAACGATAAACGAAACGATAAATGAAACGATACACGGACGCAACAGGGCGAACGATCCACAAACGATACAAAACAATAATGCAAACTTAAACGCATCAAATAATAAAGATTCGGATATCCTCTAATATTGTCGTAGTTATATTGACAATGAAATAAATAATTAAACGAAATGATTGCTCTCTTTGTCATTTAAAATCTTTAAATTGCTATACCTATAATTTTAATTAAATTTCTTTGTTATAAGTTTTAATCCCGAATTACCCGTGAAAAACATTGCCTCGGGCATCGTTTCTTTACTTGTAAAAGTGTGATAAAACAGTCAGATGACGCATGACCTGCTTACACAACTACCCCAATTAAATGATTTAATTATCTGAACACCGATTTATGTTGCTGTTCTGTTATATGATTGCCAATCAGGAAAAGTTTTCACCCAATTTTAGAAAATCTGTTTGTTACAACAAAAACTTTTAGGGCTTTTCCAAAATTGTATATAAAAATAGTTCATATATATATATATAACAAACACATGTAAAGGGTTGGTGTTTGTTTGTTACTGGGTGTCTTCCAAAATGTTTGTTTTCAATATAGGAATTTGTTAAAAAAAGATTACTATTAAGCTGATAGAGTTATTAATAACTACACATACCTTAATTTGTGTACAGAATGAACACGCTGTCCCTTTCACTATCACCTTGTGCCAATGTCCGATTACGTCACCAGTGAAACAAACATTTTATTCACTAAGTGGGTATCTTGGAAATTTTTGATGGAAGGATATCAGAGGAATTCTATCGGCGTTATATACATAAAAGTCCTTGAAAGCGTCAGACGGAAGTACATGTACCAGCGATTTTAGAAGCCATGCCACAAGACATAAAACTTTTACCCTTAAAGGCATCTTTTTTTATGGAAACATCTCCGACTCCCCCATGCATTTACCATAGTGAAATAGAACGCGATGTTAAATGACGCAAGAAACTGTCAGAGTGACGACATCGCACATTGCGAAGAGGTCAGAAATAAATTGTGTCGGAGTAATAGACATAAAGTGTGTGCGCTCGCTACATAAATTAAGGCATGTGTATTTGTAAATATATTTATCTTTGCGGATTATATAAATTCTTTTGTTTAATGAATTGTTATAATTGTTTAACATGACAATCTATCGAAATTCATAACTGGAATTAAAATTGGAAAATACTTGTTAATAATTCATTATTCCTGTAAATAAAATAAATACTTGCTGAGGCGTCTATACTCTGTTTCTTGTATAATAGCAGATTATACACCACTGCAGATATAAAAAAAAACACGGACTGGTTCACATTTATTTACTATATACTTTTTCGATACTGTAATATTAACGTTAGTGTAAACCAGTCTGGCAGTTATTGGCCACTCTAATGATTACGTGACCGTAACGTGTTTATCGTATGTAATTGACATGCCCCATACCATGTGTATTAAATTTCAATGATTGAGTTTTATGTAACATATTAATCTGCTGTCACGCTACAAATCATCAACTTTATGGTAGACCATATCTAACATAGGGTGGCTTAGTTAGAAATATTTCAGAATGATTTTAATCAATATTATTTTAATTTATTTAATTAATATATTATCATATAAAACCCGGCGATTTCTTTAAATATCTAGTTCTTATTATTTATTCTACTGTGGTGTTATAATTGGACAACCAGAGATGATGCGATTGGTGAACATGTCGTGTAAACGTTAAATGGTAAAAGATACACGGTAAACGATACACGCAAAACGATTCGAACGCAAACGCAGGTTAAAATGCATTCACTATCGTTTTGAACTGCATTTTCGTATTTTCTCTAACGTTTATCATAAAAAAATGCAAACCATTAACGAAACTAAAATGCATTTCAAACCCAAAACAAACACGTTTGACACGCAAAACGAACGCAACTGAAATGCATTTTTGGTGTACTTGAACGGATTACGGTCTGTAAGTCCCCACGAATATGTCTTTGAAGTGGAAACTACGAAATTTAATACCCACGAAAATAAATGATTTCACAGTAAACATAATTCACCTAATTATTCAAAAGCCTTCTATATTAGGTGTCCAAAGGCGTCTATATGAAGTAAAGGGTTAAATATGGTTTATTTTGAAAATTTCTTATAACGCGATATATGTCATAATTTGTTCAACTCAAAATTGCATTATTCAAAATATTACCAACTTTATCCTGGGGTTTGGATGAAATAATCAGCTATTAAAAATGTCTAAATCATAACCACATAGTGGGGGCATGTCTGTAGTTTGATAAAAATATGAACTTTGAAGCAAAATCAAAATTGAGTCATATTTTCATTACCATGTTAAATATTAAGATAACTGTCAATGTTAGGTCTTTATTGACCCAGCTATATTTGACTACTAATATGATAGGTGTATAACTTATGCACCAGGCAATTGTAATCCCCACAACCCCTCTATCAGGACATAAAATACCCAAACTTTTACATTAGATGTCAAAAAAGGATACACAAAGGTTAAGATCACACTTTTAAAAAACCCACATGAAATTGCAGTGTGAAAAGTCAGTCCATCCCTACCTACTATAAAATATATATCGTTATATTCACAGACCATTTGGGGGACATGTGACACTTACCAGTGACATTTGTTTGTTTGTTTGGAGGTGGTTGTTATTTTTTTTTCTTCAGTTTCTCCCAGTAATCAATTTCTTATTATAGGAAGCCGCGGCTCCTAGGGAGGTTTTCGGGCATTTGAATCACTGATTAGAATTCAAGTTCATTGAGATTTTTACCTGCACTGTGTATAACTCTTCCTGCCTGTAAATGGTACTGACTGCTTTGAAATGCTTTAACAGTACATTGACCAAATAAGGCACTATGGGAGTGCGTTTGAAAAATGCCAGCAAAACTGTAAATCGAACCAGGGATCTCTGGATCCTGAAGCAAGCATGCTAACCACTAGACCACCACATCTCTTTATGAAGAATTGTTTGTTAATATAGTTAGTAGTTACCAGTGTGGAGGTGGGTTATTATTGGGACGTGAAGAAGCTCACTGTAATCCTTGCTATTTTTTGTTCGAGGTAAAACCCTCACACTTTTTGCAGCACTGCAGGGACATTGATGCGGCAAGAGTTTTGCACTTTAGCCTAGCTGACCTCCACTATGTCCTGGCCCAGGGGGAGTCTGTGAAACAAACAACCATTGCATTAATGTCCATGATTACTGAGAAAATAGTGAATAATCGGCATGAAATACACTGTCCATGATGTTTTGACGAAACTGGCCATTACTGATTACATTAATTGATTAATTACTTCAGTCTATTATACCTCAGTTGTGTAAGCCTTGTATATTACCTATTATCTGTTATCAAACATGCTACGACAGTCATCCGTAAATCTCATATCTACCCATTGTGTTATAAAGTTCAAAGAGCAGTATACAGTTTCAATAAAAATGCTGATTTTGTTATTTAATTAAAGGAGTGGGTTGGTTGGTATCATACAGAAAAAAGTACACTCAGGTCCCGTTACAATGCGGTCAGATATAACACAAAATTCGTTTTTTCTATGGCTCCAAATTTAAGATTGATATTTTCAACCAGATTTATTAAAAACTCGCAGTATATTTTCCAAACTATGACCATGTATTTGTGCATCAATTACACATTGATAACTCAGACTGACATGATAACATGTTCTAAATATTGTAAACAATATCACTTTTAATTGATTTATGCCGGCCTGTCATATTTATTACACATTGTAATGTGTTTGTTTACAGTCCTTTGATAGGATAAAATATTGTTAAATAGTGTAGCACAGTGCAGTTGGATATTTATAATGCGTTCCGCATATATGGCGGTTTCTTTTTGGGATCCCAGCAACCCAGCAACATTATTTTAAGTATGTGTATGACAGATTTCCCCATATTTTTTATGGATTGGGAGAATACAAAAAACAAACTTTATTTTAGTTGGCCTAATATGTATCAAATTACGTTTTGAATTAATAACAATAACTTTACAGGAAAGTCTCTCTTAGGTTTTAAGGATATAGTTTGAGGTTTGGTTGAGATCATGTCACTGCCAGACTGAACCACAATTTAAAATATTACATTGCAAACTGATATATCACACAATGTTTTTGCACAAGTCAGAGCTGCCATACAAATGATACATGGGCAGTGGCTGCTATACCCAGTCACATTCCCTCCAAAAATGAACCAGATACGTGCTTCTTTCCTTAGTCGAACCCCAAACTGCTATACTCATAGTAGTATAAGTGTACATAACTGCAAGAAGGATGGGCCACAAATAGATAAACTTGAGATTACTGGATGTACATTTGATGCAGTAAGGAGCTATTTCCTGGAGTTTTAGTCCCATACTTATATCAGTGATGTGTGCGCCGGTATCAAGGTTGATAATAGTTAGATTTTTTAGGTCTATCAAAATACCATCTGTTGTATTAATATCTATACTCATAAGTTTCGTTGGACGGTTAGGGTTTTAGGCTTTCGGTTCAACTCCAGAACTGTGATGGAACAAACATAGTGGGCAGCAGTGGTGATAATTGTGATAGTGTTGTATGTAATTCGTGCTGGAATATATTTAACTTGTGACTTACTTTATTGTGTAAGGGATTGTGTGTAGTTTCCTTTTACTTCCGGTGTTTGAATATTGTAGATTTGGCCATTTTGTTGTTACAAGAGAAGATTTTCTGTTTTGTCAATTTTATTGTTTTAATGACAGTAGAAATAAGATATTTTTCTGTGTTTGTCCATTTATTTATTTTTTTTAAGAAATAAGATGTTATTTTCTGATTTGTCAATTTTATTGTTTTAATGTGAGATTTATGGTTTTATTTTAATAATGTACCTTTTCTTTGTTTCTTATGAAAACTGTTTAACAGATTTTTCAATAATAATAATATACCCAACATGCACATACCTTCACTTTTGAACCATTGTGATTAAATTATCCTTAAAATATGTTCTGTCAGGTTCGAAGGTCAAATTTTATATTTATGTGTGTGTGTGGGAGTTGGGTTATATTAAAGAAAGCCTGATTTCAAAATATGTTTTGACATGTGATTTCATAGTTTGAATTCATACAATACCTCTTTGGTGGTATTATTAAAGTTTCACCATGGAGCAGAGGTTGCTCTTCTTGACAGTTTGTAATATTGTAGGAATTATTTGCATAATTATACAAATGTAAAAGACTCATTTGTGCTTAATACCTCATTTTGAGGCATAGGTAAAGTTTCACAGTATTATTGGGCTGTTGTCCCGACAGACAAACAGATGTGATTTTGCAGAAATTATTTATATTCATAATTAAGAGTACTTAATTATTCTCTAAACCTCGGTTGTGGCGCTGGTAAAGATTTACAGTACATGCATTACTTTATTATCATTTGTAAGTTATGTTGCAAGAGTAATACTGATTTGTCTCTATGTTCGAGAATGAGCCAGTTTAAACATGCTAGCGTATCAGAATATCACTAGCTATTAAAACTTGTTGAAATTAGCTTTCTAGTTTCAAACTTATTCCTTCGTTAATTCTCTACAAGTGTACATCGCTCAGTTTTGATTACAAAATGTGTTAGCATTGCTTAATGTGTTATTGCAGATATACACAACAGTTGGCGAAACTGTTAATTTGTGTGTAACAGTATTTATACCACGTGCTTGAGTACCTCTTATTGTTTATTGCGTAATTTTATGTTGAAATTCATGTAAACAAACTACTGAACTTTGTTCTTGCAATTTGAAATTTAGAACGATATTTTCATGCATTAAACTGTAATATTATTCAAGTACCACACTTGTTTACCATTATTTTCATGGTTTGAAGCTTTTAGAATTAAAGGCGTATTATTTATAAGTTAATGCTTGACAGAAGTTGTTTAGTTTAGACGAAGATTGTCTATGCTGTTCTTTGATTATTTAGTAGATTTTTTTGCAGACTTTTGCCATTTAAACTTTTGATTAGCTAGAAATAATTGTGCATTAAATTAGTCATTTAAAATACATGTGTTTTCTTTTTCTTTTTTTCTTAAAAGTTTTTGCTTTCACTTGTGTGACTATAATTTTGCAATTGAAACATGTGCAGATGTTTATACTATTTTGTGCACTACCCTAGATGAAGAGATTTCTAGTACTGCTAAAGATGCTGAAGTTGTAGATGCAATGGATGAAACCAGTGCAGCAGAAACTGCTGAGTCAGTATCTCAGCCGGACCCTAGTCGCGGTCCATTTGACGGAGGTAAATTCTTCCACTTACCGAGAATGGAGAATGGCTACCTTTGTAACTGGCATGATAATTGGCTGAAAATGCAGCTCAGCTGGCTATTTATTCAGCTATATCAGACAATAGTATCTATATTAACTAGATGAGATGCCACAAGCTATATATATGCGGATTGTGAAACACCAGAATTGGAATGGATTTATAGAACTTGTATAGGATATGGACAGTAGATGCTATTTATGCTTTATGTTATCATATTGGATTGGGAAATGGTTGGACGAAGTTGCATGAAGCATTAACATTTGTTTGTTAACTGTGCCGCATATTGGTTTACTTTCCATCCGTCCCGTCATCACCATCTCTGAAACATACAGCCATCACCACTCAGAAATGTCGATGTCCAGATCTGTCTGAATACTGAATCAGGTATTTTGTGCCTTTTAGGAAATGGTTGAACGAAGTTGCAAGAAGCATTAACATAAATTTTGTTTGTAGTGTACAGCATTTTGGTATACTTTCCATCCATCTCTCATCATCACCATCTCTGAAACATACAGCCATGACCACACAGAAATGTCACTGCCCAGACCTGTCTAAACACTGATTCGAGTATTTTGTGCTCTTTTAACCTCAACCTCATTTCTCTTTGTGTTGTTATTATTGATATGTTGCGTCAATAAAACACTGTTAGTTGAAAAATTTCGCTACAGAATGGAAAATAAAACAGTGCATTGAACTACTTCCTTGTCTCACGCAGCCACTTGATGGTCAGTCCCAAGTTTCACTTAAATATCACAACTTGCAATTTTCCTTAACTCAGATTTTTGAAATTCAGTAACTTCATTCATGCTGATTATTTTGTATCTTTATCAATGAATAAAGATTTGCTCCTATTTCAAGACTGTTTGGTCATTTGATGTGTAATGAGTAAAGTTAAAACCTTTATACAAACATTTTCTCTAAAATTCACCCAGTTGTGTTCAGCTGTTTATATATACATGCCTTTTACCTTATTTGATCCAGCTAAGTTTTGAACTGTTTCTACAAACAATTCTAGAATTGTCTCCAATTTAAGCAAGTTATTTCTGTGAAAAATGCAGTGCTTGAATGTAACATGATAGGAACTGCACATCAGCGTGCTGAATGACGAATCGTAAAACCAATTTATTAGGCAGAAAAAATAACCTTATTTGCTTGTGGAAATAAGTTATTTTAACATATAATATTTCAGTACTGGGAAATTAGGTCCTGGTTGGATTATGGTAACTTTGTACTGTGTTTTTTTTAATTTTTCTGGTCTTCGTGTCTGATTGGCTTAAGGTGCTGTCACAGTTTCCCTCTCACTGTTGAAATCATTGGTACGAGTTCCACAGCAGAGGTTGCAGAATTGGGACTTACACAGAATAAATATTGTTTGTGAGGAAGTTTACCAGTTAGGAAGGACTGACTACCCGACACTATTCTGAGGTCTGAGTATGTAACCAGTAATTGGTTAAAAAATGGCTTCATCTCCCATTCTCTCATCCCTGCTCTATGGATAAGATTTGTAATGTTTTAGGACGTCATTAACATACTCTGAAAGTGAAACACAGTAAGCGGTATAGTTTTGTTAACAGCATGTATTTTTGCTAGTTTTATATTATTAGTTTGCTACAAGCTAACTGGGAAAATGTGTAAGAACATTAATTTTGAAGCTAAACATTATGTATAATGGCATGGTTGTAATTATTTTTTAGTTTTATTTATTGTATTATTGTATAAGTAATATTTGAACCAATCACATTGATTAATATGTTTTTATGTCTACGCATTTCGAAGTACGGTGAAGATATGTTAAGTGTTGCCCTTTCTGTCCGTTTGTCTGTTCGTCCATCTGAGGTAAAAATGTTTTTTTATCAATAACTTCTGAGGGGTCTATGTATTTAATTAACATTATATGCGTACCTGTTAAAGTATAAAATACACATCAAGTTCGATTTTTATCAATGTTGGTTAAATTTTACAGGAGTTGCGGCCACTTTTCAACTTAAGTTATAGTAAAATTACTAACATAGCAGTATAGCAGGGACATCCATGTCTTAAAGACCATTTTATTTTAAAAAAATTTCCAACAGAAAAAGTCTGGTTATTGGATATTGCTGGACAGGCATGTATCATCAGCACTGTCTTTACGCTTAGTAACTTTGATGTTTTGATGATGATTTCAGGATATTTTCCTTATGTAAAATGATAGCTATAATTGATTTACAGTCAAGGTCACTGTTACTAAGATGAAATTTTATGTGTCGGTTCCTGACATTGTTAGGAAGCATGGGACATTGCAGTTGGGGGTCACTTGGGTCAAAGTCACATTTAATATAAATTGAAAAAAAAATGAAATCGTTTGAAATTCATTGATTTTGATTCAAGCAAACATTCATCCGTCTCATTTAAATTCATTTATTTTACATATAAGATATGCAAGATTTCTATTGCCATGATAATATACAATGAACAGAGCATAATAGAACATTTTCCCAGACAAATTTATACTTCACTTCAATGGTATTGATCTAGCATAGAGAAATGCAGATTGTGATGCATTTTATCTGGCAATGTCTCACATTTTTTTTTTCTGTTTGTACAACGTTTAAACAGCCATAAATAGACCTTAGCTAGCTTCACATTTATTACTGATAGGATTTTAAAATCATGTAGACCATATTAGCTTACATGTAGCTGACAGCTGCATTAGAGTACACATTGTTTTGCTCAGATTCAGCTGCATAAAAGTATACATTCTCAGCTGCATAAGAGTTTACATTGTTTTGCTCAGATTCAGCTGCATTAGAGTATACATTCTCAGCTGCATAAGAGTATACAATGTTTTGTTCAGATTCAGCTGCATTAGAGTATACATTATCAACTGCATAAGAGTATACATTGTTTTGCTCAGATTCAGCTGCATTAGAGTATACATTCTCGGCTGCATCAGAGTATACATTGTTTTGCTCAGATTCAGCTGCATTAGAGTATACATTCTCAGCTGCATAAGAGTATACATTTTTTTGCTCAGATTCAGCTGCATTAGAGTATACATTCTCAGCTGCATAAGAGTAAAGATTGTTCTGCTCAGATTCAGCTGCATTAGAGTATACATTCTCAGCTGCATAAGAGTATACATTGTTCTGCTCAGATTCAGCTGCATTAGAGTATACATTCTCGGCTGCATCAGGTTCTGCTCAGATTCAGCTGCATTACGTATATATATTCTCAGCTGCATAAAAGTATACATTGTTTTGCTCAGATTCAGCTGCATTAGAGTATATATTGTCAGCTGCTTCTGAGTATACATTGTTTTGCTCAGATTCAGCTGCATTAGAGTATACATTCTCGGCTGCGTAAGAGTATACATTGTTTTGCTCAGATTCAGCTGCATTGGAGTATACATTCTCGGCTGCATAAGAGTATACATTGTTTTGCTCAGATTCAGCTGCATTAGAGTATACATTCTCAGCTGCATAATAGTATACATTTTTTTGCTCAGATTCAGCTGCATTAGAGTATACATTCTCAGCTGCATAAGAGTAAAGATTGTTCTGCTCAGATTCAGCTGTATTAGAGTATACATTCTCGGCTGCATAAGAGTATACATTGTTCTGCTCAGATTCAGCCGCATTAGAGTATACATTCTCAGCTGCATAAGAGTATACATTGTTCTGCTCAGATTCAGCTGCATTAGAGTATACATTCTCGGCTGCATCAGAGTATACATTGTTCTGCTCAGATTCAGCTGCATTAGAGTATATATTCTCAGCTGCATAAAAGTATACATTGTTTTGCTCAGATTCAGCTGCATTAGAGTATATATTGTCAGCTGCTTCAGAGTATACATTGTTTTGCTAAGATTCAGCTGCATTAGAGTATACATTCTCAGCTGCGTAAGAGTAAAGATTGTTCTGCTCAGATTCAGCTGCATTAGAGTATACATTCTCAGCTGCATAAGAGTATACATTGTTCTGCTCAGATTCAGCTGCATTAGAGTATACATTCTCAGCTGCATAAGAGTATACATTGTTCTGCTCAGATTCAGCTGCATTAGAGTATACATTCTCAGCTGCATAAGAGTATACATTGTTCTGCTCAGATTCAGCTGCATTAGAGTATATATTCTCAGCTGCATAAAAGTATACATTGTTTTGCTCAGATTCAGCTGCATTAGAGTATATATTCTCAGCTGCATCAGAGTACACATTGTTCTGCTCAGATTCAGCTGCATTAAAGTATACATTCTCAGCTGCATAAGAGTAAAGATTCTGTATTGTTAGAGTATGTATTGTCAGCTGCATCAGAGTACACATTGTTTTGCTCAGATTCAGCTGCATTATAGTATACATTCTCGGCTGCATCAGAGTATAAATTGTTTTGCTCAGATTCAGCTGCATTAGAGTATATATTGTCAGCTGCATCAGAGTACACATTGATTTGCTCAGATTCAGCTGCATTAGAGTATACATTCTCAGCTGCATAACAGTATAGATTGTTTTGCTCAGATTCAGCTGCATTAGAGTATACATTTTCAGCTGCATAAGAGTTTACATTGTTTTGCTCAGATTCAGCTGCATTAGAGTATACATTGTTTTGCTTGGACTCAATAAAAAAAAAATGACCTCCTAGGAATGGTAACAAACGAATAAGAGGGTTCGCCAGAACTTTTTAGGGATAAAACATAGATTCATAAGATGGTGTTATATTGGGTATATTTCAATATATTAGACCATTATTGTATTGCAACATGTTTTGCAATGTGATTTTTGCAACATGTGTTGCAATATAATTAAAAAGAACCATAAATTTGTTTTAAAAATTATATTGGCCTACCAAAATAACACAAATACTATAAGTGTATTGGAGCATACAATGCTCAGCTACGCTAAATTGTTGTGTCTTCAAGGAAGTTATACTTGTGTAGGTTTTGACACGTATTCTCATTCAAACTTTAAATAGCTTAGCACAATACAAAACTTCACTCAAGAGATATGGAAACACAATAGGGAAAAATATGGAAATGTGACATATTTAGCATGAGTGTATAAATCGATATCCTGCAGTAATTATTGAAATTGTCATTTCCAAGTAAGTCCCCTCTAAACCCTGTGTTGCATTTTTGTACCTCTTCCTCATTGTGTTTTCATTTCTCTTGAGTGTATATATTGCAGTATGTATTGTAAGAAGCTGTATTGCAATATATTGCAATATCCATATATTGCAATATCAGTATTTTACAATATCAGTATATTGCAATATCAGTATATTACAATATCAGTATATTGCAATATCAGTATATTGCAATATCAATATATTGCAATATCAGTATACCATTTCTACTCATGTATTTGGCGCGTTTTTTTTTGCAACTTTTAAGATCTTCAAGAAGGGATGCGCGATATACACTAGTACAGAAAATTTCATTTTTTTATGTAAATTTTCTATTTCCGATAATTTCCCATGTATATTTAAAAAGATTAAGTAAAATAATGATTGCTCTGTTGTTTAGAGTCCATAAATTGCCATACCTGTAGCTTTAATTTATTTCTTAGGTTTAAGTTTTAATCCCGAAATATCCATGAGAAACATTGCCTAGGGCATCGTTCCTTTGCTTGTAAATGTGTGATAAAACAATCAGGTGACGCATGGCCTGCTTACAGAACTCTCCAATTAACTGATCTATTTATCTAAACACCGATTTTAAGTCGCTGTACTGATATATGTTTGACAATTAAAAATGTGTACGTTAGTTTTAGAAAAAAATCATTTTCGTTACATCGATTCTTTTCCACATAGTGAAATAAAACGTTACATAAAATGAAGCAAGAAACTGTCAGGATGACGACATCCCACATTGGCACAAGGTTAAAAATAAATTGTGTCGGCGTTATAGCATTTTTAGACCACACCTAGTATCTTTTGTTTGTGCGGTTTGTAGTAGTTTATGTTTATAAAAATAAAATCATGTAATATGCGGTATTTCATTATGATTAAAAAAATAATATTGTAAGATTTTTAAAAAAAAAAAAACATGACTGTGTACGAGTGTCACCGGTCATTTCAGAGCATTGAAAGCGGTTGCTGCCATGTGGCTTCTGCATATCAGTTGACATCTTAATGCATGCCTGGACAGGTGTTGACAATTCTGAGTATGTATTGAGACAGTGATGAGAAGTGTCAAGTATTTTGAGTGTGTATAAAACGTAGATTAAAAAAATTAACGACATTCTCTTGAGAAACTTCAAAATTGTCACTACCTTGAAATTATCACTTATGATGCGCTCTATACACATATATAGGAGAATAGTTTTTTTTTTTTTCTTAGTTCTAGGTCTTAAAAACATGGATGCACTATATACACGAATGCATCTAATACGTGAGTAGAAACGGTATTGCAATATGATTTACTAATATCACATACCAGTAATAACTGTATTGTTTGTATCAGCACAATCGTCATGCTGATAGCAAAATAATAAAAATCACATTAATTTAGATATTAGTTATACTAACCTTTGAAAACATTGCTTTGAATGTTTATTTGTTATGAATGTTTTTGTTTTTTGTCTTACTATTTGTTATTCAATACTGTTACTATTCTAACTAGAATATGTGTTATGTGATATAGCCATGTGATTCAAGTTGTAACATTTTCATCCTCTTTGCTAAAGTGGTCTAAGTGGTTACTTTTTTATTCTCTTTTCTAAAGTGATCCAAATTGTTAAAAGTGTTATCCTCTTTGCTAAAGTGATCCAAATTGTTACCAGTTTTATATCCTCTTTGCTCAAGTGATCCAAATTGTTACCAGTTTTATATCCTCTTTGCTCAAGTGATCCAAATTGTTACCAGTTTTATCCTCTTTGCTCAAGTGATCTAAGTTGTTACCATTTTACTCTCTCTGGTCAATATCATATGATATTTATCCTTTGGCCTAGGTCAAATGATCAAAGCTGTTACCATTGCTCTCATCTGTAGCCAAGGAAGGCCAAGTGATCTATGCTGTTATCGTGTGATTTGATCAAGTGATCTAAGTTGTTATAATATCTATTATCTGGCCAACGCAAATAATATGGTTTAATCTGTTACCATTTCTATCCTCTGGCCAAGGCCAAATGGTTTAAACTGTTACCATTTCTATCTTCTGGCAAAGGCAAATATGGTTTAAACTGTTACCATTTCTATCCTCTGGCCAAGGCAAATATGATTTAAGCTGTTACTTTTTCTACCCTCTGGCCAAGGCAAATATGATTAAAGCTGTTACCATTTCTATCCTCTGGCCAAGGCAAATATGATCTAAGCTGTTACAATTTCTATCCTCTGGCCAAGGCAAATATGGTTTAAGCTGTTACCATTTCTATCCTCTAGCAAGGGCAAATATGATTTAAGCTGTTTACATTTCTATCTTGATTTAAAATGTGTAAATCTTCAGTTCATTGAATTAGATTCAGGATATTATCTGTGTATACTGATCTACATATTGTGTATACTGGCAGACATAAAGTAGTTCCCAGTTCACTGCTTTGAATCATGCACAGATTCGTGATATGACAGTGCATACCTTTACAGTTAATTTGAATAAGTGAGTTTGTACGAGTATGCGTCAGTGTGCAACAGTGTTCTATAAGTATGGAATAAGATAGTGTTACATACTTGAGATAGTGTTACATACTTGAGATAGTGTTACATGTTTGAGAGCGTAATCTCAACACTTGCATTAAATGTTCATACATGTTCTCTGAAATAACCAGCATTTTGATTTGAGACATTTACAACATGTTTATTATGTCAGATTATTTATCATGCCAGACTAAGTAAGACATTTACAACATGTTTGTTATGGGCATTAAGTGATACACAGTCTGTCTGTTCGTTTATGTGTCTGTCCCTGAAAGTGGTTTTCGGTCAATGACTTGCAATTATATATGACGTGTTGCTGTATAATTATAAAATACAGGTTTAGTAGAATATTTGTCAATGTTGAACTTCACAGGAGTAATGACTCATTTTTTATTTAAAGTAAAGAAGTTATTTTCCAGTGAATAACTTCTAAAAGGATCTACGTATTTACTTAATATTTGTGTGTAATTGTTTTATTAGAAAGTACAGTTTAAGTTCGATATTTGTCGACATCGGTCAAAATTTATAGGAGTTGTGGTCCCTTAAATACCCTGTTTGGTGACTCACCTAGTCCTGTTTCCTAATAATTATAAAAACATTCCCCATTCTGAGACAAGGTGCAAATTTAAATCTAGTTTTTATTATTTTACATGATTTGCATAGTTACTTTATTTGGATTTGATGTGTGTTATTATTTAAATTGTTTCCTTGTATCATTTGTTCAAAGTTTTCATCATGGTTAAGGAGGTTGTGCAACCTTTTTGCAAAACTTACTTTCATGAGATTCAACTTTGCTCGAACCATTTTAGACACAGAAGTGAATTCACGGAATGATGCACGATTCCAACAAAGTGAGAATATATCAGACTCAGATTCAATAGTGAGTTCTTCTGATAACGACTATAGCAGCTCTGCTGAAGAATCCGACACTGAAGAAAGTGATTCAGAAGAATCAGACGGTGAAGCCCATATAACTATGGCAACAATGGAAAATATTTCAGCTAACATTGGTGAACCTGGCAAGCAAGCAGAAAGAATAATTGATCAATCTGCTGATAATGTTGTTGAACAAGCTCAGGTGAATGATCCAGTTGACACTGTATCTGAAAAGAATATTGAATCGTTAGTAGAAACTGGTGAAAAAAGAAAAGCAGTTGATGATATTGTTAATTTTGAGACCAAAAAAATGTTCCTGCAAAATGAATACAGTAATACAGAAAATGTTTCTTCATTAGAAAATGACGAGATTGAGAATTCTTCACAAGCAATATCCATGTCTGAAACTAGGCATTCTGGTATTTCTGAGGCAGAAATGGATGATGTGATAGGAAAGTTACTAAGTGAGGAAGATGAAAATCCTCCAGACTTACCTGACATGCCACCATTTGAGAGTGATACAAAAATGTGTGGTCTTTCAGAGACAGAAATGTCAGAAGTTATGGAAAAGCTGTCAAGGGAGGAAGATGATTTCATTGGTAATGTGTCGCCCATTATCCCAGATAATGAACACAGTAATTTGGATACCAAAGACTTGTCACAAAGTCATTCAAGTTTGATTTCTCCTCATGGCTCTGGGTCGGAAAGTGATGAAAACTCCTCTGTGGATAGTGACATATCGGGATCAGGTGATGAAATGGTGTGTGGAGTGTGGAGCCCATCACCTCTCCATAGTGGTTCTCTAAATCTAGTGGAGGAGGAGGAGGAGGAGGAAGAAGAAGATGAAGATGATGCTGATAACAATCTCGAAACTAATGAACATATACAAAAAACAAACGATGACAAGGGAGCAGTTCTATTTGGTTATAACTATCAGTCATCTGATAGTGAAAAACAAGATGAGGACAATGAAATAAATGAACTAAGAGAAGATGTTAAGGGATTGATGGAAGAAATAGATACATTGGTTCATGATGAACAGGAGGATAGGGAACAAGTTGATGAATCGGAGATGTTAGAAAAAAAGAAGGTTATTAATGAAGTGATTGAAGTCCTGGATGATATTGGAGAAGAAAGTGATACAGATTTGCAAAATATTGCTGAACATACAGCAATGAAGCAAGAGATTGTCTGTCCCATTGTGGTTTTTGAAAATGAAGAGCACGTCCAACATGCAGGTATATTGAGCAAAGAAAATGATAATCGTGACCTTTTTCATGTTAAGTTTCAATCACCAACCAATACACTTTTCTATGATCCTGAATCACCAATTATTGAAAGAGTTTCTGTTGAAGTTACTGATGAGCTGATAGATTATGATGATGAGGCTAAAGATTTGGAAAACGAAAAGGAATCTGATTCAAGCGAACGTAATTCAGATTTAGAAGTTAAAGTAGTCAAGGACTTAAAAGATGTTTTTGAAAGTTTGGAGGCAAAAGGAGAAATTGAAAGCAATATTGAGTCTGAAACAGTACCAGTTGTTCAAAATGAGCAAGTTACTTCTGAACATGAAGAGAGCAGTATTGACAGACTGAGAAAATTGTTGGAATGCAGGAAGGAAGACGTGTCATTATATGCAGAAGCTAAAGATTTTAATATTGATGAAAAACAAAGGGAAGCTGAAATAAAATTGATGGAAGCTGAAATGGTTTTGAGAAGGCAAAACAATAGGAATGAAGATGAGAAAATTAGTGATGAATCTAATAGAGGCACAGTTGACTCGATGATTATTCATGACAATTTAGATGAAGAGAAAGAAATTGATACAATGCCAAATCAAACAGAAGTTGATCCAATATTAAGAGTTAAAGATAAGCAAACTGTAAACTCTGGAATTCATGGTGGAAATGATAACCGGCACGAAATTTCATCAATGATAATTAGTGATACAGAGAATGCAAGTTTAGCTCAAGCTATTGAAACTGTTGATCAAGTGCATGAACTAAGTGAAATGGAGGAAAATGAAAAAAGTCTTTCAAATGAAACAACATGTGCAAAAATTACTGATACAATAGTTGATGTTCAGAAATTGAATACAACACATGTCACTAATGAAAAACAAGAGATGTATGAACAAGAAAGAATTAATGCCAGAAGTGAAACTGATTCAATGATTATTCACGGCATAGAAGATGGAAATTTAGCACTAAATACCGATCCAAATAAACAAAATATAGAGAAAGATCAAGCTGATGATCAACTGCTTGGGACAGATATTCAGACTGAAGAAGAAAAAGAAACAGTTTCTGACATGATTGTTCATACTGTGGAGAATGCAAGTTTAGAACAAGCTGCTAAGTCTATTGTTCAGGAATTGGAGACAAAAAGCCAACTTGAGATTGTAGAGAAACATGAGGAAAATGTAATTGATAAGCTTGAAACTAATTCAGTGGTTATTACCAATGATAAAGAAAGTGCTATCGTTTCTGAAACTGATAACTTTGAGAAAGCACTACTGGTAGCTGATAAAATGGTAGAAAAAGAAGATACAAAAAAGGACAGGGATTCAATGGATAATGATGAGTTAAATATGGAAACTCTTCAAAGAGATTTCTGTACACTCACAGAGGAAGTTGAACATGTCGAAAATATAATGAAAGAAGATTTGAACGAAAATAGACCTGAAAATAACTTAACAGATGAGGTTAAGCATTTAAACACATTATCTGTTGAAAGTGATGATTCTGGTCTTGCTGAAAATACTTTGGACAGTTCAAATATAAAAGAGTCTCTAAAAGGAATTGGAGAATCTGAAGTTCAGGTAATGGAAACTAAGCCAGAAACTGAACATATTGATATAGATGGTGATTTGGACAGTAGTCTTGATATTGGAGATGAATCTTTTGGTTCATCATTGAATGACACTGTTATTGAGGTTATTGATAATCCTGTATTAGAAAGTGATGTTTTTGCAGCAAGTTGTTCAATGCCTAAAGAACCATGTGACACTAGTGAAGAAGAGACAGGTGCTGTCTTTGTGGAGGGTGAACCATCAGATTCAGTAGAAGTAGAACAAAGTTTAGAAGGAGATGTGCTTTCTAACGGAAAAGAAGAATCAACTCATAATGTTGAAATGAGGAAAGCAACTAATGATAAAGAACCGAAGCTGGAAAGTACGGTTGAAAGTCGTGCAGTAGATGATTTAGCCCAAGATAGTATGGGTACTGCAACTTTAAAAGACTCGCCCGATGTTCTGATAGAAGAAAAAGCACATCCCGTAGAAGAAGTGCTTGATGTGACTAGTCCTACAGCTGTTGAGACTTCTATTGAGAAACCAGAGACTGACTCCAGCAGAAAAAACATGTCTCTGATTCTACAAGAGATACGGACACAAGGTACTAAAGTAACCAGAGTATTAGCGAAGCCTTGCATGATGTAACCAGTTGACTGCAGCCATAATAGACACCTTCAGTAGTAGACCATATGTAACTCGCATCCTGTGATTCTTGTACAGTCTTTGACAGTAAAATGTCATAAAACCTCTTGTATCATCATATAAAACAAAACCATATACATGTATAATCGCATAATGCATTTTCTTCGGCATCTGCATTTTACTTAAATCCTCAATATCTGAAAACAATATTTCAAAATATTATAATGATTTATGTGGCTTTTACTGCATGTTAGAGAGCTATGTTAGATTTGCAGTGTATTATGCACTTGATTTAATGCTTCAGCGCTTTTTGCTCTTATTGAAACAGCTAGTGAAGTCCTTCAAAAATTGGAAAAACATAATTTGCTTAAACACCACAGTTCTGTAGGTAATAGATTCTGATTTTGTACTATACTGGGTGAGGTATGCCATACCGCTGTAATCTCCAACATGGTAGAAGCATATTAAGAACATACAAATTGTTTTTGTTTTTTTGTTTTTTTCTCAAATTAAAAACAAAAAGCTTTCTGAAAGCAACTTTAGAGGGTTGTTATAATCAGCTGGAAAAAAAACAATGGTGTTTATAAAAAATGTTATTTTAAATTTTTGAAAAGATCCTGCTGTGTATATACACACCACCACTGGCAATTTAGAAGGTATCCATGTTGTGTAAAACAAAATTGGATGGCTTCCTGCAAAGTGGGGTATAAGTGTGACCAATGGAATGGCATTTTAATTTATAAAGCAAGCTTGTACAAATCTGATCGGAATTGCTATTTTCTCAAAAATTAGCCATATTTACCTAAAACTTCTGTTAATGAATCTGTGACACCCACACAGATATTATTTCCTGATGAAATATGACATGTTTGCTTCTTCTTTTAACTGTTCTATATTAACATCCAATCAGTAAATACATTCCTACACTTATAGACTTAATTGCTTTTTGATCTGCCTGCCTGCTTGTGCATATAATCATTGATTTCCCCTGATTTACTTCACACTTACCTGTGTTGTAGTGATGTGATTGTGCTTCCAGACTAGAGCATTGATGACAGTGGTAGAGCTGCATGAGTCATCTGACAGATCAATACCAGACCTTGGTGTTCCAGCACCAGTTAGAAGATCACATATTGCCCATGGTTGCATGATCACAACTTTTGATACATGTATAATTATACCTCACCAATGGCATGTCATTATAGATCTGACACAGAGTTCAGAGATTTGTAGATGTGAATTACTCACAGTTGGTCTTATTTTATTGTTTCGTTTGAAATGTTAATTGCTTCTATTTTTTAGATTTGATTGATATTTTCTGATGCAGAACAGTTTGTCTCAAACATGTTTGAATGCCTGATTGGCAAGATGTAGAATGAAATATTAGTTTGCTAATGAAAAGAAACAGTTGAGCAAAATATGAAGTAAATAAACAAGTAGTTGTTACACATGGTTTCTCAGTACAAATTTTCTGAACAATTGGGCTTTCTTAATAGCACTTGCCTCCCATCACTAAGGTTGTGGCTTCGAGCCTAGCTCAGTCTTGACACATTATGTGGGAAAGTTTGTCAGTTACATGCGGAAGGATGGTGGTTCTACTCAGAAACACGTTTAAATGCATCTGAGTTCTTCCTTCACCAATAAAAGTTGAATGTAAAATGTAACCTGATTGTCACCTCTGTTAAAAATAGCACTAAACCAATTCAATGAGATTTGCACAGTTACATGCTGTTGGAACTGAAATGTGGATTCTTGATGCAGGATTATTCTTAAAAGAGGTGGTATCCCAAGTGAACTTAATTGTTATTAGGCCATTATAAATTAGTTGCTAGATTATCATCCAAATTTTTCTTAAAAACGGGGAGGGCGGGAGGATTTTCTTTTATTTTTAAATTTGTTTTTTTTTTTTTTTTTTTTGTGTTTTTGTTTGTTTTATGAAAATAAAAAGGGTCGGTGCTGTATGAAAACTAGGGAGCGTGCGGGGATAATAATCTAGCAATTAATTTATTGTGGCCTTACTGGTTCCATTATTTTAACAATTGTAGGTATGGTTGGTACCCTGCATAATATGATGAGTCATCAGTCTCAAAACTTCAAAACAGTTTTATGCTTTACATTTTTATTGCTGATGATGTTAATACATAAAACTTGTTGGTATCTTGTTAATAGTGCTAATATATACAAATATGAAGTCATTTTGACAGGTCCGAGGAAAGTCTACGGTCCTTTTACATGCCAAGGGATCATTTTTGTGGATACATATTGATCAGTCTTATTGTCTTTCTGTGTAGATCATTTATAATTCATCAAACAAATATACCAGCCTGCACTTAGCTTGCACAATACCCTGGTTGTCAAGTCTTGCATTTTGTCACATGTGTTTGTAATGCATCATCCAATGTGTGTGTGTGTGTGTATGAAATTTGGACTTGTGCCCTATTATTGTGTCCTGATACAGTAAACACATTTTCTGTTGCATATTCGATAGTTAAACAAATTTAGGTGTTGAAGTAAGGATGCTCAGGATAAGTTGATAATATGAGATGTATCTAATTAGCGAATTATACAGATGTTGTTTTTATTGGGGCTTGCTTTTGATTACAGGCCATTAGTTGTTTCTGTGTTTATTTGTTGAATCGTTGATGTACAAGCTGATAGGGCAAATCATAATAATGATAAATTATTATAAAAGCTTAATAACTATGTTGAACTCGCAGGGTCTGTATTGGCTCTCAGTCAATGAATTCTTAACAGTATTGCCAAATGGTAATAGAATGTTCCGAAAATGAGGATGGTAGATACATTTATGTTAAAGTTTCAATGTGCTTTGGCAGCACTTCTCACCACTGAGGTTATATTTTTCATTTTTCAAAAGGAAGTGTCGGATGAGGCATTAAATGAAGGAAAATCACCTGAATATAAAAGTCAAAAGGTTTAAAATGCAGTGCCACTTTGGCAATTATCAGATTAAGATTCCTGTTGTTTGAAAAAAAAATGGGGGGGGGGGGGCAGGCGAGGTAGGTAAAACAAACAGAGGGCAGGCGAGGTCGGTAAAACAACAGGGGACAGGCGAGGTCGGTAAAACAAACAGGGGGGCAGGTGAGGTGGGTAAAACAAACGGGGGGCAGGCGAGGTGGGTAAAACAAATGGGGACAGGTGGGGAATATTATATAACTCTAAGAATTATTTCACTTTGTCCTTAACTATAAATAAGCAACAGAAATGAAAATGTTGTCTATATTCTATACATGCCATTATTAATATATCTGGTCTGTATCTGATATTCCTGTTCTATTTATTAATATTAGTATTGTGTCTTATATCCTACCTGACAAGATAACACATTATAGATTATAGAAAGATTTGGGGAGCGATAATAATGGAACTACTTGTTTTCAAGGGATAGATAGCTGGATACCCTGTAAAACTCTTTATTAAAACTTTGCAGAATATGTTTTTTTGGCATAAAGAGTAATGGTTATGAGATAATGATATATATATATATATATATATATATATATATATATATATATATAAACATTTCTTCATCTCTGGTAGAGTAATTATCCTTTCTACATACATAGCGGCTGATTCTGTGATGTGTTGCCAAGTTCCACATTATGAGCTCTGTACACTGGATCTCTGCTACAAATTCCTCCTCCATTAGTAACCAAAATAACCTGTCATAATTGTATTTTTAGCAAATTTTATAAAAATATGCAAAACAGTTTTGATGGGAGACCTAGCATCTGTCAAAATATGGGGACATAATATGTGTTTGGGTCACATGACACGATTTGCTAGTCACGGATAGACTTTGATAAGTTAATTAGTCATTAAACAAAAAAATTATATCTGGTACCACAGCGGTGGTCTAGTGGTAGAGCTTCTGCCTCGCATGTAAAAGATCATGGATTCGATCCCCGGCCGGGTCATACCAAAGACTTGGAAAGATGGTACTAGAAGCTTCCTTGCTTGGCACTCAGTATTTAGAGGATAGTTCTAGGTCTGGTTGGTGTCGATATAATGCAAAAAAATAGCTACCTACCCAACTGAAAAAATTCTTGGTCGAAGCACAGCAAGTACTTTTTTAAGGATGGCCTAATGTATGCAATGGAACAGTTTCCATGTAACATAAAATTCTCAACAAGGTCGTAGGTTCCAATTCCACTCACTCCAAAAACTGTATGTGAGAAAGTTTGACAATGGTTCTTCTCAGGTTTATTCTGAGGTCTTTCTGCCATATATAACTAGAAACGTGTTAAAAATAGCATTAAACCACATTAACAAAAAAGCAAGAAAAAAACCCAAAAAAGACCAGAAATTATATAAATCATAGTTTCTACAAGACTTGTCCTAAAAGAGTCTGAGTTCTAAACTGAAAACAAAGATTTGCAAAGATAATCAGCATTATTAACAGTGGCTTTACCACTACAATGTTTGTGATCCTTGCTCGAAAAATTGTCCTAGTTTGAATATGGATCAGTTTGCAAAAATGTAGTTCATTAATATTTCATAACCATAATACTGGGAAACAAATGTGGTAGGACTTGGCATTTTGATTCCTGCCACATATTACAGATGCCCTAATTGGATTGATTGTGGCACTTGGTAATTTTATTTAAGCTCTAATTTTATCTTTGGTAAAAGCCCCTGTAATTTCATTTCAACATTTTGCTGAAGAGGTTTAGCACAAATATTAATCATATTTTATATGACCCAAAACTGGTAATTTAGTGCTTTTAGCAACAAGTTTGTTGCGGAAGATGTGTTATTCATCTTGTGCTTTTTGGGACCTTCTAGCAACAGGTTTGTTATAGAAGATTTGTTATTCATTTATAATGCTTTTATAGGACCTTGTAACAACAGGGTTGTTATGAAAGACTTGTTATTCATTTATAAATCTTTTATAGGACCTTGTAGCAACAGGTTTGTTATGAAAGACTTGTTATTCATTTAAAAATCTTTTATAGGACCTTGTAGTAACAGGTTTGTTATGGAAGATGTGTTATTCATAGTTGGCAATATCATTTCAATGCAAAGCTGGTCATTCATTTAATGGTACAATAGTGTTAGTTCATTTAGCAATAATGAACTAGTTGTTCATTGAGAGCTGCCAGGCTGGTCATTCATTGAGAGCTGCCAGGCTGGTCATTCACTGAGGGCTGCCAGGCTGGTCATTCATTGAGAGATGCCAGGCTAGTCATTCATTGAGAGATGCCAGGCTGGCCATTCGTTGAGAGCTGCCAGGCTGGTCATTCATTGAGAGATGCCAGGCTAGTCATTCATTGAAAGATGCCAGGCTAGTCATTCATTGAGAAATGCCAGAGGGGTCATTCACTGAGAGATGCCAGGCTAGTCATTCATTGAGAGATGCCAGGCTAGTCATTCATTGAGAAATGTCAGGCAGGTCATTTAATGAGACATGCCAGGCTGGTCATTCATTGAGAGCTACCAGGCTGGTCACTCATTGAGAGATGCCAGGCTGGTCATTTATTGAGAGATGCCAGGCAGGTCATTTATTGAGACATGACATGCGGGTCATTCATTGAGAGCTGCCAGACTGGTCATTCATTGAGAGATGCCAGGCTAGTCATTCATTGAGAGATGCCAGGCTGGTCATTCATTAAGATGCCAGGCTGGTCATTCATCGAGAGATGCCAGGCTAGTTATTCATCGAGAGATGCCATGCTGGCCATTCGTTGAGAGATGCCAGGCTGGCCATTCATTGAGAGCTGCCAGACTGGTCATTCATTGAGAGATGCCAGGCTAGTCATTCATTGAGAGATGCCAGGCTGGTCATTCATTAAGATGCCAGGCTGGTCATTCATCGAGAGATGCCAGGCTAGTTATTCATCGAGAGATGCCAGGCTGGCCATTCGTTGAGAGATGCCAGGCTGGCCATTCATTGAGAGATGCCAGGCTGGTTATTCATTGAGAAATACCAGACTGGCAATTTATTGAGAGATGCCAGGCTTCCCATTCATTGAGAGATGCCAGGCTAGTCATTTAATAAGAGATGCCAGGCTAGTAATTAAGCGAGAAATGCCAGGCTGGTCATTTAGCGAGAGATACCAGGCTGGTCATTTAGCGAGAGATACCAGGCTGGTCATTTATTGAGAGATGCCAGGCTGGTCATTCATTGAGAGATGCCAGGCTGGTCATTTATCGAGAGAAGTCGGGCTAGTCATTTATTGAAAGATGACAGGCTGGTCATTCATTGAGAGATGTCAGGCTGGTCATTTATTGAGAGATGTCATGCTGGTCATTTATTGAGACATGCCAGGCTGGTCATTCATTGAGAGATGCCAGGCTGGTCATTTATTGAGAGATGTCCGGTTGGTCATTCATTTAGAGATGCTAGGCTGGTAATTCATTGAGAGATGCCAGGCCGGTCATTTATTGAGAGATGCAAGGCCGGTCATTCATTTAGAGATGTCAGGCTGGTTATTTATTGAGAGATTGCAGGTAGGTCATTTATTGAGAAATGCCAGACTGGCCATTCATTGAGAGATGCCAGACTGGCCATTCATTGAGAGATGCCAGGCTGGTCATTTATTGAGAGATGCCAGGCCGGTCATTCATTGAGAGATGTCAGGCTGGTCATTCATTGAGAGATGTCAGGCCGGTCATTCATGAAAAGATGGCAGGCCGGTCATTCATTGAGAGATGTCAGGCTGGTCATTCATTGAGAGATGTCAGGCCGGTTATTCATTGAGAGATGCCAGGCTGGACATTCATTGAGAGATGTCAGGCCGGTCATTCATTGAGAGATGTCAGGTCGGTCATTCATTGATAGATGGCAGGTAGGTCATTTATTGAGAGATGTCAGGCTGGTCATTCATTGAGAGATGTCAGGCCGGTCATTCATTGAGAGATGGCAGGTAGGTCATTTATTGAGAGATGTCAGGCCGGTCATTCATTGAGAGATGTCAGGCCGGTCATTCATTGAGAGATGTCAGGCTGGTCATTCATTCAGAGATGTCAGGCTGGTCATTTATTGAGAGATGTCAGGCTGGTCATTCATTGAGAGATGTCAGGCCGGTTATTCATTGAGAGATGTCAGGCTGGACATTCATTGAGAGATGTCAGGCCGGTCATTCATTGAGAGATGTCAGGTCGGTCATTCATTGAGAGATGGCAGGTAGGTCATTTATTGAGAGATGTCAGGCTGGTCATTCATTGAGAGATTTCAGGCCGGTCATTCATTGAGAGATTGGAGGTAGGTCATTTATTGAGAGATGTCAGGCTGGTCATTCATTGAGAGATGTCAGGCCGGTCATTCATTGAGAGATGTCAGGCTGGTCATTCATTGAGAGATGTCAGGCTGGTCATTTATTGAGAGATGTCAGGCTGGTCATTTATTGAGAGATGCCAGGCCGGTCATTTATTGAAAGATGTCAGGCTGGTCATTCATTTAGAGATGTCAGGCTGGTCATTTATTGAGAGATGGCAGGTAGGTCATTTATTGAGAGAAGCCAGACAGGCCATTCATTGAGAGATGTCAGGCCGGTCATTCATTGAGAGATGTCAGGCTGGTCATTCATTGAGAGATGTCAGGCTGGTCATTTATTGAGAGATGTCAGGCTGGTCATTTATTGAGAGATGCCAGGCCGGTCATTTATTGAAAGATGTCAGGCTGGTCATTCATTTAGAGATGTCAGGCTGGTCATTTATTGAGAGATGGCAGGTAGGTCATTTATTGAGAGAAGACAGACAGGCCATTCATTGAGAGATGCCAGACTGGTCATTCCCTGAGTAGTGTAAGGTTGGTCCCTTGCTGACTGGTGTATATTTTTTACTGATTTTTTGTTTATTAAGGCTGCATGACATTCAAGTAAATGGTGATAATTAAATTAGTAGAAAAAAAATAACACAGTATGTTGTATTTTCCTTTTAGTTAATTTGCATATTTTACTTTGACTGTGAAACAAGTTTTTACAATTTAGACAAGGCACACTCCGATTCTTCTTGGGCAGAACCAGTATTAAGATTGTCTTGCTCAAGGACACCACACATAATTATAGCTGTATTCAACTTCCCAGTGACAGACTTGTGCTTTTGTCCTTACATAACCTCTAAAGGAAACAATTTACAGGGAGTTTTATGTTTTGTTTATTGGTCTAGAACAAGCTGATAATCCCCAATAGTTTGCTGGATATTGACCATAACACATTCACCTTATATATCCGGGTGATGGATATTGATTGCCTCTAATAGTCCTAAGCATCATTTAAACGGTTATATCAGAGGAATCCAAATGTATTGCTAGATGCAAAATAGTTCCATAATAATATGTGCTGAGCAGCTTATATGTAATACTAATGTCTGGTTTTCAATTGGTACTTATAATCTGGAAATTTTCTCTAAGGATATAAGCAAGGTTAAGAATATTTGGCAAAGTTCTTCTCTTCTTATTGGAGATATTGAGAAAACACATTTTGGATTTTGTCTTGTGTTTTTGAATCAGCCAGGCCTGGTTAACTCAGTCAGTAGCATGTTTGCCTGTCAATCCAGGCCCAGTCAGTCTCTATGCTGATTCAAGTGGGAAAGTTATCTGTTTCTTGTAAAACTGGTACTCAATTTTTTAACAAACAAATCCCTTCTTGTCAGAGATATTGCGAAAACACATTTTACATCTTGTCTTGGGTTTTTCACTATCAAAATAAAAACTTAAATAGTTCATCAGTTTAGCACCAATTGTAAAAGCAACTCTTGTGTCAATTCGCACACACAAATGGGTGACTTAGTGTCTAGGATTAGTAATTGTTTTGCATGGTTGAAAAACAGTTGAAACAAAATTATGGTTGTTTATAGACACTTAACAACAGTTGTTACTGGGATTTTTTCTTTTGTGTAGCTAAAATTTAGCCACACAAGTAATAAGCTGGGTGCAAAGAAACCATTTAACTACCCATTCGTGACAACGTTGCTGAGATTTTCTTTTTTATATGTATCCAACCATTAATTGGTTTCTAAATCCCACAGCTGATTTTCAGATTAATGGTCAGGTAGGTTCCAACAATTTTAGCATGGGTCCAAGATACCGTATATTCCCTAATTAACGCCCCCAGGGGCGTTACATTTTACAAGGTGGGGGCGTTTATAAAAGATAAAAAAATCAAATTTAACAACAGTTAAAAATACAATAAAACCAATAAAGCCATGGAAAAAACCTTAAATCCGGTTTAAATCCCGAAAAAGTGGTTCAGAATTATTTGAGAGTGAATAAAATAATTGACATAGGATGAAAAAAAGCTGAAAATCTGTATGAAATTACTTGTCTGCGTACTGGAATATCCGAATTGATGGTCAGTGTACTCTTCACTTTAAATCACTTGGACGCTTGCTCTTATCAACATGGAACAAAGAGCTTTCAGCGTACATATACTAACCACATTGTCGACGTTTTGTAATGTTTTAATTGGCAGACAGTATTTTTACTAGTATTAAACAGCAAATATGGGGAAGTATTTGTTCAACCAAAAGTGGTTAAGTGGTCACCCAAGATATAAACAATGGGTTAAAGAGTTCAAAGGTAATAAACACTCCGCTAATTGTTGTCTGTGTAACAAAATAATCGATCAGGGAAAGATGGGTGAATACGCAATAAAATCGCATATTCGTTTTATTTTTTTAATTTTCCAGAAAAATAGGTGGGGGGAGGGGGGGGGGGGGGGCTTTTATTAGAGTGGGGGCGTTTATAAGGGAATAAACGGTAGTAAAATTGAGTTTTTTGCTAAAAAGCTGTCATAAAGTAGTATTTCTGGGTTCACCAGTGCAACCACATACAAACAAGCGTTTTCAATACTGGTCATAAAACTGGATGTCTTTACTTTTCAAAAATAAAGTAAAAATCCAAATTATGAAAAATAAAAATCTTTTTCATTAGAAAAAAAAAAATGGAGGACAACCTTCATAATTGGGTATAGGCAGTAACCTTGTTAAAATCATTTTTAGTTTGTTTCAGAACATTGGAAATAAATTGTTTTGTTGATACATCAACTGAAAACAAGACTGTTAACAGTTGGTTTAACAGTCCAGACAGGTGATATGAGTGTGATAGTAGTCTAATTACAGTAATGTTACAGATAATATCCTAGTTACAGTGTGCTGGCCAGTTGGCTTCACGTTGGGTATTAGCAGGTGGGTTAACCTGGGTATGTTGCTCACATTAGCAATATCATTGGTGAACTACCAGATAAAATAACTGTATGGTCAGGATCCTTTGATTCTCAATCAATTAACATCCCGTTTTGATTACATTGGAATAAACAAAGACAATAAAAATAGTTTAATACTCCAAGCAGCATTCAGTTGATATTATATGATCTGATGTTTTGACTTGTTCATGACCTGATAGTAAGCGGTGTGCCATATGTAGATATATTGTATGCGAGCAGGTAAGAATATAATCATCACTACCTGCACCCCAGGTAGCATCAGCAGTTTATATACAGAACCATGGAGTACACTACTTGACATGGTCTTTGATTATGTTGTTGCTAGTTTGGAAAACCAAATTGAGTTGTGTATGGTTTTTTGGTGAACAACATCTTTTGATCTATCTTGTTCTGGCAAGGGTTGCTGTGTTATGATACATTCTGTATGTTATGAATTCATAGATTATAGCATTCATAGGTCTTTACTCTGTTCTGGTGGGGAATGAAGTGTTTTGGCAAAACAATGGAGTGAGTATTACAAGGGTGAAGGTTGTTTTTTAAATCTACGTCATCGTTTTCTTTTAATACAATTAAAGTCGGATGAACCATTGTTTGGCTATCTTTGTTTTTTTGTTATTTAGGTAATAATTAGTGTTCATTGAGTAAAATTTAACCATTAAGAAACCCAAAGGGAGCGACTGCTTATTGGCTTAGTGTTAAAAGTCATTTAACTGACAGTTTATGTAACTCTGGGAGGAGCTAAGATGAAAGCTGTGATGATTGATGTTAGAAAGCCCATCCGTTGCTAAGGTCATTCCTAAGCATAGCTCACAAGGCTTTGTAGTTTGACCAGGACTCATTCCGAATGTCTAAAAGGGTGGAATCTGTGCAATGTCATTCACACATGCACAGTGATGACAAACTTCTTAATTTAATTAAATTATTTTGTAGGCTGTTTTAACAAATAGGAGCGACAAAGTTTTGAAAATTAAAGTGATTCCATTGGTTGTCAATTGAGGTTAAACACTGAATAGCTTAACTGCTTGTTTGTTATCTTGGTTTTATAATTAGGACATTGATTAAAATGGTATTATGGGTAGAAGTATATTTTTAAACACTAATTGAAATGTATGCATGATAAACTGAGGAAGAAAAAAAAGAATCATTCTTACCAGCAAAACAATATTTCAGTCTAATTTCTACCAGTTTATTATCATTTATTGGGGCAATTACATGCATGTATTTATGAAGCAAAGTAATACCAGATATTTTACATTTCCCAATACACTCTGGTCTTGTTATGATGCGGTAGCCCGATCCATGGAATGAAATCATAATATACACTGAACTGCGTTATAAATATCCCAAGGTGCACTACACAATATTATTTGGCAATACTGTTTCCGGTGGAAGTACTGCAAACAAACACGGTACTGTGTGATAAATATGACAGACCCTTGTTTGTCAACATAAATCAATTAAAAGCGATGTTGTTTACAACAATAAGAACTTGTTATCATGTCAGTCTGAATTATCAAGGTGAAATTGATGCACAAATACAGGGTCACAGTTATGAGCTTGCAAACAGTTAGCTATTTAGTTAGATTTTCAATCAATTCATCAATTATTATATCGGGAGTTTTAAATGAATCTGGTTGAAAATATCAATTTTAAAATTGGGAGCCATAGAAAAAATGCGTTATGACGAGTTTCGCATTATATCTTTCGCATTAAAACAAGACCTGCGTGTTTATAAATTTTGCTAAAATCTAGGGATACACCTCACAAACAACAACTGTAGCATTTATGTGGACAGGTTTCCTGCCTGCTGATGAGCTGGTAGAAGAATCAATCAAATGTTGGCTGCATGATGCAATAGAACCTATATCGATTACTAACACCAAAACCATATCATTCGCTGCTGTAGTTTGCTATTTTTACTCATCAGCTCTCTCTGCGCAGATATTGGAAAAGAAGTTCTAACTGTATTAAAATTTTTAGGAAAACTGGGGAAATGCATTATATAGAATTTCTGTAAACAGAAAGACATTTCATTATTGCTAAGACATGTTGCAAATCATTTGATTTACTGAAAACACTGCAAAATAGGAACGAATTGACAAGAACATTGAAAATGTTGAGCTAAACCAAATAATTTTGGCAGGCACTGTTTTGAAATGTTTGTGACAGTTTAGTATAGAACATTTTGAACTTCTTTTTCCAAGCAAGGAGATATTACCTCTTTACATGCAGTTTCAGTTATAAGTAGAAAATACAATATCTTTTTACTTTTTTTTAGTTGTTCTCTTAGGAACAGACATTTTGAAGACTTGTTAGCAAATATTCTGAATGTTTCTTACCTGTTTACATCTTAAATTAATAGCAACAGTCTTAAAGTTTTTTGTCTATTTAAAACTTGTTAGCAAACATTCTGAAGGTTTCTTACCTATTACAATTGTTAGCAAATATTTTGAAAGTGTTTTACTTATTTACAACTTAAATTATTAACAACATTCTCACTGTTTCTTGCCTACTTACAACTTGGTAGCAAATATTCAGAAGATATCGTTTCTGCCTTGTACAAAGGGTTATCCATTTCAGACTAGTACCAAGGGTCCTCCGTTTCTGCCTAGTACTAAGGGTCCTCCGTTTCCACCTAGTACCAAGAATCTTCCGTCTTCATCTAGTACCAAGGGTCCTCCGTTTCAGCCTAGTACCAAGGGTCCTCCGTCTTCCTCTAGTACCAAGGGTCCTTTGTTTCCACCTAGTACCAAGAGTTCTCTGTCTCAACCCTAGAACCAAGGGTCCTCCGCCTAGTACCAAGGTTCCTCCTTTTCCGCCTAGTACCAAGGGTCCTCCTTCTCCACCTAGTACCAACGGTCCTCCGTCTTCGCCTAGTACCAAGGTTCCTCCATTTCTGTCTAGTACCAAGGGTCCTCCATCTCCGCCTTGTACCAAGGGTCCTACGTTTCTGCCTAGTACAAAGGGTCCTCCATCTCCACTCTAGTACCAAGGGTCCTCTGTCTCCGCCGTAGTACCAAGGGTCCTCCGTCTGCCCTAGTACCAAGGGTCCTCTATCTCCGCCTAGTACCAAGGTTCTTCCATTTCTGCCCAGTACCAAAGGTCCTCCGTCTGCGCCTAGTACCAAGGTTCCTCCATTTCTGCCTATTACCAAGGGTCCTCTGTCTCTGCCCAAGTACCAAGGATCCTCCATTTCTGTCTAGTACCAAGGGTCCTCTGTCTCTGCCCTAGTACCAAGGGTCCTCCATCTCCGCCTAGTAGCAAGGTTCCTCCATTTCTGCCTAGTAGCAAGGGTCCTCCGTCTGCGCCTAGTACCAATGGTCCTCCGTTTCTGTCTAGTACCAACGGTCCCCCGTCTCTGCCTTGTACTAAGGGTCCTCCATTTCTGCCTAGTACAAAGGGTCCTCCATCTCCACCCTAGTACCAAGGGTCCTCTGTCTCCGCCTTAGTACCAAGGGTCCTCCGTCTCCGCCCTAGTACCAAGGGTCCTCCATCTCTGCCCTAGTACCAAGGGTCCTCCATCTCCGCCTAGTACCAAGGTTCCTCCATTTCTGCCTAGTACCAAAGGTCCTCCGTCTCCGCCTAGTACCAAGGTTTCTCCGTTTCTGTCTAGTACCAAGGGTCCTCCGTCTCAACCCTAGATCCAAGGGTCTTCCGCCTAGTACCAAGGTTCCTCCTTTTCCGCCTAGTACCAAGTGTCCTCAGTCTGTGCCTAGTACCAACGGTCCTTCGTATTCGCCCAGTACCAAAGTTCCTTCGTTTTTATCTAGTACCAAGGGTAATCCGTCTCCGCCTTGTACCAAAGGTCCTCAGTTTCTGCCTAGTACAAAGGTCCTCCATCTCCACCCTAGTACCAAGGGTCCTCTGTCTCTGCCCTAGTACCAAGGGTCCTCCGTCTCTGCCCTAGTACCAAGGGTCCTCCATCTCCGCCTAGTACCAAGATTCCTCCATTTCTGCCTAGTACGAAGGTTCCTCCGTTTCTGCCTAGTACAAAGGGTCCTCCATCTCCACCCTAGTACCAAGGGTCCTCTGTCTCCGCCCTAGTACCAAGGGTCCTCCGTCTCTGCCCTAGTACCAAGGGTCCTCCATCTCCGCCTAGTACCAAGGTTCCTCCATTTCTGCCTAGTACCAAAGGTCCTCCGTCTGCGCCTAGTACCAAGGTTCCTCCATTTCTGTCTAGTATCAAGGGTCCTCCGTCTCTGCCCTAGTACCAAGGGTCCTCCATCTCTGCCTAGTACCAAGGTTCCTCCATTTCTGCCTAGTAGCAAGGGTCCTCCATCTGTGCCTAGAACCAATGGTCCTCCATCTGCGCCTAGTACCAAGGTTCCTCCGTTTCTGTCTAGTACCAAGGTTCCTCCATTTCTGCCTAGTACAAAGGGTCCTCCATCTCCACCCTAGTATCAAGCGTCCTCTGTCTCCGCCTAGTACCAAGGGTCCTCCGTCTTTGCTCTAGTACCAAGGGTCCTCCATCTCAGCCTAGTACCAAGGTTCCTCCATTTCTGCCTAGTACCAAAGGTCCTCTGTCTCTGCCTAGTACCAAGGTTCCTCCGTTTCTGTCTAGTACCAAGGGTCCTCCGTCTCCGCCTAGTACCAAGGGTCCTCCATCTCCATCCTAGTACCAAAGGTCCTCTGTCTCAGCCCTAGTATCAAGGGTCCTCTGTTTCCACCTAGGACCAAGTGTCCTCCATTTCTCCTTTGTACCAAGGGTCCTCCGTTTCCGCCTAGTACCAAGTGTCCTCCGTTTCCGCCTAGTACCAAGGGTCATCCATTTCCACTTAGTACCAAGGGTCCTCCGTTTCCGCCTATTACCAAGGGTTCTCCGTCTCCGCTCTAGTACCAAGGGTCCTCCATTTCCGCTTAGTCCTCCGTTTCCGCCTAGTACCAAGGGTCCTCCGTTTCCGCCTAGTACCAAGGGTCTCCGTCTCTGCTCTAGTACCAAGGGTCCTCCGTTTCCGCCTAGTACCAAGGGTCCTCCATTTCCGCTTAGTACCAAGGGTCATCCGTTTCTGCTTAGTTCCAAGGGTCCTCTGTGATTACGGAGCTGTCATCTAATGACCACTTACCATCTCTCACTGCTGAGGTTCAGTTACTTGCAAAAGGATGGTGGTCCTACTCCGACATTCTGAGGTCTTTCTCCACCAATAAAACTGGACATAATTTATATAATTTAACCTGTCATGTGTTGAAAATGTTGTTCAACCTTATCCATTCTATTTAGTAACAGCTTTTAAAAGTTATGAATTTTTGCTCCTTTTATTGATAGTACCAAACATTTTGGGTTCTATGCTTGAATCTCGAGGCCACTCCATCTGGTGTTATTATGGTACCATAATTATGTTTCTGTGCTGTAGATCTCTCTGTGCCGTAATAAATGCTGGAACCACCATTGATTTTTTGACACTGTCGGAGCATGGGACACTGCTGTCGTTTACGTTCCACTGCAAAACATTGACTCAGTCTTTAAAGCTATGGAATTTATATGTTGCCATAGCAACACCATTTCTGTACAATGACCTTGTTTGTGTTGTAAATGTAGCTTTAAAGAGGTTTGAGTTAAATTGAATATTGTTAAAAGTTTTACAGTCTATACCATAAATGGCAGTCTGCAGGTTATGTCTGATAGTTTTAATGCCAATTGTCTGGTAACGTGAATCTAGCATGAATGTGGATTTGTTGGAATAGTAGTCATTACTTGCTTTTATTAAACGTTTTATATCAATTAATAGTTGTGCAGCTTCGTGTTGTTTGTTATTTAGCAGACTGCTTCATCACTTAACTGTTCTTATTGATTTTCAGGCAGATTTAAAATGTGTGTTGGTAGGTTTGCATTATTATGTTATTTGTATATTACTCTATACTAAAAAAAAAAAATTTCCATTACTAAAAAGAAAAATTGTGTTATATTTTTTTTTTCAATTTGACTTATTACCTGGTCCTTTGTGACAAAGTGAGACACTGGTTTAATTGAACACTGCTGACCTCTCATCACTGAGGTCATTTTTTTGTGACCAAGTGAGGCACTGTGGTTTAATTGAACACTGCTGACCTCTCATCGCTGAGGTCATGTTTTTGTGACCAAGTGATGCACTGTGGTTTAATTGAACACTGCTGACCTCTAATTGCTGAGGTCATGTTTTTGTGACCCAAGTGAGGCCCTGTGGTTTAATTGAACACTGCTGACCTCTCATCCGCTGAGGTAATGTTTTTATGACAAAGTGAGGCACTGTGGTTTAATTGAACACTGCTGACCTCTCATCGTTGAGGTTTTTTAGTCTTGTTCAGTCCAAAAAGTTTATTTGAGTAAGTTTGTCAGTTACTTACAGAAGGATGCTGGTTCTATTCAGATTCATTATTGAAATCTTTCTCCACCTATAAAACTAGATATGCCATGGTATTATAACCTTTCATGTGTTGAAAATGCATGAAATCTCATTAAAAAACTTTCATTACCTGTGGGTGGATGTAAACAATATTATTTATAGTTTTCATATTTCTAGAAAACTGCACAGTGGATAAAAATATTTGCTTGCTCTGCTCCGACCCAGTATTTTTCATGGGGGTAGGTAGGTAGTTGGGGGGGGGGGGGGGGGGGGGGGGGGGGGTGTGAAAGGGGGCAAATTTTGATTTTATATAGTCATTTTATAATTATCAATTACTTGCAGAGATGGGGTGTGCTCGAGACCTGGTGAACCTTTCAGAATCCCAGGAAACAGTGGTTCGGTTAACTGATCTTCTGTTAGCCATCAATGGTATAAAAATGATGCTAAATATTAAATCAGTCAATCAATTAAAGGTGCATTTTTTTCTCTTGAATAAATACTTACATATAAAATGTGGTTCGGTAAGTATCTTTGCAATGTTTAGATCTAAATAAAAATGAAGTTTTCCAAAACAAGGATGATGAGTCTCTTTATGGGTTGTAATACATAGATGCACATATATTTACGCAGTAACCTACACAAGACAACAGTTTACTTTCTTCTTTTTTATTCAGGTACTTACATTTGTTTGTTTCAGTTCTGGAGTTGATATACTGGCGCGATGTCAAGAAGACGGGTGTGGTGTTCGGCAGCATGATGTTTGTCCTGCTGTCCCTGTCAATGTGCTCCCTACTGAGTGTCCTCGCATACCTGTCTCTCGCCATTCTTACCGTGACCTTCAGTTTCCGTGTCTACAAAAATGTCATGCAGGCTGTGCAGAAAACAAATGAAGGACATCCCTTCAAGTATGTACATGTACTCCACTTTTTATGTGCCATCGTTTTATTATATTTTTATTAATTTCATCCTTGAGAGAGACACAGAGAGAGAAAAAAAATGTCTTGTCATATAATGCATATTTATGAGATGGATTGCCACATAAAATGAAACTTGGTATTTTTATGTTCAAGTCACTGCTAACAAGGTCAAGGTCACATTTGCTGAAAAAGAAATATAATAGTTGTAATTCCTTAATTTATGTCTGTGAATAATGGCAAATACATTACTTTTGTCTTTATATCATTTTTTTGTTTTTTGATAAAGTCAGAGTACTCCATTGTTGAGTAGTTTAAGACACTGTTATCTACTAATCTACCTCTCAAACTGAGGTTGTAGGTTCAAGATTGGTCCTTAACTTTATATGAGATTATTTGTCAGTTACTTGCGGAAGTACTGAGGTCCGAGGTCTTCCTCCCTATATATAACAGTTATGTGTTAAAAATAGCATCAAACCCATTTTCGATAGGGCTGGACTCAGCTTTATTTTGTCTAGTAGAAAACATTTTTTTTCTATAGATGTAATGTTGTATTTGTTATTATTACCATAATACAAGTTACTAATTAAAAGTAAACTTCCAAATCAACTGACGGCATGCCAACTGTCCAAATACATGTACCACGTGCACCAGTGAAAATGCATTTGTAAGTTTTGTAGGATTGTTGGATACAGTTATCTAGTATTATCAAAGGTTGACCTGAATATATGTGATTTTAACATCCCTTTAAAATAGGGTTTTCTTCTGATTCTTTGCATGGTTCATAAATAACATTACTTCTTAGGTAGGAGAGTCGTATCAACCGTGATTTTAAAGAAAACTTTTGAAATTCTATCCTTCTACTCTTTTCATTGTACAGTCAAACCTGTTTTAAGCAGCCAGTCAAGGGAATGAGCAAAAGTGGCCTTTTAAGACAGGTTGTTGCTTAATACAGATGAATTTGCTCTGAAAGCATAGAAATGGGAAATAGCTAATGTGGCTGCTTAAGATAAGTGGCTGCTTAATACAGGTGACCCCTTATGCAGGTTTGACTGTATTCCCATTAATAATATCTAAGACAGGTTATTAACAATTTTGCACTGTCTTTATGAATATTTAGAATAGTTATAACTGGGACTGACTGGACAGTAATTGCTGTTTTGTTTACAGGAAGTTGCTGGAGATGGATATAGAGTTGCGCGAGGACGTTGTACAGAACGCTGCTGAGAAGATAGCCTGTAATATCAACTGTTGCTCGAGAGAATTACGCAGAATGTACCTTGTTGGCGATTATATTGACTCTCTTAAGGTAAAGTCAAAGAAGATTATCCTTTATGGATATGATATATTATCACCATCTATGAATGAGGTTTTCGGGCTGGGTTTAAAATATTGTCCTTACAACTTTGATGTGTGACAACCAGGATAGTTCTAGGGCGGGTTTACTCTGTCAGTATAATGTGACTTGGTATAGTCTATCCCAGTTCCTGTTGTCTCTTGAATCAAGTCTTGTCAAACCCCAATGGAAAAGCAGGAAATTCTATGCCTGTCCATCAATTTATTGTACTTGACAACCTTTACTGTGACATTGTTCAACTTTCGCTGAAGCAGCTGTCCAGTCAACTTGCTAGAATCTCACTGCCATGTGATGGTCCCATGTGGGGAGAACTGGGTCCCTTTTGTCCTGAGATGAAAGATTATTGAAAACAACGTTATGTTGAGACTTTATTCGATAAGAAATGTTTACTTTACAGAACAAAAAAGTGGAGAACACAATAAATAACCCGAAAGTCAGTCCTCATGAAGATTCCTGGTTTCAGGAACTTCAAATGTTTGATGCCCAGTCAGCAAATCTGACTATCAATTCAGGGGTTGCGAGTTCAGATCGCTGCCAGACCACTTTCTCTGTGATGCTTGATATAAGACATTGCGTCTCATTAACAAAGCTGTCTGTCACCATTGATTCAAGTGGGAATTTATCAGTTACTTGCAGATTCCAGGAAAGATTGGTCCAGTTAACTGATTGTCATAATACTGACGCTTTGTATTCAAACAAGTTAAATACCATGGATTTAGGTTGACTGGTACTCCTGAACAGTGAAAATTGTTTTGTCTTTTATCTTGTTTTTCATTATTATAATTTGCTCAGTCTTTTTCCTCGTCTTAATCTGGTATATGTGAAAGTGCAAGGCGAACAAAATAACAATTGATCTGCCAGGAGATAAAACAGTACAGTGTACTTCTTATCAGAAGTATAGACAATATGTGTTCAAAGTGTATTATTACCAGACAGGAAAAGAAAAGTTTATACCCTAGTGCATAATTATTGATCTTGAATGGAACTTTATAACAACTTTTGGTTAAATGGAGGTTATTGTCTTAGGCAGTGTTAGCAATGCTTTTATGTCTAAAACTATTGTTTATGTTGCATTCATTTCTATTGAAATCTATGGCAGTTTAGGTAATGTGTTTATTTCTGAAAGTGTTTTATTTTATTTTTTTCAAATAAAAGGGCTAAGTTTCATTGGGGGCCTGTAAGGCAACTGATTTATTACATGTGAATGCTATGGGAAAATCATTTTTCTCATCTATGAGTGGTTCTTCATAGGCTTTGTCCATTAAACATTTGAAAAGAAATGACAGCTGAAACCAAGTTAATGACTTGGCTCAAGTATTTGGTTAAAGTTTTTAAGCAAGCTCATATCTCAGTAACCACTACCCATAGATCACATGATTGTTCACCACCAATATGTGCACTCATGGGTACACATGGGATACCTTTCTTTTAAGTTTAGTCAGAATTATGGCTACTTAAAATAGCATTCACGTTTATTTGGGTAACTACTAGTCAAACATCAATGAAACTACACAAGTATGTTCAGTGCCATTAAATAGACTCGAGAGAACAAGTCGGATAACCCTGATTTGTTTTTATGCAGAATTAAGCCCTGTTTAATACTTACAAAATTTGGTTAACGTTTTACAGCAAGCTGATAGCTTATAAATACCGACAACACTAAACTTGCTGGTCAAGAGGACCAAAAACTAGGAATGTTGTGATTATAAGTATTACAATATATTTATTAGTATTGGCTTTGTTTAATCTGAGTTTTTATTTTCCATTCACAGTTCGGGCTGCTCCTGTGGCTTCTGACCTATGTTGGGGCGTGGTTCAATGGTATGACCTTAGTAATTCTAGGTAAGTTCTGACCGATGTTGGGGCGTGGTTCATTGGTATGACCTTAGTAATTCTAGGTAAGTTCTGACCGATGTTGGGGAATATTTGTCATTGCTTTGAACTTAGTAATGTTTGGGTAAGTTTTTACCAACATTAGTCATCGCTTTGAACTAAGTAATGCTTGGGTAAGTTTTTACCAATATTAGTCATTGCTTTGAACTAAGTAATGCCTGGGTAAGTTTTTACCAATATTAGTCATTGCTTTGAACTAAGTAATGCTTGGGTAAGTTTTTACCAACATTAGTCATTACTTTGAACTAAGTAATTTGTACACAAGTTTTTACCTATATTAGTCAATGCTTTGAACTAAGTAATTCTTAGCTAAGTTTTTACCTATATTAGAAAGTAGTTTACCTTAGTAATTCTAGTTAAGAAGGATGAATGAACTTACTTTATAACTGATTATTGCGTTATATAAGTTTCAAAGATATATACTGGAATGAAGCATAGTAATCCAAGAAAAATGTTTTACTTTATTCATTTGCCTTCCCAATTTTGTCCCAAACAAAAAAAATATTTAAAGCTCTGAGATACATGTAACATTGAAATGTAAATGAAAATGTTATTGCTCTGCAGATCGATACAGTGACATTACACTATTATTTTTTTTCACAATTTTGTCACCAAAAAACCCCACTGAGATGCATGTAACACTGACATTTTAATGACAATTTGTAAACTGATTTTTAGTCACTTTTATGACATTTTTGTAGCAAATACCATGCTTTATGGGAAGCATAAAATTGCTTATTCAGGTGTGTATTTAATTTTGTTCAGTTCTCCAGAACAGACCCCAAATCCCTAAATAGTAAAGAACAGGAGAACATTCAAATATAAGAAACCACAGTATAAGTAAACTGATGGGTAATAAAAGGGGCATTATGTGGATTGTGTGGTCTAAAGTTCAATCCCCTGCTTGGACCATGTGTTTTGCTAGGTGTATTAATCGTTGTTGGTTAGTGTGTCCGCCTTGCATGTGGATGGTCATAGTTCTATCCCTACAGGGCGTACCAAAGACTTAAAAAATAGCACTAAAGTCTTCCTTGTTTGAAGCTCAACATTTAAGGACAGTTTTAGGTCTGGTTGACACTGTGTCAGTTTAATGTCACTGGGGAGTGTGGAGGGATGAGGTAATCCATTGTGTTAGTGCTGAGAATACTGTCTCAAGCTTATACCCTGATATAAATGAAAAATTGTTGAAAATGATGCTAAACACCATACATCAACAGGATACATCATTACTGTTTAGAAGGATGGTTAAAATCCGGAAGACAGAATATGATTTGTATATGTTCACAATCAATGTAAAGTAAATAATATATCTTTGTGATCTTAACATGTAAGTGGCAGTTTACTAGAAGTAAATTTAATTTTACAATCAACATTTCTGTATTAAGACCACTTGTGCCTACAAATCAGGTACTTGTGGGTGTATTTGAGTCTTGCGGCAATTAATAACAATACATGTAGACTCGGTGATTGGAATGTTACCAGATGTAGTATACTTATGGTTTAATTGTTAAATAGTGCTGACCGCTGTGTGGCTTGACAGAATAGTTCAGTAATTCCTTGTTATTGTGTACGTTTAGTTGGTTTACTTTTTTTTTTAAGTGCATGTGTAAGCATTTGCTGAGAACATTTAACAATATTTTATTGCATTATATCTGATTACAATACGTTTTCGTATGTAAATAGAATTGTAAGTATTTACGCATAAAAAATATGTAAATTCATTTCTCAATGTGTCACAACCTGGTGTGATTAATTGTGCATGCATTTGTTGATGCAACTTTGAATGGTTTAGAAAACAGGATTGAATAAACGTTTACAGAAAGAATTATTAGATAAATAATTGCGCATGCACACATGGTGTCTGAAAATTACTTTGTAAACAGAATATCTCAACCAGCAAAAAATGCTATTGATATCAAATAAACCTTCTATTTGGATCATACCTCTCACAGGTGTAGCTTTTTGTTTATAACGAAGGAAACAAGGATTTGGGTTTTTTCACATCAGTTAATGTTACACAAATTTAAGCAGGGTGGTAGTGTAGTGGCCAGAGGTTACAGGTTCGAACTTGATGCCTTTATCTTGTTCTACCCAGGAGTGGACTCGGGAGAGATTCATATAAACTCTGAGCTTGTTTCTCAATCAGGCTACACTAAATAGATAAAAACTAATATTACACAAAAATTACAAATAATTACAAAATAATGATATTACACTAAGTAGTTAATTTTACACAGAAATTACAAATATCACCTATAGATGTTACACTAAGTTGATGTTACACAAAAACTACAAATGATCAACAGTAGATACTACACTATTAGTTAATGTTACACAAAATTATAAATAATAAACAATAGATACTACACTATTAGTCAATGTTACACAAAAATTACAAATAATAAACAATAGATACTACACTATTAGTCAATGTTACACAAAAATTACAAATAATAAACAATAGATATTACACTATAAGTTAATGTTACACAAAAATTACAATTAATAAACAATAGATATTACACTATAAAGTTAATGTTACACAAAAATTACAAATAATATAAAATAGATATTACACTATAAAGTTAATGTTACACAAAAATGACAAATATCACCTGATGTTACACTAAGTTGCAGAAATGCAGAAATTATAATAGATCACCTATAAATATTACACTTTTAAGGTTACACAGAAATTACAAAAGATCACCAAGAGATATTATACTATTAGTTTATGTTAAACAAAAATTAAAAAAGATCACCAGGTGCTATAGATGTGTTACACATGCATCAGATGTAGCAAAAGTATATAGTTTATAAACACAAAACTCGAGAACCTTTAGTATCAATTTTGTTATGAGTGTGGGATGTATAATGTATAACGCATTCATAAGTTATGAACATTTGAGCAAGATGCAGGTAAATGAACAGCAGATTTTAAGTCTTTTTAGTAGAGCAATACAGCCTCATGGGTCTCTTGTAATCAATGTTGCGAAATTTTAATACTGTAAACTTTCTTTTTTTCGAAAATATTACACAATATATTTTTTATTTATACACAGCTGTCGTTTCAATTTTCACGTTGCCGAAGGTGTACGAGACGTACCAAGGACCCATAGACCAAAATGTGAATTTAGTTCGGAACCAGCTTAACAACATTATGGCTCAGTAAGTCTTACTTCTTTATTACTGTGTGAATATATAGAAAAAAACACAAATTTTAATCGGTTTTATTAAATATTCGCTAAGATCAAACTTTCGATATTTGACAAATCATTTTCTCTCTAATTGACCCGACACCAGGAACAACTCACTTCATCTACTGGCCAAGAGGCATTATTTGTTTTAAGAAAAATGGTTGCATAGTAACCAATATCGATTGTTGATTGGATTATCAACTTAATCAATTTGATTGACAGCCCACGTCAGGTCAATTGGATCATCAGTACTAATATTCTTTTCTCTGCTGGGTTGGTTAGCTCAGTTGTGCATCTTGACTATCAATCCCAGGGCCATGAATTTGAATCCCTGTCAGCTGTCAGTTGTCATTCGTCTTTCACCGCTGATTCAAGTGGGAAAGTTATCAGTTGCTTCAGGACATGGGTTAACTTGAGTACTGGTTTACCTTTCGGAATTCCAGGAAAGAGTGGTTAGGTTAACTGATTGTCTGCTAGTCATCAGTGGAATTAAAAAAGATGCTAAATATTCAAACAAACATTGACTTTTCAAAAAACAATTGTACCAAAGAGTCACCATGGGGATAGCAAAATTACATTTAATGAGATGTTGTTATATATTCCGTGAAATATATTGCAGTATAACAAAATAACACAGTGTGTTATCATCCCAAATAAATAACATCAAAATACGAGCACAAAGTACATTATGATATTTTTTTTTAAATGATGCTATTTATATAATTTGAGATAGGTATGTCAGCATTTCTTGGGATGAACATCTAGAGGCCAAAGTTTCCTCTTGTGTTTATTACAATTGCAGTCAATTAACTTCTTAACAAGGAATCTAATATGAAATGTAACTAGTGTTGCAAATATTCAGAACACGTTTTCTACTTTTATGTTGATTTCTTTTCTCTTGTACAAAGTTACTAATACCGTAGCAATGGTCTAGGGGTAAGAGTGTCTGCCTCACACATGCAGAAGGTTGTGGATCTGATCCCCTGCTTGGTCATACCAAAAATTAAAAAAAAATGTACTAGAAGCTTCCTCGCTTGGTGCTCAGCATTCACAGGATAATTCTAGATCTTGTTGACCTGGTGTCAGTATAATGTGACGGTGTAGGGCACCATACAACAAAAACAAGATCACTAATGAAAGTACAGTGACATAAAGCTACCGGTATTTTTGCTCTGCTATTCAGCAAGATTGAACGCTCAAGGTTCATTTTCTACTTGATTGTTTTCTTATATTTGATGAGAGAATGGGGCGTTGAATGTTCATTTCTGAAAGCTTTATTGACCCATTGCAGCATTAAAGACTTATTTATTTGCTACACATCTATATATTTGATTACTGCAAAATGATGTTTTAGCAAGAAAGTTGGATCTGACGTTAATGGTATAATGCTATGATGTGTTTTGATGTAATTGGCTTCCATGACTCAAACACCAATATTGTGCCAAACTGTTGCGTAAATTGTCTTTATAATGCAGCTTTATGCAGTTTTTAGCGAATTAAAAATGGGAATCAATACTCTGGGAAGGGAGATAACTAGTCAAATAATGCTCTCAAAAGATAGCTGTGTTGATAATTAACAGAATTGTGGATTCATTACTTGATTTAGATCTGAATTGGTTGTTCGGAAATACTGCAGGTATTTATAAATGCTGTTTTGGCAACACTTTGTAATGTATTGTTCATGCTCAGGAATGCCATTTTATTTTTTTGAAGACATTTTAAGTAAGTTTTAGTGTAAAAGTTGTTGATGTGTTGTTGCTTATTATGGTCAGGCAGGTTGGACACTGTTTCTGATTACTATGACACTCTTGGTACTGACATGTGATTGTCTTTCCCTATCCCTGACATCGCCTCGATTCAGGTTTGAAAATACTCAATGAAAATGCAAGGAATTCCTTGCCTGTCCCACAATCCATAGCACAAGGTTATAGTGTTTATGATATTGGCATGCTTTTTACAGTTTGTTGAAGCCATTTGATTAATCAGTGTGCACATTATCAGTGTTGTTGAAATGTCCATAGCAGGAACAGCTGGTCCTATTGTACAGTCCAGCAACTTCGACTGTAGGGTCCCGCTATTGGCAGTTGAGCTGCTATTTCGTACCCGATCTGCAATCTCGCTACTTCAACTTTAGGGCACTAAAATCTGCATCATTGAATGTTTACTGAACATCTATTTATTCTAGACCTTCCTCACACATTTGAATGAACAATTTGTTGAAAATTTTGTTTTAGAAACTCCTAACATTTGCATTTATTTCCTTTTTAGAGTATCAGCCAAGATTCCTTTCCCCAAAAAGAAGGTGAAGGCACAGTAATAACCTCAACAGTAAGGACTTTGGACAGAAAAAATGATGTAGAAATAACAACAGAAAAAGTATAAAGAGACGTTATTCCATCACCATCATCATTGAAATCATCAATTGATCAGCACTGAAGCTTATGTCATTCATAAAAAACACAAAGTGATGCTTATAGCATTAATAAACTGAGTTTTTGTGCTTTCTGGAAGGAAGTTTGATTAATGGAGTTCACAGCATGTGACTTCTCACAAGCAGGGCTTTAGATATTGTAGATACTGTCTGATGAACAGCTGATTTTTTTAATTTTTTTTGCGAAAGATCGTTTTGTACAAGAGGACAGAGTCCTGTAAGTGTTAAAATATTGTATAGTCAGGGTGGAGAATAAAGCTGGCTTGAGTCAGTCCACAGGGATTGCTTATATTTAGAAATATTAAAATGAGAGTGAAAGAAAGTTTTCTAACACTTATGGTATTAGGACAGACAGAAATATTTCACTCAATATCAGTACAGAGTGTCGTTAGAGAACACCCCAGCTTTCACAACCATACACAACTTTTTTTGTATCTCTAAGATAAAGCGCATCATTTTTTATTTTTTTTTAAATCAATAAAATCATTAATTAGTAACATTTTTTTTTCCATTTATCAATTCTGCTGAAAGAAATTCTAAAAGCAATAATAGAAATAAAAAAATCTCCCTTTGGGACCCATAATCTTACCTGTGTCCTGATGGTTAAAAGTAAATCCATTCAGTACATGCCGATATCCCTATTTATTCAGATCGCTAGATGATTATTGTTGTTTTTTTTCATAAGAAATATAGGAAAAAAAACTGAAATGAGATGATCTGATCTGATGAAAGTTTCAGTGATTCAGTGAAGTATTGATTGGCTGATCTACATGTGCAATGACTGCATGGCTGAATGATGTATCATAAATAGAAGTGAACGATTGTAGCGTGTCTGATTGAGTACCATCTTCTGTCTCTGTAACATGCAATGAAGTATTGCAATAGCAGCCAGATTATTTTTTTAGGACAAGAATGCTAAGATTTTTTGTACCATCTGTTAAAAGTTTATTTTTGGTTTTAGGACAAGATTTTGTGATAAAACGTTACCATCTGCTAAACGTGCATTTTTGCTTAAACAAGTTGAATGGAGACATTAGTAGAGAGACTTGTATGAAGTATAAAAAAAAAAGTATAAAGATAATGATTTACGATTATTCGTGACAAGTCTGTTTACCTTTACAATGAGATTATGAGATGGATAGCTTATAAACCTTATAACTAATTTGTGGTATTTGTAAAATAAATTATGCATTATGGTTATTTATTTCATATTGGATTCTCTATGATTGGCCTCTGTAAACGTATTCTGTGATAATGTTTTAAGTAAATGTACTGTTACTTTAAGTACTTCAAAAGTAGCATAGAGAGAGTTCTGTTGAATGCACTGACCTTTACATGTAAAGAAGATAAGTTTCTTTCAAGCAACAGTGATATGTATACATTTTTTTTTTTTGGAGCACCTATTGATACCTTGGAATTATGGAATGATTTGTTTTAAATATGAGGGTCTTCAATGACTGAATGGTGTAAGGTGTTGTTGTCTTCTTACCTCACTGCTTAGGTCATGGGATTGAACCCATCTTGGTCAACAAACTTTACGTGAAAAAGATTACCAGTAACTTTTTGGAAGGATGGTTGTTCTACTCAGTTTCCATTAAAATCGGATATGCTAAATATAACCTGTTATGCGTTGAAAATGGCATTACACCCTGTTCATTTTTTTTAAAAAAATACATGTTGAGATTAAAGAACTGTTACAATATTTTCATTTTAAATGTAGAGTATAAATTCCGGATTACCATATGCGTGTCTCGTTGTAACAGAAACATAGCGTAAAAGAGCATTAAAAGAAATTTGAAAATCATGCGAGAACTTATTTATTACAAATCCATTATTATTCATCTATGCATATCACTGTTGTTTAAGAACATATTATTTTTTCATGAAAAGGGCAGTATGATCTTATTTATATATATAATCATATATCTGTACATGAAAATGTAAATTAAGCAATACCCAGCTGCTGGTTAATTGCTTCCATATATAAGACATCTTGAAGGTAAACCCTGCGCAGTAGCAGTGTCATTTGAAATAGAACTTGTAGATAACAAAATTATACTGGGACAAATTATCATACTCATTGGACCGTTTCTACTAGATTGTTTATAAACAATATTTTCATGGAAATGAGCTTTTTGCAACTGCCAGTATTTACAACCTGCACTGGTGCAGGTCCTTCAAAACCACCGTTTGTCATCAGGTTTAGAGAATGGATGTATGGTTTTGAGTGACAAATCATCTTTATCTCTGATCTCATTATTTTTTCTGATAATCTTTAATTAAGAGCGTATGTTTTTTTGTCAGTGTTACTTTATAATAATGTATTTTCTTCTCTTTGTTCTTTTTAACTCGTTTTTTGTTGGGTTTTTTAAGAAAAAAGTTGTCTCATCCGGCGTAACATCTACCAGAATGTCAAAGAATCATTTTAATTCTTTACTGTTTTTCTTTTTTTAAAAACAATTGTCCCGATTGAACTTGTTTTTGGCCTTGCAGGGTAAATCATAGGTCTGTTAGATTTAGTTCTTCCTTTTTACAGTCACAATACTTTTTGTTATGTTTGATACAAAAATGTTCGTATTATATGTGCAAACATGGTCTGTAAAATAGGGAGTTCATGCTGCGTATTAAATCATATAATTATATAACTTTGCAGTTTGTGTATTCGTTTACATGTTGAGATGAATTGTAACATCATATTTTGTGCCTACTTTAAGCAATGTACTTTGCATTTCTAGTATTGTTTCTCAATATATGTACATGTAGTTATGATAAATAGTGTTGCATATGTGTAATTTTTTTATAATCAATCACTCTTTAAATCTAAGATTGTATGTACTTCTAGCTCCGATATTGTCTTACCTTTGTACATGCTAATTGTCTGAGTATTGTACCAATATAAAAGAAGGCGCTTGGTAATCTGACAAATAATTGGGAGAGAGTTTAGTATACTGAAGAATAGTTACTTATGTTTCTGTATTACAGTCTTCAGTTAAGAAAAGGGGTCCATCATGGCCGAGTGGTCTAAGGCACTGTCTCAAGATCACTAACCTCTCACCACTGAGGTAGTTTCAAGTCCCCGCCGGCTCCAAAAACTTAATATAAGAAAGATACTTGCGGAACAACCAATAAAACTGATATGCCATATAAAACCCGAAATGTGTTGAAAATGGCATTAAACCCAATTCAGCTGAGAAAATTTCTGCATATCAATATACAAAATTTAACAAAATTTTGAAATATAGATAAGATGATCTTTGACATAGTATGTTCAATATTCAATAGTTTGTTGGATATCAGTATATTGTTTATAGAATAGAGGACATCACAAGTATATTGGATCAGCATGAGATTCTGTTTTCAGCTTACTAGCCTACTTAACCATATTTTTTATTATATATATTTATATTAACTCAATTTTGGTACATAAACTTTTTTTTTTGAAATTAAAAATAAAATATATTTATGGTAATATTCGGGATTTGTGAAGGAGGATGAGTAAAGATAAGATATTGTTGTAAAGTGCAACATCAGAACAATAGTAGTTATGAATAAAACACAACCGAATTTTGGAAAATTTGTTGGAGAGGATAGTAGTATTTTAATTTAGATACAAAATACTGCTATACCATTGCAAACTCCGAAAGTCCCAAAATCGTAGTATTACTGCGTCACATGTTCATTTTCAATTAGATACCTTGTAACTCATTTAAAATATTAAGAAGAAAAAAAACAACATTTTTTGAAAATCAGAATATTTAAAACCTGTTGAAGTGTAGTGACATCATAAAGAGTTTGAAGAACAATTTTATCGGGCAAACCAAGTGCAGGTATTGTTTTGGTCAACTATTTATATTTATGCATGATGCTGTGTATATGTGCATCATATAACATCCTCGGTGTTTAATAGCGTAGACGGCTTTACTCAATATGTTTGCCTATTGACCATTTGTCACTGTTCGTATTTCTTGTCAATAAAATGTTTTCTGTCCAAATGTTTTGTTTTTGTTTGGTATTTATACTGTACATTCCAGCAGTGTCACCATTGAAATATCCTCCTTAATACAAAAGATTTATGTATGTTCATTCACTTAATAGTTGCATTTCTAACTATAAATAACACAGATATATTTTGATGGAAGAAATCACTGACAGAATATGAACTTCTTTTTGAACTTCAGATGTTAATTTCAATGAAATTCAACTATGCTCATGTGGTCCAGTTGTAGAGCTCCAAACTCAGGATTGGAGGGTCATGGGTTCGATCTCCTATGGTTTAAAGTAGTAACAATTTGTTTCATAATCAAAGTAAAATAAAAAAAGTTTTGGTTAACTACCGAGACTACTCCTTGATCCAAGCCTGGGCATACTAAATGTTCCTTGATCTTTAGCTGAACTACTTTGTTTGCAAATGATATTGTTGCTAAGAGATAAACGACAAAAATACATGAAGCTTATATTAGTTGCTAGTGATAATAATGCAGTTAGAGTACACATTTAGGTACCATACAGGTTAAATCATTAGGTTTAAACAATATTTTATTCCAGAACTGTACATAGTATATTACATAACATTTGCAATTCATAAATGACAAACAATTCTTAGAATTGGGATTATGAAAAAAGCTAATTAGCTTGTATGAATATAGCTCCCAGAAATTACTGGTGATTTACAAGTGAATTAACAAGTGGCGGTATATAAAGCATGTACTAGTATATTATTTGAAATATTTAAAGTGATAGAGTTTATTCACTGACGTAGTTATTCCATTTGAACAAATACGCCTGGGTTGTTTTGCATGAGTCTCATAAGAACTAAAAGGAGAAGGAAAAAAAAAAAAAGAGAAGAAATTGAAAGTTGAAAATGATTAAACGAGAAGGTTAAAGAGATAGAAAAGTAAAGATGAGAGGAAAGTGGTGATGCATGTGTGTCCAGAGTGCCCCGGGTAACCGAATAGGTTTTGTGTGTTTGATTTTACTTGTACAATATGAACAGCGATTTGTAAAAAAGAAAGTATAAAATCATTAAGGTTCAGATCAAACAAAGCGTTTTGTATTAATTATATACTTTTGCACAGCATCAAATACAGCGATATTTGTTTTGTCGCTGTTTCTTGGATTTCCCCTTAGCAACAGGTTAAGGCTGATATCAGTTATGCCTTCAGATCTTATGGTGTTAAACATTTCAGTTCAATGATTGTTATAGTTTTGACAGTTGGGTAAGAAATGGTTACTGTCTGAGTGAATGCCATGTGCACATGGGACTTTCAACAATTTTTTTGGAAAATAAGTGTCGGTTAAGTGAACTACAATTTAGTCGTAGACGGGTATGGTATATTTGAGCCAATCTCTCTCCATGGAGGAAACAGGTAGGAACTTTGTCAATAACAGGGTTCAGTCTATTCTTAAATATACTTAAATGTTGGTGAGCTCTGGGTAAGTATAGGTAAACTATTCCATGCTTTTATTGTTGAAGGAAGAAAGGAATGTGCAAAGAGTTGTGTATTACAAGCAATTGGTTGAATATTGTGTGAGTTTCGTAAATTGTAATCTATTCTAACCGAAACCATATCGGGTATAAGTGTTGTTAGGTAAGATGGAGTTATTTCAGTTTTCATTTTAAAAAAAAGTATAAGTTTATGTTTTAGTCTTCTAGATTGTAATGTTTCCCATCCAGTTTCTTTATACAACATATTAATGGTTACTAGTTTAGTCGCTCCTGTGACAACTTGAGCGACTTCTATTTGTATTTTTTTAGGTCTTTTGCTTCAGATGCTGTACAATTATCCCATATTACATCTGCATATTCAAGTAAAGGGAGTATGAAAGTAAAGTAAATTGTTTGAAGTGATTGGCGATCAAGTTTAAACTTTAAATTTCTCATAATGTTTAATCTTTTACAAGCCTGTTCCTTTATATGCTCTAAGTGGAATTTCCAGGTACCGTTAAATCATTTGAATGCTGCACAAGTGAATGGGACAACATAAAGAATTATATCAATGTCTATAATAAATTCTTTTTTTCACAAATTTTCGGCTTTCGCCTTCTTCAGGAAAATCGCAGTCTTTTAAGAACTATGTCGCATCCATTTTATAAAGTTTAACTAAATGACTGACAGGAAATGACGTAACGCTCAAACATTAAAAAGGAAATGACATGATGTTAGTAACATCAATTGACGTCGCGTTTAAATTTCCTGAACTTTTAAGATACATACACAGTTCCAGTTATAAGTAAGTCATTCACAGAGTTAGTATGTAAAATTTGATTTAACTTTACATCCATTTTGTAGGACACGATGATGACATCCAGGTAGCCATTGTACAGAACATATACAATGAGGGGAAAACATACAGGCTACTTGTGGAAGACATTTGGATGCAAAGGCTAAATACAAAAACACCAAATGGATGAAATGTTAAATCAAATTTAACATACTAACTCTGAATGACTTACTTCCTAAGGTTGTAATAAATTAATTGAATAGGCCATATTAAATTAATTGCTAGATTATCCCTGCCCACCCCCTAATTTTCATGCCACCTGATCCTTCTTATAAAAAAAAAGAAAAGATAAAAATTAAAAGATAGAAAATAAATTCCCCACCACTCCTTTTTTAAGAAATATTTGGGTGAAAATCTAGGAATTAATTTTCTGCTTGACGTTATTCAGGCTCTTTCTTAGATGAAACCATTTTGACTATGTGTAAGCCTGTATCAATGGCGGATCTACTTTTTAAAAAACCCTGGCGTACGCTCCCTATAAACTTTATTTGATTAAAATTCACCGTATCTCTACTGAAAAACATTCAGATACATTGTATTGTGTTTTGCCTCTCTAAACAGAAATCCTGGATCCACCCCTGTGCATTATGGATCAATTTGAAATCAAAATGAAATTGCACGACTCCTTTAATTCATCACAAAATATGTTTTAAGTTGGAAATCTATTTTAGTCTAACCTAGATGCATAACCCAAGTTAGGAAATTCCTTTTTAATATATTATTTTGGCATGTTTAAATATATATTCTTTTGGCAATACAAGGTCAGTATGTATATATAGACAATTTCTGTGTTCTAATTAGAAGAGACAGCTGCAGGAAGATCTATCATTTAATCAATGGTATTGTCTAGTAAGAAATGGGAAATAGCAAGTGTGGCTGCTTAAGACAGGTGACTGCTCAATAGAGGTGACCGCTTACACAGGTTTGACTGTATATATATTAGTTTGTTTGAACATTTAGCTTCATTTTTATGCCATCAAGGGCTAACAGACGATCAGTAATCTAACAACTTTTTTTCCTCAGATCCAGGAAGGTTAAGAAGTACTAGAGCAAGTAACTGATACCTTTCCCACTTGAATCATCAGTGAGAGACAAATTACAATGACACGCAATATCATAATTACATCATTCCCTAGTATCACAGAGACTGCAGTCTGGTGGGGATTTTAACTCGCGACCTTGATTGATAGTCGGACGCTCTACTAAAGGAACTAACCGTGTCTAGCATAATGGTATCAAAAAATATATTTAATGATTTCTACAGTTATTTCAGGATGTATCATTTCCATATATCTAGAATTTATTTTATGATATGAATAAATACTGAATAAATAACGGGTAGTAAAATGCCACCCCATACATTTATATTAATAAAATCTAATCTAATTTAATCTAGGTTTTAATTTGGTAGATATACTTTGGCAGTATACGAAAAAAAATACTGCTAAAATTTGTATGCTGGCTTTTTAAATTGCATAATTTCATTAACAACAAAGAATTTGAAACACTATTTAAGTAAATAAGAACAGAAAACAATTTTTTTATAAGACTGGTATCACCAATACTTCAAATCCTAATTTACAGCCCTATAAATAATGATTGTGCAATTACTGATAACTACTACAAACTGTTGATAATGCCTGCTGGCAAACAGTGAAGTGCGTTTATACTGCAGGCCAAGACATTTAACGTCATCGTGGGATTGGGAGAATGGAGAATGAGAAAAAGTAAATAATAGCTTGAGTAGGGGGTAAAACTGGAATATGACATCAGACTTGTTTCATATCTGTTACAGTTGTTGATGTATGGTGTTTAGCTCACTTTCAACAATGATATTTATACTTTTTTTATGCCCCCCAAAAAATTTTTGGGGTGGCATGTAGTAATCGCAGCGTCCTTCCCTCCGGTATTTCGTTTCTGGCCTGTATCTTTGTCATGCATAGATGGATTTTGTTGATACTTGGTACAAATGATCAACATAACATTACGACGTGTAGCAAGTAAGACCCACACCCGTACCTCAAAGGTTAAGGTCACAATTTGAGTTTGTTTGAATACACTTTGAGTCTGTGTGAGATTTTGTGTCCGGCCTATAACTTTGTCATGCATAGATGGATTTTAATGATACTTGCTACAAATGATCAACATAACATGATGACATGTCGCGAGTAAGACCCACACCCATTACTCATAGGTCAAGGTCACTATTTGAGTTTATTTAACAACGCTTCGAGTTTGTGTGAGATTTCGTGTCCAGCCTGTAACTTTGTCATGCATAGATGGATTTTATAAATACTTGCTACAAATAATCAACTCACTTTCAGTCATTTTGACATTTCTTGTCTGGTCTGTCATCTATGGATAAATTTTAAAAACACTTGACTCAGTTGATCAACATGACATAATTAAGTGTCTCAAGTAAGACCCAGAACCTTTCCTTAAAGATCAAGGTCACACTCAATTTGTTTGATATTGTGTGTCTGGTCTGTGACTTTGCCTTTAATCAAGATGACATGATGACGTGTCATAAGTAAGACCTAGACCCATACCTCAAAGGTCAAGGTCACACTTTTAGTATGTATGACAACACTTTGAATCTGTTTGAGATTTCAAGTCCGTCCTTTAACTTTATCATACATGGATGGATTTCAAAAACACTTGGCTCAATTTATCAACAATTGATCGGTAACTTTGTCTTACATTTAGGGATTTTAAAATAGCTTGATACAAGTAATCAGCATGTCATGATGATGTTTCAGCAGCATTTAACTGTTGAAATACCCGAACCATTACATCAGATGTCAAGGTCAATGTTATGCAAAGGTCAAGGTCATGCTTTAATGTAAAAAAACATGAAATTACAAGTCTAGTCTGAAACATCAGTCCATTACTCTTTATATTCATGGATACATCGCTACCTATTATAACATAATCATATTGTTATTTTTCAACCACCATTTGTGGGGCATGTGACATTTATCAGTGATATTTCTTGTTTTTAATATTTAAAGATATGCAATTTCTATACAAAATGCATATATTTGTTTTAGTGATATTGCATAACTCAATTTTTGATACCATACAGTCTTAAGATGCACATTTGTATAATTGTTTTTCACATATTTAAACCTAAATTTTATCTTCGGTTTTCCATGGCCTTCTTTTAGCACAATGTACACCCGACCCCACCCCACCCCTTAATAAAATTCCTGAAATCATGCCATGAATTCAATCTTATCACCAGTATAGTACACATAAAAATAATTTAAACTATAAAAGAAATGTTTTTTTGTGATATTATATCAATTTTGCCACATCAAGAATTAGTTCAATAATACTTTCAATAAACATTCAATGATATCAACAATTGATTTATAGAGAATTGAATTATTGATGAATTTGTGTGAGGATTATGAATAAGGGTACGTGAGTAAGGAAACATTGGCTTCATTGCATATTATTATGTACTGAACTAAAAAAAAAATGTCCAATTTGTCACCCATATTTTTTCCGGTATCTGATGTTGGTGAACATGTAAAATGAACTTCAAATAATCAGCCTTGACCAAATGTGTCAAAAATCAATGTCTTAATTAAACCACCAGATATGTATCAAATAATTGGTTCAGTGTGAATTATAATTTGGACATGTGCACAGGGGCCAGATAAATCTATCCGCATCTTACTGAGATTTTTTATCCTGTCTTGATAATGAAGGAAACAGTTTAAAAATTCAGATTTTAAACAACGGTCTCAACAGTTACAGTACCAAGAATTCCGGGAATGCCGCTCATTGTTAACATTTCTACACAAGATGTTACATGAGTTTTTGGTGCCTGCTGCTGTGCTGTTACAGACATATATATATATACATGTATAAACAATGTAATTAAGTCACAGGCTATTATAAATCTAAAGACATGTTTTCAGTGATAATTATTTTGTAATTCTATAAATTTAATATATAAAACTATGCATGTGCAATATCTGCCAACAATAGAGTGATCATGCATTTCTTAAATTTGTTATTTATACCAAAATATTCATAATAATGTGACATATTCACACAGTTCATCATCCGCATAACAAGTATTGTTATTGTACAATTACACAGGAAGAGGTTGCAGTGCAACAAAAGCATTTCAAGGGAATATATTTGATTTTTTCACAATACTAAATTTTGCTATATACATTTTTCCCCCCAATATAGCATGCCTGTAATTATATACTCACTGACCCTGTATTGTAAAAAGGATATCTATTTAAACATGCCAAAGTAATATATTGAAAAGGGTTATGTGCCTGCGTTAGACTAAATCAAATTTCTTGCTTAAAATTACAACACATTTTGTGACATATAAATGAGTCCCATGATTTCATTTTGATTTCATTATGATCAGTTATACAGGTTTACACATTGTAAACATAGTTTCATCTTAGAAATAGTCTGAATGATGATGAAAAGGTCCTCAAGCACTTTTTAAGTGCTGTCTTTTTTTAGAATCGCGATTTCGTTTCAATTAAATATCAATTTTGTCACATTTTGGCGGATTTGTCATACCAGTGTCATATTATATTTTCACCCGCCTAAAAATTCACACGCAGGTGAAAATATATTTCAAATTTTAATTATTAAAGATAATGAGATGGTTTTTATCCTTTTTTAAAATTATTTAATTTTAAACATATTTATAGCATTTTTTCCTCACTTTGAATCTATGATTATAAAATTTCAAATATTTATTTTTAAAAATAGGTTCTATTTTGTCGGGAGCCAATATCTTATGGGAATCAACATTATGTTGTATCTATTTATTTATTTATTTATTTATTTATTTATTTATTTATTTATTTATTTATTTATTTATTTATTTATTTATTATTATTTAAAGTATTCAATATTATTTTTATCAAAGGGCCCCATTGAATTTAATGGGCTATAATTAGGTATAATTTTAGTAAGTTGTATGGTGTTTAGCTTTGCTATAAAAATATATTCAGTCATATTGTGATTGTGTGTACTGTATTCTAAGTCACTAGAGTATCATACAGTAGACGCATGATATGATGAGGCCCTCCCAGGGATTTTGGAGATCTGGGGAACATGGCCATTACTTTCAGGGATCCAGGGATCAAAGGCTTAATTTTAGAGATCTGGGGGAAGTACTTTTGGGGAACTATGGCAAATACTTTTGGGGATCTGGGGACCAATGGTCATTACTTTCAGGATGGTATTCACCAACAATTCTTAAGAATATTCTTAGACTTTAACTCAAGAATGAATTTTGAAAAACACTTATAGAGCCCATTTTTTGAGACCAAAATTTGCAGGCATGTATGGACACCGGATATATAGTCAAATAAACTCTCACAATTATTCTATCTGTTATGGTAAACAGTCACTAGATATCTAAGGTTGAAATTTGGATTTTCAAGCTTTAGTTTAAGAATATTCCCAAGAATGGTAGGTGAATACCACCCCAGGGATCCAGGGATCAAAGGCTTAATTTAAGAGATCTGGGGGAAGTACTTTTAGGGACCTATGGCAAATACTTTTGGGGATCTGGGGACTAATGGCCATTACTTTAAGAGATCCAGGGAAACAGGGACATCCTCCTTCCACCTTCCTCTGGGAACGTCTCTATGATACCCCATCAAATCACATAATACCTACACTTTGATCGTCTGCTACAATTGGGCTTATCTGACCCCTTATACTGTGATCAAATGAGATTAACTTAAAATTATGCTTTAAATGCTGAGCATCAAGTGAGGAAGCCTCTTATATCATTGTTCCAAGTCTTTGGCATGACCTGGGCAGGGATCGGACATTCTTCATTTGAGGCAAATGCTCTACCACTAGACCACCGCTGCGGTGTTAATTTAAGATCAAAATTTTTTATTCATTTTAGTAAGATCAGAAAATTAAAAAAAAATCATAGAATCTCTCATTTTTTAAAATTTGTTCTTTGTACCAATCCATTTAATATTTTGTACTGTGATATAACATAAATAGGATATTGGTTAATCTCATGAGATGGGCGGTAATCGAACAGTCTGCATGTGGTTTAAACTGATTTTTTATGCCCGTGAATGCATGATAATTTATTTAATATAATTTACGGGGGGCAACTGCTTCTGTTTTTTATAGAAGGGAGACAATTGGTCTAATTTGGTCTAATCGTTAATACTCGGTCAATTCCGTCATGCTCAGATATTCCGAACGTAAGTAGGTCGAAACAAATGTCAAAATTTGAGGCATATAATTCCAGGAATACTTGCAGTGTTTTATAGATGACAATCTCCATCTTCTGAAATACGACTGAAACGAAAATAGCGGTATATTTATAGTTTTGTATTTGGAAGAACTGTCAAGATGCATAGCAATAGAAATATGTATGTTTCTGCATGGATGCATGATACGCTTTATTGACATATAGAGTGGGTGGGGTAATCTAGACCTGCAACCATTGATTTCCCTTTTTATTTCTATAGTGAATAAAACATTTTTTAATGTTTGTCATTCATAGAAAGACACAAATCAATGAAATGAATTTACAATTTACTGTTATGTGACATCTGCTGTGCCAAGACTTCCAAGACATGTTTTGTCTGTTCTGCGTGTTCACTATTCAATGTTGACAAAGTAAATGAAGACTTCAGAAGTAATATCCCAATTTCTAAACATTTTTTTTCTAAATTCACAGCAATCATGGCAATGTTTTCAAAGTGACCCAAATACATCAACATTGCCATTCAAATCACAAAATGGGCATTACAAGTTAAACACGAGTTGCTAGTTAAGATAAAACTAATTCAAGGGCAGGTAACTCTGACAATAATTAGATATGACCATAACAGTGGTCTAGAGGCCGAGTGTCCGCCTCGAATGCGGAAGGTCATTGGTTCAATCTCCGACCTGGTCTACCAAAGACTTGAAAAATGGTACCAGAAACTTTCTTTCTTTGTGCTCGGCATTTTGAAGATAGTTCTAGGTCTGGTCGGCCTGGTGTTCAGTGTGGCAGTGCTCAAAATACTGTCTCAAGTAGACACGGTCGCATTATGACTGAAAAATTGTTGAAAGTGACGCTAAAGGACATACAACAACAACATTTATTTCAGTATGTATCATTTCATTTCTTTCCAGAAAATGGTGCTGTCTCGAGTCTTTACAACAGTATCGACAAACTGGCTGCGGGAACAGATTGGTTCACAGGTTCACAAACAAACCTCGAGGAAACTGCGTATACTGGATACATCATTTGTGATGAATAAATCACTGGATACATACAGAGACTGCTATCAGCAGTGAGTTGTTATCCAGTAGTTGAAGAATATAGTTGTGAAGACTGAATTGTACAGCTGCTGTACAAATTCTGCGCACATTATGCTGCATCATTTCTGAAAAAAAAAACATTACTCAGCTGACTGAACCTATTCTGTTAGTGTACAGATTAGGTATAACAAGTATTAAAACACATCAGGAGCATAAAAAGTGGATTTTTCTAGCCAGTCCAACACCTTCTAGTAACATCTTAGAAAGGTCCGAAAGAATTTTAAAAAGGTCCAAACTTTATTGATAAAATCATTGCATTGTGTACAATATATTTCGTTTTTGATAGGTTCTATTAGTATATGGGCCTTTGGAATGACATCAATGAAGCAAATACAACCATAGACATTAGTATAATTTAAACTGCACTGTGCGCATAAATTCAAAATTACAAGGATCCGACAATGAAGGTCCCAGACCTCGGACTTGCACTGTTTTTAACCCCTGCACACTATACAGGTTGACAGGACCTGGAGTAGTTTATGTGGATACACAGTAGTGTGTTGTTGACGCATAATGAGTGTTTAATGAATAACAAATATTTTGACCATAAGAGCATAATGAAACAGTATTGAGTATCCTTTAAATCAATTTATATGTTTTTTTATTATTTAATTAAATTTCATTTTGAAAGTTTAAAGTTTAGGCATTAGTAGTTATCTTATAAAAGCACTGTTACTAGTATTCAATTTAAGGTATTCAGTTATTAGATAAAAAAAAACACTTTGAGACTTGCACACCAACTAGTTGTAGAACTGAACAAGCCATTAGTGAATGAAGATATCCCATGGTAACATGCCGATCATGTTTAGGTATTAAGGTCATGTGTGTTATTCACAGATAAGTTTCATTTCCCAATAAACTGAGGTCCTTTTTATAATCATTTTAAACATAACACAGGGCGGTGGTGTAGTGGACGTTGGTTGCTCGTGTCAGAGGATATGGGATTTTTCCTACGCTCAGCCTATTGGCCTGTTTTACTGGTTCTACCTAGGAAACAGACTCAAAAGCTAATCCCAAAAGTCTTAAGCTAGTAGATTAGAATAATACAAAACCTGGTTCTTGGAAAAAATAGGTAACATGGTTTGGAATTGGTGATGATGCTAAACAGAATGGAATACACACAAATAACACTTAGTACTGATTGAGTCATGTTATATTTATAAAAATGTCTCTGTTTCGCCATGATCCAACGGGTCTCAAAATCTGTCCTTCCTTTAGCATGTGAGTAGTTATCAATCCTTGGATTCTACTCATATAAAGCTATCAGTTCATGTATGTAAATTGTCCGGCCAGTCCAGATGTGCTGCATGTAAAACCATAATATAAATCTTGGATGACACCAATTGTATTTGGTTGGTTGATGGCATGGTCTTGTGTCTATGGTTTGCATTGTAGCTACGCGCACTCATCGTAGTCTGGTCTGTAGATTTATGTTTGGTTGTTCATAAATAATTATCTTCATATAAGTATACTTAATGATAGAACCATTATGATGTTGCATTAACTTTGCATTCCTTACAGGGGCCATATACCTCAGTCAAAGCATTTCGACATCTTCAAATGTGTGACGAGTACTCCTGAGATACTTGTGGATCTGCCTGATATCAACTGTTTTACAGACCAGATACAGAGTCTGGGGATCTGGCCCGACACCCACGTGGTTGCCTATGACAGATTTGGACCTTCAAGTTCATACAGAACATGGTGGATGTTCAGGGTTGGTAGATTGTCAATATCTGTGATTGATTCAGTTAACCCTTTACTCCATAGATACGCGTTTTCCCGCACCAATCACAAAAGGCCTTTGAAAACAGTGCAGGAAGAGTTCAGATTGCTCATAACGAGCAATCTGAACACTTCTTGCACTGTTTTCTACTCTGTCAGTTAATATAAACATAATTCACCAAATAGTTCAAAAGTCTTCTATATTAGAGGTGTTCAAGGGCATCTATATGAAGTAAAGGCATAGTGCTACCATTGCAAAAAGGAAGTGCTTCCGTGGGGTAGTCGCATAATGGCGGTTATAAATAATCCTCATTTCTTCTTCTTTAAAAAATGTATTTTCCTTATTTTAATGCTCATTTTTTTATTTGAATGGCATTATTGATGTATTTTGAACATTTTGATAGCATTGTCATGTTTGAATTGTGAATTTAGAAAAAAAAAATGATGCTTGGAAATTGGGGTATGAATTCATGATTTCGGAAGTCTACTTTCACTTTGTCACCAGTGTACACACTGAGCAGAAAAAAAATCTCTTATATGACACATGACCCCTACTTTTCTCATCATATTTTGATAGTGCAGAGGTTGACAAACAGTAAAATGTAGGTTTCACTTCTTTCATTTGGGACCCTCTATGAATGACAAGCCTTCAAACTTTTATTATTTACTATAGAATAAAGAACAAAAATCAATGGTGGGGTTACACCTAAAGGGTTAAGCCTAATATGTTTATGCCCAAGCCATTCAAAGAATGAAAGGAGTGGTGCCATATAGTGTTACCACTGTCTGTCCATCCTTAAATGGTTTCTGCTCAATAATTTAAATTTTCCTAAAACGTTTCTGATGATTTTTTGGGGTACTAATGTAAATGTTTTTGAGGTGATTTTTTTAAGATCAAGGTTGCTGTTATTAAAAGTTGAACAATGGTTTCGGCTTAATAACTTTAGTTTTCCATTATATTTTGGATGAAACTTTGTGGATGGGTTCTTTATGATAAAGGAATGCTTTCAAGTTTATCTTTGTTAGAACCATTCATCCTTTGTAATTTGGATCATTCAGTTGTTATTAAGTAGCAACAATAATAAAAATGTGTTTAACTGGGAGCCAAACAATGTAGACCCTGAATAGACTGTCACTAACATGGATATTGATGACAGCTGTGATAGCATGTCATTTCACATGAGGAAGGTCATGGGTTCCATCCCCGGCCTGGTCAAAGCAAATACTTGAATGATAGTACTAGAAGCATACTTGCTTGTTGGGGCTTAGCATTTGGAAAATAGTTCTAGGTCTGGTTGGCCCAGTGACTGGGTGGGGTATCATACCATGTGTCTGTAGCATGTTACTTTAGAGCAGCAGTGCATAGAATATGTCTCAATTACACACCATACCGATACAACTGAACTTTTTTTTGAAAGCAATACTGTACAACTAGAACACATTTATCTGGATCATAGAGATTTAAATTCAATTTTAGAGGAGTTTAAAATATGTGCTACAGATGTAAAAATGTGTATCATTGTACAGTTTCTAGACCATTAAATTTGCACACCTTGTGAATATTACCTGTTATACAGTAAATTTGGTAGTATATATTAACTTTTTATTGATTTTCCCTTCGTCTTTTAAAGGGAATTTATCAGGGTTTTTTTAAAATTGCCTAAAATATCTTTTTCCAATATATCATGCCTACCCGGTATATGTACTCACTGACCCTATATTGCCAAAAGGATAAATATTCAAACATGCCAAAGTAATATACAAAAAATGGATTTCCTTACTTAGGCTATGTGGCTAGGTTAGACTAAGATTGATTTTCCGCTTAAACATATTTTGTAACATACCAGTCCATTCGGATTTTATTTATTAATGGTAATAAAATGCTTTTTATCCATTTTAATAATTATTTTATTTTTTTAAAAATCTATGGTGTTTTTTCCTGATATACTGTCTTAATTAACCCTTTACTTCATAAAGACGCCTTTGGGCACCTCTAATATAGATGCCTTTAGATACCTATTATAGAAGGCTTTTGAATTATTGGGCGAATTATGTTTATATTAACTGACAGAGTGGAAAACAGTGCAGGAAGTATTCAGATTGATCGTTACGAGCAATCTGAACTCTTCCTGCACTGTTTTCAAAGGCCTTCTGTGATTGGTGCGGGAAAACGCGTATCTATGGAGTAAAGGGATTTAAAATGACATATTTATCTTTATTGACACAAAATATATTTGACTGACATAAAGATTTTTGTAGCTCTGTAATTTACAGATATATTTTTATATGCCTGCTTGAAAGAAAAAGACACTTGCTTTCATGGTGACCAAGGTCACTGTTACTATAAAATAGAAAAAAAATGTTTTAGCTCAATAACTTTAGTTTTCTGTAAATTATTTTGATGATATTACGTGTTTAGGCTCTTAACACCAAAAGGAAGCTTGGGATCGGTTTAGAGGTAAGTTGGGTCAATGTCACTTACTAAAATAGATAAAAATGGTTTCCATGCTCAATAACTTCAAGTGCTTTTAAGATATTTTGCTGAAATTTTTTGTTGTGGTCCTAACATGAAAAAGATGCTAGGAGTTGGGTTTGGTATTACTCTGGTAAAGATCACTGCTACTGAAAATAGAAAGAGGATTTCTGCTCAATAACTTTAGTTTTCTTTTATATATTTTAATCACATTTTCTGTATGAATTCCTAGCCTAAAAAGGAAGTTTGTGAGTTGTTTAGATGTAAATCTGGTAAATGTTGAGATCACGTTTTCAGTTTATGTTCCATTACTTTAGTTAGATATTTGTACCAAGGTTCCTAACTTGAAAAGAAAGCTTGGGATTGATGTTGAGGTTATATATGAATTGGGTGAAGATTAATTAATGAAATAAATGTGTTGCAAAGGAAATTTCCTAGATTGGAATCTTTTTATTCTATTTACAAACATCCTTTATAACAGCTTTGGCTTGTTATGGGCATATTTTTAATGATTTTCACTCCCTATTTTAAAATACATGTACTTAGGTAGTTACATTAAACCGTTTATGTATTTATTTATTTTTCAGCTTTATGGTCACAGAAACATTTCTGTGTTAGATGGAGGTTTAGCAAAATGGTTAAATGATGGATTCGAAGTTACTACAGATGAACCGGAAGTTGAGGTAATATGCCACTGTCACTTACTTAGCTCATCTGAGTCAAGTACTGCTGAGCTATACCTGTAGCCAGCATTTTGTTGTTTGTCCTCGTCCATCCCCTAATGTTGTCTGCAATCTTTAAATGGTGTCTTACCTGAATCCACTAATCATATTTATTGAAACTTTGGTCACAGTGTTCCTAAGATGTGGTCCCTTTTTAGATTTGTGTTTTGTGATGTCAAATTCAGCCAGTGACAATTAAAAAATGTGACAATTCAAATGAAACAAGCAAAGAAATTAAATCCCTTTTTCAAGGTTGTCAAAACTTCATGCGCGTGATATTTTGTGTTTGTTAGAACATGTAGCGTTATTTTTATGTCATAGAGGGCTAACAAACTATCAGTTAACTAACCACACTTTCCTGGCATCCAGGAAGGTTAACCATAACTGGAGCACAACCATCGTTGCAATTAACTGATAATTTTCCCACTTGAATCTGCGATAAGAGACGACTTGACAATGAGACACAATGTCGATTAATCATCACGGAGACTATGGCTGGGTGGTGATTCAAATTCATGACATCTGGATTGATAGTCAGACGCGCTACCATCTAAGCTAACCGGGTCTGGCTCTTTCTGTTTCTGTGTTGTGTCCTCGTAAAAATATTCAAAATGGCTGCCACAGGGGCATGGAGTTAACATTCAGTTATACAGGAAGGTATTTCAAAATGACAACTGCTGGTATTAAAAAAATTGCATTCAGTTTTTTTCAATAAAAGTTGACCACATTGTTCCTTGCTAGGGAGCTGTTTGATTTAAAGAAAACATAATATAACATAGTTGCTATTTTAATACTTGATCTTTAAATTATTCTGTATTATCCATTAATATTATTATTATTTCTGACTTTTTTTCAGAGATCTGATATTACACTTCAATTGAACAAGAATTTGTTGCGTAGCTTTGATGATATGATGGAAGTCTGTGATAAAAAAACAGAACAAATTGTTGACGCACGTCAAGAGGACGAGCCCACTGTGATAGGAGGTAAACAATGATAACATCTCAACTACATACCGGGTAGTACTGACAATATAGTTTCTGCCATACCCAACAGGGTTATTCATATTTTCTAACCTGCCTTTTGTGGTTTAACTGTAAATAGACTGAAGTCCATTTAGTTCTTAAAATTAACACAAGAACTGTTCAAGGGATTTGGTTCATTTTTCATACAATGATGGAGGACATTAAGAGAAAGTGCAGTGTACAAGAACTATAACTCTTTCTTCTGTCTTTACATAATTATTCCCTTTGTTGTTATATTTTATTATGCTAGTCAGGAACATAACTCAAAAAGTGTTCAAGGGATTTAGTTGATATTTCATACAATGAAAGAGGATATTGAGAGTAAGTGCAGTGTGCAGGAAGCATAACTATTTCTTCTGTCTTTGCAGAATTAATCCCCTTTGCAATTTTCCCTTGTTTGGAGCATACCTTGAAAAGTTTTGAAGTGAATGCTTTGAAACTGCATACAATGATAGAGAGTATTGACAGGAAGTGGACAGTACAAGAATTTGCTTTTGCAGGGGGATTGGCCGTGTCCAACATGGCTCTTGTTTATTGTTTTATTTATATTTATGTATTGTAGGTGAAAACAGTGGAATTATAACAGGTGCTAAACATATTGGCTTCCCAGATCTCTTCAACGAAGATAAAACAATGAAATCACAAAAGGAGATTAAAGCTAGTAAGCATTCTTTTTTATTTGTTGTTTTTGTGCCAAATGAGATTTTCATAAACATTTTATGCCATTGAGGTCTAATAGACGATCTGTTAACCTAACCACTCTTCTCTGGGATCCTGGATGGGAATCTTTCACTCGAGTACATCCATCTCCACAAGAAACTGATAACTTTCCCACTTGAACCAGCAGTGAGAGACGAATGATAATGAGACACAATGGTATATATCAGTCATCATGGAGACTGGCCAGGCAATGTTTCACGATCCCTGGATTGATAGTCAGACACACTACTAACTGGGCCCAGCTTGGGTATAAGGATGAGATATGGATATTTCAACAAAGACTTCTGTGGTTCTTTAGGTCTCACTTAAGAATTCCTTACATGACAGTAGCAAGATTCTTACGCTGTAGAAATAAGAGCTGTGTAAAGCAGTTGGGCATTTTTTTTGTTACAAAAGCATAAAATGTCATATTTCTTTGTGCATATGGGAACATTGGAACATTTTCATGAATTCTGCCAAGTTTGGATGACATTTGGAACTGTTTGATGAAGCTATAACAGTTTAAAGATGTAACAATTGGGCAGAATTGTCAAAAATGAAGGGGTGCCCATCAGACTGTCGAAATTGTCAACTCCATGTTTTTAGCTCTACTGGCCAAAGGCCAGAAGTGCTAATGCGATGGCGCGTTGTCTGTCGTCCGTTGTCTGTCGTCTGTTAGCAGCACTTTCTCTGAAACCACTATGCCAATTAAACTGAAACTTCACATGCATGTTTCTGTTGCATAGGAGACTATACAGAAGATTTTTTTTTTCGATCTGAAATTCAAGATGGCCGCCGTTACTAAAAATAGTCCAAAACTTAAAAAATCTTCTTCTCATGAACGACCCAATGACACATGTCATTATAATATTTTTTTTTTTTTTTTTGAAAATTGAAATGATTTTGCCTATATCTTCACAGAAGCATTGTTTGGTGAAGGAGGTTCAGATTTGTAAAAATGAATGGGTTCCACTGTCTACAGGGGTCAGGAGGGGCCCCAAAAGGGTAAATATTCAGAATTACTAAAATCGTTTTCTTGAGAACCGGTATGTCAGATTTGTTCATATTTGGCATAAATTATCCCTATGTGTAGGGGTTTGATTGCAGATAAGAATTTAGGGGCTAAAATTTATAGGGGCCCTGTAAGGGGACTTACAATTTTACATAGGGATACTATGGGAAAACAGAAAATTCTCTTTTTCTTTCATTTATTCTGAAACCACTATGCCAATTAAACTGAAACTTTACATGCATGTTTTTGTTGCATAGGAGACTATACAGAAGATTTTTTTTTTCGATCTGAAATTCAAGATGGCCGCCGTTACTTAAAATAGTCCAAAACTTAAAAAATCTTCTCATGAATGGCCCAATGACACATGTCATTATAATATTTTTTTATTTTTTTTTAAAAATGGAAATGATTTTGCCTATATCTTCACAGAAGCATTGTTTGGTGAAGGAGGTTCAGATTTGTAAAAAATGAATGGGTTCCACTGTCTACAGGGGTCAGGAGGGCCCCAAAAGGGTAAAAATTCAGAATTACTAAAATCGTTTTCTTGAGAACCGGTATGTCAGATTTTTTCATATTTGGCATAAATTATCCCTATGTGTAGGGGTTTGATTGCAGATAAAAATTAAGGGGATAGATTTATAGGGGCCCTGTAAGATGACTTACAATTTTACATAGGGATACTTTGAGAAAACAGAAAATTCTCTTTTTCTTTCATTTATTCTGAAACCACTATGCCAATTAAACTGAAACTTCGCATGCATGTTTCTGTTGCATAGGAGACTATACAGAAGATTTTTTTTTTCGATCTGAAATTCAAGATGGCCATCATTACTAAAAATAGTCCAAAACTTAAAAAATCTTCTTCTCATAAATGGCCCAACAGATTTTCAAAATGTTTATGTAGTAATGATGACCAACTATAGTATTGTTAGATTTGTTCAAATGGTGTCCCTTGGGTTAAATATGACCCCGCCCCGAGGGTTCAATTAGGGGACACATGTCACTAAAATATTTTTTTTTTTAAAAATGAAAATGATTTTGCCTTTATCTTCACAGAAGCATTGTTTGGTGAAGGAGGCTCAGATTTGTAAAAATGAATGGGTTCCACTGTCTTAAGGGGTCAGGAGGGGCCGCAAAAGGGTAAAAATTCAGAATTACTAAAATCATTCTTGAGAACCAGTATGTCAGATTTGTTCATATTTGGTATAAATTATCCCTATGTGTAGGGGTTTGATTGCAGATAAGAATTAAGGGGCTAAACTTTATAGGGGCTCTGAAAGGGGACTTACAATTTTACATAGGGATACTATGGGAAAACAGAAAATTCTCTTTTTCTTTAATCCTTTCTGAAACCACAATGCCAATTAAACTGAAACTTCGCATGCATGTTTCTGTTGCATAGGAGACAATACAGATTTTTTTTCGATCTGAAATTCAAGATGGCGGCCGTTACTAAAAAATGACCCCGTCCCGAGGGTTCATGAGTCAGTAGAGCGTCCTCAGGCCCTCTTGGGCCTCTTGTTTTCTGCATAATTGGACCAACAGAGGATTATCGATGGGAACAAGGCACTTTTAGAACCATTGGTAATGTATCCAGTGTTCCAGAAGTGCATGTCTCTATATGTAGAACAGTACAAAACTAATTGTTGTGTGAGATGTTCAACAAAACCTGTGATACCAGTTAACTCGATCATATTATACTTTTTTATTGATATTTATATTTTTGCTAAACAAATACAGTCAACTCTGCATAAGTGGTCACCTCTTTTAAGCAACTTCTTAACAGCCATATTTTCTATGCTACCATTTGTATGATTTTAGTTTTACTTAACCTGTATTAAGAAGCCATCGGCCTTAAAGGGCCACTTTTGCTGTATTCCTTGAATGACTGCTTATGACAGGTTTGACTGTAAATAAATGCACAGTCTTCTGAGAATAGAGTAACGTCATACTAGTGCATGAATCTGATGAGCCTTTGAACTATATCTCGATCACAGTGTGAGTTAAAGTGAATCTGTAATGATGTTCCATTGTGGGTAAAGAAATCCCACACAAGGGTTAGAGATAAATCAAATAATAAGGCTCTGTCTAATTTTTTGCACGCGTCTTGATCCGAGGGTTAGATTTCATTCTACACAATTAATAGTTCGACATATTGCACATCTTTATGGAGCCTTTTAATGATTTTTATTTTGCGTCTCCCAAGCTTTGGGCAGCAGATCAGTTATCAAATTAATAAAAAAGCCGTCCATGTACGCCTTATTTAATCAAGCTACACAATTCTTAGTTAAACTGCATATGCCACAAATTTCAAATTCTAGGGAGGAGCTTGTGATGTCATGCACTCTAAATGGTAAACAAATACACATAGATCTGTGTTTATACACATTTCAGCAGCAGAGTAATGGTGTATTTTTAGATCACAGGTAAAGAGCTGTTGTACATTAGCCACTCCCACATAACTTCCTGCCCCGGTAGGCCTTTAAGGACTAGGTAGTTAGATTTAGAATTTACAGGATATGGACCGAAGACAGTCACGCTGTTTATTTTTGACAGTAGATTTGGATCATTGGAATGTGTAGCTAATAATTTTTTGTTGATAGTCAATGGGAGTTGATATGAAAATCCCATGGTCAGGAGCCCCTGTAACCCTCTTCATCTGCCAGTGCATTGAATAACCCAGTTTGCAGTCCTGCCAAATACACAATGGAAAAGGTAAACAAAAACAAATTCCTGGGTGACACTAATGACTTGTTGACAGGTCTTCCTAAACACAATTCACTTACATGTATAATGAAACCATCACAGATGCATACAAATGTCTCATGAGTAAAAATGTTTGCATGAGAATTTAAATACTATCACAGAATAATTTTATATGACATTTCTTATACCAATCACAAAAACACATGAATTTATTATTGAGTTTCAAATTTTTCAGTTTTCGACAAAGCAGGGATAGATTTAGGTCGGCCAGTGGTTGCCACCTGTTTACGAGGGATGACAGCATGTGGTATAGCAGCAGCAGCACATATGCTCGGCAAGGAAAATGTTCCTGTATATTATGTAGGTTACCATGTTATAAGATCCTCATCATTGTGATTGTTACATGTTATTTCAGTTGAGTTTAACCCATGCCCGACTAGATTAGATTGTAACACTTTAGTCTGTCAATCCAGAAGTCATGAGTTCCAATCCCCGCCAGTCCACAGTCTCTGTGATGATTTGTCTGGACCTAAATTCATCAATGATTTTGATTCTGAGATTTAGACTCGGACTCAAAATTTAAAAAAAAAAATCATATTCAAATAACATTATATTAAACAAGCAAATAGGAATATTCAGTTGCCAAAACAAGCAGTTTTAATGACTATTTAACAGAAAATCACAATCACATTTTTACCCATACAGTCTAACCTGTATTTAGCAGCCACCCAAGGGAAATGGCCAAACCGGCTGCTTAACACAGGTGGCTGCTTAATAGAGAGTCGATATTTTTACCGAAAAAGCTGAAGTCATGATGTTTATTGTGACAGACAAACAGTGATCACACATGCATGGTACATGTACCAAGCCCATGCCTGTAAGTTGTTTGGAAATATGTACTGGGGGTAAATGAGAAAAATCCACAGGAAGAGAATATTTGAACTGACAGTATTTTATATAGAAGTACAAATAGATAAATAAATAATTTATATTATTTAATTAAAAAAAAATGTTTCATTTAGCATAGAATAAATCCATATGAATTTTTCATTTAGCAGACGCTGTAAAATCCAGTAAAAATGTGTAGCTCGTATTCTTCCATTATCTCGCGGTTATGTTTCTTATTCTGTGTTTTACCTTTTCTAAAAATTCAGACGTTTAACCACTCTTACACGTTCATCCAAAGTCAAACACTTTTTTTTCGCAGCAGATATTGTGTACAATATGCATCGAGTCAATTGCAAATAAAAAAAATTTATGAAATGAAAAAATAATGTTTTTCCATTGCATTCACACCCATTTTCATAGCCAATAAAATTTAATTTAATTATAAATTAAACAAACTGACCAATTGCAATTATCTTTTTTATCTTAGCCAGTTTGATAATTGTGCATAAACACCTCAGTGAAATTTGCTTCCAATGTGTTTACTCGCGTCATTATCCTAAATAAAACTACCGTTAATACATGCACTTAAACAGTCATGTACACAGCCTAGGTAACAGTTTTGCTAATAAATTAATGTCATGAATCTCGCTATTCTATTTGCTTATTAGACCGTATATATATGCACGCTCGCTCTAAGTAAAGTGGTGTGTTTTCGTAACAGAAGCAGAATCTTTAATTGATTGCGGGATTATACAATATCATCGGAACAGCGGCCAGCCAAAAGGTGTGACTGCTTAGTGATAAGAGTCGGCCACTACATCTGACTGTATTATAGTCAGTCACTTCAATTATTAATTATTGTATTTTATTTAGTTTGATAATGTAAAAATTAAACCCAATATTATACTGGTGTGAGAGATATATAGGTACGTGCATCAGTCATTAAGCTATGGAGGTCCTAATTACTTCGAACTTTTGATATATTACACTGTCAAAAGTTCGCATATAGCAGACTATGGGCACTTTAGCTACTAGAGTCGACATCTATGCAGGAAGTATACCTGATAAATAACAACTGTTATGACAAGAATTTAGGGGGTTTAGCTCTGAAGGAGCGAGGAAGAAAGTCAGTTTACTTTGGGCAGGCGAGATGAAAGGTCGGGTTTTAGTTTAGAACAGTTGCAGGCGAGATATTAAGTCAAGTTTTAGTTAAGGAAGTTTTACTTTTGGGTGGCAAGATAAAAAGACAGGTTTTAGAGAGAAATTACTTTGGGATGCAAATGGGTTAAGGCAGTTAGTTTTAAGTAGGAACAGTTATACTAAAATGGGGAATGTATTTGAACTATGTTTAAGAAGTGTGCATATGTGGTAATAGAATGTATTAAAGTTTAAAGTGACAGTTGTAACAATGTTAGAAATAAATATATATATAGAAAGTCTTGCTTTCTGTGTTAGTTACCGGTATGTGTGATGTTGAAACACTGACCGCTTACACCTGACCGCTTACGGGTATTGTTTTTGTTTTGGATGAAATAGACTGGCCGCTGGCTGCGTTAAAGAGGTGACAGTAATACATGTACTTTATATAGGCAATTTTACATGGGGGGATTTTGAAGTGGCCGCTTAACACAGGTGACCGCTTATAAGAGGTGGTTGCAAGGACAAGTTAGACTGTAATTGTATGTTTATAGGGTTTCAAAAATGTAAGATTCTGAGACTGAGTCCGATTCTCAGAATGAAATTATTGATGAATTTAGGCCCAGGACTAGGTTGTGTTTCTTGCACTCACCAATGGACTGTTATTTATTAATCTGAAGCACTTGTAAGTACAGTGGATACAGCATACAGCAAGTAAGATAACTGCTATACCTCTTAAGAAATGTGTAGCAAAGTTAACTCCCTTTACATAGTTTTACACAAATGCAAGAACAATTGAAATAAAATGTTTACAAAAATACAATCTTCTTACATGATATTCAAAGGCATATACCAGTAATAAAATTATATTCCTTTTCCTCTAGTATATAGAATTTTTTTTTTCTTCTACAACTTTAATTATGACAATTTTATATAATGGCCATTTTCTGTTTGTAGGGATCTTGGGCAGAGTGGCATCAAAGGGCACCGGAAGAAAAGAAAGACAGAGTGGACATATGATGACAATTTGCTTAGGAATTTATATTTAAAAAATTAACATTTTATGCGAATCATATTCCTGCCATAATCAGAACAATTTAGTGCATTTTACAAATGGTTGTACAGTGACTGTAAATACAGAGGTATATTTGTGTTTTGTTACATTTTCTGTTGCCTTTAATTATTATTAGTTGCCTCAAAATGTCTTATTTTTAGCAAGAACTACTGTTCTTACCCTGGTGTTGGCAGTGGTTCAAAATACAGTCAAACTTGTCTTAAGCAGCCAGTCGAAGGATGGAGCGGATTGGCCTTTTAAGACAGGTTATTGCTTAAAACAGGTTAATTTGCCCAGAAAGCATAGAAATGGAAAATACCAAATATGGTTGCTTGAGATTGGTGGTCACTTACACAGGTTTGACTGTATGTATTTTAAACTTGTTTGTTTTAGTTAATTTTCCAACAGATAAGTACAATATTGTGGAAACGTATTAGCTGCCTGGGTAGAACCAGAAATATTGTTTGGGTCACTTGTTTCAATAAAAAAAAATGTTCAATGTTTATGATAGAAAAACATAATTATAGATAGAAAGAATGTAAGTAATCATTTCAAGATTAGTTGATCTATATACTGAAAGGAACAGAAAGAAAGACATTTGTATAATGTTCCATAGATGATGTCTCCATTCCTCATGTGGGACTTTTCATAGCAGCGACGTTTATAAATGTGGTCTGATTCTTTGTTATATCAGGAATCGTGTGTGACAATTTGAACCACATTAAATCGAGTTTTTACAATAATTCGGAAAACAAATTTTTTTCAAAAGTTTCCTCCATCAAAGTTTTGCTTTGTAATTTGCCCATCAAAATCATTAATGTTATATTTCAAAAGGTATTCAGCTAAATTTGAAAAACAAACTATTTTTCCTTACCACTAAAAAGAATGTTCAACTGATCTATTTTCTTGTTTTTCCTTAAATTTTTTTTGTTATATATACATTTTTTTTTTAAAAGCACCCCAAGCAATAAGCATAATATATTATGAATAATATGCAATGAAAAGTCCCTTCCTGGTTCCAGTGCTATACTTCTAGAACATGCTCTTCATGTGGTTGACATTTCGGGGTGAGGGGGGGGTGGGGGGGGGGGGGGTATGGAACTGGCTTTTATAAACATTTATTATTAACCTACCTCACATAAAATACTAAAGTTAACTGCCAGTAGGCCAGGAGATAATAGTTCTTACTATTTCATGGAACTATACTGTTAACTGCGCTACTAAGTAACAGTGTTTATGAAATGATATCATGGTAATGTTACTCATTCCAGTATTTAAACTGTCACACCTTTATAAATTGAGCTGGTTTTCCAATATAGAAATAATGTTTAGTGCAAATCTTACATGTAATTATATTATATTATAGCAGTAAGTATTTTATTTTGTAAAATAAAATAACAACATGTATCAGAGTCTGTTGACAGTGACAGTAGTATTATTAACCTTCTGAAAAATACTGACAACTTCGACTCATCTTGGTTAACAGTAATTCTCCTTGGTCAATAATATTACTGTCGCCCTAAACAGAATGCAGTATTGATGTAATGCACAATTGTATCATGAAGCAGGTCTTGGTGATCGGATGATTGTTCATTGTATTGGTGATTATTTACATAAATATCAAAGTTACTTGGGCATTAAAAATAATAATAGATCATATGAAATGAAACCTGTAATTCCATTGTTATGCTCTTCATATTGACACAGCTGAAAAAAGAAATTTTTGTCTTCCAATTATTCTTGATATAAATCAGGTGTGTTTTGATTTTGTACCACTTTTTATCTTTTTTTTTTCAAGAGTTGACATTTTTTGTTGGTGATGATATACCCATAATCCATGACATTGAAACAATAATATAGACTACGCTTTGATTCGGATGCTACATGCACCATTTTAAGATCTCCCATATACCCGGTGCTATCAATATATAAAAAAACATGAAGTATTTTATCAGTAACTTACTTATAATTTTTTGTTGTAGATTACAAACTTTTGTAATGTCCCTCTTCTATTTTGCATCAGTGCAAAGTTGTTTCCCTTGATGAATGCATTACAAGTTCAGTTTGTGCAATTATTTAAACTTACAAATGTTTCAAAAGTTTTTATGTTGAAGTAAGTAATACTTTAGTGAAATGCATTTTTATTATGTGTTTGCCATTTTTCCAATGTATAATAAGTTACATGTAAATTATAGTGATTGAAAACAATTGTGCCAAAAGTGTGGGTGGGGTATTTGAAGATAGTATTTTTATTTGATTTAAGGTTTAAGCTTGGGTTTGATTTAATAGGTCTTTTCCACTCTCTGCACAATTTTTGACCTGTAATTGAAATGCCACTAAATAAAGGTCTATTGTTAAACACTTTAAATTTGAGTGAATTTTATTTTGGCAAATTTGCTCTGTTTTTTCCTATTTTATTTTATTCACGAAAAATTGAATTATCGATGTTTGAAAAGTAAAAGCATGGTAAATGCCTTTTATAGCTTGCCGGGACGAAGTCCAAGGAGAGCTATTGCCATGACCCTTGCGGTGTCTCGGCGGCGGCGTCTGTGTACACCCAGGTTAAACTTTTGCGTTTAAGTTCAAGATATCTATGCAACCACTCATTGGATGTGAATGAAAATTCGCGTGTGTTCACAATCATCAATGGAACACACACAGACAAGAACCATAACTCTGGATTGCATTTTGGCACAGGTTTGGCCCTTTTTGAGCTTAAACGCCCAGAGGCGAGCTTTGTTGGCTTCTGACAACTTTTGTTTAGGGGATATTCAGACAGGGAACATGAATGTAATTTAAGTTGAAACTCGCGAATGATAGTGAAAATAAAATTACGGCTAATAAAAGTGTTTAACAGTAAATCTATCTCTTTTTAAGCATGATACAATCAGTGACTCAATTACATTATAGAGATCTGTGGACTTATATTATCACAAGTAAATAATCAATAACTGTAAAATTTCTTCCATATTTTTTTAAAATTTTAAATAGAAAAAAAAAAATACCACCCAAATATTAAGATCAACATCTTTCTCTTGATACCAGAATCACAATAATATGTCAGTTTGTCAGGACGAGTTTTTTGTGAAATTTGGAAAATGCCAAATGTACCATCCAAATCATGAACTATTAAAGAAGCATGCATAATATGTCAGAGTGCATTGCACAAGAGAAGTAAACTCTAGACTGACTTTTTCCTAAGTTACTTTTTTGCCAAACAACCTTTTTAGGGAGCATCTATCTGTTTTTTACTGATTTTATTGTTTTCTAATTACCATTAAGCAAATAGGGTATTGTGGTATCAGATATATTTAGAAACATACTTACATTGTATTTGATTTTAAGCCAATATTGAGACTGGTACGTGTTCATGTACCAGTACATAATGTGCAGATGTGATGTATCACCTCCGAAATAAAAAAATATAAGGAGTTCATAGAATACGATGGTAGATAATTCATAGATCTATACGGGATGGTATTTGGATACCAGGTTAAAACATGTATCATTATAAACATAATTTTGCATAGTGTTTTAATATACAAATTATAATTTACATGTTATATTATTAAACAGTATATTCATGACAACTTTTGTTTTGTTACCACGTATTTTCCTTTTCTGGTCTGGAACCTTTTTACTGCTGAATGAAAGGATTCTGGTGACCAGTTGTGTAGTTTCATCTTATTGAGTATAAACATTTTTATGGTCTACAAAAAAATTGAAAATATTTGTTTCCTATTTTTTTTTGCAGTGCAGATGCATCACCTATAACATTCTATTCAGTAAATGATGAAAAGTTTATTGAATCTCAAAGAGGAAGGTCCCATTCGAAGATAATGGTATATTCCGTCTTTGTAGTTTATTTATGAGAAATTTGTTAATACACATTTCAACATTTTCCCTTTTTATTCATCAATGTTCAGCAGAACCACATACCGGCCTATGAATGACTTTATTGCTGGCCACAATTTAGTATTTTTTTATTTTATTTTAGTATCATTTTAAGTATTTTGTCAAGAAAATCAAAAAATTTTACACTACAGAGACAAAAATGAATACAATAGAAGATATTGAACAGAATATCCATTATAAACATCATGATGCTTGATATGAATGTTCTTAGACAAAAAAAACCATCGATGATACAGGTTTAATAGGCATTTTAAGGATGTTTTCCCCATAAACAATTTTCTCTCCATCATCATTCGATTGCCTCCCACCTTTTTCATGAATTATTTTTCCAGCAACCTGCTGCATTAATTTCAATAGAAACTTCTTTTTAATGTATTTTTTTTTTCCAAGAGGTTTAATCAAAGAATTTAATCAGGGGTGGTAGTGTAATGGATAGAGTGTTGGCCGCTCACGTCAGAGGTTGCGGGTTTGATCTCCACCTTGGCCCAAAACCTCTCATAAAACAACACTCAGTACTGGTTTTACTCAAGAAGTTGAATCATGAGTGGTTCATATAAGCTCTGAGCTTTCATCGCAGTCAAGCTAAAATAAATTAGTATAAACTTATCCAAGAATGAGCAATTTATTTACAGGTTTAATGACCAAGACAGTATGCAGTCAAGCTGACATTTTAAAACTTTTTTGATAAGAAACTTATTTATACTATTTTAATTTAAAATATACTAAAGACAAAGTAATTGAAATGACCCTCCATGACTGAGTGATCAAAGATGTTGTCTCTCTATCACTTACCTTTCACCGCTTTGTAGGTTGTAGGTTTAAGACTTGCTTGCTCCAAAAACTTTAAATGTGAAAGTTTGCCACTTGTAGAAAGATGGCGGCTCTACTCAGATTCATTTTGAAGTCTCCTTCCACCAATAAAACTGGATAATGCCATATTTAACCTGGAAAAGTAATTAAAACTGTTCAGAAATGTTGTTGCCCCTAATTTCCTCACAAAATGAGGATTGAGAAAACATCGTGATATTGCCTTGGATGATCGTCCTATCCGTCAAATGTCATACTCACTCCAGAACTCTGGTATGAATTGATGGATTTCAAAATATTTAAGCCTATTGCTGAAGGATGACAGACTGGCCGACTATTTGTGTGGGGTTTATTATACCAACGTGCCGACAGTATTGCATCCTCACTGGACATTATCCCATATAAACCATGAACAATAACATCGTGCGCATGCTGGCAAATTAATTTTACCCGTTTCTAGATCATATTTTACAACTCATTTAATTTGATCAAAGGTTTTCCGAAATACATGATGTTCTGAACGGGTGTTTGTTACTACCAGGTAACATAAGTAACACCAGAAATTGGATTTTTTTTCTCTCTTAAGAAATGTCTATTACAAGTAATTTCGACAAGAACTGGATCGTTGGAAAAATGCAGTATCTTTTGATGATATACCAAGTCTTATAGGCATGTTAGATAAGTGCAGTAATGAATCATGTTATATATAGGTATATATATGTACACACGCAGAAACTTGATCTTATGATAGTCATAAGTGCATCTCTGTATTTTTATAAATGAACAATTTGAATTCCAAGGGCCCTTAAATAGGATATAACATGTAAGATCTAAACATAGGGTCTTAAGTATGCTTCACCATTGTTCACCGCTGTTCCCTCTTCATTCTGAAGAGGTTGTTGCTATTTGTTTTCCTGATGGTGCTTGAAGCCAAATTAGTCAGACGTGTTCATGGACTTTTTTTAAAAATAAATAATACAAGAGCTGTCGGACTATTTCGATGCTGTTCTAAAACAACAGCTTTTTCAGGAAATAAGTACCAAATGGAAGACAAGTAAAACTCAGGGGTGGTAAAATTAAACTATAATAATTGCTTATCTATTAAAAATAAATTAGCAAAATAATCCACCAACACTATTTATTTTCATTATCAACAATTACGTTTTTCTGAAAACAACAAAGTGAATGACTGGCTCATATTGCCTTAATATCAATTAATTCAGCATAACATATATGCCTATGCACTAACTTCACCTCAGAGGGCAATATATCGGTTTCAGTTCATCTAAATGGATCTATAGTTGAAATAATTTTGTACCAGCATGCATAGTTTATCACAACTAGATACCCTTTAATGAAAATGAAGAAAATAAATCCCTTTTGGCGTGCCAATTTTGCCCCCAGGGTCATGGTTTTGAACAAATTTATAAGAGGACCACAAACTGACCCTATTTGTCAAACATCTAAGATCAAGACCTTGTACTACAAACTTTAACCTGCTAAAAACAAAATTTCTAAGTCTAAAAGGGAAATAATTCTGCCAAAATGCAATCAAGAGTTATGATTTTTGTTATGAACATTTAACACTGCACTATCGGAACAGACAGTAGTACAACACACTTAATATTGATATCTAGTTTACTTTATAGTTTAAGTAACAGATAAATCCGCTATCATACTACAAACAACTGTAATATGTATATGTAAAGTTTTTGATTTGGTACCTATTTCATCATCCTATCATTGGACAGGAATGAAACCTCACTGATGTGTTCAACATCCACTAGGAAACTCATAGAGACAAAAATCATACTACAAACACCCGTAATATGGTAGGTTCCATTTAAAAATAGAATGACATAGTTTCAATTTATACTTAAGCGTACTGAGTAATAAACATTTGCAGGTAAGAAATGTAAACAAATGCCGTCGCTAATGGAAGTTGGAGCTTTGCGCATATCATAGATATTGTTATTATACAGGCATTCGTGGTAATATTATATCGCGGTATTAGGTATACAGAGGATATATATAATATTTCGAATGAACATCAAACACACAATTACAAGATTTGTGTTTATATTTTTGTGCGTTGGGTGGGTGTTGTCGGTCAAAGTTACGATAAAGTAATTGACTTTTCACATATGTAGATGTTGTGAACGACTGTATTTATTTTAAATCAAACAGTGCGTTATACATGCAGTTGCACGAGTGACTGGAATATGTTCTGCCATTGTGTGCACACGTCACATGCCTTCTGTAATTCCCACTACTGGTGGTGGTGACCTTACACTGTTTACACGAATATATATACTGTTCTTGCTACGGTTTTTGAACATGCTTCATTTTATTTTTTGTCCAAAAGCACATGTATAAGTTAGAAATTATTTGGCTAGTAGAAAATTCCATGTACATCTAACAGGCTTAGTTGTTGATCTGGAACGATTTCATTGGCTTAGGAAAGAGGTCAACATCTACTGACGGTCATGACATTCTATGTAAAATGGAATGATCTATTTTGAAAAATCTGATCGATTTTATTTACTGAGAAAATAGGACATGTTATCAATGATAGGCGTACATCCAGATCACATCTTCGACAGAAGATATGTCTAGTCCTGCCATTAGTGTCGACTAGAAGCTGTGACCCTGTAGGGAAGAATCTGTGACATTTAAATCATCATCGACACAAACCTGTAACACATGGCGCTTTTTTTCAAACCGTATTTCTCACTTAGTATAGGTAAAATGTCAATTAATTATAACCCTTTTTAAACAAAATTACTTATACAACAGTTGTCAGTGGTATTCTGAACTGATTAATGTTTTTATTGACAATTTCACTTCTACTTCCGATTTACATACATACTCAGCGAGGATTTGTTAATTCGTTTTAAACCTCTACTAATGCAAGCAGGATCAATTGAAGCTTTGAAAATGCCAATTAATATTAGGTGAAAATCAATCATGTAAAAAAGTTTTAAATTTATAGCTGTGTCCAGTAAATGATTGACTATAGACATCAAAATATGACGTGTTTTCCCGCATCAGATCGACATGAATCTGTGACAAACTGTCGACACGAATCACTCCACGTTGTGACAGAGTTCCCTGGCCGTGAACATATGCATGTATTAATGAGCATTTGAGGACTTCTTTAACCCTTTACTTCATATACACGCCTTTTGACACCTCTAATATAGACGCCTTTTGACACGTAATATAGAAGACTTTTGAATTATTTGTTGAATTACGTTTTATATTAACTGACAGAGTGGAAAACAGTGCAGGAAGTGTTCAGATTGCTCGTCATGAGCAATCTGAACTGTTCCTGCACTGTTTTCATAGGCCTTCTGTGATTGGTGCGTGAAAACGCGTATCTATGGAGTAAAGTGTTAAAAAAAACCTGTTTTAAATACCAAGCTGGTCAACCTACCTATTATTGTACATTTTTATGTTGGAATACATTCCTGCTATGAAAAAAAAAATAATTTGAAAAAAATTCTATGCAGAATTTCCTTCTTTAAAATTTATAAGAAAGATGTCATGATATGGTATTGCATCTGCTTGATGTTATTTGTCTAGCTTTTACTTTGCATCCATAGCTCAACTTATTTACTATATCATATTATTTCATGACAAAATGATATAATGTGGAATATATATCTGTTTTCCTTAGGATTAATTTTCTTTATCTTTGGTTCAAGGACATATCCACGGTGACTTGATTTCAATGAAATCCAATATGAGAAAAATAAAAAATATCAGCAATATTTCAAATATACAGCTCATTGAAAAATAAATCTAAATTAAAGACTGCTACCTGCACCCACAACAGTCAATGGATACCACAACATGGGGTAATCATATAAAGATATCTGAAATACTATACAAATAACATTAGAGAGGATGTGTCATATGCATACAGCATACAGGGGTGTACCTGAACACGTTTGAACTGTAGGCCAGAAATAAGGCCATAATAAATTAATTGCTAGATCATCATCCCTACCCGCTCCCATTTGTATTTTCATTAAAAAAAATTATTTATTTTTTTCATTAAAAATAAATAAAATCCTCCTGCCCTCCCCATTTTTAAGAAAAATTTGGATGATAATCTAGCAATTAATTTATAATGGCCTTAGCAGTGTTGTTGCAAGTGGACACAGGTGTGCTATTATGCTTTTTTGAGTCTTCCCAAAAAATTTTGGAAATAGGAAGAAAAAAATTAATGATGTTTTCTCGTGTTATATTTAAAAATAATTGAAATTATTACTGCTGGAGAAATGAATAAATTACCACTGATATATTTGGAAGAAATTGGCACATATCCTTTTCATCCTTAAGTTTTTATGCATATTTGGAGTTTCTACTATGTTTTACACTTTTTGCTGACGAATTGTACACATTGGCATATATGCGTATGCCTGGATATGTGCCTGGCATACATAATGTAATGAAACTGATAGAAGATTATAACTATACAATATTAACCTACAGTAGTCACATTTTATCTTGTCAATACACATAAATTAATATTTTCCATATTGAAATAGTTACAAAATGCACACACTGGATAGAAAATATTGGATAACTTATAGTTTAGGAAATTTTTGTCTTTTTTTTCTGAGACAGTTGTTGTTGATGAATAGTGTTTAGCATTGCTTTCAACATTTTTTCAGTCATATTGCTACAGTGTCTACTTCAGACAGTATTCTGAGCACTGCCATATTGGAGTATCATGCCGCAGACATATGGTATGATACCCCACCCAGTCACATTATACTGACACCGGGCTGGCCAAACATAAAACTATCCTCTATATAATGAGTGCCATGTTATGTAGCTTGTAGTACCAATATTCAAGTATTAGGTATAATGTGGCCGGGGATTGAACCCACAACTTTCAGCAAGTGAGGTGGCCGCTCTACCACTAGACAACGTTGTGGTCTTTCTGAGACAGAATGGAAGGAACAAAAAAGTATGCCTACGGTCACTTCAATGGAATTTGATTTCATTTTTAAGGCTCTCCATGAAATTAACGAAAAAAGATTCTTCCATAAAAATTATTTAAATCTCAATAGGCCAGACATTTCACTCTGTGGACTTGTCTTAATCTCTTACCTCTCACTGCTGAAGTCATGGATTTTATCTCTAACCTCTCACTGATGAGGTCATGGATTTTATCTCTAACCTCTCACTGCTGAGGTCGTGGGTTTAATCTCTTACCTCTCACTGCTGAGGTCATGGATTTTATCTCTAACCTCTCACTGCTGAGGTCATTGGTTTAATCTCTTACCTCTCACTGCTGAAGTCATGGATTTTATCTCTAACCTCTCGCTGCTGAGGTCATGGATTTTATCTCTTACCTCTCACTGCTGAGGTCATGGATTTTATCTCTAACCTCTCACTGCTGAGGTCATGGGTTTAATCTCTTACCTCTCACTGCTGAGGTCATGGGTTTAATCTCTTACCTCTCACTGCTGAGGTCATAGGTTTTATCTCTAACCTCTCACTGCTGAGGTCATGGGTTTAATCTCTAACCTCTCACTGCTGAGGTAATGGGTTTAATCTTTTACCTCTCACTGCTGAGGTCATGGATTTAATCTCTAACCTCTCACTGCTGAGGTCATGGATTTTATCTCTAACCTCTCACTGCTGAGGTCATGGGTTTAATCTCTTACCTCTCACTACTGAGGTCATGGGTTCAATCTCTTAACCTCTCTCAGCCCGCGTGGTTCTGGCTAAGAATAGAATCACTGCTGATCTCTGCAGAGGGGTAGGAAACCTCTGAATGGGTGTCATGTTCATTTTATCATTTTTTTGTCATGTTCACTATTGTGGTTAAATTATTAACCCCTGTGTGTTTTCAGGGAGCCATATGAGTGATGGCAAGAATAGGATGACTGTAGCTCATGCATGTTGTAAGAAGCGATAATTTGAGTAATACGATAGAATTTGCTGAAACTGCAGTTCTGCAGGTATCAAGGTTCTAGATTCATTCTGCATATTCATTTGTTGGTGTATTTTTTTTAAATCTGTATGTTAATTTGTTTTTTTTTTTGTACATGTAGAGTGAAACTGGAATCTTCCTTCATGTTGTCGTTGAATAACCTATAATGTGTTGGTACGCCGTAAAACCCTATTCATTCATTCTTAACCTCTCATTGCTGAGGTCATTGGTTTAATCTCTAACCTCTCACTGCTGAGGTCATGGGATCAATTTCTAACCTCCCATTGCTAAGGTCATGGGTTCAATTTCTAGCCTCTCACTGCTGAGGTCATGGGTTCGATCTCTAACCTCTCACTGCTGAGGTCATGGGTTCAATCTCTAACCTCTCATTGCTAAGGTCATGGGTTCAATCTCTAACCTCTCATTGCTAAGGTCATGGGTTCAATCTCTAACCTCTCACTGCTGAGGTCATGGGTCCAATCTCTAACCTCTCACTGCTGAGGTCATGGGTTCAATCGCCTCTCACTGCTGAGGTCATGGATGAAGTTATGAATTCAATTACTACTTAGTGATTTATTTAGTAAATTTATTTGAGAATGTTTGCCTGTTCTCGCGATTCATCAATACACATATCATTCCACCAATGAAACTGACTGCAATATAATTTTCAAGGCCATAATAAATTAATTACAAGATTATCATCCCCACCTGCCTCCTAATTTTAATGCCGCCCCTACCCTTCTTTATCTTCATAAAAAATATATATATAAAAAAATAACAATATAACACCCTTCCTCTCTCCCCTTTTTAAAAAAAACTTGGATCAAGTCATTTATTTATAATGGCCTAAAGGGAATTTATCAGGATTTATCAAACTTATAAAATTGGCTAACTTTTTTTTTCTAATATATCATCCACATATATACTCACTGACCACATATTGCAAAAAGGGTATCTATTTAAACTTGCCAAAGTAAAACATTGAATTGGGATTTCTTCCTAGGTTAGACTAAAATAGATTTCTTGTTTAAAGTTGCCACACATATTGTGATGTATTATATGAGTTACATGATTTCATTTTGATTTCAGTTTGATCCGTTATACAGGTCTATATGTAATATACATTGTTTTTTCTTAAAAAGAATCTGATTGATTGATTCATTGATTGATTGAATGTTTATCGTCATTTTTATGCCATCTAGGGCTAACAGACGATCAGTTGACCTAATCAATTTTTCCTGGGATCCTGAAAGGTTAACCGGTTCTCGAGCTCATCCCATCTCCACAAGTGACTAATAACTTTCCCACTTGAATCACCGGTGAAAGATGAAAGAATCTGAATGATGATACGAAGGTCGTTTAGCAGTATTTAAGTATTGCTATTTTTAGAATGGGAATTTTTCTTTCAAGTTTATCTCCAATTTAAATAGTGGTTTTGTCACATATTGGCAGATTTGACAAACTAAGCTATTTGGATTTTATTTATTAATGATAATGAGATGCATTTTATCCATTTTAAAAAATTTTTTTTTAAGACATTGATAGCATTTTTTCCTGATATACCTACCCCCTTTAATACATAAATCAGAAATACCTAGCGGTGGTCTAGTGGTAGAGCATCCACCTCGCCTGTGGAAGATCATGGGTTCAATCTTTGGCCGGGTCATATCAAAGATTTAAAAAACTGTTCTAGAAGCTTGGTGCTCAGTATTTAGAGGATAGTTCTAGGTCTGGTCGGCCTGGTGCCAGTATAATGTGACTGGGTGGGATATCATTCCAAGTGTCTGTGACATGACACTCCAGTATGGCAGTGCTTAGAATACTGTCTTAAATAGACACTGTCACGATATAAACTGAAATCTTTTAAAAAACCACACTCAACACCATACAACAACTCAGAAAATAACTACAGAATAAACAAATAGCTTGTCATTAAAAAAAATGAGTAATGCATCCCCTGCTGTGGAAGTTGACATATTATCACATTTTAGTTTTCATTTATATTTTGGTTCATTCCATACAGTTACAGACTGTTCCATTTATACGAAACCGACGGAAATATTTGTGTAAAGTGAATGCTGCATTTTGCACTTACAATGTTGACTTGTGGGTCAAGACTGAATACCTCCTGCAGTGCTGTTCAACAGGCAGCACTGCAACTATTGGATAAGCAAATGTGTGTGTGCATGTATAATTATGTCAGTGTGTGATGCAGTGATATATGTTATGTTGTGCACATGATTGTGATGTATTTGTGTATTTTATGTGCAATGTGTGTGATGTACATTGTCTGATATGTAGATGTGTGATATCAGCTAGTAGATTCTAATGGGGCTTCTTTTATTTGCATCTTCTTGTTTTATGATGTGACAGCAGGGGAAAGATTGAGGTTGGGTGCATCCATAAACCTGTTTATGCTCCTCAGTGTTGGTTCTGACAAAATTCAATCCATTTTCACATGCAGAAATGCTAGGTCTGTTTAGTTAGCATGTCTATCAATCAAGGGGTCATGAACTCAAATCTTCTCCTTGCCACAGTTTCCATGATGACTGATATACGACATTACATCTAATAATCATTCATCTCTCACCGCTAATTCAAGCCTGATTAGCTCAGTTGGTTACGCGGCTGACTATCAACCCAGGATAGTGAGTTCGATTCCCCGCCCGGAAACAGTCTCCGTGATGATTGATATACAACATTTTGTCTCATCATCATTCATGTCTCACCGCTGATTCAAGTGGGGTAGTTATCAGTTACTTGCGGAGACAAGGTGTGCTCGAGTACTGGTTGACCATTCAGGATCCCAGGAAGCAGTGGTTAGGTTAACGGGTCGTCTGTTAGCCTTCGATGGCATAAAAATGACCTAAATATTCAATCAATCAATCAACCAATCAATCAAGCAGAAAAGTTTATCAGTTGTTTGCAGTAGTGTGCTGGAGAACTGGTTAATCTTGCAGGATCCCTGGAAAGAGTGGTTTGATCAACTTACCATATGTTGTAGACCTCAGTGGCATAAAAATTACCCTAGATATTCAACCAAAACAAGCACCAATGAAATTATAACTTTCCTTGCATATTGTGGTGGTAAAGCAATCTACGCAGTTAAATGTAATTGATGGCTAAATAAATGAACAGACACTGCTTTTTTGTCCATTTGAGATAAAATAGAATAAATTAAAACACTAATTATACTAATTATAATTGAAGGACAATTAATGTAAATGCTCATGCATTAGATGAATGTTTATTAATCTTTTGATGTTAAATTAAAAAAAACTAGAAGTCGTTACTTTATAATAACTTTAAACATATTTTATTGCATAATTCACATAATAAGCAAACGGGCTGGGCCACAAGTTGTAGCAACATTAGTTACGGCCCTCAACTTTCAATATACAAATAACATTAGAATCAAGATGAAGACTATAACATTCAATAGGACATAAACCAACAATCAAATAATTAAGAGATAAATAAAAGTACATTTTTTGTATATACATGTACATGGAAAGTTAATAAGTTTACTATTATTCACTACAGTTGAATTACTAAACAAAAAATAATTAAATCCTAGTTTTTTGCCATCATTAAGTTATTTCTTATTTAATGTGGTTTTACTCCATTTCAACATATATAATATGCGGCATATCCAATTTTATTGATGAAGGAAGACCTCAGAATGAATCGGAGTAGAACCACTGTCATTCAACAAGTTATTGGGAAACATTTCACATAAAAACTACTGAGTAAGTGGGACTCAAACTTACCACCTTAACAGTGAGAGGTAAGGGATCTTGGTATGGCACCTTAGACCACCTGGTCATCATTCAGACTCTACTGACTGAGAGACAAACAATACAGTAAAACCTGTGTAAGTGGTCACCTCTGTTAAGCAGCCACTTGTCTTAAGCAGCCATATTTGCTATACCCCATTGTTATGCTTTAAGTGCATATTCACCTGTATTAATCAACACACTGTCTTAAAAGGCCACTTTTGCTCCTTCCCTTGACTGGCTGCTTAAGACAGGTTTGACTGTATATACTATGATCAGATTGCAGGCTGCTCAGAGACTGATCAGGGTCACATTGTAAATAACGTTATTAATATAAACAACAAGCTCATGGTTCCAAAAGACTTATATTACTTGAAGATATCAGGAGCTATGAAATTGCTTGCAAAACATGAAAACATCAGAATATGCAGAAATGTGATCCATTCTGTAAAATAGGGTCATTTCTCACAGGAGTAGATGGGGAAAAACGAACCAACTGCTAAGGTCTTTTAAACACACAAAATGAAATTGAATTTAAAATACTGCAGTTTGATGTAAAATTTCAAGTACTTTCCTTGATTTTTTAGTTGCAGTATACAAATTTTGTAATCATAAGTACTTCAAAAATTTTAAACATAACTTGCAGGGATCTTGTTTTGCGGAGAATTCCATTGTACAAAGAAAAATTTTGATTTGTACTTCTGATAGTGATATTTGGAAATGAGATTTAGCGAGATTTTGCATGATTACGCAAACTCATAACATCTTAATCAGTTGCTTTTCCTTCTTTATCTTAGTCAAAAATGGGAAAAAAACTGGTGACTTTATCAGACCTGCCAGTTAATGTATAGTTTAGGGTCACCTGTGGCTTGGTTGTCATCAGATCCTCACTAAACTTATACAGCGTTTTATTCCATAATATCTTGGACAAATTCTTGAACTGGCCAAATCAGATAATTAATGTTGGAGTTATGGCCCTTATTGAGTTACTAGTTTTATAAGATCATACTCTCACATGTGGAGCACGTGGTAATGCATCGGACCCAGGATTGGAGGGTTGTGGGTTTGATCCTCCACCATGACTATGGGGTGTCCTTGAGCAAGACACTTTATCTGCATGCATTTAGTACTGGTTCTACTTAGGAAGGCTTCAAGAAGGTTTCGTCTAGGTTGTAATAACTTGTTTATCAATTGAAGTCTAAATATATAAGCTTAAAAAACAAACAAAAATATTGGTTCTGAGAGAAAAAAAAAAAAAGATCATTTCTTCACATAAATGTCATGATGTATTGTATGTATTTTAATGTAATACTATGCATTATTTCTGGGCTGTATGTAATACTATATGAAAATATGAAATAAAGCTTTTCATTACAAAACAAAATTTAAAATAATACTCTCGCAAAGAGATATATGGAAAACTTCAAGAAACCCTATTGAAATAAATTAAAAACAAAAAAACAATGTCAATGATGTGTTTTAATAAATGTGGTTCATGCAAGCTCATTGGAACATGTGGTTGAAACACGTGACACATTCATCACTTGTCACTACTCCACATATTGCAAAATTTAACCTTTAGTAAACAAAAATAGAAAGGACTTTAATAATCAAAAAAAGGTATTTACAACTTTAATTGTTAATACAGTATTTTACAGTTTGTGTTCTTCAATTTTATTTTTAAAAAATTACAAAATAAGAAATTATATTCTTTGAGCTAGATATTAAATGAGAATTTTAATTCAATTGTGTGTCTTGAATTATTGAAGTGTTTTTAAGGTCGTCTTAGCATCTTGTTATCACTTCACAATGTTGGGCTGGAATGATTGAAGTTGTGTTTCTAGGGTCATCTTAGCATTCTTGTTGTCACTTCACAATGTCAGACTGGAATGATTGAAGTTGTGTTCCTATGGACGTTTTAGCATTCTTGTTACAACTTCACAATGTCAGACTGGAATGATTGAAGTTGTGTTTCTAGTGCCGTCTTAGCATTCTTGTTATCAATTCACAATGTCGGACTGGAATGATTGAAGTTGTGTTTCTAGTGCCGTCTTAGCATTCTTGTTATCAATTCACAATGTCGGACTGGAATGATTGAAGTTGTGTTTCTTGGGTCATCTTAGCATTCTTGTTATCACTTCACAATGTCAGACTGGAATGATTGAAGTTGTGTTTCTAGTGCCATCTTAGCATTCTTGTTATCAATTCACAATGTCAGAATCAGACTGGAATGATTCAATTGTGTTTTTAGGGCTGTCTTAGCATTCTTGTTATCAATTCACAATGTCAGAATCAGACTAGAATGATTGAATTGTGTTTCTAGGGCTGTCTTAGCATTCTTGTTATCAATTCACAATGTTGGGCTGGAATGATTGAAGTTGTGTTTCTAGTGCCGTCTTAGCATTCTTGTTATCAATTCACAATGTCAGAATCAGACTGGAATGATTGAATTGTGTTTCTAGGGCTGTCTTAGCATTATTGTTATCAATTCACAATGTCAGACTGGAATGATTGAAGTTGTGTTTCTAGTGCCATCTTAGCATTCTTGTTATCAATTCACAATGTTGGGCTGGAATGATTGAAGTTGTGTTTTTAGTGCCGTCTTAGCATTCTTGTTATCAATTCACAATGTCAGAATCAGACTGGAATGATTGAATTGTGTTTCTAGGGCTGTCTTAGCATTTTTGTTATCACTTCACAATGTAAGACTGGAATGATTGAAGTTGTGTTTCTAGGGCAGTCTTAGCATTCTTGTTATCACTTCACACTGTAAGACTGGAGTGATTGAAGTTGTGTTTCTAGGGCAGTCTTAGCATTCTTGTTATCAATTCACAATGTCAGACTGGAATGATTGAAGTTGTGTTTCTAGTGCCATCTTAGCATTCTTGTTATCACTTCACACTGTAAGACTGGAATGATTGAAGTTGTGTTTCTAGGGCAGTCTTAGCATTCTTGTTATCCATTCACAATGTCGGACTGGAATGATTGAAGTTGTGTTTCTAGGGTCATCTTAGCATTCTTGTTATCACTTCACAATGTCAGAATCAGACTGGAATGATTGAATTGTGTTTCTAAGGCTGTCTTAGCATTCTTGTTATCACTTCACAATATCAGACTGGAATGATTGAATTGTGTTTCTAGGGCTGTCTTAGCATTCTTGTTATCACTTCACAATGTCAGACTGGAATGATTTAAGTTGCGTTTCTAGGGCAATCTTAGCATTCTTGTTATCACTTCACACTGTAAGACTGGAATGATTAAAGTTGTGTTTCTAGGGCAGTCTTAGCATTCTTGTTATCACTTCACAATGTAAGACTGGAATGATTGAAGTTGTGTTTCTAGTGCCGTTTTAGCAATCTTGCTATCACTTCACAATGTCAGACTGGAATGATTGAAGTTGTGTTTCTAGTGCCCCTTTAGCAATCTTGTTATCACTTCACAATGTCAGACTGGAATGATTGAAGTTGTGTTTTAGTGCCGTCTTAGCATTCTTAGCATTAAAACCCCATTCATTCAATCAAGCGTGGAACAAGGAGGTAGTTTAATACTCGTGAAATTAAACTCTTAATAGTGAAATATATTTTTTATTCAAGACAGCTGGGTACTTCATGTTAGGATTGTAATGTGGATGGATGATTATGTAAACCAGTATATAATACCAACTGGCCTAATGCAACGTAACTCTACCTGTTTTGTTACCTTGAGATATGCTTTTAATAGAACTGAAAAAATGATTTGTTTACATAACATTCAGTAAGGCTTGCTGGTAGTTGCACTGCACATATTGTCTAAGATAACGGCTGCCATATCACCGAAACAGAAAGTACATATTATTTCTAAATAGTTACATTATCAATCTTGGTAGTTTTGTGCAATAGTTTTCCAGTACAGATAAATTTGGATTTATCTTCTTTTACATATTTGTTTTGCATCTGTGAACACACACACCAGACAACTGTAAGTATCATTTCCATGAAAAACATTAACATCGTATTGTACATATTCATGATACTGATAATATGCAAATTATTATGATTGATTGATTGAATATTTATCATCATTTTCATGCGCTTGAAGGTTAACAGATGATCAGTTAATCAATTAACAGTCTTTCCTGGGATTCTGGAAGGTTAACCATTACTCCAGCAAACCCATCTCCGCAAGTAACTGATAACTTTCCCACTTGAATCAGGGGTGAGAGCTGAATGATAATGAGATGTAACATCATATATCAATCATCATGGAGACTGTGGCTCTGCAGGATTTGATCTCGCGACACCTGGATTGATAGTCGGACAAGCTACCAACTGGAACTACTTAATAACTTAAACACCAATGCTGGTGAGTTTTTCAGGATACAAAATCTAACATGGCTGTTATGTACTCCAATTTTTTGTGACGTTTAAACTTTTAAGAAAAAAATATGAGATGTATTAATTTAACAAACCTCTACTTGGTTTCAGAACCGAGTACTAGGAGCAAAAATGTGGGAGGCGGGGAGAGTGTGGGAGAACCCCCACCCCTACACACACCTTTCTTCACCCTGGCTCCTACACCTATAGTATTGCAATACGATTTATACACATAATTTCTTCGGTATGTTCAAATTATGGAGCTTGTTATAGAGCATGGGCACAGGATCATTGGGTCATTGGTTCGATCCCCTGCATGGACATATTTTTGTACTTGAACAAGACACTTTATCTACCACATAATTATGTTTGATATTGGTTCTTTTTTTTGTTCTACATAAATGTTAAAATGTAGCTGGAAACTGTCCAACTATCTATCTAGGGGTCTTGAGTTTGAATTCCCATCTGGCCATAGTCTACATGATGATTGATATACAACTGTCATTCCTTTCTCACCACTGATTCAAGTGGGAAAGTTATCAGTAACTTCCAGATATGGGTGTGCTCAAGTACTGGTTAACCTTCCAAGATCCCAGGAAAGTTTGGTTTAGGTTTACTGATCAGGGATGTAGCTTCCTATAGGCACTGTAGGTCCATGCCTACAATTTTTTCTTAGAAATCGAAAAAATTAAAAATGACAAAAATGCTGTAAAAATTGCACCCTTAGGGAGTAAACATTGTAACACCTGTTGTATGAAAATAGTATCCACTTGAAACCGTGAGATGGAAGGCCAACTTCATTGCTTCCTTTATCAAAGTGAACAAACTATAAAACATTTCATTTATTATCAATTTTAGTGAATTTAAGATTAATATTAAGGAAAACCAGGCCGCCGAAAACATAAAAAATATACGCGAAAATGTGCTTACGACAGTCTAGCCAAAAAAAATTTCATGGAAGCATGGACCCCTGGACTCCCTTACAACTGTACCTACACATTGTTTTCAGCCAAGCTACGCTCCTGCTCATCATCTGTTAGCCCTCGATAGCATAAAATTAATACTAAATACTCCAATACTCAAACAAACCAATGTTGGAATATTATAATGACGTTTGTTTCTGCAGATATATATGAGACGAAATTGTTGTCAGTTGTAGTGTCAATATTACAGTTCATTGGCCATATATTATAACTATTTTTTTGTATGTTTGCTTTGAAGCTATACTGCACAGAACAGCAAAATCTGTGGGTTGAAGGGGCTTTTCCATAAAACACAGTTTCTTACAAATTAACAGCATTCATGAAATGCTTGAATGAATATTTATGAGTTGATAGACACCCTAAGGCCATAATAAATTGCTAGATAATCATCCCCGCTCATCCCCTAATTTTCATGCCGCCCCAACCCTTTTTATTTTCATAAAAAAAAATATTTATTGAAAAAACATAAAAAAATTTAAAAATTAAAATTAAAAATAAAATCCTCCCACCCTCCCCGTTTTTAAGATAAATTTGAATGATAATTGAGCAATTAATTTATAGTGGCTTAACTACTCTTTCCTTGAATCCTGGAAAGCTAACCATGCACATCTATCTCCGCATGTAACAGATAACTTTCCCACGGTGAGAAATGAATGACAATGATACCCAATGTCGTATATCAATCATCACAGAAACCAAGGCCTGGCGGGATTCAGACTCACAACCCCTGGATTGATAGACTTGCTACTGACTGAGTAATCAGGCTCGAGCTGCATCAGTTGGTCAAATAAGAGCCATCGTGGTTCACTCGATTAGCAAACAAAGTGATAGCTTTTAGTTTAAAGAAGGTTAAAATAGGAAAGTGCTGAAACCATCTGATGCAACTGTTTTTTGGGCTGAGACAATGTCATGTGTTGGCCTGTGTTTATGGACAATCTATAACCACTGTTTAAAACAATGGTTTCACCATTTTTGCAGATAATGACAATATCACGTGCTCTGATATCTGTGTCGACCAACTGGCTGAGGGAGCGGCTCGGAACGCAATTACAGTTGAAGGCAACAAAAAACCTGCGTGTCCTAGATACATCTTTTGTGATTGACAAATCAGAAGATACCTATGAGTTATATAGAAGGTCTTGTAATGAATTTTTAAAAAAAATCTTTGTTTTATTTATAATTTGTCCTTTTTAAGTAATTCAAACATGTATGTAGAAGCGTTTCTTTACCCTCACTCTTAGCTCTAGGCTTTTTGGCGAGCAGTAACAGAAGATTGCGATGCCCATGGACAGTATTGGTAGGTTGGCTACTCCTCCCGGTGCGATATGATGCTCCATCTTCTGTACTTGATCCAGTTGTTGAAATATTGTGTGTCGAGCTTGAACTTGCTGCTGACTGGGTTGATTTCAACCCGCTGAGCTTGAAGCATTGCGTTAAAATGATTTGAAACCAAAGCGGTCAACCAGATGATTAGCCCAATGATGGAATACTGGATTTTTACATCCTATGAAGATTCTTGTTGATATGTTGATTAAAGATGATTCTTAAAGAAGATTCTTGCCATAAGTTGATTATGTAGATAAGGAGGTTCCTGTCAAAAGATAATTCTTGGAGAAGTTTTATTACTGCAGTAGCATGCTGATTCTTGTTTATTATCCAAAATGACCCTTTTTAATACCACATTACAAACATAAAATCGATGATATGTTAAAAATCCCTCCATGTAAAAGTGGAGGGACTGTGACCCACTTAGAAGGCTGGAGCTTGTCCAGGAGGTGTCTGCCCAGCTTTTCAGCTGCTTGAAGAGTTGTAATTCAAACATGGATTCAATGTGAGCTTTTATATCTCCTGGTGGCCATGGTCTGTTGTCCATTGTTGAGACTATCCCAGGGCCAGTGGTTTCCCTGTTCCCTGGATCTCTTAAAGTAAGTGTCATTGTTCTCCAGATCCCCAAAAATATTTGCCAATAGCTCCCCAAAAGTATTACTCCCAGATCTCTAAAATTTGGCCTTTGATCCCTGGATCCCTGAAAGTAAAGGCCAATGTTCCCTAGATCCCTAAGAATAACTGACCCAGATCTCCAAAAACCCTGGGAGGGCCTCAGTGTTGCATGTGGATATCAGTCATTGTATTTTATGTATTGACAATTATTTTCTAGTGGAATTCACCAAATTTTACTGAAAAGATATACAAATATGAACTCTTCAGCTATTGAATATGATGTGACATGCACAAGAAAAAATCCTATTGGCCAAGGTGATAGCTGAGTACTGTATTAGGCCATAATAAATCAATTGCTAGATTATCATCTTTGAAGTAATTTCTGGTGGTTCCACATGTTCGACTTTCTTTCTAGTCATATTTAAATTTGCTTACCTAAATTAATTTTTGCTTGTATTTATTTCGTAATAAATATGAATTGCTTATTTCCAGTGAGCACATTCCCCAGTCCTTGCACTTTGACATCTACAAATGTGCGAACTGTACCCCACAGCTCACTGTCAACCTACCAGAAATTAATTGTTTCACTAATCAGTTACAAAATCTGGGTATTTGGCCTGACTCCCATGTTGTGGTGTATGACAGATACGGTCCAATAGCTGCATACAGGGCCTGGTGGATGTTCAGGGTTAGTACACGATTTTTGTATGATTTACCAGTATCATGGGCTTTTTTTCCCACAAAATTTTAATCGTTTCGGTGTATTGATTTAATAATTGCATCAATTTTATGCCATCGAGGGCTAATAGACCATCAGTAATTGTTAACCTAACCACAGTTTCCTGGGATCTCAGAAGGTACTCGAGCATACCCCATCTTCACAAATAACTGATAACTGTCCCACTTGAATCAACAGTAAGAGACGAATGACAATGAGACCCAATGTCTTATATCAATTATCACAGAGACTGTTGCTGGGTGGAATTCAAACTCATGACCCCTGGATTGATAGTCAGACATGCTACCGACTGAGCTAATCGGGACCAGCATTCCATTGTAAGGTGTTCAAATGAAGCTGATGAATGAACCCAGTATTATTCAGCTGACGACTCATACAATATTAGCTCTACCAGCTAAGCTACGGTAAATCTCCAATAACAAATAAGGGATGTAAATCTTTCAGATGTTTTGTAACTACAGATATGCAGTGTCCTCCCTTGATATTAAAACTTTTGTCATTTATTATTTTAGTTAGTCTTATTATATGAAAACTACAGCACATATCCGTTGTATTTAACTACACATAATTTGCATTAAACTAAAATTACTTTGTATTAAACTACAGTCTTAACTTACATTTACGAAAAGATTCTATATGATTCAGATTTTAGGTTGATTCAAGGGCAATTATGCACAATTTTATGAGCACAGCTATTTTATGAATAGCTTTTGTAATCAACCATTTGTCATTACTGGCATCCCATATATGGTACACCTGCTCAATAAATCAAACAAAACATTGTCCTATTATTTTAAATTACACAATGATTCTTACCACAAGGCCTTGCATGGAATTGAAATTCAACTTTGCATCTCAAATTTAACATTAGTTACAGCCCTTTTTTATCTCAAAATTTAATTTAAAATCAGTTCAAAAACTCAAACAAAAGCATAACCAGACATTGCAAGGGACTGTATATAGACATTGTGAGGGACTGTTTTTAGACATTGCGAGGGACTGTATTTAGACATTGCTAGGGACTGTATTTAGACATAGTGAGGGACTGAATTTAGACATTGCAATGGACTGTATTTAGACATTGTGAGGGACTGTATTTAGACATTGCGAGGAACTGTATTTATACATTGCGATGTACTGTATACTGTATTTAGAAATAGTGAGGGACTGTATTTAGACATTGTGATGGACTGTATTAAGACATTGTGATGGACTGTATTTAGACAGTGTTAGGGACTGTATTTAGACATTGTGAGGGACTGTATTTAGACATTGCAATGGACTTTATTTAGACACTGCGATGGACTGTATTTAGACATTGTGATGGACTGTATTTAGATGTGATGGACTGTATTTAGACATTGTAATGGACTGTATTTAGACACTGTGATGGACTGTATTTAGATACTGCACTAGACTGTATTTAGACATAGTGAGGGACTGTATTTAGATATTGCGATGGACTGTATTTAGACATAATAGACTGTATTTAGACATTGCAATGGACTGTATTTAGACATTGCGAGAGACTGTATTTAGACATTGTGAGGGACTGTATTTAGACGTGATGGACTGTATTTAGACATTGCAATGGACTGTATTTAGACACTGTGATGGACTGTATTTAGATACTGCACTAGACTGTATTTAGACATAGTGAGGGACTGTATTTAGACATTGCGATGGACTGTATTTAGACATAATAGACTGTATTTAGACATTGCAATGGACTGTATTTAGACATTGCGAGAGACTGTATTTAGACATTGTGAGGGACTGTATTTAAACATTACAATGGACTGTATTTAGTCATTGAGATGAACTGTATTTAGACATTGCTAGTGACTGTATTTCAGGCTCTCCTGTATAATGTTGTATTGGTTAGACTGTTTTCAAGCGTTGCTCATTTTAGTTTTCAAAACAAATACTCAATGTTCCTATTACTAGAGTTTGATTTATTCAATGATTCCCCTTTTTTATATTGCCGGGTGGGGGGAAGGAAATGTTTTCTGCTTGTTCACTTAATGATATTTTGATGAAGTTTTGTGTATAGATACTTCTATAAGGAGCTTGGAACTGTTTTTTAAGTTACATGTAATTGGATCAAGTTCCTTAAATAATTATTTATACTCTTTAAGTTTTCTTCGAGATATTTTGATGAATGTACATGTGTAAGTTCCTGCCTGAAAACTAAGCCTAGGATTGGTTTTGCGAATAATTGGTCAAGGTCACTATTTCTAAAAAATAGAAAAAACGTTTTCCCCTCTGTAATTTTAGTTTCTCCATACAAGAGTTATATTTCCATTTGGAATTTGTATAATAACTTAAACAAATTTTAAACTATTAAATGTCTTGCACTCCTGTTTTTGCAATAGCCATGTGTGCTATCCTTACGACAGCTCTTGTTAATATGGTTTTTACTTTAAAAAAAAATCATTTCATTTTCATACACAACATATTTCTCCAATTAAATGTCTCCTGGGGTGATGTTTTTTTCTAGGGGTGGGGAGTGGCATTTTTGTTTTTATTAAAGTGTTTGATAAATATTTCATAAGCAAATACACATTATAGATACCTGTATGTTTCTTTTTTACTGATAACACTTCAAATTAATTATTTTTTAATTTTTAAAAACAAAAACTGGTTAGGCGCAATTAGTTATTAGGCGACAACGTTTATATGGGGAAATAAGGTAATTATTTTAGCTTTGATTCCAAAGTAAGTTCAGAGCTTTTGTGAATGAATCTCGAGTCTTTTGTTTGGGTAAGACCTGTAGTGGGTTTTATTTTTTAGCGGTAGCCAGGTCGAGTCGGGTAATGAACCCATGCCCTCTAGTGTTAGTGGCAAACATCATATTCACTACACCATCTCAAGATCAGTTACCTCTCACCGCATATGTTGTACATTTGAGTTCCGCTCACTCCAAAAACTTTACGTGGGAATGTTTCACAGTTACTTGTGGAAGGATGGTGGTTCTACTCAGATTCATTCTGAGGTCTTCCTCCACCAATAAAACTGGATATGCCATAGAATAACCTGAAATGTGTTGAAAATGACATTAAACATAATATACCAATTTTTAACCACACATTGTAAATTTGTTTTAGCTATATGGCCACAAGAATGTGTCAGTGTTGGATGGAGGTTTGGCCAAATGGTTAAGTGATGGTTTCGAGGTTACAACAGATGAACCGGAAGTTGAGGTACATGTAAAGAAAACAACTACTTTATTTATATAGAAAATTTATTACAAAGCAAGCACCATATCTTGTACATGTCATATGGTTCTTCCATGTCTGATTGCAGTTTCAATACAGAAATGCCAACTCCCGTTTCATTCCAATTTAACGTGACGGAAGCAGGGAGTCTTAAGATCACTTACCACTAACAGATGAGGTCATGGTTCAAGTCCAGCTCTTTTCTAAAACTTTGTCGGTTTGTGAGTTACTTGCAGAAGGTTCTTTTCAGATTCATCCTGATATCGTCCTCTACCAATAAAACTGGATGCTATATATATAACAGTGTTTAATATTCTTCAACAATCAAAGTATCAAAAGTGCTGAAAGCCAGAATTTAATAAATATTCATACGCCATCCTATATTGATTGATATAATGGTAGCATTTTGTTTATCATCTGCAGCAATCTTTTTAAAAGAAATGACATAATACATGTCCACAATAATTTCATAGTTTGATTTGTTGCTGCTTGCATATATATAAAAGACATGAAAAATGAAATTTAAGGAATATAATGTAGTTCCTGTCATACAGACGATGATTAAGACTACAAAATAAGAAGTGCCATGCATTTGGCATAAAGCCCAACAAAAACTGAAAAATAAACATGTCAATTTTAAAATTGTGTGAACAAAGATACTTATGAAATGAAGAACAGGAATGGAGAGAAACACAGTCGTTTGTGTTTGACATGTCTTTCCTCTGTCATAAAATGATGGATTGATGTTCTTACCAAAACATACTTCCACATGTATATATTGCTGGTTTATGATGAAATGCCTTTACAGTTCCGTTGATTTTTGTATCTTTACATTGTACATTTGTGTTGTTTTTTTTCATTTAAATTTTTTTATGTAGTAATAACTCATAGTGTTGTAGTGCAGTTTAAAGAACAAGGTATGCTTCCCTTTTGGTGTATTTTATACAAGTTGTAGTTGAAGGATGTTAAGCATCTCTTTTTACTATTTTATGGTCATATCGTGATGGTTTCTCCTTGAGACTGTGTTCTAAGCGCTGCCACACTCAAATATCATGCTGCAGATACATGGCACGATATCCCGCCCAACTACATTATACAAGTACTGGGCCGACCAGACCTAAAACTTTCCACTAATTGTGGGGTGCCAAACAAGGAAGCTTCTGGTACCATTAATATTTTGGTAACTATGACCCGGCCAGGGATCAAACCTTTGACCTTTAACACTGTTTTAGTGTGTTTATACCATCGATTTGACATTATGTGCTATTTTTTGTTCCTGATATATCATGTATAACGCTATGCACTTATTGATCACAGAAATCTGATATTGTGCCAATACTCAACAAGAACTTACTACATAATTACGATGACATGATGGATGTCTACAATAGAAAGAATGCACAGATTGTGGATGCTAGACCCAGGAATCACCCCTCAATTATTGAAGGTACCAGAAGTTTATTTTCTTTGATATTTTTGGTTTGTTTGTTTTAATATTAAACATCATTTTTATGCCATCTAGGGCTAACAGACAATCAGTTACCTGTAACCCAACCACTCTTTCCTGGGATGCTGAAAGGTTAAACAGTACTCAAGCACACTCGTCTCCGAAAGCAACTTTCCCACTTTCATTTGAAATAGAACATATTGTAATATTGATTAGCACAAAAAATTTGAATAAATTACATTAATACAAATATATACATACAGACTACATGTTAGATGTCCTAACCGTCTAGGGCTAACAGACAATCAGTTACCTGTAACCCAACCACTCTTTCCTGGGATGCTGAAAGGTTAAACAGTACTCAAGCACACTCATCTCCGAAAGCAACTTTCCCACTTTCATTTGAAATAGAACATATTGTAATATTAATAAGCACAAAAAATTTGAATAAATTACATTAATACAAATATATACATACAGACTACATGTTAGATGTCCTAACCGTCTATCGTGACATTCAAGCAGATCTCATGTTTTTTGTTGCCACCAGTCTTAATCTTATTCTTGTAGGGGGTCCTCCATTTAATTATCATCCATCTCTTCCACGGTTTATTTTAATAATGAGCCAGTCAATTAGCTCAGTAGGTTATGCATCTGACTATCAATCCAGGGTCATTAGTTTGAATCCCCGCCTGACAACAGTCTCCGTGATTATTGATATACGACATTGTGTCTCATTATCATTCGTCTTTCACCGCTGATTCAAGAGGGAAGATTATCAGTTATTTGCGGAGATGGGGTGTGCTTGAGTGCTGGTTAACCTTTCAGGATCCCAGGAAACAGTGGTTAGGTTAACTGATCATCTGTTAGCCCTCGATGGCATAAAAATGACGCTAAATATTATTCATCTATTATTATTATTATACCAGTACTTATTCTCTACCACTGATCCAATTTTCTTAAAATTTGATCACATGTGCATAAAAATTCAACTACCATTCAAACAGATTTTAACGACACATTTTTCACTGGGTGGTGCACCTTCAGTTTTGTGGGTATTTTGTCACTGCTTAAAGCCATTATGGCCACTTTACTTTCCGGGGAAATTTTTTTGTTTTTTAAATTGGTGGCATTTGTAGTCGTCCTTTTTACCTTTTTTTTAAATGGAGTTTTAATGCCATTTTCAGACATTTCAGGTTATGTGTAATTTCATTGCATACTAGTATCCAGTTTTATTGGTGGAGGAAGACCTCAGAATGAATCTGAGAAGAACCACTGTTTTTCCTCAAGTAACTGGCAAAATGTCTCACATAAAGTTTTTGGAGCAAGCTGGACTTAACCTATGACCTTAGCATTGAGAGCTAAGTGATCTTAGACCGCTTGGCCACAGAGGACCCTATTTACATATATATGCTTTCTGAATGTTTCCGTTCTGGGCAACATGTAATATATCAGTATTTCAAGCTAGTGGAGCTTGTTGTCCAGACCCAAAATCTGAGGACCCCAGGTTTGATACAATTCCTGGATAATGTTTTGTGTCCAACATTCTATCCAGATATGCTTAGTACTAGTTCTGCCAAGGAAGCTATCAGAGGAGGTTTGTTTAACCTGTAAGAACAGGTTTTGCAATTGATGTAAAATAATTGAATTTCAACTAAGAAGTAGTTAAAATTCTTTGAACAATAAAACATTTAATGTCATGTTTACTGTGTTTGCAGATGAAGACGGTGGTGTTATTCCAGGATCAAAACATGTTGGCTTCCCGACCCTCTTCAACGAAGATACAACTATGAAATCAGATGCCGACCTTCAAGCATGTCAGTATATTTCTAATATATCACACAACATTATATCAAATCTCAGTATATTTCTAATAGTATAACACATATCTAAGTATGTTTCTAATAGTGTCACACAATAGTATATCAAATCTAAGTATATTTCTTATATAGTATCACACAATAGTATATCAAATCTCAGTATATTTATAATAGTATCAAACAATAGTATATCAAATCTCAGTATATTTCTAATAGTATCCCACATTAGTATATAAAATCTAAGTATATTTCTAAAAGTATCACAATAGTATATCAAATATCTGTATATTTCTAATAGTATCACACAAAAGTATATCAAATCTCAGTATATTTCTAATAGTATCCCACATTAGTATATAAAATCAAAGTATATTTCTAAAAGTATCACAATAGTATATCAAATATCTGTATATTTCTAATAGTATCACACAATAGTATATCAAATCTCAGTATATCTTTAATAGTATCACACAATAGTATATCAAATCTCAGTATATTTCTAATAATATCACAATAGTATATCAAATCTCAGTATATTTCTAATAGTATCACATAATAGTTTATCAAATCTCAGTATATTTCTAATAGTATCACATAATAGTTTATCAAATCTAAGTATATTTCTAATAGTATTGCACAATAGTATATCAAATCTCAGTATATTTCTAATAATATCACAATAGTATATCAAATCTCAGTATATTTCTAATAGTATCACATAATAGTTTATCAAATCTAAGTATATTTCTAATAGTATTGCACAATAGTATATCAAATCTCAGTATATTTCTAATAGTATCCCACATTAGTATATAAAATATAAGTATATTTCTAATAGTATCACAATAGTATATCAAATATCTGTATATTTCTAATAGTATCACACGATAGTTTATCAGATTCTCAGTATATTTCTAATAGTTTCACAATAGAATATAAAATATCAGTATATTTATAATAGTATCCCACATTAGTATAGCAAATATCAGTATGTTTCTAATAGTATCTCATAATAGTTTATTGAATCTCTGTATATTTCTAATAGTATCACACAGTAGTATATCAAATCTCAGTATATTTCAAATACTATCACACAATAGTATATCAAATCTCAGTATATTTCTAATAGTATCACATAATAGTATATCAAATCTCAGTATATTTCTTAAAGTATTACACAATAGTATATCAAATTTCAGTATATTTCTAATAGTATCACACAATAGTATTCCAAATATAAGTGTATTTCTAATAGTATAACACAGTAGTTTATCAAATCTCAGTATATTTCTAATAGTATCACACAATAGAATATAAAATATCAGTATATTTTTAATAGTTTCATGCAATAGTATATCAAATCTGTTTGAAGTAAAGAATTTCTTGTAGTTTTGTACACTATTATATCAACTCTGTTTAAAGGGAAGAAATTTTTAACAGTGTCATATATTATTATAACAAATTTAATTGATGTTTGAAAAAAGTATTAGTGACTGCCATACATCTTTATAATGATTTTGTTAAAAATATGGAAATTATGAACAGTGTCATGTAGTATTATATGTGTTTGAAATGAAAGTGTATAAGTGAAATTTACATGTAGATATCAAAACTGTATTTTTGTTAGCTGTAACTTTCTGGTGATGTGTTGTATATGTTTTATATGATATAATATTTCAGTATTTGACAGCGCTGGGGTAAATTTGAAGAAGCCCCTGGTCTCCACTTGTCTGAGGGGGCTGACAGCATGTGCTGTAGTAGCTGCTGCACAGAGACTTGGAAAAGAGAATGTTCCCATGTATTATGTAAGTGTATCTTACAGTGATATCTAACAATGAAATCTAACAATGGTGTCTAACTATGGTATCTAACAATGGTATCTAGCAATGGAATTTAACAATGGTATATTCATGTTTTATGTAAGTGTATCTAACAATGGAATACAACAATGGAATCTGACAATGGTATGCCCATGCATTATGTCAATGTATCTTACAATGGAATATTCATGTATTGTGTAAGTGTTTCTAACAATGGCATGTTCATGTTTTATGTAAGTGTATCTAACAATGGAATCCAACAATGGAATCTAACAATGGCATACACATGAATTATGTAAATGTATCTAACAATGGTATATTCATGTATTGTGTAAGTGTATCTAACAATGGCATGTTCATGTATAATGTTAGTGTATCTAACAATGGCATGTTCATGTATAATGTTAGTGTATCTAACAATAGCATGTTCATGTATAATGTAAGTGTATATAGGTGTAACCCCACCATTGATTTTTGTTCTTTATTCTATAGTAAAAAATAACAGTTTGAAGGCTTGTCATTCATAGAGAATCCCAAATGAAAGAAGTGAAACCTACATTTTACTGTTTGTCAACCTCTGCACTATCAAAATATGATGAGAGAAGTAGGGGTCATGTGTCATATAAGAGATTTTTTTTCTGCTCAGTGTGTACACTGGTGACAAAGTGAAAGTAGACTTCCGAAATCATGTATTCATACCCCAATTTCCAAGCATCAATTTTTTTTTCTAAATTCACAATTCAAACATGACAATGCTATCAAAATACATCAATAATGCCATTCAAATAAAAAAATGAGCATTAAAATAAGGAAAATGCATTTTTAAAGAAGAAGAAATGAGGATTATTTATAACCGCCATCATTCGACTACCCCACGAAAGCACTTCCTTTTTGCAATGGTGGTACTATGCCTCTAACAATGGCATGTTCATGTATAATGTTAGTGTATCTAATAATGGTATACTCATGTTTTATGTAAGTGTATCTAACAATGGTATACTCATGTATTGTGAAAGTGTATCTTACAACGGTATATCCATGTATTATGTAAGGGTATCTAACAATAATATATACTCATGTATTATGTAAGTGTTTCTAACAATGGTATATTCATGTATTATGTAAATGTATCTTACAATGGAATACCCATGTATTATTAAGTGTATTTAATAATGGAATACCCATGTATTGTGTAAGTGTATCTAACAATGGTATGTTCATGTGTTTTATGTAAGTATATCTAACAATGGTATGTTCATGTTTTATGTTAGTGTATCTAACAATGATATACCCATATATTGTTTAAGTGTATCTAACAATGGTATATCCATGTATTATGTAAGTGTATCTAACAATGGAATACCCATGTATTATGTAAGTGTATCTAACAATGACATACCCATATATTGTGTAAGTGTATCTAAGAATGGAATACCCATATATTGTGTAAGTGTATCTAACAATGGAATACCCATGTATTATGTAAGTGTATCTAACAATGATATACCCATATATTGTTTAAGTGTATCTAACAATGGTATATCCATGTATTATGTAAGTGTATCTAACAATGGAATACCCATGTATTATGTATAGGTATCTAACAATGGCGTACCCATGTATTTTGTTAGTGTATCTAACAAGGGCATACCCATGTATTTTGTTAGTATTTTGTAGTGTATCTAACAAGGGCATACCCATGTATTTTGTTAGTGTATCTAACAAGGGCATACCCATGTATTTTGTTAGTGTATCTAACAAGGGCATACTCATGTATTATGTAAGCATATCTAATAATCATAACAAATCACACATACATGTAGAACCTTATACTTGCAGGGTTCTTGGACAGAATGGAGACAAAGAGCACCAGAAGAAAAGAAAGAAAAGATTGATTTCTGAACAACTTGTAACAAAATGCACTGATGACACAAATATGTTAGAATATAGAAACATTTTTTTAAATAGATCACAAAATGTTTGATGTATCTTTTTAAAAATAAACTATAATATGGAATGACTTTCATATAACAAAGTATAGATGTTTTGATATATATAGATGTATACGGACAGTGAGTGATACGTGTGGCACTATACATGCCAACATGTAATTCCGCAACATTTATAGTTTTATTTTGTTAGAAGTTTAAAACAATGATATCGCTATTTGCATGAAGGATTGGATGTTACACATTACTGGTGTTCAACACATTTGTCATCATTTTTAACAGCAATATCAGTTTTCTTTTTTTTTCAGTATCATAAAAAAGTCGAAGGAGATATCAGTTTTTTTTACTTTCATTGTTAAAAAATAAGGTGGAATCTCTAAGTTTATAAAATAGATATTATTTGATTCCAGCAGCTGTTTAAATTATTTTTTCTTAAACTAAAGTTTGTTAAATTCTAAGAAATGTTTTAGGGAAAAATGTTTACCATTTTAATTACTTTTTTGCATATTATAATAAAACTATTGTGTATTAGTTATGTATGTATTCACATATTTTACAGCTTAAGTTGAATATCATTATATAACATTGTAATTTTTTCTGTTCTAAATATAGAACATATTTTTCCAGTTACAAAAAAAACTCTATTTCTGTTTCAGTTATGAAAATAGAACAAAACTAGAAATGTGTCTTGCAACATGAATGTCCCCTGCTCTATCTGTAGCCTTAATTATTACTAATTTAAGCAACACCATATGACTAATGTGAAGCATGGTGCCTAGTGGCAGAGCATCAGACCCAGGATCGGATGTGTGGTGTTCTTGAACAAGAAACTTTATGCACATGTTTAGTTTATACTAATTTATTTTAGCTTGATTGCGATGAAAGCTCAGGGCTTATAATTATGAATTGCTCTTGAGCCCACTTCCTTGGTAGAACAAGTACTGAGTATTGTTTTATGAGAGGCATCGGGTCGAGCTGGGGATTGAACCCACAACCTCAGGTGTGAGCGGTCAACACTCTATCCATTACACTATCGCCCCTGCTTCACATGTTTAGTACTGGTTCTACCTAGGAAGGCTTTGAGCGTGATTTGCCAGAGTTGTTTCACAATCAAAGTAAAATAAATAAGTTTAAACTAAACTATGACAAACGAGTATTACTGGAGACAGTAACCATCTTACAGAGATGACAATATGCACAACTAAATTTCATACTGATGCCCGTTAGCAAGATTGACCACAATTAGATAATTTAGTAAGAGTATTGCTGAAAATATTTTACAATTAAAATTATCAAAAGCCATAACGCTGCCAAAAATTTAAGTACTGGAATGTGACGTGATATGCACATTTGGAGTTTATAGCAAGTATGGTCAAATTTTTTTGAAAAGTTTAGGAGGTCAACTCCGCCAAAAAAGTCAATAGATTTGATACTGAAGTTCTGCTAAAATCAGATCGGAGGTTTAAGACAAGTAGAGGTATCAAAAAAGTCTGACATACTTATGAAGCTTCATCATTAAAAATAATTAAAGGGTTAAAAGTAAACCAAAGTTCTATGGATTATTGATTTATTGATTGATTGATTGAATACTTAGCATCATGTTTATGCCATCCAGGGCTAACAGATGATCAGTTAACCTAACCACTGTTTCCTGGGATCCTGAAAGGTTAACCAGTACTTGAGCACACCCCATCTCCGCAAGTAACTGATAAATTTCCCACTTCAGTCAGCGGTGAGACGAATTTAATGAGACACAATGTTTGAATTGATTGAATATTTAGCGTCATTTTTAGAAAGTGTGATGTTGCACATATGTTGATTTTGATTAACCATTAATAAACAATTGAAGGGCCATAATCATGCCAAGGGATGATGGCCCATAACCTGGGGGGCGAACGTATTTTGAGGGTATGCGTTCTTAGGCGGTAAAAATGAGCAGACGCGTCAAAAATGGCGGGTTTTTGTTTGTAAAAGTAACGTCAAGGCACAGAAAAACACAGCTATTTATTTTATACTCATTATTTTTCTTAATGCATATTCCCTAGATGTAACTAAGTATATTGTCTTCCATCGGTAGTTCACTCCTATCTTGCAGCTATCACCATAAAAGACGCAATTTGAGAAAACCGAGAGTGTTTACATGTGCTGAAATACATGTTCACTAAATGACACCTTCTTTTGGACTTTTTCTATGATATCACGCTGTGTTTTCATGAATTTTACTGTCAGTACTGTTTTCACCACCAAGTATTTCCAAATTACTCTTGATTCGCCTGTTTAAGATCTCCGTGTTTTGAAATTCATATGTGTACGACAATATATGAGGGATTTCGTCAACTGTATGCCATAAATGAATGGATGCGCTTGATGCGCAGTAGGGAAAATACAAATATTTTCTTCATTATCTTCGATGTTTGCTTTTCTAAAACTAAGGGAAACGCCAAGGTAGATACATTATTTGAATCAACCATTCAGAAACATTATCAGAGTACAGTTAATTGTTTTCAAAGAATAAATGTTCAAGACGTTACTCATTTAGAAAAGAAACCGTCGCAGATGGCCAAGACTTAAAATTAAAACAGTATATTTCGTTTTGATGACGTCATTTCGACATTCTCACCACCTTGTTTGTGTATACATGTATATGTTATAACAAGTATGACGAAAGGTGGTTGTATTTGACTTTTATTGAAGTCATATTCCACTCTGTTTAATACCAAATCAGGCGTGTACTTGCCTATACGCAAATACGCAGCTGGGTCCACATGATTTTGATTTTTTAGCTGATATCAGAAAATTCGTACGTAGTATGTTTGATACTGTCCAACAGATTGCATTAGCATTTAACTATTCAGCAAAACGTCTACTTGCATTTAAAATTGAATATGAAAATGATGATCTTGATGGAGAAACGGACCGACTTCAAAACCTTTGTGAACTGGATGGGCAAGTCGGACAGACTCCTTGTACACGTACGTTTAAATCGACCTAGATTATACAATTGTGAGTTCACTCGATCTACGGATGTAGCATCTTGAAGTTTGACATAGTTTCGCAGGATGTAATGCCTCTTAACAAGTAGTTGCAGGCAAAGGGTGCTTACCACACAGATTTGTCAAGTACGTTGCATCAGCTGACGACACAAAAGAGAGACAGTGCTTTAATGGCCTCAGCGGTGACCGTGATAGCTTCCGAAGTGATGTATACTATATCCTGGGTTAGGTAACCCTTACCCTATCATTTCCTGTCTGGTTGAACTTATAACCATGCCAGTGCGGAAATGTCGTTTAGTGTCATGCGTAGAGTGCGGATTATCACGCCTGCTAAACGCACTAATGGTACAGACGCCTGTACCATACGTGCAACTTCCGGTTCAGCGTTAGATGTCATCAAAACAACACGTGGAACGTAAGAAATATGTGATTTTTCAATATCAAAATTGTTTTTTAAAAATCTAAATCCATAGTTCGACCCGTTTTTTAAGCTTAAATTTGTAGACGATGCCTCATAAACATCGGGAGTACCGTTTATTTGGAAATCGTGTTCTTCTATTCAGACGTGAGGCGAGTTTGACATTTAGAGCTCTGCCTCGCCTTCCAAATCGGCCTCTGTCATTGTTTTAATCCCGAATTCAACCCTTATACCTACATATATATTGACATATAACATATAAACGTATAAGACTAAATTCTCCGACGATAAAAACCATGGTAAAAAGAAATACGCCAAAGTGTGATCGGTACAGAGAGCGAGGAGGTAGTACAAAACACGTTCTATGAAAATAAGAACGAAATCATTATATGAGTTGTGTACAACAGAATTGTCGAAACGCATTGAGCATTGTTTCCATCCCGCTGAAAAATTTGAATGCCACAACATACTTGTAAAAAAACAAATCAATAAACTAACAGAAAATGTTTTGTCAGTTTGAAAATAATGTGGATGGATTTTTAAATACAATAGGCCTACACAACTTAAAAATGTCATACGTAGGCGACCCAATAATGAATAATTTCCGATGCAGAACTCGGCTGGCCTATTTATTTTATTTGGTCCATATCGACATCTTGTATCTAGGTCTACTTACTGAACAGTCAATTGTTGATATTAGAGCCTTATCGAAAGTGAAGATTAATGAAAGGCGAATCCAGAATATTTTACCAGCTCTATGGTGTGTGGAATGGGAGGTATTGTCACAGGGGTTGGATCCTTTGTCGCCCCAAACACCAAATTTTTTATAAATTTGCTAAATGACTACCTACAAGATAGGCAACAATGTGTTGTTTTGCCTGGTACCAAATCTGATTGGACATTAATCAAGGCCGGAGTGCCTCAGGGGTCCATTTTAGGTCCGCTTCTATTTTTAGTCTTTATTAATGACATAGTATCTGATATCGCATCTAACATTCGTCTTTTTGCAGACGATACATGCCTGTACTTTATAATCGATCATAATAACAATATAAACAATGCTGCACAAATTTTGAATTCTGACATCAACAAAATCACTGAATGGTCAAAACAATGGCTTGTAACGAAGACTGAATCGCTTCTTATATCTAGGGAACGTAATCAACCCGTCCATCCACCACTATATATGCATAACCAACAAATATCAGAAGTACAATCACACAAACACTTAGGTATACTTTTATCAAACAACTGTACTTGGCACTCTCATATTCAATACATTATGGATAAGGCATGGTCAAGAATTAAAGTCATGAGAAAACTGAAATATCAGCTTGACAGAAGATCCCTGGAGACAATATATACATCTTTTATCCGACCACTGTTAGAATATAGTAACACAATCTGGGATAACTGCACTAATTATGAAAAACACGAGTTAGAAAAAATTCAACACGAAGCAGCACGCATTGCAACTGGAACAACAAAACTTGTATCAATTAATAACTTAAACACAGAAGTTGGGTGGGAAAGTCTAGAAACTCGAAGGACGAAACACAAATAAATTATTTTCTATAAAATGGTAAACCATATGACTCCTCCCTACTTATCTACACTAGTACCATCCCAAATAGGTGAAAATTCCCCGTATAATCTCAGAAATAGTTATGACCTACAAATTCCAAGTTCGAGAACAGCGGTCTACTATAATTCTTTCATGCCATCTGTTGTCCGTGATTGGAACAATCTACCTATTGAAACAAGACAAGCCGTTTCTATCAATGCCTTTAATCACCAGCTAAATAAAAATCTTACCAAAACATCAAAACACTTTTACACAGACACAAGAAAAGGTCAGGTCTTGCATACTCGTCTTCGTACAAATTGTACCACGCTGAAACAACACTTATTCCAAAAAAATATTAACAATTCTCCACTATGTACATGTGGAACAATTGAAAGTACAAATCATTACCTCCTCGTCTGTCCTATTTATCATGTCGAACGCGCTACACTTCTTGCATCAATCTCTCATATATGCACTGTTACCCTCAACACACTTCTCTTTGGAGAACCTCATCTCCCCCACAATACAAACGTCGAAATTTTTAAAGCTGTCCACAAATATATACTCTCGAGTAAGCGTTTTAATAACGAAAACTAAAAACTTATCTAACAACGCTGTAAAGCTGTAGACTTGTAAATAACAATAATCATAATAATAATAATAACAATAATAATTATAATAATAATTATAATAATTATAATAATAATAATTTATATGTTGCTGTCTGTTTCCCTTGGCTCGCTCGCCTTAGTCCTGAACTCGTCCACCTTTTTTTCTGTTTATTTTGTTTTTAATTCTAATTTATATGATTAATTATAAAATTTTGTTTTCTTTCAAAACTTAACAAGACATACAACTATCGATGTAAAAATCATATATCTTTTATAGAACTCTATTTTGTTAATATATCAAAACTAATCTAATGAATCTTCGCCACCTTACACAAATGTTTGTATAAGTTACTGAGGAGAGAAACTATATAAGAAATATTTTCTTTCGTTTCAATCCTTTTACTAAATATGTTGTGGAATATGCTGTACATAATTTATGAATAAATATGTTTAAACCAAATATATATAGCAGTGTTAACATAAAAATCAAGACTCTCACAAACATCCGTTACGGTACATCAGATTACCTACACTACAGTGTACACGTGTCTGCACTCGATCGGTGAACAGTTTGTTGTCGCTTCCCATTTTACAAGCACGAGTCATTCTATAGTTAACTTATGATGTCACATCATAGAAACATGATTTCACATCATGGTATGACGTAAGAACTGTAGAAAAAGCTTATAGGAAAGTGTCTAATATAGATCTATATGCGTAACAGCTGAACTTTAAGTCCATTGTGATTTCAATATTAAACCGTGTCGGGTGTTTTCATCGTGAACAAAGGTATTAATCTACAATATCTCGTCGCACTGTGACCTCAAATCATAACCTCCAATTATTTTGATTTAAACTATGTTACATCTTTAAATGTCGCAACCGTTTCATTTTTCATTCCTGTCACGAAATGTACAAATCTACCCCAAAATAATTTTCGGCCGACCCAAAATAACTTCATGGTTTCTGGGAAATATCTCATTTGCCTTGTATCATGTGTATCAAACCATTCTACCCAATGGCACCATAGTTGAAATGAAATGTTGTTCAAAGGGATATTTTTTCATTTACTTGACTGAAGAATTTTCTTATCACATTCCACTTACCCACTTGTTCATTTAGTACTATAGGTAGACTGTCATACAGTTCATCATTTTCAGAATTGTTCTCATCTTCAATGTTGGAAATTTCAAGTATACTTAGATTATCGATTATTTCTTCGTAAGATTGATTAAATAAACTCTTTTTACAAGATTTTTGTTCATGTTTTGGTGTCGAAGTTTTCTTGTTCACTGATTTTGATCAAGGTATTGATGTTGAACATTTATATCACTTATGTAAGGTGTACAGCCAAGTCTCTTTCTTTTAAGGTATGCTCTAGATAATCTCAGTCCTCTTTTTCCAAATAAACTCATTTAAAATCATTTAAAACCTCCAACATTGAAGATATAGTCCGTAAACAGTTGTTTAAGCCATTATGTTTATAAATGTACAAATATCGGACATTATAACTTTGTTAAGTGTTCTGTTGAAAGTGCATTGCATTTAAGATTTAACATTAATCTCGTCACGATCATATCGCTGCTAAAATAAATGTGCATACAGTTATTGAATTTAAAAGAGCATTTCATTAAGACTGTTGGCTTTTTTTCGAGATGATAACGGCATTGTAATACAGTTTAGTATATATTTATTTGGCGTTGTGCACAGTTTACAACATATTATAATAATCAGTTAGTATTACAGGAATAAACAATATGGAAACAATACACAACATAGTCTGTAGAATGGACCCACTCTCCAATTTGGTCTGTTAAAAAGCAAAAAGACACATTTGAGCACGTTGATTGGTCAATTGCTTCAACTGAAAGTTTGAATGACGTCACAGTTTAGTAAGCGTTTAATTGCTACGAATTGTGGGACACGCATAGAATTATCTCCTCGCCAAAATGTTTATTTCAAAGCACGGGGATAAATAAAAACTTAAACTTTACTCATTTCCCGCTTTTTTCATTTGGGGTTAATACACCTGATTCGGGAGATACCAGGGTCTGGGATAGAAGACGTGTTGATAGTTTCGTTGCACACAGCTTGACATGATTATTTCGTTCTTATTTTCATAGAACGTGTTCTGTACTACCTCCTCGCTCTCTGTACCGATCACAATTTGGCGTATTTCTTTTTACCATGTTTTTTATCGTCGAAGAATTTAGTCTTATTATACGTTTATATGTTATTTGTCAATAATAAGTAGGTTTAAGGGTTGAATTAGGGATTAAAAAAACGATAGAGGCCGATTTGGAAGGCGAGACAGAGCTTTAAATGTCAAACTCGCCTCACGTTTGAACAGAAGAAAACAATTTCTAAATAAACGGTACTCCCGATGTTTATGAGACATTGTCTACAAGTTTAACCTTAAAAAACGGGTCGAACTATGGATTTAGATTTTTTAAAAACATTTTTGATATTGAAAAATCACATATTTCTTACGTTCCACGTGTTGTTTTGATGACATCTAACGCTGAACCGGAAGTTGCACGTATGGTACAGGTACAGGCGTCTGTACCATTAGTGCGTTTAGCAGGGGTGATTATCTAACGCCAACCATGAGAGCTGAATGCTGCTCTGGGCTAGTCATGCTTCATAGTTACAGACGTGAGCAGATTGACATTGAAAATGTAATTTAAAAAATGCCGGTAAGAATGAATGAATGAGTGAATGAACGAACGAACGGACGAATAGTGTTTTACGGCGTAGCAACACATTAAAGGTTATTCGACGCCAACAGGAAGGAAGATTCCAGGTTCACTCTACATATACAAAAAAAAAACCCAACAAATTAACAAACCGATTAAATAAAATACATCAACAAATGGATATGCAGAATGAACCTAGAACCTTGATACCTGCAGACTTTCAGCAAATTCTATCGTATTACTCAAATTGTCGCTTCCTACGACATGCATGAGCCACAGTGATCCTATTCTTGCCATCACTCACATGGCGCCCTGGAACCACACAGGAGTTAATATTTTAACCACAATAGTGACCATGACAAAAAATGATAAAATGAACATGACACCCATTCGGAGGATTCCCACCCCTCTGCAGAGATCGGCAGTGATTCTATTCTTAGCCGGAACCACACGGGCTTGCCGGTAGTGAAGACAGTCTTACTGTTCTAACGCCGATGATGGTAACATAAATGTTTCGTTTTGCGCTGAACGGTAATGCCAGTCATTAAATGAAACGTCATCAAACTTAAAAAATGTTTAACTTATTTTGTAATTATTACTTTTTTGTTTTAAAACGAAATTACCCACCACCCTTACAACTAGACTATGGCACTCAATGTGATGGATCAGTCACACGACATCGTTTAAGTGAAAAGGTGAATTTATTCGAGTTTTCATTATTTTTTTGACAATGTATACTCCAGTAGAGAATGCTCTACTAGTATCTTGAAGAAATTGTTCATGCCTATGTCTTTTCGTTATAGATGATAACGGAGAATCAAATTTTCTTTTTGATGTTCTTAGTGACATTGCACTAGGTGAGGGTGAAATAAATTTCCGCTTCTGTAGTTGTGACCGCTTATTTAAGGAAATGGCTGATTATTTTCTGTAAGGCATTTTACCGGGAAAGGAAAATCATAATAAAAGACACACTATGCTAATTTTTAATTCAATGAAGCACTTTGACTGTTATAGTTTCACAAATACACTGTCTTGTTTTTTAACGTACACGTGTAACTGACAATATCTGTATTTGTATTTTCCCTACTGGGAACGCATTCATTCATTTATGGCATACAGTTGACGAAAACCCTCATATATTGTCGTACACATATGAATTTCAAAACGAGGAGGTCTTCAACGGACGAATCAAGTGTTTTTGGAAATACTTGGTGGTGAAAACAGTACTGACAGCAACATTCATGAAAACACAGCGTGATATCATAGAAAAAACAACAACAAAAGAAGGTGCCATTTAGTGAATATGGATTTCGGTACAAGTAAACACTCTCGGTTTTCTCGAATTGCGTCTTTTGTGGTGATAGCTGCATGGTAGGAATGAACTACCGATGGAAGACAATATACTTAATTACATCTTGGAAGTATGCATTAAGAAAAATAGTGAGTATAAAACAAATTACCTTGTTTTGCTGTGCTTTGACGTAACTTTTACAAACAAAAATCCGCCATTTTTGACGCGTCCGCTCATTTTTACCGCCTTAGAACGCATACCCTCAAAATACAATAAAGATATGCACAATATTAAATGAACCAGAACATGTCAACAATATGTGCTAAATTTCATATTACTGTGGCAAGTTTGGCCATAATTAGTTGGAAAATTTAGGAGTAGAGCTGACAAAACAGTGTGAAATAGTAAAATTATCAAAGGGCCATAATTCTGGCGAAAAAGTTGACAGACCAGAATGCAATGACGATATTCATTAACTGCTCTTCATACTAATAGTCATCACAATCAGTTGGGAAGTTTAGGAGAAGTACGGACAAACCGCTGAAAAATATGTGCAGATATGACTCCACCAGAAAAGGTATAATTATAACAACTACAGTCAACTTGAAGAAACTAGGTTTCATTTCCTATATTTTGTTTGAACTGATTTCACAATTCTACAAGCTCCGTTTCAATTCTATCGGCTCTGTTTCAATTCTAAAAGCTCTGTTTCAATTCTACAAGTTCTGTTACAATTCTACAAGCCCTGATTCAATTCTCCAAGCTTTGTTTCAATTCTACAAGTTCTGTTACAATTCTACAAGCCCTGATTCAATTCTACAAGCTCTGTTTCAATTCTACAAGCCCTGTTTCAATTCTACACGTTCTGTTTCAATCCTTTTACAAACTGTGTTCAATGAGTTTTCAGCCTTCTTTACAAGCTCTGTTTCAGCAAGTAATCCAAACATTTGTTGATAATGGATTTTTCTAGTTCAAACTTGACATTTGCTTTGTTAAATTGTACATTATATGGTGTTAAATTTTATAATTATGTTATTTGTTTAACATTTGTTTATTTATCTTTGTTTATTATTATTCCTAATTTGGTTTGAATGTTTGTGTGTATGATCTTGTGCTAGAACCAACGTATGCAGGGGTACAGCGCCTAGCAAATACCCCCCCCCCCCCCACAAAAAAATAAAAATAAAAATAAAAATAAAATATAAAAAAAAACTATACGCCCAACAATTGAAAAAAATAAATAATAATCATTTTTTTTTTACAAATATACCATGTTCCCAACACTCCCAAATATATATTACCCTGCATTTCCTATTCGATGTATATTAAGAATCCCACAGGCTAATATCAGAGTCAAGGGGTACGGTGCCTAGCAAATATCCCCCTTAAAAAATATTTAAAAAATCAAATCAAATATAAAGAAAACTCTCTATATGCCCAACAACTGAATTTTTTTTTCATATTTATATAATTGTAAAAAAATGGTTGGGTATGGGCATATAGCGTTGTTTTTTTTTATATTTTATTTCAATTTTTTGAATATTTTTTTAGGGGGGTATTTGCTAGGCGCCATGCCCCTGTGATCAGAGTTACACAATATGCATGACTTAAGTTTAGATGACACAACACAAAATCTGAATGGGCACATGTTTTTCAGCAGAAATATAGTGAATTTTAATAAAATATGGGAGTTTATTGGGGATGGGGTGCCTCATAGATATAGTCTACACTTTTACTTATATTTCTAATATATTTGTAATATAAATAAAGTTAACAATATTTGATATCTAATAGTCATCATCTCATTCATTATCATTAACGTGCACAAAATGACCTATTCATGTGTCAGCGTGCCCTAAAACACCGTTCGTTCGTTCGTTCGTTCGTTCGTTCGTTCATTCATTCATTCTATTAATATTTCACAATTCTCTTTTTTTCTTTTTGAGTCTATATTTCTTTATCTATACATTAAAGGAAGGATTTTCATATTTCTTAAAGATTTTTTTTGTTCAACATTAACTCCCCCGAAAATTGACTATTTCAATCCGCACATTGGCCTTGTTAGTTGTCACGTGCCAGGCAGCAAATAAACAAAAAACATTGACTGTAGAACGGACCCAGCTATCCGCTTCGGTCCGTCACATAGCAATAAGATTGAGCACGTTGATTGGTCAGTTGTTAACTTTTAGCGAAAGTTGAATGTGGGACAGACATAAAATTCCCTGCTTTTTTTTCATTCCTAATTCGGGACTATCACAGACAGCATTATGTCACACAGTTGGGGCATAACCCGAGCTGGTTACGTAATCTGGAGGAAAATACTGTAGTAGTTTTAATACTAAAGCATAAAGCAGAGGGAACCAGTCCAAAAAGAGGTGTGTCCAAATAAATTCGGAATCCTTTTAGATTATTCGATAATCTACGGTGGTGCATTCCGAGTGGGAATTTTTTCTCGCGTCGTGAAACGAAAAACCGACAATTCTAATCCGATTTTACTCAAATATAAGTAGCAAATTGCAAGATATAAATAAGCGGCAAGATGTTTCGAGTGATGGGCTCTATGATGCCATACAGAAGTAGGGCGTACGATATTTACAGAAGAAACTTCAGCGAGGCATCGGCTGTGGGATTTTTATCCGCAATTTTGTTCACGGTGTTCCACCAACCTGTCAAAAATTGGGTTGACTTTGGAGAAAAATGGATGGAATTGTCAGGGATTCCGTACCAGATGAATATCGCCCTACTTGGTTTCATTGTTGGGTACGGCACGACGAAGATCTTCCTGCTGATGAGAATGCAGTTGTTCCGAATGTTGTTGGCCTATCAGGGCTGGATGTTCAACCCGAAGTCAACAACCACAAAGGTAAACAAATACAAACAAGGCAAGTAGATGCATGAATGATTTATGTCCAAAACTTGTGGCTGATTTTCTATACCTGTAGTTTATGTGTTATTTAAACAGGACAGGTCTATTAAACTTTAACCATTAGAATGTCAGATTTGGCAATGAAAGTGCAAGTTATTCATTAAATACACACTTTTATAAAAGTGTCTTTCTAATTGGCAAAGCTATAGTCCAAGTTCATCATCACCTCTGTCTCTTCTCATAGTGTTATGCTCCAGCAAATTGTATAATTCTCTCTGTATTCATTTCAATTCTTCTATTTAATTTAAATGTTTTTATTCTCTGTGAAGGTTCCAACTAAATGCCTATAAGGAGTCACTTAGGGGTTCAAACGGGTCACTAAGGGGTTTCATATTCAGATTAAGATTGTCAGTTAGCTACAAAAGACACACGCTAAGTGATTTAAATTATAACATGGCATTAATAACCTGGATACAGATAGAAACCTATCATAAGTTTCTTCTGGTTCTTTTAAGCATGCTTGTTGTATAGTACTGTCACATGGACCCTCCGTTTAAAGTTCCATCTGAATGATAGTATTTTTAGTTGGCCAAACGTGTTGGAGAGATTACTTTTGATATTTGATGTCTCAGTCTGCACATAATTGCTGTTTAATGGAGCGTAGCTAAGGATGAAATGCAGGAGTGTCCATACTAATTAGCTTATTGCATAGTAACAATGAAAATAGTCCCTGAAAAAAATGTTACTGGCTTTCTGCTCAAAAAGTTTAACCTGTCATCAATATTGCTTTCGACGTTTGATTCAGAAATGTTTAACATTATTACAGAAAAGTTCTGTAATATGCCCTGTGTCATATTGGTTCAGATCATTTCATTTAAAAGTACATTTGTATGTAAAAAAGGCGTGGAAGATCGTCTCTTTCGTGACAATCTAATTTTAATAGAAGAGTATTATCGAGGGCATTTTTACAAGTAAACAACCCAATGCAATAATAAATGGTTTTCTCAGCATCAAATTTCAACAAAGATAGGATAAAATCACCACTTGAAATGTTTTATTTTGTAAATAAATTGAAGAATGTGTTTCAAGCAAAAAATACGGAACTACCGTGAGGTCCCTCACCAGATGTTGACAAATTTGAGAAACTTGGTATAAAAGTCGGCACCATTAAAAGTCGGGTGCTTAAAGTTGGCGCATAGGTTACTGCAGTCCCATTTATAAGGGATGTTTTAAGACTTAACTATTGATGTCTACTTGTATAAAATTTATTTCGAAATAAACTGATACCTAATGAAAATATTCTTCATTACAGAATCAGACATTAAAAATACAAACTTATCAATTGTATTCACTTTGAAATATTACAAGTTGTCCATTAAAAATCACTCCTTTACTTTATTTTTATGGCAACAATATTTAAATATAGAATAGAAATATATATTTGAAATGCACCATTAATGCATAATTGGATACCCTTGGGTGTCAATTTTATACATCGTGATGGATGGAAAATGTTGCAATTGATACCCAGGGATATCTGACAGTGCATTAATGAACACAAAACTATAAACATAATTCACCCAATAATTCAAAAGCCTTCTATATTAGAGGTGTCCAAAGGCTATATTAGAGGTGTCCAAAGGTGTTTATATGAAGTAAAGGGTTTTAAGTAAAAAAAACTTACAAGATCCAAGACTCAATTTATAGGATTGATCGGGTAAGCACCAACACAGGTATTGTTGTCTGGCCTAAAGAAGACAATTTTATTTTTCACAGATGTGGGCTCTGATGCTGGGCTTACTCAGAGGTAATGGGCACTATCCAAGTTACTACTTTGAACCACTTTTACCCAAGCTACCCATACCTAACCTCAACAAAACCTTGGACAGGTGTGTATAAACATTTACTATTTAATATTGAACAAGATGAATAATAATGGACACAAAGATAATGAAAATCAGTTTGACCTGGTCATAGCCGATAAACTTGGTCAGGTGAACAAGCTTAATATCTCTAAGGAATAATGTTGTCTAGATTTTGAGTTGGGTTGCACCATTTTCACCACATTTCGAAGTGTCTTCCGTTGCTGAGTGGTCTTGGACACTGTTGTCTAGTGACCATGTACCTTTCACCTCTTAGGTGTGTTTGAGCCCAGCTTGATCCAAATGCATTTTGTGATTTGCCAGTTACTTGTGTGCTAGATTAGTTGTTCCGCTCAGATTTATTCTGAGGCCTTTCCTCGCCATTAAGGTTGGATATCCCATATATACTGGTAACCTGCCATGTGTTGAAAATAACATTAGAGTAATATACCCCCAGTTTCTGGAGGTATGAGGTAAAATAACACAGTTTCAAATTGATTGGAGTATTTTTTAATGACAAGACTGCTCCAAAATTGAGTTCAGTGGTGTGCTACTGTGTACCTGAAAATTTTATTTTTTGCTGCACACCAGCACATGTTCTTTTCTGTTGTTGTGTCTGTCAAGTGCAGTTTCCTCAATGATTTGGACCCAAACACTGACAATTGCTCTTTTTACAGACAGATCATTTTAATTTTATATTTTCTCTGATACCGTAGGATTCCTATTCTGGTATTCACAAGTTTGAGCCAAGGATAAAATAATCCCCAAAGTCGGGCTATGTCTTTTGTACATAAAATTAGTACCTTTTGATTGTTTGATGGCTACTATTGATATCCTCACTTGATAGTTTACTTGGAACCATGTGAACTGAATTTCTTTCTTTCAAGAAATTTCTCTTCATAATCGTATAGACACTTGCATTTTTGTGGGTGGATGTATGTCAAGGTAGACTGATTTATTACCTAATTACTGTATTCATCAAACAGAATGTGACACTACAGCAAGTGCAAACAGTTTAACGGAATTTATCAACATGAGATCAAAATACAGTATTGAAATCTCCGTTTGTGTTTAGGACAAATAAAAAAAATGTATATTTTTTTCTCTCCATGGTTTATGGATAGAAATGGAAGCAAAAGACAAATTTTTTTTTTAAAAATTCTAAGCGTATAAAATATTGTCACAGGAAACAAAACTATTTTTTCATTTGACTGTATGCCATTTTTTACTACCTTTTGCATGTGCATGTTAAATGATAACGCATGGAAAATAATTTTCTTGCATTTTATCTGATTATCAGTATATACGATGCAGATATGCAGCTTATCTTGAATGTATTTCACAAAAAAACTTAGAAATTGTCAAATTGACTTGCATCGAATTTTATTGTAAGTATTTTGTGAAATGCAGCCCAGGACCACAGTAACTGTTACGGAAACGATGACATTCTTCTTACCATTACTTATGTGATCACCAGTTGTGATTTATTACCAAATATTGCCATAATATTCTGTATAACAAGTTTTCTGTTAGTGATTTTGAATCGACGAAACTGCATACTTTAGTGTGGTCAATGGTCATGTGTTAAAGCTATTCACCTCAATTTTCAAATTGGTCTATGTTAAAAGGTCGGTTATGTTTACCAAGTGATAACCTGTTTATTACATTGTGAACTGATGAATGTTTTGAAAGGTAACTGGTACTACTGAAACAATGACTTGATTGTAAATGAAAACAGACATCAAGGTTTTGACCGTCGGTTATCAAATTATTTTTAAATTCGATTAATTATGCCGTAAATCCCAGGTGGTGACATTTTAAGCATTTAAAGGTCCAGTACAATTTCTGTCTGAATACATTTTTAGCATTCAAAACTTGGTAATTTTCTCCATGTTGAGATATTTTCAGCATTTAAAGGCCAATTACTTTTCCTTCTGTGGATACAATATGAGCTTTCAAATGCTTGTTAATATTTCTCCATGTGGAGATATTTTCAGCAATAAATTCCATGTACTCTTTTTCCTTTGTGGAGACATTTTTAGCATTTACAGGCTCAGTAATATTTTTCTCTCTGTGGAGATTAATACAATGAATAACTAAGGCCATTATAAATTAATTGCTAGATTATCATCCAAATTTTTCTTAAAAATGGGGAGGGCAGGTGAATTTTATTTTTAAAATTTTTGATGTTTTTTTGATTATTATTTTTATTTTATGAAAATAAAAAGGTTCCGGGCAGCATGAAAATTAGAGGTAGGGCAGGGATGATAATCTAGCAATTAATTTATTATGGAGAATTGAACTGATCTGATTAAAATCTAAATTTGATACTGGTTACCGGTAGCTCTGAGAGTCACATAAATAGATGCTGGTTACCTGTAGCTCTTTGAGAATTACATAAATAGATGCTGGTTACCAGTAGCTCTTTGAGAATCACATAAATAGATAAGGGTTACTGGTATCTCTTTCAGAATCACATAAATAGATGCTGGTTACCAGTAGCTCTTTGAGAATCACATACCGGTATATAGATGCTGGTTACTGGTAGCTCTTTGAGAATCACATAAATTGATGCTGGTTACAGGTAGCTCTTTGAGAATCAGATAAATAGATGCTGGTTACCGGTAGCACTTTGAGAATCATATAAATATTAATATATTCTGGTATCCTGCAGTTTTATTTTTTACAAATGAGTTATTGGTGTATCTTCATGGTCTGCACATTTTGTATGAAAAGCGTAACAAAATATTTGTCATACATTGTAAGTCATTAGTGCTGATCATAGTAAAATGAAGTCTACTGTGAAAGTCACACATTTATATAAATGTATTACATTATCATTATTGTCATGTGTATGTACATTCATGAACATGTATTTAAATGTTTTAATTTTGGCAAAAGATACCACGGTTCAGTAATCCCGATATTTTTAAATTGTGACTGGCTGACGCTACTTATTATAGCCACAGGGTAAGAGGCTACAATTAATGTTGCATGCTGTAGAATGCTGCAGTGACTGTCACTTAGTGAACTTGTATACAAACTTAAAACCTTCATGCATGATATAAATAAAAAAAATGTGTTTTTAAGAAATATTTTTCTAAGTAACAGTCCCTGCAGTTTTCTTCGGTAGGCAACATAAACTGCATCTGCTTATGTTGTGGCTATGGTAAATAGATTACGTATATATCTAGTATGCATGGTCAAACCTGTCTTAAGCAGCCAGCCAAGGGAAGGAGCAAAAATAGCCTTTTATGACAGGTTGTTGCTTTATACAGGTTAATTTACTCTGAAAGCATAGAAATGGGAAATAGAAAATATGGTTATTTACGACAGGTGGGTGGTTATAGAGGTGACTACTTACACAGGTTGGAATGTTTAGGTTTTTATATGGCTGGCTGGTTGTACTTAACTTTGTGTGCACCGATTTATCTGCCTACCCTGTTTGTTTGAAATGATGCAATGAGTTATCATTATCTACCTATGTGTCCTATCCACACACGGTCACATATATCCAGATCACGTCAATCAAGATTACGGTAAAATTAAGTGCGTATATTGATCATTTGACCTTGTTTTATGTCACAATATTTAAACTGGGACAGTAACTGTATGTTGAGAACAGTACCTACATACTTTTTTTTTAATTCAACAGATGGCCTTGTTTTTTTTTCATACGGCTGTTTTTAAAAATAAAAAAAAACACTTTTTATTGGCTGTCAAAGCGTTTATTTTTTTTTTTCATGATTTTTGTCCATTTTTCTTTAAAATGACTGCAAAATCAATATTTAGCCAAAAGAAAAAATAATCTACCTACCTATACCCACATAAAAAATACTGGGTCAGAGCACAGCAAACAAATATTTTTTTAAGGATGGCCTATGTTTGAATCATTGTTTAACCACTTGGTAACTAATTGAGTTTATATCAAGTCTTGTATTTTGAACATTCCAATGTGATTAGAGAATGAATTTTTACGAAATATTAATGCCCAAGAGTTAACAATGTAGACCCTTACCATCCTGTAAGTCAAGGTGTACACTGGTTGCTCCAGCAAATGGTTGAACTTTAGAAAGAGTTAAACTTGCATCTACTACAATGTTCTTGAAGCATATACACGCCTTGTTTAATATTTACATTTTACTTATGGAACCAGTATAGAGCATAATGCTGATAAAGACCTTCGCGCAAGAATACAACATTATTTTTCTGGTATGAATTTTACTTTCCCCTCTTGGGCCTGGTTAGCTCATTCAGTAACACATCTGGCTATCATTTCAGGGGATTTGAGTTTGAATCCCCGCCTAGCCACAGTCTCCGTGATTGTTGATATATGACATTGCATCTCATTGTCATTCCTCTCTCACTACTGGTTCAAGTGGTAAAGTTATCAGTTACTTGCAGAGATGGGTGTGTGTGAATACTGGTTAACCCTTCCCAGGAAACAGTAGTAGACCATTATAAATAAATTGCTAGATTATATTCCAAATTTTTCTAAAAAAAAGGCAGGGAGGGCAGGAGGATTTTATTTTTAAATTTTTTTATGTTTTTTATATACATTTTTTTATGTAGCAATTAATTTATTATGGCCTAAGTGTAACTGGCTGTTTACCATCCATGGCATGAACAAGTTCGGTCTCTTCTTAAACAATGCCTTTGTTAACATGTGAATTTGCCATTGTTGTATCAGAGAGAGGTCAATTTCACCACATCCAACCAACTTCAGATACAGTGAACAGTACTATAGTATCTGGTGTGAGGTGTGCTTCATGAAAAATTTAATCTCACCCAGAATGAGATAACAGTAAAAAGGTTAACTATACATGTTTTGTATAGAACATAAAACAAAATACATTTATCATGTAAGTTTTCAGAAGGCTGAGTATTTCATCTTTAGTATGCATGAACACTGAAAGGCCAGCATTAGAGCAGCCTCTGCCAATGTACAGGTTGAATTAAGTTACATGACTGCTTGGAACATTGAAAATAGAAGTAGATGCTGTGAAAGATTACTACCAAAACTGGTTTTGTCACTTAATAATTTGTTGTTATATCGGTGTTTAGTGTCGCTCTCAACAATTTTTTTCTGTTGTATGGCGATGGTGTCTATTTGATAACTGTCGCATGGGAGTATTATGCCGCAGACACATGGTATGATACCCCACCCAGTCACATTATAATGAAACTGGGCTGACCTGATCTAGAACTATCCTCTGAATGACGAGCACCAAGTGAGGAAGCTTCTAGTACCATATTTCATGGCTTTGGTATGACTCAGCTGTAATTCGACTCACAAATCCTTTTATATACGAGGAGGATGCTTTGCCACTAGACTACTGCTGTGACACTTTACATTTTACTGTCTTCATGTATACATATTGTTTTAATGCCCATACTTGAATCAGAGTTGCACAGTACTGCTGTGATCAATATGTCTGGCAGATAACCTGTGTCAGCATTTATCATCCCCATTGATTACTCTAGTATTCTGATTGGGTTACCATTCACAGACTTGTCATGACATTGTCACTTCTACAAAACTTACATGATGTCCTGTATTTCGTATCCATGGAAACAATACTTTATCTATCTACTACTCTTCAAGTGATGATTGGCTTTTTTACCTATTTAAACAGTGGCTGATATTCGGCTACTTCCCAGTTAAAAAATCATGTTAATTTCCTAATTGAGGCCATAAAAATTCCCAAAATGGGTGGGGGGATATTTTTAGTTTTTTTGGTTTTTGGGGGGAGAGGGTGTAAATTTTTCTTACATGAGGGGGTAAAAAGCACTGAATATGAAATATTATAATATCTGATAAGAAATGGTTAGAATATGATCTTAACAGTTTTGTGCTTTATTTTCCAGTTTGCTGAAGCTTTGAGAATAAAATCCTATTTCCCCTCCAGGGTTTGATATTTCTTATAAAAGCTGCCTCCCTTTCCATCATTTTTTATTGAATGCTTACAATCAAAGAAATATTATGGTCAGTGTCTTAAAACCTGTCCTGACCAAATGTTCACTCTTCACGGCAAGCAGACGAGTGGAAATTTGTAGCCCTGCCTTCAATCACGCTGTTTTTTAACCCCAATACGAAGGTTTTGGGCCTCTACCCAATTTATAGGAAAAAAGACCAGGGTTCATAACAATAATTATATTTCTTTATATGCTCTGAGGTAGAGGTTAATTTATTATTTTAGCACAATTACAGATCTATATAAGTGAATATTTTCACCAATTCTGTAATTGTTTTTGACAAGAGTGTCTGAGGGCACAATTCAGATAACATAGATCAGTTACAAGTAGATGTGAGATGTTAGCTTGCAGCAACTTCTTATTTTTATTGCCAAAAAAATCCCACTTGAAATCTTGCCAATCCATCAAAAATCTTGCCTGAAGGACATTTTATATGCTATATGTCAATGTAATCATGTAGAAAAATGACTATACTGACGATAAAAATGTGTTGAAATTGACAAGTCTTGTGTGTAGCAGGGAAATAAGTGACCAGCTAATAAATTTATCTCAATGCTGTGGATAAAAACATAAAATATGATGTTAGTAATCGGAAAACAGGAAGGGTGGGGACTACCAGTCTCATCCAGTGTGTGCTTTCATGGGTTTGACAAGAGCAATGGGGGTCACAAATAGGGCATAAAAATGCTGATATCAGTTGATTGGCATTAACCGTATTATACATAATCACCCCCCCCCTCAACAAAAGAAAAAAGTGTAACAATATCCATTAATTGTTTTACCTAGAATTAAAGGAAGGTATTATTTTTTATTTACAGGTATCCACAGATTTAATTCACTTTTAGATAAATTTTGATAGTTGCGGAATGAGAAAAAAGGTGTTTTATTGAGCACCAGTCCAACCTTCCTTTCAAGAAATGTAACATCCAGGGGACATTTATTAGGACTAGTACATTATTTATTTATTAGTATTGTTAATATAACCCTGGATTATACATATGCAATCTCATATTGGTTTATGACTTTGTATTATTGGTGAATTTAACTATTGTATTATTCCGCACTTTATTTACTCTTTGGAGTGGCACATTTTCAAGCTTTATTGACAACATATATGTAATGGAGTATGTGTGTGTACTTTTAAAGATATATATGTATATTAATTTATTTTGTTGTACTGTTAATGTTTCAAAACTTGGTGCCAGTTTTTTAAGTGTGAGAGTCAAAATATAGACGACATTACAATCATCTACTGTACAAAATGAAAGAAAATTTTCTAATAAATTACTGAAAGAATAATTTTTATTTTAAAAGTTTGAGAGTATGTAACACTTATGTAGTACACATTGCACCAGTCTAGTTAATTCATTGTGTTTTCAATTAATTCACCTTGCATGTACATTGTATTGCATCATTTTCAGAAAGTATATCAATTTTATCAATGCATCTTCAATTTCATTTATTACTGGCATTATTAGCCACATCTTCAGTACAGTAGAAACTCACGTTATCTCAATATTGCAGGGAATTCTCAGAAGAAAAAAAAAGTTAAAAAAAAAGCTTGATATAAAGTTATGATGATAATACACTCGGGTCTCGTTATAACGCGGTCCGATACAACGCATATTTTCTGTGGCTCCTAAATTCGAAATTGATATTTTTAACCAAATATATTAAAAATCCTTGGTATAATAATAAATGAATTGATTGAAAATCTCAACTAAATCGCTGTGTTTGCGAGGTTGTTATGTTTTTATAAACTGTGATCATGAATTTGTGCATCAATTACATAATACAGACTGACATGATAACAACTTCTTATTGTTATAAACAATATTGCTTTTAATTGATTAAAGCTGACAAACATGGGTCTCATATTTATCACACATTGTCATGTGTTTGTTTACAGTACTTTCACCTGGAAAAGTATTGCAAAATAATGTAGCCCAGTTCACCTTGGGATGTATAATGTGCTCTGGCGTATATCGCAGTTTCATTCTGTGGACCCTGCCATCATATTATAATGGGATCTGAGTATAAAAATATCTGAAGTCAACATATTAAATGTTACCCTAGGATAGTACCAAAAAAAATTGTGTACAAAGAGACAATGGCCCATCCTTCAACGGTATTATGTTTTGACATTTGAAATAAATCTATTTGACATTTTGAAACTTCTATGTGACGATATACTAAATGAAACAAATATAAAACTACTCAGAAACAGTAATTATATCGTTATGCCACTTTGAACCAGAATTCGATAATTCGAAAATCGTAATGATTCGAAAAATTAACTATATATCAAAACTCTGTTAAGCATCTGGTTTACATAGATTTTTCACCATGTTCATAATGAAAATGTGTTGTTCATACACAGTTATAAAAAAATTGCCAGGACACAGGGCCCATCAGTAGAAATTTCTATGTGACATTTTGAGGTTTTATGGGACTTTGGTCCATGGGTTTATCAGTCACTGTAGTACCTGTGTTTTATATTGAGTAATCTGTTGATTTTGTTATTGCATGATGTTACAGTCTCACTAAATAATTACCTCCCTTACATGACGTAAGTAAAATTCTTACTTGGAGCTGTGTAAAGCAGTTGGGCAATTTTTTTGTTAAAAATGCGTAAAATGCTCTTTTTTTTTTGTGCATAATAATGGGAACATTTGCATGATTTCTGCCAAGTTTGGATGACATTGGGAACTGTTGGATGAAGCTATAACAGTTTAAAGATGCATAGTGATACACTGCAACAAATGGGCAGAATTGTCAAAAATGAACGGGTACCATCAAACTTGGTCAACCCCATGTTTTTTTCTGCATAATTGGACCAACAGAGGACTGACTATCTATGGGAACAAGGCACTTTTAGAACCATTGGTAATGTATTCAGTGTTACAGAAGTGCATGTCTCTATAAAAATTATGTAGAGCAGTACAAAATTTATTCTTGTGTGAGATGTTAAGTGTCACAGTAAACTAACACTGGGCTGACCAGAACTGGAACTACCCTTTAAATGTGTAGTGCGAGCGAATAAACTGTTATTACCAGTTTTTAAGGTTGTTGGTATTACCCAGTTACGGACTGAACCCACATATTTCAAATGCCAGACGGAAGCTCTACCCTTAGACCACTTATCTGTTGAACACTTGGTGTGGTGGAAGAACATCAGATCCATAGTCAGAGGGTTATGGGTTCGATCCTCCGTCACAGTCATGTGTTGTGTCCTTGAGAAATACACTTTATCTGCATATGTTTAGTACTGGCTCAACTCCGGAAGGCAATGAGGGAGATTAATTTTGTATAAGTTGGAAGAACTTAACAATCAATGTAAATAAATCTGATTAATTCATCTGTGATGGAATATGTTAGTATGTAATTGGTTCTTGCATATTAGGTATTCACACACTTCAGATGTTGCAAGTGTCAGCTGTTGCATGGTATTGTGCTATTTTAATCAAATATACATTGCATGTCACAAGTTTATCAATGGCTCACACGACAAGAATAGGCAAATAATTATATTATCATTCTTTATTTTATAGAATTTATGGGTATAAGGCTTCAAAACCAATATTGGTCTTACAGTCAAACCTGTCTGAAGCAGCCAGTCGAGGGAAGGAGCAAAAGTGGCCTTTTAAGACATGTTATTGCTTAATACATGTTAATTTACTCTAAAAGCATAGAAATGGGAAATGGAAAATATGGCTGTTTAATTTTAACCCTTTACTTCATATAAACGCCTTTTTGACACCTAATATAGACGCCTTTGGACACCTTTAATATAGAAGGCTTTTGTATTATTGGGTGAATTATGTTTATATTAACTGAACTCTTCCTGCACTGTTTTCTAAGGCCTTCTGTGATTGGTGCAGGAAAACACGTATCTATGGAGTAAAGGGTTAAGACAGGTGGCTGCTTAATAGAGGTGACCGCTTACACAGATTTGACTGTATATTGTTCTGGAACAATTAAATTCTGGTGAAGTCTGCGGATATGTCCATAATCCTTGCTTTTCATTTAATGATTCCATTTGTACAATTTTGGACCCAGAGCAGTATTTGAGTATCCGTCGATCTGATCAGGGTCTGTGTAGGTTGATACTCAGTTCATTACCTTTACAATAATGGAATAGCCAAAAAATAATTCCTCTGTGGCTGAGTGGTCTGAGGTTCCTTGTCCAATGATCTCTTGCTTGTTGATACTGAGGCCTATATATTTTGCATACATCAATTTGTAGATGTGCATGACACATGTTTCGTGATGCTGGCTTACTTAATGCAGATTTATTAATCACCTTACAGGTCTAGTTGGTATAAGCTATTAACATCGATATGAAGAAAATGAGCTTATTATAATTTATAGAAAATAATTAATGTGAAATATTCATACCATATCCTAGACATGCAGTGATTATTTCAAGCTGTGCGGGATGAAAAGGAAATTACAAAAGCAGTATAAATGGTTTCAAGTGATCATATGAGAAGACTAGACATCCATGGCAGGGACGGATTCTTGACTTTTGTTTAGGGCAGGGTTTTCAATGACCATCACATTTTTCGTTTTTGTCGCACCATTTAGTCAATGAAAAGAAATTTCATAAGCAGTATAAATGGTTTCAAGTGATCATATGAGAAGACAATATACATAATATTGGTCATCCATGGCAGGGACAGATTCTTGATTTTTGTTTAGGGTATGATTTTCCATGACCCCCAAATTTTGTGTTACAAGTGGGGCAGTAGTAAATGGCTAGGGAGTTAGCCACACATCCCAGAGGTTGCCAGTTTGATACCGAGCTGTGGCTGATGCAAATAACAACACTTAGTACTGGCTCTACATCGGAAACGGACTTGAGAGCAGTTCTTAAAAGCGTTGAGTTTTCTTCCCATTCAAGCTAAAATAAATTAGTATAAACTAAATTTTGCATTTTCGCCACACAATTTAATCAATTCTCCAGTCTACCTATGATGTTACATCGTGTAAGGGACCAGACTGTCAGCTGTGCAGATTACCAATGATTAATTACAAATGAGAACGCATGCATCTCATGTAGCATATGAGATGTAAACTTGCTTGTGTCAATTCATTCCGTGTAAAAAAAAGTCAGGATATGCAGCCACTTCTATTAATCAGACACTTAATTAAGCAACTGCATTTTCTATTTCTGATGTTCATTTTTTGCCCGGATTAGACTTGTGAGTCAACTCGTACAAAGCTGTCACCTAGTTAAAAAGGTCACTCTTACTGCCTGGTTTTCCATGATACTCAAATTCTGTATTTTTGTACCATTATTTAATCAAATAATCCTTAAAACTCTCTGATCTGCAGAAAAACTTTATCCAATTGGGGACTTAGTTCGAGGCAAAACTCTGTTTCTTTTTCAATTAAGAGCCTGCTTGAAACGGGTTTAACAGCGAAACAAATAATTTGTTTTTTTCATTTGCGTAGGTGAAGCGGTAGTCGCATGTTTAAAGGTACATATCACAATGTACATTATTTATCATCTTGTTATCTTTTTAATCATGATGAATAACACTTGTTGCAATGTCATGCTCTAAGTTATTTCCGAAGTTCGCTTATCATATTTGTAATCAATCACCTTTCAACTGGAAATAAATACTGCCTGCACTGGCATACCCTGCTGATACCCTACTTGCTGGTGACTGATAATGTGACCTATTCTTGGTCGATCAAGCGGTTGAAAAATAAAAGTTTTACATTAACCTACCTTTAATGTTGTTGTTTTATAGTGTTCACCGTCACTTTCAACAAATTTTCTGTCATATTGCGATGATGTCTACTTGAGACTATATGCTAAGGGCTGTCATGCTTGACCCCTAGACCACCGATGTAACTACCTTTAAATACTCTCAAAATTGCAGCTACCAAAACTTTTTTTTTCCTTTCAAAGTGATTTTTTTCGTTATTTCTGTCCATTTTTGTTTAAATTGACAAAACCAAACCAATATCTGGCAAATTCTTACTTGCCCGCATGGAGAATACTGGGTCGGAACACAGCAAACAAACATTTTTTAAAGGATGGCCGCATTGTTTATATAAAAGCCTAGTACACCAAACATGGCAATTGAAATATGTCAGGAGAAAATAAACAAATTTTGGCTGATATGGTATATATAGTAGGAGAGTAAGAAATTCTTCATAAATTATTTGTGACAGTTGAGCAATGCGTAAAGATGTGGAGAATGTGACACCAGATACCTGAACAAACTTAGGCTCCCTGCAATCTGTGGCAGATCATATTCTAGACATCATATCTGCAGATACTGCTACCTTTGTTAAACAAAAGATGTGTGTATGAAGTACATTCTTGGGGGGCTTTTCTAAAATAACTGTTTTCTTAAATAACTTGATTAATTTGATTAATTTAATGTTATAAAAGTTAGCTTTATCAAAATTATTTTGACCATATATATATATTCACACACCAGCAATCTGTCCTAACATATTCTATATTCATGTGTAAAAGAACATGTTTAGACGATACTGCAGGTTGGTGGTGTAGTAGCTGTTCAGGCTGGAAGTTGCGGGTTTGATCCATAGGTTGGCCCACTGTTAGCAACACTAGCACTGGTGTTACCCAGGAAACGGACTAAAGAGCACAGCGCAAAGCTCTGAGCTCACAGCCAGTGGTAGCTAACATAAATATGTCTCAACTAAGAAGATAAAATCTTCATGCGTTATTGATTAGGAAATATTGCATCACATTCGGCTGATTAATAATTCACACGACATGCATTGCTTTCAGATAGTAAAGAAATGTTTTGATAAATTCCTTAATAAATTGTCACTGAAGGTTTTATCAGTATTGGGAAAACGACTAGTGAGCTTCAGGAATGTTAAAAAAGTTTCAATGCACTTTTATCATTATTGTCAACACATGCCAGGTTGTATAATTATGACATATCTAGTGAGTTTTTTTTTGCGTTCAGAGAGACATCTTAATAAAGCTGAGTAGAACCATAGTGAGTCCTTCCATAAGTACTAAACTGGCAAACTTTCTCATATAAAGTTTTTGGACAAAGAAATGCTTGAACCAACAACCTCGGTAGTAAGAGGTAGGTGGTCATCAGACGATAGCACCTTATACAACTGTGCCACAGAGGACAATTCACCTAAGATGATAACTATTCATAAAGTTAATTTTGAAATTACTTTCACATTGATTGTGAATCTGAATATATTTTTTCTAATTCAAATAATTCACACCTGATGTCTTCCTGGTTAAAATACTAAACCTGGCCCGAAAGGTTAAGTTTGTTTTTTTTATGCTCAACTCAAATTCTTAAACAAAATAAAGCACACAAAAATTTGAGTAGTCTTCAAATTTTCCAGTATTAATATGCAGGTTTCTAGTAGAGTTTGTTCATTTTCAAACTATGAGTTGAGCAATTTGGAACAAAGTTTTCTAACTTCTGACCCAGATTTTTCAAAACAATGTTATTATATCTGACAGATGTCATTTGTTAAATGGGCAGGTGCCAAACTGATGGTTTCCATTGAGTAACTTCAGTTAGGATTGAGCTATTTGAATAAAACTCTGTACATGTATTTAGGTAGCTTTAATCAAGAAGAAGGCTTAGATAGCATGTGGGAGAGTCGCTGGGGTCAAGGTCAATGTTGCTAAAAATAGTTTGAGCTCATTAACTGAATGAAGGAATGAAACTTCATAAGTAACTTGTATTGTGACAAAGGTTCAAAGTACAAGTCATGTACTTAACTTTTTGGGGGCAGTTTTTAAATTTTGATAAATCTTGATATACTTACTTAAACTGTATATATAACAAATGGAACAAACTGAACAGAGCCTATTGTTTTTGCATACCGAGAATTGGATTACCATACTCACATATCAATATTGTTTATAAAGATTATAAATATAACAAAACAGTAACTTGAGTGGTTGTGTAGTTGATAGAATGTTGACCGCTCAAGCCAGAGGTTGTGGGTTCAATACCCAGCTGAATCTGATGCCTCTGAAAAACAGCACTCAATATCCAGGTACTTCCCACTCTAGAGTGGTTCAAATAAATTATAAGTTTTCTTCGCAACCGAGCTGAAATAAATAAGTATAAACTTAAAGAGGCTTCACTTATATCGCTGAATCCTTTTCAATATAAGCAGTATGACTGCACATTTATACCAAACATCATATATTACGGATATTATAATCAATGATTTATATTGTATTTTATCTCTGTAGTGTAAAAGTATTTAATTTTGTTGACCAAATACTGAGTCAAGTCCCGCGATAAAGTCATTTTTGGCCAGTATAGGGTTATGCTAAAACACTGACGAATGAAACGGAGAATGCCTACCAGTGTATTAGCAAATTTCTCATAAATAAGTTATACTATGAGGACGAAGTTGTCCATTATATTTGAATGGGCACTTCCTCTTTGTGATTCAATGAATTTGCCATCATTTGCCGAACAGAAATGATGCATAACTGTAATTATTGTTGTTTCATGCAAATTGTACTGGTTTAGAAAAAATCTTGTTATATACAGATCTCTGACATGGCTGAACACTTATCCATAGCACAAAGTATCCCTTTACTCCTTAGATACACGTTTTCCTGCACCAATCACAGAAGGCCTTTCAAAACAGTGCAGGAAGAGTTCAGATTGCTCGTAACGAGCAATCTGAACACTTCCTGCACTGTTTTCCACTCTGTCAGCTAATATAAACATAGTTCACCCAATAATTCAAAAGATTTCTATATTAGGTGTCCAAAAGCGTCTATATTAGAGGTGTCCAAAGGCGTCTATTTGAAGTAAAGGGGTATTGTATATTGAAAAACTATAAATATCAGTTGTTTAACATGGCGTATTGTTAAAATGGTGTTGTTTTTTCTGTCTCTAGATTTCTGGCATCGATGAAGCCACTGCTATCAGATGAGGAGTTTATTGAACTGTTAACGGCAACAGAAACATTCCGCATAAAGGAAGGTCCGCAGTTACACAACTATCTTCTACAAAGGTAAATATGTGATGCACCTACAAAAAACTGTTAAGCGACAAATAAATTTTCATTGCTTGCTGCTTTCACCAATAGCTGGCAGGGTGTAGTCGAACACAGTGAATATTAATGAGTCTATGGTCATACCCCGGCATTGCTATTGCGTGCTTCATATTGCAACTTATAGGACATTAAAAAAAGGAAGCAAAAGCTAATTGAAATCTCGTGAATTTTAAATTGCTTAATTTTCAGTCAAAATTCGACTTGGCCATCCTTTGTTATTTGAGATTTGACTGAAATTCTGAATCTGCCTATGGGCTCAGTGTAGTTAAATTATATTGTATAAAAGTTAATTGGTCCCTTTTCTCAAATATTACACAGTAGAACTTCATTGGCTGGAACACGGATGGCTGGAACACCACATTAAGCTTGAACCACTTAGCTGTTGCAGGCCGAATTCCTGTATTGATGTATATACATGAATGGTATGATGTTGAGCAATACTTTGCTCAAACAACCCTTAACTCAAACTAATTCCTCCAGTCTGCAGCTTCGAGCCATCAAAGTTCTACTGTATTAGGAAATTTAGATACAGAAACATTTAAAAAATCATATGTTAAGAAATTGAATATTTTTGTAATTTTTAGGTGAAGGCTCAACAGTTGAGTTCTTCTGATCCCCATGTGTCCATCTGTTTGTTGTTTTATCTTAAATATTTTGCTTCAAATAACCTTTTCACTGAAACTGCATGGCAGATATTCATCAAATTTGGTGTGAAGCATTCTTACATGAAACTCTCTCAAGTTTGTTCAAATCATGACCCTAAGGTCAAACTTGACCCCTCCCAGGGGCATATCAGTTAACACTGAAATTTTGATTTAAAATACTGTCATGAAATGACCAGCCAATATTCTGTGGAATCATTAATTTTTGTTATGTTTGGTTCAAGGGCTTGATTTCGTTAAAAATTAAGTTGAGAAAAGTCAAAAAACAACATCAGCGGTATCATTCATATTTCAAGAACATTTATTCAAGACCTCTGCCTGCACACGCAACAGTCAATGTTTATAGCCACAGGTGCTTCTGTGTTACAAGTTTTTAATAAACTGATATGCAAACAACATTGGAGAGAATTGGTATAAGTTGAATGCTTATTGTTGAGTCTAAGTTTGTTAATACCGTATATCGTCGGCCATAAGTCGAATTTTTCAGACTCCAAAATCACTCTCTGAATCCCTACTCGACTAATGGCCCCGTCCTAGTCCCGAATGATGATTTTTTTTACCAACGGTCAGCTCCTACTGAAGTTTTGAACGTCGAATTTCAGTTTCAGCAACAGTCTATATGAACAATGACACCAAAGTGCAGAATTGAATTACACTCTTGTCAATCAACTATGCATCTCGCAAACACAAAGGATGATTACGTCATACGTGGAAAGTTACTTTGTTCATGGAAAACTCTGATTGACAGTTGAAAAAAATGATCGGTTTCAATTAGACGCTTGATGTTTTAACTCTATGCAAGGGAAACCTTGATCTTGGTCAGCCGAACGATTGCGTTGCCTAGCAACCTATACGATGTTGGCACGGGGTGTAAACATATATGCCGAAAATTGCCTTGGGATATTTGGGTCAGAAGTAACCGATTATTGCAATTTGCATTCCCACATATGTGGTGACACTTATCCACGGATTACAGAATATACCAAATATTCAACAGAAGACTGCATTTGTTTGTCGGCATCATATTTGCCGTTGATTCGATAACGGTACATGAACGTATACTGGCGTAAGGTCAGTTGTGAGTGCAGGCAATCGCTACTGTAGGAATTTTAATATTTAGGTGACCCAAATCTCACCCACTTCCTTTTCGAAAATTCTGGGTCGACTTAAGGAAGGGTCAATGCAAAAAACTGAGATCTGAAGGTCAAAAAGTCCCCTCGACTTATGGCCCGACTCGCCTTATGGCCGACGATATACGGTAGGTAATAAATACACATTCATCTTGTATAGAAATTGATGAATATATGCAGTAACGTACAGTAATAGCATTCTAACATATCAATGCAGATATTAATTTAATATTTGTCCATAAATAGTAACTAACTGCACACACTAGATAGAAAATATTGGTTTAGGAAATGTTACCCTTCTTTCTGGGTGCAGGTATACTCTTTGCAGAATGGCTATAATACAGTTATGGCAAAGATTTAAGTTACGGGAATTTGATTTTGTTTTTGAGGCTCCCCAGAAAATCAACGAAAAATTTATCCCCCAAGAAAATGAATGATTTTACATTGGAAGGGTTTCAAGTTTGTTGAAATGAAGGTGCTAGGGTCCATAGGAGCCCAGTAAAGGGACTTTGTACACAAGAATACTGTGGGAAAACAGGAAATTCTTTCATTCTTTTTTAGGTATAAGTTTTAAAGCCATAAGCGTTAAGACTAGATCCTTTAAAGAGAATGTAATACCTGTAAGGGGTCTGCAGTTGCTCTTAAAGTGATAGAATTGTGAATATTCAAAGATTTTTTTTCTCAAGAACTGACTAGCTTGATAAGTACACATATATGACATTGTGGATTAAAGATCTCTATGAATAGGGGTTTCAAGTTTGTTCAAGCAAAAGGGCCCAGTAATGACACTTGATTTTTACATCTTTAGTAATACTATAGGAAAATAGGAAATTTTCATCTTTTTGTTTTTAGCTCGCTGGGACCAAATGTCCAGGAGAGCTATTGCCATGACCCCTGCGTCGGCGGCAGTGGCGTCATCTGTAGACACCCAGGTTAAACTTTTGCGTTTAGTTGTCAGAAGTATTGTTTAGTCATATTAGTTGAGAATGGTTCCTTCAAAGGGGAGTAAACATCTATAAAGGGCCCCAAAAAGACATGAAATTGAGAAATTTCAAAAATCATCTCAAGAACTGATGAGCCAAATTTCATCATATGATCTATATAAGTAGGGTGTTTAAATGAGTTCAAAGAAAGGGACTAGGGTCCATTGGAGTCCAGTAAGAAGACTTTAATTTTTACAACATAATGCTATTTGGGGAACAGACAGTTCTTACAAATTTTTCAAAGTTTTGTTTATTCAAAATTTGAAAAAAAATTACAAGAGAATTCTGGTGAGCCAATTTGGCCCACTTTTATTTATCTGTTAGTATTGTGGTATTTGATTGCTAGAATAATTGTACTTTACAATGAGAGTTGGTTTTATATCTGCTATGTAAACCACCCTATTACACAGATGTGGATATCCTCCGACCAACGGACAAGGATCCACCGTGAAGTACCTACCTGACTGGTCAAGGTGCAGTAATACGCAACGCTTTCCCTCTCCCATGTATTCATGGCTTTGCAAAAAAAAATACAGCAGGAAAGAAATGAAAATTTCAATAATTTAATTAGTAAAGTAAAAATAGTCTCTAGTTTATGAGAGATTTGTCTTTTGGCCATAATGATAAAACAAACTGTCTCAGAGTTGGTGACCAGGACTTTGAGTCTGTTGCCATGTAAGTAGAGGGACTATGAACCACATGCTTCATAGTCTGGGTGACCAGTTTTCCTTTCTTTTACTTATCTTGTAATTACAGGAACTTTAAAGAAACTGTCACAGTAAGGGTGGCCAGGACTATTAAAAACTGCTGCAACCTGGGTGACCAGGACTGTCTATTGGTTGCCTTGTAGTTATAATGATTATGAAGAAAATGCTGCAGTCTTGGTGACCAGAACGGTCTATTGGTTATTTTATAGTAATGGGGACTGTAGACAAACTGCTGCAGTCTGGGTGACCAGGGCTTTGTGTCAGTTACCTCGCAATTGAAGTGTCTTGACAACCAGCCGACCAGGACTTTGTCACAGTTGCACAGTACATTTCTAACTATGTTTGGTGGAGCTTATACAAACATTATATTGTTTTTGTTGGAGCTTAACATTATAATTATTGTTTTGAACATTCTGCCAAGCAATAACTGATTATTAGCAAGGAAAAAATCATAATTGAATTTATGCATGTGATATTGGTATAACTGTAAATGATGCACTGTTCGCTAGTGTATTATGTTATTATGTTCACGGATGTAAAAACTGAGGTAAAATAAATTGCTTAGGGACAACATAATTATAGCATCTATAAAAGTGTTTTATAGATCTAAGTACAAGTGTATCTTGTATCAGATGAAACAGTTTACTACATGATATTTAAACATGATTTTCAACTTTTATGTGATTATCCAGTATTTGTAATAAAGCGCAAAGAAAACCACAACAGACTTACCACATTATGTCTGTGATGCAGTAGTTATGTATGGTGATTATATTAATTGATGATATAGTTACACAAGATTTATGTCGGGTTAAATCATGTTTTTGCTGTATGGTGGTTAGCATCGCTTTGAACAATTTTTTAGTCATATTGCGATAGTGTCTTCTTGAGACAGTATTCTAAGCGTTTCCATATTGGAGTATCATGCAGCAGACACATGGTATGATACCCCACCCAGTCACATTCTACTGATACTGGATCAACCAGACCTAGATCTATCCTCTAAATGTTGAGCGCCAAGCTAGGAAGTTTCTAGTACCATTTTTTATGTTTCACCAACATATTTAAGTATATACTTAAATACTTAAAACTTGAGTCAAAGAAGAGCATCCAAGTGATCATGACTGATTCTAGAAAACCTGTACATGTATATGGTTTCATTGACATACATTCAAGAAAATGAGGGTAACAAGTCAAATTAAGCTAATCGATGTAAAGGAATTAATTGTTGTATATATATATTGGCTGCTTTTGCAAAACATTGTCTTTCCTGCTGTCATTGTATGGTTGTCCGCCTGAGTTTGCTTTCGGAACTTGATGTTTTGTTTTCTTAATTATTTCACTTCTCTTCACAAAAACAAGATATACTAGTGGTGTAAATACCTTTGAATAAAATAAACAAAAAATGTTATGCGGGGAGGGAGTGTAGTGGATAGAGTTGGCTGTTCACACTAGAGGTTGCAGGTTTGATCCCCACCTGGACCGATGCCTCTCAAAAAACCAACTCATAAAAAAATGTAAAAAAAAAACCAGCATAAATTCATCAAAACTTTTTTAAATACTTTTAATAGCGAAATAACCGCAAAGGTTGTAGGTTCGAGTCCCACTCACTCTAAAAACTTTATGTGAGAAACATTGCCAGTTACTGATGGTTCTACTTGGGTTCAGTTTGAAGTCTACCCCCACCAATAAAACTTAAAATGCCATATATAAACATATTCAAATGTCTTACTTTGATTAAACTAGTCTATATTAAATGCACAGCATTGTAAAACTGTTGCTACCTGCAACTCTAAAACAAATTAGATGCTTCTTGCACAAAGCAGCTGCCTACAACTCAGAATTTCTGGTCTAATTCATTGTTGACAATGTCAAAATTATATTGGTTTAAAAATATTTATTGAAGAAATGGGTGTTTAGGGGTGAAAAGTCACTAAAAATTGTACTTTTATTTGGGTTAGAACATGTTTTTCCTTTGAAAGCTGAGATTTTCATTCTCACTCTTAACGTTTTGTCAAAATGCGTAATCTTGATCTTCTAGAAGCTTTCATTACTAAGTACAAATAATATGCAATCACCTGTATGAGAAAGCTAAATAAACTGGTACTCGTCTATATTTTCACTAGCAATAGCTTGTGAGGCATGAATCGTAATAACTGGGAACCAGTTTATCTCGCTATTCGTGTTTACCGAAATAAAGGAAATATGAAACAGCTGTTTGGATATGTATGTATTAGCAATGTTTAGAGAGAAAGAAAAATATTATTTGCGTAATGGGTACGCATAATAACAAAATTGGTTGCGTTTTCCAAACATATATGAGTAGAATATGTAAATACGCATCTTGTCTTGAGCACTGTAAAATGCTTAATATAATCTTATTGTAAAGTTATTCTAAATATCAAAGGAGGGGTGTAACTTAACCCTTTACTCCATAGATACGTGTTTTCCCGCACCAATCACAGAAGGCTTTTGAGAAAACAGTGCAGGAAGAGTTCAGATTGCTCGTAACGAGCAATTTGAACACTTCCTGCACTGTTTTCCACTCTGTCAGTTAATATAAATATGATTCACCCATTCCTGATACGTGGTGAATTATTGCTTTCATTTTGGAAAATTCCAAGAAACTGCTTATGGAGCAAAGGGTTAAGGGTTAAGGGTTAGAATTTGTGGTACAACCAGTTTGCTTGCTATAGATGAGCAATAAGATATGTTTATAAATCTCTGATGTGGTTAAGTGTAGGACTCCTATGATTGGATTCCAATATCCATGCTCCTGAACAACAGTGACGTGGAGTGTATTGTCCAGTGGTAGACTATCAGACACAGTGTTTGAGGATTGTAGGTTCAATCCTCCACCACGGCTGGCTGTAGTGTCCTTGAGCAAGACACATTACCAGCATATGTACTGGTACTTAGTACTGGTTCTACCAAGGAAGGCAATGAGCATGATTGTCTAAGTTGTAAAAACTTGTCTTATAATCGATGTTAGATAAATCAGTTTAAAACACAACCTTAGTGATAAAGCATTTTGAAAGGATAATGGTTTGGCTCAGATTCATGTATTTGTTATCTTATTAATTCTTCCACAAAATCAAGGGATATCTTATTTAGTCTGTATAGTTTGGAAAAAAAAGGATATATATATATATATATATATATATATATATATATTAAAGAAAACCTGAAAAGATTATAATTATATAAAGCTGTTGATCCCTGATTGTTAAATACAAGAAGTTTTCCATTTCCCATATCTTACCTGCACAGAAACGCCACAGTTGTATCCATTGTGATATCCTTCAAATTCGTATCGCACCTCCTTATTTCTTTCTGAATGAATGTTCACTTCAGGTAAGACTTTTATTTCACAGCTTTTAACCAACTGAATTTCACAATCATACTCTCAATAGCTGCTTTTAACCAATTAAATATCACATACCGGTACTCAACAGCTTTTGACCCAATGAATATCACATACCGGTACTCAACAGCTTTTGACTGAATGAATATCACATACCGGTACTCAACAGCTTTTGACCGAATGAATATCACATACCGGTACTCAACAGCTTTTGACCAAATGAATATCACATACCGGTACTCAACAGCTTTTGACCGAATGAATATCACATACCGGTACTCAACAGCTTTTGACCAAATGAATATCACATACCGGTACTCAACAGCTTTTGACCGAATGAATATCACATACCGGTACTAAACAGCTTTTGACCAAATGAATATCATATACGGTTACTCAACAGCTTTTGACTAAATGAATATCACATGCCAGTACTAAACAGCTTTTGACCAAATGAATATCTTATACTGGTACTCAACAGCTTTTGACCAAATGAATATCACATACCGGTACTCAACAGCTTTTGACCAAATGAATATCACATACCGGTACTCAACAGCTTTTGACCAAATAAATACCACATACTGGTACTCAACAGGTTTTGATCAAATAAATACCACATACCGGTACTCAACAGCTTTTGACCAAATGAATATTTTATACTGGTACTCAACAGGTTTTGATCAAATAAATACCACATACCGGTACTTGACAGCTTTAAATGCTGAGTTATATTCATTGGAATTAAAGTATTTCTAGGTAAGGATATATACACACAGTATTACCAAGCACTTTATCATCATCTATTCCTATACATAGGATTTGGCTTAAATGAAACAGTTGATGGAGGTGCAGGTCCTCCGAGGCTGAGTGATCTAAGGTGCTGCCATCTGGTGATAACTTACCTCTCGCCACTGAAGTAATTTCAGCCCACTGCTCAGTCCAAAAACTTTTATGTGAGAAAGTTTGCCAGCTACATATGGAAGTTATAACAATTAATTGAATAATCTAAACTAACTGTTTTGTGAAGTCATCAATGTTTGTTTTTTAACTGCGCATCATTGCTGTGTGTTAAATGCACCTTAATAATAATACAGACATGTATTCACTTGGCTTTATTACTTGCATTGCTTTTTAATTTGCTTCATGTTGACACAATCCTCTGCTCTTTTTATCACACATAAATGTAGGTAAACTGTTGATGTAAAATGTACATAGAGATGTCAGAAGCAGAATGTCAACATTTCAAAATTGTTGTTTAATACGAAAGAAAACAATAATACCAGAAACTAACAAATATGGAATATAGAGTTATTTAATTAAAAGTAACACAATGTATTGAAAGAAATAAATAGGTACATCTGTGGCCGAGTGGTTGAAGGTGCTGTCGTCTTATAATCACTTACCTCTCATTGCTTAGGTCGTAGGTTTGAGTCCCGTTATGTCCAAAATCTTTATGTGAGAAAGTTTGCCAGTTACTTATGGAAGGACGGTGGTTCTACTCAGATTCATTTTGAGGTCTTACTCAATAAAACTGGATATGCAAAAAAATCTCAAATTGCATCTGAGGTCAGAATTCTCCTGTTAGTAGACAGGTGTATATTTGATACCATTGGCCTGGACCAGTCATTTGTTACTAATACAAAGACTAGTAATAGATACATAAACTACTTTCCAAGGCCATTCAGCTCTTTAAAAGGATAATGTCAAGTATGTTTACACTCTTATGAAATGAGCAAGTAGTGAACTTTATCACTTAGAAATTTCTATAAATACAATCACCAAGAACAATCTGACAGCAGTGATATACCAAATAAACACAAACCTGTACATGTTTCTGCCTGAGTAAATACAATCAATATGTTCCAATTGATGAAGTTTAATTAATTTGACTATGACCGACTTCCATACATTATAGGTATCAATTTGCAGTGAGGACAAAGGCTGTATTATGTGACCATTTTAGACTCCTCTCGATGAACGTAGTATATATACAAAAGTGCAAAATTCCACCCAGAACAAAATGAGACGGGGCCTGTCAGTATTGGTTTATTGAGGACGGTGTTTAGCATTGCTTTTAACAATTTTTCAGTCACATTGCAATGTTGTTTACCTGAGACAGTATTCTGAGCATTGCCACACTGGAGTATCATGCCAGACACATGGTATGATACCCCACCCAGTCACATACTGACATTGGGCCGACCAGACCCAGAACTACCCTCTAAATGCTGAGCACCAAGCCAGGAAGCTTCTGGTACCATGTCTCAAGTCTTTGGTATGACCCGGCTGGGGATCGAACCCACAACCTACCGCATGTAAGGTAGACACTCTATCATTGGATTACCACTGCGGTCATCCTGGAAAAAAGAGAGCCCATGTAAATGAGGAATAATACATTGAATTTTTTTTAATTGTTGTCAGACATAATCCAACACTGCTTCTGATTGATAATGTATTGAAGTGAATTTATCAGGATTTTTCAAAATTTTAGAATTGAATAAAAACATTTTTTTCTCCACTATAGCATGCCTATAATTATATACTCCCTGACCCTGAATTGCCCAACAGCTATCTTTTTAAACATGCCAAAATAAAATATTGGACAGGGATTTCCTAACTCGGGCTACATGCCTAGGTTAGACTAAAATAGAATTCCCGCTTAAAATTGCAACACATTTTGTGATGTATTAAATGAGTGACGTGATTTTATTTTGATTTCAGTTTGATCCGTAATACAGGTTTACATGTAGTAAAAATTTATTCATCTTAGAAAAGGTTTGAATGTTGATGTGAATGTCATCAAGCAGTGTTTAGTGCCATCTATCTTTAGAATGGAGATTTCATTTCAGGTTTACCACTACGATTTAGATATCAATTTTGGAGGATGTGACAATACCTTACCATTCGGACATTATTTATTAATGATAATGAGAAATTATGTTTTTTATCCATTTAAAAAATAATTTCATTTTTTAAGAGGTTTATGGCATTTTTCCCTGATATACTCCCTTTAAAATCATTTCCATGATATAGACCCATTTTAACATATCTACCTATTTCAGATATAGACGCATAGTTCTATCATGATAGAGATGCATTTTAATGTCTCTACATATTCTCCAATTTCCACGCATAGTTCTATCAGCGTATTGAAGCCCTCCATTTTCAGCTGCAAAAATATTACAACTGACTATTCAGTAACCGGATGTTAATTTTCAATGTTTTCATTTCACTTATAAGTAAATTTACACGTTACGTCAAAGTATTATTTTTAATAGTGTCCAATCATGCGAAACCAGATAACTTGTGAATGCTAAGCTCTGGAATTTTACTGACTTTGAAATTGGAATTCCTGATTGTAGAAAAGATCAAGGTCAAATTCCATGTTCTAAAAATGCTAAACTGTATATTTTTGTGTTTTTGGTAATTATGCATTCTAAATGTTGGAACTTTGGTAGAGTAATATATGGAATGACTGTTTATATTGGTGCAGCGTGTTCTTATTTACACAGTAACATCTGTGTAGTGGCTGAGTTAGCTCAGCACATAATATGATTATACAATTTGCGCCATTTGTGATAAAAAACAAAGCACCTAAGATGCAAAGACACTGCCTAGATCAAACACTGAAAGCAATTGTATTGATTCCTATGAAAACATGCATTTAGAGTACCTGTACGCTATTGTGTATGGTTAGAATATAATATATATCTATAAATGTTTTATTTTTTCCAGGTCTGTAAGCAAGAGGAATTGGTTGTCAGATATATGGCTTCAGTTGGCTTACCTAGGTTGGCGAGAACCTTGTGCAGGTAGTTTTCTCTACAATCATACTTCTGAAACAGTTTATTTACCTGATATCCTATATTAATTATTGATGGATAGTTTAACACTGGCTTTATATGCCAAGACAGTAGTGTTGTGGTCTCAAGATCACTTGCCTCTCAAAACAGCAGTTGTAAGCTCAAAACTCCATTCTAAAGTGCAGGGAGTGATACGAACCACTCATAAGTCAGTATACTGGGTAGAACCCATACTGGGGGTTATATGATTGGACCCATGACCTTTTGTGTGAGTGACCCAACACTATCAACTACACTCTTTAATATATATACATGTATATGATTTTATATACATGTCTTCCTCCACCAATAAAAACTTGAATCATTTATATATATATATAAAACCTATAAGGTAAATTATGCTTCATAATTAATTTTACACTAAATTATTGTTTGATTGTGAAGAAAGTTGAAGAGCTAATCTGAGCCTCTCTCAAGTCTGTTTTCTGGGTAAAACAATTACTGAGTTATTTTTTTTATTGAAGCCATAACCTCTGGCATGAACTGCCTTGACTCTATGTATAAAAAATTAGCAGTTAATCTTAATAAAATGTAAATCGAACATAGAAATGGAATATTTACATCCCTGCGACTGCTGCTTGTGATACATGTTGGTACATGTTGTAAATGTTTCGTCTACCTGTTGTTTAATATCTCATTAGTTACAATGATCTTTCACCGGGCCCAATTAGCTCAGTCGACAGCGCTTCTAACTACCAATCCAGAGGTTGTGAGTTCACATCTCTGCCTGGCAATAGTCTCCTTGATGATTGATATACATCATTGTGTCTCATTGTCATTCGTCTCTCACCACTGATTAAAGTGAGAAAGATATCAGTTACTTGTGGAAATGGGGTGTGCTTGAGTACTGGATCTGTGGAAATAGTTGTTAGGTAAACTGATCGTCTATTTGCCCTCAATGGCGTAAAAAATTACGCTGAATATTCAGTCAGTCAATTCAACAATGATCTTTTACTTTCAATACAAGTGGTCTCTATATAATGTTTTTTTTGCTGCTATATCTTTGATTCTGTTATTACAATATTGTGTTTTTTTCTTTTAGTAAATGTGAATTGTTATGCAATGGACAGAAAAGTACAACCCACAACAAACCAGTTAGCGAGAGCTGCGGCTCTTGTATATAATATAACAGCGTAAGTGTTTTCTAATTTATGTGTTTATTGCTTTCTGTGAAATATAACTCACTGTAATGTTGACATTAAGTGACAATAGTGGTAAGTTTTCCCTTGTATCTTCACAAAGAAATAAAAAATATTCCTGCTATATGAGATGTGTTAAGAAAGTTTGGCTTCATAAATTTTTGTCATTGGCATTTAGATAAAGAAAACGTGAGAAAGAGCCAAACCTGTCTTAATCAACTAGTCAAGGGAAGGGGTAAAAGTGGCCTTTAAAGACAGGCTGTTGCTTAATACAGGTTAATTTGCTCTGAAAGCATATTAATAAGAAATAGCAAATGTGGCTATTTAAGACGAGTGACAATATGTTGTATCCATACATGTATATATACACACACTGGCAATCTTTAACTCCTAGTATGTTGTCCACATCATTTAGGACATCCACAATGTAAACCCAGGTCAGCCTTTAGGTCATAATAAATTAATTGCTGGATTATCACCCCCACCCCCGTCTGTCTCCTAATTTTCATAAAAAAATTTTTTTTTTTAAAAAAAAACAAATACACAACAAAAACTTTAAAAATTATTATTACACAGCAGAAATAATAAGTGTAAAACTTGTTTATTTATAGTTATTACACAGGACTTCGTGAAGAAACCCTGGTACCCCAATATATGCAGGACCTGATACCAATAACCATGGAAGGATATAGGTAAGGCTCTTTTTTGTACATGTAAGTCGCAGATTTACATGTACATATTTAAATACACTAACCATACATTGCATAAGCAATAATGAGATTTTTACTTTGAAAATGTTCTGTCACCTAACTTCTGCTTTTCACTCCCTGTAACAACTAATCATTAAGGTAGGAGAGATTTATTGTATTTATTTAAAGATCACTAGTTCGAGATCAAGGTCGCTTACCAGTAATAGAAATTAGTTTTTTTGCCATAGCTTTTGAAAACTTGCACAGAAAGGTTGGTATCAAAAAAGTATTGTCATATTGATTTCTTTGTAGGTCAAGGTCACAGTGATTCAATATTGAAAACTCATTTCTGCATCATAACTCATAAACAGTTATTTCATGCTACTAAGGGCTTATGCAATTTCACTTTTTTAACCTGCAAAGAATGGATTGATTACCTGCATTTATTGTTTGAAATAAATTTGAATAAACATATAATGCTATGGTTTTGTAATGATGATTACTGTATTCCTCCTAATAAACGCTCCTGCCCTAATAGTTGCGCCACAATACCAGGGCGAGGGTCGCAGGTATTATATTTTGCGGAAAATTATGTTTACGGAATGCAAATGATAAGCAAGTGTAGAAATGCAAGATTAACACTTACCTTTTTTTAACCATTCATTTTCAATTATTTTGATAGTTCGTTTAAACCCAGTTACATGCAGAAGTCAAATTCCGTCTACACTGCTTAGTTTATCCTGCAAATATTATTGATTTGCGATTCGAATTGAACTGACAAGTAGTGAACAACGTTTGCCACTGCAAACTCATGACTTAATCCACATAGAAATCATTGATTTTAATGTTATTTGATGATTTTATACCAATTTGACGCACTTTTCTAAAAAATAATGTTGTAAATCTTTTTTGAAAACTTTAAAAATTGCATATTTTGGGCTTAAATAGGTGCACCCCATCTGTAAATAGGTGAAATACTGTAGCTAATTTCTTAAAATGTTCTTTGATTATTAAAACACTGCAAAAATTCTCCTATTCTTTCTTACAGAAGGTCTCACAGTACGGTGCGTATTCCACGGCCAGGTATGGATGAGATAGTTACGTACAAAGATCAGAAACATATTGTGGTGTACAGAAAGGGTGTGTACTTTAAACTGGATGTGTACAAGACGGACAGCGATGGCAAGGAAGTACAAGTGTCCATCGAGGAACTGTACGCTCTTCTACAACAGATCACTGAGCTGGCAGAAGGTCAGTCAGATTATTAGTGGAGTTCAAAATCAAAATTATTTTCAGAATAAATGGAGAGGGTCCTGCGTGGCCGAGTGGTCTAAAGGACCGTCTCGAGATCACTTGTCTCAGTGCTAATTTCATAAGTTCGAGTCCCGCTCACTAAAAAAAACAACTTTATGTGAGAAAGTTTGCCAGTTACTTGCCGTTGGACAGTGGTTTTACTCAGATTCATTCTTCATTGGTCCTCCACCAATAAAACTGGATATGCCATATATAATCTGAGGTCTTCCTCCACCAATAAAACTGGATATGCCTTATATAACCTGAGGATTTCCTCCATCAATAAAACTGGATATGCCATATATAACCTAAGGTCTTCCTCCACCAATAAAACTGGATATGCCATATACAACCTGAGGTCTTCCTCCACCTATAAAAACTGGATATGCCTTATATAACCTGAGGTCTTCCTCCACCAATATAAACTGGATATGCCTTATATAACCTGAGGTCTTCCTCCACCAATAAAACTGGATATACCATATATAACCTGAGGTCTCCCTCCACCAATAAAACTGGATATGCCATATATAACCTGAGGTCTTCCTCCACCAATAAAACTGGATATGCCATATATAACCTGAGGATATGCCATATATAACCTGAGGTCTTCCTCCACCAATAAAACTGGATATGCCATATACAACCTGAGGTCTTCCTCCACCAATAAAAACTGGATATGCCATATATAACCTGAGGTCTTCCTCCACAATTAAAACTGGATATGCCATATATAACCTGAAATGTGTTGAAAATAGCATTAAATTCTATTTAAAAAAAACATAATTAAAAAAAAAGCACAAATGAGAAGTTGGGTAGTATGATACTGCATACATACTGTATATTAGGCCATCCAAAATGTTGTGTTTGCTGTGCTCTGACTCAGTAATTTTTATGTGAGTAGGTCGGAAGCTATATTTTTTGCCAGATTCTTATTTATTTATTGTCATTTTGAACAAATATGGACAGGAATCATTAAAAAAAGGTTCTAATGCTTTCAAAGTCACTAAAAAATGTTTTAGGTAGATGCAATTTGAGTGGGTAGGTAGGAGCACAGCAAACAATATTTTATACTTTAAGTAAGGCCTAAACTACATGTATTTTCTATTTGTGAACATTCCATTTTCATTGTACTGAAATCTTTAGATTAATTTATTTTCCTCACTAACTACATACTTTATGTTCTCTCGCAGGTTTGTCAATGTGGTAATTTTAGGTTTCAGAAAAGGGTGCAAGTGGATAACCTGATACAGTACAGATCTCCAAAATTGTGAATTGCAACACTGACTGATTTGCTTGTTACCAAATGTTTTTTCTCTTATGTTTTTCAAAACTTTTTTTCTGTTTCCACAAAGAGTCGTCTATGGCAGTGTACTGTCCGAGGTACCATCTCAGATCACTTACCTCAAACTGCCGAGATATTGGGTTTGAGCATAGCTTGGTCAAAAAAGATTTTGTCGGAAAGTTTCTAGGCCCCAGTTTCACTAAACATCTCAACTTTCATAATTTCCTCATTTTTATGGAATCCTGCAACTTTATTGATATTGATGATGTTGTATGTTAACCTTTACCAATAAGTACAGATGTGTATATGGTCATTTAATATGTGATGAGTTCAAGTAACCGTTTAGAGAAATTGAGATTATTGAGTTGAGGAAACTGTCAGCTTGAGAAGTTAAGTGAAACCTGCACAAGCTACATGCACTTGCAGAGGACGGTGGTTCTACTCGAGTTCAATTTAAGGTCTTCTGTCAAAACAAACCCCAGCTGGATGTCACATACAACCTGTATTGTGTTGAAAATTGTACCCCATAAAAAATGTTTCAAATATATATATTTTTTTTTATAGATGCCAAGGATTTCTGCCCCGTGGGTGTATTTACAGCACAGCATAGAGATTATTGGGCAAAGGTAGGACACCACTAGTTACAGGGTTATAATGTAGTCTATTGGGCAAAGGTAGGGCACCACTAATTACAGGGTTAGAATGTAGAGATTATTGGGCAAAGGTAGAACTCAACTAATTACAGGGTTAGAATGTAGAGATTATTGGGCAAAGGTAGGACACCACTAATTACAGGATTAGAATGTAGAGATTATTGGGCAAAGGTAGGACACCATTAATTACAGGGTCAGAATGTAGAGGTTATTAGGCAAAGGCAGGACACCACTAGTTATAGGGTTATAAAGTAGAGACTATTGGGCAAAAGTATGATGCCACTAGTTACAGGGTTAGGATGTAGAGACTATTAAGCATAAGTAAAACTTTTATAAGTGTCAAAATAGTGCAAAACCCCAAAGTTTTCTTGGATGCCAGCTTGCCATTCAATTTGAAAGAATTATTTGCATTTTTTCTAGAATATAATTACATGCACCAAATGAAACTAATGTGTGTTTGCCATGCTGATAAAAAAGTAAGATACTTTCAGATAAATGAAGCTACCCTTCACCTATTTTACATAGACACTACAAATAACATAAATCCTATGAAAAAAAATTCATGTCATTTTGACATCAATACAATATACCAAATACTATATTGACAAAACTAGACCATTTTACTCAACTTAAATGGATTTTTTTGCTATTTACATGGTACCAATATGAATGGATATGAGAAAATACAAAAAAAATATTTATATCAATGCCACTAAAATCTACAAATTGAAAGTTGAAAGATAAATTCCACTTTTAAACACATATACAGATTTATGGTAATTTAATGTAAAGTTTAAGGAAAGAAAGAAAAACATTTCGATAAAATATAGAAAATTTTGCTTTGTTACGGACACTACAGAAAACTTGCTGCATCAAAAATAAAATAAAAACCACTACTGCGTGAAACTAACTGTATGCTCTGATTGGAGTTTTTTCTTCACAATGATGAAAAAATGCCAAGGACAGTTCCAATTTTCTTCCTGTTACTAATGACTCCTTCTTTACAATGGCTTCTAAACTATTACAGACATTTGTTCATGGCTTATCTCAAAAAAGGTTTCTTGTCAGTTTTGGAATCTATCTCAGAGTCAAAACAATTTCATGCCTTTGTATTAAGATGTGAAGCCACCTGTCCTTTCATGTGCTTCTTCTATTTATGGTCCAACATATCACCACTTTTTGTAGAGTGATACATACAATTAAAGTTATACAGTCAAACATGTCCAAAGCAGTCAGTTGGGGGAAGATCCATGGCAGGTAGAGACCATTGAGATTTCAAATCAATATTTGATTAACTGTCCTATTCAATTTTAGGTTACGGACACTACAAAAACACATACCCTTTCAATCTTAGGAAATTCTTCCCAGTTTCTGGTGTTATAAGAGTTACTTTGGTTTTATCTTTTACACATTGTATAAATATCAGCTGCTGATAATTATTAGAACAACACGGTCAAGACTTCTAGTTAAGTAAAGATTGAATAATGTTGTGCTGATTAGGAAAATGATGCTATTAAAAATCAAATGCAATCAATTATTTGCATCATCTAAAAGTTCCAAAAGTAAGGATAGTGTAAGAATACAAACATACCTGACATATTTAAACTTGATTTTTTAACTATTGACACAGCAATGAAGTGAGGCTATAAATTAAAGGTTACGGACACTACAGAAAACCTGTTTTATCCCCTCGCTCAGACAGTTTATCATTTACAGCCTAAAACTTTTTTTATTTTAAGTATACATCTAAGAGGCTAGTGCCAGAAATATTATTTGAGAGTATAGACTTTAATCCTTGTGATTTTAAGTCGGTTACGGACACTTTATGTTGTTTTTAAACAATTTTTTTCGATTTTAAAACTTGAATAACATTTTTTTCATTAGACAATAAAACATCCAGCCGTAGATTTTGTTCTTGAACCATTATATGGAGATACAAATGCATTATAACAGTAAAGAATAACATTTTGATTGCTATTTTTTTAAAGGGTAATGAAGCTTAGGTAACAATGAGAGAAAAGTGAAGTACAACTTTTACATCAGTTAACATATCTTTACTGAAATTTGTCATACAGCTATGAATTTTATATCACACTAATCAGGATAAAGTTGTCATTAGTTGAATATATTTAAATTCTAATATATCAGTTGATTTTATAAAGAAATAACTGTTCACAAAAAGGGTATTTTCAAGTGCAACGCCATAATGACAAAAAACAGCCCGATTTTGGTTTGACATTGAACCTGACGGTTCTCCGAAACGATTAAAGATAAAACCTTGAAAATTTCAGCCAATCACCAGAAATCCATTTCACACAGTTCAAACCAAGAACAGCGTGTAGTGAATCATATAGATGTACAGTCACCACAACATAACATATTTCTTATTGTGCCCTTTATTATGTTTTATCTGTCTGTATCTTTCTGTGGTCAAATTTATTTCTACTTGAATCTTTCTTTCTTGCCAGGTGCGTGAGAGAATTGTTGCCATAGAAACGAACAAAGAGAGTATCCATTGGATAGACAGTTCTATTGCATTCTTTGTGCTGGAAGAAGAATCTCCCAAGGTAACAACTAATCTTCATAACAAACCTATTATATGCAGCCACTTTAGGAAAATAGAAAAGTTGTCTCTAACAGTAGAGTGAAGATACATGGGTATTACTTTCCCGGCAGTGGTAGCATCAGCGACAACAATTCAATGTTAACTTTTGTGTTGAGTTGTGTTTCTCAGAAAACTTGACCTCTACTTGGAGTCCAAATTTGGTCAATGAATATATAATTGGTTGTTTTACTCAAAAACATGCAGCATTTTATCAGGTAACTTTGACCTCTACGAATGAATAACTTCTCTTGTACTTTGTTATTTTTGCGTTAAGCTCCGTTTTCCAAACTGTTTGGCGCGGAGTTGGCAATTTTGATCCATAGTTGTGTTATAGGTAGTACTACCCAAAACTATCCAGCCTTTTGTTTGTGACCTTGACTTTTTCTAATGAATTACCTAGTTTTGTTTTGCGTTAAGCGTCATTTCTCACAACTGTTTGACTTAAGTCACCAAATGGTTCATAACTGTGTAATGGGTATTAAGCTACAGAATATTTTCAGATGACCTTCATCTCTATGAATAATACATTTAGCCTACAAAATGTTATGTTTTCGTTTACACCCGTTTCTCAGAAATTGTGTGTTTACCTCCATGGGAGCGGGGAGAGATACATTATAGAGTTGCACTGGATCATGGAGGAGCCTCAACATTCTAGAAAATGATGATGCTCATAATTTTTTCCCCCCGATATTTTGCAAGTGAAGAGTTTATAAAGATAAATTATAAACTATCAATATTTGCTTTTGTTTTCCAGACCCTGGACGAGGAAGGAATATTTACCATGACTGGACATGGACCAAACAGGTAATATAAACGTTACTTCAGGATTCCATCATCAATCAAAAATACTCTGTACAGGCAAACTTGTATAAGTGGTCACCCTTACTGAACAGTCAATTGTCTTAAACAGCCATATTTGCTGTTTTCAATTTCTATGCTTTCAGAACAAATTAACCTGCATTAAGCACCAACTTGTTTTGAAAGGCTATTTTTGCTCCTTCCCTTGACTGGCTGCATAAGACATTCTGAAACAAATTTTATAAAAGGGTAATGCACGGTAATCAGAGTACACCCAGTCTGTGCCAAAGCTTAGAATTCCAGTCGTAAATAACAAGTCCTAAAATTTAAATTAAGTTTTATTTTCTAAATAAAATTATTCAGTTTTAGCAAAGACTTATGCAGAGGTCCTTGGTTTCAGTAAAGAAACTACTTAAATTTCTCCCAACATTATGCTTAGACTGTTCCATTTCGGTATGAAGTTAGAAATAATCCAGCTATACCTTTGGAAAACTTTTGTAGTGCATTTAAAAATGTCACAGATTTGGTATCAGACTATAATTTATTATATTTCACTTTTCAAGTGGTTGACTGGTGACCAATAAAACATATTCACTCATAGTAAATACGATATTTTGACCGTTTTCATTGTTTAATATTTGAAAAAGTCTTAATGAGACTTTGCAGGGAAAAGCGGTGTGTTTAAAAGCATGACATTTTGCAGGGAAAAAGCGGTGTCTTTAAAAGCATGACACTATGCAAGGGAAAAGTGGTGTGTTTAAAAGCATGACACTTTGCAGGGAAAAAGCGGTGTCTTTAAAAGCATGACATTTTGCAGGGAAAAAATGGTGTGTTTAAAAGCATGACAGATTGCAGGAAAAAAGTGTTGTCTTTAAAAACATGACATTTTGAAGTGAAAAAGCGGTGTGTTTAAAAGCATTACATCTGAAAAAAATATCGGGATTGGTAGACTGATTTACGATTATTTGTCACTGTTGAAAAGCACAGTTTTCGCAGTCCTATTCATGCCCTGGCAACACAGACCAGTTTGTCAAGATTTATGAAACATCCAGTGATTCAGCTTTTGTTGTGCCAAAAATATTGTACAATCAAGTTTTCATGATATTGAAGATCAGGAACTTCTGATTTTACAATACTTTGTCACATTTTAGAATAATTATACCTGGAAAATACATACAGTCAAACCTGTTTTAAACAGCCAGTCAAGGGAAGGAGCAAAAGTGGCCTTTGAAGGCAGGTTGTTGCTTAATACAGGTGAATTTGCTCTATAGGCATAGAAATGGGGAATAACACATGCGGGTGCTTAAGACTAGTGGCCTCTTAATAGAGGTGACGGCTTCCACAGTATTGACAGTACTTGCTTAAATGACTATGAAATGTTATTTTGAATGAATATTGTGAAATCATTAATTTTCTCTGGGTACTAATTTTCATGGATTTCGTGGGGAACCTAGACAACGGAATCAAATACCCATGAACTTAGTTTATGCTATGTAATGCTGTCAACATATAAATTACCTCTGTGTTCATATGCCTACGTGCAATAATCCATCCTTTATTTATATACTTTCTTCTGTCAATATCAATATATTGCATCAATATTTACATTGATAATTTTGTAAACAGTGTAAGAATTTTTTATACTCATATCATCTTTAATTCTACGTCCATCCGCTGATAGACGTGTGTGTGTAGCGAGATGTGTGATAACTTACCCCACTGTGTGTGTATATTTAAATCAAATGTCAGAGGTACTTAAAATAGACTGTCACCTTGTAGCTAAATGCTATAAAGTTGAAACAGTTTGAAACAATGTGATGTATAGACCTACGGTAAACATTATAAAAAAAGTGTAAAACATTGTAAAGGGACAGTAAGTATGCACTCGTACAAAGAAAACTAAAATACAAGTTTCTAGTAAAGTAATATCTTTTATTTAGTGGTATTTTTTATTTAATTTCATTGTTTCTCTTTATGATCATCTTTAATGAATAAAACAAACAAATCTCTTAAAAGTCTTAACACATTCATTTACTGTTCATTATCACAGTCACGTGATGTGGCACATACTATTGTTATTTACTGCAGGCCTGCCTTCTGAAACCCTATCTGGATTAGATCTCGTACTTCTCCTTTCCTCTCCTCTGGTTCGCATAACAATTAGTTCAATATCGTACTTGTATATCAGGGTACTAATTGGCATGTGTCAATTCTTATTGGCACAGCGAGGTGTGATATACCCTGACGAGCGATGTGTGTATTACAGCAGAGGTTAATTACTGGAACGCACTATGCAATGTCGAAAGTGTAAACTTAATTTTTTTTTTTTTATATTTATATTTTTTTTTTTTGGAAATAGGGTTTCAGCGTTTAAGACCCCGTGAACATGTCTTTGAAGTGGAAACCATGAAATTTAATACCCATGAAAATAAATGATTTCACAGAAAACAATATTTGAAGTCGGTTATACAACACTTATATTAGCAATCAACAGGTAGCAAATTATTACGATAAACAACCGTCTTGATGACATTGAAATAGGTTGTATAAAGCCTAAACAGGGTTATAGAATGTTTGAATTCAGACATAAAAACCTTAAAACTATTGAGATAAAAGTTTGCATGAATAGATAATCTGTACAGAGAGGGCCATAAAAGATAAAAAATGGCAGTCAAAGAGATAACACGTTTATTACAACATTAAATAATAATACCAATAAAAACTACTTATAGTTTACTTTTAATAAAAGATGTTTGCTGGTTGACAAACTTGATCAGATTTGGTTTCCTTTATATAATATATTTTTAGTCGTTTATATTAAATACTTACGGAAACTAACAGAGTTTAGTGGTAGGGCATCATATGGTCCTCTGCCACGGCAATGTGTAGTGTCTTTGAACAAGAAATTTTATCAGCATATTTTTATTACTGGTTCTACCTAGTCTCTAGTCTATAGAATGGACCCAGCTCTCCCGATTGGGTCAGTTAAAAAGCAATGTTGGGAAAGTCACATAAGAGCACTTTCATTGTTCAGTTGCTTCAACTGAAAGTTGAATGATGTCACAGTTTAGTAAGTGTTCAATTGCTATGAATTGTGGGATGCATAGAATTTCCTGCTTTTTCATTAGTGGTTAATAGACCTTGGGAGATAACCAGCTCTGGGATAGACTGGGTTCTACCCAGGAAGACTTTGAGTTTGATTTGTCTAATTGTAAGAGCTAGTTTCACAATCTATGTAAAATAAGAAATTTAGAAAAAAGAACCTTTGATTGAAGATGAGAAAGAGTCATTGTGTGGCTGTCATGTAATCAGTTTACTATTGACTTCATAAATCTCTATACAGATTCTCTTTGAATCATTTACAATACTAGGTAATAAGAATTTACATACATTTACTAAGAAACAAATTTTGTTGACCATGTTCAGATTGCAAAGGTATCTTTGCAGGCTGATCTAGTTCTACATTGTTTTCAAATGATATTATCGAAGTAAGTAACTCTCATAAAGTTCAAATCAATCATTGCTGAATCTCAATCCATCATTTTATACACACATCAGTAGGCTTGAATAACCAGGTGTCCATCATTGTTTCAGGTACTTTGACAAATGTCTTCAGTACATTGTATTTCCTAATGGCAAGATGAGTGTCAATGCTGAGCATGCGGCCATGGATGCCACGGTTAGTAACCATAGCAACATTTATAATGTGTAATGATTCTAGTGAATAATATTTTAGCAGGTAAAAACAGTACCTTGATAATTATATACATGTTATGGATACTTGTGATGCTATAAGGCACCAAACTTTTTCTCATTGTTGTGACCTGCGCTTTCAACACTTGTTTGCTCCTAAGGGCGTGCGTATAATGACAAATCTCCTAAGGCTGTTGTTGATACATCAATATAGCTATAACAAATTAATTGCTAGATTATCATCCCCGCTCGCCCCCTCATTTTCATGTCACCCCGACCCTTTTTATTTCCAAAAAAACAAAACAAAATTAAAATGAAAATAAAAAATAAAATCCTCCCGCATTCCCCGTTTTTAAGAAAAATTTGGATGATAATCTAGCAATTAATTTATAATGGCCTAATCATATACAAAATAAATTAATTTCATGGTTTCATTTAAAGGGAGTATAACAGGAAGAAACACATTAAATGTTTTAAAAAATAAATTATTTTTAAAATGGATAAAAAGCATCTCATTACCATCAATAAATAAAATCCGAATGGTTTGGTATGTAAATTCCACCAAAATGTGACAAAATCGATATTTAAATCGGAGTGGTAAACTTGAAACAAAATTCCCATTTTTAAAAATAGACCTCGCTTAAATACTGCTTGAACACCTTTGCATCATCATTCTGATTATTTCTAAATTAAAGCAATTTTTACTAAGGATAAACCTGTATAAGGGATCAAATTAAAATCAAAATGAAATCCCATGTCTCATTTAGTATGTCACAAAATATGTTGCCATTTTAAGAAGGAAATCTATACTAGTCTAACCTAGGCACGTAGCCCAAGTTAGGAAAACCCTTTTCAATATATTATTTTGGTATGTTTATATAAACAGATATCCTTTAACAACACGGTGTCAATGAGTATATATAGGCATGATATATTGGGCGGGGGGAATGTTTTCATGATATATTCCTTTTAATGTTTGTTGTCACTTGTTATCTCAGTAACCTCATGATTGAAAGGTGCCATGTCAGAATAAGGCACTATAAGTGTCTTAAAAAATAAAGTTTTTTCAAATTAAATACAAAGCATATCAGTATCTTTAGTTTCTACTAATTTGTTTTAGCTCAACTGCAATGAAAGCTCAGAGATTATTTGAACTGCTATTGAGTCCACTTCCTGGGTAGAACCAGTACTGAGTGTTATTTTCGTGTCGAGCTGGAGATCGAACCCGCAACCTCTGGTGTGAGTGGCCAACACTCTGTCCATTACACTACTGCCCCCGCAATATCATTGATATATAAAGTATGAATTATTTGAGTTTTCAAAACGTGACAGAAACGATATTTTATTTAGAGTGATGAAATTGAATTGAAAATGAATGTGAAGTAGATACCGCTTGATGACCTGAATCTCTCTAAGTTAAACCCAATGCCGCAATAGGCCATAATAAACTTATTGCTAGAATTTATCCAAATTTTTCTTGGAAAGGGGGAGTGGGGGAAGATTTTTTTTTTAAATATATATATATTTTTTAATGAAAATTAAAAGGATTGGAACGGCATGAAAATGAGAGAGCGGGTGAGGTTGATAATCAAGCAATTAATTTATTATGAAGATAATCAAAATTGAATATGTGATTCATTGAATACATCACAACATAATTATGATGTTATTTTAAGCAGGAAATCATCTTTAATCAAACTTTATGGTAAATCAATCTTTTTCAATATATTAATTTTGCAGGTTTAAATAAATAACCTTATGATAATAATGACAAAGTTAGCATTATATAGACATGATATACTGAAAAAAATTGTTATTTTGCCAATTTTAAATTTTTTAAAAATACTGAAATCTTTTCTTTAAAACTTTAAATTACATCGCTGATTGCGGATTGATTGATTGGAAAGTTAGCATCATTTTTATGCCATTGATGGCTAACAGACGATCAGTTAACCTAATCATTGTTTCCTGGGATCCTGAAAGGTTAACCAGTACTCAAGCATTCTCCATCTCCACAAGTAACTGATAACTTTCCCACTTGAATCAACGGTGAGAGACGAATGATAATGAGACACAATTTCGCATATCAATCATCACGGAGACTGTAGCCAGAAGGGGATTTGAACTCACGACCCCTTGATTGATTGTAAGACGAGTTACCGACTGAGCTAATCGGGCCTGGCATCTGACTGTGGAAAGAGCTTGCAATACCTCTGGTGAGGAAGCTTAAGTCATCTCAGTCCTCATGCCGGGCCCGATTAGCTCATTCATTAGCGTGTCTGGCCATCAATCCAGACATTGCTTCTCATTATCATTTGTCTCTCACCACTGATTTAAGTGGGAAAGTTATCAGTTACTTGCGGAGATGGGGTGTGCTCAAGTACTGGTTAACCTTCCAGGATCCCAGGAAACAGTGGTTAGGTTAACTGTTCATCTGTTAGCCCTTGATGGCATAAAAATAATGCTGAATATTCAATCAATCAACCAATCAATCAGTCCTCATGCTTTTAAAAAAAGCATTAACTTCTTAAAATATGTATGTATCCGCTAGAGAATTTGACATTTTCTACAAGTATAAATGCCTAAAACAATATTTGCGTAAGTTATACATACTGTTACACTTATTATCCAAGCTCAATTTATCTGAATATTTCCAGCTGCCTGGGCGTATATGGGAGTTTGCGCTTTCAAAAGAAAAGAAAGTTTATAATGCAGATGGTGGCGTGGACAAAATTTCAGACTCTCAATTGGAAAAACTTACACCACCGCAAAAGTAAGTTTTTTTGTGTGATATACTGGTACATATAAAGGTATAAAAGTATTTTGTGGTAATATATATTAGATTAGAGTATATAAAGAGGATTTTTTTCTGTGCCACTGTCCATTGAAGTGAATATGTTATGACAGGGCTAATGCTTAACTTCGCAATTTGTGCCATTGGTTAAAAATAAATAAAAGATGCCTTAAGAAACTCCATTTGCAAGTCTTAAAAATAATCATGAGGCACATAGAAATAAAAATTAAATTCACCATACATTTGACCGTATTTTAATATAAAATAGCTTGGACAATCAGTGTTGCTGTCCAATCTCCCAACTAGATCGATAGATTTAGATAGATTTTTTATTCGTGAATATATATGTCATGAATACAAACAAAAAAACAAATATTGAATCGCAGTATTATATACTTTTCATAATTATCAGTTATAGTATATTACTGTTACAATTAGGTACACATATTTGAGACATATATATTACACAGGATAACCCATTAAGTTTTACAATTGATTTCCAATGGGGCCCTCATGAAAATAATATATAAATATCAAGGTTTCAAAATACTGGCCGTAGTATTTTTATGAACCTACATGTACTATAACAGGGAACAGCTATAAATTATGTAACTTATAATTAAAATTAAAAGGTAATTAACTAACAAGGTAATTAACTTAGACATCGACACTCAACTGTGTTTTCCCGATCGGCCAAAATACAACACACATCTTTCAGATCTGCATAATGGTATCAATTATCATGAACAGGTACTTGGTCACGTAACTAGCATATTGGATAAAAAAAAAAATGGAGAATAAAGAAATGAGAGTGAAGTGTTCAGTTTTATTTATCATAAGAAAAAGGATGTAATTAAAGGCTTAATTATAGACCAGGGGCCCTTTTTACTAACGTTCGTATGTTTATGAATTTCTTAGTGTAAAATTTGAAGTTACGAAAAAAAAGTCAGGAAATTCATTTAGTGTGTCACAAATTTACTTTATGATCTTTTATAAGCCTTATAAAAAATATTCTTTCTAAATTTGTAAAAATAATGTGCATATGAAATGTTCCTAGATATCACAATTTGTTTGTACGAAATTCTTTAGACACGTAGGTTAGTGTAACGGGCCCCAGCACTTTATATACATTACAAAGTCCTATTTTGATATATATGTATTTGTGTTTAAAATCCTAAATAAGATTTCAATAGGGTGTATCCAGTGAGTGGTCCCTATTCTGTGAAAACTTAAGTACACATTTTCTTGATAATTTAATGTGTTATAATATTGTTTACACAGTAATATTGTTTACACAGTAACTAATATTGTTTACACAGTTATATTGTTATACAGTAGTAATGTTTACACATGTTACAACATGCAATTGATCTTCTGCAGGTTTCTGATAAATGTATTATGTAAAAGTGAGAGGTGTAATTTGATATTTAATTCTAATGATGAAGGACAGAACTTGGGTGCTACTGCTTATTGTTTTGTGTAAAAAAATTCAGAAATGTATATTTTCCATGTCTGTGCAATTTGCCTTGTCATGATATAAAACAATGAGTTATTAATATACAAAAACACCTTACCGACCACAGAGACTTATTAGCATTTTTATCTGAAATTAAAGAAGAGACCTCAAATGGGTCTGTTATTTTACTTGTTCAATTGGGATTTTGGGGGAAATATACATGTACAAAAAGGGTAATCTTTAAGTTTCAAGTACTATAATATTAATATGAAGTGTTTCTCTTAAAGAGCTGGTTTTCAAAACTTTTACAATAAGGCTTTTGTTAAGTTTCATAAGGGGCTCTTGTTAAGTTTCATGAGGGGCTCTTGTTAAGTTTCATAAGGGGCTCTTGTTATGTTTCATAAGGGACTCTTGTTAAGTTTCATAAGGGGCTCTTGTTAAGTTTCATAAGGGGCTCTTGTTATGTTTCATAAGGGGCTCTTGTTAAGTTTCATAAGGGGCTCTTGTTATGTTTCATAAGGGGCTCTTGTTAAGTTTCATAAGGGGCTCTTGTTATGTTTCATAAGGGGCTCTTGTTATGTTTCATAAGGAGCTCTTGTTAAGTTTCATAAGGAGCAAAAGGAAAGGTGCAAGAGTGTCTACAATGAAAAAGTATTCAGTGAAGCAAGAGCCATAACTCTGCTGTCTCTTATTATTTTTGCAGAGACATTTTGAGCCAGAGTCAGCATTGACAGGTTTTGTAACATTGATATAGGTGTAAGTGGCACTGGTATTGAATATTACCAAAGAAAGTTCAGCCATCTCAATGTAATTTTAGTAGAGATATTTTAGATGGGTTAAGCTAAAAAGTGTGAATTATGAAACTTTGCGTGCATCTTGTAGGGGTTTTGACTTCAGTTTTATAAATGTTGTTGATGTATCAAAATATAAATATCATTTATTTATATTATTAAACAGTAAAGATTCTCTGTGACCAGGTGGTCTTTGGGGCTATCTCAAGATCACTTACCTCCCTAATATGGGTTTGAGCCCAGCTTGGTCAAAAAAAATAATGTGAGAAAGAATATATATATATTAAGGTCTCACTACACCGTTGAATTTTGTTCTTTATAAAATAAGGTTTAGGATTTCCACAGTATTAAAATATTCTGCATAGAATATTTTTTAAGGTATTTTTTATTTTCATAGCAGGAATGTATCCCCACATAAAAATGCACAGTTACTTGTTGTTTTTAAAGAGTGACACCCTAAGATTTTTTTTGAAAAAGAAGTCCTCAAATGCTTATAAATACATGCATATGTTGAAATCCAATAAAGGTCACTTTTTTAACACCAGAGATGTCTTTTTGCAGTATGTGCTATGGCAGCTTTTGCTCTACTCATCTGCAGCAAGAAATCCCAACCATTATGAACCATTTTGAAAAGATTTTTTAACCAAATTACATAGGCCTTTTTTAAGCGTAAGAATCATGTTATCATGGGAAAAAAGGGGCACAGCTGTGTAGTGAGATGTATAGAGCAGATGCTTTTATATCAGCATGTTACAACATTGATTGCCGCCATACTTTGATATACGATATTGCCATATTACAAGATAATGTGTTATCCAGAACCACCTTGTCCTCCATTCCGCAAGAAACTTTCTCGCATAGATTCCTTGACAGAGCTTGGCTCAAACCAACAATCTTAGTAGAGGCTAATGATGCTGTCATGTTGATTTTGTTTAAAATTTATTCATTTCTGTTGTAGTTATTCGGGAATCTATTGTTGATTTGATGATTTCTGACAAATGATATGAAATAAAATTCTTTAATACTATTACAGACTGGACTGGGACCTCAATGACTTTGAAAATGAACTTACAGAATCTCAAGAACATTTCAAGACACTGGTAAGATAAACTTTTATTTCAAATATTGATTTCTCTGTAGAGCTTAATTTAATAATTCGCCCCCACCCCCCTCTCTGCCAAAAAAAAGAAGAAAAACAGAAGAATTAATATACTTCTGACAAAATTAAGTGAAACTGTGTGTGATGCAAAATTTTGTTACACTTTATTCCATGCAGAGTTATTGCCCTAAAATTGCTGTATTTACCATATTGTGATATCTTGTGGAGCTAACTACCTTAGTTTTCATTACGAAATTGCACCTTCACGACTGCTTGGGTTGTAATTCCATTTCTGTGATTTCGAGGCGACATTGCATGGGTATGAATCACTTTTACTGATAGGTGTAGTTTACATTGGATTTTTATGTAACTCTCACAGTAGTTATATAACCATATTTCTGAAATATAAAGATCTATTAATCACCAAACTAATGTCTAGCACTTGTTATATATCTTTAAGATCCTGGTAAAAATCTGGAACTGGCCAAAATCATGTCTGAAGTATATAATGTACAATTTTATTTTATTTATGCTTCCCAAAAGATTTCTAGGAAGCATATAGTCGCCACTTCCTACCTGTGTCCATCTGTGCATGCATTCCCCACTATAAATAAACAACAAATAAGTGGAGATGGGCATGCTGTCTTGTTGTCATGTTTCAGTTTGATGATTTTATCACAGAGTAGTGGCCTTTTGATAACACATCCACAGGGCTTTACATTAACGCTTGCCCGACTGTCCAGGACAAATTAATCATGTGTACGGTCAAGTAAAACATAAGGCTTCTAGCCTGACTGGACAAGTGAAAATTAAGAAATTAATTAAACACAGCAGCTCTTTAATAGAACAGTTTATTTAGTTATTCTTAATTTTATACCCATAGGACTAGTTCCATAATTCTAGATTAAAGTAAGGACAAGTTGTTTTTAGTCAGGACAAGCAGATTTTAGTAATACTTGTCCTACTGGACAAGTAAAATAAAAAATTAAAGTAATGGGCTGATCCATTAACTAATCCTTGTCTGCTCTATTTCTCTGCAACTTTTTTTCAATTCTATGATAATTCACAGAGTTATAGCTTTTTGATTATGTCCATTACCAAATCTTCGTTTTTGATTATTTTTGTTTGTCCACGTTATTTCTCTACATTCACTGGTTGCAATTTCATAAAACTTGCTAGGATGCATAACTACCAAGTGGAGATTTGCACTATTATTGTCTCTGTTTTGGTTTAATTATTTTTCACAGACTTAGGACCCTTGCAAACAATTTAGCTACTACTCAATCAAGCACTTGTTCAGGGGGCGTCCACCGGTTCAACAGATATCATGTTTTGTCTTGTATGCACTCCAACACCAATATGTGTCAGTTAATGTTGACCAAACTTATACAGTAGCTATATAATCAAATGGCCAACTTGAATAGATTTTGGTCACTGGCACTTCAATCATCAAAAATTACTTTTTTTTTTTTAGGTTTGTGTGCAGTAAAGTACCTGCATATTTCACTTGTCTATACCAAACCTGCAGAGAAATTATAAAACCCATAAGATCATGCACACAAATATTGCCCAAATGGATGCTTAATTAAACATAAAAATACTTATTTTACCTTGTGTGTAAGATTGATTATAGTTTTTCCTGCATTGAAACAGGTGAGCAAATTATGGCATTGTTTGTTCTCTTGTTATATATATTTATAGCACTACATATATACATATATATATATGGAGACAATTATTTGTGAATAACCAGACCAAACTTCTGTGAGCAGCGTGACTAGCTACAATGCAAACCATAGACACAATATCAAAGCCTCTACCAAACCAATAAATTTGGTGTTGACCATGACTTGTACACTATGTGTTTACATGCAACACATCTGGACTGGACAGACAATTTACATACATGAACTGATAGCTTTATATGAGTAGGATCCAGTTAAGGATTCATGACTACTGACATGCTATATAAAGGACAGATTTATTAACCCTTTGGATCATAGAGGTACAGTGAATTCATATATATTTAATTTCATAAAGGGAGGTAATTAAATTCACAACAACAGAATTTAAGATTTTTGGGATCTTTTTGGCAGAGGCCTTGATATTGTGCCTATGGTTTGCATTGTAGCTAGGCACGCTCCCCATAGCCTGGTCTGTATATTTATGCCTTGGTTATTCACAAATAATTATCTCCATATATATATATATATATATATATATCATGCATTGTGAATGAAAAGATCCCAAAAATCGTAAATGTAGTACTAGTAGTAGTTTTGTTCAAGTTCTTCTCAAAATTGAAGTTGAGAAAACGTATTATTTTAATTGTATAATTCCTCTGACTTGCAGGCTAACAGTTTTGATCTGAGATTGGTTATCCCAGACTATGGTAAAGGCTGGATCAAGAAGAAGAGGTTCTCACCAGATGGTTATTTACAGGTAATATTTAATTGATGGGTATTTATTTACAGGTAATATTTAATTGATGGTTCTTTACAGATAATATTTAATTGACACATTTTCTAGTAAAACTTTAAATTACAGTTTGTGAAGTGTTCACAATTTTATGGTCGTTGACCAATTTAATTTCAATTTAAACTTTGTAATTTATAAGAAACAATTTTTAAATAATTTAAGGAGGCAAGGTGGTCACCTCTATTAAGCAGCCACTTGTCTTAAGCAGCCACATTTGTGTTTTTTCCCATTTCTCTGCTTTCGTAGCAAATTCACTTGTATTTAAACAATGACAAGTCTTAAACGGCCACTTTTGCTCCTTCCCTTCACTGGCTGCTTAAGACAGGTTTGACTGTATGTAAATTACATTACCTAGATAATGCAAGTGAAATTTTAATGAATTATCTTTTCATGTGACTGCTTTAAGTTAATTAGAAAAATGTGCTAAATATAAAATTGAGATTACATAAGATTGATGCGACCATGACCAGTATGATATAATGATATCTTGCGTGCCAGGTATTAAAGGATATTTGCTATTTAATCCTTTTCTTCATATGGACACCATAGAACACCTCTAATATAGAAACCAGTGTAGAACCAGTTCTGATTGCTCGTTACAGGTTCTGCACTGTTTTCTGTTCTATCAGAATAAATAGGTAAAATGTATCTATTCATGGAAATTGACTTTGTGTGGCTTTTGAGTTTGGAAGAGTCCAGTTAAAATGCATATGGAGTAAAGAGTTAACTGGTGTGAGATATCTGAAGTATGTCTTTAGCGTGAGAATCATTCGGGTGGAGACAAAATTCATCTACCGGTATTCATGATTAAGTGGTTCTTTATGCAAATATTCTTTTTTCTATTTCATTCAATAAATAGTGTTACTACTAATGATAACTTACATTTTATCTTTTCTGTTTATTTATTATTCTGTTTTACGTGATTGTATATATCGCAAATTTGGACAAAAATACTTTCTACATCATCCATCTTTACATGCTGTTTGCATCGGGCGTGGTTCAATTTTGAGAAATCTATATATAGGCCTGCATTGGCAATACTGTATCCAGTAGAAGTGTAAACATTTGACTGTGCACAAAAACATGACAATTGATGTGTGAGAGACCATTGTTTGTTGGTGTAAATCAATTAAATACGATGTCGTTATAACCATAATGTCAACCTGAATTTTTGATGCACAAAGGCGTGATCACAGAAAAAAAATAGGCAAATGAATTCGCAAAAACTTAGCAATTTAGTTTAGATTTTTTAATTAATGCATTAATATCTGGTTTTAAATATTAATTTTAAATTTGGGAGCTATGAAAAAAAAAAAAGAGTGTCATATTGAGTTTCGCTTTGTATGGGACAGGGCTTGAATTTTCGTACAAATCCTACCGGTCCTCCATTTCCTACATTTTTTTAGTGAAAGCTTAAAATCAAAGAAATATTAAGTTGGTTTCTTAAATCTTACTCGTCCTGACCAAAATTAATGTTCACTCGTCATGGCAAGCGGATGAGTGGACTTTTCCAGCCCTGATTGGACCGTGTTAAAGCAGAACTTCAGGGTATATTCATTTTTATTTTATTTTTAAAATAATTGTGAACTTCTTCATAAAAATAATATTTTACCAGTTTAGAGATGACTTCTTCTCATACATTTAACTGATGTTATATGCTGATTATATTTAATTGTTTCATTATTAGATGGCAATCCAGTTGGCATACTACAAACTTAACAACAAGTGTGTGAAGACATACGAATCTGCATCTACCAGGTAAAACATCACTAGGCTGAGCAATTGTCCAAGACTATACCACTGTATAAATATCAGTATAAATGTTTGGATTTAAACATTCATGGAAATTCATCAGTCTGTTGACATTGCTTTGTAAGGCTACAGTTGGGGGTATTCATTCACCTTCATTGATCGATTACTGTACCATTTCTATTGACATATAATGCACATTTCTCCCCACTTTTAAGATCTTTTGAGAAGGTATACATATCATACTAAATGCGAGTAAAACGATAACAATATATTAAATTGAAGTGCACAAAATGACTTTCATTGTGGATTTCTTTTTGTGACGGTATGTCTTAAAATTGCAGCTGAACAATAGTTCCATCATTATTCAGTCGTATGTGAAGGGTATAAAGGGACTCTGGTCACACTTGAATAGATGAGAAAACTACCAGCAAAGTATTCTGTATTCCAAACAAGTAAAGAAATTATACCATTCCGAGCTAGCTTGTGACTGTACATGTACAGTCAAACCTGTCTTAAGCAGCCAGTCAAGGGAAGGTGTGTTAAAATGGGTTTATTAGCATTTCCTGTAGATGAAACTGGATATTTTGAGTTTGACCCTTGTTTAAAAAAGAAACACAATGTTATGTATTTTGGCGGGGACTTTTAATAGATCTTCAACAAACCTGTTTAAGCAGCCACCTCTATTGAACAGTCATTTGTCTGAATCAGTCAAATTTGCTATTTCCTATACCTAAACTATCGGAGCAAATTAACCTGTATAAAGCAATAACCTGTCTTAAAAGGCCACTTTTGCTCCTTTCCTGGACTGGCTGCTTAAGACGCATTTGACTGTGTTTGAAATAGCAATACACCTCTGTTTACTTTTCAGATTGTTTTTTGATGGACGTACTGAAACAATTCGCCCAGTAACTGAGTCGTCAGTTGCCTGGTGTAAGGCCATGGCCCTCATGAAGACCACCACACGGGAACAAAAGATACTTCTTCTGAAACGAGCTATCAACGCCCAAACAAAGTTGAAGAACGAGGCAGTAGTAGCAAAAGGTTGGGACAGACATATATTTGGAATGTACGCCTGCAGCAAGGAGATGGGTATGGAAACACCAGCTCTCTTCTGTAATAAGGTAATGATGGTATGAGAAGTTTAATTTACATGTATTGATTGTGTTGGAGAGGCTGATTCTGTCTACTTTCTTTTTGTATAAATATTATTTATGTTGCCCTGCAGTATATGGAATACTGATTTTCAGTGTTACATACAATGTTTTCCGACTTGTTTCTTTCCATTGTCGTAGGTTCAAGTCCTTCTCCATTGAAAAGTTTATGTGATCAAGTTTGCCAGTTATTTGTGGAAGGATGGTGGTTTCAGATTCAGATTCATTCTGAGGCTGTCCTCCACTAGTAAAACTATATATGCCTGGCATATATAACCTGCAATGTGTTGAATATGGAGTCTGTACAAAAAAAACAACTATGCAACACTTTGGCTAAAATGAGTTAGATGCAAAGATTTGCTTGAAATTAGATTTAATTCTGGAAATCAAAAAAATAGAATTTGCTGGCTTAATTAAGTAATGCATGGATGAACAGCTTTTCATTACCAATATTTGGATATTCCATTACATTACTGTCTCGGGGAGACATAAAATAAAATATTGTGAAAAGACTCCTAAGATAGGTGCAATATGTCACACTAGGCTACTAGTGTTATATATTATAATAAATATGGTTATGAATGTACACACTCCGCACTGATTCAATCTGTGTTAGAATCACCATCTGTGCATTTTGAGAGGACTAGGTGATCAACAGTAATAAACCAATCAGAAAAGGTTTGATTTTCCTCCTACAATCTCGACCACAATAATACCTTCATACATGTCATTGAAAGTGATTAACTACTTAGTCTCTTTCATTATCTATGTCAGATAAACAGAGTTTGTATAAAAAAAAACACAAACTTACAATTGTATACACATGTGTCTACTGTATGTTTCAGAATGTGTTCATGCCAGATTTGTTAAGTACGTCACAGACGCCCACTAAGTTCACAGACTTATGGAGCCTAGATGCATCCTGTCTCGGTGGAGGGTTTTCTACCGTGAACCCAGAAGGATACGGTGTATCATATATCATTGTTGGGGAAGACATGCGTAAGTTCACTCTGCTGTTAAGTTTCTTTGGCCAACTGTTGTTGCACTATGCTCCTGCAGTTTAGTTTATACAAATAACAAATACCTTGAAAGGAAAAACTGATTAACACTGATTACCAGTTCACATAGCAAGAATAACGGAAAAGAGTATCGGTATATACATGTGAGATGTAGTTTGATATGATGTAATATTATTAGAAATGATCTTAACAGTGTTACACTTTATTTTGTAGTTTGTTAAAACCATAAAAAGGCCCAAATTCTCCTCAATCCTGCTGTGTTTTTTTTCTCCCAATTTTGAAGACTTAGACCTCTTCCCAATTTCCAGGAAAACAGCTCTATACATACAGAATGTTGGTTCTTTTCAGATTCGTTTTGGTGTCTTCCTCCGCCTATAAAAACTGAGCATGCTATATATAACCTGAAATATGTGGAAAATGGTTTTAAACCACATTAAAAAAAAAAAACTTTACCAAGATTTTAGAAAATTGAAATTTTTACATTAGGTTTCCATTTAAATTTGTTCATGTTTCATTAATTAATTTTTGGTTGCATTTTAAGCTTGATTATCAGAAGAATAAAGAGAGCTATCCTACTCACACGGGAGTCAGCATCACATCTAATTTAAGTTTTACGTGCAAGTCCCTATCTCCTTGAAACTTTAAGACTTCCTAGTCATCAAAGTTTCTACAATAACTAAGTTAGATAACTCTTGCATGAATATATGCAAATTATTCCCCTTGTTTGACTTACAAATTATGGTTAAACTTCTGCATGCAAGAACCATCTAGTTCATATCTCACCAACTACTAAATGTTTTTGATTAAAACTTCACACAAGACTTTCCAGTCATCAAACCAACTAAAATAATGAACTTAGATAACTAAAGTTATTGCTCTAGTTTGACTTAGAAATTCTGGTTAAAGTTTTGTGTGCAAGTACCATCAAGTCCCTATCTCAGTAACCATTTTATGTATTGGATTGAAACTTCACACAAGACTTTCAAGTCATCAAACCTACTAATATAACTAAGTTAGATAACTCTTGCTTAATTATAATGAAAATTATGACCCTTCTTCGACTTAAGACATTTTGATTAAAGTTTTGCAGGCAAGTACCATCAAGTCCGTATCACACTAACCACTCAATGTATTGGATTGAAACTTTACATATGGCTTTGTAGTCATGAAACCAACTAAATAAATCATCGTGTTATACATCAAGTTATACATCAAGTTATACATCAAGTTATACATCGTGTTATACATCAAGTTATACATCATGTTATACGAGGGGTGTTTGAAAAACTTTTGCAAATGTCCTGTACGCTCGAATATCACATGGTTTACATGTATAAAACCAATACGAGACAGACGACTGATCATCACTGTACATTGTGTATAAATATCACGATAATTCACGCACATGTTTTATTGCAAGTGTGATTGTCTGCATGTGTATTCATATACACTGTGTTGAAAATGATAAGAAGATAAATAGAAAATGTTGGCGAAATTAGGGCCTATATAAAAGGCCGCTGTACATTGGGTTTGACTAAATTGAGCGTTATAAACATACATAATGAGGTGTGGGATATTTATGGGAATAGCCAAATGTCATTTTCAACAGTTTATAGGTGGTTTACTAAACTCAAATCAGCTGAGGAATCAGTGGAATATGCCTATTACTCAGGAATACCAAGATCTGCAGTCACCCAATCTAATGTTGCTTAAATCAAGTCAATCATTGCGAAAGATGCACCAATCACTGTCAGACAGCTAGCACAAATGACAAACTTGGGTTCAGCATCTGTTTACTTCATCCTCAAGAAGGTTCTCATTTGCTGTCTGATGAACAGAAACGCACAAGAATGCAAATCAGAAAGCAACCACTGAAGAAGTTTCCAGAATATCAGAAAAAAGTGTTTGACAATTTCGCAACAGGTGATGAAACATGGGTCCATTTCTATGTGCCCTAGCAAAAAGTTGACAACTGGATATGGGCTCACAAACATCATAAAAGGCCCAGTATTGCTAAAGGAACGATGACGGAGAAGGTGTTACACGCCATATTTTTTAGAAACAATGGGCCAGTCATACAAATTGCAGTACCTAGGGGTCGAACATTTACTGGTGGCTTCTATAAAAATGTGGTTTTGAAAAACTTGCGTAAAAAAATGAAAAAAATTACGTCCTAAAAGTGGTCTCCAGCATGTCAAATTGCTACACGACAACGCACCAGCTCATAAAACCTCTGTTGTAGTAGATTTCTTACAGTCAGAAAAGGTTAATGTATTGCTGCATTCACCGTACAGCCCAGACCTGGCCCCCCTGTGATTTCTTTTTGTTTCCAAAGTTGAAAAAGCACCTATCTGGTAGGAGAGATAGGTCAAGAGTGGCCTTGGGGTCCGCTATTTATCAGTATCTGATAGGTATACCTAAAAAGGAGTATGAAGTTGTTTCAGAAACTGGATTAAAAGTTTGAAAATGTGTGTTCTGGCTAAAGGAGACTATTTCGAAGGTAATTAAACCAAACATCATCATCTAGTATTAAACATCCGAAAAAATCAATCATTTGCAAAAGTTTTTGAACAGCCCTCGTACATCAAGTTATACATCGTGTTAAACGTCGGGTTATACGTCATGTTTTACATCGTGTTATACATCATGTTGTACATCATGTAATACATCAAGTTATACATCGTGTTAAACGTCGGGTTATAGGTCATGTTTTACATCGTGTTATACATCATGTTGTATACATGTAATACATCAAGTTATACATCGTGTTAAACGTCGGGTTATACGTCATGTTTTACATCGTGTTATACATCATGTTGTACATCATGTAATACATCAAGTTATACATCTTGTTAAACGTCGGGTTATACGTCATGTTTTACATCGTGTTATACATCATGTTGTACATCATGTAATACATCAAGTTATACATCGTGTTGTACATCAAGTTATTCATCGTGTTGTACATCAAGTTATTCATCGTTGTTGTACATAAAGTTAAACATAAAGTTATATGTCCTGTTATACAATACATTTTGTTAAACGTCATGTTATATGTTGTGTTATACATCATGTTATACAATCCATCGTATTAAACATCATGATATATGTAAAGTTATGCATTGTGTTACACATCATGTTACAGGTCGTGTTATACATCATGTTATACGTCGTGTTATACATCATGTTGCATATCATGTTACACATCATGTTATATGTTGTGTTATACATCATGTTACACGTCATGTTATACATCATGTTACATATCATGTTATACATCATGTTATATGTCGTGTTATACATCATGTTACACATCATGTTATACATCATGTTACATATCATGTTACACATCATGTAATACGTCGTGTTATACATCATGTTATACGTCGTGTTATATGTCGTGTTACACATCATGTTATACATCATGTTACACATCATGTTATACGTCGTGTTATACGTCGTGTTATACATCATGTTATACATCATGTTACACATCATGTTACACATCATGTTATACATCATGTTACACATCATGTTATACGTCGTGTCATATATTATGTTATACATCATGTTATACATCATGTTACATATCATGTTATACATCATGTTACATATCATGTTATACATCATGTTATACGTCGTGTTATACATCATGTTACACATCATGTTATACATCATGTTACATATCATGTTACACGTCATGTTATACGTCGTGTTATACATCATGTTATACATCATGTTACATATCATGTTATACATCATGTTATACGTCGTGTTACACATCATGTTACACATCATGTTATACATCATGTTACACATCATGTTACACATCATGTTATACGTCGTGTTATACATCATGTTACACATCATGTTATACATCATGTTACACATCATGTTATACGTCGTGTTATACATCATGTTACACATCATGTTATACATCATGTTACACATCATGTTATACGTCGTGTTATACGTCGTGTTATACATCATGTTATACATCATGTTACACATCATGTTACACATCATGTTATACATCATGTTACACATCATGTTATACATCATGTTACACATCATGTTATACATCATGTTACACATAATGTTATACGTTGTGTCATATATTGTGTTATACATCATGTTATACATCATGTTACATATCATGTTATACATCATGTTATACGTCGTGTTATACATCATGTTACACATCATGTTATACATCATGTTACATATCATGTTACACATCATGTTATACGTTGTGTTATACATCATGTTACAAATCATGTTATACGTCGTGTTATACATCATGTTACACATCATGTTATACGTCGTGCTATACATCATATTATTTCTTTTTCAGTTGTTTTCCATGTCAGCTCCAACAGATACAGCAAGTCGGGTACATCAGCAAACAAGATGGCTGATGCCATTCTCGACTCCCTACAGGAGATGAAGACACTTCTGGAATAAACACAAACAAATCCAAGGTAACAGCACAGTTCATAGAGACAAATTTTTGGCTTTTGTGGAATCGTGCAGTATGCTGTTATTCAATCACATTATTCTGAAATCTTAACTAGAACTTTCTGAGAAATTTTATTAATGTATCAGGGCTGCGTTTCACAAAATAACTTGCGATAAAAATCACCATAAGTCAATTTTATAATTTCTTCTAGGTATGTTTGATCGTCGTTTAAAATAATTGTATTTCCTTCCAGAGAATATATCATTTTTTGAATGATTTGAGCCAACTTTGGGTTCATTTGGATAACTACTACAAATATTATGAATAATTCTTGGTTTACATTAATGATGAATTTTGTGAAATGCACCTCTGATTTGTAATACACTGTGATTACTTATACACCAATTGTATAAAAATATGTTCGCTACAATGAAGAACGTTAAAAATGAAACGTACAACATATGTATAGATCTCCTACTGTCACAAGGTAAAATAATGGCACAATTTTTTCTTAGTTATGGCATTTTCTTTTATAATCAATATTTTTCTTTCATGTGAATAAACATTTTTATTGACATAACAAAATCTGTTATAAATAGTTTACTTTCTTGGTTTAGGATTGAATTCACAAATATTTATTATTGTCATGGCATCACACACAAATATTTATTTTATTGACATTTATTATTGACCTTGTCTTATTGTACTTACGCCTAGTTGTCTTGCACATTTTGCTATGTATTTTTTTTACAAGTAGATTTATTTCTGATATTTTGTACGGATATAAATATCAATAAGTTTCCATGCATCATTCTCATTCATTGATACATTCGATCTTATATTGTGAAATTTATTCAAAATGATATTTTAGCTGTTAAGAATAGACTGATCTTATGTACGTTACTGATATTTTAATCGTTGTTCCTTCAATTAAATATCAAACGTTTAACCGAACTAAATGCATCCCAGGTTACTTGTTACAAGACCCAAGCAATTTAATTTGAGGTTAATTTGCAAAAATAAATGTTCATGTTTATCCTCAAAAGTTATGGCTGACCTGAAACATACCAGTCATCTTGTAAATATTAACAAGATGGAAGGTCAATCTGACTGAAACACACCATTCATCTTGTAAATATTAACAAGATGGAAGGTCAGTCTGACTGAAACACACCAGTCATCTTGTAAATATTAACAAGATGGAAGGTCAGTCTGACTGAAACACACAAGTCATCTTGTAAATATTAACAAGATGGAAGGTCAGTCTGGCTGAGTGGCGATGTTGTAGATAGGGTCAGTGCATGTAGTTTCATCCCAAGCTCCTCTAAAACAACGCTCAGTACTAGTTCTACCAAGGAATGGACTTGAAAGGAATTCGTATAAGAACTGAGCTTACTTCACATTCACGATAAAGCAAATAAGTGTAAATGATCTGACATGACCTTCATGGCAGTGTTGTATGACCTCAAACCAGAGAGTAGTGGAGAATGGTGATGATTTGAATTTATTGAGATTTATTATTTAACTTTCATACCTTGCATCATTTTGTAATAGCTTTTCAGCCCATGATGAATATAATTATTTTCTTGTTAATTTTTTCTTAATTTCTGTGCAAGCGCATTGTCATTGTACGCCTCAGTATATTAAAATATTTATGTTAATACAGGTAAGCTGTAAAAAGCATATGTAAGAAACAGTTTTTTAAAAGCAAATGTCAGTTTGTTCAAATTTTGATAATAGTCTTGTAATAATCCAGTGGTTATTATGATATTTTGCGCATAAGTAATGAAAAAACATATGTACATTGTGTATAGTTTACACAGTAAAATATGTTTTTTAGTATTTAATGTGTGGCTCTTCAATGAAAATGTTTACACACTTAAAGATTTGTACGATGGAACGTAGTACATGATGTTTAAGGAAAATATGTTTGAAAAACATTATATGTATTTATGTAAATGGGTTGTTTATTGGAGCGCTAAGTGATGTATGCAATTAAATGCTATTCTGAGAAAACAGATGTAATTCTGGGAAGACACTTTAACAAACATGTACTTGTTTAAAAAACACGTTTTCTATAAACTCCAAATGAACCCACCTATCCACTGTATAAAAGATTTATATAATATAATATATATATAATGTGCTCTAAGCAATGATTGCAATTTACAATTTAATCACAGACTGTGTTGTGTACACATGTCTGTCTTATGTATTTCCAAAATACTTTTATGAAGGGATCAATGTATGGGTAAATTTATCTGTACTGTCTTTATTTTGTGAATTCATTCAACTATGTGTCTTGATTAAATAAAAGAGTATGTGGTCCAGTGTTAGAGCATTGGCCCCCAGGATTGGAGGGTTGTGGGTTCAATCCTCCATCACGGCTATGAGTAACAGTTTTTTTTTCGCAAACCAGGTATGCTTAGTACTGGTTCTACCCAAGAAGACTTTGAGTGTGAGTTGTCTTATTTGTAATAACTTGTTTAACAATCAAAGTAAAATATAAAATAAATAAGTTTTAAATATCAGTTTATAACTTGTATAAAATGCAGATATTCAATCTGCACAGTTGTTCATTGATAAGAAAATATCAACATGAATAGCATTTTTACGGCTAGGGGCCTGTATTTTTTATGTAGCAAGGGTATCTTATATGTGTTTGATTTACATGTTTACTGGTTTTATTAAAGCTTCTTATTTTTAATTTTAAAAAAAGTATATATTATCTAGTAGTTTTTAAAAAACTGCAGATGTTGGTTGTTGGTTAACTGCAGTCTTACATCTGTTTTGAATTAACATATTAACAAAACATCTCAATTTGAGGTCAAATCTTAAAACTTCATCAGAAAACCTACATTAAGTATTTACATTTGAGATGTTCTGAAGACAAATACTATGTATACTGATGTAATAATGGAAGTGGCAATGAAAATGTTAAGAAATAACAATAATGATTGAAAATGAAGTTCAGGTGAGGCTCAAGTTGAGACATTTTGTGAAAACAGACCCTGTTCTCTGTAAAGTGATTTTAAGTGTAGTCTTATTTTTTTTAGATTTTGTTCTTGATTTTATCCCATTGTAATTTTTACTACAGTAATAAAATTGTCTTCCTATTTCATTTAGGTTTTTTACTTTGCTGTTAATGAAGTAAAACAATAATTTTAGATTAAAAAAGCATAAAAAGAAGTTATTTTTTAAATGAATGAATTTTATATATGATTTCAAGTCATAATTATTTTATCACATTTATGCACATGTTAAACTAACATATATGGTTTGTATAATGGAATATTATATTAATAGATATATCGAGAAGGATTACATTTCCATTAATTCCATTTCGTTCAAATGTTATGGATTACTGTTATTTTACTGGTATAAGATATTTCTATTACACCTTAAGCTCAAGATAAAATTTTCCCACTTTGGATATTGGAACTTACTTGCTGAGATGCTTGTGCTCGAGAACTGGTTTAACTGTCCAGAATCCTAGGAAAGAGTAGTTAGATTAACTGATCTGATCGTCTGTTAGCCCTCGATTGCATAAAAATGGTGTTAAATATTCAATCAATCCTTTTAATATAAAATCCAGTTACACTATAATTTAAGAGTACTATCAGTTAAGGGAAGTATATCAGGATTTTTAAAATTGGTTAAAAACATTTTTTCCCAATAAACCAAGCCTATATATACTCACTGCTTTAAAGATATTCTTTTAAACAGGCCAAAATAAAATATTGAAAAGGGATTTCCTAACTTCATCTGAGAAAGAGGTCGAATGACGATGTGATGATCCTCAAGCAGTTTTTAAGTGCTGTCTACTTTTAGAATGGGAATTTTGTTTCAAGTTTATCACTCCAATTTAAATATTGAATTTGTCACGTTTTGGTGGTTTTATATACCAAACAAATTTTATTTATGATAACAAGATGCTTGTATCCATTTTAAGAATAATTTTAATTTTTTAAGACATTTATAGTGATTTTTTTCCTGATACACTACCTTTAACTTACATGTACTTGAAAAAGCAATGCTTAGCATGCACCTGCATATCTGCAAAGCTACAAGGAAAACTTAAGTTATTTATTTCATGGGATGAATTGTCATTTGTTAAAATATATGAATATTTTGTACATGTATAAAATTATGCACATACAAAATTGAATATAAATGAAAGATTTTTAGTTTTAAATTAATGTTTATCCGGTTTCATTATTGTTATGTTGATTTAAATCTTGTAAGCAATTGTTCTTTGTTTCATACTGTAATGTCAATACGAATCTTTGTTACATCTTTCAACACATTATTTTTCACTGGTGAATTATAATCTATTTTTTTAACTCTGAGAACATTTAATGGGACTTTGCAGTTATTTTATATTCATATGAAAAGTTATTTTGTTAAGTTATTTTTAAAGAATAATTTACATGTAGTCATTTTTAATGAAAATGTGATTCTTATAAGTGTTCAGCATCATTTTAATGAATTGATAAATTTATTATATGAAGTAAATTAAAAAATAAATAAATAAATTTCAGACTATCATTATTTTTATTTTAAACTGAAGTAGACAGATCATGAATTTATGATGGCTCTCACATACACCATGCACAAACAAAAAAAGGTTTATTAGGATTCATATGTACTTCACTTGCATTTCTTTTGTTAAAATTATTAAAATTTATTTTATTCAACAGTTTTTGTTAAGATAAGTTTTATGTATCTGAGAAGCTGCGAATGTGGAAATGTTTCTGAACCCAGCTCATGTTTGCCATCGACATGAAAGACAACATTGTGTTGAGACACCATTATATTTCTTACATTATTTATTATATTGCTTTCTGCTCCTCATTCAATTTTGTGTTGTTTCTTTGCATCACTGTATTGCTTGTATGTATTTGAATAAATTCTTTATACTGTACTTCAGTTTTGCATCATATGTTCTGTTTATAAATGTGTCCTTGACAGTTTCTTGACACAGCCACTTTTAATTGATCAGTTGTTGCTTTTATGAAAAGCCCAAAGTTTGGAAGGATTTCAAGTGTTAGCATATCAACCATTAACTTCTGGCAATGACATATTTATGTAATCGGACTATGATAGTTGGCTAGTCTAGATGTGCAGGTTTTTGTTTTTTACTGCACTAGTTCCTGCAGATTTTTGGAATTTGTATCAGAGGTACTTGACCCCGATGCAAGAGCGACTATCGCTCCGGCCACTTGACTATGTGGCATTGTTTGTCTAAGTAAATACAATGTAGGTAATATAATGTATTGTGTACTTAGAGACCGATCTCTTCTCTATAAACAAGAAAATATCGGTGGAACCCAAGTGAGTGTTTGACTCTGTACCATATTCCCTTAGTGCTGATGGCTACTTGGTTGAAAAATACCAAATTGCATAGCAGGAACAATATGTGGCTCTGCACTTGACAGAACTCATTTGCAAATCATTGAACTGGAACAAATGACAATATGTTCATATCGTAGCTAATTGTACAAAATTAAAACCAGAGGTTGTAGCGAAATAGCGTCATGAAGACAATATGCACATCTCCACTTGGTAATCATGCATCCTAGCAAGTTTCATAAAATTCCAACCAGCTGTTGTAGAGAAATAGAGTGGAGAAGAATTTGGTCACAGACAGAATGAAAGGGTCACAACTCCGTGAAAACTCATCGAACTGTAACACAAACTGCAAAATTCATAAAATTCCAACCTGAGGTTGTAGAGAAATAGCACGGACAAGAATTTGGTCACAGACGGAATCAAAGGGCCATAACTCTGTGAAAAATCATCGAACCGGTACAAAAATATATTATGCACATCTCCACTTGGTAGTGATGCATCCTAGCAAGTTTCATAAAATTCCAACCAGAGGTTGTAGAGAAATAGCCCAGACAAGAATTTGGTGATGCATGCACGAAGCGGCGACTATATGCTTCCCCTCTTTGGGGGGGCATAAAAATGGTGGCTTGGAAACAATATTAATCATTGATTGGATTATCGACTTGTTTGATCGAAAGCCAGCTGCTGGTCAGTTGGTAAAATGCACAAATAACAAAATGTTCTAATTTCTTTTCACATTTTATTCATGGATGTTATATATGTATAAAAAAATACAGGTTACTTTTTTTTATAATAATATTTTTATTGTTCACTACAGACATTTTAATAAGCACACACATTAACTGACCACCTTCTTGTGCCATCTAGAAACATTTACTGTTGTCTAATCAATAAGTATCGAGACAAAAATTAGTAAGTTTGTATAAATATTATTACCCATGCAATATTGCCCGACGTTGACAAATACTGGTATTGATCTGTATTTCCTATTTATACAGCTACACATCAAGTAGTAATTTAACACGTGGACCTTTTCAGACGTTATTCGTTGGAACTATTTGACAGATGGGATTGGTTTACACTTGATGCTCCTTCACCAGTCTTCAAATGGCATAAAAATATAAAGTGAAATAATTCATAATTAAAATAGTTCCATTAAGTTTTGGTACAATACATTGTTTCACTGTGACAGACTTCCATTGGCTAAAGTCCTATTTATTCTAAGCATTGTGCAAAATAGTGGAATAAAGTTTGGTTTAAAATTCAGAAAGAAAACTCTGTGATTCTACAAATACAGTTAACTCATCTTGATATTGCTTGAATCCATATTCCGGTATTGTCTATATTTCTTTGCTAGTCTCAACTTTTCCCCTTCTTTGCTTATTTAAATAAACTCCTTTTAACTCGATATTGTCTCTGTCGATACTCTGAATATCACGATCCCAATTTTAGTCGCCTTAAATTGATTGTCTTGATATATATTTATTGATGACATAATACTGTGTTGTTCCACGCCGCATGCCATTTTTCACAGTTTATTTATGACGCAACACTAATTACCAGTCAACGACGAAGGTGTCGGTTTTAATGACTTACAAAACGTTGCAAACATTGTGTCATCGAATTGGGTGATTGCATGTTAATTTGTTTTAAATATCATCTGATTCAATCAATCAGCCTCCACTTATATCTCACACTGCCAAGAAATTCAAAGAAGGACCCGGATATTAGCATTGATCACGACAATGTAATTCTACTGCACGGACTGTTATATGAAAGCAAAGTACAATTATATGGGCCGTGTTATGTTCGCTGAAATGTTTAATTTGTTTGATTACAGAAGTGAACTGAACGACATGTGAGCTTTAAATGTTTGCTAACTGATCAAACACCTCCATGAGCTGTTTGTGTGTGTTCAATCACGTGATTTAATCGGAAGTGAAGGGACAACGCCGAGTAGACCGATTTCCGTTTACTTTTGGTACATAAGCTCACCGTTTGCATTTACATGTTTAACCGTGCTGAACGCAGCCCAGGTGATGAAAATAAATATTGATTCCGAGACAAAATCCACGTCGATATTCGGATATCTCGAGGTTTTTTTGGCAGTCCCTCCTATATCTAGATAACGAGTTTCGAATGTTTTTGAAATAAAAAAAACTTATTCATTTGATAAAGATTAATATACCAAATTCTGAAAAGAAATTCAAGCATGTGCTTTTATGAGTGGTAAGTTAGCTAATATTATGATGTAGAAAAAACAGTCCCTATCTGAATATTTAAATACAGATTAAATACTGATGTTACTTGAAACTTTCAATCCATCTCTCTACTATTATACACAACAGCTAGTTATATATTCAACATTCAATTTTGAGTGCGAATGTAATATTTATAGCAGAATATAAGAAACTTTACAAGCATCTTCATACATTCCATCATTACTCTTGCATTTTACATATGGTGTACATTGCAACACCATAGGTTGGGACTACATAGAAATGGAGTTGACAATGTTGGTTTTCTGGTCCAGAATCCCCTTTGAACTGTGATCAAAAGTACATGCGTTGTATGTGATGAAACATTTGTTGTTTCCACAAACATAACCCAGCTATGCTTAATGAACATGTCAAATTTGATGAATCATGTCAGTTTCTACAGTAGCAATAACCAGTTGTGGTTAATGAACATGTCGTATTTGATGAAACACTTGTCCATTTCCACAAACAGAATCAGCCATGCTTAATGAACATGTCAAATTTGATGAAACACTTTTTCATTTCCACAAACAGAATCAGCTATGCTTAATGAACATGTCAAATTTGAATGAAACCCGTGTTTATTTTCACAAACATAACCAGCAATGCTCAATGAGCATGATGTATTTGAAAGAACGCATGTCCATTCCCGCATTAACCACAACCAGCTGTGGTTAATAAACACGATGTATTTGATGAACAGTGTGTCCATTCCCACAATAACCGTATCCAGCTTTGCAGAATAAACAAAGGTCACCATTTTCCACGTTTACTCCAGTCTTTAGGTTGCCAATGTAAAGATTTTGGGTCTATTCGAATTTTCCGTTTTGCCATCGACTTAAAATGAGAAGTTAATAATTCTTTTGACAATACAATAATGTATTGACCCTTGTAATAGTTTATAAGATGAAGATGTTGTAAAGTTGAGATCACATCCTCTTTCTTTATACTCGTTAATTCCGAAATCTCGCTGAAATATGAGTAGAATAGAATATGTTTATTTAGAAATAACACATATTACATCAGCTGTTTTCCATATATAGAATTAATACATAGTATTTACACTATGACAAATATAAGAAAAAAACAACAAAACAAAGCTATCCCATCAAAAGACATATAGATACAAATTGACATATATGTTGACATTCTTCAACATTAACAGAATAAACCATAACATCTATGTTTGTACATTACATCTTTTAATGGCCCAGCTTCAGATTCCTAATACAAATACAGAGAAACACAGCCAGTATTATACATAAAGTGAATTATTTTGTAAAAATATGATTTTAAAACCAATAAAATAGCAGTTGAATTTGGGCAGCAAGTGCAATTAAAACAATTGTACTAGTTTTTGGAAACAACCTCAAGTGCAACAACGTCGTGTCCATAACTGCCGTGTTAATTGCTTATTTGGACAAGAGGAGGCAGTCAGACTGACAAACCAATATAGTTTTAGGAACTTTTTGTACACTTTAAACAGGAAATTAAGTGCAAAGTCAACTTCACTTGTCCAGACTCCCAAGAACGAAGTGAAACAATTTAAGTCTTTGCAAAAGTTGACCACTAGCTTGGTCCATGTAACAGTATTTCATAATTGTACAGCTATACAAGAAATATTAATTTATACATTTCATTACCTAAGACACACAAATGAACAGACGGCAACAGAAGTAACACTTAATGCACCTTCCCCATTCTTCAGATGGGATTTAACACCAACATCTTCAACACATTTCAGGTAATATATGGCAGTTTTATTGGTAGAGGAAGACCTCAGGTAATATATGGCAGTTTTATTGGTGGAGGCAGACCTCAAGTAATATATGGCAGCTTTATCGGTAGAGGAAGACCTCAGGTAATATATGGCAGTTTTATCGGTAGAGGAAGACCTCAAGTAATATATGGCAGTTTTATTGGTGGAGGAAGACCTCAGGTAATATATGGCAGTTTTATTGGTAGAGGAAGACCTCAGGTAATATATGGCAGTTTTATTGGTAGAGGAAGACCTCAGGTAATATATGGCAGTTTTATTGGTAGAGGAAGACCTCAAGTAATATATGGCAGTTTTATTGGTGGAGGAAGACCTCAAGTAATATATGACAGTTTTATTGGTGGAGGAAGACCTCAAGTAATATATGGCAGTTTTATTGGTGGAGGAAGACCTCAAGTAATATATGGCAGTTTTATTGGTGGAGGAAGACCTCAAGTAATATATGGCAGTTTTATTGGTGGAGGAAGACCTCAGGTAATATATGGCAGTTTTATTGGTGGAGGAAGACCTCAAGTAATATATGGCAGTTTTATTGGTGGAGGAAGACCTCAAGTAATATATGGCAGTTTTATTGGTGGAGGAAGACCTCAAGTAATATATGGCAGTTTTATTGGTGGAGGAAGACCTCAGGTAATATATGGCAGTTTTATTGGTAGAGGAAGACCTCAAGTAATATATGGCAGTTTTATTGGTAGAGGAAGACCTCAAGTAATATATGGCAGTTTTATTGGTGGAGGAAGACCTCAAGTAATATATGGCAGTTTTATTGGTGGAGGAAGACCTCAGGTAATATATGGCAGTTTTATTGGTAGAGGAAGACCTCAGGTAATATATGGCAGTTTTATTGGTGGAGGAAGACCTCAAGTAATATATGGCAGTTTTATTGGTGGAGGAAGACCTCAAGTAATATATGGCAGTTTTATTGGTGGAGGAAGACCTCAGGTAATATATGGCAGTTTTATTGGTGGAGGAAGACCTCAAGTAATATATGGCAGTTTTATTGGTGGAGGAAGACCTCAAGTAATATATGGCAGTTTTATTGGTGAAGGAAGACCTCAGGTAATATATGGCAGTTTTACTGGTGGAGGAACCCTTAGAATGAATCTGAGTAAAACCACTATCGTTCCACTAGTAACTGGCAAACTTTCTTGCGAGTGGAACTCAAACCTATTACCTTAGCTGTGAGAGGCAAGTGATCTTGAGACAGCGCCTTAGACCAATCGGCCATGAAGGTTTACATAGCGAGGCTTTTAAGCTATTTTGATCAAACCTTGGATCCCTTCTGGTAATAGGGTTATCTTTACTGCCTTATTTTCATTAATTCCTGCCGCCTTGAAATTTAAATTTGTGACAATTTTTTTTCACCGTCATGTATGGAAGGAATACTTGTGAGTACGCTACTGGGGTACTGTACTTGTGGGTACTTACTTTATAGTTATGATAGGTTTATCATTGCCCTCCGCAGGATTGAGTTCCAGCAGAATTTCTGTGATTGTTTGCGACCAGTAACTTCTGTACGACAGGAGTCCCAGATCTGAGAGTGGTTTTTCTGGTGACCCAGTCTTACCTTCAACTTTTGATAGTTCATAACCTGTAACACACACATGATTAAGTACAAGTTTATTGAGTGAGAAGGGTGTTAAGTTTTTTTTTAATAAATTCATATCTGAATCATTCTTGCCTGTCTTAATTTTAAGTTATGTATTTTAGGTTTGTTTTTTTTTAATAAATTTAAAGATATCACAGGTCATACAAGATTACAGCTATAATGTTCATTTCTTTGAATGGTTCTCGACACCATTTTTCAACACATGATGCTGACTTTGAGCCAGCATCCCTGACCACTTATTGTCAGAGGTAGGTCTCAAGAGAATGAGCAGTAAGTAAACAGGCAATTAGACATTGCCATACATAAAACTATATCAACATTGCCGTACATAAAACTATATCATAGGGAAAACATAGAAACATTGCCAGAGACGTCAATGCCGAATTCGATTTTTTATTAATATGCAACATATTTACACATACAGTCTAACCTGTCTTAAAGAAGCCACTCAAGGGAAAGAGTAAAACTGACCCTTTAATGCAGGTGACTGCTTAATACAGGTTGTTTAAATGTAAATCTAAAAATATAGTAAATTGAATATGTGGCTACTTAAGACAAGTGGTTGCTTAATAGAGGTGACCACTAATACAGGTTTGTCTGTATATACTACTTGATTCAATACATCTTTTTTTACTCCTCTATCATTCCTTATAATGTTGCCATGCATGTAAGTTGTATATGACGATGAACTATGTTAGTATAAATCTAATAAGCTCTTCTGCATTCTGTATAATAATTTGACTGCCATCATCATTCAGATAAAATAACAAAGACATCTCGGCTGTCATTAACCACACCGAAAATAAAGAAGAAAAACGTTACAAAACTTACTAAATTCTATTAACAATTTTCCAAAACCTTTTTTCTGGTATGGAGGTAGTGTTAATATGCAAGCTACATTGTAGTCTTCTGAAGATTCTTTTTCCTAAAATTGAAGACATAAAAAAATCATAAGGTTACTATTTAAAGGTATAAGAACAATGGTTTGAGTATTTAGCACCATTTTTATGCCATCTGATCAGTGTACCTAACCACTCCTGGGATCCTTGAATGTTAACCAGTACCTCAACAAACCTTTTACGAGACCTCCTTACAATGCTACATGTACAATATCTAAGGTCTAGATCTTCAACTTTCAGAGAATATGTTTTTTAAAGTTCCACTTAAAATGTGCTTATAAGACCCATGGCAACGGCATTTGTGGTCGAATCATACTGGTTCAAGAACTTGTCCGAGATCTTGTAGTTGTATGAATGCTGTGCAAGTTTGATTAAGATTCAATGAAAAATGAAGTGCTATCACATCTACAACATTTTCCCTATATAACTCTATGTTAAACAGTGACCCCTGTTGCAGCCCCAAATTTGACCCCAGGGACTTGACTTTAACAAATCTTTTAGGGGACCTCCATGTACATGCAAAATATCTAAGGTCTAGGTCTTGAACTTTCAGAGAAATGTTTTTTTAAAAAAAATGTGCTTATAAGCCCTGTGGTGCATTTGTGGTCAAATCAAGCGGGTCCAAAAACTCATCTGAGATCTTGTGGGTATATAACTGTTGTGCAAGTTTGGTTAAGATTCAATGAAAAATGAAGGTGTTATCACGTCTACAAGAACAAGAGCTGTCAGAAGACAACAAAGCTGGCCTATGGGATAAAACTCACCACCCATGCAAAGATTGAAATTGGAGGCAAACACAAAAATTTAAACACAACTGAACGTACAAGTTTAACCTGGGTGTCTACAGACGACGCAACAAATTTATCCCGGCGAGCTAAAAAGGATGACAGATGGACAACGGACAATTTACAATGACATAAGCCCTGCTGACCTTTAGCCAGTAGAGCTTATGAGTAATATCTTAGTGTCCATGTGTGTATTTATCCATTACGAAAGATATTTAAGTTTTATTTTATTTATATTCTTTAGATTCAATTATGATATATACAATTCTTTTATAAAGAATTCAGTCCAAATATATATCTTCATTTATAGTATACTATTAAGTGAATTAATGACTCTTAAAAATAACTCTTCATGGTGAGAATAAAGGCTTCAATGCATGTGGTCAAGGTGAAATGGTTTAAAACTATTTGAAGAACATAGTAGAATGTTTTCCCATGGAAACTGAGTTGAAGACCAGTTGAACAGTTTGCCAGAGTAAGTAATTACAGCTCCTAGCTACAACTTCAAGGGCAGAATAAAAAAATGTTGGATATCTCTTGACTCCTGTAACACCAACATATTAAGTATCTACTTAAATACTGAAAAAAAAACAAAGAAAAGCATCCAGGTGCTCATGATTTTAGACTGGCTCCAGAAAAACTGTATTCAGTGTCAGACTCTGATCAAAGAAATTTATGCAACTAGTCAAAATCAAGTTAAAATTTTAAGTATTTAAGTAAAATTTTGTTGGAGAAACAGACGCCAGATAGTAAGATAACATGAATGTTTAAATTCTTCAACTACTCACCTTTGAGAAGTATCCTACTATATGGTAACCTTTAACATCCATCTCGCAACACACGTAAAACAAGAACGGATCTGTGTCGTAGTACAGTGTTTTGTGGTCCAGAAATAACTTTGCTAACAAACATAAATTCTGCGCATAAGACTGAAAAAGATGTTAAATAAAATTTAAAGCTTGATAACTGATATTGATTGAATATAAGCGTATGTCATCAATGAATACTAACTGTAAATAAATAACATTTATAGTTGCTTTATGATAACTGAAGAGTTAATCATATAAAAATAACCCATCATTTTCTTTTTTATTACTATTAAGGCTGTTTTGTTTTTTAAAAATTGTTTGCTGTGCTCCTACCTACTCACACAAAATTGTAGTTACCCAAACTTTTTTATTGACTTCCAAATCATTGAATTTTTTTTTCATGATTTCTGTCCAGTTTTGTTTAAAATGACTATGTAAAATCAAAATCTGGCAAAAAAAAATTTTTTTAACTACCTACATGTACCTACCCACATGAAAAATACTGGGTTGAAGCACAACAAACAAACATTTTTTTAAGGATGGCCTAAATTAATATTAATTATTGGGTATGAATCAAGATTCATATATTTTATAGTGAGAATTACATCTATCTTTACAACAAACGAAATTAAAGAAAAAGATCTTGAAATGAATGTATTCAGAAATTCAAATATCAATATAATAGAACAAATTTAGATAACAGCCATACATCAAGACATAAGGAAGTAAGTACCTTGTTTTTTCGACCATCTATTTCAAATATTGATATGTTGGCTTTTCTATAGATTTCATTACCCGGTGGATGTTTTAATATACATTTGGCCTGCAAAAGCAAAATATCAAATTAAATAAACAAGAGGCCCAAGAGGGCCTGAGGACATTCTACTGACTCATAGTGGCCATAGCACTTTTTGAAATTCTACTATGCAATAGAAACATCAGGGCGGGGTCATTTTTAACTCTAGGGACACCATTTTAACAAATCTAACAAAACTATAGTTGGTCATCATTACCACATAAACATTTTGAAAATCTGTTGGACCGTTCATGAGAAGAAGATTTTTTAAGTTTTGGACTATTTTTAGTAACGGTGGCCATCTTGAATTTTAGATAAAAAATAAAATCATCCATATAGTCTCCTATGCAATAGAAACATCCATGTGAAGTTTCAGTTTAATTGGCCTAGGGCTTTCAGAATAAATGATAAAAAAGAAGAAAATTTTCTGTTTTCCCACAGTATCCCTATGTAAAATTCTAAGTCCTTTTACAGGGCCCCTATAAATTTTAACCCCTAAATTCTTAACTGCAATCAAACCCCTACACATAGGGATAATTTATATCAAATATGTACAAATCTGACATACTGGTTCTTAAGAAAACGATTTTACTAATCTCAATTTGTACCCTTTTGGGGCCCCTCCTGACCCCTTAAGACATAAAAACCCAGTCATTTTTACAAATCTGAACCTCCTTCACATAACAATGCTTTAGTGAAGTTATATGCAAAATCATTTCCATTTAAAAAAAAAAAAAATATATATATATATATATATATATATATATATTATATTGACATGTGTCCCCTAATTGAACTATCGGGGCAGGGTCATATTTAACCCTAGGGAAACCATTTGAACAAATCTAACAATACTATAGTTGGTCATCATTACTACATAAACATTTTGGAAGTCTGTTGGGCCGTTCACGAGAAGAAGATTTTTTAAGTTTTGGACTATTTTTAGTAATGGCGGCCATTTTGAATTTCAGATCGAAAAAAAAAATCTTCTGTATTGTCTCCTACGCAATAGAAACATCTGTGTGAAATTTCAGTTTAATTGGCCTAGTGGTTTCAAAACAAATGAAAGAAAAAGAGAATTTTCGGTTTCCCATAGTATCCCTATGTAAAATTTTAAGTCCCCTATAAATTTTGTCTGCAATCAAACCCCTACACATAGGGGTAATTTATGCAAAATATGAACAAATCTGACATACCAGTTCTTAAGAAAACAAATTTAGTAATTCCCAATTTTTATCCTTTTGGGGCCCCTCCTGACCCCGTAAGACAGTGGTACCCAGTCATTTTTACAAATCTGAACCTCCTTCACCAAACAATGCTTCTGTGAAGATATAGGCAAAATCATTTCCATTTAAAAAAATTTTTTTTTATAATTACAGGTTTTTTAGTAACGGCAGCCATCTTGAATTTCAGATCGAAAAAAAAAATCTTCTGTATTGTCTCCTACGCAATAGAAACACCCATGTGAAGTTTCAGTTTAATTGGCCTAGTGGTTTCAGAGAAAGTGCTGCTAACAGACGACAGACAACATGCCATCGCATAAGCACTTCTGGCCTTTGGCCAGTAGAGCTAAAAACAGTTCATTCAATATGAAAGTTAATATCTACTGGCAATAATGTCACATTCCGCAGAATTTATTATAACTGTTAAAATGATATCAAAGCTGTAAAGCTGCGATGTAATGAGTGTTTCAATGTTTGAATAGTCAGTAACTCAGTACCATGTTAACCAACAATATACACATACATGAAGATATAATTCTTTCTGTGTAGCATCACAAGGATTCAATAAATAATTACCGGTACTTTTAACTTCAATATCATATTTTATTATATACGTCTGTTATATTGATAAAAAAATTATTAAGTTGAAATAAGAATCTGATGTCTATGAATATTTAAACAAGAAAAACTGGTACCATATAATGTCTATTAAAGTACATTTTAAATAAATAAAACATTTTTTATACTTACAAGATGACGTTCTAAACTTTTATTACTTTTAACATATTTCAAGCAGAATTCACATATATATAACATCTGACAGCTCGTCAAATCCTGAAAACATACACACATATATAACTATTCAACAAGGAGAATGCTGGAGTAAAAAGTAACCATCACCATCAGTGCTCCAAGAAAAAAAAAATTTGGGACTAGCCCAGGCCAAGTAGATTGAAAAAATCTACTTGCCCTGACTGAAAAATAACTTGCCCTGATCAATGGTTCACATGCCCAGATTTTTATTACCAATACACCTTGCGGTATAATATGAAATATGTAAACATAGACTTAAATGTATTCATTTTATGTAGGGTAAGCTCCCCATAACATTATGCATGTCTAAATCACAAGTTTAAGAGTTTGAATAAGACCGGGAGAAGTGAGAGAAATTCGGGAGAACTGACTATGTCTCAATCAGTGTGTTGTATTTAATCTTTGTTCTTTATTAGCATAAAAAAGATGCTTAATTTTCAATCAATCAATCAATCAATCGATTGTTCTTTATTGACTATCATTTCTGTTCTGTTGATTCAGTGGCAGTGTGGGAGCAGGAGTATATTTAAAACATTATTCTTAATATCTTTCTCTTGTTTTCTAATTATTGCTGTCACAACATACAATAATGGCAATGCCAAGCCTACAAAGCTATTCAATCTATCCAAGAGAACTTGGCAATATGATAAATGAATGCAATTTATGATAGCCTTCAAATATCTAGAAAGTGCAACTAGTCAACTATATTTCAAATATTAAAAAAACCCCACATAATTCATCTTAATTGGTGTTTTCAATACTATATTTAAATCATGCCAAAAAAAAATATACGCTGAAACTTCACAACCAAAAAGCAATGTTTATTACTATAATAATACCCCACCCACATTTTTCTTTACCGTAAACTCAATTTCAATATCAACTCTCACGTTTTCACAGAAGAAAATTTATATACATACAATTCCAATTATTGTAAATCTACGAAATACTTATAAAATTACCAGAACCTAACGCTGACATTTTACATAACGCGATCGATCGCAAATTATCTGCAAAAACATTACCAGATTTTAGAAATCGTTACCATTTTGGCAAAGGGAGGTAATTTTATACTCTTCATAATGGAGAATTTGAGAAAACACCCGCGAATTACGTCATCGTCTTTTTTTTAGTCTTTGCTCGGGTAGGTGGTAAGAAACTTGTTTACCTTGGGCGTAGATATCCGATCAATCAGAGCGGTTATTAAAAATAGATTACTTTATATTCAAAGCTATCCACCAATCACATTAGAGGAATTAAAATAGATAAATGAATAAGCATGAGAGGTTTACCGAAGTCGCATTATCGGGCATGTAGTATGATAAACACCGCAGGGGTCAATTGTTTATACTAATTAGTTACGGTCTTTAAACAACAGTTTGACCTGTGTCGTTTCAAATAGAGATATTTGCAGACCTATGTATTGTGAAAACTAGCTTGTCCGATTTTTTAAGACAAGCCCGACGCGCAAGTAACTTTGAAAAAGGCACATGCCCGGATCCAGATTTGACAAGCCCCGGTCATCAGGCTATCCTATTCTTGGAGCACTGACTATACATATATATCTTCTACTATTATATCCCCACCCATGCCTTCCCAAATACAAAAAGATATTTTAAGTTTTGCTGATTTCTGTATTTTTAAGACACCAGACCAGACACTCTGCATGATTATCAATTTATTATAACTGCATGACTCACTACTTATGCTATGAACCACTTAATCAAAGGATATGAAGATGAAGAACTATCAGTCTGGATTTGTTGCTTTAATAACCAGATAAAATGTTTTTAATCCAATATTAACATGTAGTATGAATCCCCACTGGCATACTTCCGACACTGAAGTTTGATGTGGACCAAAAATTCAATGTGAGAAACTTCTGACACTGAAGTACTTAGAGTTGAACTTCTGATGTTGAAGTTTGACATGGACACTGAAATTTGATGTGAAAAACTTCTGACACTGAAGTGCTTTGTGGTGGACTTTTTTTTTTTTTTTTTACACATTTCAGGTTACATATGGCATATTCAGTTTTATTGGTGGAGAAAGACCTCAGAATGAATCGAAATAGAACAACCATTCTTCCACAAGTAGTAACTGGCAAACTTTCTCACATAAAGAATTTTTTGAGCGAGCAGAACTTGAGGTGAGATGGCGCCTTAAACCACTCGGCAATGGAGGTTCCTTTCCTTTGTAGTGATATGAACTTACATATCTTATATTCCATTTATTTCTCTAGAGATAAAATGATACGCTCTAGTTGGTCTTGTATTTGTATGTATGAGTGTTCCATGAATATACTTCATTAGGCCATTATAAATTAATTGCTAGATTATCATCTATTTTTCTCTTAAAAACAAGGATGGTGAGAGGATTTTATTTTTTATTTTTATTTTTAAAATTTTTATTTTTTTTTAAATTTTTTTTTTTTTAACAATAAAAAGGGTCGGGGCAGCATGAAAATTAGGGGGGCAGACAGGGATGATAATCTAGCAATTAATTCATTATGGCCTTAGCTAGAATAATATATAAATCCACCTAGACATTTATATAAACATAACGTCCTTCTTTGGTACAAATTCTTTAAGAGCAAGTTTATAATGATTAGTGTCCACGTGCTGTAAAACACCATTCATTCATTATAATGATTAATGAAAAAATGTTTAATAAAAATTCTGTATTAACTTCAGTACTTTTTGTGTAACATTTACAATAGAATACAAAATTACGATACGAAAAGGATAAGTAGCATTTAAACATCTTTTTAAATGAAATACAACACAGACAAACCTGCGGATATGGCGAGAAGTACCAAGGTTTGATTCTATATTTTCCCAGTTCTATTAAATCTATATTTTTCATACGTGTAACAGCGTCATCATGATGTGCCACCATACTTCCTGTTTGCCGAGGCGCTGCTGGTGTACCATCAGCATTAAGAGCATTTAGGTCTTTCTGTAAAAAATAAAGCAATGTTTACAGTAACATTGTACATGTATTATGAAGATGTAAAACTGTTTTCTGTACAACTACTGCAGTATTTTCTGGAGTGTTTTTTTTTAAATGGGTTTCAACATCATTTTTACCACATTTCAGGTTATATATGGCATATCAAGTTTAATTGGTGGAGGAAGACCTCAGAATGAATCTGAGTAGAACCACCGTCTTTCCGCAGGTAACTTGCAAACTGTCTCACATAAAGATTTGGACTGAGTGGGACTCGAACATACAACCTTAGTGGTGAGAGGTAAGTGATCTTAAGACCACACCTTAAACTTCTCGGCAATGGAGAGCCCTTTCTGGAATATACTTGTTTCAAACTATAACAGAGACTTAAACCTCAAGTTTTGGTTTTATTCATAGATCTAGCCTATTATGTCCTAAATATGCACAAGTAAATATTGCAGAGACTAAATGTATTTTAATAAACAAATTTGTATGGAATAACAACTGATGACACAAAACACTAAAAAAATACCTGTATCTCTACACAAGAAACACAAACATTTAGGGCTACAATGGCCCTCAAAGCATCACCTGTGAAATCAAAGCAGTTTCTAAGGTGAGAAAACAAATTTTTTATTTAATTATGCATGTTTATAATATTCAATAGCCCGTTTCCTATCCAATTAGTACAAGATCAAATAAAGCAGTTTTTGAGAGTTAAAGGTCCATCACTCGAAGTTAACAGATATGGGATGATTAGAATAGCTAACATTGTGTCTTGGGCTCTAATGAGCTAAAAATACAATCTCAAAAAACTCTGACAGTTTATAATCAATGACATGAACATAATAATGATTTAGTTTGATAGTTTAGCTTTTTATTTAAAAAAAAGTCCAAAAGACTTGAAGCCCATGAGGACAAGCTATGTAATACACCAGGCTTTTCCACAGGCCATTTAAGCACAGAGGCATCCCAGCACTTGACTATCAGAAATGGTATTCCCCTAGTGCTTTAATTCTTCAACAAAATTTTGCAAAAGCTTACTTTTCTTTAATAAAATAAAACATACTAAATATGATGACTTGAACGGATTAATACAAGTTTTACTAGCGATATATATTTCAATGAGTGCTTTACACAGCGCTTGAAAATGTGTACAAGGTGTTTATGCACTCTTACCCCAGCGCTCATGTGACAGACAGTGCAATATACATACAGTCAAACCTGTGTAAGCCATTCCCTCTATTTAGCAGCCACTTGTCTTAAGCAGCTTCATTTGTCATTTCTTATTTCAATGCTTTCAGAGCAACTTTACCTGTATTAAGCAACAACCTGTCTTAAAAGGCCACTTTTGCCCCTTCCCTTGGCTGGCTGCTTAAGACAGGTTTCCCTGTATGTGACAAACATCTATACAATTATAAGAAATTCAAAAGAAAAAGAAAACAAAAGGCATGTGCCCTTACTGATTGATATTCAACAGCAGGTATAATCGTGGAGCTCCTTTATGGAAAATTGCAATTAAAAATACATTTTCACATGGGTCATCTTTATTCATACTATTAGATCATTTCAGTTTAATGTAGAAGTTAACTCAGAGAATTGTCATTTCCAGGCCATCTAGTCATCTTTTATTCAGCCACCTCACGTTATGGGCTACACTACAGCCATATTTAAAACAATACAGAATGTTTTATGAAACCGAATGTCAAACTTGTACATGGATCCTGCTAATTTTCTATCAGTCCAACTTTTAAAAGCACAATGACTCCCAAATAAAGTACATGTGGATAAAATACTTACTGAGGAATTGACACTTTGTATACATGGTGTGGCCGACCTACTGCTTGTGGGCGTCGCCATTTCAGAGACCTGAAAAATCATTATCATGGAGATTATCTATCGGATTTCAGTAGATTCATTATAAAAACGCCATCACATGTTTCTATCTAGCACTTTCACAACACAGAAACCAACTGAGAACATAGTGTAACTAATAACGATGAGCGAGACAAAAATGTTGACAAAAATCTAGATTAAGAGACAGGAGATCAGTGGTATAACACTGTCAGTTACTAAACCAGTCCAGTCAAGAATACAAACACGATGACCTTATTGCAGTTCATTTGAACACAGAGAAACACACTATTGAAGACCTTGCAGTCATGGGCTTAGAGCATCTCCATGGCAATGAATGAAATCTACTGCAAAACCGTGGAGAGTTTGAACAAAAAGATTGTTCACTAAAGAATAATGAGCCAAACATCAGATGCGCGCCAAATATAGCACAATTACATTATTTCTCTTGTCCATAAGGTCTAAGTGCTATGGCAAAATTAAGATTTTTTTCAGCACAACGTATCCTGTTTTTTATCTCATATACATATATATATATATATATATATATATATATATATATATATATATATATATATATATATATATATATATTCAACACATATATAAAAATACTTTGAAACTGAAGTGTTGCAGTATTTGTATTTAAATTTTTTAGCATCCTTGCTAACCAACTGCAAACATGAGAAATATTTATAAAATCATTATTCTACAATAAATCCATAAAATCTAGGTTACACATCAAGATAGTGAAGGTCTTCTATCTACTTGTACTATCACAAATATATGTGTGGGTGGGAATAAGTCAGTATTAACTAATGTATAAATGCTGGGAACAATGAAAACTGGTATATTACTATAAAAATAAAAGCAAGACTAAACATGCTCGAATATGCAAAAATACCATGTTTAATTTTTTTAATACATCTTTTCTACTGGTGACTTCATATCACATGATCATCAGATACTGTTACAATTATCAAGTTAATAAAATCCAAACAAGTGATGTTTCACTTGGAAAATTCTACAAGCTTGACAGAGAAAAAACCAGGGCTCAAATTTAAGCACTCGCCACTTACTTGAAATTACTTAAGTTAGCATTTTTTTGCGAGTGGATTTCAAGTTGAGAAGATTACTTATTGTATTCATTTTATTGATTTTGAAAATAAACAAGTATTAACCTGGTAAAAATAACGAGTCAATTTTACCCAATTTCTTTTGCTTCTCGTGCCAAATTACCCCCTAGCAGCATGATTGTCAATGACATGTATTAAATATTTATATGAGAAGACTGCGTCCAATTGTTTTTGATCTCGAGTTCATTCTGCAAAAAGGAAGTAAAGTTAAAAGCCGTCAACAACATAATGAGTAGACTGTGTCTAGTTTGATCCATCGCGGATTCACTCTATAAAATAAAAAGTAAAGTTGAAACCCGTCAAATTTATTGTTTACATATTTTGTCAGTTGTTAAAATGGCTGATAAAATAACATCTTTTTCTCCATTGAACCGACGAATGAAAGTGAGTCCCAACAAGAAAAAACAGAAATAATCCTTCCATTAATACTGTAATGAAATGGGAGCGACAGCTCAACATTTACGCATGTTAAACAATTGTCCTTGGCTAGATATAATTTTAAAATGAACGGCCATTGGCTATATTATTTCTATAAATAGAAATGTGTGTATGTCTCAATCTCAATCTCTGTACACTTGTTATTGTTGAATCCATGATTCATGTTTTTGTTAAAAAAGTGTTTATGATATATCATTGTATGCATTTATTTATGTAGTATAATAAATAACAAAGACAATTTTATATTTTAAAATATTTTGTTTCGTAAAGTACTGCTTTGAATTGTACCTTAACATATATTACCTTGATACCATTGTCTATAAGATAAATACAAGCTAATAATGCATATTAAATAACATGCAGGCTTTGAAACAATTAAATTTGGGTTTATTAAGACATTTAGGACTACAAGTTTCTGCGAAAATTGGTTTGGCTAGTTAGTTTCAAATTTGGCCAGTTGAAATTTTAGGCACTGGCCAAAATTGCCAGTGCACAAAAAAGTTAAATTCTAGCCCTGAAAAACATCCAATTTTCACACAGCAGAAACATTTGAACATTCGCTCTAATATTTTGTGAAGAATGTTACCATCGTAACAGGGTTTTTTCCATGACCCTCAAATTTTGCATTTTTGTCACACTATCTAATAAAATGGCCTAAAACATGGTCTAATCGCCTATAAAATCTAATAATATGTGGGACAAATGACCCCCAGTTTCAAAGTGTGAGGGAAAGTAAAGGTATGTGTTTATGGTTCCACTCTCAAGGATTGACTGTTACAAAAAGTAGAATCTTTATTAAAAACTTTGTTTAGCTTAGCATTGTTTTCGAAACTTGTTATTTCACTCTGTATCTAGAATAAATACCTATATTGTGCATCTGTACACTTACCGTGCTGTTGTTGAGGACACCTGTAGTTGGGGTGGATGGATATGACACGGGGTCAATCATCTGCAAAGAGTACACCACTTACAACATCTGCCACAACATACAAGTATGGATTTAATATTTACTGGAATAGCAAGCGTCATTTTCATGCCATTGAGGGGTAACAGCCAATCAGTTAACCTAACCACTCTTTCCTAGGAGTATGCAATGCATTTAATTGCTATTCCACAAAATGCACCAACAAAACAACAGACTACCATGCACAACATTTAAGACAAGTTTGTATATATAGAGCATCATCTGATGCTGATCCATATTTTACCAATCTGACACCCATTTCACCAAAATAGTTAAGTATCAACTTATACTTAAACACCTAAATAAAAGAAAAGCATCTTTCAAACCTAGAAATAACTAAAGAACATGGCCAATGGTGACCATGAAAAAGTGACTGTTTGTGTGTGTGTGTTTTTTTTAATTTGTTACTAAACAAAAGTTATAATCGGTCACACTGATTTAATGAAATTTATTTTACATGAACTATGAAGCTTTTGTTTGCTCCATTGTACTTATGTGTATTTATTGTACTTTCATTCAGTATAAAAAAAAAGTTCCGGTTTTAATAATGAAAGGGACTCATGCAATGGAAAATATAAATTCACTGACAAAGCACACAAGGTTGTAGTGACCAACAATAAGGATGATAATAGACCCAGACAAGATGACATCATTATCCATGCATACCTGTCATGCTATTCAACTTTGTTCATGCAACATAGGGAAACAAAATACCTCTTCATAACAAAAGAAAAATATTTTTCCTGAATGACTAAGTTAAGTTTCAGGCCTGCATTTAACAAATATACATACGACAAAACTCGTCATATACCAAGAATCATTCATAATATTTACAATGTTATCCAAACAAATTCAAAGTTGGCTATTTTATAGCCATGCAGAAAGTGATATATTTTCTGGAAATACAATTATTTTAACATCTATTGAAATTGGACATTGAATCAAGAAAATGTCAAATTGACTTTCAGCGATTTTTATCAAAAGTTACTTTGTGAAATGCAGTCTTGCTTTATTGTGAGTAATTTTTAAGTATAAAATGAACCATATTCACTTATCCTACTAAGCCCATTGAATCCCTTTTATGATAGTGAGCACTAGCATGAAGTCCCACTGATATATGATAACTGGTTAATGAAATATATGGGCAAGCCTAAAATCTACATGTACAACCAAATTTCTAAGTATAGAAAGGGCCATAATTCCGCCTAAAATCAAAATGAGTTATCCCACTTGATCTGTTGAGTCCCCTTTATGGTAGTGAGCACTTGCGTGAAGTTTCATTGATGAATGGGCAGTAGTAACTGAGATACCAGTATGGCTAAAATATGTAAAAAAACGCCGACTCACGAACAATAGCTTTATTTCTTAAAAAGATCAATCTAAAAAGGGTCAATGACCAATATCAGGAATAAACACACAAAGCATGAACTTATTTGGTAAAATTCTTGTTACATATCATGACCATAGAGTTTATCATAAATCTAATAATTAAACATCACGATTGGTAGGATTGATTTCTTACCTCATCCTCAAGTTTACGTTTCCTGCTGCCTACTGACAACTTCTTACTTGGAACGGCCAAGCTTGCAGAACCATTCTGAAAAAAAGAGAGAAAGGTTCCATATTTTTTCATGACTTTCATAAAAAAGTTTCGTCTGATCACATATTCGTAAACGTATATCACAATGATTTACAAAACAGGTAAAATAATACAGGAGTCTCGAACTATTAATGTACATGTATGGCCACTTCCAGAAAGAGAGTAAAAATAAAAAAATTAAGTCGAAATATGCTCTAAAACAGTTACAAAAAAATTCATTTGATGCATGAATATTATTAAACACACACATGAGGAGAGAAACTATATAAGAAATATTTTCTTTTGTTTCAATCCTTTTACTAAATATGTTGTGGAATATGCTGTACATAATTTATGAATAAATATGTTTAAACCAAACACACACACACACATACATCAAGTCTCAAGCACCGATCTCAGGATCAGAGGTTCGTGGATTCAATCCTCCCCTATGGCTATATGTGGTGTCCTTGAGCAAGACATTTTTTCTGCGTATATATGCCTATTACTGGTTCTACCCAGGAAGACTATGAGCAAGTACAAGTTGTAATAACTTATTTTGCAAAGTAAAATAAATAAATTAATTAAATTTCTGCAACATAATCCATCAATTAAAATTAGGTAGACATTATTTTAAATATTGTTCAGGGTCCTCCATGGCCGAGTGCTCTAAGGCTCTGTCTCAAGATCACTCTCACCACTAAGGTAGTAGGTTTGAGTCCCTCTCACTTTAAAAACTTTATGATATAAAGTTTGCCAGTTACTTGTGGAGGATGGTGGTTCTTCCTTCATCAATAAATCTGGATATGCCAAATATAACCTGAACTGTGTTAAAAATGACCATTCAAAATTATAAAAACAAAACATACATGTAAATAAAAATTGGTTGATTCAATATTTGGAAATATGTTAGTGACTGAACCTAGTGTTAAAAGTATGGAACTCGGGTTTGATGGGTTGTTGGTATAGTCCCACAAAAGGGGCATGTGCAGTGTCCTTGGGCAATGCATTTAATCCACATATATCATCCTGGGTTTCAAGAAAATACTCAAGTCTATTGTTTTATTTAAACTCAATAGCGTGCTCAATTATACTAAGTACTGGATTACCCTAGAAGATATTGAACATTATTTGTTTAAGTGATACACTCGGGTCCCGTTATAACGCGGATCTTGGGGTCCACAAAACGAAACCGCATTATAAGCGGACCGCGTTATAGCGATAATTACCTCGAAAAAAAATAGATGTCAGTTTTCACACCTATCGTGCTGTCCTACTATGAATGGTATTGTTTGCATTGTAATATGATACAACGCGTATTTAGTTACAACAGATACACTTAGATATGTATGAAATTAATACAAAAAAAGAAAAGAAAGAAAAACGTTTTCGTGTTTTGATAAAATTGGCAGCCATTTCCGTTTAACCCGGAAGGAGAAAAAAACGGTGTCTATATAAAAAATCGCGCTTCAATTTAAACTCAATGCTGTTAGTATAAAAATATTAAAAATATAAATCTGAAGTATTAACAACAATTAAATAGTAAAAATAAGTTTGTGTTTACGATCCGATAAGATACCCGCGATATATTAATACCTGTCAACCGCTTCGTTGCTTGATCACGTGATCACTCGATAATAACAAAGTTTGCATATGGCTTCCGTGTTTGGCGCGTGTCAGCATTTATTGAAGCACTGGGGATTATTACAAACTGTTAATTGTCAATTCTGGCATGAAACAATCCCTTAAACAATCCTTTAAACCACCATGAGGTAATGGTTATAACAGTTTGTTATAATCAAGGCTAATTGGTGAGTAGAAGATGAGCGATTATCAAATCAAAACATGGCGACGATCTATTGTTTGGTTGTCATTCGCGCATATTTTCAAGTTTTGTATCACGACCTTCCCCCCCCCGCCGAAAAATTGGGAGCCAAGCAAAAACCGCGTTATAACGGAATTCACATTATATCAGACCGCGTTATAACGGGACCGCAGTGTAGTAAATTGTTTCACTATCAATGTAAAAAGTAGTTTAAACCAAACCAACTCACTACAAGGACTTCCCTTTCTGGGCTACTTTGTCTGCTAGATGATGTGCCTGCTTTGCTTATTATTTCTTTCTTTGGAGTTTTCTGGTCCCTCCGTGGATGTTCTAACTTGCTAGCATCCATTCTCTCCTCTGGCACCCATTCATCCAGGCGCTTGTTAACTTAAAATAAAAAATTGACATAGGAATACAAAAAGAATAGCAAAGTAATGTTCAGATGAGTAAAGGCTATTATTTAAATTAAGATTATGCAACTCATTTCATAACATTATTTATAATTGTGATGTAAATGCATTAATGTTTGTACATTGTAAATTCTCCTTCCCCTGCACTTTTAACCATCAACATACTCTTCTGACAATACTATGAATCTGCATTCAAAGTTCGGGTTGACCCAACCAGGACTTATTAATAAATAAATGAACTGTAATACTTACAATCATCATAGTGGACGTAAAATAAGGATTTCCCATTCGCTTCTTTACGACCAAGAATTTCTGCCCAGTCTGAAAAATAAAATAAAGCTGCTTTTTATGAAAGTTTGAAATTACTCTCTAAGCTGAGACAATAGCATAACATTAATAAGTTTATGTAGCACTTAAACATTTTTACACGGCATGCTAGAAAATAAAATAATCAAAGCCTAACTAATGAAATTGTGAATTACCAATCTGCATCCACTGGGCATAAAATTAATTATAAATGTATGTATTCAGTTAAAAAATACTTGTCCTGACCTACAGAGGCACGACCATTTATCTTGATTATACTGTTTTTGTACAAAGTACAATGCACAAAAGCAGTAGACTAGGGTTAGAGCATCACTTCACATGCAAAAGGTCATGGCTTTGATCTCTGTCAGAGTCATATCAAAGACTTGAAAAATGTTTTATGCTCCAGATAGGCCACGTATCCCCGTAATTTACGCAAATAAAATTCACCAGACGTATCAAGACACGTATATAAATGTCCCAATGTGGAAACAAATATATGTGCAAGTGTAAAATGTAAACAAAGGCTAGTTGCTGCAATCCATACAATGTTCTACGAGAGGAACACGCTATTTTCACACCTTTTTGTTAGTCGAAAACATAATTATTATGGTGTCAAAACAATTGACTATTGGCAATTTCTTCTAAAAAATTAATCTACTAGCTTTGCAAAGTCCATCGTGACAGGAATTCTACATGACACAATAACTTCAGCTAGTATATTTGCTGAAAAGCAAAAATCTAAAAACACAGGTACAAAGCACGCAAACAAGGATTACGTTTAATTTGTTTGCAGAATATTTTACATAATGTTTATCATTTTTTATTATAAAACACGAAGACAAAATATTTGAATTAAAGAAGACCATTGTAATTTAAATTGTCTAACAGTCAAAGAATCATGACTTGATGAATTTAGCTGAATCATTGAAAAGAGCGAATAATGTAAGGGCGAGTGACAATTTACTAAGGGCGAGAATCTTTTGTTGGACACTAGTCCTATTCCTCAAGGGTGAGCAGTTTACAAAATAATTTTACACCCTGATGTTTAAAGTAATTAATCACGATTTTTTTCAAATTTTTAAATTGGCAAAAAACTCTTTCTCCAATATAATGTACCTGTATGTTCTATGATTCCCTAGGCCATCCTCAAAAATATATTGTTTATCGTGCTCCTACTTACTCACTAAAAATTACAGCTACCCAAACTTTTTTATTGCCTTTCTAATCATTTTATTTTTTTTTTCATGATTTCTGTCCATTTTTTTCAAAATCAAAATTTGACCAAAAAAATTTTTTTAGCTACCTACCTACTCATATGAAAAATACAGCAAACAACTAATTTTTTAAGGATGGCTCTACTGCCATAAGGATATCTATTTAAATGTGCCAAAATAATATTTGAAAAGAGATTTCGTAACTTCGCCTAAGCATGCACGTAAGCCTATAATAAATTTCACACTTAAAATTGCAATGTATATTGTGTCATACAAAATGAGTCACATGATTTCATTTTGATTTCAACTTGATCAGTCATATTGGTTTCATATTATAGAATGTTCAATTTTTCAAGAGTATGAATGCAATTGTCAAGCAGTATTTGCATGCTATCTATTTCTAGAATGGGGATTTCATTTCAACTTCACCACTCCAATTAAAATGTCATATTTTGTCATGAATGTGTTTTCAGAATTGAAATATGAAATCCAGTTTATTTCTTAATGAGGAAATATTTTAATTTTTAGACATTTATGATAAACTGCTTTTAATAAATATACCCCAACATGTCATTTTACAGAAACAAGGAATTATATAGTATGGCAAACCAACTGATTGAGATTTTGTGAATGTTCACATATTCACGCAGTATTTCTTTGTCAAATAAAGTAATTTCAATTTAGATAAATTGGAAATAAGATAAAATTAATTACTTTGCAACATCCATGCAATTCTTAACAAAACAAGACCATTCCCAGCATTTTTTGTTATACAATACACTGTAGAGAATGAAAGAGATGTGTTTAAACAATTCTGAACATAAATTTAAGGAAGAAATAAACACTACCATTTCATTTGTTTAACAACTGATTGACATATATAACTGGCATGGTGATTTAATTTGAATAAAATGTCTTATTCAATATCTAAAAGTAAATTTTCAACAATGTTAAAGCTACAATTCATGATTTTTCACTTTTTGGGAAAGTCGCGAAATAACATGACAAATACTTCGTGCACATGCACTAATCTTTCCAATCAAAACAAACCAGAAATACTTACGCCAGCCATCGCCGTTTGTGAGTAACACTGGTAATCTACAGCCTTCTTGAAGTTCATCCTATAAAAAAGAAGTATTTATGTTACTGCAGTATATCGTAGGTGTTCAATTAAACACTCATTTGTGACAATAGTTTGTGTTTTGTGTGAAGAAGGGAAGAAATTTACCTCACATTCCGCCATTATCGTCATGGTTAGCCCGCACTAACGATTGTGTTTTATAAATATTATTATTTCCCAAACTACATTTCATATATTATAATTATGTTTATGTTATTAAATCGTGTTTTAAAATAGTTTCATAAGCATATAAAATAATTTGAAGAAAGTAAGTTATTTACAATCAAATTAACAATGACATTCGCTTCGAAATCACTTTTCATTTCCGGTCATAATTTTCTTTGGTATTGTTTTTGTATTTTTCCTCCAATTATTTCCCAGATATAATGGCAACCAGTATCAAACAAGAGACAGTTGCAGATACAGATTTGGAAACCAGGTAAAATTACGATTTTATAAAAATACATATAAATATGAATTTAAACAATTTTATCATGTGTTTTCGTGGAATGATGCGAAGTTGTGAAATAAGATGTACTTCTTTCTAAAGAATTTAAATCCCTTGGTGGCATAAGATGCCCCATACAGGACGACATATTTACAGCATTCAAGTATTTGCCAATAAGTCAAACTGGTATTTCAATCTCAGTTAATTGTTCTGTCTGTCTGTCTGAATACTGCGGCATTCAACGAAAGCAGTTGTTGATGGTGGTCTAGTGATTAGCATGCTTGCTCCAAGATTCAAACAAACTCCCACAGTGCCTTTTCCATATGAGGGGATTTAAAGCAGTTGGTCCGTGTATAGGACAATCATACTCGATGCACGTGAAATATCTCGCTGAACTTCTATGTTAATCAGTATTGGTAATGAATGCCTATAAACCTCCCTTAGAAATGAGGCTTCCTATGATAATCAGAAGCTAATTGCTGGAAGTAACAGAAGTAGAAGATTCAGGGCATCCCAACATTTTATAATTAAACTGCATTATGCTTACAAAACAGGTTTCTACATATTGAATAATATCCATAGACTAGTTAACATTTTACCTGTGGAAATATTTAGAAAATAACAAATTTAGTTATTGTGAAAAAATGAGTTTTTGAAAGTTCATCATTTTGAATGTAGATAATGAAATTATGTTGTTTTGTGTGTAATGATGTATTAATGATATTTTATATAATTGCAGGATTCTGTGTATGTGTCAGGAGATCACAGATGGAGTAACTGACACCATGATTCAGAATGATATGCCGCAGTTTGACGTGAAACAAAGAGTGACAGCCATCAACAGACTTCTCTCAACTGTATGTTGTTAAATGTGTAGTCGTACTCAGAATAGCATGACTTCAACATTTTTCCTTGATGATATGTACAGAATGTACCAGTTATCAGTGTCTTTGTTTCTAACACCAAGGCTCTGTCTAAACATTTTTTTTTTAAAAGCGATACTTTAAGTAGAAATGAATATTCATATCTCAATGACATGGTCTTGATTGGTTTGTTTTCTTGCACGTCACTGTGATCAGTATGATTTTTTTCTTACAAAATGCATTAAATCAGTATTAAGTTTTAATAAAGTGATGTCATAAGAGTTTGTGAATGTTTGAGTCTCTGTATTTAAGATAGTAATACCTTGCAATGGTAAAACAGCAGGTATCATTGTTTGATATCCAAGACTATTGACCTCTTCCTTTGATGTTACTCTTTAGAAAGGATATTCTTGAATAATATCTACTATATCTATTTTAGTAGATATTGAGGTTCTCTTGTCAAGAATGTGGTCGTAAACATACCCAATACATCTGAATATTTAATTGTGTTTTAGCTTATCTAACAGTTAGTTCTGAAATTAAAAGAAGTTTTAAATTTATGTATTAGTGATTTGTGATGGTGTTTACATTATGGCAGCTTAAGTTTTCATCTGACCCATGTTGTTGTCACCGTAACAATGTTTTGCATTATGGTGAAATATGTAACTGCAGTACCTCAGCATAATGTGAATTGTACTAAACATAGCTTTCACTGCTGAAGGTGAGCAAATTATGGCCAATTTTATTTTATTGCATTTAATTTTGTTAAGCCCGTCATCTAAAGACTCTAACATGATCTCTGTTTGACACTTCCATCTGTCAAAATATTTGTGAATATTGTATTTCAGTGATTAAAAGGATGAAAACATTTTTTCCCATCAATTTGATATAAATTCATTCAATAGCCTCTTTTGGAGTTTCATATTTATTTATGCTTTTATCGGTATATCTCTATAACAACTTCAGGGCAGGATAGACTTGTTAAAGAGCAGTAGTGGTAAACTGATATACAAACTGAAGGACCCGAGTGCCACAGATCCTGTTAAGGGCGGAGACCAACAAGAGAAGGTTGTCTACCAAATCATTAAAGATGCAGGAAATAAAGGTACAGCCTTAGAAAATATCTAAAAGTATTTTTATTCTTTGATGACCGCAGCATTGACTCGATGATTGAGTGTCTGCATCATATACAAGGGGATGTGGTTTCGTTCCCTAACAGAATCATAATGAAGACTTTTAAATCAATACTTGTACCATCCTAACTGGAAGCTTAAGATTTAGTTGATGTTTCTAAAACTGGCAGATATGATGGGAAAGTGTGTCATGTGTTATGTAGCAATTAAAGTACTATCTCAAGTAAACAATACTGAAAGATTGTTGATGATGATAATTAACTATTTGCTTCTATCAGTTTATCAGTAATTTAACTACCTTATCATGGGATTATAAGAATCAATCACCAACTTCTGATAGTTGTTAACAGACTATAGATACATATAAAGCAGACTCAAGTCAGCTTACCAGTACTTGTTTATTCCAGGTATATAGATCCATGATATCAGATTACAAGGTTATTTTATAGTGTTTGGTACAATATGAGAATATATTGTACGAATATGTATTGATGTGAAAACCATATTGGATTCTGTGCCTACGGCGTCTCCTCCGATATCTACTTAAATCTTACACATACAATGAATATGGATCAGAGAAATCAGGTTTAGATGTAACCTGCTGAATTCTCAAGTCAATTTCCTCATATCTTACAGGTATCTGGATCTGAGATGTCAGATTTAGATGTAACTTCTAGTCACTGAAGTCATTTACCTAATCTTACAGGTATATGGATCCGTGATATCAGATTTAGATGTAACCTGCTAGTCACTGAAGTCATTTACCTCATATCTTACAGGTATATGGATCCGAGATATCAGATTTAGATGTAACCTGCTAGTCACTGAAGTCATTTACCTCATCTTACAGGTATATGGATTTGAGATATCAGATTTAGATGTAACCTGCTAGTCACTGAAGTCATTTACCTCATATCTTACAGGTATATGGATCTGAGATATCAGATTTAGATGTAACCTGCTGGTCACTGAAGTCAATTTCATCATATTTTACATGTATCTGGATCTGAGATATCAGATTTAGATGTAACCTGCTAGTCACTAAAGTCATTTACCTAACCTGCTAGTCACTCAAGTCATTTACCTCATATCTTACAGGTATATGGATCCAAGATATCAGATTTAAATGTAACCTGTTAGTCACTCAAGTCATTTACCTCATATCTTACAGGTGTATGGATCCAAGATATCAGATTAAGATGTACCCTGTTAGTCAATAAAGTCATTTACCTCATATCTTACAGGTATATGGATCCAAGATATCAGATTTAGAAGTAACCTGCTAGTCACTGAAGTCATTAACCTCATATCTTACAGGTATATGGATCCGAGATATCAGATTTAGATGTAACCTGCTAGTCACTGAATTCATTTACCTCATATCTTACAGGTATATGGATCTGAGATATCAGATTTAGATGTAACCTGCTAGTCACTGAAGTCATTTACCTCATATCTTACAGGTATATGGATCCGAGATATCAGATTTAGATGTAACCTGCTAGTCACTGAAGTCATTTACCTCATATCTTACAGGTATATGGATCCGAGATATCAGATTTAGATGTAACCTGCTAGTCACTGAAGTCATTTACCTCATATCTTACAGGTATATGGATCTGAGATATCAGGTTTAGATGTAACCTGCTAGTCACTGAAGTCATTTACCTCATCTTACAGGTATATGGATCTGAGATATCAAATTTAGATGTAACCTGCTAGTCACTTAAGTCATTTACCTCATATCTTACAGGTATATGGATCCGAGATATCAGATTTAGATGTAACCTGCTAGTCACTTAGGTCATTTACCTCATATCTTACAGGTATATGGATCCAAGATATCAGATTTAGATGTAACCTGCTAGTCCCTGAAGTCATTTACCTCATCTTACAGGTATATGGATCCGAGATATCAGATTTAGATGTAACCTGCTAGTCACTGAAGTCATTTACCTCATCTTACAGGTATATGGATCTGAGATATCAGATTTAGAAGTAACCTGCTAGTCACTTAAGTCATTTACCTCATATCTTACAGGTATATGGATCCGAGATATCAGATTTAGATGTAACTTGCTGCTAACACAAGTCAATAAGATACTGAAAAATCTGGAGAGTAAGAAACTCATCAAGGCAGTGAAGTCCGTGGCAGTAAGTTGATCTTGACAAGACTCTTTTCTTTTATGTGTTGAAAATTTTAGGAATTGTAGAAATCATCTTGCTATCCAGAATATTGTTTAGTCATAACAGCTGAGACTGGATTCTTAAATGGGGATTTAATATTGATAAAGGGCCAGCAGGATTTAAATAATTTCATTTAAATGAGCTCTATGAATAGGGTTTTCAAGTTTGTTTAAGTTATGGGGCTCGGGTCCATTGGAGTCCAGTAAGGGGGCTTTGAATTTTACATGCGAATACATGAAAAAACAGGAAATTATGTTTTCTCATCTAATTTTGGTATTGTTTCAAACATGTCTGATGCATTGTTTAGCCATTACAGTCGAACTTGTCTTAAATGATCTCTATGAAAAGGGTTTCAATTATCATTACATAAAAGGTGTTCATTTATTTTTGGATTTACAAAATGAGTTTGCAAAAATATATTATGTAAGTCTCTTGCCAAGCTTATATCATTTTTGCCAACAAATTTAATAAATTTAATAATAAATGAAATCATAAAAATTCTTTTTATCAAATAACATTTTGTGTACATTTTCATCATTCTTTGTATGACGTAACATCCCAAAATGACATCATTTTACTATGACATATTGATGTCGTTCATACGTTCCAGCAAGTCAGAAAGAATCTCGGCATTTTCTATACAACAACAAATTAATATGGAAAACTCCTAGCAATGAATCAGTTGTGATATAACAGTTTAGATTAATATCAAAAATTTGTCATGGGTTTTTTTATCTTCCTGCACCAAGTCATGTGATAACATAAGTTGAATAAGTTTCAGTAGTTATCTATATGGGAACCTTGACACACATGCATATGTATCATTTAGGCATCTAAGAAGAAAGTTTATATGCTGTACAACTTAGAACCAGACAGAACTGTGACTGGCGGGGCATGGTATAGCGACCAAGATTTTGAATCAGAATTCGTTGAAGTTCTTAACCAGCAGTGTTACAAATTCTTAGTTCAAAAGGTAATATATATTATGATGTCATCTGTATTGTTTTAAATTAGCAAAATTGCATATTAAACTATTATTTTAAAAATTTCAGTATGTGAAGTGGCTATAAAATAGTGCTTAATTACAGATTTTATACCTGGTTGATTAAAAATCTTTTGAAATAATATATGGATGGAAGTAAAAAATAAGCTGCCCAATAAATATAATTAGTTAAGTTTATTAACACCTTATCAATATATTAATTGAAATATAATTACATTTATTTTAGTTTATAAATACTTAATCAACACATTAATTGATATATAATTATGTAAGTTAATAAATACCTTATCAATACATTGAAATTTGTTATTATAAAAAAGGAATCTTATAAATGAATAATATGTTTTATTTTACTGGAAGGACACAAAGCTCAGTGGTGCATCATTGGCATTAGTCTAAAATATTCATTTAAAACATTGCTCAAATATCCAATTATGTATCTTATGCAATTGTTTAAAACATTTTTTCAGGCAGAATCAGCAAGGGAGACCAAGGTTGACCCTATAGCTCAGAGGAATGCATCTTATGCTTCCTCGCAGGATGTTTGGAAATTTATATCGGAGCTTGGAATTAGTAAGGTACTAGTTAACTCAGTAATAATCTCTGCGGAAAGAAATGTGTGTAAACTAAGGGTTCCCTGTATTTTTCCAGTGTAGTCGAGAATTTAAAAGATAAACTTGTGATATTACCAATCAGGAAGAAGGAACGATTGAAGTTCAACAGTATATAAAAAGCTGGGCCTGGTTAGCTCGTCCAGCAGTGCATCTGACTATCAACCAGGGGTCATAAGTTTGAATCCACGCCCAGCCACAATCTTTGATATGATTGATATACGACATTGCGTCATCTCTCATTCAAGTGAAAAAGTTACCAGTTATCAACAGTGTGCCAGAGTACTGGTTAACTTTCCAGGAACCCAGGAAAGAGTGGTTAGAATAACTGATCATCTGTTAGCCCTCGATGGCATAAAAATGATGCAAATATTCAAACAAACAATACATATCAATATGTCTGTTCAGCTGAATCTCCATGTTGTATATTTCAATAAATGTCAGCATACACTGGAATATATACAGTGTTTTTCAAGATTTCCATACTAAAACATTCCGCTTATATACTTCTATAGGTCCAGCTGTCGGTGGAAGACATAGAAACAATACTTGACACCTTGATATATGATGGAAAATTGGAACGTTCCATTGTGGCTGGAGGTGGTGAAGGTGGTCAGACGAAACTGTATAGAGCTATTAATTCACTAATCAAATCAACAGGGTTAATGAGGATGCCATGTGGATCATGTCCCGTATGTATATCTAGAAACACATTGATTTTGATGTGGGGTCCAGTGGTAGAGTTTGGACCCAAGATCAGCAGGTTGTGGGTTTGAACCTTTGTCACAGCTTTGTGTCGTGTCCTTGAGCAAGACACTTTATCTGCATATACTTAGAACTGGTTGTACACAGGATGCCTTTGGGTGTGATTTGTTTAACATTGTAAGAACTTTTTTTACAACCAAAGTAATTAATCAGTTTAAAACAAAATAGAAACATTGTATAGGATATAAATCATGGCTGTACTTTGTGAGAAGCGAGTGGTCCTGTCTGAGTGACCTGTAACCAATAGTTGAATGACCTTTGGTACCTGAAGAAAGCAATATGTAAAAGCCTTATATTTTGTATGCACAAATATTATAGAAATAGAACTATTCCTGGAAATAATATTGACTTTCGTTTGATTGCAGAGAAGCCACAGAACTTACATAAATTATTCTTGAATCCATTTCTTAGGTAGAACCAGTTCTGATTGTTGATGTTTTTAGGGGTAATCGAGTCATATCGGGGATCAAACACGAAACTTCTGACGTGAACAGCCCACACCAGCTTCTGCAATTACGTCTTGCTTTTGTTTAGTTCTGAAACATTACACCGCTGGTTTGGTGCTACTATGCCATTAATATCCTGCTAGTGAATATATTTATATTTTCAGGGGTCCTCTGCTGCTGCCATTTAAAGATCACTTACATATTTAGTTTGGGTCCCGCTTGCTCAAAAAACTTTAGGTGTGAAAGTTTCCAGTTACTTGCGGAAGGACAGTGGTTCTACTCAGATTCATTCTGAGGTCTTCCTCCACCAATAAAAACTTGGATATGCCATATTACCTGAAATATGTTGAAAACCCCGTTAAAATTTTTTTTTTATATCTGCAGGTATTCAACAAATGTTACGAGGGAGGGGCTGTGTCACCCACCACCTGTGTGTACATGAAGGAATGGTTGCAGTTATGACAGTTGTCTCATTTATCTTCAATTCTAATAAATATTTATTGTTTACATGATAATTTAACTTGACTTTTTATAATTCCATGAAATAACTTATAATTGGAAATGACAAGTTACTGTACCTCAATGAGAAATAAATCAAGAGTTGCTTTGATAACTACTTAATACCACATCAAATAGTATTATTTTCAAGAGTAAGGGTCTTTAGTGACCTAAGGTTCCATTTCATGATCACATCCTCACTGCTGAGGTTATGGGTTCGATTCCAAGCTTGGACTAAACCCTTCAAGTTGCCAGTTAATTGCAGAAGGAAGGGGATTTATGTAAATACATCTAGGCTGATTTACCAAAATAACTTAAAAATTGCCATAAGGCAATTTGATTCTTTCTTGGTTGTATGTTCAAATTTTGACAAAAGTTTGGAATGATTGTGTTTGCAGAAAATAGATCATTTTCTGCATGATTTGAGCCAACTTTGGGTTCATTTGAATAAATATCAAGATTATTAGGAATACTTTTTGGTGTATGTCATAAGTTTGTTTCAGTAAAATGCAGACCTGCAGTCTTCAGGGTTCTCCACAGGAAGGAATACAAACGCTGGGGTAAGAGTGCGTAAACACATTCAACACATTTTCAAGCACTGTGTAAGGCACTCATTGAAATATATTTCATTAGTAAAATTTGCATTAATCAGTTAAAGTCATCATATTTAGTATGTTTCATTTTAGGAATTAAAATAAGAAAAAATATACAAAGAAAAATAATGATTTAGAGGAAAATAAGCTTTTGCAAAATTTTGTTAAATAATTCGAACACTAGGGGAATACCATTCTGATAGTCAAGCGCTGGGGTGCCCCTGTGCTTAAATGACCTGGGGAGAAGCCTAGTCTTCCATTTACCAATAAAACTGAATGAATGAATGAGGTATTATGGCGTACCAACAAATTGTAGGTTATTCAACGCCAACAGAAAGGAAGATTCCAGGTTCACTCTACATGTGCAACAACAAATTAACATGCAGGTTAAAAAAATCACAAAAACAATTGAATATGCAGAATGAACCTAGAACACAGGTCTCGAATAAAACTGAATACCATATATTTTCAATGAGTTAAAAATAGCATTCAACATGTTGAAGAAATGTTATGTCGTGCAAATGCCAAGCTTGACCAAAACCAATTTTTTCCTAGGTCTGTGTTCAATTTGATGGAAGCAGTCAATAACATTTATAAATGCAAAGGGCAGACAAGTAAACATAAAGTACAAATGTCAGGCAGTCCTTTTATTCAAGGTTTATTGCAAGCAGTCCTTAGTGTGACCACGATAGGATTGTATGTTACTGAAATTGTGTTGTTTTTCTAAAATAAACTGATGCCAAAAAAGAAATGCTCCACTGTACATTAAATGACATTATTTTATTACTTGTATATAAAACTTCAGTATTGTGCTCGTCCACCACGACTGTATTGTTGCCCTCAATTTGCTATGCATGAAACTCAAGAGCGCTTACCACGGGTACAAACAACTAAGAGTCTAATCGACTCCGTAACAAAGAAGTCATGCTAATGTTGCAAAAGCCACATTAGAACAGACAGGGAATATCTAGTCTAAAATTGGTCGATCTGGATATATGGAAACACCTGTGAACTTTAGCCGGAGAAAGTCCACCTAATTGTTGTCAAAATGTGTGCAATTTTCTCCAAATTTAACCTTGTCATTCTAAATTTTAGAATTATCCCAAAACTGCTTGAATTGCGGCTTATAAATTGTCTAATGCATATACACGATGATTTTTTACTGAATTGACCACATGGTAAAATCACACGCAGAAATGGGGCATCAATGCGTAGTGCTTATTGCATAGATTAGACGACTGAACATTGTTGGACTACTAAAAATGAAATACAATTAGGGACACAAATATGGTGTACTATCAAGATTATAAAATGTGGTGTACTATCAAGATTACAATTCATATTGTTGGATATAAAACCATTACAACTTTTGAGTGGAGTTGCGTTTCTATAAAGCCAGTGTATTATTAAATCTCTTCACCGCTTTGAAGTCCCAAATTCTCATCACACGCACGAGTGAGATTTCACCTTTTCAAATTTGGAGAGTTGTCCAGGTTAGGTTCGATATGTTGAAATTAAATTCATACAAGATTTAACTTTTACAAGACCCAGTTTTTATAACATTAACTCATTGTTAAACTAATTCTTTAACTTGTATAAATCCTGCTCGAAGTCTACCTGGGTAAAACCAATTATAAGCTTGAGTGCAATTCTCGAAGTCACAGCACATGGTTCTGGGTCAATGCTCTACCACTACCAATAGACTATGTGCGTCAAATTAGATTCCTGTGCAATAAAACTTGACTTTATAATTAATAGGACTTGTATGGAAGATAACTGACAAAGAATACTTTCAGGCAATTTTCATTTTTATTCAAAAATAATACAGTGCAACACCTCCAGCATTGGCAATACTGATTATAATATATTAATATCACAAAAATCTGATTATTTATGTAACTGTAAATTCTCATATCTCTTAATACAATCTGAATTTTATTCAAGGTAAACATGCTGTTTAAAAGTTTGATTTTGGCTACAAACTTCTCCAGAATACTGGTAGTATAATAACTTTTTGGTAATTTAAAATAAAATACAAGTGCTACTATTTAAAACTAATAAGCTACTGTTAATTTTGTATTTAAAATAACAGAACTTTATCAACTTCTCAAAAAATTTTTTGAATAAAACTTCAGATTGCAGATATTTTTAAACATTTCTTATTTAACTTTAACAAGTGTTATAATAATAAACTGCATTATCTAATTTGACACGTGTCATTTTCTGACATTTTAACAAAATGTACATGTAATTGCATATTTTTCTTAAAACAAAAAATTAAGTTTATAAATCTTTGGTTTGAGCATTCTACATTCTAAATAAGATCATGTAGAAAAGTTACAATCAATTTTCAAGAAACATTTCCCAATTAGGAAGTTTCTTCTGCATATTCTGATTGTCGTTTTAATTTTATCACAGTTACACTGAATGATTAAATATTAAATAATGTTTTAATGAACTAATTAACAAATAAATTAACATAATGCTGGAATGGGTAAAATGCTGTTAAGGAAAGCAAAAATGTAAAACATATGAGATAGTTACAGTTTATGAAACTGCAAAGCATACAGTGGAAAAATATGAAAACCCAATGTCTACTACAATCATTCGAAATTATCCTGGTAAAAATGGACTGTGCCTTCATATGAAGGGGATGAAGAGTAATTTATTACATGTTGAAATGTTTAACTTTTTAAAAAGTGATAGTCGTTGGAATTTTGCAGTTTGGATGGGGTTGCCTGGGAAAGGACATTACATTTAAAAGAATAGCCATTACTTTTTTTATTCAGTTACGTGGTAAAAACACTAAGTTTCTTACAGCGAGGTATTAACCTTATAAAGTAAATTTTTGGATGCTTGGGAAAGGTGGTTACATTTGGCAAGGATTGATTGTTGAACATTTAGTATCATTTTATGCCTTCATTCAGTCAACCAAATCCCTCTTTCCTGTCATCCTGGAAGGTTGACCAGTACTCAATAACACCCAGCTCTGCATGTTACTGATAACTTTCCCACTTCAATTGGCAGTGAGAGAAGAACGATAAATGCATCTATATAAAACTGTCAATGTATTCTTTTCATACAAAAAAATAATAAAAATTTTGGGTTAGCTTTCCAAGCTGTGCATTTTTAAAAAAAACCCACTAAGTTATACATGTTAATATCAGAATTCAAATTTGGAGGATAAAAATTACTGTACATGTATATACAAGAGGGAAACTGCGTGAGGATCAATTTCAGGTATATAGTTTATTATCTCCCTGAGGATAATTTATTTTATTATGTTGGTTTATGGAACTTTTACATGGACATTCTATATGACAAAGGTACACCATTTCACTGGCAGGACAACCACACAACTGGATAAGAAGCTGGCCTCACATTTAATAATATTCACTTATTTGGATTTACATTGACAATTTAAGGTTTTCTTAATTATCCGACTTCTGCTTCATGAAAATTTATTAAGTTTTACTTAAATACTTACAAACTTAACTTAATTTTGACTGGTAATTTATCTATTATATTATCAATATCAAAACCAAAAGCAGTTTTACTGGGACCAGTCTAAAATCATAATTTCTCCTGGCTACTGTTCTTAAATTTAAATAGTTGAAGATATATATATATATAGTTAAATATATTGATGAAACAGGAGCCAGGAATGATAAAATTATTACCTTACCATAGCTAGCATCAATTCAATTGTATAATGAATGTAATATCAAACATTTTAAATCTCTTGTTTAATACACAAGATATCATTTATATAAACAATATGATCTGGTGGTCAAATACTAGTATGCAGTGAAGGCAATCAAAAACACATGTTTACCAATCTTTTTTATAATTGGAGGAAAATTAACAACAAAATAAACAACTTAAATTTTCATAAAAATATAAGCCGAGATCAACAAAATTAATAACAATGGATTTACGGTATATCTTATTTTGGCACAAAATACAGATTAAACTTCTGAAAATAATAATACATGTGCATACAACATTTAAAAGGAAAGCTGAAAACCTTTTTTTTCTTCAATATACCATGCCTATATATACTCAATGACCTCTTTTTACCAAAAGGATATCTATTTAAACATGCCAAAATTATATACCGAAAAGGGATTTCCTAACTTGGGCTAGACTAAAATAGATTTCTCGCTTAAGATTGCAACACATTTTGTGACATATTAAATGAGTGGCGCAATTTCTTTTGATTTTAATTTGATCAGTTATACAGATTAACACATAGTAAAAATTGCTTGGTCTTAAAAAAAGAGTCAGAATGATGATATAAAAGTTGTTGAGCAGTATTTAAGTGCTGTCTATAGAATGGCGATTTTGATTCAAGCTCAAATTTAAATACATGTATTTATTTTGTCAAGTTTTGACATACCAACTCATTTGGATTTTATGTATTTATTAATGATAATGAGATTTATTTTTTAACTATTTTAAATTTATTTAATCTTGAAGACATTTGTAGCATTTTTTTCCTAATAAACTCCCATTAAAATTAAAAAACTACACTAGATTGAGAACAAAATTATGTCATGAGTTTATTACTCTTCTGCACTGTAAACTAAGTGATCAAGTAAATTTCTGATTAATCAATATTATTTAACTTTAAAATGTTTAATATTTGGATAATTGGGTCTTGATTCTCATACATGGAAGTACTGGTATTGCAGATTGTAAATCCAGTGGAAAGTAGTCTATACTGTAGTTAAGGTTTAGGATAATGCTGTGTATTACAATTTACATGTATATATTTCAGCAATGGTTTACTAGAGATATCATTAAAAATAAACAAATGGTCTTTCTCTGACATTTGTTTTACAGACTGATGTATAAAGAAGTCATACATTATAAAAACATGCGTATGCAACTGTATGTGGGTGCAAGTGATATTTAACATTTTAAATCTTGGGCTCAGAAATTTTTATTTCATGAATATCATTCTGCTCTCTTGTGCCAGAAAGCATGATTCACTACATATTTAAAAAGTAAAAAAGCTGTTAAATTGCATTCATATGAACACATATCTAGTCATTTAACATTTAAAGTTACAAAAAATAAATTTAACCCTAAGTTTCAAAAATGTATAAATTTATATAAAACAACAGAATTTTTCTATTATAAAAATATGACTAAGTTTTATGATAGAATGCAATAAAAAATTGCACAACCATATAATACATTACATGTATAGGTTTAAAGTCTACGTTTCTACAACAAATATGGTTTACCGGTAATAACAACTACAGCAACATCTCCTCACCTGTATGTTAATAATTTGCAGTAAATAATGCTATTAGGTAACTTTGTGCATCTAAGATGAAATTAAATGTTTAATTAATCACCTAAAACGGCATTCATACAAGAAATGTATCATGCTGATATAAACTGCAGGGGCTTATTCCTTTACTCCTTCGATACACGTTTTCCAACACCAATTACAGAAGGCCTTTGAAAACAGTGCAGGAAGAGTTCAGATTGCTCTGAACACTTCATGCACTGTTTTCCACTCTGTCAGTTAATATAAACATAATTCACCCAATAATTCAAAAGTCTTCTATATTATGTGTCCAAGGCATCTATATTAGAGGTGTCCAAAGGCATCTATATGAAGTAAAGGGTTAAAATAATGGATTATACTGGCAGGCCCTGGACCATCCAGCAATATTTTTGTAAGTGCTGCAAGTATTTTCCAAAGGTCCAAAATTAACTAATAAAATTTGCATTGTGTTTTTCATTTTTGAGGTTCAATTAACCTAAGGGCCTTTGAAATGACATCAAAGAAGCTAGTACAGCCATAGGCACTGATATAATTTTCGTCCAAATGTCCTTCACTTTTCAACTGCAATGTGCTCTGAACACTTCATGCACTGTTTTCCACTCTGTCAGTTAATATAAACATAATTCACCCAATAATTCAAAAGTCTTCTATATTATGTGTCCAAGGCATCTATATTAGAGGTGTCCAAAGGCATCTATATGAAGTAAAGGGTTAAAATAATGGATTATACTGGCAGGCCCTGGACCATCCAGCAATATTTATGAAGTGCTGCAAGTATTTTCCAAAGGTCCAAAATTAACTAATAAAATTTGCATTGTGTTTTTCATTTTTGAGGTTCAATTAACCTAAGGGCCTTTGAAATGACATCAAAGAAGCTAGTACAGCCATAGGCACTGATATAATTTTCGTCCAAATGTCCTTCATTTTTCAACTGCAATGTGCGCATAAATTCAAATTCTGAGAATACATGTAGTTTACCAGTTTTGAAAACACCGCTCTGAGCTACATATATATAATTTTTCATTTTTGGTCACAGCTTTACATAGTTTCACCCACGGAGATGCAGAAATCGGTTTACAGCTTGTAATTTTGAAAGGTCTTTGGACCTGACTCAAGTAAACAGTGAATCTTGGGCTATTCTTAACTTGCATTATTTTTAACCCCAGAACAGTAATTAATATTACTCTTTTCATTTGTTGTTTTCATCAAAATGTTTAACACATGTCGCTAAAATTGACTGTCATAAGTGATACATGTTATTTTCTAACAACCTGCTACTGTGTATTTATATAATGTTATAGTCAGCCATACTAAAATTGACTGTCATAAGTGATACATGTTATTTTTCTAACAACCTGCTACTGTGTGTTTATATAATGTTATAGTCAGCCATACTAAAATTGACTGTCATACGCGATACATGGTATTTACAACAACCTGCTACTGTATGTTTATATTATGTTATACTGAAGAATATCTTCTGTTCTTGATCAAGTCATACAAATTTAATGTGCAAATAATTAGCCAATGCACAGAATTACCCAACAAGTATGTTGTAATGCTGCATTTCACTCAATTCTAGACATCTACATGTAGATGTAGTTCTTATTCCATGCAAATATGGTTTTAGAAATGTGCATAAAATAGACATTTATTAAATATCTCAAACATGAAATTACAAACTTTTTGAGGTAAAAATATTTTGAGGTATATATTGTATGACTTAAATTTAGCTCCTGAGATACTTTTAAAAAAGAAATACAACTAGCAATTGTTTTCAAAAAACAAGTATGTCTCCACAATCCATACTAATTCTTCCTACAAATGTTCATCAAAATTCACTACACTGTTAAGGAGATGAAGTAAAGACAAGATTTATATTTTGAAAGTGGCATTTAGCTTTCTTAAAAAATCACAAGACATGAATGCCGCAGCAATACATACACATGCACTGTAAGTTTCATCAAAATTCAATAAGTGGTTAAAGAGATTTCTGAATGACAGACAAATGGAAAGGACAAAAAAGTATGTCACCTGCAGAAAATGGGGAGACATAAATATCATGTAGGGAACTATATAATGATAAAAAAATGTATGAAAATACTGAAAGCAGGTAAAATTCTGAGTAAACATAATCTATCCAAATTTAATCCTGATTATCATTAGCTTTCAACAGTTCAACGTACACAAGTAAAGTAACAGAATTAACAAGAAATGCCCTGGTTGCTACGGCAGAATAACCTCTAAATAAAACTTTCCATCCTTCCTCTCTAACACTTCTAACAGCACAATCCCAGAATCCTGTGAACATTTTACCTTTGACATCGGCCTGAACCCGACTCTTGATAATGTCAAATGGCATGATGAGGCTCCAGCTTAAAACACCAGCTAAACCCCCACTTAGGAAACTCATCAATTGGCTGTTCAAAGATGGGAATTGCTTATGTCCATAAAAGGAGGAAAACTCAAATATGATGAAATACGAGGCTGACGCTGGAATATCTCGGTACAATTGCGCTGCGAAACCACGATACATACCACGCAATCCACGGACACGGATAATATCCAGGACACCTTCGCTTGGCCGCTTGTAATATTCGCTGTTAATAGCTGGAACACACAAAATATTTTTATTGATTTAAATTACAATAAAATTATTTATCTTTGAATTTTTATGTAAATTGAAACAATAGGACCTGAATGCTCTACTGGCAACAGATGCTTTGCAGGACCTCAATGCAATGCTACATGTAAAATATCTAAGGTCTAGGCATAAAACTTTCTGAGAAACTGTTTTTTAAAATTCGCTTAAAATGTGCTTATAAGCCCTGTGGCATTTGTGGTCAAATGATGCTGGTTCAAGAACTTGTCCAAGATCTTGTGGTAATATAACTGCTGTGCAAGTTTGGTTAAGATTCAATGAAAAATGAAGGTGCTATCGCGTCTACAACATTTTCCGTATATAACTCTATGTAAAACAATAACCCCTGTGGTGGCCCCAAATTTGACCCCAGAGACCTGACTTCAACAAATCTTTTAGGGGACCCCCATTCAATACTACATGTAAAATATCTAAGGTCTATGCGAACTTTCAGAGAAACTTTTTTTTTAAATTGCGCTTAAAATTTGCTTTTAAGCCCTGCGGTGGGGCATTTGTGGTCAAATGATGCTGGTTCAAGAACTCTTCCGAGATATTATGGTAATATAGCTTCTGTGCAAGTTTGGTTAAGATTCAATGAAAAATGAAGGTGCTATCGCATCTACAAGAAAAAGGTTAACAGACGGACAATGGCCAATTTACCATGACATAAGCCCTGCTGGCCTTTGGCCAGTAGAGCTAACAAACGAACTGTGAATAACAAGTGTGTCAAATTGGACTTTATACATGTACTACACAGTAGTCATGTACATATCTATCACTGACAACCCGTCATATACACACATGTACCAAAACAATATTTAAAATTAACTTATTTGTTTTAAACAATGGGACAAAAACAACCTTAATATGTACATGTAGAAAGGCCTTGTTTAATGTGTCGTTACTGTAAATATAAAAGTTACTGGTATGCAAATAAAATCAGAATGTATGAAATAATTAAATAAACTGATATGAAAACAATGTTCATGTGGACATGGTATTAGTTCGCTATAATCTACAGGCATGCACTGGTTGTGAATGGTACAGACTGAATCTTTATAAACATGTTTTTAACTTAAAAAAATATTTCACATTAATAAACAGAATTTTCGATAAAAGCTTGAGCTGTCAGAGGACAGTGCCATCTTCTTTTGATGCAAGCCGAGCCCGATTAGTTCAGCCAATGACGCATCTGACAATCAATCCAGCCTGGGGTCCTGAGTTTGAATCCCACCTGGCAATAGTCTCAGTGATGATTGATATACGACAATGTGTCTCATTATCAATCGGCTCACGCTGCTGTTTCAAGCGGGAAAGTTATCAGTTACTTGTGGAGATGAAGTGTGCTTGAGTACTGGTTAATCTTACAGGATCCCAGAAAACAGTGGTTAGGTTAACTGATCGACTGTAAGCCCTTGATGGTATAAAATTTATGGTTAATATTCAATCAATCAATCAGCTCTCTTCTTCTCGAAGCTTGTTAAAAAAAAAAAAAGCTGTTCAATTACTGCAAATGGGGCAATTATATTAAGACTGCTTTATAGCAGGCCCTCGTATGGTGATTTTTTTGGCCAAAGTTTGGACCCTTTCGCCCTCCTCTGGAATATATCTTTTCCCACCAATTTTACTAAAAATTCCCTTTGAAGTTATTTTATTAAACTCTTGACTATGGAAGATATTAAACTTTTAAACCCTGAACCAGAAAGCATTATGGATTGTAAGGTTGCCTATCAGACATATTATTTCTTTACATAACTGAGAACTGATAAATAACACCTACCTGGTCTGTACTTAGATGGGTGAGGTATCTGTGACTGTAAGACCACCTTTATCACTTCTATTGGAACTGCTACTGACAGTTGGGTTAACCCCCCTATGCTTCCTGCTATGCCAATGTGTATAAGATTGGGCTGTGTCCCTGGTATATTGCTGGTCCCCATAAGTTTAAGTGTATTTGCATAGGTCCCAAAGAACACAGAATTGACAATACCATATGAAAACAAAGGCCACGATAATCCACGGAAAAATCCTCTCGACTGAAAATCAATAGCAGAATATTATAATACCGTACATGGCATTCACTTTAATAGTTATACAAATTATTAATTTATAAAATAAAAGTGTTGAAAACAACAACGGTGGAGCTCAGTGTCACATCAGATGGAAATGTGTACAGTTGAAAAATCCTAAGTATTGAGAATACCTTTGCCGATACTCACAAGCGATTGGTTGATCCGGATTATCCTTGAACCGCTTTTGTTTGTAAATGACTTGCAAATGGCAGCCACACTTGACATGCATGACGATGATTCTACTCAACATGTTTCTGATTTTCAAATTTGATAAAATAGGTATTGAAGCAAAATTAGTCAGATATTGGAAACAGTGATAGATGGTGTGTTGAAAATAACATAGCAATATATCCATCCAAAACAAAAGGGTCAAAATAATGAACTTATATAACTTTATGCTTATAAAACTAATATTAGATCAGTGAAATCACAGAACAGTTTTGGAATAACTTAACCTATTAACATAACCCTTTTACAAAAACTTTCAAAATATTTGAAACCTAATGTGATTTCGTTTATACAAAGTGACTTTGAACTTACATTTTTTATGGTTGTATTATCTGTGGTAACTACAATAAATCATACATTCAAAATGTTTCTAAATCACAAAATAGCACTGATAAATGAAATTAAAGAAACCAAACTTTTAGAAGTTTTAAAAGTTTCTTTAAATAAAATCTGCAGATATCATACTGCATTGCTTGTTTGCAAAGCATCAAATACATTTTTTTAATGATGTAAGAATCTTAAACATGCGCTACTATAACATGTTTACACTTTCCTTTTTCAATGGTTGAAATGTGCCTGCCATTAATTTTGGTTGTACACAAGTTGTATGTTTAAATACTTAAAAGGCCATATGGTAGATAAATTATATACTGTTGTAAGATCTCTAATATATTATGTTACCTTCTTAAAAATAAGATTTTATTACTAAATAATAATTTACTATTATTGTCTGAAATAGTTCTACAGTGTAATATGTACTGCAGTCATCAAAAATATACCATGGTATTGCTAGAACTCTTTAAAACCAGCTGCTCACAAAATGTTTTACCAATACCTGGTTTTCTATTCTTTTTGTTTGAGGTTAAACACTATTTTCAACAAATATCAGGATACCGTTTATCCTCACATATATTGTGCATCCGGGTATATCGCGCATCCATGTTTTAAGATCAAGAACTAAGAAAAAAAATACAATACTCCTATATATGCGTATATCGCGCATCATAATTTTGAAATTTTGTTCAGATTCGGCTGCGACGACATGTTGGAAAGAATACCTGACTCGATATGTTAAACAGAATTTTATTGGTCCAGAAAAAAAACAGTAGACTGGTACTCGCCAAAAAACTATTGAATTTGTTCCCAAGATTTAATCGAGTTATATTTTGTTTTGAGTATATTATTGTTTATTTGACAATTTTTTAAGATATTTTCTTACGAAAATATGTTGTGACCCTAGAAAGAGTCTTGACTGTTAGTCCTGAAAAGGACTGTTGTATGGTAGCTCTGAAAAGGGCTGTTTAATAACATCTGATTTCTGACTCTTCAAATCCCTCGAAACTGTCATCAAGTTCACAGTCCGAGTCAAAAAGCTTTTCAAACTCCTCATCTGTGAGAGATGCTGGTTTTTCAGAGTAGTACTCTCCATCTGCGTCGGTTTCATCGATCACCTCATCTGAGTCTTCTTTGTTTGCCAAGCCATCCCACAGTAAATCGTCCTCCGTTCCATCCATGTTGTTCGAGATACAGCACTTCTTGAACGAGTATTGTATCAGTTTGGTGTCGATCTCATCCCATGCCTTAAGTATCCACTCACAGATGTCTAACATTTCTGGTTTCCTCATTCTTCCAGCTTTAATGTAGGAATGTTGGTCGCCAGCATACCACCCATTCCATTGCTGTCGCAGAAGTGTCTTCATTGGTTTATTGATAGACACATCTAACGGCTGAAGAATGGACGTCATTCCACCAGGAATTATGGCTAATGATGTTTTTGATCCATCCTTCAGCCTCTTCTTAATTTCGTTACTTTTGTGACAGCGGAAAGCATCCAAAACCAGAAGGCCTTTCTTGGTGAATCCTCCTGGCCTCTTTTCCCATACGGCTGAGATCCAGTCACGCATTCTGTCATCGTCAAACCATCCCTTGTCCTGGCAACGAACAATTATTCTAGCCGGGAATGTGATGTTCTTTGGCAGAGTCTTCCGTTTAAAAACCACATATGGCGGTAGCTTTCCACCATCAGCTGTACAGGCCAGCATGACGGTAAATCTGTTCTTCTCGTTCCCGGTAGTCAGGATGCTGACCGTTTTGGATCCCTTTGCGTTGAATGTGGTGGTATATGGTAGAACGAACATAAGCGGCGTCTGGTCAGCATTCCCTATTTGGCTGAGATCAAAATTATGTAACTTCCGCTGGTTAATGAAACTTCTGAAATTCATTCGTCAATACACTTTCACATTTATGTAAACCAGTCTGTGCTATTTTTAAATGTTATTTCCGGTCACGACATATGGTAAATAAGCAGTAAACACTTTCTTATTTTTCGATTTATTGACATGTTTTACTGTATATATAATGTATAAGGACTGAATTTGAAAAAAAAATTCTCCGGTAGGTAAATCAGCACCAATTATCGAGCTCACATGAAGAAATTGTCCTGAAATTAATATCTGAACATACTGGTGTACAAAACTTTTTCTAAATCGATAAATCTTTTTTAAAATTTTAAAATTTTACATAAAAAAAAATGAAATCTTCTGTAATAATGTATATCGCGCATCCCTTCTCGAAGATATTAAAAGTTGGAAAAACTAGAGCTATCACTGAAGGGGATGAATACCCCCGAAAGCCGCCATGACAGAAAATGGTTTACCATTGTATGAAGTTTTATTAAATTATATCCAATAGTTTTAAAGTTATGCTCCAGACAAAAACAAGGGAAATATATCAAAGGGCAATAACTCTGTAATTAGCAAGAATAGAGTTATGTTTCCTGTACACTGCACTTCCTGTCATTATATTCTACCACTGTATGAAGTTTGATGAAATTCCATCCAGTACTTTAAAAGTAATGCTCCGGACAAGGGAAATATATCAAAGGGCAATAACTCTGTAACTAGCAAGAATAGAGTTATGTTTCTTGTACACTGCACTTCCTCTCATTATATTCTACCATTGTATGAAGCTTGATGAAATTCCATCCGGTACTTTTAAAGTTATGCTCCGGACAAGAAAAAATATCAAAGGGCAATAACTCTGTAATTAGCATGAATAGAGTTATGTTTCTTGTACACTGCACTTCCTCTCATTATATTCTACCATTGTATGACGTTTGATGAAATTCCATCCCGTACTTTTCAAGTGATGCTCCGGACAAGGAAAATTGCAACAGACAGACCGACGACAGGGTGACTCCAATATACCCCCTCAAACTTTGTTTGTCGTGGGTATAAAAACGCGCATAATACCTGAGGATAAACGGTATATATAGCAAATTCAGTTTCATTGGTGGAGGAAGACTGCCCTTTCGCAAGAAACCGGCAAGTTTTCTCGCGTAAAGTTTTTGGAGCGAGCAGGGTTCGAACAAATGACCTTAGCAGTGAGAGTCTGAGGTAAGTGATCTTGAGACAGCGCTTTAGATCACTTGGTCGCGGAGGACCCATATCCAGGTTTTCACTAGCTACTAATTGTGAGGTATGATTTTTTATATAACGTTGCTACGTTTTGATGTTTGCAGACAAGTTTTGATATAAGCAAAGTCATTCCTTGAATGCTTGTAATATGTATATGTGTATATATTTGGCAATAAAATATATTTAAAATTAAGCAACATTTTTTTTTAAGAAATGATGTGATGGCATGAACATTAGAAACTCTAAAATTTTATACAAGGCATAGCAAAGCTGTAACAAGATTGTGTAACATCTCTTATAATAAGAATTTATTAAAAAAAAAATTCTAACCTAATCTTTCATAATAGTATATAAATAAGATTTTCTTAAACACGCAAATAATGTGTAAAGAATGATGCCAACCAGTCCCTGCCTATGTATAGTTGCACAACAATCCCACAACCCTCTGTATTGGTTCTCAGCTTGTTGTACTTGCAGCTGACATTTAACGGTGTCTAGAGGATGACCAAACAGGACTCCAGCAGAACCTATTTAAAACAACAATAACATGGCATTGAAACTCAAAGGTCTAACAATAATTTTGGAAGCCTACAATCTCAGTCCAAATAAACTGGTATTTAAATGACATACATCAATACTAACAGAAGGTGACAAATCAAACTTTTTGAATCAATTAATGTTTCATCTGCTTTAAAATTGTTTCATTTGTTATTATATAACTTCAAATACAGTTTTACTGATGACAGATGATTAAGCCTTTTCATTTTTCAAATTAACTGCTAAAAAATGGAAAATGATGCATGTCTGCCAACATTTCTATAATGATATACATTGCACAAATACTGTTTACATCATGCTCTATGCCCAAAAATGAACACAAAACAGATTTTTGATGTTTATTTTTTACATAAGCTGGGCTGGTTAGCTCAGTTGGTAGCACGTCTGACTATCAATCCAGAGGTTTTCAGTTTGAATCCCTACTCAGTTAGTCTCCATGATGCTTGATTTATGACACTGCATCTAATTTTCATTTGTCTCTCACCGCTGATTCAAGCGAAAAGTTATCAGTTACTTGTGGAGATCGGTGTGCTCAAGTACTTGCTAACCTTCCAAGATACAAGGTAAGGGTGACTGATCGTCTGTAAGCCCTCAATGACATAAAAAGTACTCCAAATATTCAATGACATGCTCACACTCAGTCTTGTTGGATTATGCACACAAGATAACTGACAAGAATTCAGTCTTGTTGGTATTTTTGTATTGGTAAACCACAAACATACCTGACACTGCTCCTGCCATGTAGTCCAATATCACCTGTTTGCTCCCCATTGTTTTTAATGTCAACTATCTTTATTAACATTCTGAAGAAGGAAAAAAACAAATCTATTTAAATAAGACTGGAGTATTGCAAGCAAAGTCCCCTACTGATTACCAACTTTGTTGCCATAGCAACCACAATTTATGACCCCTAGAAAAAGTAATAAGTTGATGTGCGCAATCTCCTTATTGCCTTCTACCAAAATGCTAAGTTTCACAAACGTAGCTTGGATATATTTTGTGTTACCACAGGATCCAGGTTTGTTCTGTAATTTTACCTATTATGTTGCCATAGCAACCACAACTGTTGTCCAACTAAAAAAATAAAATGAACTGCATTATCTTCTTACTGCCATCTATCAACATGCAAAGTTTCACAAACCTAGCTTGACTACTTTTTGAGTAATATTTCATGTGTGAACATGAGGTAGAATAAATATGAAAAAAATACAATTTTTGTCCTTCAAGACCAATTAATGTTATTGTTTGGATTAGTAATTCAAGTTTAGTTATAGGTTACTGCCCAAAATAAAATTCTCTGCACGTCATGGATAATTTTTATTCCAATTAGAAATACCCAAAGTATCTTCCACAAATTAGCAAAACAACAAGAATTTCTTTCAGTCAAAAAACTGGTTTCCCATTAACACAACTGTGAGAATTATATTAAATTTAATGTCAAAAACTTGTGAGTTTTAGGACTGGTGTTGAGGCTGCATAAAACTAAATGACACCTAAAAGAAAGTTTTGGCAAAATGGGAAAAAATCATCTAACCGGATGCACAACTAGATTATCTGTATTATGTAAGTTACCTGTTAATAATATTACTTCTATTTTATACCAGTGGCGTAGTTGCCTTTATGCCACAACGTCCAGGCTTGCACATTTTTTTTTGCCAGTGCATCATTACATCTCCTGGAAATGCCCCCAGAACACAGGAAATGCATTCTAAAATCTAGCTTTTTCAGATAAGGTATGCCCCCAGACCACCCTAGAACCTGGTTGGCTTGCATATCATTTTCGGGTCAGCTACACCACTGTTTACTGTATTTTCTCAGCAAGATTCATTTAAATGCATGAGTTGGTTCAAGGGAAGAAATGCGGACAAGATTCTCCGATTATGCAAGTTTTTTAAATTAATTAAAGTCATTATTTTTCTCTTAAAGGTCCAGATACTTGATCAGTTAGTCAGAAAAGTTAACATAAAAGACTTTTTCGTTTAAATTATTAATTGATTATTTAGCGTCATTTTTATGCCATCGAGGGCTTACAGACGATCAGTTAACCTAACCACTGTTTCCCAGGATTAACCAGTACTCGAGCACACCCCATCTCCGCAAGTTACTGATTACTTTCCCACTTGAATCAGTGGTGAGAGACGAATGATAATGAGACACAATGTTGTATATCAATCATCACGGAGACTGTTGCTGGGATTCAAACTCACCACCCCTGGATTGGTAGTCGGACGCGTAACCGAATGAGCTAATAGGGCCCAGCTTAAATTATTAAAACAGTATAAATAAATGTATAGAAAACCCATGATAGTCAGTATTTTTCTTTCATAAATTAATATTTTTCTACTTTGAAAATTTATTTCAGGTCTAAATTAATGTTTTTATAAAATATCTCCAAATACATGTTAGTACAAAAGATGTTGTATGGTGTTTAGAGTCACTTTCATAATTTTTTTCAGTCATATCACAACATTGTCTTCTTGAGATCGTATTCTAAGCACTGCCACACTGGTGTATCATGCTGGAGAAACATATGATATCCGCCCATGGCTTTGTTCTAACCAGAGTTTGTACCTAGAACTATCCTCTAAATGCTGGGTGTCAAGCGAGGAAGCTTTTACTACCATTTTGCAAGTATTTGGAATGACCCGAGGACAGAACCCATGACCTTCCACATGCAAAGAGGATGTTCTACCACTAAACCACCACTGTGGTGTAAATATAATAGTCCTTCTCTTTATATATAAATGTTATTATTTTTACAATGTACGGTATGTTACAAATTGTAAATTTGTCCCTTGATCCCACCTATAGACAAGATAAGAAATGTATCAACTTGTAAATTTGTCCCTTGATCCCACCTATAGACAAGATAAGAAATGTATCAACTATTAATGGTTGTTTTTTGTTTGTTTGTTGGAACATTTAGCATTATTTTATGCCATCAAGGGTTAACAGAGTGAGATGATAAATTAACCTTACCACTCTTTCCAGGAATCATAGAAGATTAACCAGTACTCAAGCATGTACACCCATACCTCCAACAGTTTCATTTGAATCAGTGGTGAGATATGACTGACAATGACACACAAACTTTATGTATAAACCCTCATGAAAACTGTGGCCAGTCGAGACCTCAAACTCGCGACCCCTGTATATTGATGGTCACAAATGGAAAGGAACACCTAAATCATAATAAAGAATATCTGGTGCTGGTAATGTTTAATATGCTCTTTTCATTTAAAATATTGCTTAATCTTGTTATATCTCAGAAGCTGTAGAGTGCACAGCATTTAATAAATTGTTAACTATTTTATTATTTTGAAAACAACACTACTGGTGTTATTTTCAAAACACGTGTACTTTGTTGACATCTGAACGCAGCGCCACCTGGTATGTGTATTGAACCGCCCGGATGTTGCCATAAAAAATGTGTATTTTTGCACGGAGACCTCTGATTTTAAACGTATATTGTGACATCAGATAATCATTTAGCGAAAAAGTTCATATCCAAACATAAAAACAAAATATGATATATGCAAAATATTACCTGAAACACGTTTGGTAACGTTAAATGAAGATGATAATGATGTCACAAGTCATTGTTTTCTTGTAAGTTACCTTCATGTGTTTCCGCCATTAGCCTTTAAAGGCGCATGCGCTTTCCGTTTAGTTTGGGTAAATTTTCCGGTTCACGTGACTTTTAACCAATCAAAATGTGGGATTCCGCTGACAAGTTGTTGTTCAGCTGTAGACGAAATTCGTGGATTCTCCTAGCTGGGTGAAATGTTTGACATTTTAATGCAATTTCTTGTAGATTGACGGACAGATTTCACATTTCCTTACAAAGCCGTAAGAAGGTGAAAGTGGGTTATCAAATTCTTATTGAAGATAATGGTAAGTTGATCATTTATTGTAATAATCTATGTCGAAAAAAATAGCGCCGAGACCGTTTTGTTTTGACAATTTTCGTTTTGGATGCCCAGATTTGGCAGAATTCCCGTTTGCATTTCTGACTAATCTTGTTGGTTTTATGAGTTTATATATCCTTTTAAAATTCATAGTAACTGTATATTCCATATGTTCACAGTTGGTTAGAAAAGTGTGGTGTATTTATTACGAGAAATGAGTTTTACATTTTCACCTGAAGTGGGTGGGGTATTAATAAATATTCTGTTGCTCGTACGTGGGCAGAAGTAACGAAGGAATTGCCACATAGACGTAGATAATCTTGTATGTCTAGAAGAGATTAAAGTAGCATTTGCTTTTGTCAAGTAAAGAAACAATTTAAACAATCCACATTTTAATGTACATATCCGTTTTAATTTTTTGTTAAATTTCAGACCCATGGCAAATTAATTAATATCATGAATTGCTAATCACAGGAAGTCTCACTTTGAGAGGGTCTATGGGCTTTGAAAGTTAGCATAAAAATACTCCCTGTGTATGGAATAAATTGTTTTACATCCAGCGATGTATGAGTGTGTTCAATAGAATATTTGCTCTCAATTTAAAGAGTGCTTAATTCATATTGACTTTATTGTCTGACTACTACTTGCTAACCATAGCACATTTACTAGAGTCTTAGACAATGCATAGATAGGATTTTGATGTGTGTGTTCTATTGTTATCATTACCAAGATGTTCATATCTGTTGGGAATGTGTTTGACATACTAACTATTAGACGCCACACCTTGTACATCAGCGTCATCTGGCAGACTAGTTGCTTTTGAAATTTATATGACATTAAATACATGTCCAAAACTTTTATGATGTTTTTTTTTCTTTCAGGCAAATTCGGAGCCCCCATATCTGCCTATTGGCACCGATGTTAGTGCCAAATATCGGGGGGCATTCTGTGAAGCCAAAGTGAAAAAGATTGTTAAGTCAGTCAAATGCAGGGTATGTCCTTTATGCTTACTCTAATTTTATTCCAATTGTTGTAAATGATAATAAACACATTTTATAGGAATATCTTGCTTTATACTAAATTGGAAAAAAATACATAAATTTAAAGATGCTCTGTATTGTTTTGTTTCAAGAATTAAGACCTGCAATATTTTTGAATGGAGGAGTTATTTTTATCATGTTTAAGCTTATAATTGTAATTTCAGGTATTTCTGAAGGAGACACAATCATCATCTCTGATAACAGATGAATTCATCACAGGTCCTTTAAAGGTAAAACATTGATTTGGGGGCACCTATATAGGCCTCACCTATTTCACTGATATTTTTATCGATCTTAGCATTAAAACTGCAAATTTATACCAAACATTACATAATTTGAGTATTCTATTCAATAACTTTTTTTGTTAATTTTAATAACCAAATACTAAATTGTGACCTGTGATTAAGTCACTCATTTGCCTGTATCAGGTTGTGCTAAAACATTGACGAATAAAATAGAAAATGCTGACCTGTGCATTAACGAATTTCTCATTGATAAGCTAAACTACAAGTATGAATCAACCATTATTTTCGAATGGGACCTTTCTCTTTGTGTTTCATTAAATGCTACATCATTTACTGAACCAAATGTTATAGGTGATGCATCTTTAACATGAATTGTTTGACAAAATTTCAAGTAATTTCTTAATTTAACAGTTATGAGTCCAATTTGGTGTATGAGATGTCCAAATGTATACTTTTGTATATTTATTTGAGGTTAGTTGCCTTGTGACCCTATAACATATCAAATGCCCCAGGTAACTTTTTCAATTCTGGACTATATGTAAAAAGTATATTAAGCTTTGACATAAAGACTACTATATTAGAGGTGAGCAACGCTAGAAAAAAGTAATTCAGTATACACTTTCTCTGTGCCAAAACTACATTTCCCATTTATTATGATTATGATTATGCTCGATATAGTCATTAGTATGACATAATTTATTTTCAACAGTATAAAAAAGAATATCTAGTAAAACTTATCTGATAATGTTACTTTTAGAATTAAGACAACTAAATAATTTAAAATGCCAAATTATTACTTAAGTAAACAGACACAAAATAATACACCTTTTCACTTTGGTAATTTCCGTAAACTATACCAGTGTTTTCTCCAGCTTCAATTTTTGGGGGTCATTGATGACCCACTGACTAAAAATCTAGGGGTCATTTTCAAAATCTGGGGGTCATCAATTGACTAGTTTTAAACTTAACATGAATAAATGGAGTTAAAAAATACATATTTTACTAAAACAGTTTTACTTCCTGTTTCACACAAATTTCTCCATCAAAACTGCAACTTGAGATAACAACTTCAAAACAATTTAACTCCAAACGAATGTTTCAATTCTGGCAATAAGTTACAACAACTGGAAACTTAGTAGTTGTTTTTATGATTTTGTCCCTTTGGTCATGAACTTTTCAAATGTTATGGCCACAGCTCAATCACCAAGGCCCTAACTATTTTTAATGAAAAACACTAAAATTCTTTCAATATTTTATATTTGCTGAGCTACATGTTTAGCATTATACTCTTTGGAAAACAAACTTTGTTTTTGTTTTCTTTTTCCCAAAAGCATTTCTCTGCAAAGCTAGACTCATTTTAGAGAAATTTTATCTTAAAAAATAATATAAAATACATTTTAATGGTAACTTCACAAAAATTAATTAAATTTTTGAAATAAAGTAATCATTTTTCAAAATAAAATTAATTTCTTTTTTCAACAACCTTTTAATCGTCCGTTACAGAAACATAAACGGCGCTGGGAATACTGCCGATGTTTAAACTGGTATTAAAATGTCGCGCATGCGCGTCTCGATACCTTATGGAAAACAAAATAAAAAGTTTTTCAGATAGAGTATCATCCGTACATTTTAAACAACTTTTATGAAAAGTATCACGCTTCCAAATTTCATCTTCATATACAAACAACCTAAAACTGAGTATATGTCTATTGTTGCAGGGTACGTTTGTTTTCACAGATGTTGTCTTCAAACTACACTATTGCTTTGCCGAAAATTATGTATGTGATCATAATCGTCTATGCGATTGCATAAATAAAGTGTTCGTAACCAATTAAAGCGTTTATTTAACTTGGTAGAATCGCATGACTAGGATTGCCCTGAATCAGACCACGTGATCTGTCAAATCAGCTGGCATTGTATAAATAACTCTGAAACCAGCATGCCAAAACAATTATGTGTAACTTGAATTTCTGTGTTTTTAAGGTTGCGTCATAGTGGACGCACTGAACAAAGTTGATTGTGTCAGATGAGAATTTATCGCGTCAAAAACGCAAGAAACGCGTTTTGGAGAAAACGCTGCTATACTGTTATATATATGAAGTAATGTAACTGTTTACATTTGCAGAAACAATCTTTAGTGATGCTCTTGTTGTTTCAGTTTTAAAATCAAAGTATTAAATAACAAATGTAGAATTTAAAATGTTCAGAGCTCTTACACTTATGTAACAGGTCATATTTGGCTTCTTCACAATAAGACAGATGCTTGCAACGTGTTCATACTCAGTCGGGCCCGATAAGCTCAGTCGGTATCGCGTCTGACTATCAATCCAGGGGTAGTGAACTCAAATCTCTGCCCTGCAACAGTTTCTGTGATGATTGATATACGACATTGTGTCTCATTATCATTCATCTCTATCTCTTTGCTGATTCAAGTGGGAAAATTATCAGTTACTTGTGGAGATGGTGTGCGTTAAGAGTATTGGTTTACCTTTCAGGATCCGAGGAAACAGTGATTAGGTTAACTGATCGGTTGTTAGCCCTCAATGGCATAAAAATGACACTAAATATTAAATCAATAAATTCAATCGCAATATTAGACTAGGGTATTGGTTTATGTACTTGAGGTTATCTCTACCACATAATGATCTATGATTTGTTAAAAATGGTATTAAAACACCCATTAAATAATGCAATTTTTCTACATAAACTGCTGTTATTCTGAACGCCAAAACAGCACTGGCTTTTTACATAATGAATTAGAGGAATGTTAATTGTAGTTTTTCAAATGTTCTTGTTTAGATTGGTGGTGTTGTCGAAGTGAAGCATCCTGACACAGGGCGTGTTATGGAAGGGGTGATCAAACAAATGACTGATTCGAGCATGTACACTGTTGGTAAGCTACATTTGTATGACATGTGCAAGATTTTCTCGTCTGTATAATATACTGAATATGTTTATTGTATTCTCTTTTGAACAAGGGGAATTATTAGTTGACTTTCAGTCTTGTGAAATGTTCAAGTTATTGAGAGATTTTAATATGAAGCGGTATTCAAAGGGTTGGCTTTGTTTTTTGTTCAATTAAATATATATATATACCTGCATCTAAATCATTTCTTTCTCTTAGATACCTCAAAATTTTGTTTATTCTTGGAACAGATTAACATTTATTCAAGTTCAGCAAATCTTCATGCCAAGATGATAAATATTTCTGTATGCTGATATTATGTCATTATTTGGTAGTGTGCAATATCTTTATTTTCAGCTGATCGTAAATTGTATTTTTATTTTCTGATAACACTTTCAAATTACTAATATAAGACGGTGCTAATTTAGTAAGTGCTTTGTAAACAAGAAATCCAGTATGATGTGTTGCAATTAATTCTTACATCTGTTACCATGTATCTTAATAGTGATAGAAACAGCTCTTGTGCTTTAATGATGCATTGCATTACATTGATAATTTGTTAACTTTTAAAGGGTTTGAAGAAATACGGAGCAAGTTTTAATTTGGAGATATTTGTGTTTTTTGAAATTGCTTTATAAAACTGTTATGGACTTAACCTTGAATTTGAATTCTGTAAATAGAAAGTTTCAAATGAAATGTTGTCTACTATTTCAGTGTTTGATGATGCTGATGAGAGAACATTGCGCAGATCACAACTCTGTCTTAAAGGGGACAAACACTTTATGGAGAGTGAGGTACGTCTAAATTAAAACATTTTTGTTTCTTTCAAATCTTCTATGGCATGTAATTAAACTTTTCTATTTAATAAGAAAAAAGTTTAAACACATAATATTGTAATTCAGATTTGAAATTGATGATTTAATAACAAAGAGATGAAATTGAAGGAATGCCAACATCATATTAAGTAATAATAATTTCTGAAAATGGTTAAAGTTTTATTGTCAATTTTATTATTGAGATGCCAGATCATCTGGCATCTCTTTAGAATCATACTAACGGATAAAATCATCTCATTTCATATGCACCGTCTAACTGCTCAAGAGAAAGTAGTTCTTTATTTTTTATGTATCTGTCGGATAAAGGTAACTTTTCAATTTACGAAAAATAAAGTAATGACATGATATTGTGAGTCTTTACTTTCGATATTTGATGTCTGCAAATGATTGCTATTTACTAGGAAGGCTGAAATGTAGGAGTGTCCATACTAATTAGCATTTCGCTCAACAATGAAAAAAGTCCCTTGTAGGCGTGTCCATACTAATTAGCATATCAACAATGAAAATAGATCCAGAAGCTAATGAAATATAACCGGCTTTCTTTATGTCGTCGTCAATCATGTTAGATTCGGAAATGTTAAACATTATTGCAGAAAAGTTCTGTAATATGCTGTATTAATAGACTATCTGTCGTGTAGATTCAGATTCAGATCAGTCCATTTAAAGGGATTATATCAGCAAGTTACGCATACATGCTGTTGATAAAGGGTGTCTGGAATTTTAATCCTGTATTATTGAGACCATTTAACAAGTAAACATATCAATGCCATCATAAAAGGTTTCAACAAATATAGGACAAAATCACCACTTAAACAGTATATTTGTAAACAAATCATAGAATTTGTTTGAAGCAAAAAAAATATGGGAAGTCGCTTACCTCGAGAAACCCGTCCTAAAAGTTGGCACATAGGTTACTGCTGTTCCGTTTATTAGGGATGTTTTAAGACTTAATTATTAATGTCTACTTTTATGAATTTTATATTTATTTCGAAATACACAGATACCTAATGAAAATATTTTTCATTACAGAATTTAACATTAAATCAACATATTATCAGTTGTATTAATTTTGAAATATGAAAAGTTGTCCCTTAAAAAAACTCCTTTTTTTATACCATATTTTAATGGCAACAATATTCAAACAAACAAACAAATTGCGCCTCTCAGGAACTTGAGTCCTTTGATGTAGATTTGTAAAACTTACGTTTTATCTATTTCAGACACTTGATAATCTCCCGTTGTCCAACCCGGAACATTTTGGTACACCTGTAATTTCTAAGGGGAAGAGAGGAAGGACAAGTCAGGGTTCACCAATAAGGTATGGATGTTTAATCCAAGCACATGCATTAACATGTCAAAACTAATTTTTCAATTGCTGTTTATTAAATTGTGTACTACAGATAGATACCTTTTCTTCAACACGATTTTTCTCAAAACAACAATTGGTACTGGTTCTACCAAGAAAACTAACCCAAACTGTTCATATAAGCTTTGAGCTCTCTTTACAATCAAGCTTAACCCTTTACTTCATATAGATGCCTTTGGAGACTTAATATTGAAAGCATTAATTTACCACATATCAGCAATTGGGTTAATTATGTTTATATTATCTGACAGTGGAAAACAGTGCAGGAAGTGTTCAGATTGCTTGTTACAAGCAATTTGAACTCTTCCTGCACTGTTTTCCATGACCTTCTATGATTGGTGCGGGGAAAGTGCGTATCTATGGAGTAAAGGGTTAAATAAAAAAGATATTAACTACATGTAAGTACTACTCTTCAGGGTAGTTTTAATCAGTATTTTAAAGATTATTTCGATATACACAAGAAACTACATGTATATTGGGTATTTCATTGCCAATGTCATTTATTTGCTGGTTTTGACTTTTTCAGTAACCAAGACGAAAGCGACGAATCTTCAGATGAGGAAAGCAGTCCTCGCAGGAAAGTGTATAAAGGGAGAAATCAAGATCTTGTTGGCAAGGTGATGTTCTATGACAACGGTGATCGTAAAAAATCCCTCCATCTCCCAGTGCTCGTAGTCCTCCCAGATGCCCATCCAGTAGAGCTGAAGAATAAAGATCACCTACTTGTTCGATCATTTAAAGATGGCAAATAGTAAGTTACATAGTTTAAGTTTACTTCTTTTGTCTGAAGTCTTCGTTAGGGATGGGTGTCATGAAAAATTTTGTATCGTGATTCAGGACCAACAGATCGTGATATAGGACCAATGTATCGTGATACAGGACCAATGTATCGTGGTACAGGACCAACGTATCGTGATACAGGTCCAACGTATCGTGATACAGGACCAACGTATCGTGATACAGGACCAACGTATCGTGATAATGTATCGTGATACAGGACCAATGTATCGTGATAATGTATCGTGATACAGGACCAATGTATCATGATACAGGACCAACGTCTCGTGATACAGGACCAATGTATTGTGATACAGGACCAATGTATCGTGATAATGTATCTTGATACAGGACCAATGTATCGATCACGACCAACGTATCATGATACAGGACCAACGTATCATGATACAGGACCAATGTATCGTGATAATGTATCGTGATACAGGACCAATGTATCATGATACAGGACCAACTTCTCGTGATACAGGACCAATGTATCGTGATACAGGACCAACGTATCGTGATACAGGACCAACGTATCGTGATACAGGACCAGTGTATCGTGATACAGGACTAATGTATTGTGATATGTGTCATGATATTTTCCTTAATATAATCAAATATCTGGTTGCTTTGAAAAAAATTAAAATACTATATTTGAAAATAACTTTATCACATTGCTTCTATTTAAACTTTTAAATGCATTCATCAGTGGCCGGCAAAAGCACTCATCCACTCGTCATAATGAGTGGTTTATGCTGCAGACAAGTGATTTTTACCAGTAACTAGTCCGTCGGACAAGTAAACTTTTTGGCCGAGATCGAAAATAAACAATCTTAAAACTGTAAAAAAGAAATGATCCAAAGTTGTAACGGTATTTATTCCTTCTATATTTCATTGCTGTAAATATCATTTGTAAATTTGACATATAATGTTCATCAACAGTAACTTTATCATGTAATTTCTTCTCTAGTCTCCAAGGACACTTCATTACAAAGCGTTCGGCATAATTTTTATAAGGTATCAAGACGCGCATCCGCAGCTTTTTAATGCCGGTTTAAAAATCAGACTGTTTGGAATATTTTCCAATCTTTTTGCATTTTACATGTTGCGGAGGCTTGAATACATTAACTTTTTTATGTTTACCCCAAGCTGGTTGTATACAGAACTAAAGTGACATATAAACATCAACACAATCAATGTTTATTGCGTGATCATAATGTTTACAGCTAGTGAAGTACTTCCTGTAAATGAAGTAATAAAATTATATATGGTAAGATTAGGTAATCACAGCATGCTTCAAAATAGACATTTTAGTATAATTTTTTTTGGTCAAGTGAATTTTCCATCTGAAAGAGTGCTTTTAAAAGTTTTTCCTGACCCCTGATTCATCAAAGTTGGCTGCTTAGCTGACAACATGCCTACACAGCTTGAAATATGCTTTGTGCTAGATATTTGAGGATGGTGTCTTCGCAAATGCGTTGTTAAATCTATAATGCCATATGCACATTTCACAGTTCTCGTGCAAATTCTACAAGCAGCCACATTTGCCAGTAATTCATTGGTACTTTTGTTTCGTATATGACCAAAATGCGTCCATGCCAACACTTTAGGTCATCCTTACAAACTTTTTAATTGCTGTGCTCTGACCCAGTATTTTTCATGTTGGAAGGTAGCTAGGTAAAAAAATCTTTTTGCTAAATTTTGATTTTGCATAGTTATTTTAAAGAAAAATGGACAGAAATCATGAAAAAAATGAACACTTTGAAAGTCAGTAAAAAAGTAAGATAACTCCAACATGTTTGTTTTCGTTTAGAAATGAGTCAGCGAAATGTGTAAACAGGAAAGAGTGCTTAGGTTAACTGATTGGCTTCACTCATTGAGTAAAATTGATCAAATTTTAAACATTTTGACATTTTAAGTAAATTATTAGATCATAGTAAATATTTGTAATTTAATGTATACTCATTTCAGTTGTGTAGTTGCTCGTTCCACTTTTCAAAAAAGTTTTAATCTTTTTTTTGTAGAATTTTAATATATTGTTTGCGTTAAAGGGATTATATTGGCAAGTAACACAAACACGCTGTTAATCCAGACTTTCCTGTATGCAGTGTGCACAAAATAATTCTTATGTATTGACGTATAAGTTATTTAATTAACAGTAATTGAATATTGGCCAAAACTTTAATACGTCCCGCAATAAAGTATTGTGCAATGTCTACATTGAACTCCGTAAATTTCCTGAACAAAGCCTTGAAAACGAGATTGGGAACGAGTCTTCACGATGTTATCCAGTGATTGATCGGAAACCCGAAATCGTTTAGTTGAAAATGGTGAATGTAAACAAAAACGTGGCTTCAGAAACCCGATGTTTGTAATAAAGAGGTAATGCAATTAGACACTTAAGACGCGTATATCTTTAAGTTATAAGTGTATCTTCATGCTAGGCGTGTGTATTTAGGAAAGGGTATTGACGGTTATATGCCAATATAATCCCTTTAACATAATTATTAGGCTATTTGTATACATTTTATTAATACTTATTTAATGGTTGGATTGTTTGTAGTAATATGGAGTTTTGAAAATATCAATTGTCTGTTAAAAGCCATTTTAGAAAATGTATGCTTTTTCTAATACAGAAGTTGTCATTGTTTTATATACATATATATTTTACAGTCTGTGTGTGCCTAAAAAGGATTTGGTTGTCTTCACTAGAGAAGCTGTGCTAAAAAATGAGGATAAGTCATTAAAACCTGGTATGTAGTCTCAGCTTAGACATATGTATAGATATGTGTTGGAATGTGACATGTTATATTTTGTATCATTATGTACGAAATTTTTACTGCCATAAACAAATGGTTGGTTAGATTTGTTTTTTCCTTATTTAGACCGTAACACAGAATTTCGGTTATTAAACAGTCAATAAGCCCCGTCATTGTATCTGTGATAGGCTGGGTGGTTTACCAGTACTAGACATACCCTATATCTGCATATCATTGACTACTTCTACACATATGCAGATGTGGAAGACTCATGATCATAAAACAAAGTTCAGAACCAAATATTTTAGAGGTTGTGGCCCAGTGGGGATTCAATCTCACAACCCCTGGATTGACACAATAAACAAATGAACCAAATAAGATAATACAAACATCAATGGCAAATACAGTTATAAAACCGTTTTAAAGCAATTTTCAAAATTTGGTTTATGTCAAGCGTAAATTTGATTAATTTATAAATTTTATTGCCAAACCAAAATAAAGTATCATTCTACTCTATGCCTTACAGCTTTCGAGAAAGGGTTGTTGTTCATAGACAATCGTGAGCTGCCAGCGTCGTGGAACAAAGTGGAACTGCTGGGGTCGGATGACGAGGACGATGAGGAAGATGGAGATGTATGTTCCCCTATTTAAGTTAATTGTTAATGAATATGCCTATTTTAGTTGTCAGATTTCAATTTGTGTACTTTAGGAGATGAACACGTAAAACAAAATTGCAACAAAAGCGTATTGCAGAGGTTTGCATTTACTCTATGAAATTGATACTTTGTGCGTTTTTATATTGGCAGCTCTGTTGATTTTTCGATAATTAGTACTAGATCTTGAATTGGAATAATTGTCAATCAGCAGTTTTTTCGTTTTACATGATTATGTACTAAAGCAGTGTTGAGTGGTGACGATCTTTAGGTCGAAGGTTTCATTGCTGGTTATGTACCACAATTTTAAAAAAGCAGTATTAGAAGATTCCTGTTGATTTTATGGCACTGTGTATAAAGACAGTAGTTCTAGGACTGCTTTGCCCAGTTTTGGAATATCTGTCTGGGTATAGTTTCATGTTTGCCTGTGTAATGATACATCTGTGTGGAACCACTAAAATCAATTTTTATTTGATTTGAATATTAAGCATCGTTTTATGTCATTGAGGGCTAACAGGCGATCAGTTAACCTACCCACTTTTTCCTGGGATTATGGAAGGTTAACTAGTACTTTAGCAAACAAATCTCTGCAAGTAACTGATTACTCTTCCTCTTAAACCAGCAATGAGAGATGGTTGACGATGAGACACAATGTTGTATATCAAGAGATCAAGCATACATTGTAACTCTTGCTCTCTGATGTGCACATTTGCATATGACTGGGAGATTGTTGGAAGCTTAAGCATTGCTTACTCTCTTGTTTTTCTCAGTCACATACCCAACTTTCCTTCAGGAAACACACAGGAATATTGTTTAATATTTTTCTAGTTGAATTCTGAAGAAGAAAAAAAAGTAGGATTCTTGATATGAATTGAAATTTCAATTTTCAGTCTACGGATGATGATGAGATCAGCGAGGAAAAAGATAGATTTGTTGCACAACTATATAAGTTCTGTGACGACAGAGGTAAGTGAATGACATTATATAGTTTTAAAAAGATAACTTGACATTTATACTGTCTAATCACTATTTCATAAATATTACATGTAACGATGATATAATTTAAAGCTCACAAAATCAAGTATCAATTTAACTTAATACAGTTAAAAAAAAAACATGAATGGTAATATATGGCAGATTTTTATTGTTGGAGGAAGAACTCAGATTGAATCTGAGTAGAACAATCATCCATCCGCAAGTAACTGGCAAACTTTCTCACATAAAAGTTTTTGGAGCGAGCATAGCTCGAACCCACAACCACAGCAATGAGAGGTAAGCAGTCATTACATGACAGTGCTTTAGACCACTTGTCATGGAGGACCTTTCAATACAGATTAAATGTTACTTAACAGTAAATCATGTGGTATGGGTCATTCTGTCAATAACTTGCATTTAAATCAATGTCATGGTAACTGTTGATGGGAATGAAATGAAACTTCACATATTTGATCCGTTAGTCCTGATTTGAACTGTCCATAGCTCTCTCTTGGTTAGAACAGAATTAAAATTTGCTAGACTTAGAAATTTGTGCTAGAGCCAGTTTCTAATTTTTCTAATGAAATTTTATGTGGCCCGGCAATAGAGCGTTGGTCATCACTGTGTGGTGTCCTTGAGCAGGACACTATATCCGCATATGCTTAGTACTTAGTACCCAGGGAGACTTTGAGCGTGATTTGTCTATGTTGTGATAACTTGTCTATGTTGTGACAACTTGTTTCAATGTCTATGTGAAATGAATATGTTCAAAAACATAAAAGAAACATGTTCGCTTATATGTCTTTTTTTATTTTTGTATAATGATCAGATTATCATTGTTATGCCCATGAAAACTTAATCAATTTTATCTGTTGACACCTCGTTGAAAGTTTAAAAGTTAGTTTATAGAGATTGGCAACATATGTTGCTATTGCCCGTCTTGAACATTTGTGTAAAAATATCTTTGATTAGTTTATGCCCAACTGTTATTTGATATACATGCACTTCTATATTTTCGTTCTATTCTTTTTTCAGGTACACCGATGAACAAAGGTCCGAGTATTGGATCAAAGGATCTGAATCTCTACAAGCTGTTCAAGATTGTTCAGAATATTGGCGGATACAACAGGGTAACATTAATACACATATTGGATCAAATTATAAATATTTAGTTTGCAGCCTTATACTTTACCTTGGTAAAGTGATGATCTGGGATATCAAGGTTCTAACGCTATATAGAATATAGAACCATTTACAGCGGTATAATTCTAGACCAATGAGAAGTTGCTTACTCCAGTATCATCATCATTAAAAATATGCTAATGGATAAAGGAAGACAACGGACAATGTGTCGCCACATACGTTTGACTTGCCTTTGCCCAGTAGAGCTTTTTTCAGTGTCGAAAATGTGTCACAAGTGTGTTGCCTGTTTAATAAAAAAATTGTTTTCATGGAACAAATACTAGTATACTAAAGCACAGAACTTCCTCAATATCAGAAAATAGTCATAAAATCATTTAAAGAGCTGAGAATTTGTACAAAATTCAGTTTTTTGAAATCGTGGACTATTGAGGACAAATATAAAAATTATACGGCGTATCTGCTTGCATGTACAGAGCAAGGCGAGTGCGGTTTGGATATAAAACAAAATATTTTCACATATTCTTCTTCAAGATCCATACTGCTATTATATAAAGACTGTTTTACTACTCTGAGTGTGACATATAATGTGAAGAGTTTCTGTTCTTTTTAAGGTGACAAACCAGATGAAGTGGAGATTGGTGTACTCCAAGATGGGTTTACCCCCATCAAACATGGCATCCACACAAATGAAAAATGCTTATAAAAAGTAAGTCCTAAATATCTCCCCAACAAGATTATAATTTCATTAGTATGAATATTTTTCAATTCAAATTTAAACAAAAAGCAGATATTTGTGTTAAAACTGCATACTCATCCACAGAATGACAAGTACATAGCCGACTGTTATATGACACATTGTCTTGTCCCAGTGAACACAGGTGTGATGTTCTATATCGAACCATAAATATGTAAGTTATAACCCCAAAACAAAAGAAAAACTGTCTCTGAAGAACAGACCCAACTCATTCCCATGACACATCGTCTTGGGCTTGTAAGCATTTGTGCCAATTTATTTAAAAATCCAATCTCAACAGTCTGAACAGCAGTGGATAGACAGACAGAGCTGTGACTTTGACCTTTGAAGAACAGATTCGAGTCATTCACATGACACATCATCTTGTCCTAGTAAACATTTGTGCTGAGTTATTTAAAAATCCAATATCAACTAAAGAAGATCAGGTCAGGACAGACGGGGTTGTGACCTTGACCTTGGATAAACAGACCAAAGTCAGTCGCATGACACATCGTCTTATCATAGAGTTATTTAAAAATCCAATAACAACTAAATAACTAAAATAAGGTCTGAGCAGCAGCGGACGGACGGAGCTGTGACCTTGACCATTGACAAACAGACCCAAGTCATTTGGTCTGGACAAGAGGAAACACAGTGTATACATTGGATTTCCAAACATTTGGCCTTGAGCTATGACCTGGACCTTTGACGAACAGACCCAAGTCATTCACATGACACATCGTCTTGTTCTAGTGAAGTGAACATTTGTGCCAAGTTATTTAAAATTCCAATCACAACTGAAGGAGATAGCATGGGTCACACACAGGGACGGACGCAGCCCATTTGTATATCCCCCTCGTAGGGGAAAATAAGAATTTCTGCATAATGAACTACATGATTATGATACTCTAGTCTATTGAAATATTAAGTTCTTACTTTTCACTGGTTTACAATGATTCGGATATTTATTTCAGATATCTTCATGCATTTGAAGATTTCTATAGAAAGCTTGGCAGTTCAATGGGAACAGTCAGTCGGCCTGGAAGGAATAGAAATGATTCTGGGAGAAGTATTCTCAATTTTAGAAGTAGAGATGCAAGCAAAGCTTCTGAAACAAAGGTATGTTGATTTTTCTGGAAGAGCTTTTTATACAGTCAGCACTCTAGATAAGGTTTTAGTCAGTGGAGTATTTTACTCCTCAGTTTCAAAATGAAGAAGTACTGACAAATCTGTAGGAGTACCAATACTCCTTAAGTTTGACTTAATGGAGTATATGAATTACGGTATAATATATCGAAGCAAAGAATCAAAGTAGTACAGTATTACTGTGATCAGTGGTTTTGATTTAACTATTAAGACCGTGAATATAAAACGGGCTGCATAAACAACAATATCATTTTAATATTTTACATTAAAATATTAGTTGATTAGGAACATGTCGCCCTCAATTCTGTTTACAACTAACCATGGAAATTTGACTTTTCAATCAGCCAAGTCCTTGTCGTTGACGGTATGTAATTCATGTCGATTTTTTTTCCTTTTTTTCTCTGAACACGTGGATTTTTCAATCGGTTCATTTAATGTGCTTTTCCACATTTATTCTGTGTTCCTGGGTATGCCATTGATTACTTCCAAAATAGATCAGTAAAGTATTTGTTTGTTTTTGTATATTTAGCGAACGCTAAGCCATTTTGAAAATAACATTGACTGGTGTACTACTTTTCATATGAACTCCAGCGTATGGAAAAGATGAAAAACTGATTAATTGCCAATATCGCTGTTGGACATTGTGGTTTGAAACTTTACTTTTTGGTAATTGTAACAAGATTAAAAATCGATAGCCCGCCTGGATCATTTTGTTGAATTCTTCACTTTCGGCATTGTTACTGTCAATCATCTCTTGAAGTTAACAATGAATTCTCAGTTACGTTATACTTCGATACGATTGGAAATCAAAATCATTGCATACATGGAGATTCTTTTAGAGTTTTTATACGCTTGATTTTCAAAACATATGCGTACTTGATCATTCTGTTTGCGTATTAACCAATATATACACCTTATCTAGAGTGCTGTACAGTGTAACCATAATGTGTAGGACAGTTACTGTATGAATTTTTAAAGTAAGTTGAATGTCTCAGTAATGCTATCCATCTTCATTGTAAATGTGGGCAAATTAAAAATACTCATGTTAAGAAATTGAAATACAGGTTTTTTCTTGTTCCTCAAATTACGAATTTAACACGCCTATAAATCATATGTCTCTTAAAATTCTTCAATCTGCTTATAAAGTCTCTAACATTATATGGGAGACAAATGACCCAATTTCAAAATGTGAGATTGAAACAAAGTAAAGGTTAAAATTTGTGTTTAAATAGTGACTTGGATGCATGTCAATTTGTAGAAATTAAACTGAGGAACATGAATAAATAGATTATCAGAAACAAAGTATGTCCTTGAACACAGCACTTCACGTTTTATTTACCTAATAAAAAGATATATCACCTATAACTTTATGTTCAGTAAATGATGAAATATATACTGAATCACAAAGAGGAAGGTCCCATTTGAAGATAATGGTTGATTCCGTCCTTGTAGTTTATCTGATTTGTGAAAAAATTGTTAATTCACAGGTCAGCATTTTCCATTTTATTTGAAAATGTTTTGTCATAACCTCATACTGACTTTATCGCAGACAGCGATTTAGTATTTGATCAACAAAATTAAAGAATTTTACACTAAAGAGACAAAATACAATAAAAGTTGTATCCATTAAAGATGATGTTTGATATTAATGTGCAGTTTTACTGCTAAGATTGAAAAAATCTCGGCAATATAGGTGAGGCCTCTTTAACTGTTAATTGTTGATTTATATTCCAGATCGACTCTGATAAAGAGAAAGCATCTGATGACACAAGATCTGAGTTTGACAGTGATGCTGAGCCGGCCCCAAGCACACCAAAACAAGGTTGGTATTTTTTGTTTGGTAAATGAGTATGAATTTGAAATAAGCAAAGTTACTAAAAACTATCAATTGGATTTGAAGCAGTCAGATTAGACCTGATCATGTTCCCAGTCATTCGGCACATAAGCTGTTCACAGATAAACAGTCTGGTGAGACTTAAAGCCGAGATCCAATGTGCCATTGCTTTACATCATTATACCTATCATGTAAAAGAACTAGAGAATTTTAAAGTCGGGCTTACCTGTATCTTGCAGTATCTCTAAAAATTCAGGTTCGTCTCACATGTGGGCAACAATTTGCGACAGTAAATAAAATTAAACACACACACACACACAGAATAATCATTGAAGAGTATAAATAGTATGTACATAAAAATATTGTATAAGAATTGTTCCTGGGGTTTTGTTTTTAGTATTTGGCTTGTTTTAAAACACAACTCTGTCAATATAATTACGTTATTCAGAATATTTTATAAGAATTGTTTATTTTTTAAATATTGCATTTATGAGTGGCAGATTATCTCTATTTCCATTATTATTTGCCTTGTTTTAAGGAGGTACACCAAAAAGACCCAAGTCTGCAAGAATAAAACTTGATATGAAAGATCCGAAAGAAGAAGTGAAAGAGGAGAGTAGGGAAAAACAGGCAGTAAAAAAAGAGGAGAAAAAAGAAACAAAGAAAGCGGAAGAAGCACCAAAGAAAATTGTAGCAAAGAAAAATGAAGAAAAGAAAGAGAACAAAACTGATGGAGAGAAGAAAGGAGTGAAGAAGAAAGAAGATACCCCAGTCAAAATGAAAAAGGAAATAGAAGAAGAAAAAGAATTGAAAGATCTTCAGAAAAAGGTTGGTTGATTATGATTGTTTTTTCTCATATTCATTTTGGACAATGATTACAAAGTCAGTTGTTTTCTCCTCTTTATACTGTTAATAGATGTACCATTAACATAAACTGAGTTTTAATTTCTATCATAATGAAAAGTGCTCAAGTCTATATTTCGTGAATCAGTAAATTAGAGGATGATATCACAAATTAATGATTTTGACATGTTGAATATTTTGTTTTGTAAATTTTATAGATAAGTAGAAGACGCTCTGTACGGACAGATGAAAAGATGGATGAAACTGAAGACACAGATAGTAAAAAACAAAAGAAGGAAGAAGTAAAAGAGAAAAAGAAAGATGAAAAGAAGGAAGAAAAGAAAGAAGAAAAGAAAGAAGAAAAAGAGGAAGAAAAGAAGGTGGACATCGAGGATAAGACTGAAAATACTGAGAAGAAGACAAAGAAGAGAAAAAGTATAAAGGATGAGAAAGAAAAAGAAGAAGAATCGTAAGTGTTCATAGTTTTGTTTGACAAATATATTTGAAGCTTTGATATAAATTGTTCCTATAAACCATATTAATGTTTCGGAGCGTTATTCAGTGTAATTGGAAGATCTGGGTATCGTTTAGATTTAAGAAATATGGCAGCTATTCTTGGAGTTGTGGTTCTTTGTACATTTAATGCATTATTAAGGTTTAGAAGTCCGTTGGTTTTGTATCACCACATCTTGCATAGCTTGCACCATCAACAGTTTCTGAAGAGTTCATGAAAAACTACTGTGAATTATTCAGAGCTTGATGAAAAAAATTGTGACTATCATTTAAAGTTTGGAAGTATGTGTTCTATTTTGTGAGTTATGCCCTTAGGTCATTTAAGGCCAATCTTAAAAAATGTTTTGTTTGCTGTGCTCAGACCCAGTATTTTGGGTAGGTAGCTATTTTTTTTTTGTGTGCAATATTTTGATTTACCATAGTCATTAAAAAAAAAAATGACAGAAATCATGAAAGTCAATAAAAAGGTTTGGGTATCTGTATTTTTAAGTGAGTAGGTAGAAGCAAGGCAAACAAATTATTTTCTAAGAATGGCCTTTGGCTTTAAAAAAATACAACTCTTTTCATAGTTCAGTCCCACAAATTTTGTTGGATTTTATGAAACTACTGACAATTATTCAGTATGCGTATATTAATTAGATTTTTATGTTTTATTTTTTGCATTTTACAAGATCATATTGAATGACTCTCCATGGACATACATGTAGCATTCTTGTCCCTTGACATAATTTTAGTTATAAAAGGAACCACTGTTTTATAGAGACAGCCACATGAATGTATTTATCACCAGTATATATTTGTTCATCCAGCTCATTCAGCGCAGTGGATGCATGTGAACCCAGCAAGGAGGAGGAAGTTACCACAACTACATCTTCTCCTATAACTTCTGGCACAAATGATCTGCCAGCAGGCTCCAAACTCCGAGTTCGATATGGCCGTGGTAAAAATACAAGAGAATATGAAGCCAAGGTATAGTGCTAGATGCATCATTAGTTGTGTTATTTTAAAGTTTTTTTGTTTTACATGAACAAAATTATCCAATGAACATCATTATGAATATTGGTTGGAGCCCAGACAATGTAGTTTGCCAATGTCCTAATGGTTTCAACCTGTCCTTAATTTCATTATCAAGTCTGACAATGTAGATGGCCAAGGCCCTATAGGTTTAACTTGTCCTTAATTTCAGTGTCAAGTCTGACAATGTAGTTGGCCAAGGCCCTGTAGGTTTAACCTGTCCTTAATTTCGGTGTCAAGTCTGACAATGTAGTTGGCCAAGGCCCTATAGGTTTAACCTGTCCTTAATTTCGGTGTCAAGTCTGACAATGTATATGGCCAAGGCCCTATAGGTTTAACCTGTCCTTAATTTCGGTGTCAAGTCTGACAATGTATATGGCCAAGGTCCTATAGGTTTAACCTGTCCTTAATTATGGTGTCAAGTCTGACAATGTATATGGCCAAGGTCCTATAGGTTTAACCTGTCCTTAATTATGGTGTCAAGTCTGACAATGTATATGGCCAAGGCCCTATAGGTTTAACTTGTCCTTAATTTTGGTGTCAAGTCTGTAGCTTTGTTATTTAATACTTCAAATAAATAAAGGAAACTTACGATCATTCATCAGTGAGGGAGGTCCAGTTTTTCCAAACATTAACTTTAGTATTGACAAAATGATGTCAAAATCATTTCCATTGATGTACTTGGAAGAAAGAATATATTCACAATTTTATATCTGGTGTCTGCTGTTAACCTTGCAAAACTGGTTCACATTTATCATTTCTGAGAAATTTAGAACAGTCTGGTCTTCAACAACTTAAGGAATGACCATATTTTTTTGTCTTGGATGAAAACAAAAGTAAATTGGTTTTAAAGGCAGTATATCAGTATAAATCATTAAAAGTTTAATTGAAGTGGTGAAATTGACACAAATTTCCCATTCTAAACTTAGATACATGTAATAGGCAAATTCTGCATGGCAATCTTCAACTCGTCATTCAGGGTACTACTAAGATGAACCAAATTCTACACTATGCAATCAACATAAAATTTAAATCAAAATTAAACCATACAACTTGTTTGATACATAAAAATACTTTGTAATTTCAGCGGGAAATCTATTTTAGTAAAACCTGGGCACATAACCCAAGGCAGGAAATCTCTTTTCAATTTATTGTTTTGGCATCTTTAAATAGATATATACTTTTGGCAATATGGGCTAGTAAGGGTATGATATTTTGGGTGGAAAAAATATTTTTTCCAATTTAAATTTGATAAAAATCGCGATATACCAGTACTCCCTTTAAGATAAATATATGGTTACTCTAATAAACTGTCATTACAACAGATACTGGAGGTTGGGTCTGGTTCCGGACCTAGGCAATACCTGGTACATTACCAAGGCTGGAACAATAGGCATGATGAGTGGGTGAAACAGGAGAGAATTGTCCGAGTCATCGACAGACCAGACAGCAAGAAGAAAGCACAGAAACAAGCTGCTAAAACTACACCGACTCCTACAACAAAGGTATGAAATAAAAATCAGTTTTTGCTGATACATTAATAAAAGAAATTTACTGTAACACATGATGTGCCTTCATACCAAAAGTAAATAAATTATCCCTTATTTTTATTTGCTCTAAATACTTATTCATCAATTCAATTTTTCAATTGGTTTTCTATTTTTTTCTAAAACTGCTACATTACTTTGATATATACTTGTATATGCTTCAAGCCCGTATTTGTAAACAATAATAATGGAACTTGAAGATATTATTAAGTTTTGAACTTTGTTACAAATATTTTTTTACAGTAACAGCAGAAAGTTTGGAAAAGCAAGAATAATAATACATGTAATCAATAAACAGGCATAGTTCTGTCAGCAGTTCATTCAGAAGTAAAATATTTTTTATAAAATTTAAAGTTTAATATACATTGATTGTTCTTACAACCAGACAATTCATGCTTAAAGTTTTCCTGGGTAGAAGGATCCAATGCTCTACCACTGGACCAGGCGCTCTACACAGTTGAGTCAAAATAATAATCTTAGGGTTGGAATTGTCCTATTTCCCTATATTTTACGTGACCTTTATGTGTATGCAGTATCGATGTAGCATGTAACTACACTTTTAAGACCAAGTGGTCTAAGGCACCATCTCAAGAATTTTGTTTTCACTGCTAAAGTCATTGTTTCAAGTCCAACTGGCTCCAAAAACTTGTGAGAAAGTATGCCAGTTACTTGAGGCAGGATGGTGGTTCTACTCGGATTCATTCTGAGGTATTCTTCCACCAGTAAAACTGGATATGCCAGATATAACCTGAAATGTGTTGAAAATGGTGTTAAACCCCATTAAAAAGAATGAAACAACAGTTGACTGAAAATTTCTGTTTGGTATATTCACCTAATCCTTTGTCTATAAACAATCATTGAGTTGCAATGTTACAGTTGGTAAAGAAGAAAGTCAACCTGGAAAAGCCACCTGCGTCACCATCAAGTGTCAAATCTGATGCAAGCTCTACCCCAACCTCTGCTGGATCAGGCCCTGGGCGAGCTACCAAGGCCAAGTCTGCACCAATATTGACCCCTGTCACACCAACCAATACTCCACTTACAGCTTCAGGGAAACCTAGACCCACAAGGTCAAATAGTATAGAGGTCATCAAAGAAGGATTACCAGGTTAAATATTTATATTTATAATTTTCTTTATACATATTAATTTCCTTGGTTAAATTTACTTTGTTAGCAAGATTATCATATTTAATTAGGTCACCTGAGACTTTGTCTCTAGGGACTTTTTGTGATCGCCTTTTGTCCATCATCTTGCATTGTTCATCCATAAACAATTGGCATTTTCAACTTCTTCTCAAAAAACATAAGCTCAGTCGTAATGAAATGTTGTATGCAGCTTTGGTACCTAAAGATGAATAAAAATTATGAATTGCACGTCCCCCCCCCCCAGGGCCTTGAGGGGCAGGGCCAAAACAGTCAAAGTCATGATATATATTAATCACTGTGAATTGCATGTCCCTGGGTCTCACAGTTTGGCCCTGGGGATGGGACCTAAAAGAAATTGGCACATCTGTAAACAATTCACTTTTTCGACTTTTTCTCAAAAACCATTAGCTCAATTGTAATGAAATGTTGTATGCAGCTTTGATACCTAAGGGTGAATCAAAATTGTGAATTGCATGGTCCTCACCTTCCTGGGGCCTTGGGGGCAGGGCCAAAACAGTCAAATTCAAGGTAAACTTAAAAAAAACTTCTTCTTACTATCGGAAGCACTGGGAAACAAATGGTGACCATGATTATGGATGCATATGGGTCCTTTATAAAAATTGTGAATTGCACTTCCCTGGGTGTCATGGTCGCTCAAAAAACTTTATATCAGAAAGTTTGCTAGTTACTTGCAGAAGCATGGTGGTTCTACTCAGATTCATTCTAAGGTCTTCTTCCACCATTACAACTGGACATGCCATTTAATTTATAAGGGCTTTTCCAGAATTAAATGTATGGGGGGGTCGGACGGCAGTATAATTAAAATTTTATGCCTGGTGGGTGTTTTCATAAAAAAAAATGATGCCTTGTGGGGTAAAAGCTTATTAAAATTTTATGCCTTGCCGGTATTTCCGACTCTGAACCGAATTTTTTCGTCAACACCGTTTTTCTTCTCGAAATTTTATACATTATTTCCTCCCGTCGTATACAAAAACATTAAATTGGCCTTCTCCATGTACCGCACCGAGTCAACATCCCGCAGCGTCTAGATTTCGGCGAGCGTCTTATCATTATCGCAGCAGTTTTTTAAATTTACCTTGATTTGACCTTTATGTTTGCCACTGACACGCGTGTTGTAACGATTGTAATACACAACCTCCGGACATCATGACCAAGTGAACGTTTTACGCGACTACACAGTTGGACACTCGATACACTGGTGATATTAATATTAGGAATTGTCTTCAATTATCTTTTTCATCTCAAACTGATTGATCTTTTTTGTTAAGACCGCCATAATATAATTACATCACCCGACAACAACATATGATTTAATTTGTTTGTTTGAAACAATTGTCTACCTTCGGACTTCCCGAAAAGGAACAAGAAACATACTCTTAGTGTGAATAAATTATTAACACGGAAATGTACGAGCTAATCAGATGGCGGAATACACTCGTAGCAGGCCGTAACCCCGTCTACTTTATTAAATTGATGCCGAGATGCCGTATCACAAAATTATCTCAAGTAAATTTTACGAATTATATATCAATATATGACGTAACGGATATGTTTACAAATACTCCAATACGGATATGAATATACAGACGTGTATATTATTAAATTCTGCAAAAACTACGATTCAACTCTACGGCGGCATTGCTATAATTATATGCATATCCGCGCTGTTTGTCAGATAGTGTAAAACACTAATTTATTCCGCACAAAAAGAAACACCAAGAAATGCAAAGTCTATTGTGACAAAAAATTCTCATTCTTACCCCAGTGTCTGAAAAAATCATGGCGAAAAGCAGATATTTCTTAACGGTCGTACAAAAACATAAATTGGACTGTGAAATTGTCTTTGAGCATCCATAACCGGATTGTTTGCCATCGGGTGCGCGAAATGAGGTCAAATTAGATCAAACCTTTATCGATAGTAGGGAGTAAATAACATGTGTCATAATAATGTTTGTTTCACTGTCAGAGTGACGTCATCGTACATTGGCACAAGGCGTTAATGAAAGGGACAGCGTGTTCATTCTGTGCATAAATTTAGGCATGTGTAGCATAACTCTCTTTACGGATCGTATCAATTTAATAGTTATTCTTTTTTAAGAAATAAGTATACTGAAAATAAACATTTTAGAAGACAACTAGTTACAAACAAACACTAACCTTGTATTATTATTATGTTGTGTTTTTTTTCTCGTTTGTTATCTGTAGTGCCCCTTTATTTAATTCTCGACCTGAGGTAATTTGTGACGTAATCACTTGCATATCGGCATTAGATCAAAAGTGTAACGTCGGCGTACTTCAAAGAAAGTAGGCAACCGTCCAGACTAGTAATTTTGGAAGCATTACAATAAGAAAACATTAGAAAGGGGATTTAAGCCTCTTTTTTATTTTTATTTTGTGCATGGTGGTATTTTATCTAATTAAAATTTTATGCATGGTGGTATATATCACAATTAAATTTTATGCTCTGTGGGTAAAAAAAATAAGTGCCGTCCGACCCCCCCATACATTTAATTCTGGAAAAGCCCTAACCTGAAATGTGTGAAAATGGCATTAAACCCCATTCAAAAAACAAATAGCACATACATTATTATGTAGGACTTTTCTGTGTATCTTATTATATTATTTATCTTACATATATCAATGTTGTTTATTAATAACATTTATTTATATATTTTTTTTATATTTTTTTTAGCAAAAAGAAGAGTTCGAGGACCAATGGGTACGTTTGAGCCAGCAAATAGTATGTATTTTCATGTTGTGTTTTTTTATCTGCATATTGTCTTTTTTTTATATAAAAATGAGATATGTTTGTATACTTTATCAAGAATCTGTTTGTTTCAGTTTGTACCTTATTTTGGCTCATTGTATGAATATTTGATGGGTTGTTATCAACAAACATTGCTTTGTTCATTTTAAATGGGTACACAATGCTCTTTATCACAAAACCTGGCATGAGATTGAAATTCAAATTCCATCTTAAATTTTACCTGAGGTATAAGCCCCTTTGAGTTTGACTTAAAAAATATAGCGAGCGTTTGTGCTGGCCCTAATGTCGGCATTTTCTTTATAGTCGTCAAATGCAGTGAAGAGGACTGAAGTTGTCATATTGCTTAAATGTTTTTGCAAGATATTTTTATAATTGCATACCTCCTACAGGTAAATGCGGTAATTCAAGATGGTCATGCCAATATATATAATGAATTACAGTCAAAATATGCTCATAAAAACAATACAATGTAGGGATCTATCAACTTTAATATGTCCCAGTACAAACAGATGTTTACATCGGACATAAATCGTAGGACAACTTCATAAAGTAGAGGGAATTCAAACAGGAGATGTTTATTTTAAAATGCACTTCAATTTTCTAAACAATTTGCTTTTTATTGATTGTCTGGAATAAAAATCATATGAATATTTTTAAAATTTAATACTGATACACTTTAAAAATGAGAGCCGATTTCAGATAATGTGAGTTTGAAGTTTTAACTCTTTACTCCATAGATACGCATTTTCCCACAACAATCACAGAAAGCCTTTAAAAACAGTGCAGGAAGAGTTCAGATTGCTCGTAACGAGCAATCTGAACACTTCCTGCACTGCTTTCCACTCTGTCAGTGAATATAAACATAATTCACCAAATAATTCAAAAGCTTTCTATATTGTGTCCAAAGGCGTCTATATTAGATGTGTCAAAAGGCGTCTATATGAAGTAAAGGGTTAAGGCATGCTCATATATAGCCATAACCACCACCCAAGTATCGATGACACTTCATGTATGTGTGATTACTGCCATAAAGAGGAATCAACAAGTCAAGCATTCATTACCATTAAATGGATTCAAGGGGGAAAATGAAACATCCTCATTTTAATTTTTGACAGAGTAATGTCTGTTTTAGTACTTAGAAAATAGTTAGCAAGTTCCCAGTTACTACTATCCATACATCAGTGAAACTTACAGCTGTATTACCAAATGATTTACATTGTGATGATGGTATTGATCTATATAGAACCAGTATATATATATGACATATTTTCTAATAATTGATTTATATATGGTACAACTATTATTCCAGACTCGGACAGTGATACAAGTGACAAGTCTGATGACGAAACAGAAGTTGAATCAAAACTATCAGAAAAGGACACTGACAAGTCAGTAGATAGTAGTCCAACCAAATCATCCAGTATGCCTTCCATTGCAAACAAGACTCAACCAGAAGATGAATGCGAATTAAATGATAGCAATAATCTCAGTCCACCCTTGTTAAGTAAAGTGACAGATATTTGTAAAGATAAGATAGATATTGAGGAAAAGACAAATGATAGTGTTGAGAAATCTGAACCCAAGGATGAGCCTGTGGCCCCTGTTCTTAAGGTGATTGATATGGAGAAAAACAGTGAACCTATTCTTCAGAAATTTGAAGCACAGCTCATTGCAGCCAGTCCAGTGAAAGTTACTTTACCTGAAGTCAAGGCAAAAGAAGTTAAGAAAAAGGAGCCAGAAAAGAGGGGGAGGAAACCTATTTCAAAAGCAGCACCTGAGATGGTTAAGTTGCCTGTAGTAGAGGATCAACCCAAGAAAGTTGCTGAAAACTTAAAAGAGGAAGCACCTACGATTGTTGAAGAAGAAGAAAAAAGTGAAGAAAAGGTGAAGGAGAAAAATAAAAATGATTCTCCATACGATTTTAAGGATGAACCGGAATTAGAATCCGAGATAAAGGTTCGTGAAAAGAGAAAGCCAGTAGCATTGCTTCAAGATATTAAGCCAGTGGAAAATGAAGTTGTGGAAGAGATTGAACCTGTAAAAAATGAAGTAACAGTGATGAAAAAATTGTCTCAAGATGAACTTGATACAGAAATACCGTCAAGTTTGTCTCTCTTTGATGATAAAGACTCTGCAAAGTCCGACTCTGAGGTGGAACGTCGTGGTAGGAAGAAAAAATTAACAGTTAGGGAAGATGTGAGAGTTGTGAAGAAACCAAAACTGACACCTGGTGAGAAAAAGCTTGTGCAAATATCAAATTCCATTGAAAAGAAGGTCGTTTCAGTCTCACCAGAGAGAAAAATGTTTGTGACTTTGGCTGAAAAGAAGCAAGGATTTTCCCCTATGGTAAGGAAGGTTCCCTCAGTTCAAGTTGAGAAACCTGTTGAAAATGAAAGTGCTAAAATGGAAGTGCCTAAAGTGGAACAAATAGAGAAAGTTAAAAACGAGAACAAAGAAGAGGTGAAAAAAGTGCCCGAAATGGTGGTAATTCATAAGGAGTCTCCTGTGAAAAATGATATTGTTCTGGGTAGGAAGGTGGAGTTGAATGATGAGGAACAATTGGAAAGTGATAGGAAAGAAGCTGGAGATGATTGTGGTGGTGATGTGAATAAGGAGGAAAATGATGTAATTGTGAATGAGGTTCTGAGTGTGAAGAAAAAGGTTCGCAAGAAAACAAAGAAAAAGTTGGAGATGGATGAACTGGAAAGTATGAATATTTTTAAAAAGGTAACCAAAACTAGAGGACCCAGTGCAAAAGTGAAAGAAGATTTAAAAAAGACCAGCAAAGATAACAGTAGCAAGGAGAAGGAGAATGAAGATTCTGTAGTAGATAATGTTCAGATTGATCTCCGCTGTGAGGAGAGCATACGTTCTCGATCTGCAAGTCCAGAAACTGTTGCAATGGATACAAAATCTCCTGTTTCACATCCAGAGGAACAGGGTGGATTTGGCCCCCTTCTTGAAGCAATGGAATCATTGAAGGATAATCAAGAAAACTCAAGTGAATTTGGTTCTAAGATTGATAGATCATTAACTATGAAAAACAATGTTTTTGAAAATACTCCCCCAACTACTCCAGAACATGACTCGGACGAATCTTTGAGTCAGCAGAACAGCCAAAATGATCAGATCAAAAACTCTGGGAGCTCAAATATTGATGCTAGTCAAGCAATAGGAAATGAATCTCCCATGGGCAATGCAAGTCCATCCAATCACAGTACAGGAAGTAGCAGTGGTATTGTGGGCGGATCTGAAGGTAGTGTTGATGTGCCGGTTCACACAACAAAGCGACGGAGAGAGACAGATGAATCAACTCCATCCAAACGTAGAAAACGCGCTAGTCGTGGCAAGTCAAGTAGGACAAAACATTTGGGTAAGAAGCAAAATCAGATTTCCTATTTATACAACCTTGTTTTTATCTTTGTTGACACAGGTATTGTGTCAATTTTGATGACATGTATCATTAGAAAACCTTTTCATCATTTTAATATTTTAATAGATTTTGTATTTTATCTTACAGTAAATTATCTGTTCTTTTCATTTCCATCGAAACAAGAACAAGCTGCTCCTCATAAAATATTTTTGGTCCAAGTTTCACTGAACATCTAAACTTGAGATTTTCCACACCTCAAATTCTTGAAACGCTTTAACTCAATTTACATTGATCATTGTGTCTGTTATCCTTTCCAATGACTAAAGATCCGTGACAACTTCAATTCTTTCTGGTAGGTCATCAAACGTGTAATGTGTTCAATTTATCATTTAGAGAAATTGACAAATTTGAGCTGAGGTAAATCTCAACTTCAGATGTTCAGTGAAACCAGCACCGGTTCTTACTAAAAAAAGATAATGAAAATAAGTCTTTCATCAGGAAAGATGACTAATGCTGTATCAATATTTATCTACTTTGTTCAAATGTTTAGTATGTACATTGTATCTCTTTGAAGTATTCATATTTCGATTTTGGATGACTTTTTTATATGGATTATCTGTATTTGATGATCTGTTAACTTTACCACATTAAGCATTAAATATTTTTCATGGGTTTGAGTAAAATGTGCAAAAGGCCCAAAATTTATTTTTTTAATCAACTTTTTTTTGCATGGGCAGCTGCAATAGGTAAGCTGGAAGATGTATATAATAAAATTTCAAGTAATATTTCTAACAGTATACTATTGTGGCAATATGTACTGTTGTAGTTTTGCATATTGTGATAAGTCATGTACAGTTAATTCCATGATTTTTAAGGGAGTTCAATATCTAAATTCACTAAATATTATTACAATACATACATGTATGTAGAAACTTGATTTGCCATAAAACTGTTTTGACTCAAATGACCAGTTTAATGTCTGAAATGTATAGTTAATCTGCTTATTTATTGTTTTGCAACATGTAAAACAAACTAGTGGTATATTGCAATATGATTCTTATACTAGTATTGTTATACAAACCATCGTGAGTTTGAATCCCCGCCCTGCAACAGTCTCTGTGATAATTGATATACAACATTGTGTCTCATTATCATTCGTCTCTCACAGCTGATTAAAGTGGGAAAGTTATTAGTTACTTGCGGAGATGGGGTGTGCTAGAGTACTGGTTAACCTTTCAGGATCCCAGGAAACAGTGGTTAGGATAACTGATCTCCTGTAAGCTAGTGTTTCCCCCAGGATTGAAAAAGGGCAGGGTACCAATTTTTGGCGCATACAAAATAATAGAAAAAAAGGTCATTACTTCATTGCATGTTGTGTTGAGTACCATTTTCAGCACTAATAACAAGTTTGATACATGTATGTTTTGGTAAATGTATGAATTATCTTAAATAAGACTATTACAATATCATGTATTAATAAAACATGATATCAAGGGACTATAGAAGGATATACTTTAGTTCCTTGACAATATTGTAGTATCCTTATTAATAATACATGATACTATTGGAGTATCCTTATTATTAATCAATTATAAAGTAATTAATTCAACCGTATTTGATAGTTCAAGTACCCTTATAAGATAAATATTATATTTACACAATGCTTTAATCTACATGTATGTTAAAAATTTGAACCGTTTTAAGTGGGGATTTTATTTGTTGAAATAAGATGCTGAGAAACCGGGAGTATCCAACTATCTATTAATGTGCAATTCAAATATATGTTTCTATCCTATATTAGAATAATATTGCCATTAAAATATAGTAAAGGAGTGTTTATAAATGGACAACTTGTCATATTTAAAAATTAATACAATTGAGAAGTTTGCATTTTTAATGTTTGATTCTGTAATTTTTATTAGGTGTCAGTGTATTTCCAAATAAATATAAATATTATAAAAGAAAACATTAATAGTTAAGTCTTAAACATCGATAATAAACGGGACCGCTATAACCGATGCACCGATTTTTTAGGATCCAACTTTTGAAGGCTCCGACTTTAAGACCAGGTTTCTCAAATTTGTTTACATACGGTTTTAAGTGGGGATTTTATTCTAGCTTGGTTGAAATAAGAATTACGATTTCATTGTTTTGCTTACTTGTATAAAGATCTATTTCTAGTTGTCTTGATCCGAAAAATGGTCATGACATGCTTTATTAAGTGTTTCGTTCTGATTGATTGCATACATACTACGGTTAATGAATTAATTGAAAGATAATGCCAACACCTTTTTAAATCTTGTGAAAAACATTGTCAACACCTTCAGTTGCTTATCAAAACAATTGCACATGGTGCATGTGTGTGTGTGTGTACCGCTGGCTTCCTAGTTTGTTATAATTAGATAGCTTGAAATGAGAACCATTCTAATGGTTCCGGGTTCTAGGAAAGAATAATATGAAAATGCACTAAAAGCGGGAACCATGTGTTAATCAAGTGTATACACATATTGGAAATTACCTAACGACGCGTGTAGTGTCTACAGTCTGATTAGCCAATAAAGGAACACAGCGGGGAGGTACCGTTTATTCTTCACAGCAGTGTCTATCATTGTTTATTAAAAAGGGCACTGCGGGGCGGTAATTATATTAAGCATGGCAGTATAAGAAAAGGGCAGGGCGGCATAGAAAAAGGGCAGGGCAGCCTGCCCCACCATGCCGCTTTAGGGGAAACATTATGTTAGCCCTCGATGGCATAAAAATTATATAAAAAAAAAAAAAAAATTAACAAACCACATACCCCTAAATACCCCCCCCCACCACCCTAACCCAACATCTATTTTTATGGAAAATAAAATGACCTACCACTTTATAAGTTAGTCTTTTAGTCTATTTTAAAGTTGAATATGTGTCTCATTACTGGCAGTATGTCTCTTACAAAATTTTGATTTCTGTCGTATTTGAAAAATTAATGCACTGGGGACATATCTTCAGGGGGTATACTGTATTTAATTTTGAACATTTTAAGACTTTCAGAGGCTAAAAAAAACTTATACAGGTTAAGCTGTAATAAATTAATTACTAGATTATCATCCCCGCTCGGCCCCTAATTTTCATGCCGCCCCGACTCTTTTTATTTTCAAAAAATAAAAAACATCAAAAATTTAAAAATAAGAAAATGAATAAAAAATAAAATCCTCCCACCCTCCCTGTTTTTAAGAAAAATTTGGATGATAATCTAGCAATTAATTTATAATGGCCCTACGAACGCAAAAACAGAAAATACGGTTTAAAATAGTAACGTTATAAAAATCCACCTGATTATATAAAGTACTTGTATTATTTCAGCCGAGAGTGACAGTGAAGAGGCATCTAACATTGTCATCAAATGTCGCAGTCCACATTACAACTCTGACAGCTACCCATCTAAATCACCCCATAACCGTTCCCCGAGGCCATCCAAATATAACTTCAATCTTGGTAAGTTGTTTGCTCTTGCAAATCTCTACATCAATTCACTAATTAACCTCATGTTTTAATATTAAATTCCAAGTCCTGAAGATGTAAATGATGCAATCTGGTAACCTCGTCTTAATTACAAATACCGCAGTGTGGTAGAGTCTCTGCCCTGCATGCGGAATGTCGTGGGTTTGTTTTCCAGCCAGGTCATAACAAAGACTTGAAAAATGGTACTAGAAGCTTCCTCACTTGACACTCAGCATTCAGGCACTTTACATTTTGAATTTGCTTGGCCACTTTACACTTCTAGCAAACTCAAAATGAACAGTTTCCATTGACTCAGCTTTTCTATCGGGCTATCCACAAAGATTTTAAACATTTTGGTTTTACCAAGTAAGTCATACATGCAGGTGTGTTTGTAATTTTCTTTTATAAAGGTTTAGAGAGATTTTTGTTTTCTGTTTTTCCCAGATGAAGGTAAATACCTGGAAGGTAATGAGCGGATATCATTCCTTGTAGACAAGATTCAGGACATACGCAAGATCTACATGAACCTTAAGTCAGAAGTCGCCTGTATCGACAGACGGAGAAAGAGAATACGCAGACGAGAAAAAGAAAGTAAGTATCTTGGTGATAAACTTTGAATTGCATGCATGCACATATTTTGATGAAATTTGTTAGGGATGTTTATGTTCATAAAATCCATTAATTTTTTTTTAAACAAAATTAGATCAGAACGAACAAGCAGAGCGATGCAGGATTTGTCTTTTTTGCTAAGAAATAATTTATACTTTTTTTTTTATAAAATTAGTGACATCCTATTCATTAAAAATGTGAGTAAACATACAAAATCATATTTAGTTGTAATTTTTTCTATTGTGGGGACCTCTGTGGCCTAGTGGTCTAAGGCGCCATCTTGAGATCACTTACCACTCACCGCTAAGGTTGTAGGTTCAAGTCCCGCTCGCTCCAAAAACTTTATGTGAGAAAGTTTCCAGTTACTTGTATTTACTAACCAAACCCACAACATTTGCCATTCCAGACACTAAAAAAACATTTTAGTACATTTTCCTACAAAGATTGTAAGGGATGAATCGAATTATTGTTTTGCAATTGTTCTGAGTCATGATATTAACATATGTATTCCCTTGTATGTTTCAGGTGCAAATTCCTCAGCTGTTGAAGTGGAATTTTCATGACCTAGTGCTATCTGTCATAATCATCATCATGCTCATCATCTCCTCATCACTACCCGCATCTTGGCAACATTTCTATCTGACTGCACCAGTGTTGTTTTCTGTGATATCTGATAACAGTGTTAAGAAAAGAAATTTTATGTAAGATACGATACCAGATAATATTAGCAAGAATAAAATGTTGAAGGTAAACTCATAGTTATAGTAACAAAATGTTGTTAAAAATGTTAACGTTTAAAAACAAAATTTTTGAATTCTACATTTTGCATAGCAAGTTGATGGAACTTTGTTTGACGTCATTTCAAACAACGCTGAATGGCGAAGTAAATTGTGTATGAGACATTATCCTTTCTGAGTTCGTTTACATATTCTTATACGAGATTGGTTGATTTTGTTTAACCTTTCCCCTACTCAGCTATCAAACCTGTCAATCATAATAGTCATAGTAATAATATTAGTAATATATTAATGATATGCAAGGCATAGTTATTGTTCAACTCAAAGTTTAAAATCATGTGGGGGTGACTGTGTCTAATTCTCACACTGTAGCCAATTAACCTGTCAGACGAGGGTTGTCAATCAAACAAGTCGATATTCCAAACAGCTATCAATATTGTTTTAACATTGTTGGGTAGATATGATATATAAACACTAGAGTTTTTATGGATTTTTTTGTATTTTAAATCAAAATGTTACTGAAGTAGACATGAAATCTTTCCACATAACGTTAAAAGTTTGTAAAAATGGTTCCAGGATGTGATAATGATTGTTTTATCTCATTTTGTAAATAAATCTCACATTATCATATGTTAAATTTGCAATTTGGAATAATTCTCCCATGTTATGTGTGATATGGCCATCCATGTTGCTTCAAAAAGATGTAGAAAATTTAAAAAAAAAACATTGAAGAGTTATTTCAATAAGAATATTAATATAAATTACACCGACAGCAGTAATGAACATATCAATGGAGTTGTTATATTGTATATTAAGATGGGATAATTTGTTCGAACTGCAAATTCAGTGATGATAAGAATTCATTGTTGAATAAATTATTGATCAAGAAAAGATGCATTTTTATATAGAATGTCAAATCTTAATTGTACAGAGATGAATTTTTTTGTGTATATTTTCTTACTCGTATCTTACACACCTGTTTTAAAACAAAAGTGTACCAGCTTTAATATTGTTTTAAGTTGTTTTCATGTACAATTGTACATACTTGCGGAATAGATATACATGCATGCTTTCTCAATTAACTGTGGAGTCGATCCATGTCATGTGTTTTTGTCAACCTTTAATGTTGTTTGTCCATCTTTCTGTCTTCCTTCAGAATCTCAATCTTCCCTCTCAAGTTACCATGGTTGCTGTCATTTTCACACATCTGTAATTTTCACAACCTTTTAAAATATTTCTTTTTCAATCATTGTCTTTTAATTTCTCAGTCTTTACAAACACAGTCATGTCAGAGGTATGAGAAAAAATACTTTTTGAAAAAAAAAATGGGGTGGGATGGGTTGAATTGCATTGAATGCCATAACAGTGTTATACATGATGGTGATAAAGATATGAATATAATCTGAACATATCGTGTTATCATTTATTCATAAAATGACAAAAATCTCACAAATGGATGTAAAAAAAAATTCTACTGTGGGACTGATGTGTTTACGTAAATGTGATTTTAAAAAGATAACATGAGAAATTGAAATGTATTTTTGTGGAAACGACATTACATGAACAACTTCTCTGGCCAGTTTCAAGATGAATTTACACCTATGTAAGTTAGGGATTATGAATTTCCGTTGATAGCTGTTAGTGAATCAACCCATATTTTAAAACATTTACATTCGTTGCGTTTATATATGTATATACTGACAATTTCTAATTTATTGTTGATGGTACAGTGTTTGTATTAGCAGGTCTGTGTGGTTTTCTCAATAATGTGGCTTTTTTTCCTTGTGACGAGTTGTTTCCGAGTGTATCCTTCATTTTTGACACGCCTAACTATTCAATGATGGGAATATTAAATTGGAAGAAAAAATTCTGAATATATTTTTAAAATATTCTAATGGATATTCTTGAACAATTCTTTTTTAATTGTCAATTAATGAGTCTTTGTAATATCAAGAAATTGTGAGTGGACTGCAGTCTGTTTTGCAAAACATTAATTTTTTGGTCCATGAAACATTTTGCGTCTGAAAAATGTTTCAAACAGAGTTCTATAAAACTACACTTGAGCCAAACAAATTAAATAAATTTATGGAATGATTTTGTGATTGTTTCGCTATTACATGTATAGCATGAACAAACAGCAATTTGAACGAAATAATTGTTCAGTACATGAAAACATTCCCTAGCAAATAACTAAATAAAAGGGAATGGCAATTACTTAACAGAGTTTTATTTATGGCATAATGTGTACTTCCTTTTTCTCTTCCATCATTATGTTGCAGTAACAAGGCTTAAATGTCACTTGAATCCGCATTACATTGTTGGATAGATCTCAACATGGCCAGTTGCCGTAGATACCAGTGGTTGCCATGCCGGTTTACTCAAGTGCTGCATTTGTACTTATTTGATTGGCAGGCATGCAATGCTTTGTCTGACATCTGCATTGTCAATTTATCCTGTAGGCCAGGCACTTGGTATACATCAATATAGTTGTTAAATGGCAAAGACTCATTCGGAAAATCAGGGAATTTCAATCATTATAGTGTTGCTAATGTTGCTTTGATGTTTTAAATGGAGTATATCAGAAAAAAACACAATAAATGTCTTGTAATATATAATATAACATAAAAGGCACCTCACTATCATAAATAAATATAATCCGAATTCGAATATTATGGTATATCAAATCCTCCAGAATCTGACAAAATCAGTGTTTCAATAAAAGTTGCAAACTCAAAACGAAATTCCCATTTTAAAAATAGGCAGCACTTAAATACTGCTTGATGACCTTCACATGGTCATTTGGATGCATTCTAAGATGAAACTAATTTTATAACGGATCAAACTGAAATTGAAATGAAAACACATGATTCATTTGATACGTCACAATATACATTGCATTTTTAGGCAGGAATTTATTTTACTCTCATCCAGAAACCCCCTTTTCAATATATTATTTTGGCATCATTAATTATATATCCTTTTGACAATACAGGGTCACTGACTATTATATAGGCATGATGTATTGAAAAAAAAGTTTTTTGGTTAATTTTGAAGTTTTGAAAAATCCTGATATACTTCGTTTAAAAAACCAGAGTACCGGTACAAGCACTTTCACTACACATGAAGAAGTATTTGTTGACAGACAGATAGTTCTTGCAGCTCTGTAAGATATACTCAACCATTCTGCTACTTGAAATCCTTTCCTTCATCTTGTTTATATTCTATATGTTATCATATGTCTACATATATCGTGTGCACATATAATGTGTTAGTCTACTCTCCTCATGTGTCCAGGACATGTATCTTTTGGTGCAGTACATTTTAAAGTGTATCATTGAAACAAGTTCATCATTTTGTATGTGCCATTTGTCCGCATAAATCAACTCTCATATACTTGTTTACATGTGTACCCGTATGTTGAAAAAAACAAAAATATGTGTGCCCATATTTAAAATATATGCAGTTTAAGTTTAATACAATGAATAGCATGTCGTCTTGAACATGGTACAAGTTTTCATAAAAAATAAACATTTATTGTTACATGTTTGACTGTTGTTTGCATAAATGTCTACGTCATTGCGATTTCGTATTAACTGATCTACTCATGGTAGTTCATTGTTTAACGCTTACAATAACAAATGTGCTGAGGAAACCAGTCTCGGGTATAAAGAGGTGTCAGTATATTTATTACTATGTTTATAACAGCATTATTGCAGTTTATATCACTTTGCTTGTATTGAAAACAATTTGAATCACATTGCATGTATTACAAACAATAAGTATCACAGTGCGTGTATTACAAACAGTAAGTATCACAGTGTGTGTATTACAAGCAGTTGGTATCACATTCCGTGTATTACAAACAATTGGTATCCCACTGTGTGTTTTACAGACAATTTGTATCACTTTGTTTGTATTGCAAACAATTGGTATCACATTGCATGTATTACAAACTATTGGTATCACATTGTGCATATTACAAACATTGGTATCACATTGCAAGCAATTGGTATCACATGCATGTATTACAAGCAGTTGGTATCACATTCCGTGTATTACAAACAATTTGTATCCCACTGTGTGTATTACAGACAATTGGTATCACATTGTGTGTATTACAAACAATTGGCATCACAATGCTAGTATTACAAATAATTGGCATCACATTGCGTGTATTACAAAAACTAAGTATCACATTACGTGTATTACAAACAACTGGAATCACTGTGTGTATTGCAAACAAATGGTATCACTTCGCGTGTATTGCAAAAAGGTTGGTACCACAATGCTTGTATGGCAAACAATTGGTACCACATTGTGTGTTTTACAAACAAATGGTATCACATTGCCTGTATTGCGAACAAATGGTATCGCATTGCTTGTATTACAAACAATTGGTATCGCATTGTGTGTATTACAAACAATTGGTATCACATTGTGTGTATTACAAATTGTATCACATTGCTTGTATTATAAACAATTGGTATCACATTGTGTGTATTACAAACAATTGGTATCACATTGTGTGTATTACAAACAATTGGTATCACATTCCATGTATTACAAGCAATTGGTATCACATTGCATGTATAACAAACAGTTGGTATCTCATTGCATGTATTACAAACAATGTGTATCTCATTGCATGTATCACAAGCAATTGGTATGACATAGCATGTATTACAAACAATTGGTTTCACATTGCATGTATTATAAAGAATTGGTATAACATTGCATGTATTACAAGCAATTTTTATTGGTGAGTGAATATGTAGGAATTAGAACATGGTTAATTTTATACAAAAATGTTTATTTGAAAGTTAAATAGTTGATTACTAAATGAAAAAAAAAAGTTTTAAATGTTCAAAAGCAGGGTTTTATTGTGCAATATATGGTTTACAAACAATAGTTTGAGTGCCTCATGAAAGATTGACTTGTTCAAATGAGTTCTCTTTTGAAATAAAGACTTTATTATTATTTTTAATAGAACTGTGTTTCAAGTTGTAGGGAAATTACATTTCTGCTCACAGTAACTTTTTTTATGAGTTACAAATTGTTGTGTAATCCATTCCAAAACTTAAACACTGTTTTAAAAAGATGTTCAAATCATTTTTGCAGTCTTGTATTGCAGTCTGTTTAATGTTACCACTTGAATATTTAGTCCTTCATCTAATAAAGAAGGTTTAAAACTTTTTGACTTTTAGTTTAGTCACATTACTGCATGTAACAGCAGTCATGTTTTTATTTAAAGTTTTAAATTATTACTAAATTAGCTCTTTCCTTGACTGGCTGCTTAAAACAGGTTTGACTATATTGAACAACTTAGTCAATCTCTATGAAACTCTCTGTTGTGCATTGTTTACCGTATCTTTGGAAGTTAGTTTTATAGCATCGGACCACTGAGTTACCTTATGTTCCATGTAATAACATCTGTTTGTGTACATACATGTGTGTGCTGTTGTGAGTTTTTCTCCACTTCCATGTTAATACTCTCGTCTTGTCTATATATAGTCTTCTTCATGCAATTGGCGTTGTTTCGTGGCCTTGGAATGACAATTGTGCCAAGTGAAAACATTCAATAATTTTATGAAAGAGCTGATAAAAGAAAGGAATTTATTTCATCAAACTGTATAGTATTGCTCAGACTTGAAACATCAGTTTGCGTTTTAATTCAAACATGAACCAGTGTCGAGTCTCACATTTACTTAATAAAGATTTTAAGTTCTTATGTTTAGCTGGGCATTTACGTTTGTTTACTTAAAGCAGTTCACATTTCTGGATGATTAAAGTTTTTTTCGTATTGACTTGAGTAGTAAATGCTGATTACTTAAAATCTATATCTAGATAAATTCAAAGAAATACAATAAATGCTTTTAATTCCCTTGAATTACAAATGTATAATGGAATATTAACACAAACATGTCCAAACATTCCATTTTTTGGCTTCAGTATTACAGTAGCAGTGTGAAAAATCTGAGACTTTCGTCCTGTGTCCATGTTTTTATTTAAGTGTTTAATTTCAAGGTTCCATCTTCACAAAGCATTACAACTTGAGTGTACACATGAATTTCAATTTAAAAAATAAAAATAAAACTGTTTAATAAGAAAACTTGTGAAAATTTTTAGCATTTAAAATGTACTTACATGGTCACATCTATTGCGGGTAAGCAGCTTAATGCTTTCAGGTAAAATTATTCTGTATTAAGCACCAACCTGTCTTAAAAGGCCACTTTTGCTCCTTCCCTTCACTGGCTGCTTTGACTCTATATCAACATAATAATTGACAGTGGTGTTGAAACTGTTGAGAATAATGTTACTGGAAAATGAAATTTGAGTTGAAGTGTACACATATTATACTCAAAGTGAGATGTTTTGTGAATATGGAGCCAGGAATATCAGTTATATATGACTTCTCCAATAACCCACAACATTTATTGTGATAATTAAGACACTATCGGTGTTTAAAACTTGACGGTATGTTCAAAGTGATTTTCGTAAGAAAATATGTGCTATACATTAAAACAATATTATCTCATGAAATAAAATCAACATTAATTGAATATTGAAGGATGTGGACAGTGACATAAATTACAGTTGCTATGCTAAACCTGTACTTCACTGATTTTCCGTTAAAAGGTCAAATGTAGGAAAGTGGAATGTTATATTACATGTTGTATCAATAAGGTAGAAACAGTAGATAATCTCGGTTAAAATTGGAAACTGTTTTTTGTTATTGTGCTATTATTGGACACATTACTGTATAACGGTGTTTGTCCTTTTTTTGCATATGTTTTGAGGTTGGTGCAATATCACATTCGAGACTTGGTCTTGAACAAGGTAAAAATAAATGTTTCACGCGTTTTGAAGCTCCATGAAAAACAACAATAACACTTTTGTGCATTCCATAATTATCTATGTTTAAAATACCGGTAGAGCAATTCAAGTCGAATTTTAACCTTTTGTTAAGTATAATAAACAACATTTATAAAATAAATCGTTACAGTATTCATTTAGAAATGAATCGACTTCTATTTCTGTGCTTTTACTGTTATAGTAAAAAGAGCACATTTAAATGTTGATATGTATTAAACAAAATGTTGATATGTATTAAACATTATTTTTTAAAAACAGCTGCCATATTTCTTTTTGTCCTCATTTCTCATTATTTTGATTCAAAACTATTTAAAGTTCAGTATTAAACTGTGAAAGAATACATCACGCCTCCAATAAATGTCCACTTCATAGATATTGTCACTATCCATGATTGCATTCTGTTTTATTTATAGAGAAAATATAATACAACGCCTAAATGGGGCAACATTTTATACAAAATTGTACAGAGAATGTGTACAGATTATAATTGTATGGATTTATTCATACAAAAAATAAACCATGTCATAAGATACTTCCTTTTCGTTTTCTTTTATCTACCAGCATATCAAATGTGAGAATGCACGTTTAGTTTATATTAATTTATTTAAGCTCGATTGCAATGTAAGCTTCAGCTTATTTGGATTGCTCTTGAGGTCAATTTCTTGGGTAGAACCACAACAGAGTGTTGTTTATTGAGAGGAATCGGGTAGAGGTCGGGATCAAACCTGCAACCTCTGGCGTGAACGGCCCAACACTATCCACCGCATTATTGCTCCACTTAAAATGCATTTTTTGTTTCTGAAGATGTGCCACTGATCTTTCTGGAGGTCTTCAAACTGACCCATTATATCATGAATCTGTCACACAAGATAAATACTTGTAATTGTAGCCCCTCATGATGGGGCAGGACAAAAGCCAACATTATATAAGAGGGTAGAATTTACAAAATCAAACCTTATATTTCTAGTAACTATTATATTTGCTTTTTGTTGCAGTCAAGCCAGGCATATTTAGCTCAGTCAGTAGCGCGGCTGAAGATCAATCCAAGGGTCACGGGTTTGAATCCCTGACCGGCCACAGTCTCTGTAAGGATTGATATATGATATTGCATCACTTTTGTTTCTCACTGTCTGTATGTTAGCATGTTATTCATTTCTCTGGCATATTTTTCACTAAGACAGCACTAATGGATGGATATAAAAATTGTCATGACTGAAATATCATGAAAGTGATGCTTAACTCTTGTTTTACATACCTAATATACCTTATACCTATTATGGAATGGAATAGAAGTCTTTATGCAGTACAGTATTGAGGTTAATGGAGTATACTCATTAAAAACCCATACTTCTTTTAATATATATATGTCCTTTTGGGAATAGGGGATCAGAGAGTATATAGGCATGATATATTGGTGGGAAAAATGTTTTAAGGCGATTTCAAAATTATGAAAAATCTTAAAATATTCTCTTTAAGATCTTATATGCTTAGGTCATGTCACCTCTGTGTCTTACATATTTTAAGACATTCCAGGTCTGTTCGCCCGTTACATTCTGTGGCAAGTCAGGTTGCTCTTCTTTGCAGGATCGAGTTGGAATCCTCGCCCGGCAACAGTGTCCGTGACGATTGATATGCAATACTGCGTCTCGTTATCGTTCGTCTCTCACCGCTGATTCAAGTGGGAAAGTTAAAAGGTAATTGCAGAGATAGGGTGTGCTCAAGTACTGGTTAACCTTTCTAGATCCCAGGAAACAGTAGTTAGGTTAATCTGATAATCTGTTAGCTCTCGATGGCACAAAAAATATGCTAAATATTCAATCAATCTTCTTTGCAGGCTTTCAATAAGTTGAATATCTTTTCAGCAATGTTGATGCGTAACTCTCAATTTGCCCTATTAACACCTTTATGGGTATGTAATCATCACTACTATATAAATCGCTTGATTCCAAAGCTCATGGGATCTACAGGTAAACACACTTACCTTGGCAAAACTCCCGATCATTTTTTTCTAAGGAATTTTTAAAAAATGTAATGGCCTAACAAATTATATCTCTTCACAAATATGCTGGTTTATACAAATATCAGTTGACATGTAATCAATCATCTCCATGGGGCAAATTTTGTTGCACAAAGCAGTGAGATTCCCAGTAACAGTAATATTATAAATTCAAGCAGTTTATCCAAATATGTTTAAAAAAGAATATGACATTTATGAAGCCCTCCCAGGGTGTTCCTCTTTCCTGGATCTCTTAAGTAATGGTTGTTGTTGTTTTATGGTGTTTAGCGTCGCTTTCAACAGTTTTACAGTCATACCGCGACGGTGTCTACTTGAGATAGTATTCTAAGCGCTGTCACACTGGAGTATCATGCTGCAGACACATGGTTTGATACCCCACCCAGTCACATTATACTGACACCGGGCCGACCAGACCTAGAACTCTCCTCTAAATGCTGAGCGTCAAGCGAGGAAGCTTCTAGCACCATTTTTAAAGTCTTTGGTATGACCCGGCCGGGGATTGAACCCACAACCTTCTGCATGCGAGGCAGACACTCTACCACTAGACCACACCGTGATCATAAAGTAATGGTAAATGTTCCCCAGATCCCCAAAAGTATTTTCCATAGTTCCCCAAAAGTATTTCCCCCAGATATCTAAAATCAGGCCTTGGATCCCTGGAAGTAATGGCCAATGTTCCCCAGATCCCTAAAAACAATCGCCCATGTTCCCCAGATATCAAAAAACCCTGGAAGGACCTCATTTACACAAAACACATTTAAAAAGAGTTCGCCAGTTACGTATTAATAGTCGATATAATAACTGAGAACATTTGAAATAAATCTATAGATGTGAAAGGGGAAAGTTCAACACGTAACGGTCTACAACGGAAGGAAGAGTTGCTACCAATGGCCGGATTGGGACGACTCAAGAAGACCGTGACCAAGGTATTTGATAGAAAATAGGTTTTACTTTGTTGACAAGATTGTTATCTAGTAGTTATTATTTTTTAATATCAATTATTTACAAAAGAACCAGATAGTTATTAATTACTAGATCAGACAACTTTTAGATCTTTCCCCCCCCCGAGATCTTATGTGTACAGGATCAACAGCTTTACCATCTCTCTGCAGGATGATAAACTAGCACCTTGCAAGAATGAGGCACTATGGAAGTGCAGTTGAAAAAATAAACATTTGTGATCCCATCAGAATTTGAATCAGATGCTCTGGGAAGATGTAATAGCAACTCTGTTAGCCACTTTTGGTTTAATATACAAACGAAATACACGGACATCAATGAACACATTGGAGTTTTACAGCCGTGTATCAATACATATTAATGCTAGGAGGTAAACAGGAAAGAAGGTTCCAGACTTTCTTTCCATGTACAAAACAAAGAAGCTTGAAAACAAGACAAAACGCGCATCAACAAATTAACATGCAAATTAAATATGAAACCTTGATACCCGTGGAGGATTCTGAGGATTCCAGGTGCTGTGAGAGAGCATGTAATGGTGTTTCTGCATGATAATAAAAGGTCGGGTCAGCTAAATTATATCCAATATCCAATTTTGCCTCTTATCCCATACATGGGCTATAATAGTCCTTTTCTTGTCATCACTCATTTGACACCCTGAAACAAAACGTTGGGGAGGGGGTATAATTTAACCACAATGAAGAACATGTAAAGCAGTCAATATACATCCAATATATCAATTACAATCATGAAAGCTCTTAAAAAATTAATTCTCTGGACGGAATGTCATATATACAAAATATTAAAACACATTTTTCGGGAAGCTGGTGACCTTGATCCGATTAGCCTTAAAACCAATCCCAGTTTTGCTTTATCATGTCAGGAACCTACACATAAAATTTCACCAGATTATATAAAGGAAATATAAAGTTATTGAGTAGAAACAGTTTTTCTATTTTAAGCAACAGTGACCTTGACCAGATTTACGTCAAAACCAACCACAAGCTTCATTTTCATATTAGGTATCTTTACAAAAAATATCAAAATATATTTAAGGAAACTAAAGTTATCAAGCTGAAATCATTTTCTGCCATCAGCTTGGGCATATAGGGACATAGTCCATGTAAATATTAAAGTACTTCTAGATTATACAAAAGGACATGACTCGTGTAAATTAACATATGTGAAGCTTAGTTTCAATCCCATGCACATGAAACGCCAAACATGACTTTGATGGTTCATTTTCTTTCTGATGTGGTAACTTATCATTCGCCAACGGTAACTTGTTATTCGGCAATTGTAACTTGTCATTCGACAGTGGTTACATGTCATTCGGCAGTGGTAACTTGTCTTTCGGCAGTAGTAACTTGTCATTCGGCGTTGGTTTCATCATTCAGCAGTGGTTATTTATTTGTCATTCGGCAGTGGTTACTCGTCATTCAGCTGTGGTTACTTTTCACTCAGCAGTGGTTTCATGTCATTTGGTAGTGGTTACTTGTCATTCGGCAGTAGCTACTTCTCATTCGGCAGTGGTTACATAATTCAGCAGTGGTTACTTGTCATTCACCAGTGGTTACTTATCATTCGGCAGTGATTACACATCATTTGGCAGTGGTTACTTGTCATTCAGCAGTGGTTACTTGCCATTGGGCAGTGGTTACTTTTCACTTGGCATCCGTTTCATGTCATTCTGCAGTGGTTACTTGTTATTCGGCAGTAGTTACTTCTCATTTGGCAGTGGTCACATCATTCAGCAGTGGTTATTTGTCATTAAACAGTGGTTACTTGTCATTGGACAATGGTTATTTGTAATTCGCCAGTGGTTACACATCATTCAGCAGTGGTTGCATGTCATTAGCAGTTGTTACTTCTCCTTCGGCCGTGGTTGAATCATTCAGCAGTGGTTACTTGTCATTCACCAGTATTTACATGTCACTCAGCAGTGGTTATTTTAATTCGCCAGTGGTTACATGTCATTTGGCAGTGGTTAATTGTCATTTGGTAGTGGTTACACATCATTTGACAGTGGTTACATGTCATTCGACAGTGGTTATTGTCTTTCGACAGTGGTTACAGGTAATTCGTCAGTGGTTATTTGTCATTTGGCAGTAGTTATATGTCATTTGGAAGTGGTTATAAGTCATTTAGCAGTGGTTACATGTCATTCGGCAGTGGCAATGTCATTCGCCAGTTGTTACATGTCATTCGACAGTGAAAACTTGTCATTTGGTAGTGGTTACACATCATTCGGCAGTGGTTTCTTGTCATTCGGTAGTAGTGATACATCTTTAGGTAGTGGTAACTGTCATTCTACAGTGGTTACATGGCATTCAGCAGTGGTAACATGTCATTTAGCAGTGGTAAAATGACATTCGGAAGTGGTAACATGTCATTCTGCAGTTGTAACATGGCATTCGACAGTGGTTACACATCATTTGGCAGCGGTTACATGGCATTCCATATTGATTATTTGTCATTTGGCAGTGGTTATATGTCATTCGGTAGTGGTTACTGTCATTCGACAGTAATTACATGGCATTCGGCAGCGGTAACATGTCATTCGGCAGTGGTAACATGACATTAGGCAGTGGTTACATGTCATTCTGCAGTGGTTACATGGCATTCTAGTGGTTACACATCATTCGGCAGCGGTTACATGGCATTCCACATTGATTATTTGTCATTCGGCAGTTGTTATATGTCATTCGGTAGTGGTTACTGTCATTCGACAGTAATTACATGGCATTCAGCAGCGGTAACATGTCATTCGACAGTGGTAACATGACATTCGGCAGTGGTTACATGTCATTCTGCAGTGGTTACATGGCATTCGACAGTGGTTACACATCATTCAGCAGCTGTTACATGGCATTCGGCATTAGTTACATGTCATTCAGCAGTGGTCACCTGACATTCGGCAGATGTTATTTGTCATTAGGCAGTGGTTACTTGTCATTCGGCAGCAGGTACCTCATTTGGCGATGGTTACACATCATTCGGCAGGGGTAGTGCTAACTAAATATATTGTGGTAAAAACAGTGCCATTACCGGGCGACGCTTACGCCTGGACGACGTCAAGGAACAGGTGAAACGGTTGTTTACAACGACTGATTTGAGAAGTTTTATAACATTAATAATAAAAATAATAAATGCTTTATCTAACAATTGGGCACATTTGAATAAATTCAATCTTCCATGAGGACACTCCAAAATAGACTGACATATATACAATATTACCATATATACATTACATATATACAATATTTACAGAACAGAGAACGACTACCGACGGTTTCTTATCACAGGTAATTAAGACAAAACAGAGATTGTGATTTGCTTCTATATTTGTATTTTAAACATGTTAAATATAGTATGCATAGGCGGATTCAAGCCCCGCCACCCCTTAACTTTGCCAGACATAGATAACTGTCTGTCAATAATATCTGTATATTAATATGAAGAATACAGGGGTTTGAAACAGAAAAAGCTGAGTAACAATGTACATTACTTTATTTAACTTTATTCATTTAACCCACCAGATGGGATTGGGGGTAAAATATTTTTGTGTGTTTTTTGAAAATGACATGGATGTATTTATACAGATTTAATAAACGTGGTTGTTCTGAATATCTTTTTGTTGTTCCACAAAGCCTGTATTGATTTAAAATATCCGGTTTTTAAAAACGTTTTAGATAAAGTTTGCACATACTACCGGTTATACCTTTATCCTAAATGCACAAATAAACAGTAGTATTCTGACTGTGATTTTCATGAAATGAAATGACCCATTCTGTGCGACCCGTGTAGCACAGATGGAAGCCAGGTACCAGCTGCAGGGTTCTGCATAAACTGCCAGCATTATTTATGCAGTGTTTGCTTCCAGTGCCATAAACGGCCAATGCCTATGAGACATCATGTTCTTCAAGACAGAAGTGAAATGCCACAGGAGAGAAGCCAAACTGTTGCAAAAGACAGAAACATAAACACATGTTCACAGCATCGAGATATAAAGTTAACTCATTACTGCAAATCACATGATGAAGTTTTGTGCAGCACTTGCCTGACCATTAGCCACATCAGCTGTGATGGTATCATCAATATACCGGGTAGATAGTATGAAAGACTGCATGGAACAAACCGCTGAACTTTATGATGTTTTTGAAAAATTGAAGGATTTAGAAAGGAATTTTGATGAAAACAAATGCCAAATAAAAGAAAATCTTACTTCAACAGAAACATTTTATGAACAGGCTATTGCTGATATTGAAGAATTAGCAACTTTGATCGTGAAGATGAATGCAATGTTTGACCAACTTGAAAATGAAACAAAACCAGAAGCAAGAAATATTAAAGATGGACATTCACGGAAGCTGGCAATTGTTTCTGATGCATGCGGCACTGCTACGAAAGAGATTCAGACATTGAAATCAGACATAGAAACATTGATCAAAACTCAACAGACCAGACTACTCTTCATCAAGCTAAATAAAACAAAGAAAGAAATTGAAATTCTTGAACACTTCTTTGAGAATCTTTCAAAGGAAAATGTTGTGAAGCAGTACAAGTTTGAACCAGAAAAAAGTATGAAAGACAGAATTACCAGCATGAAACCTGTCTGAGGTAAAACAAGAAAAGATGACAGCAACACTGATTGAATATTTCGAAATGCATTGCGACATTACAGATATGGTCATTATGTCAAATGGACAACTTCTTTTCACCGGTTTAAAAAGGAACTGTATAGACCTACTTCTTTTCAAAGGACAATTATCGAGAATAGATCAAACACAGCTTAAAGCAGGTCCATGCAGCATTACAATGGTAAACAAAAATGAAGTTGCTGTAACACTGCCAACATTATCAAAAATAGCATTTCTGCAAGTATTTGAAAAATTGTCGTTAGACCACAAGATCTCTGTAACCGGCCAGTGTTATGCAATAGAGTGTGCCCAGGAAAGGCTGGTGGTTTTATTCATTGATGAACTTCAGATAATCGAATTGAAGGCAACATGTTGAATTGTTGTTGTATGGTGTTTAGTGTCACTTTCAACAATTTTTCAGTCATATCGCGACGGTGTCTACTTGAGACAGTATTCTGAGCGCTGTCACACTCGAGTATCATGCTGCAGACACATGGTACGATACCCCACCCAGTCACATTATACTGACACGGGGCCGACCAGACCTAGAACTGTCCTCTAAATGCTGAGCGTCAAGCTCGGAAGCTTCTAGTATCATTTTTTAAGTCTTTGGTACGACCCGGTCGGGGATCAAACCCACGACCTTCTGCATGCTAGGCGGACGCTCTACCACTAGACCATGGCGCGGTCTCACCATGTTGAAAACTGTAAGAAGCTATTATCCATATTGCATTGCAAGTAATTCGACCAACACTCGCTTGTATGTATCAAATACAAGTAGAGACTTAATAACAAGTCTAATGCAAAAAGGAGAGATTGCGGCACAGTTGACTCATAAATACAACAAGAATGTGCACAGGTGGAGATGGAACTGTATTGGTTATTGCTAATGGCGATATATATCAGATAAACCGTGACTGCACCGAGACGTAACTGATATTGCAACAGTGTCCAAACGAGCCTTACTCACTTATAGCATACAATTGTGTAAGCCATACTTTATACACAGGAATGAGGGGCAAATTCGTCAGCAAGACGTCTCCGTACAAAATCAGAATGTACAAGTTAAATTAAGCGTGAACAATATATAAAACTTGTTGGTGTTGGGACAGTATATAATGTTTGTAAACATTCCGAAACATTGACAATGCATGATATAACCAATGGACAAATTAAGAACCTCATATCTCATATTCAAGGTAATAGAATTGGAATATACCAGTTGTTGGTGTGGGACAGTCTATACTGTCTGTAAATGTTCCTGGACATTGATGATGCATGATATAACCAGTGACCTTATATCTCAGATACAACGTAATAGAATCGGAATGTACCAGTTGTTGGTGTGGGACAGTCTATATTGTCTGTAAACGTTCCTGGACATTGACGATTCATAATATAACAAGTGACCTTATATCTCAGATACAACGCAATAGAATCGGAATGTACCAGTTGTTGATGTGATACAGTCTATATTGTCTGTAAACGTTCCTGGACATTGACGATTCATAATATAGCCAGTGACCTTATATCTCAGATACAATGTAATAGAATCGGAATCTACCAGTTGTTGATGTGAGACAGTCTTTAATGTCTGTAAACGTTCTTAGACATTGAGGATGCATGATATAACCAGTGACCTTATATCTCAGATACAACGTAATAGAATCGAAATGTACCAGTTGTTGATGTGGGACAGTCTATAATGCCTGTAAACTTTCCTGGACATTGGCAATGCATGATAAAACCAGTGATCTTATATCTCAGATACAATGTAATAGAATCGAAATGTACCAGTTGTTGGTGTGGGACAGTCTATAATGTCTGTAAACATTCCTGGACATTGGCAATGCATGATAAAACCAGTGACCTTATATCTCAGATACAACGTAATGGAATCGGAATGTACCAGTTGTTGGTGTGGGACAGTCTATAATGCCTGTAAACTTTCCTGGACATTGACAATGCATGATATAACCAGTGACCTTATATCTCAGATACAACATAATAGAATTGGAATGTACCAGTTGTTAGTGTGGGACAGTCTATAATGTCTGTAAATGTTCCTGGACATTGACAATGCATGATATAACCAGTGACCTTATATCTCAGATACAACATAATAGAATTGGAATGTACCAGTTGTTGGTGTGGGACAGTCTATAATGCCTGTAAACGTTCCTGAACATTTACAATGCATGATATAACCATTGACCTTATATCTCAGATACAACATAATAGAATTGGAATGTACCAGTTGTTAGTGTGGGACAGTCTATAATGTCTGTAAACGTTCCTGGACATTTGACAATGCATGATATAACCAGTGACCTTATATCTCAGATACAACATTATAGAATTGGAATGTACCAGTTGTTAGTGTGGGACAGTCTATAATGTCTGTAAACGTTCCTGGACATTGACAATGCACGATAAAACCAGTGACCTTATATCTCAGATACAACGTAATAGAATTGGAATGTACCAGTTGTTGGTTTGGGACAGTCTATAATGTCTGTAAACGTTACTGGACATTGAGGATGCATGATAAAACCAGTGACCTTATATCTCAGATACAACGTAATAGAATTGGAATGTTCCAGTTGTTGGTGTGGGACAGTCTATAATGTCTGTAAACATTCCTGGACATTGACGATGCACGATAAAACCAGTGACCTTATATCTCAGATACAACATAATAGAATTGGAATGTACCAGTTGTTAGTGTGGGACAGTCTATAATGTCTGTAAACATTCCTGGACATTGACGATGCATGGTAAAACAGGGACATGACTAATGTTTCACCAACATTATACTTAAATACTTAAACAACTTAAATCTAAGAAAAGAAGGCAGGTGACAACATGATTTAAGACTGATATCAGTAAAATGCATGTGGTTTCATTGATATTAAGTATATAATAGATAAATAACAAGTCAAAACTTAAGTAAGTTTTAAAGTATTTAAGTAACATGTTGTTGAAACAGAAGCTTGGTCTAAATCTAGTTTTAGTTTAAACAATAGGCATAGAACATAATATCAAATTTATAATACTTAATCATATTGACAATTAATATCAACCATAGCTTTGTACTATTTTAAGAATTTTTTTGAGGAATAAGAATTGTTTATGTTTAAATTTATTGTAAATAACTTAATGATCATAATGGAAATAGTATTTGACATTTTCTGCTTAATACTATAGTTTATAAATAATGTCCTTTCTTTTCTTTTTTTTTTATATATATTTATGAATTATTATTATACCGGTATATGAAAAGAAAAAGAAAGGATATATTTATCTATTAAGCAGAAAATTTCAATAATACTCAGTAAATAATATATTATTATTCATTTTAATTAAATATATATATATTTTTATGTAACATTTCAAGACATGATTATGTGTTCGAGTCTTAAATTTAAAAGTTTGATATCTTTAGGTCCTGAAATATCAAATATAGAACTACCCGGTACAATTTATGTCATGGCACATAATTGTAATGGCAGCCTCTGTGGATGGGACCAAAACATAGCCAACTTGATTATTTATGGGAGGGTAGAATTCTCAAGTCACAGCTTGAACCTTACCTGTTAGCTCGCTGTTCAAATAAACGGACACAAACTCACAGACTGATGGGGTCCAACATATTACAAACATATATCCCCCAACACCGAAACTATTTTAATTAATTCTGGGAATGATTACAATTTTTATTTTAAATGATATCTATTGTTAAGTAGTTCTTTCCTGCACACAATGATCAACTGTGATGTGTCAATATTTGTTATTGAATAATAAATCCAATAGTTGGTCCTTAATTGCTCTCCTATGCCAAAGATTAAATACATTTTCAATTATTAAGTGCCATACTATTCACAATATAAGTTGATTTGGCCAATTCAAGAATTTGTCAAAGACATGATGGTTATAGCTGGTTAAAATCCAATGAAAAATGCAGTCGCATTCAAGGCCAAATCATATTTTTTTTGACAACTCAAGGACCGTTCTGAATGTATGAATGAATAGGGTTTTACGGTGTACCAACACATTATAGGTTATTCGACGCCAACAGGAAGGAAGATTCCAGGTTCACTCTATATGTACAAAAACAACAAATTAACATACAGATTAAGAAAATATATATCAACAAATGAATATGCAGAATGAACCTAGAACCTTGATACCTGCAGAACTGCAGAGTTTCAGCAAATCATATTACTAAATTTGCCGCTTCTTACGACATGCATAAGCCACAGCGATTCTATTTTTGCCATCACTCATGGCTCCCTGGAACCACACAGGGAGGACCACACTGAGATATAAATTAAAAGATTTTACCTATTTGAAACCTCGATCTGGTGGATATACGAATACTAAATTTGGTGAAGATCCAATGAAAATTACGGGTGTAAAAGTGCACAGAAGGTTAATTAGTGTAATTTCTAAGGTCCCGACTTCATCATGAATCATTCCACATGTTCAGTTCAAAAACTTGTCCCAACTATTATGGTTATAGAACTTCTGAGCAACGTTTATTAATATAAATGCTGTCGCTGTAGTGCACACTCGTCCAAATACTTGTCCAAACAATGCAAATACGATTCCAAGGTTATAACGTCATCATAAATTATCCAATTTTGCCAGTTCGAAACTTGTCATAGAACTTATGAAATATGCATATCAGTGTGAACTTAAGATCAAATAATGCAAGTGTTGATGATTCAAAGCCAATAACCTCTATTTTAAGCATATCCAAGTTCCAGAGTCCATACATGTAGTTTTTGGAGTGGTTCAAATCCAAAGCCAGATCAACTGAGTATTTAAGATAGTAATGATGACTTCTTTGGTGAGCATGGCCAATGTAAGTAATAAACTAACATGTCCGTGTGTGGTAAAGTGCTGTATTTATCCGGCATGACATTTGCGGTACTGTAATTGTTACACGACTGAAACATGTAAAAGTGATGGTAACCGTAGCCAGACATGTAACATTATTATATTCAGTGTGTATACTACTATATTAAATTACTTGATTCCAAGGGTATTCGGAGCGACTCAAACAAATATGCTAAAAGACAAAAATCATGATAGATATGTGTCTCCGGTTGGCTTCTTATTTTGATGCATGTGGGCATACTTTAAATAGAATGTGATTTTTTATAAATACAATAACCGAGTTGTCTGCTGAACCACTCAGATATTTATCCATTAGCCGACTTGAAATCAATACTCTATATATATTATACAGATATCTTACATAAAGTATTAACCCTTTACTTCATATAGACGCTTTGGACAAATCAAATCTTATATTGAAAGCATTAATTCACCACATATCAGCAATGGGTGAATTATGTTTATATTAACTGACAAAGTGGTAAACAGTGCAGGAAGTGTTCGAATTGCTCGTTATGAGCAATCTGAACTCTTCCTGCACTGTTTTCAATGACCTTCTGTGACTGTTGTGGGAAAACACGTATCTATGGAGTAAAGGGTTAATATATATTACATCTATATTTGAGGTTCTCCGTTTTCAACTTATTAGTAAAGTATGTTACGCGTGACTGTCGAAATTTTAAATTGAACAGTATGTGGGGCGATTGTATGGTTTCTATTGAGATGGGCAACAGGGTAAGTTTGTCCAGGTGTGTATTTGTAATTTTTAAACTATAACAGATATACATCTGATATTTAACACACGCATTGTACACCCTTACACAAACACATCCATTTGATCCCCATTGTTATAGGTGCCCTAGCAATGTCAATACAGTACAGTACCCCCACGTGCACAACTGGGTATAAATGTACTCGATTTTCATGTCGATATTTCAATTGAAAGACACCCATACATTGATAAAAACTTCTCTTGTTTCGACAATATGAAGCTATCAAACGAATGTCTACTCGCAATTGGTAGGCTCGAATCCGGGTTGCAACCATTACTTGTTGCGAACAATTTGGGGGTTAGTGTTTACACTATTTGGTGTTTACGCCAGAAATTTGTTGCAACTGGGTCTGTTGCCGACCTTGACACATCTGCGAGACCGATTTACAGTCCCACGTAACACTGCTCTCAGCACACAAGGACGTACTCGGTTGCACAATAGTGCCAGAACCATTAGGCGACGAGTTGCTAGGATACGTTGCCCATGTCCATATTGCGGGGCACAACCATCGTCTACACTAGGCATTGCAACATTGCAGATGGTTAATTAATCAGTGATGATGGGTTCTTCTTACTGATTAATCTAAATTCTGTGTCAATTCCAATGACCGGCGTAGGGCGTAATCTATCGTCGTACTGGTTAAAGGTTTTGCGGACGCCTGTGTGTTTGAGTCAGATAGGTGGGGATGGGCCTAGGACAATGGTGTGGACTGGATTTACTGCTGACCACAAAACCAGACTGATCTTCCTTGACTTTGGACGAGGACATGGACGTGGTTTAACGGCGCAACGTTACATCGACCAGGTACTCCAGCTAGTTGTGCCATTCATTCATCTCCACCATGGCACTGTCTTCAAACAAGACAATGCACAACCCCTTAGTGCTCACGACAAACTTCCTGTCGGCAAATAACATTGACCTGCTGTCATGGCCGGCACTATTTCCAGACATGAACCCAATGGGACATGTGTGGGATAATTTGAAATGGATAGTTTGTGCCAGAAATCTCAGGACAAATCATGAACTTAGGGTGCTATAGCAGAGGAATGGGACCAACTACTGACTCAATTTCTCCGAAGGTTCGTCTTGTCGATGCGCCAACATTGTGTTGTGTTGGTTAGTGCCCGCGGGGGACACACGCGATATTGAAATTTAAACATGATAACAGTAGGTGCCATTTTTACAAAATGAGTTATTGTCAAAAATGCAGTAGATAAATTCAAATGCCAAATGTGATAAAATCAATAAATCAGAACTTTACACGCTTATTGGCAATGAGCTGTTCTTTCCAACGATACCAAATGTCGAAATCGGTTGCCTCTGAGCGGAGATATTTATATTTAATATAGATGGACAAGACTTGAGATTGATGATATAGAGAAAACTGTAACTTGTGTTGCATAACTTGTAGTTCAATTTGCGCATGTTATATATAAATATGTATTATCATGTGATGTTAACTGTCTGTAACACAAGTAATAAAATATGTTTAAACTAAATATGAAGTTGCAACCCAATACATACAAAGGCTGTTGAGTTTCAATCATATACATTGAGAGTTTATTGTGATATGGACTTGATGGAACTTGCACACAAAATTTTAACCAAGATTTTTAAGTCAATGGCAATACTTTTTATTATATTCAAGCAAGAGTTCTCTCCCTTAGTTACTGTAGTAGGTTTGATGACTAGGAAGTCTTGTGTAAAGTTTCAATTAAATACATCGAGTATGGTTGGGGAGATATGGACTTGATGGTATTGCATGCAAAACTTTAACCCAAATTTCTAAGTCAAACAAGGGCAATAATTTTCATCATATTTGTGCAAGAGTTATCTAACTTCACTATTTTAGTAGATTTTGATGACTAGGAAGTCTTGTGTAAAGTTTTAATCAATAAATTGAGTGGTTGATGAGATATGGACTTGATTGTACATGCACGCAAAGCTTTAACCAGGCAATAATTTTCATCATATTCATGCAAGAGTTATCTACCTTTACTATTTTAGTAGATTTGATGAATGGAAAGTCTTGTGTGAAGTTTAAATTAAAACAATTGAGTGGTTGTTGAAATATGGACTAGATGATACTTGCACGCAGATCTTTAACCATAATTTCCAAGTCATACAAGAGCAAGAAAATTTACTGTTTTTCATCACGAGTGTTCATATGTTAAAATCATTGTCTCCTTAATTGGCTCGTTCCATTATTTGAATTAATATGAAATCTTTATTCATGAGCAAATATAGCGCATAAGTTCTCGAGATAAAGATTTTTGAAATTTCTTTTTTTTTTTAACCACTGCTTGCCATTTATAGATATTAAATATCCATCAACAGTTCTGTCTACAATACTCCATATCTCAAGATGTTAAAAAATGAGAAACAAAACAAAAAATGTCACTGGTAAGTGTCACATGCCCCCCTAATGGTCTGTGAAAATATTAATATATTTTATAATAGGTTGTGATGTATCCATGAATATCAAGAGTCATGGACTAATGTTTTAGACTAGACACACATATTTCATGGGTTTTTTTACATTAAAGTATTACTTTGACCTTTGTGTAACCTTGACCTTGACATCGGATATAAAGGTCTGAGTATTTTTTACAGATAAATGCAGATGCCACATCATCATGACATGTTAATAATTTTTAAGCTATTTTTAAATACCTCCATGTAAAACTAAATTACAAACCAGGCATAAAATATTAAACAAACTAAAAGTGTGACCTTGACCTTAGAGGTAAGGTTCTGGGTATTAATGCAACACTTCGTCAAGCCATGCTGATCAATTGATAAATTGAGCCAAGTGTTTTTGAAATCCATCCATGTATGATAAAGTTATAGACTGGACTTGAAATCTCAGACTCAAAGTGTTGTTGAACAAACTTAAACATACGACACATCGCCATGTCATCTTGATCAATTGAGCCAAGTTAAAGACAAATTTACAGACCAGAAACAAAATATCAAACAAACTGAAAGTGTGACCTTAACCTTTGAGGAAAGATTCTTGGTCTTACACACAACACTTCATCATGTCATGTTGATCAACTGAGCCAAGTATTGATCAACTAAGCCAAGTGTTTTTGAAATTTATCCATAGGTCACAAAGTTATAGACTGGACACGAAATCTCAAACAGACTGAAAGTGTCATCAAACAAAGTTGAATTGTGACTTTGATCTTTGAAGTGAGAGTCTAGGTGAACGCGAACACATCATCATTGGTCATTTATAGCAAGTATTTATAAAATCCATCTATGCATGACAAAGTTAAAGACCAGCAGACACGAAATCTCACACAGTCTCAAAGTGTGACCTTGACCTTTACAAAACAGCGTTGATTCAGGATTGAATATTGATGATATTGTTTTGATTATGTTACTTTTTGCGGACGACATGGCTACTTTAGGAAAATCTCCTTCTGAATTACAGGATAATCTAAACCGTTTGCATACTTATTGTAATAATTGGGGCTTAAAAGTAAATACATTGAAAACAAAAATAATGGTATTTAGAAAACGTGGTGGGTTGTTACCCAATGAATCTTGGACTTATAACGGAGAAATTATTGAAGTTGTTGATGATTTTAATTATCTTGGAACAATTTTTAATTATACTGGTAATTTTAATTTAAATCAGGAACATTTGGTTGGCAAATCTTTGAAAGCTTTTAATACCCTCTTATTTAATTGTAAAAAATTCCATTTAAAGCCAAAACTACTATGCCAGTTGTTTGATGCATTCGTTGGTTCTATCTTAAGTTATGCGAGTGAAATTTGGGGATATACCAAGTCGAAAGTAATCGAAAGAATACACTTAAAGTTCTGTAAACGTTTATTGAATGTTAGATTAAATACTTGTACAGTGGGTGTGTATGGAGAGCTTGGGAGATATCCATTATATATATCACGATATGTAAGAATCATAAGCTATTGGTGTAAAGTTATTTATACGGAAAATATATTGATAAAAAAACTATATGAACAGGGGCTATATGACTGTAATAGAGGTTGTAAGAACTGGGTATCAAATATTAAAACCATGTTAAATGATTATGGATTCACCTATATGTTTGAGAATAATCGTTTTGTTAATCCCAAAGTATTTCCAAATATTTTTAAACAAAAGGTTATCGACAATTTCATTCAACAATGGTTTGGATCAGTAGAAAAAAGTCCAGTGCTCGAATTTTATAAACTTGTCAAACATCAATTTAAGTACGAGAATTATCTCGATATATTGCCCTGTAATCTTAGATTATTTTACACTAGATTAAGACTATCTATTAATCCTCTTAGAATACAAACTGGACGATATGACAGAAATAGAATTCCAAAAAATGAAAGATATTGTTTATCTTGCAATTCTAGGGATATAGAAGATGAGTTTCATTTCTTATGTATATGTCCCTGTTTTAATAATTTACGAAAACAGTATTTGAAAAAGTATTACTATCAAAGACCTTCGGTGTTCAAATTTTTAGAGTTACTTAATTCACATAATAAAACCATATTATATAATATTTCAAGATATGTAAAAGAGGCATTAGAAATTAGAAAAACAGTGCTAACTGTTTAAGCATAGTGTTCATCCTCATTTCATTTATTAACATTTATTAAATATTTTGTTATATACTCTAATAAATTTAATCATTGCTGTTAAGTGACTATATGTTTATATTGATTGTATATTGTATATAGTATGATGATGTACTTTGTACAAATCCTAATAAAACATATGTTCTGTTCTGTTCTGTTCCTTTAAGGTACGGGTGTGTGTCTTACGTGCGACACGTCATGCTGATGAACTGAGCCAAGTGTTTGTGAAATTTATCCATAGGTGACAAAGTTACAGATCGACACGAAATCTCAGACTGAAAGTGCTGTCAAAGTTATATTGTGACCTTGACCTTTGAATTGAGAGTCTGGGTGTTATGCGCAACATGTCATCATGTTATGTTGATCATTTGTACCAGGTATTTATCAAATTCATCAATGCATGACAAAGTTACAGGCCGGACACGAAACCTCACACAGACTCGAAGTGCTGTCAAACAAACTGAAAGTGTGACCCGACTTATGAGGTAAGGGTGTGGGTCTTACTCGCGACACATCTTCATGTTATGTTGTTGCAAGTATTATTAACAAAATCCATCGGGGGGGGGGGGGGGGGGGGGGGGGGATAAAAAGATTTCTATTCCAGTCTTCCCATAGTATTTTCATGTGAAAATCAAAGTCCCATTACAGTACCTAACCCCTTCAATTGAACAAATCTGAAATCCCTTCAAAAGTGAAACAGTTATACAAATTCAATGGACACAGATTTTATTTTTCTGTAAGGATGTTAAACATTTCCAACTTTTAGTTCTTTCATTTGTATTACTAGTAATCTATGTCAGCTTGATTGTGACATACTTCAGAGTTTTGGGAATTACTCTCAAGTTATATTTTCAATAGAGCCAGTACTGGGTTTCATTTTTCATAGGGGCGAGTCTGTATCAAACCTGTGACCTGTGGTGAGGAGTCGAAAGCCTATCCGCTACATAAAACTGCCCTCATTATTTTATAGCTGTCTCAAGTGGTCATTGTGGTTGTCAATGAAAATATTAGAAGATATCAAAATTTCAAGAACTAGCATTTGTCATAAAATGATGGAATTCATCTGGGTCCCTGGTAATTAAGGACATTTTTATAAATATATATCAGAAACAAATGTCTTCTCTGAAATGAACTTTTTTAACAATCATTTTGCGGTAAATACATTTCATATTTAATACTGGCCAAAAGCTTTATTAATCTGACACAAAATGTAACGGAGGGGTCAATTTCTTATACATTATTTTAGTTTAAACATGATCCAAGTTGTCAGGAGTACACATTGAAGTAGATTATTTCTGGAAGTCAAAACCTCCCTGATGTTATCTTCATTGGTATCTGGTCTGTATCCACTCATTCTGAAAAACAATAAAACATAATGTAATTGGTTAATGTAACTTTTAAATGATAATGATTTTTTTTATATTTAGCACTTCAAAAAAAATGCTTTGGCAGCGACGGCAATGGATGTTTTACAATCAAACCTGTGTATGCGGTCATCTCTATCTAGCAGTCACTTGTTTTAAGCAACCATTTGCTATTATTTTTGTTCCTTCCCTTGACTGGCTGTTTAAGACAGGTTTGACTGTAACTGGGTAATGTAACTTTTAAATGACAACAGTAAATGTTTTGAAATTTAGTGCACTTAGGAAAAATGCCATGAAAGTTTTTGTATTAAATGTAAACAACAAAACCATATACGTCATAATTTTGTCCAAAACATATGTATGAACATTTTGTTTATTCTTTATTAAAAGTTTTGGATTATTTTATCAAGTAATTAAATGCGAGAATATTTATTTTGCAACATTTCTGTATTTGTATTTCTTGAATACCAAATATTAAAGAATATTTGCATCTTTCCGGAGGCCAGATATATCTTTATTTCACTATAGGGTCGAGATAAATTTTTCATGCTATCATCCACAATCCAGCATCAACTAATTTGACACCTTAAATGCAACCGTGGTAAAATAAAATATGAATTACATGTAAACTAAACTAACTACCAATGTGTTTGGTATGCAAGAAAACTAAACTACCAATGTGTTTGGTATGCAAGAAAACTAAACTACCAATGTGTTTGGCATGCAAGAAAACTTAACTAAACTACCAATGTGTTTGGTATGCAGGAAATCTTAACTAAACTACCAATGTGTTTGGCATGCAAGAAAACTAAACTAAACTACCAATGTGTTCGGTATGCAAGAAAAAGAATCATACTGGATTTTTCTGTTCAGGTAGAAAAATTGATTTCACAGCTTTCTTTTTCTATCTCTTCCATATAGTAACCAATGAATTCTGATCATCAAGACAGGGTGGTAGCATATATGCAGTCAGAAACTGTATATACGAGGTATGTTAAAATATATGTGGACTTTCGTAATATTTTCAACATTTAATATAGCACATCAACAACAAGAGCTGTCGGAGGGACAGCACACTCGACTATTTCGATGCTGTTCTAAAATAACAGCTTTTTCAGGAAATAAGTACCAAATAAAAGACAATTAAAACTCAGGAGTGGTAAAATTAAACTATAATTATTGCTTATCTGTTAAAAATAAAAAAGCAAAATATTTCACCAACACTATTAATTTTCATTATCAACAGTTGTTTTTTTGAAAACAACAAAGGGAATGGATGGTTTGTATTGCCTAAATATTATTTAATTCAGCATGACATATAGGCCTATACACTTACTTCACCTCAGAGGGCAATAGATCGGTACCAGTTCATGAAAATGAATCTATAGCTGAAAAAAATATTATACCAGCATGCAGTTTATCACAGCTGGATTCCCTTTCATGAAGTAAAAAAACTATACAAAAAAAAAAAGGATTAAATTTTACAAAAAAAAAACAAAGATTAAATTTAAAAAAATATATTTTACCCCTTAGAACGGACCAAAAAAAAAAAATTTGCCCCCAGAGTCATGGTTTTGAACAAATTTGAAGAGGACCACAAACGGACCTTATTTGTCAAAAATCTAAGATCAAGGCCTTGTACTACAAACTTTAACCTGTTAAAAACAAAATTTCTAAGTCTAAAAGGGAAATAATTCTGCCAAAATGCAATCACGAGTTATGGTTCTTATCTCTATGAGTTTCCTAAAGGATGTTGAACACGCATGTAAAGTTCCATTCATGTCCAATGATAGGATGATGAAATAAGTACCAAATCAAAAACTTTAACCTCTAAAAATCTCTAACCAAATTTTCAAGTACAAAAGGGCCATAACTCTGTAAATATGCAACCCAGGGTTATGGTTCTTATTTCTGTGCGTTCCATTGATGATACTGAACACACATGTGAAGTTTCATTCATATTGTACGAGTGGTTGCAGAGATATTTTACCTGAAAAGGGCTATAATTATGCCAAAATGCAACCCAGAGTTATGGTTCTTGCCTCTGTGAGTTCCAGTGATGATGCTGAACACACATGTGAAGTTTCATTCATATGGAATGTGTGGTTCCATAGATATCTTATCTGATAATTAACTTAAACCTGAAAATTAAGTCCAAAAAAGGGCCATAACTATGCCAAAATGCTAAACAGAGTAATGGTTCTTATGTCTGTGAGTTCCAATCATGATGCTGCACACACATGTGAAGTTTCATTCATATGCATAGATATTTTACCTGATAAAAAAAAATTTAACCTGAAAAATTAAGTAAAAGAAGAGTCATAACTGCCAAAATGAATGCAACCAAGAGTTATGGTTCTTATGTCTGTGAGTTCCATTGATGATACTGAACACACGTGAAATTTCATTCATATCAAATGAGTGGTAGCATAGATATTTTACCTAATAAAAAATGTTAACCTGAAATTAAGTCCAAAAAAGGGCCATAACTCTACCAAAATGCAACCCAGAGTTAGGTTTCTTATGTCTGTGAGTTCCATTGATGATGCTGAACATACATGTGAAGTTTCATTCATATCAAATGAGTGGTTGCATAGACATCTTACCTGATAAAAAACTTTAACTTGAGAAACCAACACTGACACGGACACCAGGTCGAGTACAATAGCCACCCTATTCTACGAATAGTCGAGCTAAAAATTATATTGCCAAAAAAAAGTAATATTTCATCTATGCAATTACCAAATTTCCTATTGATATATATATACCCTAACCCTAGCAACAGCTCCAGAAAATATGAATGTAATGGCTACAATGTTCAACTAGCTAAATATACATGAACTTCAGTTTCAAACTCATTACATTATTGCACAGTTCAAGGAAGAGTGATATAGAGAAGTGTATGATAAATAAGTGGGAAGATGTATGAAGTGCATCCGAAAGCCTGGTGAATACTTTGACAAGATGTGATTTGGCCAGTTAAAAGTTTTGCAATTGTCGCGGACTGCTCCAGGTAATCATTACATGCATATTTTCTACTGCTGTTGCTACACAATCGTATTCAATATAGGTCTGAAATTTTAACAGAATGTACTGTAGCCATTGGAAGAGCATTCCACAGTGGTATGACTCTTGAGGAAAAATGGACAGTTGAGGCAGTCAGTTGATCATGTTGTAGGTGAGATATTCTTTAAGAGTATCTAGATGCTTTGTTAGTCATTATGTGTCTCTGTCAATGTCAACCAGTTTATTATGTATTTTGTAAAAAATTGTCAAACTTGTATTTGTACATTTTTACTCTAGGGTTGATCATCACAAATCATCAAGCATGTCCCCAAAATGAATAGTTTTATGCCATCTTCTAAATGTCCATTGAGCTGCTGTTCTTTGCACCATTTCAATTTCATGTTTGTTGACCCCGAATGTGGGAGTAACGCATACTCAATTTGGGGTCAAATTCAAGTTTGGTATGCAATATGTGGCGTCCAGTCCAATGTTTCAGTAATTGTAATCCCCACATACTTTGTTGCTTTTACATTGTCAAGCGTCTGTCCCTGTAAAGTGTAGTGGTTATTAATTTGTTTTTTCTGGTTGATATTCTCACTGAGTAAGACTTGGATACATTGGAATTCATGAGCCGCTGTTGCTACCATGTACCAAGTTTCTGTAAGTTAGTCTGGTTCAATGCAATCCTGAAGAATAATATACATTTTTATAGACAGTCATCTGCAATAAGCCTTACATTTGATGATATACATGATATATATACATTTGGTAGGTCGTTAATAAACAATAAGAAGAGAATTGGACATAGGCAAGAGCCTTGGTGAACCACCCGATATTACTGGAGCTTGGTCAGAGTGCGTTCCATCAAGTACTACTTGTGTCATGTGTGATAACCAGAAGGCAATCCAATGGTTGGTTGTCCCTCTTACACTGTAGTAGTCTAGTTTGTATAGTAGACACTTGTGGGGTACTTTTTTGAAGACTATGGCAAAGTCCATCAAGATAACGTCTGTCTGTGCTTCTTACTGTGCTGTATTGACTTATCCAAGTAAACAAGAGCCATCTCACTAAATTGAGAAGGTCTTACAACTGCAAAAGTTTCAATCCAATACATGCAGTGACTGCAGATATATAAAACTTAATTCTGTTCAAGAAAGAGTTATCCAACTTAGTCATAATATTGCAATAGGTTTGTTGACTGGGAAGTCTCGTTTCACTGCAATTGCTACCGAGATAAAGCCTTACAAAACTTTAAGGTGTGACCCGCCAGGCAAGTACAATTGCCCTCCTTATTCTTCAAAAAAATCTATTTAATTTGAAATTTATCTTAGATTTCACTGAAAGGTGTGTGTCAGCTTCAACTACAACAGAGCAAGATTATAGAGAAAGAAACATTTGGAGAGAACGAATAAAGAACAAAAGACAGAGAGGTTAAAACAGTGCCCCCTTATCCTAAAGGACACTGCCCCCTCTGAACATATACTTACTTCGAAGTTTACTGTGTAAATATATTATGTCCCAAAATGGACTGCTTCATACCAATACCAGGAGTTCCCGTGTTTTAACAACCTGTAGTTATAAATATTAAAAACATGCTATAGCAAGGACATAATTTAGGAAACGATTGATTGAATAATTAGTGTCATTTTTATGCCATCAAGGGCTAACAGACGATTAGTTAACCTAACTGTTTCTGGGGATCCTGAAAGGTTAACCAGTACTCGAGCACACCAATCTCCACAAGAAACGTAATTTTCCCACTTGAATCAGCGGTGAGAGACAAATGATAATGAGATGCAATGTTGTATATCAATCATCATGGAGACTGCTGCCAGATGGGAATTCGAACTCACGACCCCTGGATTGATAGTCAGACTCATCACCGACTGATCTAATCGGGCCCAGCTTTAGGAAACAAAGAAACAGTTAAATGAAACACGGCCTTACATCTCTCACCTGTGGCATAATAGACCTTCATATAACAAACTACTTTTTAAAATTCAAGCACCGCAACTTAGACATTAATTATACAAGACATGTTACATTCAATAGATTGACTGATTGAATATTTAGTGTCATTTTTATGCCATCAAGAACTGCCGATCAATTAACCGTACCACTCTTTCCTGGGATTCTGGAAGATTTACCAGTACTCCAGCAAACCAAGTTATTGATTACTTGTTGTTGTATGGTGTTTAGCGTCGCTTTCAACAATTTTTCAGTCATATCGTGATGGTGTCTACTTGAGACAGTATTCCAAGCACTGTCACACTGGAGTATCATGCCACAGACACCTGGTATGATACCCCACCCAGTCACATTATACTAACATAAGGCCAACCAGTCCTAGAGCTTTCCTCTAAATGCTGAGCGTCAAGGGAGGAAGCCTCTAGCTACCATTTTTAAAGTCTTTGGTATGACCCAGTCCGGGATCGAACCCACGACTTTCCGCATGCAAGGCGGACGCTCTACCACTAGACCACACTGCTGTTTTAAGTAACTGATTACTTTCCACTTGCGGTGAAAGATGGATAATAACTAGACATGTTGTATATCAATTATCAAGGAGTCTGTGGCCATGCAGATTCAAACTCACGACTCCTAGATTGATATGACAGTCAGACATGCTACCAACTGAGCTAATCAGGACTGGCAAACCTTTTTTTATCATATCGTTACACCACTGTTTGGTCAATATACAAGGTGGTAGAGTGTACAAAAGGTCTAAATAGGCATATTTTTGAAAATGCAAGAGCCATAACTAAACCACTATGATCCAATTTGATTAGTTAACAATTTGTCTCAGGTATGGTTACAAAACTTCTGTTATACTTTGATCCAATAAATAAAAGTTTTAAAGTGCACATCAGAAGGGGCATATTTCTATAATTAAAGTGCCATAATAAGTACATAATGCAATATCTGACAAGCGCACACACATGGTAAAATTTTATAATTTAAGGGTGATAACTCAGGAATTATCCTACTTATTTGGCAAGTCAATCAAATGGTCCAAGAGGCCCCAAGGACGCTCTACTGGCTTATAATGGCCATGGTATTTCATTTTATGAAAAAATATTGGGGGATTTGGATTCAGTTAAGGTCTTAGCTTTTTTTATCGCAATTAAGCTAAAATCAATTAGTAAACTAAATCCTTCTTATTGAATTTAATCAAATTTGCTATAAACAGACAATACTTTCAGATCTCAAACTAAAAAGGAATTATTACATAAATGTTTGTCCTTTCAATGCTATCGAGGGCCAACAGACAATCAGATCCTGGGATCCTGAAATGCTAACCAGTATTCCAGCACACCAATCTCTGCAAGTAACCAAGAACTTTCCCACTTAAATCAGCGATGAGACAAATAACAATGAAATGGAATGTCATATATCGTCATGCAGACTGGCTGGACAGGGATTTGACATTGCGTAAATGTACGAGAACATGCAAATTTTCCGTTCCTGACAGGGCCCTGTAACCTTGCATCTGGACTTGGAAAAAAACTTCACAAAAATACTTATAGAATGATTAAGTATAAACAAATTTGATAGAGAAGACCTTTGAAAATCTAAATATCAACCTTTATTGGGTCTTTTACAGAAATTCATTCTAAATGAACCAACCTGGCCCCTTATTGACATTCAATCGCCATTTTTCAGCGAGTGTGACTGGAATATTGAGCAGACTGGAGATGTAGTCCCAGTGGGCAAGTTTTTTTAACCTATTTACAATACTGATGTCCAATCTTCTATAGTTGTAAAATTAATGAAGGAGGAAAGCCTACACATCTTTTAATGACCCTTCAGTAATAAACTTTGAAAGTGTGCACTCTTTATTGGATCGTCATCAAAGTTGAGAGTTTAGTTATGCAACTTCAAAACTATCTCGGCTAGATGTTGCTCAGTTGATGCTGACATTTTAAAGAAGAATGAAAAATAGACAAAGGAGTTAATGCAGTGTTCCCTTATCCTAAAGAACATCTACCTCCTCTGGAAAGTAAGAATTGTAATTTAACTTGTTTACTTACTTATCTGCAACTCATGGTTATGGCACTAAAGTGGACTTGCAGCTGTGCCTATGAAAATAAATAGATATGTTACATACATAGTTGATTCTATTTTACTTCTATTTCTAAACAAAACCAAAAGGTCCAAGAGGGCCTGATGATGCTGTACTAGCTAATGTTACTATAGTAAATCTGTAAATTTCCCAAAATCAACCATTTAGGGACTGTCTTGACCCTAGCATTCTATATAACAATTTTCTTTCAAATAACAATATGTTTTGTTTTTTTTTTGGGTTTTTTGTAGTACTTCAGTTAACAGTGGTCAGCACATCTAATCATTGTTCTTTGGATTCTTAAGGCAGTTAACCAGCACTAGATACACCTTATCTCTACAAGTCACTGACTACTTACCCACATATTAAGAGGTAGGAATCTGGTGGCCATAGAATAAAGTGCATGAAAAATCATCACAGAGACTGCAGATGGGTTTGCATACAAACCCGCCTGAATTTATGATGCATTACTGGCTGCACTGGCCAGGCCCAGCAAAAATAACTGGTTATTAACCATTGAAAAACACTTTCATATCCTAACAGTTTTATACATGATTCTTCATATATATATTGCAATATAATATACAACTATCTATATCTATTTTCTGAGGATAAATAATTTTAACCATTGACCACTGAAAAGGTAGATATTGTTTTATTATACTGAATAACAATAAAAAGGTAAATCAAGAAGTAGTGTTACATACAAATGTATTAGGTTCCCCACACACTTCATTAATACTTTCACAGCGTTTTAACAGAGGTGTGAAGTCTCCATGAACCAATTCTATTAGACATACATTGCTATCAACGAACTAACTTAAAATATTTCCAACTATTCAGAGGCAATGTCACCAGTATTTAGCTCTCATTTTGTATCCGCTCTTGATCAAAATAACGTCATCAACGCCAATATGTATACAACCTGACGTCATTATGTAAACATATCAGTTTTGGAAAATGGTTTAATTATATTTTAGCATTGAAAAAGTGGTATTTCAGTGTCAGTTAATTTACGAAATACAATAAACAGTTCATTTAACTTGTTTTATTGAGTAGCGCAAATGGAGCTTGAATTGACTATCAGCATGAGAATGGAAAGAACGTCTTATTTGAACTATTGACTTGGTAACCAGATGAAACTGGTTTCGACAGAATAAGTGGTCAATAGTTCAATTTCAAAGAAATAGGTGGTCAATAGTTAATATTATTTGACCTGTTTAGATCAGTTTTCAACCAATCAGATTGAAGCATTCATAATGACATATAAAAAACAATATTACCTTTTGATTTACGTAGAAAAAATATTTGGTGAACTTGTTTCATTCCATCCATACAAAGTTTGCTTGCGTCTGCGTTCACCATAGGTACTGGATAGTCTTTTCCCACAATGCACATGGTTGCTTTCTGGACATTCTCTGGTGTATTTCAGGGTTCATAGATATATCGTGGCGGATAACCTTTCAATACAGGTAATGCCTGAAAACAAATCACACAATTATCCAGTTATAATCTTGACCTCCAGATCACAACAGATGTCATGAATGTGATATAGTATAGCGGATATATATTTTTAGTACCATAGCATAATATCAATCATCACGGAGTTTGTGACCGGGCAGGGATTTGATATCAGGACCAATGGATTGCTAGTCACAAGCTTCCGACTGAGCCAACTGGATCTGGCGGTACTTTGTAAAGAATGTCTGTAATATATATATCCTAGCATCATGCATTAACATTCGACATAATAAAGAGTTGACCTATTAAACCTACTACTGTAAGTTATTTGGCTGGTAAACCTTCATTCAGACTACTTTGATTTCTTCTTTCAAACCAGTTGTCCAAGATATTGTTACTGAAACCTCAGCAGCAGGATAAACAAAATACTAGAGAAAAGACTGTTGCTACAAGTTCATTAGGTTCTGCACATCAACGTAACAGTGCCTCAGCAGAGCCGACCTTGCCTTTATGCTTTTTAATGTAATTTGACTATTAATTTATACTAATTAATTTTGCCACAACTAGAAAGAAGGCTCAGGGCTATTCCGGATTAGTCTCCAGTCTATTTCCTGGAAAAAACCAGAACTAAGTGTTATTTTTAGAGAGGTCATCATATAGAGACTGATATTGAACAACTGACCTCTGGCATGAGCAGCCAGTACTATATCCACTGCACTTCCACCCAGATTATTTGACTATTGACTCAATGTGTTCAAACATTATTCTCCAGGTCACAGGCATCACAATGACATCAGATAGTCTGAGAGTTATATTAAGCTACTAGTGATTCTGCGATTGTGCGGATACAAAAGATACAATACTTGAACAAAAACCAATCCATCCTTTAGCCAGTAACACATTTAAAAACAAGAAATGTCACTGGTAAGTGTTGCATACCCCCCAAATGGTCGTTGAAAAATAACAATATAATTATGTTATAATAGGTAGCGATGTATCCATGAATATAAAGAGTAATGGACTGATGTTTCAGACTAGACATGCAATTTCATGTTTTGTACATAAAATGTGACCTTGACCTTTGTGTTCCCTTGACCTTGGCTTCTGATGTAATGGTCTGGGTATTTCAACAGTTAAATGATGCTGAAACATCATCATGACATGCTGATCACTTGTGTCAAACTATTTTAAAATCCCTAAATGAAAGACAAAGTTACAGTTCAATTGTAACTTCTGATGTAATGGTATGGGTATTTCAACAGTTAAATGCTGCTGAAACATCATCATTACATGTTCATCACTTGTGTCAAGCTATCTTAAAATCCCTCCATGTAAGACAAAGTTATAGATCAGACATGAAATATCAAACAAACTGAAAGTGTGACCTTAACCTTTGAGGTAAGGTTCTGGGTCATAACGCGGCACTTCTTCATGTCATGTTGATCAAATGAGCCAAGTGTATTTGAAATCCATCCACGTATGATAAAGTTAAAGGACGGACTTGAAATCTCAAACAGATTCAAAGTGTTGTCATACATACTAAAAGTGTGACCTTGACCTTTGAGGTATTGGTCTAGGTCTTACTTATGACACGTCATCTCGATAAATTGAGCCAAGTTAAAGGCAAAGTCACAGACCAGACACACAATATCAAATAAATTGAAAGTGTGACCTTGATCTTTGAGGAAAGGTTCTGGGTCTTACATGCGACACTTAATTATGTCATGTTGATCAACTGGGCCAAGTGTTTTTAAAATTTACCAATAGATGACAGACCGGACAAGAAACGTCAAAATGACTGAAAGTGTTGTCAAAGTTAAATTGTGACCTTGACCTTTGAAGTGGGAGTTTGGGAATTAAGTGCAACACGTCGTCATGTTATGTTGATCATTTATAACAAGAGTTATAAAAATCCATCAATGCCTGACAAAGTTGCAGGCTGGACACGAAATCTCACACAGACTCAAAGTGTTGTCAAACTCAAATTGTGCCTTTGACCTTTGAGGTACGGGTGTGGGTCTTACTCGCAACACGTCATCATGTTATGTTGATCAATTGTAGCAAGTATTATTAAAATCCATCTATGCATGACAAAGTTACAGGCCAGACACGAAATCTCACACAAACTCGAAGTGTTGTCAAACAAACTCAAATAGTGACCTTGACCTTTGAGTTACAGGTGTAGGTCTTACTCGCTACATGTCGTCATGTTATGTTGATCGTTTGTAGCAAGCATCATTAAAATCCACCTATGCATAACAAATTGACAGGCCTGACACGAAATCTCAGATTTAAATTTTTTTGTAGTCATTTTTTTTTCATAAAAATTGACAGAAATAATGAAAAAAAATTCAACGCTTATAAAGTCAATAAAAAAATTTGAGTAGCTACAATTTTGAGTGAGTAGTTAGGAGCACGACAAACAAATATTTTTTTAAGGACAGGCTAATAAAATCACAACATACCTGATTAAATTTCCTGTTGGATCTGCCTGTTTACTAATGCCAACAGGACAGTAAGAGTAGAGGAATTGTTGGAAGAATGAACTACACGACAGCCACAACCACACGCCCGGATTCACCGACCAATCAGCATCCAACAACAGCTTGTCAAACACCTGTAAATATGATTAAGGCAGCTCAGGGAAAGTATTCATATTAGGTTAAAAGTGCAATAAATTCATACATGTATTCTCAGACCACTTCACACTGAAAATCCAAATTATATCTTGGTGCATAATAGTTGCATTTGAAGATTTATATCCAAATCCTTAAAATTTAGAGTGAATATGTTTATATGTATGTTACAAGCTAAAATTTCTATTTTTTCTTCAATCATAAATTTACAACCAATAAATTTAACATACTGTAAGGGATGTAAATCATATTGTCTTAGCTTAAACCATGACATCATAACATTAAATTTATGAATGATTTATTTTTACCTTATACTACCAATATGAATATATAAAAATGAATTATAACAAGTAAATATTTGAATAATATTGCTGGTGATATGGGTAGAGAAGAATAAAAGACAGTAAACAGATTGACTATTGGTAGGCATTTTTTTTACTGAAAATAAATCTATAATGTCAGTTTAAAAATAGTTTATATGTCCTGCTATATTTCATTTAGAACATGAAAGAACCAGCACTAAGTGTAATGAATATTAGACTTGGCCACAACTCAGGCCTATGGTCTCTGGGAGACAAGGCAAAACTGTATCAATTTTACAATTTAAAGTATAATCTAATTTAATAAAGAAAAAATTGAATGAGATGAAAGTGAAGTTTTTATTTTAGGGACTTATTACATGTAAATAGAATCTTATAGATGGTACAATGCAAAATTTATCTCAGTCATTCAACTTATCAATTTCAACCAATTCACTTGACCTACTGCAGCTTTATTCCTTTTTGTTCATTATCAAAAACTTAACTTCTTTATAAAGATTCAGAAATGACATTGGTATGGTAAAGCTGGTGTCACCATACACATTAATGGAGTGAATCTATGTGCAGCCTCACTTAATGTAAAAAGCAATGTTTCCTTTGAAATTGATCCATTAAAGGATACAAGTGGCAGTGTTACTCTTGAAAATAGTAATGACTCTGACATAGAATTTGATATTTCTGGATTTGATCCTATTTCAGATGAGAAATATATATATAAAGTAGTGTGATTTTGCATCTCCCAAGACAGCACAACACATATCCAAATAATGAAGAAAAAAAAACTGTCCATCCAAGCCCTATTAAAATGAGGCCAATTCAAATATAGTTGTAAACTTTTATCAGAAGAGGCTTTCAAGCATGCTGAAACATTTAGTGATGTTTCAGATGTGCCTCAATTAAGATTAAATTGATGAATGCACTGATGATTAAATGACAGTGTTACATTTTTCAAAGGTGAGATGTGTTTGATGCAAATTTTGTCAATTGACCTTTAGAAGTTTGTACCTAGATATACAAATTGTGCAAACAAATATTTGAACCAATTCACTTAACCAGTCTTTAATAGTCTTTTAATAGATAAATTTTCAATTGTGTATTCAATCTTTCATTCCACCGACCCAAGAAGATCAAGGTGATCTATGCAATGCATTTGAAAATGCCTCAACAGGAGAAAAAGAAATATTGGGGCCAGATTATGATAAACATATAAAGAATAAATTAAGTACATTGAAATAGGCAACAGAAAGAGGCAAACAAAAACAAGGTAAAAAGTAAAAAATCTCTGACACTGCAGTGGCTTGTTTTGACCTTGAGGTAATTCATTAATGCCACACTCTTTTCAATCATATAAACACTGTACAAGGAGACTCAGTTCATTAAAATTAATCATTTATGGGCTTCATTGAAGTTCATTGCTATATTTGGATGGAGTCCATAGAAAGTAGAACAGTACATGTATGTGAACTTGCTTCCAGTCTTTTTCTTTTTATCAAAAATAAAATAATCTGAAAATCAGAAGAAATTTTATATTTTAAAGTGACAACTGTACCATCCAAAACAAAACTAAGTTTTACTTGAGCATGTTGTGGTTTTGCCTGTAGAGGTTCAAGCTTCTTCCCATCACTCATTAATATATTTAGAGAATGCACAGAATGAGGGAGACTCTATCCATGCTTCTACAGTGTGCCAGTAAAACTATTTCTGTATAATTATACATCTTCACAGTGGGTAACAACTTTCAGATTGATTGATCAAATATTTAGCATCATTTTTATGCCATCAAGGTCAACAGACAATCGGTTAACTTAACCACTCTTTCCTGGAATAATGGAAGCCTAACCAGTACTCCAGCACACCCATCTCGGCAAGCAACTAACAGAAGTGACAGATCAAGAAAACCTTACTTAATTCGAGAAATGAGCATGTTACTTTTTTTTTTATAATTTTAAAGGTATTGCCCTTTAAATCAAGAATTTTGAAATTAAAAGTAAGAATGACAATGTATACTGGGGATCAGTAAAAGTATATTCTATGTTATTTTCTCTGTATTCATGATTAAATAGTTATAAATAAGTTTAATGAGGCTTTTTTTAGTCAAAATTATCAGTATATTTTCCATAGTGTTGGGTAACGTTCAGAAAAAGTCATGTCTTTATCATACCTAATAGTGCTAAAAATGTAGACTATATTAGAAACATTTAGTTCCCTAAATAACCTGTATTTTATAGGGATATACATTTGTTACAGACAGTTCATGGAATATAATATGATAGTTGGTAGTTATAGAATTTAATACTTTCCCATTGTCATACAATAAATGAAAGAAAAAGATTGATAATAAACACATGAAAAACAGATGTTTAATTATATCTTTTACATTTGCTGATATTGGGAACAAAAATACAGATACAACCATTTCGCACCAAGAAATAATTTTAAAAGTTGCAGAATTTTGGTGCACAAGGGTTGTAATTTGATCTTCGTCAAATATCTCTTCTTTTTTTTTTTAAGCTAAACGACTGTTTCATGTCAGTCTCTGTTAAAATCATCCACAAAAATGACAATAACCATGAACAAAAACTAAAGGATTTAACAATTTTTTGTCTTTCCTGAACAAATAAGGAATATTGACTTTCTACAATTTGGCACCAAGCCCTCATTTTACATTATTGAAATTTTCAAATTGTAATGATGACTGATTATACTAATGAAATATCATGTTTTTTTAGATTTCAGTGTTGGAAAATTTGCCAAGTATAACCCTTTTATGCACTCAACTTTGGGACAATACTCATATTATTGGTTGATAAACTACTAGGCATAGATCTGTTATTTGATTGTTAAGTTAGTGCAATAAAACCCTTTCATTTATTGCTTATGAATAATTACTTCCCTATTTTTAACCTACCTTAAATCCCTCCTGCCAAGAAGCTAGTGATAGACTATTTCCTGCAGACAAATATTTAACTTACAAAATGATGCCAATCTGAAAAACAATCATGAATATTTGACTGAATAACAGTAAAAAGACTGAAATAAGTACATTTTTCAAAAGTTAGAATTTCTAACACCAGACACATATTATATGCATAAAACGATTAGGAAAACTTGTTTTCAGTATCTCTTGTTTGTCCCAAGTTATTCGGCTTTGAATGTAGCTTTCAAAATAACCAATTTTTATAGCATTTGCAAGTCACAAAAAATATCATTGTTGAGTTTGTCATAACAATTCTCATTAAGAAATACTGCAGTTTTAGTTTAAACATATTTTATTGCCATAAATATACAATTTGGTCGGGTCACAAGTTCTTACAACGTTCGTTATGACCCTTCCCTAAATACAATGTTACATAAAATTAATGCATGGCTAAAATGTTGTTAGAAAGTTATACTTTTATAAACAAATACAATGATTAAGCGAAAACAAACATATTCTCTGAATAGTATACAATATACATGTAAACAATGGGAAGAATAAGTCAAGTGCGAAATGCTTAGTACATTGATCAAGCAGAGGATAAACAGTAATTTGAAAAGATAATAGTGGAAAGATAGAAGAGAAGATATATACATGTACATGCCAACTAAACATCATTGTTCTGTAATTTAACATTAATCATTAGGCAGTTTATATGGTCGAAAGTGTCCACTCTCTTTAATAAACTTATGAACGCATCTAACTACAGTGTAACCACAGGCAATATTTTTAGATTTTTTTTTAGTTGAAAACTTTAATATTCCATGTTCACATGACCATCCATAAACAAGCTACAAATACTTGAATTTTTTTTTTAAAAATACTAATCTTGTTTTGATTTCATGTCAAATTTTTGGTTATGGACACTACAAAGGTTAATCTCTTAAAGTACTCTAAAAAATTGTTCATTTCAGTTGGGCCTTGTTTTAAGAGCTCTTTATTATTTGGGGGTGTTTTTCATTGCACCATCATTATTCTGTTGGAAATTTCCAAGGAAGTGGCTAAAATAACTTGATTAAAAATATTGCATGGTACCACATGTGTTCTGTCAGTGTAAAAAACAATCAATTCATGAGTTAAAGACACAGTGTTGTTAACTTAGTTGTGTCTTATATTTTTATGATGTGAATTAAAGACAGGTACCCTATATAATGACAGGAGGTGAAGAAACAGTGCCTAGCAGCAGTAAAGTTATGTTTTATAATATTAATTACAGAGAACTAACATTTTGTAGTCTGTAACCCGATATAGCTATTTGAGTTTCCCATTCCACAAGACAAATACTTTCAAAGATATGTTATCCTATACAGATCTCTTGATATCAAAAGACTAAATTATAAATCATATAACATAATGAGTTTAGACCACTATATTATTGAAATTAGTTTTTGTAATAATTTCATGTTTTGCAAATCAGCGCTTTTATATTTGTATTTAAAGAATGAATGCCAATTTGAAGTTGTAGAATGTTTTTCTGATGCTAGTTTGTGACCAAAAGCATTTTCTTTCTGTAGACAGTTAATTATTAAGATAAATGAAACTTGAGTTATCATTAAACAGTAATGTGAAGGTAAAAAGGTTACAGACACTACTAAATAATCAAGCAACCTCTCAAACCCTTTATGACCTTGACGAGAAAAAAATAATTGTACACATGTATTCTCTTTTAAATACAAAAAATATGATAACATTTATGAATTTTAAATCATTTTACCAGGCAAAATGGTCTAAGGGCAGAGAAAAAGTGTAATTTATCAATGAAGGTTATAATGGCTTTAATAAAAACAAAACAGTGCTAATCTATAAATGAATATATGCTCAACATTTTCTTTCACATTCTGAAGAATGGTCTGCAACAAAAACACTTGAAACAAGTAGCAAGACAAGAGCACTGAAAAGTGAAATACAATAAGACAGCAAACTAAAATTACAGTTCAAAAATTTGAGAGAGAAATTGAAACTAGACGAAAAACATCAGTGAAATGAAGATGAAAGGTGGAGAAGAAAGAAAAAGGCTACATTGGATACTAAACTCCTGGCATTTATCCAACCTAAGAAAATTTTAATGTTATGAGAAAGAAGAAAGCTTCAGGAAATGGAAAAGTATACAAATATATGAAAAGAGAGACCTTTAGAGACCGTTCATGTAAATGCAAACAGAAATGTAAACGTCAGTTGTAACCCCTGCCCGTCTCAGGACGTGACCTTGACTTTTCTTTCTGCAGAGCCTAGGTTAAGTCCCTTTCCTGCAGGGACACTTTGCACCTTGGGACGTTTTATGGTTATATAACTACTGTGCAAGTTTGGTTAAGACTCTTTGAAAAATGAAAGTATTATACCACAGTACATAAGATCAAATAAAGCAAAAAAACAATTCTTGGGAAGGTAACTCAGACAGTAATTATATGATCAGGCAAATTCAGGAAAGGAACAGTAATAATTACAGCTATTTTGGCACAAAGTAAACTCCTGTACTTCCATAGCAATGCAGAGACATTCATGCGGTAATTTTAAGAGGGCTGCATTTTAGCTCAACTGTCCCCAGCTGTCTCAACTTTTGGGGAGATGAGTTTAGAAATGAATGGTGCCTAAGACAGAAAATATATTTAAACTGCAGTTGGAAGCGAAACTTAGCAGTAAAAATAACATAAAAGTGGCAAATGCATATATAAAGAAACAAAAAACGTTCTCGACAAAATATATCACACTGACCATACCACTGAATAATCAGAAAGAAAGAGCATGTCAACATGTTTTTGTTAGAGCATCAAAATACAGACACGTACAAAAAGTAAACTGAGTTCCAATGTAGCACTCCTTGGAAAAAAGCTGAAATTACTGATTCACCATACACTTCTTCTAAAATTATGTTAGAAAATGCAACCTCACTTATTACACCAGATTGCAAAAAGAAACTTGAAATGGTTCATGTATTTATTAATGTAACTCTGAAGTTAAAAAAGTTGTAAGAGAAAGGTGAAAAGAAAAGAGCGATGCTTACAAAATAATAATTATGTAGGTAAACTATCAACAACTAGAGAAAAACTACGAAGAAGCACTCTGGAATTGCGTTAGAAATCTCATAGGTTCAAGCAAGTCTGGTGGAGAGAGCAAATAAGAGACTGGTAAGAAGTTTTAAGACTTTAAGAGTGTTGAATGTAGCAAGTGAAATAGTTTATTTGAGTGCCGCAAGCAGCCGAGAAGTACCAAGAAAACATCAAGTAATTAGAATCAAGAGACAGTATAGACAGAAGGAAAAAGCATGTCATGACAACACTATTTGAGGAGGATCATCAATATCAGACAAACAGCCTAAAAAAATGGGTAAACAATTCATGAAGCTGAAGCCTGAAAATGTGAAGAAAGTGTCAGAAACAAGCAGACAATCAGCCTGTGTCAGTCATGCATAAACATGTATCAATGAGCACTTGATTAAAATGCGATTTTACTAAAGTTCCAAATTAACTATTAAAGGTAGTTTCCGTAACCCACTGTAGTAACAATTTTTAATTGATCTGTTTGTTACAAATGCTTTTTTTTGTGGGTAATGTCTATATTAGGTTTAAAGAACTTTGCTCAGACAAGCTTTTATATGCCTTTCATTTGATCTGTCAGTCTCAACCATGTTCATCTCTGACTGAATACATACCTCAGCCCACTTGGTTAGGGCTTCCAGGCTTTTGTCTCACAGTATTTGAACATATATTGGATTGCTCTCCATTCTATCGAAATTGGAATTATTTGTTGCTGCTGTGTAGAAATATTTCCGCCCCAACAGCTGACATGTGATGATAATGGTGGATCATTCCGCTTCTAGACCTGAGGTACATAATGTTCACAATGCACTCATCATAGATTTAGAATTTGTTTTATGGAGTTCAAGTTATATATGGCATCCATTTTAACTGTTGGAGGAAGACCACAAAATGAAGCCGAGTTTAAGCACCTTTGCACTAGTAATTGGTAAACATTCTTACATATTGTACAATTTCAATGGTGAAAAGTAGGTGATATTGAGAAAACTTATTAGTCCACTCTGCCATGGAGGACCTGCATTTAAGATAAACTTGATGTAATTTTAATTTATGTGATGAAAACTTACTGCCCATTACCTACGTGTCAATTCTGGTTCAGCAGAAAATCTTTCAAAGTAACGATCGTGTCCCTGTTCATGTCATTTGTCACATTCATCATCTGGTCCCTGTTCATGTCATGTGCCACATTCATCACCTGGTCCCTGTCTGTCATGTGTCAAATTCATCATCTGGTTCGATCAAGGCTATCAACACTATGGAAAACAATAAATGGACATCAGTTGAGACATTAACAATATATTTATGATGACAAGAAAATGTACCAACTTACCTATACACCTACTCACTTTCAACCTAACTAAAACTCACCTATCTACCTAACCAACCCACCTACCCGCCCATCCTTCCACCTTCCTTAAGACCACCTTCCTACACAACTACCTACGAAGCCTGCCAGCCCAACCACCCATACCTACCTACCTACAGGTCTACCTACCTACTTAAAGATCTACCTAGCCCAACCACCCATACCCAACTACCTACCTAATTACAGGTCTACCTACCTACAGGTGTACCTACCTACCTACAGGTTTACCGACATACAAATTTACCTACCTACTTAAAGGTCTACCTACCTACCTACAGGTATACATACCTTCTTACAGGTCTACCTACCTACATACAGGTCTACATACCTACAGGTCTACCTAGCTACCTACGTACAGGTTTACCTACCTACTTACAGGTCTACCTACCTGCATACCGGTCTACCTATTTACAGGTTTACCTACCTACCTACAGGTCTAGCTACCTACCTATAGTACCTACAAACCAACATGTACCTATAGTACTTACCTACTTACCTACAAGTACTTTGATCAACATATGCTTTTTAAAACATCCTGTTGATACTTCCAATACATGGCATCAAATGCAATGTAACCCTGGTCACAATTGCCAGTATTTATTCATGTTGCACATGTTTATGACAGCCCTACCTGTTTCAATGTCTGTGACCCTTGTGACCTTTCTCTTTGTATATATTTTAACTGTAACCTCACATTAAAATATATATATATATATACAAAGGTCACAAGGGTTACAGGCATACAAACATTAAGGGCTGACATAAACATACATGCAACATGAACAAATGAATATAAATACTTGCAATTATGACAGGAAAAGCAAAAGCAAAGCAGCAACCAATCAGATTCAAGTACTTTTTTCATGGTAGTTTTAATCCCAATCATACAAAAACAAAGGGCCATAACATTTGTTATTCAATCAGGCCTGTTCAAGAACTTGGTAAAGAGGGCCATTAATAAATACAGTTAAACAATAAAAAAGAAGTGTCAGAGCACACAAAATTTAAATCATGGACTAAAACGCAACACGAGTGATCAGATAACCCAATCACAAGCTAAATAAGTTTGACGTTATAAACATTACTTTTGCCAAGAATCTTCATTTAACCCAAAACATATAACATTTAAGCAGAAGTAATTTGCATTTCAACAGTGCAATCTTTTACTGGTATTTTCATAAATTATCAAGACACTGGAGTATTACAAGTAATACACAATTCCCCCAACGGTTAACCAGATTACCAACACTGGAGTATTACAAGTAATACAAAATTCCCCCAACGGTTTACCAGATTACCAATTTTGATGCCATGGCAATCAAAATTTTTATCAGACTGAAATAATAAAATGGCCTGCATAATCGCCTTATTGCACTTTAACCACAATTTAAATTATACAAATGTAGCTTGGACACTTTGTCAATTTTGTTGCCATAGCAACCACAGTTTTTGTTTGAATGAAAAAATAAAATGACCTGCATTATTTACTTAATGCCTTCTATCAATATCTACAGTTTCACACTCTTTGCTTGGATACTTTTTTAGTAATCTATTCAGCCAGATGTCCAGAAGGACATACGCCAGACAAACGGATGGAGGGTAAAAAGATATTACAACTGCTGATGTATGATGTGGATTGAAGCTACTGTGAAAATAATACTTAAATATGAGTGGTAATTGTTTACATTTACTTTGCAATAGAAGCCTTGTATATATATATATATATATCAAGTACAAACAGAATGTTTTGAGCAATGTTGTTCAAAGCACCTATCATCTTACCCAATTTCCATCCATCCACTCCCCCCTTACCCTCCCCTCCCCCCATTCCCAACCCCTCCCCCTTCCCTACCCACCCCACCCCCTTCCCTCCCCCCAACCCCTTCCCACCCCACCCCACCCCCTTCCCTCCCCCCACCCCCTTCCCACCCCACCCCCTTCCCTCCCCCTACCCCTTCCCACCCCACCCACCCCACCCCCTTCCCTCCCCCCAAAAATCTCCCCACCCCCCAAAAAATATCCCCAATCCCCCCAAAAAAGGAAAAAGAAGAACAAACAAAAAAGGTGAGAAAAAAAAAGAAGTAATGTGTTCTTTTAGAACATGGGTAACCCCACTGACAATACTACCTTGGTCAGGAGATGGTGTATAGCAAGTCTGATTAGAATCAGATGAAAACTGTAGGTGGAGTTGAAGCCACAAGGTACATCTGTATGTGAAATATTTTTTAAGACAGAAAAGGGGGGCGTAACTCCTTCAATAATAATGTGGACATAAAACCCTGATGATATGCCCTTGTTCAAGTGATGATGTAAAGCATGTTTGATTAGAATCAGACGGACGTTCTAACAAATGTATATTTAAGTATTTTTCAACTGTCAAAAAATTTTTTACTAACCTTAGACATTAAATACCCATTTGTGTGTAGACGGACAGATGGACAGTTCAAACACTTTGACCCATGGGGTCATAAAAAGGAAAACAGACAACAACATCAACACCTGTTATAATCTGCTTATTCAGTAAAAATTTACCAAGTAAAAATGAAGACCTATTATAATTTTCAAGACTTCTTCCTTTTTTTATGAAAATGGTGATCAGGCTGCTGACCTATACCCTTGATACAACTAATATAACCAGCACTCCTCAAGTGCACCATTACTGTTTATATTGCATAACAGGCCCAAGTACTCCTGGGATCTTTGAAGGTTAACCAGCACTCAAGTGCGCCATTACTGTTTATATTTCATAACAGGCCCAAGTACTCCTGGGATCCTTGAAGGTTAACCAGCACTCAAGTGCGCCATTACTGTTTATATTTCATAACAGGCCTAAGTACTCCTGGGATCCTTGAAGGTTAACCAGTACTCAAGTGTGCCATTACTGTTTATATTTCATAACAGGCCCAAGTACTCCTGGGATCCTTGAAGGTTAACCAGCACTCAAGTGCGCCATTACTGTTTATATTTCATAACAGGCCTAAGTACTCCTGGGATCCTTGAAGGTTAACCAGCACTCAAGTGCGCCATTACTGTTTATATTTTATAACAGGCCTAAGTACTCCTGGGATCCATGAAGGTTAACCAGTACTCAAGTGCGCCATTACTGTTTATATTTCATAACAGGCCTAAGTACTCCTGGGATCCTTGAAGGTTAACCAGTACTCAAGTGCGCCATTACTGTTTATATTTCATAACAGGCCCAAGTACTCCTGGGATCCTTGAAGGTTAATCAGTACTCAAGTGCGCCATTACTGTTTATATTTCATAACAGGCCCAAGTACTCCTGGGATCCTTGAAGGTTAACCAGTACTCAAGTGCGCCATTATTGCTTATATTTTATAACAGGCCCTAGTATTCCTTGGATCTTTGAAGGTAAACCAACACTCAAGTGCACCATTACTGTTTATATTTCATAACAGGCCTAAGTACTCCTGGGATCCTTGAAAGTTAACCAGTACTCAAGTGCGCCATTACTGTTTATATTTCATAACAGGCCTAAGTACTCCTGGGATCCTTGAAGGTTAATCAGTACTCAAGTGCGCCATTACTGTTTATATTTCATAACAGGCCTAAGTACTCCTGGGATCCTTGAAGGTTAACCAGTACTCAAGTGCGCCATTACTGTTTATATTTCATAACAGGCCCAAGTACTCCTGGGATCCTTGAAGGTTAACCAGTACTCAAGTGCACCATTACTGTTTATATTTCATAACAGGCCCAAGTACTCCTGGGATCCTTGAAGGTTAACCAGTACTCAAGTGCGCCATTATTGCTTATATTTTATAACAGGCCCTAGTATTCCTTGGATCTTTGAAGGTTAACCAACACTCAAGTGCACCATTACTGTTTATATTTTATAACAGGCCCAAGTACTCCTGGGATCCTTAAAGGTTAACCAGTACTCATGTACACCATTTCTGTTTATATTTCATAACAGGCCCAAGTACTCCTGGGATCCTTGAAGGTTAACCAGTACTCAAGTGCGCCATTACTGTTTATATTTCATAACAGGCCCAAGTACTCCTGGGATCCTTGAAGGTTAACCAGTACTCAAGTGCGCCATTATTGCTTATATTTTATAACAGGCCCTAGTATTCCTTGGATCTTTGAAGGTAAACCAACACTCAAGTGCACCATTACTGTTTATATTTCATAACAGGCCTAAGTACTCCTGGGATCCTTGAAGGTTAACCAGTACTCAAGTGCGCCATTACTGTTTATATTTCATAACAGGCCCAAGTACTCCTGGGATCCTTGAAGGTTAACCAGTACTCAAGTGCGCCATTACTGTTTATATTTCATAACAGGCCTAAGTACTCCTGGGATCCTTGAAGGTTAACCAGTACTCAAGTGCGCCATTACTGTTAATATTTCATAACAGGCCCAAGTACTCCTGGCATCCTTGAAGGTTAACCAGTACTCAAGTGCGCCATTACTGTTTATATTTCATAACAGGCCTAAGTACTCCTGGGATCCATGAAGGTTAACCAGTACTCAAGTGCGCCATTACTGTTTATATTTCATAACAGGCCTAAGTACTCCTGGGATCCTTGAAAGTTAACCAGTACTCAAGTGCGCCATTATTACTTATATTTTATAACAGGCCCAAGTACTCCTGGGATCCTTGAAGGTTAACCAGTACTCAAGTGCGCCATTACTGTTTATATTTCATAACAGGCCCAAGTACTCCTGGGATCCTTGAAGGTTAACCAGTACTCAAGTGCGCCATTATTGCTTATATTTTATAACAGGCCTAGTATTCCTGGGATCTTTGAAGGTTAACCAACACTCAAGTGCACAATTACTGTTTATATTTCATAACAGGCCCAAGTACTCCTGGGATCCTTGAAGGTTAACCAGTACTCAAGTGCACCATTACTGTTTATATTTCATAACAGGCCCAAGTACTCCTGGGATCCTTGAAGGTTAACCAGTACTCAAGTGCGCCATTATTGCTTATATTTTATAACAGGCCCTAGTATTCCTGGGATCTTTGAAGGTTAACCAACACTCAAGTGCACAATTACTGTTTATATTTCATAACAGGCCCAAGTACTCCTGGGATCTTTGAAGGTTAACCAGTACTCAAGTGCACCATTACTGTTTATATTTCATAACAGGCCCAAGTACTCCTGGGATCCTTGAAGGTTAACCAGTACTCAAGTGCGCCATTATTGCTTATATTTTATAACAGGCCCTAGTATTCCTTGGATCTTTGAAGGTAAACCAACACTCAAGTGCACCATTACTGTTTATATTTCATAACAGGCCTAAGTACTCATGGGATCCTTGAAGGTTAACCAGTACTCAAGTGCGCCATTATTGCTTATATTTTATAACAGGCTGTAGTATTCCTTGGATCTTTGAAGGTAAACCAACACTCAAGTGCACCATTACTGTTTATATTTCATAACAGGCCTAAGTACTCCTGGGATCCTTGAAGGTTAACCAGTACTCAAGTGCGCTATTATTGCTTATATTTTATAACAGGCCGTAGTATTCCTTGGATCTTTGAAGGTAAACCAACACTCAAGTGCACCATTATTGTTTATATTTCATAACAGGCCCAAATACTCCTGGGATCGTTGAAAGTTAACCAGTACTCAAGTCCTCAAGTGACGTAATTTCATAAATAATTATTTTGAATATTGAATAAATTTACTTATCCACACAAAATGGAATTAGCTGGTGTGCTGATGCCATCAATGAATTGGGAAAGTGGGAATCTTTCAGAGCAATTCAAGAAATTTCGACAGCATTCGAAACTAATTTTTGCGGGAGCCCTGGTAAAGCAAACCAAAGAGGTGAAAGTACCATATCTATTTCTCTGGATTGGAGAGACAGGCAGAGAAATATATAACACTCTCGTCTTGTCAGATGAACAGGCGCCAGGCAACTCAAATCAAATCTCGTGTTTGCGAGATTTAAATTCAACAATGAAATCCAAGGAACAAACACAATAGAACAGTTCATAACAAAACTCAAGTCTCTAGCTTTGGACTGTGCTTTTAGGGTCGATTATAGCGACAAACTGATTAGGGATCGCACTGTGTTTGGCGTCAAGTCAAACAAAATTTGGGAGAAGTTATTGACGGAGGGCGAAAAACTTACTCTTGAAAGAGATACTTGGATATGTCAATCGTTTGAGCAGTTACGTTCCATGCAGCCTGGTCAACCATCTGATAACAAGTACACAATCAACAGACCACAAACAAAGCGAGTAGAGCACAAGGGAGGTCCAGCCAGGGATTTATACCAGGGTGTGACCAATGATCGTGAGGGCGCTGTCGGTTCAAGACCAAAACAAACAGCGACACAGAATGGACACAACAAACATAAGTGTTATAACTGTGGTGGCTCACAGCACAAAACAAAGCAGCAGTGTCCGGTACATGGCAAACAGTGCCACAAATGTTCAAAATGGAACCATTTTATGTCAGTGTGCAAGTCCGCCAAGGTTCACGAGGTCGGAAATGGACACTCAGATAACTCAAGAAATTTTTGTTGATAGTGTTGAGTGCAAAGTGGTGAATGGCCGGGTATTTTCAAACATAGACGTGGGACTGTCAAAACAAAGAATTAAATTCAAGCTGAACACGGGAACTCAGGTAAATATCTAACCGTTTGATGTGTATCAGAATCTGATTCTAAGGAATAAGATAAGCCTCTGTCTACTCTGTCTGCATATGACAGTAGTAAGCTTAAGGGTAAGGATTGTGTCACACTACAGTGCAGGCATCCAGCTACAGGTCACACGGGTCCTGTGACATTTCATGTTGTTGACAGTAAGTCAAAACCTTTGTTTGGTCTCCAGTCATGTATCGATTTCAAACTTATTAAATTAACATACTCTGTTGAAGGGAACCATCAGGTAACACCCCTCACAAAATCGGCTGTGTTAAAAACACATGCAAAAGTATTTCAGGATATCGGTCTGTTTCCCGGGGAATGCAACATACGGTTAGATCCCCAAGCTATTCCTGTGGTTCATCCTCCCTGAAAGTCCCTGTAGAGGTACATGATAGGCTTAGGGAAGAACTCTCCAGAATGGAGAGTGATGGGATCATTGCAAAAGTAAATGAGCCTACTGACTGAGTAGAATATGTATTGATGCCAAAGACGTGAATTAAAATATCCACCGACCACATTATCCTATGAGAACTTTGGATGACATTTTGCAGAACTTTGGATGACATTTTGCCCAAGCTCACTGGTGCAAAATATTTCACCAAACTAGATGCCCGATCTGGTTACTGGGCCATCAAACTAGCTTCAAAGTCCTCCTATCTGACTACCGTTAAACCATATTTGACAGATATCGTTATCTGAGACTACCATTTGGTCTGGTATGTTCTGGTGACGAATTCATCCGCAAAGTCGACGAAAGCTTTGAGGTCTCAGTGGGGTAGTTGCAATTGTCAATGACAATCTTGTGTATGGGAAAATGCAATCACTTGAGAGAGGGATCCGCTTTAATGAAGAGAAACTCCAAGTAGGTGTCATGGAAGTACAGTACTTCAGACATCTGCTTACATCTGGGGGTCTAAAAGCAGATCCAGCCAAGGTCAAGGCTGTTAAAGAAATGCCCTCTCCAACAAACAAAGCTGAGGTAGAGACCATATTAGGGATGGTTACATATCTGTCGACATATGCCCCAAATCTGGCCAAAATAACAAGTCCTTTGAGACAGGTGTTATCATAAGATGTTGAATTTTCATGGGACAAACCTCAGGTAGAAGCTTTTAACAAGGTTAAACAGGTTATAACACAACCGGGTAGTATCTTGTCATATTATGACCCTAAGAAATCATTAACACTTCAAGTAGATGCAAACAAGTTTAGCCTGAGTGCGGCCATAATGCAGGGCAGCAAACCCATTGCTTATGCATAAATACCTCACGCCATCCAAAATTTACTATGCTCAAATAGAAAAGGAGATGTACGCCATTGTATTAGGGTGAGAGCGGTTCCACCAATTTGTTTATGGGCGCAAGGTGAATGTCGAAACAGACCACATGAAGTGCGTATCAATTTTCAAAAAAACACTCTACACCGTTCCCGCTTGTCTACAGAACATCTGACAATGGCCAATTCTATAGCTCACAGGAATTTTCTCAGTTTGCTAAAGAATGGGATTTCAACCATGTGACTTCTAGTCCACATTATCCACAGTCAAATGGGCTTGCTGAGAAATGTGTCCAAATATGCAAAAGAATTCTCACAAAAGCTAAGTCAGTCAAATCAGACCCATTGTTAGCATTTCTTGAATAGAGAACCACACCCCTAGACAGTGGGTAATCCCCATCACAGCTATCAATGGGCAGACAATTAAGGTCAGTTTTACCTGCTTCAAAGGAAAACCACCTTCCAACATATACGGTATCTCTCCAGACAGCATTAAGCAAAAAATGATCTCACACAAGCAAAGAGGAAAAGATTATTATGATAGGCAGACTAAAACACTTCAGATCTTAAAGGTAGGGGATTCAGCTAGGATAAAAAAAAACCCACAAAACTTGGGCAACTGCGGTTGAAACTGAAAAGCATGACAGGTCTTATTCAGTTAAAATCTCTGATGGGGCCCGAGGATAGGCGAAACAGGCGTCATTTATTAAAGACAAATGAGCCTCATCATATCACTAACATCCATGATTCCGATATTTGTACACTAACGGATATTGAAAAGTTTGCCTTTCAGTCGCTGCACAAAGAATCGATCCCACCACTTATCTCTGGAGATACATCGCCGTTACCACAACAGGATGAACATTCTCCCACCAAACCATATGTGTCCAGATATGGGAGACTTGTAAAAAGAAAAAAGATTGAATCAATGTAAAATGACAATCGGGTGCAAAATGGAGACTGGATGTAATCATATGTGTCAAAATAGCATTGGACTATTACAAAAAATTTATAGGAAATGCTTATATAAACAACATTTAAGTAGTACATAGTTGCTCTGCTTGCAATACAATTTCTTGGCAACATTTCTGGTTGCAATAATAATGTTTGTTTATTGTAAAACACTGGTTATTGTTAATTCATTAAGACACTTGTTATATCTCATTAACTTCCCAGCACATGACTTTAATAATATAACTATAAACTGTAACATGGGTCATTTCATTAAGACAACAGAACTCTACCTGTAAACATAAAACCATAGGAAAGATGAATTAACCCTGCCATGAACTTAATTTTGACCAAACAGCTCATACAGCTGCCAGTTGCTGCAGTTAGATTACATTTATATGTGTCAGTTTAAATGGAATGTGTTATTTTACCATTAAGCTTACATAATAAATCCCATTGGTTAAAGTGTAATTCTCTCTAGGAATTCACCGACAAGATGTTTAGTTGGTAGTTTATTTTGAAAAGAAGGGAGATGTAACAGTATTGTAGCTCTGCCTACTTCATGTCAGTCAATTCACTGATAAGCCTCTCTGATACCACTGCTGGTCAATCTCAGACAGACTCTCTTACCATATACATCTCGTAGTAAGTACATTAGATAGAGCACATATGTGTTGTTCTTATTTATAACCCAAAGCACCTCTAACATTACAATATTTAAGAAAGTTTAACCATTTTATATAGAAATGGCGGTGTCCCTCTGGTTTTGAAAATTTGAGTAATATTCTTAAAATTATTTAGTATTCTTTTCTGTCATTTCGATAACAGGTCAACATATAGACAGGTGAACATTTCAGAGGAAATGTTTTTTTTGTAACATCCATGCAATGCTACATGTAAAATATCTAAAGTCTTTGACTTGGAACTTTCAGAGAAAATATTTTTTGTCAGGCATTTGTGGTCAAATCACTGCTGATTCAAGAATTTGTCTGAGATCTTGTGGTTAAAAAAAATGCTGTGCATGTACATGATTTATGCCCTTCATCCAGAATAGAAATGAAATCAAGGGTCTGCACACATCCTAGGGTATTTCATATCCTACAACAAAACATTCTTTAAAAAAAATGAATTCTGCACATTTATACATTTGTATATAGATGAAAAAAAATTCTATAATCTATATCAAAATTTTAAGTGTTATAAATATATATGTAAAACACATATTCAAGTTTCGATAAAACTAAAATTGACAGCCTCTGCTGCGTAACCCAGATGGAAAAAAATGGCGTCTTTGTAAAAACTAGCTTATGATAATGTTTGGAAATCGCTGTGTTTGGATGGTCAGCATTTAGTGAATCACTGTGATTATTACAAACTGTTAATAATCAATGCTGGCACAAATCAATCAAATAAACTATTCTTTAAACCACCATTATGTAAGGTTTTTAACAGTTTGTTCTAAGCAAGTAGAAGTTCAGCGATGATCAAATTCAAGCTGGTTATGATATATTGTTTGGTTGTCATTCCTCCACCCCCCCCCCCCCCCCCCCCCCCCCCCTGAAAAAATGGGAGTAAAGAAAAAAACGCGTTATAACGGAATTTGCATTGCATCGGTATGCATAATAATACAAATACAGAAACATTTATTAGATGTAAACAAGTTGGTTTTAAATTTTGATAAAGAACAATATGGCAAATGATATATATGACAACATGAAGTTAAAAAAACAACAAAAAAACTGTCAGATGATGTGAACAAAAAAAATATAAACACATAAACACAAGTCAAAATATATGTTAATCTTGTGTAGCGATCAGAGGTTTATACTATCAATCACAGTTGTTTTACACCGTTGAGCAAGACACTTAATCTACATACCTGGGAGGACAGAGAGAGAGATTTGCATAGCATATTGACTAAAAAATTGAAAAGAAATGATAAACTGTAACAACTTGTAACAACCCCGGACATAGAGATTTATATAAACTGTAAGAGCTTGTTTCACAATCAATGTAAAATAAATAAGTTTAAACCAATTTTAGAAAGTTTGATTATAAGATACAGATATATTAGTATTATATAATTTGGAAATACCACCTCAGATCCGATCTATAATGAACAAAACAACATCCACTTCTCAACAGATAGATCAATACATGAAAATAACAAGGGTAAATTTAAAACCAAAATAAAAATCAGCTATGTATGTAATAGTATACAAACAAAAAGCAACTAGTATCAAAATGCACTTACATATAAAAATAAAAGGTACATGTTATTAAGAAAACAATGTTATTTTTTTTAACAATGAAGAGTCACATTAAGACATGTATTTCTCAAAATGCAACTCAACAAAAGTACAGGCATTAATACATAGAATACAAGACAAGAACATTACCAAAAAAATGCACATAACAAAAATGACACACATACAGTTGTTAACAGCACTGAGCACACATAATAAACTTACAGGTAGTGTCCCTCCACTGACCAGCCTCACAAAAACAACCTTCTGACAAATGGGAGGCTGTTCTTATCATAAGAAATATTTCTATATTTGGTTAGTCACGAGATTATATATCTGAAAGAAGTTGAAATATCTAATTGATTAAAACAACATATGGGTGGTAGTTCACAGAAGTAATTAATTGATTAAAACAACATATGGGTGGTAGTTCACAGAAGTAATTAATTGATTAAAACAACATATGGGTGGTAGTTCATAGAAGTAATTAATTGAATAAATTAAACAGGACAGTTCTAACGAAAATAATGCTATCAGATGTTATTGAGTCAAAATAAAAATGTAAACATCACGCTAGCCCACCCACCCTCCCAGAAAACCTGGTTAAAAAAAGTGAAATGAGTTTTTATGCAACACTGGTAGATTAAGAGACCAACAGGTGTTCCTGACCACCCTCCAAACCTGGTTTCTTATCAAATTATTTAGATTGTTTACTCATTATCTACAAGTTGAAATGATTCTTAAGTTATTTACCCCTCGTCTTGACAGAAAGTTTCACATATATTTTTTTTACCAAGCTGGGCTTGTACCCACAACATCTGAGGAGAGTTGTCACATCAATTGTTTGGACCAGGCTGGGCTTGTACCCACAACCTCTGAGGAGAGTTGTCACATCAATTGTTTGGACCAAGCTGGGCTTGTACCCACAACCTCTGAGGAGAGTTGTCACATCAATTGTTTGGACCAGGCTGAGCTTGTACCCACAACCTCTGAGGAGAGTTGTCACATCAATTGTTTGGACCAAGCTGGGCTTGTACCCACAACCTCTGAGGAGAGTTATCACATCAATTGTTTGGACCAAGCTGGGCTCAAACCCACAACTTCTGGTGATCTTAAAACAGCACATGAGGCTATAAAATAATTCTTAAAAAAACCTTTTAAAGTCAACATATCAACATAAAACTTTTAAAATATAATGTCTTTTTAAAAAATCTTTAAATTCACTTAATAATAGTGTATATCATTACATATACTAAATTTTAATGTCAACAGTACAGTGTGAAACAAAAATACTTTAGCTATTTTGGAAATTACGCAATCTTTTGTTTTATGTACCACTAAAACATTCTATCATGAAATATAAAAAATAATAAATTAATACCAAGCTACAAAATTTACAAAACATACATACTCTTTGAGAGCAAGTCACATAATCAAAAAGGACAATAAATAAATAAACAACTGTCAGAGTAAATATTTTTTCAGAAAATCTTGTACACTTAATTGTGCAATAATTATCACAGTTGGTGAGTTTATTAACAGGTATGTGGTGAACTTATTTTTTACATCACAATGATAACCTTGCCCTGCTCTCATAGACTATGTAATGCTTGTGACATAAAATACTATATTAAATCTATTGTACCATACTTTCGTATATTTTTTGTTCTTTTTTTTTTTTTATTTTTTCCTTATTTATCTTTTATTTGTTTTTTTCATCTGTCTTTTTCTCTCTTTTTTCTTTCATTTTTCTTTTTTTTTTTATTTCTCTTTTGTTTATATTTTTTTCACATTTTTTTCCCATTAATGGTACATGTCTTAAATATTAAATACTGCAATTACAATAATACTACAATTATTTCAATTTAAATGTACATACCTAACAAAGAGTTTAGCAAAATTCAGACACCACCATTAACCATTACAAGTGTTGTTTAGATTGTTTATTCCTATATTTCCTTTTTTGGGTCAAAATTCAATCCCAATGTTGTGTAAGGTCTCTCCACACACTTGTATTGTATAACAACTACACAGAATATTGTCAGACTACTCTACCTCAACCTTTTTGTCGCGTTAATATCTATGAAGCTGCTAGTAGTTCCTCTTCAATATCTTATTCCACACTAGATGTAACTGTCACATCCAGTCTGCAGGCAGAATGGCAATCCATGATGTCACATAAATTCATCTCTTGGAGAATTCCAGAAAAACTGGGTAGAACTTGAAACAGTGTTGTATCTGCTCTGCATATGGGTTACTTCCAATAGTTGTCTTGTAAGAAGTGAGTGTTGTTTCTGGTCGATACAAGTATTATTCCAGACTGTTCCTTTAAATCTGAAACAAGAAACCACAATCTGTATGGACTATTTGATAAAAAAATGTCAAGCAAAATAACAGTATTTTTACAGGTTAATCTCCAACAAGATACACAGTGCTGCAGATCTATCATGTATGGACTATCTGACATATACAAAAAGAGTCCCATGGTCCTTAACGGTCACCTGATTATCCTTGATGGCATAAAACTATATATGAATCTATTTTCCAACTTTTGTCAATAAAACATAAGTATTAACCATCATGTCAGCAACAACAAATCACACCAAAAATCATTCAAATAAGTCTATTCAGTCTATCTATCTAGCTGCTTTGATAGATAAAAAACAAGAAATGGCACTGTTAAGTGTCGCATGCCCCCCAAATGATCTGTGAAAAATAACAATTTATGTTATAATAGGTAGCGATGTATCCATGAATATCAAGAGTAATAGATTGATGTTTCAGACCAGACATGCAATTTCATGTTGTTATTTTTTTTTTACATTAAAGCATGACCTTGACTTTTGTGTAACCTTGACATCTGATTAATGGTCTTGATATTTCAACAGTTAAATGCAGGAGAAACATTATCATGATATGCTGATCACTTGTGTCAAGCCATTTCAAAATCCCTAAATGTAAGTTATAGATCAGTTATTGATCAATTGATAAATTGAGCCAAGTGTTTTTGAAATCCATCCATGTATGATAAAGTTAAAGAACAGACTTGAAATCTCAAACAGATTCCAAGTGTTGTCATACATACTCAAAGTGTGACCTTGACCTTTGAGTCTAGGTCTTACTTATGAAATGTCGTCATGTCATCTTGATAAATTGAGCAAAGTTAAAGACAAAATCACAGACCAGACACGCAATATCAAACAAATTGAAAGTGTGACCTTGACCTATAAGGAAAGTTTCTGGGTCTTACATGCGACACTTAATTATGTCATGTTGATCAACTGAGCCTAGTGTTTTTAAAATTTATCCATAGATGATTAAGTTACAGACTGGACAAAAACACAGACTGAAAATGTTGTCAAACAAACTCAAAGTGTGACCTTGACCTTTGCCATACGCATGTGGGTCTTACACGAGACATGTTTTTATGTCATGCTGATGAATTGAGCCAAGTGTTTTTGAAATTTATCCAAAGGCGACAGTTTCAGACCGGTCACGAATTCTCAATCAGACTGAAAGTGTCATCAAACAAAGTTAAATTGTGACCTTGACCTTTGAAATGGGATTCCGGGTGTAATGTATGACACATCGTCATGTTATGTTGATCATTTGTAGCTAGTATAAACAAAATCAATCAATGCATGACAAAGTTACAGGCCAGACACGAAATCTCAAACTGACTGAAAGTGTTGTCAAACAAACTCAAAGTGTGACCTTGACCTTTGAGGTATGGGTATGGGTCTTACTTGCGACAGGTCTTCGTGTTATGTTAATCATTTCTAGCAAGTATTTTTAAAATCCATCTATGCATGACAAAGTTACACGTTGGACAGGAAATCTCACAGATTCAGTCTTGTCAAACAAACTCAAATTGTGACATTGACCTTTGAGGTACAACTGTGGGTCTTACTCGTGACATGTCGTCATGTTTTGTTGATCATTTCTAGCAAGTATCATTAAAATACATCTATGCATGACAAAGTTACAGGCCGGACACAAAGACTCACACAAACTCAGTGTTGTCGAACAAACTCAAATTGTGACCTTGACCTTTGAGGTATAGGTGTGGGTCTTACTCGCGGCATGTTGTCATGTTATGTTGATCATTTGTAGCAAATATCATTAAAATTCATCTATGCATGACAAAGTTACAGGCCGGACACAAAATCTCACACAAACTCAAAGAGTTTCTAACAAACTCAAATTGTGACCTTGATCTTCGAGGTACGGGTGTGGGTCTTACTCGCGACACGTGGTCATGTTATGTTGATCATTTGTAGCAATTATCAAAAAATCCATCTATGCATGACAAAGTTACAGGCCTGAAACCAAATACCAATCGGAAGGACGGACGGACAGATGGATAGATGCTGTGATTACTAATGCCACCCAAAAAATTTGGGTGGGGGCATAAAAACATCTATAGATAGATTCTATTTGAAAATAATTTTATCAGATTTCTTCTATTTAAACTTTGAAGTATACAACCATAATCATTTAACAAAATATAACATTATCACCGACTTGTATTAACACTGACCAATCTCAAATCAAATTTTTATGCATGTCGAGTATTGCTGATCGAGACTTGTGGATGATGCCTTTGTAAATGTGTAGTTAAATTTGCCAAGCCACCTGCACATTTCAGTTCTCTGGCAAAATCTACATGCATCCACATTTGCTAATATTTCTTTGTTGATTTTCTTCTGAGCCAGACCCAAATGTGTCCAATTCAAAGCTTTACTCTTCAAGTTTTTTATATGTTCTTTGCCTATCTCAAACATGTTTGTTGGTAATGAATCAGCGAAAGGTGTAAAAATTTATGTGACACAGTCTTATGCACATGGGTACTGGTTACCAAATTTACCTCAAGTCAAATCGGTAAAATATTTTGAACAGGAAACCAGCAAGCACTATGCTATAGCCTCGTTTTGAACTCGGAAACTCCATAAAATTATCTAAAATAACTGACATCATTCAGCTCAAATATTTCCATTGACGGATTATTTTGAACAGTTTACAGAATTCACCAAGCATATTGGTAAAGTGATTCTGTATTGCAGTGTCAGTATACCAGTAATACTGCGCACCACTATCTAAATGTAAAATAGATAAATTATTATTTTACAGGTATTTAAATACATTTCCAAGGGAAATTGGAAAGTTGTGGTATTTAAAAAAATATTTTCTATTTAAAAATCCCCTTTCCAAAATAAGACATCCCAAGGATTATTGGATTGAATATTTAGTATTGTTATTGTAGGTTAGCTCATGATCATTCAACTTAACAGGTCTCTTCTGGGCCCCGCCAGGCAACAGTCTCCGTGATGATTGATATGCGACATTGTGTCTCATTATCATTTGTCTCTCACCACTGATTCAAGTGAGAAAGTTATCAGTTACTTGCAGAGATTGGGTGTGCTGGAGTACTGGTTAATCCAAGGAATTATTGCAGAGATCCAGATAATTTTTTAAACCGATGAGTAATTACTCATCAAAATCAGAGAAAATGAGTATTCTTGAGTTTTTCAGGAAAGTAATGAGTAATGCGCATATGATATACAACCAAACCTGTGTTAAGTTGCAGCATACAGTGGGGATGTACTATAATGGCCCTTTAGAGCATGTGGTTGCTGAAAACAGACCAAGTTTGGCTGTAAACATAAAACTAACATGTTTGGCTGCTTAACACAAGAGGCTTCGTAACAGAGTTAATTGCAAACTCCTGTTAAACTGCTACTATATTTTGTGTTTAGCTGTTCAAATGGACACTGAACTTTCCATTTTGCCTTTTATCTTATATCAATCATTTTACTGCTCAATCTTCGGATTTCTTACAGACCTTTGCTGAATAGTTAAATGACAGTTTAGATTTTAAAAAATAAATGGTATACCAATGCTGTAGAAAAATAGGAACAAGACATTGTACAGTGGCATAAATATATTGACTTATTAGTACACAAAATTAGCAAGTTATTTGCTGCTTATTCGTTCTTGGCATGTCATAACTGACCAAAATGCAATCAGAATAAGTACAAAAATATAGTTTAGCATACACACTGCACAATATATAAGTCATTTAATGCCGAATGTGACATTAATTTTTTATGAACATGGCCACAGGGCCATGAACTTTTCAATTGTTACTTAAATTTCTCAAATTATGAAATCATTTTTTAATAGCATAATTTGCTTTCAAAATGAATATAATTTTCTAAACGTTATTTTCTTTTTTCCATAACCTTTTAACATCTGTTAAAGAAAAAAAAACGGCGCCGGAAAGACCATTAAGGGCGCTGTATAAACATAGATTGGCCGATGTTTACACTGGTATAGAAAGTTGCGTATGCGCGTCTCAATACCTTACAAAATAAAATAGGACATTGAAAATAAAAAGCTTCTCAGAGAATATCGTCTGTACATTTTAACAATAAAATAACATGACTTTTTAAACAAAGTTTCATGATTTCCACATTTCATCTTAATATACCAACAACCTAAAACCAGGTATATATTAGTGATATTGTTGCAGCGTGTGTTTTTCAAAAATGTTTTCTTCAAAATACAAAAAAAAAATTGTCATGGCGTGACAGTCATTTATGATTTACTCCGATGAGTGAGTGCATATTATATAAAAATAACCTCAATATGTTGTTGAATAGGATTTTCAACCAACGATATACCTAAAATATTGAAACAGCTCTGGGAATTAGAGGTATCCTGCCGGAACACCCAGCTTTCCAAAGTTGTTGTCCCGTCAAGAAAAAATCAAGCAACTTAGCGACATTGTTTATTAATTGCATAGACTGGGTTACCATTATAACCGGTAAAATTTATCACTGAAGCGAGTTTTACTGAAACCATTCAGCTATTTATTTACACGGATAAGTTAAAAAATTAGTCCAATGAAGATAGATTTTCAGAGAATGTAAACTTATTTACGCATATAGAAATTGATTTTAGCATAAATTCGTTGCTCTTGCGTAATTGATATGCATGTAAAACAAATGTGGTGCGTATCCACAAATTTTAATGCGTCATATATGCAGATACGCATCTTATCTGAAGCTCTGCAGTGGTTAGGTTAACTGATCATCTGTTAGCCCTTGATGGCATAAAAATGACACTAAATATTCAATCAATCAATCTATTCTAGGATCATGGAAAGTTAATCAGTATTTGAGCACTGCCATCTCGGCAAGTAACTGATAACTTTCCCATTTGAATCCACAGACCGTAATCCATTCAAGTACACCAAACGGACGCAAACGAAATGAATATCAAACGCGTTTTAAACGATATACAAACGGACTAAAAATGCAAACGAAACGATAAACGGATTACGGTCTGTATATCAATCATCACTGAAACTGTGGCCAGACTGGAATTTTAACTCACAACCTTTAGATCTATCATATAAAATAAACAATACAGTTTATTTTACAAAACAAGTAAGAATTCTGCAGTTTATAACAAATACAGTAATTTTTGTACTTCAACTTTTACAGTGTTTAAAAACTCTCTTACTCTCATTATAACATCTTATAAATATTAAGCATATTTTGACACTTTCAAATTTAATATTTAATAATATGTGTTCATTGAAGTTTTAACAACTTGTTTCAAGTAATTGCCCTGTAATAAATGAAAGACATGTCAATGTAAAATTAGCAATGTGACTACTGCCACAAACTGACACACAAGCGAGCTGACCATACATCTCGTAGCTTGTCTTCAGTTTCATAAGTCTTCAGGTGGCAGAGTTACACATTTGCTCAATTATTGACTAATTAGTGACAGTTAATGTCATCAAGGGTTAATAAACAATCTGTTAAACTAACTACTCTTTCCTGGAATACTGAAAGGTAAAAAGTACTCGAGCACACCTATCTGATAACTTTCCCACTTGAATCAGCAGTGAGAGATGAATCACAATGAGACACAATGTCGTATATCAATCATTACGGAGACTGTGGTCAAGCGGTGATTTGCATTTACGACCCCCAGATTGATAGTCAGACTGCTACTGACTGAGCAAACTGGCATGGTAAAAAGTCATGTAAGAATTGCTCATTTGATAAAGAAGTGTTCAGATTTTTTATGTTTTAAATTAAACAAGTTATTTCAAAACAGTTCAATTCATGTCAGAGTGGATTCTGTAAGCATAACTAAAAGGTTCTTTGTTGTTTTGTTTTAAATTGTCTTACACAGAAAAGTAGATTTCATCTACATACAAGTACAAATTAAATTACACTTGCACTAAGTCTCTATCAGATTGTTTTCACTAAGAAACTTAATATATAATACCTGTAAAGTTTACTTCTAAAACTGCCTTGTAGAAATACTTCAAAGTTCCATTATTTACTCCCTGGCCCCTAGGCGTTCATGTTTCAGTTGACACTGTGTATCTGCAACACATTCAGGAAATAAGATTAAATTCCAATGCAAGCACATAAATTACAAAATGATAGATACAAGGCCTATACAAGATTATATTTAAGAAAATTTTATAGTTTCCATGTGAACATCACTGCTACAATAGCCATTTAACAAATCTCTAAAAATAATAGACAGTGAAACTTTATTAACCCACAGTTGACTCAAACAAAGAAACTACTTAAAGGGAGTATATTGACATTCGATGTGGTGTTGTAAATAAATATTACCAACACAGACATATAAATATGTAACTTACGCATCAGGGAATTCAAAGTATACAATTATATTACCACCTTATTATATGCGTCAGTTTTAGAAACTACATCATTTGATTTGTTTACCTTTTCTATTTTGAACAAACTGCCTTTGTTATTCCGATCAACGATTGTGACAAAAATTGTGTACAAGTGCATATTTCAAGATTCATGTAAACACTTACACACAGGCAGTGTCAAACATTTAAAATAATCTACATACTAGTATATAATTAATCTATTATGTGGAGGTACCTAACAAATCTGGGACATAATGCCAAAAACTGAATGGAAACAAGTTAGATAACCAAGCTGCAACGTTTCAACTGTTTTCAATTGTGTGCTGACTACAAAATAAATAGTATTGCATTTCCATTATTAAATTATTGTTTGGCCAGTTACCTGTGTACATGTCGATAAATGTTTACTTTAATGGGCAGGTGCATGTATAGATATTTTCATAAATATTAAGCTATGTTCGGAATGTTTACGGAGACCAATGTAAATACAGCTTCATTGACTGGAACACAGATGACTGGAACACCATATACAACTCAAAAAACTTATCTGGTCCCAATAAAATTCATTGTTTATACAATGGGGGAGGGATCAGAAAGGTTGTACACTTTTGCCATAACTTTTTTATTTATCATTGTATTTAAATAATTCTCAGGGAGCCTTTGCTGCTATATATTTGCAGTAATTTTGCAAAATTTTGATAATTTTCCATTATTACGGTATCTATGGAGACTTGATTTAGTCGGGGCAGTGTTATATACAATGTGTGTTGTATCGTATGCTTGTTTACATCCTTAAAGAAAATTGTGCCAATTATACACATCTCAAAATTACGTCAATATTATGATGTTACGGTATGCCATTTTGTTTGAAGCAAAATGACGTTGGGGCACCTGACCAAGTATTAAAAATAGATGATGACAATATTCGTGGATGTCCCTTAAATCCTCCAATAAAAGAGCAAAAAATACAGTATTAAAAATAATAATTCAGATAAATAATGTGTTATTTTTTAATATTTGAAATATACACATGTAGTTCACTAGATGCACTTTTCTAGATATTTGAAGGCTATTATAAACTGCATTTATTTATCATATTGCGAAATTTTCTTGGCTGGATTGAATAGCTTTGGAGGCTTGACATTGCCATTATTGTATGTTATGACAGTTAGCAATCATTTTAAAAGAAGAGAAAGATACTTAAAATAATGTTTTAAACTAACTCATGCTTCCACACTGCCACAGAGTCGATGGAACAGAAATGATAGTCAATAAATAAAAAGACTAAATACAACATAATAAGTTGGTCACACTGATAGAGACGTAGTCATATCTCCCTGATATTCTCTCACTTCTCCTGATCTAATTCAAACTCTAATACTTGTGATTTACACATGCATAATGTTAAGGGGAACTAACCTTACATAAAAATAAATACATTTAATTATATGTATGTGTATGCAAGATATTACATAATTCACATTATACTGCAAAATTTAAATGTATTGGTAATAAAACTCTTGGCAAGTGAACCTTTGATCAGGGCAAGTTATTTTTCAGCCAGGGAAAGGAGATGTTTTCAACCAACTAGCCCTGGTAGTCAAAAATATTTTTTACGTGGAGAACTGTGGAGACATTGTAATACAAAGAAAATTAATCCTTATTTTTGTCACAAACACACAGAATAATTATTTGCAGGTTGGTAGTGCAGCTGATGGCCACTCCCACTAAAAGTTGCAGATTCGATACCCAGCTCCACCTGATGGCCTCTAAAAAAAAAACACCCAGTGCTGGTTCTACCCAGGAAGTGGACCCGAAGGCAGTTTATATAAGTGCTGAGCTTACTTTGCAATCAAACTAAAATAAATTAGTATAATCAGTTTTTTAACGTTTGCTTTTAAAACATCATACCACATAATATACGTCAAATCTCTGTACGAGGGTAAAATAGCACATGGATGGGCTGTAAGATGAAATTTCTGTACCCTGTAAATGACTTTTAATCTATGTCTGGTATTAAAAGAAAATCGACATACCTGACAATTCTGTACTTTACTTCAACTCAGTTTCAGCAGGACAACATCTCTTTAAACAAGCCATACAGCAGGTCTCTTCTTGTCCTTTCTATATAAACAGCTCCAAGCCAACAGAAATATGTCTGCACACCAAAGCCTAAAATAGAAATAAAACTAACTCATTGTGAAGACAATTTCAATGGCAATCGCATCATGGAAATGATGAATGCATTTTATTACTGTACTTAGGATTTCACCACATATGCAATGCGTGGCAACCAATTTAAGAAAGTTGATTTACATTGATTAAGAAACAAACAACCTTCATCTGGTCAACCTTGAATAGGAATAACTAGACATGACATGACTCAAACTTGTACCTTTATATAAATCCTATTTTAACAAGAGGCCCAAGAGGGCCAGAATCGCTCTACTTGCAACAAATGGACAAATAAACATTTCAGAGGCAATGTTGTTTTTTTTTAAGTTACTCTTCAACAAATATTTTAGGAGAACACCATGCAATGCTACATGCAAAATATCTAAAGTCTAGGCCTTGAAGTTTCAGAGTAAAAAGTTTCACTTAAATTCTGTTTATAACCGTTATTTGTGGTTGAATCACACTGATTCAAGAACTTGTCCATGATCTTGTGGTTACATAACTGCTGTGCGAGTTTGGTTAAGATTCAATGAAAAATGGGGGTGTTATATCATCTACAACATTTTCCCTATATAACTTGATGTAAAACAGTGACCTCTGTGTCGACCCTAAATATGACCCCAGGGACCTGACCTCAACAAACTTTTTAAGGGACCTCCATGCATTGCTGAATATAAAATATCTAAGTTCTAGGTCTTGAATTTTCAGAGAAAATGTTTGTTAAAGTTTCGCTTAAAATGTGCTTATAAACCCCATAGCAGCAGCTTTTGTGGTTAAATAACGCTGGTTCAAAAACTTGTCCATGATTTTGTGATTATATAACTGCTGTGCAAGTTTGGTTAAGATTCAATGAAAAATGAAGGTGCTATCACGTGTACAAGAAAAAGGTTATCGGAAGGACGATGAATGGACAGACGACGACAGACAATTTACCATTACATAAGCCCTGCTGGGCTTTGGCCAAACTTTGAACAAACTTGAAACACCTATTCATAGTGATCAGTTTTACCAAATAAATACAAATTTGGCTGACAGAATTTGGGAAATAAATTTTTATATGTTTAAACTGATAAACTGGGTCAGATTTTCACTGCAAGGATTGAAGAAAACCTAGAAGAATATCATTAGGTCAAAACTTTGTTGTAGTTCCAATGAAGACAATTTTTGAAATTTCAAATGTTATGCTGTACCTTTTGTCTGTTTTAATGTGGTGCCTGTACCTATTGTCTGCCATGTGGTACTTGTACCTTTTGTCTGCCATGTGGTACCTGTACCTTTTGTCTGTTATATGGTGCCTGTACCCCAACAAGTATAATATACATCTCCCTCCAGTAGTAACATCACTGCAAATCATGTCTCTGTGTATAAATCCTTCTCTAGACCAAGACCTGCAACAACTTAAAATAGAAATAAGTAGTTCTTTACTTCATACTCAATGATAATGTGGATACCTATCAAATGACGTGATGCTCCCTATTAACTCTTTGACTAAATTGACAGTATGAACTTTTCTACAACCACTCTCTAAAATGTTGCAAATATTTACACATGATAAATTGAACATATCACCAAACGTGACTCATACCTTCAAAATTGCGCCTTTACAGCAATGTACCAAAGTGTTCATAGAAATGTAGGATCAACAACCTACAATTTTAAAGAGAAGAGCAATAACTCTGCATGGAGTTAAGCCAGCAGCACAGTGACACATGGAGTGGTATTCATCAACCATCCACAAAAATATTCTTACAACTTGAACTCAAGAATGAATATAGAAACAATCACTTTGACACCATTTTTTTTAGGCCAAAATTTGCAAGCATGCAGGAACACCTAATATATATTAGATGACATACATATAAAGCATTATGGTATTTAAATCATTTGATTTTTAGATATTCAAACTGTTTGTTTAAACATGGCTGTAGTGTAGCAGATAAGACTGTTGGCCACTCACAACCGAAGACACAGGTTTAATCCTCAGCTCGATGCAATGCCTCTCAAAAAACAACACCCAGTAATGGCCCTTCCCAGTAAGGGGAGTTGAAAGCGGTTATTACAAGTTTTGAGCTTTCTTCACAATGACACTCAAGACATAGTAAGCCTGGCACAGATCTGTTGACATGAAAAACAAAACTGCAGACATTGTCAAGGCATGAAATGTGTCAAATCTCAAAAGATACTACTTACCAAAGATACCTGTGAATAGAAGAGAAGTTTATGTAAACTGTTCAGGTATTAAACTGTTTGGGCAAACTAAGTACATGTACATGCCATAACCAGTTGTCACCATTCCTAGAAATACCAATGTGGCCAGTGCTCTGAAAAGAGTAAAAGTCCAGAAGCATAAATAAAATCCACAAACAAAAACTAGTCACATATAATATTCATTATTTCTTTCACATAATATGAATGTGTTTATGAAGTTTACCGGTAGTTACCATAACATGAGTAGTTTGTTCTGAAAGAGATAAGAGGCTGAATTTTAACCGATGGACAATGACGACAATGCCAGGAGTCATGACAATAGCTCTTCATTTTTTTCACCAAAAAAGACAAGCCTATAAAATACATTGAACATCAGACAGAATCCACTTATTACTTGCATACAATGTATATATATATAAAAGCAGGTGCAGACGTGGACACATTGGATATTGATACTGTTTTTAAAGCAATGATTTTATTTTTTATATAAAAACCAGTACCTGTTTTACGGCGGAAATCTGCATCTTGCCTACAACACATAAAGTTGTTGGTACTTCTTAACAACTTGTTCCGTATTTTATTTTCCATACTGTTTCTGTGGTTTGCTGCATAACAACAAATTCTGCATCTTTACCTACTGCAAATAAAGTTGTTGATACTTCTTAACAATTCGCTCTATATTTTATTTTCCATATGGTTTCTGTGGTTTGCTGCATAACAACAAAATCTTCATCTTGCCTTCAGACTTAACTCCCACCTTTGTCCAAGATCTGTAATATGAAAAATTTAAAATCAGCATGACAGTTTAAGGCAGTTATAAGTTCAGACAATATTGTCTATAAGATCCATATATACTGGCCACAACTGGAAACATAATACTGTGAGCCCATGATCATGCTAATATAACAGCTATTTCAAATTCATGGAAGAGTTACACACATAGGAAAGAGGAAACATATTTTATATCTAATATTCTGCTGGATTATAAGAGATAAGGAGTGCAATCATTTATATTGCAAGTTTAATTTTGTTTGATTTAATTTGAGTACAATATTTAAGAATTAAATGGAAACTATGATTGTATTATATATACTCATTAGTATCTCTCTTTTTTTGTTCTATGAAAATGCTTTGATGTTGGTAACAGTCTCTTTTACATGGATATTGTTTGTGAATGTTTACAGAAACAATTTTACTCAAGGAGCAAAGGGACTTGATAAATCATTCACAAATATCAAGATAACAATTTAAAGATTTCTGTAACAACAATTTTCTTGAAATTTACCGGCTTAAATCTTAGCTCGTCAATATGAATATGAGAATACCTTGATGATAAAATAAAATACATATCTTAAGAATCGAAGAAAATTCAGTGTTTTTATTATATTTGTGTTGGTTCCACTATACAATTATTAGTGTTTAAAGTCAAAGTGATCAAAATGGGGGCTGAGAATTAATATATATAATGCATGTATATATGCATGCATCCAAAGGTTTTATCAAATTTATAATACAATATCTGCTGTATACATGCTGGCAGAAGTATTGACATACTGAACAGTTTTTAACCTATATTGGATTATATGGGACATTTATGTCACATATACAGTGATTTATTTACAAATTCCAATGTACGAGTCCCAGGACTCGCTGGACTACAAATCTGTGAGTCCAAAAAATGAAAGTGTGAGTCCCATTTTTCGAGACATTTTAACTAAATCATTATAATTTCAAATGATGCAACATTGTGAAAATGAAGATACTTCACCATTGCACTGTGTGAACCTTTAGCTGTGCACCATTTAAACAACCACAAATGAGAATTAAACAACAGTAAACATTGACTAGAACAGTTAAAACATTAAAAAAAAAAAAACACTTGTGCAGCTTAGTCTTTCAAAAAAACCAGACAGTGTTTGTTGATTTGGTTCAAATAACATTACACACTGTATCTCCTTTATTGACAGTGGCGTAGCTAACCCTAAAATGATGTGCAAACCCATAGGGTTCTATAAGGGTTGGGGGAGGTGTCTGGGGGACATGCCCCTCTCCCCATCAGAAATTCAGGATGCATCTCCTGCATTCTGATGACATTTCCAGGAGATATGATGCATTCTCAAAAAAATATGCAAGCCCGGGCATTGTTGCGTAAAGGCAGCTACGCTGCTGATTGAAATGTTTATCATAATTATAACACCGTTTCGATTTAGTGAAAGTATTCAAGGTCAGCAAACAGCTTGCATATTTACAACTCGCAACGGTAACAGAGACCGTCTGATGACATTGATTATGCTACACGCGTGCGCATCATTGTTTAGAAAGCGGTGCAGTAGTAACCCTATGCTCTTGAAATTCATCCGATTATCCACGCCCACTAGTGTTTACAAAGAAGTGTGCGAGAAACACAATGTGTCAGGAATTAAATGTCTGTATTTGAGATAATTGGGACGTATCGGATGCGATTTTTCTGCGTCCAGCGGATGCACATATTTCAGAATTGTGCGTCTGTCGCAAGATTTGTGCATATAGGACGCAGGGGTAAATAAAACACTGCATATATGTGGTTGTCATATAAATGCATGTGCCTTATAATGGGCATTCTTATATGTTGATCGCATATATGTCTGAAGACTTATAAGGGACATATATGACACATTTTTATAACCCATATATATATTGTTTATAAGGGTCCTTAATATCTCATTTGCATTTAAAATCCATATATTGGACATATATGAAATCTAGTATAAAGGATATATAAGGCACATATATAACTTTCTCATATATGTCACATATACAAAATTTCTGTAAGGGAAATAATAATATATGAAAAAATATTTACCAAGAAAAGAAGACCACCATAAATCCAACCTTCCAATTTTGAAGTGTAGCACATTTATATCTAACCTTAGATACTTCAAGAAGGGTTATTAACACCTGTTTTCACACCATCATACATTATACTGAACACTTATCACAGGTGAGATCAATAAAGTAAATTATCAACAAGGTGTTCTTGTAAATTAATCTTTTCCCTTGAGGTATCTCACCAGCACACTGTCCAAATGTGATTTGGCCAGTGTAACTGTATAATTGATTACTTATTTGAACAATATATTATTATATATACACCAATAAGACATTAATATTACATAACAAAAACACTTTTGGGCAAAGCATGGGCAGATCCAGAATTTCAATCTGAAGGAATCATATTCGGTCACAAAATATTTAAAAAACACAGTATCTGGCATCAGGGGGGTTAAAATAAATACACATATAAGATATCGTTACCATATTTAAATTAATATATTATTTTGAATCTGCAAAAACATGACAAAAATAATATTGGGATCAGATTTACTTATTGAAAAGAATTCCCCATTCTAATACTTATATAGTTTTGATAAATTTTCTCTCAACATTATTCCTGAAAATTATACATCTGCATGATGCAAGAAAGCAAATAGTTTGTATGAATATTTATAATCATTTTTATACCATCAAGGGTTAATAGAAAATCAGTTAACCTAACCACTCTTTCCTAAGAGCATGGAAGGTTAACCAGTACTCAAGCACACCCATATCTCCACAAGTAACTGATAACTGTCCCACTTGAATCAGCGGTGAGAGATGAATGACAATGAGAGGCGATGTTGTATATCAATAAACACATAGACTGAATTAAAAGTCAGACTTGTTACTGACTAAGCTAACCGGGCCCAGTAAGAATAAATCTAGATGCAGACAGCAGTCATTTCATTATTTCTGTTTTTAAAAGGGGCGTACCTGTGGTTAAAAGTGTACATGCATCCTCAAAGCTTCATACATGTAAGTTATGATCCAATTCTTGGCATTTATAGTACAAATAATAAAATTTTATATAACGGATAAAACTGCAGCATGATCTAGTGGTAGAGCAACCGCCTTTCATGCGGAAGGTCATTGGTGCAATCCCTGGCAGGGTCATACCAAAGACTTGACCAATGGTACAAGAAGCTTCCTTGGCATTTTGAGGAGATTTCTAGGTCTGGTTGGCCCAGTGTCAGTAAAATATGACTGGATGGGGTATGTTGGAATGATACTCAGAATAATGTCTCAAGTAGACATTGTTGTGATATAACTAAAAAATTGCTGAAAGCGACACTTAACACCAAACAACAAATATAAATTTACCGGTAAACACAATAAAGCGCACAATTATTGGTTTGGTGTGAATAAATAAGTGACTTAGCATCTATATGACTAACTCCAAAAAGTTTTTAAACAATATTCTTGGTTTGAAAAGTGTAAAAGAATTTTTTGAGAATTGAATAAATATTTCAAGGTTTAATCTTTAACAGTTTTTGAGAATGGATTGACATGTCTCTCAATATATTAAACTACATACATACTCAGTAAATCTTCCTGAAAATCATGGGACCTGCACTCAGGTGTGCTGCTACCATCAGTCCAAGCTAGCTGTTTATGTTTAATATCATAAAGGGTTGTTCAATAAAGCAAGGACTTACAGATGTAAGGTAACTGAAATATTAGTTCTCGAATAAAATTGCAATTTATGAAGGATGGTGTATGTGTGTGGAGGGGTGGGGGTAAACTCCAGTATACATGACATTGTGTGTGTTGGTGGATCCATTTTGGATTGACTGAATATTTAGTATTATTTTTATGCCATCGAGGGCTAAAAGACGATTTGTTTCTTGGCATTCTTGAAGGTTAACCAGTACTTGAGCTATGTGTGGTGTCCTTGAGCAAGACACCTTTTCCGCATAAGCTTAGTACTGGCTAAACCCAGGGAGACTTCAACATGATTTGTCTAATTTGTAAGAACTTGTTTCAAAATCGAAGTGCTATAAACTATAAACTAACTAAACTCGAGGACACCCCATCTCCACAAGTAATTGATTACTTTCCCACTTTATTCATAGGTGAGAGATGAATGATAATGAGATGCATTGTTGTATATCAATCATCACAGAGACTGTGGCCAGGTGGGTATTCAAACTCACAATCCAAGGATTGAAAGTCAGACGCACTACCGGCTGAGCTAACTGGACCCAGTTTGGGGATCAACTACATATGGTATGTAACTGATGACACAAATTAATATCCCTGCTATAAGCTTTTGATAAAACGACAAAGGTAAAGTTTATACTATATATGAGTGAGTGAGTGAGTGAGTGAGTGAGTGAGTGAGTGAGTGAGTGAGTGAGTGAGTGAGTGAGTGAGTGAGTGAGTGAGTGAGTGAGTGAGTGAGTGAGTGAGTGAGTGAGTGAGTGAGTGAGTGAGTGAGTGAGTGAGTGAGTGAGTGAGTGAGTGAGTGAGTGAGTGAGTGAGTGAGTGAGTGAGTGAGTGAGTGAGTGAGTGAGTGAGTGAGTGAGTGAGTGAGTGGAGTGAGTGAGTGAGTGAGTGAGTGAGTGAGTGAGTGAGTGAGTGAGTGAGTGAGTGAGTGAGTGAGTGAGTGAGTGAGTGAGTGAGTGAGTGAGTGAGTGAGTGAGTGAGTGAGTGAGTGAGTGAGTGAGTGAGTGAGTGAGTGAGTGAGTGAGTGAGTGAGTGAGTGAGTGAGTGAGTGAGTGAGGCAATTTTTATAGCCATTAATCGGTCATATTCCCAATTTTTTTCCCAATTGAGTGGTAAAAATTCCCAATTGAAAGCTTCAATAATTGTAAATTGAAACTTGCCATAATTCTTTGATAAAATAAACAAAGTTTTCCCCATATTGAATTGAGTATGACATTGATTCTTTGATTAAATGGTCAGAGAATATTTAATGCAAATGTTTTCCCAATGTTAATGAAAACACCGCTAAAATTCCCAATTCCAAGGATATTGGTCATCTTCCCAAAATTGTGGAAAAAAACACTGCAAGGCAAGGCCAGGCAAAGCAGTGCAAGGCAAGTGAAAAAAAAATAAATGAACACTTTTTGATGTCAAATAAATCTGAGCTATTCCAAGTTGGCACTTAAGACTGTGGGCCAATTAGTCTGATAGTGGAATATACACAGACTCAAAATGAAAACTTTACACTTTATATGTTTGAATATTTCTTATGTTAATTAACATACATGTTCGAAAACGTGTTATACATGGCTATCAGGATTTATTTGCAAATAATCATGATGCATTTTTTTTTTAAATTTCTAAAGTATTTATGGGTTCCTTACTTTACACGTGTGCAACATCCTGTTTTTCACTTAATGTTTTACACTGACAAGTACTCATTTGTTGCTTAGCACAGATAAAAAAAATCATTTTTTTTTAAAAAACACTTTTATTTAATAGCAATGCCACATCTTTCTGAAATTGAGGGAAACAAGGCTACTGGTATGCTCCGGAGTGGGTCATTGGTAAATACCCTTGTCATGTCATTTTGGTTGTTCCAGATAGACTAGTCGTATTCTTGCGAACTGGTACAATACAATGTTACGTACTGATCGCGCTATTACAATGAATTAGGGTTGTGTATAATATTGCCATACAATAGTTACCATGATACGGGTAGGCCGATACGCAATACAATACATTACACTGCTTAACATAAGAAAACAATCTTACTTTTGCTTTACAGTTTTCATTTACATATGAAATACACTGTAAGCATTGAGATATAAAGAGTTTCATATTGTGTTGGTAGCGAGGCACAGTTTATAGTTTGTTTTTCATTTGTTTGCAATTTCCTTTTATATTCATATGCAAATTAAAATTAAAGTTTGAATGTCAAATGGAGTTTTATTACCGCAATATAGAATTCATATACACATACTGAAATGTGAAGTCAGAGCTCTACCAGAGACTAGAACAGATACTAGCTCTACCTACCGTAATGTTTATAAATAAGTTACTGCAGAACAGTTTATTGTTTGTTTTTATTTTTTCCAACTTTCTTCAGCTTTTTAATTTTAAAATGCAAATTGAAATTAAAGTTTGAATGTCAAACAGGATTTTATTTACTTAAATTTAGTATTTGTACACACACAATTATTGAACATCTGAAATGCGGAAATCAGGCTTCTATATCTAGAACCAATATAGGAGCTCTACATACAGAGCCTGCCCTGATTGGCAGAATCATCAATCCCTTGCTGATGTAAGGGTACCTTATCATATATGAACAAATTTGACAGAAATGTTATTGAGAGGAAGATTTATGTTAAATCCCAATTTAACCATATTGCACCCCCCTCCACCCCATATTTACACAAAAGGACTAAAAAAGATAATTTTCCATTTTCACATAGTACTTCCTATGTAAAACTCAAAGTTCCCTTACAGGACTTCTTTACATCCCAGTGCCCTTTGACCGGTACAAACTTAGAGCTCTTAATCATAGGGAGAAGTTATTATATCAAATATGAACAAATTTGACTGACCAGTTGTTGAGAATAAGATTTTCGAAAATATTCAATTTTAACCATTTTGTGACCCCAGCTGGCCCCTTTTGGAAAGTCAATCCTTCTTATTGAACAAAATCTTATTTAATATGACTAGAAGATGAATCAGAACTCAAACTAAATACAAAAAAAAAAAGAATTTTCCGTTTTCCCATTGAATTTCTATATAAAACTCAAAGTCCCCTTACAGGGCCCCTATCAATACAAACTCCTTGATTTACCCATACTCAATGGGATAATCTATATCAAATATGAACAAATTTGACTAACTGGTTGTTGAGAAGATTTTTGAAAATGTTCTATTTTAACCCTTTTTTTGACCCACCCTTGCCCTTAATGAAAGTAATTTCACTTATTAAACCAATCTTATTTTCTAGCCTAGAACTAAAATTGAATAATAATTTTGCCCAAATGGATGAAATATTGAGAATTGTCCGATTTCCCATAGTATCCCTATGTAAAATGCTAAGTCCCCTTACAGGGCCCCTATAAATATTAGTCCCTTAATTCTTATTTTCCTATAAACCACTACACATAGAGATAATGAATAAATGAACCATTTTTGGCTGAACGGTTCTTAAAGCAACACATCCACATTTGAACTTTTAAAAAAAAAAAATTAATTGAGTTATGAGCACATTTCCCATACAAACATATGATCAATTAGCTGTATATGAGCATATAAACACAATCCGGAACAAAATGATGCACAAATTATAATGCGTGACTAACACTTTAAAAAACAAGCGTGTAACTCACCCGAGTCAAAAAAAAATTGTCAAAATGACTTTCAAGGCAGGTAAAGTACACTACGCACTAAAACGTGAAGTGTTTTAATACGACTCCCATAATTCAATTTGAACCAAGTTGGAATCCTCGGCAATTTAAAAATAATTTATAAAGCGTTTGTCACGCTTTATAATTTGGACATCTTTTTTTATAATTCTAAAGCGTTCTGGATAGTGTTTGTTAGCACATATACAGCTCACTGACCATATATTTATGTATGGGAAATGTGCTCACAACTCAATTGAAAAAAGTTTTAAAAAAGTTTAAACGTGGATGTGTTGCTTTAAGAATGATTTTTGTAATTTCCAATTTTTACCCTTTTTGGGCCCCTCCTGATTCCTTACCAGTTTCACCAATCTGAACCTCCTTGACTGAAACAACTCTTTTATAGGCAAAATCATTTCCATTTAAAAAAAAAAAATGTTTATTATAATGACAAGTGTCCCCTAATTGAACCCTCAGGACGGGGTCATTTTTAATCAATCAATCAATTTATTCAGCAATCGGCAAATTTTACCTTTGGCAATTTACAAAGTTTTATAAAGAAATATGGCAAAGACAATACATATTGTAATAAACATAAAAACAAACATTACTCAAATAACAACACATCACATACATTTACATTAATCTTGCGAAACAATCATAATTTTTCTTATTACAAGAGCTTTCTGAATAAATTTTGAAATATTTAACAACATTTTTTCCTTGTTGTTTGGTGTTTAGCGTCACTTCCAACAATTTTTCAGTTATATTGCAACGGTGTCTATCTGAGACAATATTCTGAGTGCTGTCACACTGGAGTATCATGCAGTAGACACATTGTATGATAACCCACCCAGTCACATTATCTTGACACCGAGCCGAACAGACCTAGAACTCTCCTATAAATGCTGAGCATCAAGGAAGAAAGCTTCTAGTACCATTTTTAAAGCCTCTGGTATGATCCGGTCGAGGATCGAACCCATGACCTTCTGCATGCGAGGCAGACGCTCTACCACTAAAACACGCTGCAGTCCCTTTTTCATTCTTAGATGACATGATATCTGTAAATTTATTGAGTGTAATGGCCAAGCTATATGGCCTAAGTATTTAGTACGAACATCGTTGTATTTAGTACAACATAGCAAGAGATATTCCGACTCAATAACTTCTGGTTGAAAAGTTTACATAACTTATAAGGTTGATCAATACCATTATATCGTCCAGTCTCAATTTCATGGGGACACCATCTGAACAAATCTAATAAAACGTTATCGTTACTACATAAATATTTTTAAAATCTGTTGAAGATCATGAGAAGATTTTTTAAATTTTGTAATATTTTAAGTATTAAATGGCCATTCTGAATTTCAGATCGAAAAATAATCTTCTGTATAGTCTCGTATGCAATAGCAACATCCATTTGAAGTTTGAATTTATTTGGCCTAGTGCCCTTGAGGTTCTGGTTAAGAATAGTATCACTGCCAATCTCTGCAGAGGGGTAGGAATCCTCCAAATGGGTGTTATCTTATTTTTTTCATTTTTTGTCATGTTCACTATTGTGGTTAAATTATCAACCCCTGTGTGGTTTCAGGGAGCCATATGAGTGATGGCAAGAATAGGACCACTGTGGCTTATACATGTCTTAAGAAGTGACAAATTGAGTAATACGATAGAATTTGCTGAAACTCTGCAGTTCTGCAGGTATCAAGGTTCTAGGTTCATTCTGCATATTCATTTTTTGATGTGTTTTTTTTTAATCTGTATGTTAATTTGCTGTTTTTTGTACATGTAGAGTGAACCTGGAATCTTCCTTTCTGTTGGCATTGAATAACCTATAATGTGTTGGTACGCCGTAAAACCCTATTCATTCATTCATTCATTCATTATTTGGCATGGTGGTTTTAGAGAAAGTGCTGCTAACAGACGACAGATGACGTACAACGTACCATCGCATAAGCCCTTCTGGCCTTTGGCCAGTAGAGCTAAAAACGGCACTTTGTCTTTTTTCAAAACATGGGATGGCTGATTTACACAGAAACATAATAAAGCCATAAAGCTTCGATGATAACTTTTTTTTGAACTCTGAATATATACATTTACCAGTAAAAGAAAAACTTTTGAAGTCGATTAAGTTTTCATTTTGGGTCAGTGTATGTGAATTTATTTACTCATCAGCTGTCACATGATTCTGTTTTCTGCGGATCTACTCTTTCACCCCACCCCCTCCACAAAATCCCACATTTTATTAAAATCCACTATATTTCTACACAGGAGCTTTGGAAGTGGATAATAACGTTTGATGGGGATGCGGTCCTCTCGCGTATATAAAGCGTCATCTCCCAGCAAACGTTATTATCCACTCCCCAAGTTCCTGTGTATTTCTACTGGAAAAACGTGTGCCAGTTCAGATTTTGTGTTTTTGACCTGTGCAAATTAGTGTGTGTGTTTTTGAGATCTAAAACGTAAAATCTTCGTATATTTATGGTTCTAATAAGATATCTACATGATTTATGCAGAGATATTGATGTAAATAAACTCACCATAAAGGCCTGTGAGACTTCGAAATATGGTGGTTATTTTTTTAATCAAAATGTCTGCCAGCCACTGGTACTCTGTCGTATTCGTGATAACTTGAAACTTGGGGAAGGGCCCAATGGATGTAGAGAACCAGTCCAAATCATTGTAGAGTCACGTGCTCTGTTCGCTCGTTGATCTTGTGTGTGGCACAAGGTGTGATTTTTTTTACATTTAACCTTAAAGACGTCAACACTAACACTTCTCTGAGTTTAATTTCGGGGCCACCACAGGGGTCACTATTTAAAGGGAATTTGTCAGGATTTTTCAAAATTGGCTATAAACATTCTCCCCACACACCCCAATTAAATCATGCCTATTATACTCACTGACCCCGTATAACCAAAATGTTGTATAATTTAACATGCCAAGATAATATTTCCTGACTTGCAATGGACTACACACGTAAGACTAGAAAAGATTTCTCACTTAAACTTGCAACACGTTTTGTGACCTGTTATATGAGTCAAGTGATTTCATTTTCATTCCATTTAATCTGTTATATGTTACATGCAGGTTCATACGTTAAAGTTGTTTTATCTTAGAAACAATCCAAATGACGACACGATAGTCGTCTAGTAGTAGTGCTGTCTATTTTAGATAGAGGATTTCGTTTCATGTTTAACGCTTTAATTTAAATACTTAATAGCGATTTTGTCACATATTGGCAGATTTTACAACTAAGCCATTCGGATTTTATTTATTAATGATAATGAGATGTATTTTATCCATTTTAAAGATAATTTTATTTTTAAGACATTAATGTCTTTTTTTATGATACACTCCCTTTAACATCAACTTAGTCTGTACTACAAAGAAAATGTTGTAGCCGCAATAGCACTCCCGCCATTTTCCGGTGAACCGTGTTCAAAAATGCACAGCAGTTATGTAAGCATAATGTCTCGGACAAATAGTTGAACCAGTTTGATTTGGCCACAAGAATGTCCCTTCCGCAGGCTTTTGAGCACATTTTAACCGAAACTTAAATAACACATTTTCTCTGACAGTTTTATGTCAAGACCTTAACTATTTCATATTTAGCATTGCATGGCGGTCCACAAAGGATTTGTTAAAATCCCTTAGTTCACTTTTAAACCGCTACATGGTCTCTATTTTGCATAAAGTTATATATATAAAGTTATAATTGAATCTTAACCAAACTTGCACAGCAGTTATATAACCACAATGTTTTAACCATGCAGTACTTGAACCAGCCTGGTCTGACCACACATGCCGCCTTGCTACATGACTCATTAGGACATTTTAAGAGAGTCTTAAAAAGTTACGTTCTTTGAAAGTTCAAAATTTATATGAAGTATTGTCTGGTGTGTTTTTTTGAAAGTTTGTGGAAGCCTGTGGATGAAATCTAAGGCCACCACACGGGTCATCTTCAGTGGTTTGAAAGCACAGTTTAAGGGAACTTACAAAAACAGGTTTCCTCTGAAAAATAATGTTCACCTGTTCATCTGTTGCAAGTAGAGCGATTCAGGTCCTCTTGTTTAACCCAAAGACATATAAACAATTAATCAAATCACTGTTTAATCATAGATGGTTCCCCCAACAAATGTTTTAGTACTGAAATACTAGCACTTAATTATTCAAAACGTTGTGTTTGTAACCCATACATACGAGGTGTGTTTGTAACCCATAAATACGAGGTGTATTAAAATTATGTGGACTGGTGTAATTATAATTTTCACCATTTAATATTTAGAATTTGACGATTGCACAAATGAATTTTACTTTTTATGGCAATGTATTTTTTATTCATGTGCTAATATACACACATATATTATTAACTGTAAATGATTATATTTGTTTTGTTGCTGTTGCTTATTTTGTTGTTGTAACATATGTAGTAATATTCACTTTCTTGATTAATTTTGTACATACATTTGTATTTATATATATATTTTTTTTTAATCAAAGAGACTTTCAAAGGTTTGCTAAAAATGATATATATTTATATGTTGTTATCATATTTCATGTACAATCAATTTGCTTGCAATGCTTAAAATGTTTTTGTTTTGTTTTACTATTGTATTTTGTAAATAACATGTAAATGTACCATAAGAGAGTCCCAAGGAAGATTTCAAACTAGTTGGGCTACCCTCTTTAAATAAAGACTTCCATTCTATATTAAATGTTGAAAAAAATGCATTTTTTTTCTTAATTTCTTAAAACTGTAAAGTTGCATGCAGTTACTCTTGGCATATTATTATACGGAGCGGGAGATATAAGCAAGGACTTGTATATAAAGCCTGATATAGTATGGTAACATACGGAGCGGGATATATAAGCAAGGACTTGTATATAAAGCCTGATATAGTATGGCAACATACGGAGCGGGATATATAAGCGAGGACTTGTATATAAAGCCTGATATAGTATGGTAACATACGGAGCGGGATATATAAGCGAGGACTTGTATATAAAGCCTGATATAGTATGGTAACATACTGATTTGATGCGTCAACTATTTCGAGTCGGCTCGAGTTTAACCACTCGTGTTATTTATTGATGAAGTCTTTAAGTACATATAGCATTTATTTCTGGTACAAGTGTGCTTCATCAGGAAAACGTCACCCTCCTGTATGTCTCTCAGACTGTATGTATCTACTTATGTTTATCAAGGATTTATAAAGAGAAGATTGAGATGTTACGAACGCACGCGTATTCACGCAAATTCTCGCAAAATCTCGTTTTCAAACTTACTTTCATCTCAGAAAAAACAAACCAAAATTCATTCTTTGTACAATTGTTGAAGTATCACAAAATACTGCAACTAAAAAATCAAGGAAAGTAGATCTACCTGACATTTTACTTCAAACGGCAATATTCTAAAGTCATGCTCTATATAAGTCATTGTGTTTATAAAGTAAAATGCGGTATTTCTCCCGAGTTCCAACAATGGTTCTTTGATGCCACTTTTATAATTTAAAATTAAGAAATAAATATTTCTTTTTCACCAGAATTAGTACGATTCCAAGGTGGAATCACCGAAATATAGATAAAGGGAAGTAACTGAAGTAATAACGGGCTAAAATAGTAAGAGTTGTTTACCTTTTGATACATAGTCGTAGTTTTACTATCCTTCCGAGTTTGTTTTCTTCTATATAAGAAAAGGGGTACTTCAGAGAGGGTTTTCACCCTCAGTGTGCAGGTACTTCAGAGAGGGTTTTTACCCTCAGTATGCAGGTACTTCAGAACGGGTTATCACCCTCAGTGTGCAGGTACTTCAGAGAGGGTCATTTACACCCTCATTCATTGTGCAGGTACTTCAGAGAGGGTTATCATCCTCAGTGTGCAGGTACTTCAGAGAGGGTAATCACCTTCAGTGTTTATCACCCTCAGTGTGCAGGTACTTCAGTGAGGGTTATTTACACCCTCATTCATTGTGCAGGTACTTCAGAGAGGGTTATCATCCTCAGTGTGCAGGTACTTCAGAGAGAGTTATTCACACCCTCATTCATTGTGCAGGTACTTCAGAGAGGGTTATCATCCTCAGTGTGCAGGTACTTCAGAGAGAGTTATCATCCTCAGTGTGCAGGTACTTCAGAGAGGGTTATTCACACCCTCATTCATTGTGCAGGTACTTCAGAGAGGGTAATCATCCTCAGTGTGCAGGTACTTCAGAGAGGGTTATTCACACCCTCATTCATTGTGCAGGTACTTCAGAGAGGGTTATCATCCTCAGTGTGCAGGTACTTCAGAGAGGGTTATTTATACCCTCATTCATTGTGCAGGTACTCCAGAGAGGGTTATCATCCTCAGTTTGCAGGTACTTCGGAGAGGGTTATCACCCTCAGTGTGCAGGTACTTCAGAGAGGGTTATCATCCTCAGTGTGCAGGTACTTCAGAGATGGTTATTACCCTCAGTGTGCAGGTACTTCAGAGAGGGTTATCATCCTCAGTGTGCAGTTACATCAGAGAGGGTTATCATCCGCAGTGTGCAGGTACTTCAGAGAGAGTTATCACCCACAGTGTGCAGATACTTCAGAGAGGGTTATCATCCTCAGTGTGCAGGTACTTCAGAGAGGGTTATCATCCTCAGTGTGCAGGTACATCAGTTCAGAGAGGGTTATCATCCTCAGTGTGCAGGTACTTCAGAGAGAGTTATCACCATCCGTGTGCAGGTACTTCAGAGAGGGTTATTTACATCCTCATTCATTGTGCAGGTACTTCAGAGAGGGTTCTCATCCTCAGTGTGCAGGTACTTCAGAGAGGGTTATTCACATCCTCATTCATTGTGCAGGGTTATTCACACCCTCATTCATTGTGCAGGTACTTCAGAGAGGGTTATCATCCTCAGTGTGCAGGTACTTCAGAGAGGGTTATTCACACCCTCATTCATTGTGCAGGTACTTCAGAGAGGGTTATCATCCTCAGTGTGCAGGTACTTCAGAGAGGGTTATTTATACCCTCATTCATTGTGCAGGTAGTTCAGAGCGGGTTATCATCTTCAGTGTGCAGGTACTTCGGAGCGGGTTATTCACACCCTCAGTGTGCAGGTACTTCAGAGATGGTTAGCATCCTCAGTGTGCAGGTACTTCAGAGAGGGTTATCACCCTCAGTGTGCAGGTACTTCAGAGAGGGTTATCATCCTCAGTGTGCAGGTACTTCAGAGAGGGTTATCACCCACAGTGTGCAGGTACTTCAGAGAGGGTTATCACCCACAATGTGCAGATACTTCAGAGAGGGTTATCATCCTCATTCATTGTGCAGGTACTTCAGAGAGGGTTATCATCCTCAGTGTGTAGGTACTTCAGAGAGGGTTATCACCCACAGTGTGCAGGTACTTCAGAGAGGGTTATCATCCTCAGTGTGTAGGTACTTGAGAGAGGGTTTTCACCCTCAGTTAACGTACTTCTGTCTTTCCGTCATTAAAGCCCAAGTCCTTACCGAGTCCCTGAGTGGTGTAGCTGGAGTCCCTGTATGTAGCTTGAGTCCCGCCGTAGGGTTTGAACTTTGAACAAGGTTAAGGTCATTCAGGGGATTTACCTTGGATCATAAAACTGATATATAAGTTACAGGTCCGGAGGAAATTGCTGAAATATTAACCAAAGAAAAGTGACCATGAGGGTCATGCGATCCCATTTATTCGGCCTTAGCCGATTGTATGTTTATGGGATCTAAGGCCAAAAGTAGTATTTATGGAGATTGTAAAGATTTTCCAATAACTTGGGTTTTTCGATTCCTAAACCCAGAACAATGTGTACTACATTATTGTCTGTGGTTACAGGAACCTAAATTGTTGGTATAACTGGTTAGGTCATATTTCTAATTAGAATACACCACATGTGCTTACAACGAAGCCATATTTAAGAATTTAAAAAAAAGGAAACAACACCTCACCCTTATAATAATATCAACATAAAAAAATGACAGTAGCGTTAGTTGTAATACTCTGAAACAGGTTTAAGATATATGAAAGTTTGTGTGCAGGCACTGAATATTTTTATTGATCGTTCAAAAGCTTATTTTCAAAAGCATTTTGTATTACAATATATTGTTGTTGTCACCGTGCATTCTATCGGGGATAATTTAACTGATTGTTACGGCCGCGATGTGGTAACCCTTAGTGTAACAAAAACCCTTTGTGTTACTATAGGGGCCATAACCGCAACCATTAGTGTAACAAAATCAATTCTCTACAATTTACCACAACGATGCAGAAGGGAATTTATAGAAATACTACATTTATATATAGCGGTGCTGAACCACGCATGTCAAATAATGTAGAGCAGACCAAGGACTTATATATGTATATAGAAGGATAGGAAACTTGCATCTCTCTATTAAATTCTATTAAATGTTGATAAAAAAGCATCGGAAGAATTAGTTTAAACTTATTCATTTTACTTCGATTGTGAAACAAGTTCTTAAAACTTAGATAAAACATGCTCGAAGTCCTCCTGGGTATAACCAGTACTAAGCATATGGGGATAAAGTGTCTTGCTCAAGGACACCACACATCGCCGTAGCAGAGGATCGAACCCACGACCTTCATGGGCTCGGTGCTCTACCACTGGACCACGCGTTCCATTAATAGTTTGGCAAATTAGTCATTCAAATTTAACAGGAAACAGATTTCTTTTACAAAAAATGTAAGTTGTATGTCACCTTATATGCTTTATAATGTTAAATAAATGATTTATTCGGACATGTACAAAAATATGCACGAGACCGAATCAGGAGAAAACCTCTTGACAACACATTTTACAAAATATTGAAACTAAATCGTGGCCAACCAGTAATAAAAATATTCGTACACGGTACCACATAGCCCGATTTTCGAAAAGAGATCTATTAATAGAAATATAAGACAAAAAGTAAATCATACTCACGTGTGTGCAAATAAAAATACTCGTTAGCTCCACCGCGGATGTGTCGATAGCTCATTTTCTCTCACCACTTGTTAGTGGTGGAGCTGGTGTTTAGTACCCGTGAATTTATAGAAAATATTTTTTTTTTCATTTCTTTGGAAACCTTGTATTATTTTATAGTTCTTTATTTACTGATGTATTAAAAAAGAATGTGTTATCGCAGCTACATTTTCTACAGAAACTATGCACGTTATACGGATGATGCATGTCTAGTTTGTTTTACACGTGTTCATATCTGTCCATGTTGTAACCCCGTTGTAACTTGTTTCCTATCATGAAAAGTTTGCCATTTACTTATAGAAGGATGGTGGTTCTACTCAGTCATTCTGAGGTCTTCTTCCACCAGTAAAACTTGATATGCAATATATAACCTGAAATGTGCTGAAAATGGCGTTAAACCTCATTAAAAAAAAATAATAATAATAAAAAATAAAATCATGAATAGTACATGTATATCTTATTTTAGAACTATATACAGTTTAACTTCGCCTCGTGCACTGTGATTTTATAATTTATAGTTTACTTATATTGCTGTTATATCAATTAATATCACAATGTACTTGTAAGCTGTTGTATTATCATTTGAGATTTTAGTGAGAAGTTTTGTTAAGTACAAAATATTTATTTTATATAATTTATGATATACAATATAACCTCCATAACCGTCACCATGGGAACCACACATATATATAACTTTCAACCATGTCAGATTTATTTTAAAGCCGGTGTATTATTATTAAAGATTTAGTGAAAAGTTTTGTTTATCTAAAATCTAAAATGACCTAAAGTTATGGTCGATATCGTGCACCATAGTTATTACATTGTACACTCTTTAATGCAGCGTACTTAAACCGGAAGTTAGGGGTCAAGAGTACGATCCTCTATTTTAGTTAAATATGTGCATAGTGTCTCAGTTTCAATGTAAATTTTTGATACGGTCACATTCCGGGATTTCATTGATGCAGCATATTTTAATTAATGCAATATACATGTATAGGTGAAATCGCAATTTTTAGGTGAAATTACCATATGTCCCGGGAAGAACATACGATTAATGCAAAGATCTATGTTTTTTTTAAAAAAAAAAACGTCACTGCAAAAACTTTCTGATGACTTATATGGATATGTTTTAACAATCTAGGTTAAACTTTTTTTAAGTTTGCCATTTTGGTATTAGTATTTTATACAACAACTATAAGACTTTATATTGTATTCGTATTTTCCAATATTTCATTGTGTATATGTATATTTTTAAATCTTTTGTCATTTCTACAAAACCTCCTGTTCTGATGTTCGACTTGCATTATTCATAATGTCATATATATTTTACAGAGAAGTATATTATATAATAATGAATAAACGTTATATCGATTATTTTATTCTGTTTTTCTTTGTGAAATCCAGTATTACGTCACCATTACGTAGTCTTAACTATATAAGGACCTGTCAGCTGTTTTGTAGAGATGGTCAATTCCGTCTTTCACCAAGCCAAAGTCATAACGTGGTGAATAGACGGGTCACTATACAATGTATTATAGCAATGAAAGAATACCATACGAAAAACATCGCAGAAATGGCACCCCGTATGTATACAATGTATTATAGAGGCCCTCCCAGGGGGTTCCCTGTTCTCTGGATTTCTTAAAGTAATGCCTATTGTTCCCCAGATCTCCAAAAGTAATTGCCAAAGTTCCCAAAAATTATTTTGTCCATGTTCACCAGATCTCTAAAAGTATTTCCACTGTTCCCCAGATCTACAAAAGTTTTAAACATAGTTCCCTGAAAGAACCAAAAAGTGTTTCCTTAAGTAAAACGTCTACTATAATCTTCTCTATTCTTATTTACACATCATCATAATAAGCAAAATCCATGAACTGTCTTCTTTTCCTTGTTTAAAATATCTATGGTCTATGGCTTAAACTTTCAGAGAATAGGTGTTTTTTTAAGTTTCCTTAAAAATGTGCTTGTAAGCCCTGTGGCAGGGAGCATTTATGATTCAATCACGCCTGTTCAAGAACTTCAAGAGTGTGTGATTATACAAATGCTGTGCGAGTTTGGATAAGATTCTTTGAAAAATATGGGGGATGCTATAGCTTCTACAAGAAAAAGGGTAACGGATGGACGACGGACAATTTACCACGACATAAGCCCTGCTGGCCTTTGGCAAGTAGAGCCAAAGAAGATATCGATGGAAGGACAGAAGAGACAAAAAAGTTGAACAGCTGAACGGTTAATTTACAAAAGGCAATAAATACACATAAATAATTGACTTTATTATGTAAACACGATCTAATAAAAAAAGTAGGTGCCGGGTGGGATTGAACACCAGTCCTAACGATCCGAATTCTACGAAATTAACCACTTCACTATTCTGCCTTTAATCATCAGTACTGTATATATATCTTCATACTGATATTTATTGGAGTCGTTTTTCTTATTTCTTATTTTTAAAAATGGGCTTAAAAAGAGAAAATGATCACACACAAAACTTTAAGCGTAAAATTCTTCATTTCTTTAAATTTAAAAAAGAAAAAAAATAATCTCCCAAATCAAGCCCTTTCTTTTGATACCATAATCACAAAAATATGTTGTTTGATTCTGCAGGATGTGCGTTTCCAAAATTTAGAAAACGCCACGTGTTCTTATAGTAAAGCACCGAACCGGTGATCGGAGGGTCGTGGGTATTTCAATCTTCCGTCACGACTATGTGTGGTGTCCTTGAGCAAGACACTTTTTTCCACATATGTTTAGTACTGGTTATACCCAGGAAGACTTCGAGCGGGATTTGTCCAAGTCGTAAAAACTTGTTTCAAAATCGGAGTAAAATAAATAAGTTCAAACTAAACTAGAAAAATCCAAAATGTACCACCTGAAATTTAGAAAAGTGCCTCCAGTTGCCTATTTTTTTTTACTTTTTTTTTCATTAGGGTCAATATCCCTAAATTTCTAAAATTAGGACTTTGATCCTTGGATCTCTGAAAGTAATGGCCAGTGTTCCCCAGATCTTTGAAATAAATGACCATGTTCTCCAGATCTCCAAAACTCCCGGGAGGGCCTCATTATAGCAATGAAAGAATACCACAGGAAAAACATTGCATAAATGGCGCTCCGTATGTACACAATGTTTTATAGCAATGAAAGAAACCACACGAAATACATTGCATAAATGGCGCCCCGTATGTACGCTATTAGTGTTATAAAGCAATGAAAAGCACCACACGAAAACATTGCATAAACGACAGACCGTATGTACGCAATGTATTATAGCAATGAAAAAAATACCACAGGAAAACATCGCATAATTGACGCCCCGCATGTACATAATGTATTACAGCAATGAGAAGTATCACACGAAAAACATCGCATACATGGCGCCCCGTATATAAGCTATTAGTATTATATAGCAATGAAAAGTACCACACGAAAACATTGCATAAACGACAGACTGTATGTACGCAATCTATTATAGCAATGAAAAATACCACAAGAAAAACATCGCATAAATGGCGCCCCGTATGTATGCAATGTATTATAGCAATGGAAAATATCACAGGAAAAACATCGCATAAACGGCACACCGTATGTACACAATGTATTACAGAAATGAGAAGTACCACACGAAAAACAATGCATAAACGACACACCGTATGTACGCAATGTATTCTAGCAATGAACTCTTCTTTCAAATAACCGGTCGGGCAAAAGTGTTCGTGCTTGAAACAAATAATCCATATGAGTAGAGGTACAAATCAAGGAGGTTGGATTTATAGGGGCTGCAATAGGGGGAAAAGAGTTTTAAATTCTCATTTTCTCAAGCATTTATGAAAAGCTATTTGAATTTGAGATCTGAAGCATCATCTGGTCATAGCAAATAAGATTTCGTCCAACAAAGCGGATTGGATTGCATTTCCCCGAAAGGGTAAACAATTAGAAGTTTCAGAATATCGTCAACTACCGGACAGTCAAATATATTGATATTCATTATAAACGATACTTTTGTGTTGTGGGTTGAAGTTTGACCGAGTAACGCGTTGTTGAATCGTATTTTAAAAAAAAATAGCCATTATGAACCTTTTGCCACACTGCAAGGGGTTTTCCCAATACCTATGTCTAGTGTGACCTTCACAATAGTGATGTCTGTTTAAAAAAATGGCACCAAGTTGAAAGTTTGTGTATTACCCGGCGATCATTACTCTCGGTACTTTGTTTTAGCCTGTGTAGTATTATTTTACAGTACGGCGGCGATACCACAATAACAATTACAATACTGACCAATCAAATATCACTATTAAAAGGTATGTTCCTTTTAAAAAGCGTGCACGCCAGATCATGTAACACACACGGTCGATTTCCACTCTTACAAAATATTGGAAGGAGAAGGTTAACGTTAATTGTTGATAATTAGTCAGTGCTCATCTTCAGGTAATACCGTTTTATTGTTTGAACATTTAATATTGCATTTGTAATTTAAATTTGTAAGTTTGCAACAATATGAACATGTATGTTATATTTGTATATTTTGACAATTATGCGTGAATTGCCGCGGATATCCCTGTATATGTGGTATATGTAAATTGCTAAATCAACACACATCATTTAGATTTCAAAGGTATATCCGTGCATCTGTCGCCCTGATAATTTATTTTATATTTAGTTTTAACGAACGCAATTAGGTCACTTGGTAAAGCTAACGTTAACGAATGTAAAACAATCTGGCTTCTGTTTCATCAAAATTTTACTTAAATTCTTAAAAACTTAAGTTTTGACTGGTTATTTAATTGTTGTATATAAGCTTATTTGCATCAGTACTGGTTTCCCATATTGGCGATGTCCCCAGAAGTCAAGAGTGTTAGTCTTTTTAGGTTTGTGTGAGAGAGTGACAGATACAGATAGCAACTCATCCTAAGTTTCTTCTGATTCTTTAGCGTGCTCGTTGTATAGCACCATCACACGAGCCCTCTATTTAAAGTCCCATCCGAATGACTGTTAGTACTTTTAGTTAGCCAGCTCCGGGAATCGAACCCGCAACACTGACTGACTTTATGGGACTGACTGGTCACCTTTACTAGAACTAGTCATGATCACCTGGCTGCTTATCCTTGTTTTAAGTATATACTGGTGAATCAAGAGCCAAAATATTTGAAACCGCTATACAAATGTTTATAATCAGACCAGTTGGTACTACTATTTTTAACGAAATCATACAATCAGATCACTTATAGTGTTACTTCAACTTTTAACGAATGCGTACAATAAGAACATTTAGTACTGCACAGTTCGTACTGCAATTTTTCAGGAATGCTTACAAACATACCAGTTGGTAATGTAGTTTTCAGGAATGCTAAAAACAGACCAGTTGGTACTGCAATTTTTCACGAATGCTTACAAGCAGGCCAGCTGGTACTGTACTTTTAAACGAATGCTTACAATCGGACCAGTTGTACTGCCATTTTTTCACGAATGCTTACAATCAGACCAGTTGGTAATGTAGTTTTCACGAACACTTATAATCAGATCAGTAACTATTGTAATACAATTTTTCACGAATGCTTACAGTCAGACCAGTTGTAATACAAATTTTCACGAATGCTTACAGTCAGACTAGCTGTACTGCCATTTTTCACGAATGCTTTCAATCAGACCAGTTGTACTGCCATTTTTCACGAATGTTTACAATCAGACCAGTTGTACTTCAATTTTCACGAATACTTACAGTCAGACTATTTGTAATTTGCATTTTTTTTTTCACGAATGCCTACAATCAGTTCATTTGGTACTGACATGTTTAATGCTACTGTAGTTTCGGTAATTAGACTTTGTAATCGAGGACGTGCGGACCAATGCTACACGTTTTTCATATTAAACCTTTTTTAAATAACTGCACAAAATCCACCCTCCATGTTGATATGTTGATTCGTCGCTGGCTTATTGCGATTTCTCGCAACCGTAAACCCCTGGTGTCACAATGCTATCGTATTCTTCCGTCCCGGTTTTGTCAACATAAGATATAACTTCTCTTCATCTGACAGTCGTGTGGTGTCAATATCACCGTGTCCAAACGTTTCCGGAGGAGGCGGTGGAGGTAACGTTGGATGACGGTGGGGTAACGTTGAATGGCGGTGGGATTCGCGATCAGCGGTAAGAAAACTATATTTTTTAACTATTGTTGATAATATTTGGAAAAACTGAGTCGAGCAAGATGATGTCGTGTCATTTCTGATCACTCGACAGCAAACGAATCTGTGTAGAATGTAGCCGTTTTCTTGATCATTCGGGAATTACGAGGAATTTTCTGTGTAACCATTGGCACGCGTGTTTTAAAAGTGCGAAAACTGTCTTATTACCGAACAAAATTGATATATCATTTTCTTTTATAAGCAACACCCTCCACACGGTTTTATGGTGAAAATCCGCGTAACGATGGAGGAGGTGGTGGAGCTGTTTGAAAGTTGCGTAACGCTGGGCGATGGTGGATTTACTTAAAGCCATTTTTTGTTGTTTTCGATACAAACACGTATCTGCTCGATCGCCAATATATTGTAAAAACTATTACAATATGTTGCGACTTTGGAATGGGCTCATATAATGCAAATCAAATTAAAAATTGCCATACATGCTTATATCACACGAGACATATCGATTTTATCAAAACATCAACATGGAAGGTTCTTAATATGTTATGTATGTATGTATTGAGATCAATTTTGGGAATATCACAGTGCTTTGTCTTTAATTCTATTGTGAAAAATAGAAAGGAAATGAAATATGTGTTTTAATTAAACGGCGAATTAAAAGCAGCATGCATTTTTCCCGAGCGCAGGTCACGAATAGGTGCCATGGTCGTTACGTACTATCCTTCCGGGGCCGTAATGTGTAACTTAATGTCATATATATATGTTCATAAAATTGGGGCATAGATTAAGAAACTGTGTGGTAAATGTTCAAAATAGCAACCCCCCCAAAAAAATTTTGGGGTGGCAAATAGTAATCGCAGCGTCCGTCCGTCCGTCCTTCCTTCCGTCCGGTATTTCGTTTCCGGCCTGTATCTTTGTCATGCATAGATGGATTTTGTTGATACTTGGTACAAATGATCAACATAACATGACGACGTGTCGTGAGTAAGAAACACCAGTACCTCAAAGGTCAAGGTCACCATTTGAGTTTGATTGAAAACACTTTGAGTCTGTGTGAGATTTCGTGTCCGGCCTGTAACTTTGTCATGCATAGATGGATTTTATTAATACTTGCTACAAATGATCAACATAACATGACGACGTGTCGCAAGTAAGACTCACACCCGTAACTCAAAGGTCAAGGTCACAATTTGAGTTTGTTTGACAACACTTCCGAGTTTGTGAGATTTCGTGTCCGGCCTGTAACTTTGTCATGCATATATGGATTTAATGAATACTTACTACAAATGATCAACATACCATGACGACCAGTCGCGAGTAAGACCCACACCTGTACCTCAATGGTCAAGGTCACAATTTGAGATTGTTTAACAACACGTTGAGTCTGTGAGTTTTTGTGTCCGGCCTGTAACTTTGTCATGCATAGATGGATTTTAATGATACTTGCTACAATTGATCAACATAAAATGACGACGTGTCGCGAGTAATACCCACATCCGTATCCAAAGGTCAATATCACAATTTGAGTTTGACAACACTTTGAGTCGGTGTGAGATTTCGTGTCCGGCCTGTAACTTTGTCATACATAGATGGATTTTATAAATACTTATTGTAAATGATAAACATAACATGACGACGTGTTGCACTTAATACCCAAACTCCCACTTCAAAGGTCAAGGTCACAATTTAACTTTGTTTGACAACACTTTCAGTCATTTTGACATTTCTTGTCCAGTCTGTCATCTATGGATAAATTTTAAAAACACTTGGCTCAGTTGATCAACATGACATAATTAGGTGTCGCATGTAAGACCCGGAACCTTTCCTCAAAGATCAAGGTAACACTTTCAATTTGTTTGATACTGTGTGTCTGGTCTGTGACTTTGCCTTTAACTTGGCTCAATTATCAAGATGACATGACGACGTGTCATAAGTAAGACCTAGACCCATAACTCAAAGGTCAAGGTCACACTTTTAGTATATATGACAACACTTTGAATCTGTTTGAGATTTCAAGTCCGTCCTTTAACTTTATCACACATGGATAGATTTTAAAAAACGCTTGGCTCAATTTATCAACAATTGATCTGTAACTTTGTCTTACATTTAGGAATTTTAAAATAGCTTGACACAAATGATGAGCATGTCATCATGATGTTTCAGCAGCATTTAACTGTTAAAATACCCAGACCAGTACATCAGATGTCAAGGTCAAGGTTACACAAAGGTCAAGGTCACGCTTTAATGAAAAAAAAACAACATGAAATTGCATGTATAGTCTGAAACATCAGTCCATTACTCTTTATATTCATGGATACATAGCTACCTATTATAACATTAGTACATGTATATTGATATTTTTCAACGACCATTTTGGGGAGCATGCGACACTAACCAGTGACATTTCTTGTTTCTGTATTGTATGTACATGACATGAAAATACCACAGTACATAATTTCACTCGTGGTTTTGGAAAAGGGCAAATTTCTTGTAAATACATGTAGTTAAAAGACTGAAAATCATCAATGACAAAATGTTTCTAACTGTGTGATAAAATAAAAGTCACGACCATTGTGTATTTTTAAAGATGTTTTACTCATTGTTCCAAAACTTGCAAGCCAGCACTAGCTTTATAAAATAAATAACTTATTTTATTAAACTATTAAGATGTGTATCGCAATGATAGGAGGTTATTATTTTCATAGGAGTACAGATTGATTTATGTGTAGACATGGAGAAATATCAAGTTTTCAAGTTTTATTCAGCAACTAGGCCCGGCCCATAAAGGCACCAATCATATACAGCAATAGATTAACAAACATGAAATGAACTACATGTATATAATACAAACAGTGACAGAAGCACATTGACTAGTTATAAACATTAATATCAAACTCAAGGAACTGACTAGTATGTATTGACTAGATATCAAACATTAAACAAATGAAGTTACATATAACTAATGTTATATCAGTATTATAATTTTGTAATTGAAAACACAAATAATATAATATAAGGCAGGTGAAATTTTTACCTAAGAACTTGCATTATTTTCTTTAGAAAAAAATGCTCTTTATCAGAAAGTCTGTATCACTACCATGTGTCCCTTTTACAGCAATATATTTTATAAAGTTAGCTCCCCTTTTGTATAAATAATATAAAATGGTTTTGTTGATTAAGGGGATGTGATTGCCTATTGATTTCGTATTTTATACTACTGAAGTTTTCGCAATAAAATGGAAAAAGGACTGTCTTTGTTTGCTGATTTTTTTCTCTCCAAAGTCCAGAATAAACCTCACCAATCTTTTTATAATATTTAAAATTCAATGCTAAGCCTTTTAGACTGGAGTATTTTTTATACGTCTTTCCTGTGATGTTGTCTGACTCGAGATGGTGCTGACGACGCAGATATTGTCTCAAATCGAATCATCCTTTTGGCTTTTTTGCGTGCTTGGTTGTCAAATGCGTGATTTCTGAAAAGATAAATTTGACAGATAATATGAAATGTTCATTGCATGATTGTTTCATCTTCGCTTTACTCCGTTAATCAACAGTATTTTAGTTAAGTACTGCGGACTGTGGATCTAACTATGTCCTTGGTTTAATGTACTATGAACCAGAGGTGTGAGAAAATTACATAGAGTATTGGGTCCAATGATGTTAGAATATGTGGCCAAACTGGTATTCGGACTTACCACGTATTCTGAACCTTATCATATGCGCTTTCTCGATTCGACAACGCATTGAGAAAGGTTAGTGCAGCAGATCAACAGTTGTATAGTGAGTTAAATAATGTGATCATCTAATCTTAAAAGCATATCTTGATTTTCAAACAATATTTAGTATTTATCTAAGAAACTGACAATTTTTCGTGTCGAAATGTGAAAAATCCAAATTTTTTTCGAAACATCCGTTTTACTGTATCGAACTTATCGAAGTCATGAATAACCGGTTATGGCACACCAGATCAGTCTGGAGAAAGAGAATAATTATTAAAGTAAATTGACACTTTTTCAGGTCTTTCATGGGAATCAGCAGCTATAAGTTTAAAAATGAAAACCTTATCACTATAGGGCGGTCGGTTATTTCACCTCGCTCGTCCTGTGCACTGCATTGATCATTTTCGTGGACTGAATATACAGCGCTTGTCCTTGATGTTCGCATAAAAAATCCCCTGTGAATAATACAAACATACTTTAACAAAAGAAAAGGAAGTAAATATTTTGTATCGTAATTGGACAATAATAATTTAAATTAGTAAAATTATACTCAACAGGAATATCATGACTTGTGTCCTGATTCAATACTTTTCTGTAGACCGTATAATGAGTCCAATATAAAGAAGACAAACTTATCAAGGGGAATGACTGGTACTAACTCACATCAAAAGCCTCCTAGGTAAGCTGTCCTTAGAGTGTTAGTTATTTTATACTTATTAAAATCTATATGTCTATTATACAAACATAATGGCAATTATCAGTTTGATTTTCTTTACAGTACATACATACACCATAGTAACATTTTTTTAAATATATTTACAACAGAGTAACAACCGAAAAGTTGACCGCTTGCATGAGAAGCCTTCAAAAAGTGCTTATAGTAAATCCACCATTCTCCAGCGTTACGCAACTTTCAAACAGCTCCACCAGCTCCTCCATCGTTACGCTGATTTTTCACCATAAAACCTTCATTAAATCAATTTAACACTAGTAAAAGACCGAATGGGGTAAAATATAATGTTGAAGAGGGTGTTGCTTATAAAAGAAAATGATATATCAAATTATATACGGTAACAAAACAGTTTTCGCACTTTTAAAACACTCGTGCCAATGTTTACACAGAAAATTCCTTGTATTTCCCGAATGATCAAGAAAACGGCTACAGTCTGCACAGATTCGGTTGCTGTCGAGTGATCAGAAATGATACGACATCATCTTGCTCGACTCAGATTTTCCAAAAATTATCAACAATAGTTAAAAAAGATAGTTTTCTTACCGCTGATCGCGAATCCCACCGCCATCCAACGTTACCTCCACCGCCTCCTACGGAAACGTTTGGACATGGTGAATATGCTAATGTAGGTCAAGCTCATATATATATCTATCTATCTATACAAGTAGAGCGTACTCGGCAATGACTACGGTGCACGGGTCACACGTATTGCCTCGGAGCAACCATACTTGGCTGCACAGGTTACACGTTTACAGGCGTTTACGTATACACATTATGTTATATAGAGTCTCTGCTTGAGATAGTATTTAAAATTCCATGACATCTAAGTGTCATGTCACAGACACATGGTAGGATTTTTGATAGAAACGAAAATTTAGTTCTTGGATGGAAGCCGAAAATGCGCATCTTACTATCAATCCAAGGGTCGGACGTTCAAATCTCCGCCCAGCCACAGTCTCCGTGATGGTTGAGATACGACATTGCGTCGGATTGTCATTCTATCACCGATGATTTATATGAAAAAAATTATCAGGTACTTGTGGAGATGGGCGTGCTTGAGTATTGGCAAACCTTCCCGAATCTTAGGGAAGAGTTGTAAGGTTAATTAACCGTTTATTAGTCCTCGATGGTATAAAATGGCGCAAACAAACAAACCAAATAAAATCGCAAGCTGGCATAAAAACTCAACATTAGCTCCTTTGTATTGTTTTTAAACTTTTGTTTTCGTTTTGATAATACAGTTACTTTGTTACCAGACAAAGATGGCGACATCTGCAGCCCTTCGTGGTTTCTCGGCTTCTACGGATAAGAATGTACTTCAACACTACATTGGCTTGGACCAACCCGGCGACCGGGTGATGGCGGAGTATATCTGGATTGACGGTACCGGCGAAGGATTACGGACAAAGTGCAGAACACTGGATGCCGAACCAAAGCATGCTAGCGGTAACGGCTCGAGCCTGTTGTATATTTCCTCCTTATGGGATAAACTCTAGAGTACACCCGTCTCCACAAGTAACTGATAACTGCCACACTTGAATCAGCGGTGAGAGACGAATAACAGTGAGACGTATGTCGTATATCAATCATCACAGAGACTGTGACCGGGTGGGGATTCGAACTCACGATCACCGGATTGATAGTCAGACGTGCTACCGACTGAGCTAACCGGTCCCGGATCCTGTAAAGGTGAAATTGGTAATCTGGTTTAAATCCGTGTTTTCGAATACTGGTTAATCCCAGGAAACAGTGGTTAGGTTAACTGATCGTCTGTTAGCCTTCAGTGGCATAAAATGATGCTAAATATTCAATCAATCAATCAATCAATTCTTTAAGATATTTTATTATCATTCACTACAAATTAAATTTTGAAATTTCTTTACTGCCAAATTATTTGCTGTTATATAGAAACGTTTTCATCGAATACTCTCTAATGTAGCAAATTTGACAATGTCTGAACTTATTTCACAGTCACTTCCAACAATGTAAATTAAGATGGATAATTTAGATATCATAGCAAGATTTAAAACACAATTATAATGACTTTATTTCGATCGTTTCATAAACAGAGTGCCCCATCTGGAACTATGATGGCTCCAGCACGTACCAGGCGGAGGGTTCCAACTCCGACATGTACCTCCACCCCTGTGCCATATTTAACGATCCGTTCAGAAGAGGGAAGAACAAGCTGGTGCTGTGTGAGGTGTATAAATATAACAAGGAGCCAGCAGGTACGCCCCGTCCCAAATCCTTATGATATCTACGCCCGTCCCCAGTCCATATAATGTCTACGCCCCGTCCCCAGTCCATATCATGTCTACGCCTCGTCCCCAGTCCATATCATGTCCACGCCCCTCCCCAGTCCATATATCTACGCCCCGTCCCCAGTCCATATCATGTCTACGGCCCGTCCCCAGCCCATATCATGTCCACGCCCCTCCCCAGTCCATATATCTACGCCCCCTTCCCAGTCCATATCATGTCTACGCCCCTCCCCAGTCCATATCATGTCTACGCCTCGTCCCCAGTCCATATCATGTCCACGCCCCTCCCCAGTCCATATCATGTCTACGCCCCTCCCCAGTCCATATCATGTCCACGCCTCGTCCCCAGTCCATATCATGTCTACGCCTCGTCCCCAGTCCATATCATGTCCACGCCCCTCCCCAGTCCATATCATGTCTACGCCCCTCCCCAGTCCATATCATGTCTACGCCCCGTCCCCAGTCCATATCATGTCCACGCCCCTCCCCAGTCCATATATCTACGCCCCCTCCCCAGTCCATATCATGTCTACGCCCCTCCCCAGTCCATATCATGTCCACGCCCCTCCCCAGTCCATATATCTACGCCCCGTCCCCAGTCCATATCATGTCTACGCCCCGTCCCCAGTCCATATCATGTCCACGCCCCTCCCCAGTCCATATATCTACGCCCCCTCCCCAGTCCATATCATGTCTACGCCCCTCCCCAGTCCATATCATGTCCACGCCCCTCCCCAGTCCATATCATGTCCACGCCCCTCCCCAGTCCATATCATGTCCACGCCCCTCCCCAGTCCATATCATGTCTACGCCCCTCCCCAGTCCATATCATGTCTACGCCCCTCCCCAGTCCATATCATGTCTACGCCCCGTCCCCAGTCCATATCATGTCTACGCCCGTCCCCAGTCCATATCATGTCTACGCCATGTCCCCAGTCTATTTCATGTCTACGCATCGCCCGCCGTCCATATCATGTCTACGCCCCGTCCCCAGTCTATTTCATGTCTACGCCCCCGTCCCCAGTCCATACCAGGTCTACACCCCGTTCCCTAATCATATCATGTTTACGCCCTGTCTACAGTCCATATCTTACATACGCCCCGTCCCCAGTCCATAGCATGTCTACCCCTACACTTTATATACATTGGATTTATATACAAAAACAACATAAGTTGTTCAAGTCCGAATACACTATTAGAAAGTGGATGTATATATACAATGAGCTGGGAGCTGTTGTAACAATTCGTACATTATTACACACTTAGATACAAACAAGAGGAAGACATGTGCCAAGGCAATGGAAGCGGCAGCAGCAGCCCATCCCTGGTTCGGCATCGAACAGGAGTACACCTTGTTAGATTTTGACGGTTACCCATTCGGATGGCCAAAAAATGGCTACCCCGGACCACAAGGTTAGTACAAAAATATGTAAATTATTGAAATTATTCAAAAGGTAGTTTGTTTTACTCCGGAACTTTAAAATGGAATAGTATACCGGTAAATATCAGAAACTTTACTACAGTCAAAAGCTTTACATCAAATTGTGTTAAATGGTTACAAACAGAATGAACTACTTCATATGTCCTGAAGAATATATTTGGTAATAATTAGATAATTATAATAGCAAGTGCTACAAATAAGCCACCACCTCCAATGTACACACATATATTATTAACAGTAAATAATTATACTTAAATAAGAAAAAAATGGGGTTGCATATAGTTATCGCAGCGTCCGTACTAGCTACAAATGATCAACATAACATGATGCGGCAGTGTTCCGCGTTACACCCAGAATCCCACTTCAATGGTCAAAGTCACAACTTAACTTTGTTTGATGAATTTTTCAGTCTGACTGAGATTTCGTGTCCGGTCTGAAACTTTGTCACCTAAAATCACTTGGCTCGATTCATCAGCATGACGTTACAACATGTCACGTGTAAGACCCACATGTGTACCTCAAAGGTCAAGTTCACACGTTTGCTTGACAACACTTTCGGTCTGTGTGAGATTTCGTGCCTGGCCTGTAACTTTGTCATGCATAGATGGATTTTGTTAATACTAGCTACAAATGAGCAATATAACATGAGGATTTGTCGCCAATTACACCCAGATTCACACCTCAAAGGTCAAGGTCACAATTTAACTTTGATGACACTTTAAGTCTGATTGAGATTTGGTGTTCGGTCTGTAACTTTTTTACCTATGGATAAATTTCAAAAAGACTTGGCTTAATTCATCAGCATGACATGACAACGTGTCACGTGTAAGATCCACATGTGTAACTCAAAGGCCAAGGTCATACTTTAAGTTGGTTTGACAACACTTTGAGTCTGAGACTTCATAGTCTTGACAGTAACTTTGTCATGCATAGATGGACTTTATAAATACTTGCTACAAGTGATCAACATAACAAGACGACGTGTCATATTGAGATTTCAAATCCGGCCAGTAACTTTGTCGTGCATAGATGGATTTTTTAAATACTTTCTGCAATTGTTCAACATAACATGATGACATGTTGCACTTAATACCCAGACTCACATTTCAAAGGTCAAGGTCACAATTTAACTTTGTTTGATGACACTTTCAGTCATATTGAGATTTCGTGTCCGGTCTTTTACTTTGTCACCTATGGATACATTTTAAAAACACTTGGCTCAATTCATCAGCATGACATGAAGTGTCACGCGTAAGACCCACATGTCTACCTTAAAGGTCAAGGTTACACTTTGAGTTTGTTTGACAACACTTTGAGTCTGTGAGATTTCATAGTCTTGTCAGTAACTTTGTCATGCATAGATGGACTTTATAAATACTTGCTACAAGTGATCAACATAACAAGACAACATGTTGCACTTAAAACCCAGACTCCCACTTCAAAGGTCAAGGTCACAATTTAACTTTGTTTGACAACACTTTCATTCGTTTTGAGATTTCTTGTCCAGTCTGTAACTTTGTCATCTATGGATAAATTTTAAAAACACTTTGCTCAGTTAATCAACATGACATAATTACTTGTCGCATGTAAGACCAAGAACCTTTCCCTCAAAGGTCAAGGTCACACTTTCAGTTTGTTTGATATTGTGTGTCTGGTCTGTGACTTTGTCTTTAACTTGTCTCAATCTATCAAGATGACATGACGACGTGTCATAAGTAAGACCTAGACCCATACCTCAAAGGTCAAGGTCACGTTTTTAGTATATATGACAACACTTTGAATCTGTTTGAGATTTCAAGTCCGTCCTTTAACTTAATCATACATGGATGGATTTCAAAACACTAGGCTCATATAGTATCACCGCTGTCCGTACATATGAAAATTGTTTCCGACTGATATCTTTAGTTTGAATAAACAAATTTAAATCAAATTTGGTGTGTGTCTTTACATTCAGATAATACAGGTCAAGTTTGTGTTTCGTTCCGGTCTGATGATTTTTGATGGAGTTATGCCCCTTTTTGGACTTAGATTAGTGACAAATGTCAATTAATTAGTTTCCGCTCGGTATGGATTTGATTCATATTTGGTAGGAAGATGTATGGTGATAAACTACAGCTCAAGTTCGATATCATATTAATTAGGTGTTCTGGGCTCTGATTGGCTGATAGTTTCCGACCTCTAAAGTCTTTAATTATGGACCGATTTTGACGAAAATTTATATTTGGCTTTATATTAACAAGACACAGGTCAAGTTTGACAATGGATGGAGTTGGCCATATTAATTAGGTGATCTGGACAATGATTGGTTGACGGTTTCCGACCTTTAAAATCTTTATTGCTGGACCGATTTTGATAAAACTTGATATTTGGCTTTAATGATATCTACAATGTAGTTACAAAGCGGGGACATCTGTGTCCTATGGACACATTTTTAGTTTATTTTGTTTTGCTATTGTATTTTGTAAATAACATGTAAATGTATCATTAGAGGGCCTCAAGGAAGATTAGTTCCAAACAAATTGGCCTACCCTCTTTAAATAAAGACTTCCATTCCATCCATTTCATTGTTAGGATTGTGATATTATTTTGATCTTGCTATACTCAGGTTTTGATGGTTCCCTGTTCGGGTGGCCAAAGAATGGTTATCCTGGGTTTTAGATTTGAGTAAGCACACGTACAACGATTTAGTGTTTCTGAAATTAAACCCTCAACACATGATCGATTACGGAACACAGTCTAAACCAGGTCAAGTACTGTATGTCTGAATGTATACATAATAATATACACAGTTGATTGATCAATTGAATATTTAACATAATTTTATGTCATCGAGGGCTTAAAGACGATCAGTTAACCTAACCACTGTTTCCTTGGATCCTGGAAGGTTAACCAGTACTTGAGCACAACCCGTCTCCGCAAGTAACTTATAACTTTCCCGTTTGAATCAGCAGTGAGAGACGAATGATAATGAGATGCAATGTCGTATATCAATCATCACGGAGATTGTTGCGGAGCGGGGATTGGAGTTCACGACCTCTGGATTGACAGTCAGACGCGCTGACGACTGAGCTAACTGGGAGCAGCTCTATACACGATAAAGTTACAGTTCTGTCCTGATGTAATTACTTGAATTCTATTTCAATAAAATGTCGAAACGTTGCGTAAGCAAACCATCCATCTCGACAACATAAACTATTTAATTTCAGGTCCATACTACTGTGGTGTCGGTGCCAACAAGGTTTACGGCCGAGACATTGTGGAGGCCCACTACAGGGCGTGTCTGTATGCTGGGGTAAAGATTACTGGATGTAACGCTGAGGTCATGCCTGGTCAGGTAAGTGGTTAGTTTATGTTATAATGGGGACCTCCGTGGCAGAGTGGTTAAATGCTCTGTGGCCTAATGACCACTTATCTCTCACCCTTGAGGTCCTGGGTTCGGGCCCCGCTCGGTCCAAAAACCGTGTGTGAGAAAGTGGGTCATTCACTTGCAAAAGGACAGTCATTCTGCTCAAATTAATTCCGAGGTTTTCCTCAACCAATGCAACTTGATACGACATATATAATCTGTTTTTTGTTAAAATTGGCGTTAACCCGCATTTATTATTCTATTTCATGACAAAATGACGAACACTTTGTGTGTGTCTGCATATGACCATTGGTGTATAGTGTTTAGCGGCGTTGTCATATCGCGACGGTGTCTACTTGAGACAGTATTCTGAGTGTTGCCACACTGGAGTATCATGCCGCAGACACATGGTATGATACCCTACCTAGTCAGGTTATACTGACATCGGGCTAGAACTATCCTTGAAATGGTTAACGCGAAGCAAGAAGGCTTCTAGTATGATTTTTTAAGCCTTTGGTATGACCATGCTGGGGTTTGAACCCATGACCTTCCGCATGCGAAGTGCACGCTCTGTATGTGATGCATCAATATTGTTAATTTTAAATGAAATGTATGTGGTCTAGTTTAATGTGAATGATATGAGTGGCATTTGACGCTGTCTCAAGATAACTTACCTCTCACAGTTTAGGTTTTGGGTAACCGGTTACTTGCAGTTTTACAACGATACATTCCGCGATCTATATCCATCAATAAAACTAGGCGCTTGTAATGTATTAAAAATGATGGTAAAACCTAAGACATTTTATATTTGTTATACACAAGGCTCCAGAAAAGTGTTGTGGTCAGCTTGTAGTTCGCTGCTGTTTCTCCAATACGTATCCTAGCTCAGTCCATTTGGACATTAATTAATTTAGTATATACCAAAACTAATAGTTTAAACTTATTTTTTTACATCGAAAGTGAAACAAAGTCTTACAACATAGACACATCACGCACAAAGTCTTCCTGGGTAGAACCGGTATTAAGCATATGTGAAAAAAGGTATCTTGCTCAAGGAAACTACACATGTCCGTGGCGGAGGATCGAACCCACTGCCCTCCGATCATAGGTTCATGCTCTACCACTGGACCATGCGTGACCAAACTAATGCAGTCATTGCTGTCAGGGTCAGATGGGTGAACCGTGGATTATGCTGTTCAGAATGACAATCCATTGAGATTGTAAATGCATTGGGTTTGTCTAGGGTAAACGCGTTATGATAGTATACTAATAAAAAAGCCAGGTGAATAGAACATACATAAAACAAACGAGTAAAAATGCTTTAATGTTTAGTTGGTGAATCCGAGCGTAAGTAAGAAATGTCATGGATTTAGACCGTTTTTTTCCCTTCCACAGTGGGAGTTCCAAGTGGGACCATGTGAGGGTATAGCCATGGGTGACCACCTGTGGATGGGCAGATATCTGCTGCATAGGGTTGCAGAAGAATTCAGCGTCAATGTGACCCTTGACCCCAAGCCGATGGAGGGAGACTGGAACGGTGCAGGCGCACACTGCAACTACAGCACATTGGCGATGAGAGAGAAAGGCGGTATGAAGTGAGTAAAGAAGATTGTCCGGCCAATTATTTTCTTATCGAATGTAATGGAAAACAATCTGACCTGTTCACGGTGGCGAACTCGCGTGACCTACTGCTAATGAGCGGTGTAAAAAGCGAAGGGAAGTGCCCGCTTCTGGACACACTTTTGTAGATAACTATCTGGCCATGCAAAACTCGTATTTTTGCAAAAAGTGCAACGGCGTATTTTGCCCGGTTGTAAAGTATACATTTAACATATAACATAACACAGCATTTAATAAAATAGATTGAGACAAGCATTCGCTGTTCTGTCAACCTACTCGATTTCACCGTTAATATACGTTTCACAATTTATAAACCTTACCTACATGTATTATATGTTAACATTTTTAATGCGAAATATCGTTTCTAAAATACATTAGCATCAACTCTTGGCTGATCTAGATTGACGTTGTTTGAAAATGGTATGCAATATCTTTGTTGTAGGAATATAATACCCTTCGATATTACACAAATGTGCCCATCACCCCGCCCCCAGAACATAGAGGAAAACTGAACTGTGTAGCGAGACCTTTTATGAACATATTTTTATTCTTGTTTTCAGACATATTGAGGCAGCTATAGAAAAATTGTCGAAAACACACGTCCGGCACATAAAGGCATATGATCCAAACGAAGGTAAAGATAACGAACGTCGCCTCACGGGACTTCACGAGACCTCAAGCATTCACGACTTCTCTGCCGGAGTAGCCAATCGTGGTGCTAGTATTCGAATTCCCCGCCAAGTGGCCGAAGATGGCCGTGGTTACCTTGAGGATAGACGTCCGTCATCAAACTGTGATCCGTACACTGTGACAGAGGTGTTAGTTCTCACAACCGTGTTAGACAAATAACAACATATCCGAACAAACGCTTAAGAAAACAAATAAAAAATGACATGGAAAAAAAACATAGAATACGCATCTGTTATTTTGGCAATAAATTGTGCTATTTTACTTCAATTTACAGAAATAACTGTATTTGGTTGCAAGTGTCATCTTTTCAATTTATTTATAAATAATGTACATGTATTCAGTAAAAAAGCTTTAAAATGCTATTACTTTTTTTATCTTCTACATGTATAACTTAGATGTATGTATAAAACTGTCGGTATCTTACGTCAGTCTGTTTGGCTTGTGAACTTGTTTATATACACACAAACGATAAACATTCAGCTGTAAAAAACCCTGTTTTGCACGATTTGCACGTGCCATAGTCCACCGGGTAGATAACGTGACACATTTGCATAACATAAACAAACATATTATTAACCAAACAATTGAAAACACAAGATAACTTTGTTGAACAGCGATGCCTCACTTATTTAAGTCTTAAAAACAACATTGAGCAACAGCAATAACAGTTTGCAAATTTCATTTTCAATTTAAAAACGTTATATTTGATTATGCCACTTTATGTATCGTTTATTTACTGGTACCAAACTACTCTCTATTCAATGATAATACAGATTTGTTAAAAAAAGAATATCTGACATGTCCATGCCAAAGTCACTGCAATGTTTCGAACAAATTCTTGAATAATAACCTACATGGGCGTAGTGAGCGTTTCAATTATTGTTGGAAGGAGGAGTGCAACCTAAGGAGAGAGTGTATGAGGAAGTACTTCCAGGCCCCAAAGTATATGCTGAACCTGAATATTAGGAAATATTTATGGAGAAAAAAGTTTCTTTTTTTTGCTGAGTGTGATTGAAATGTACCGCACAGACAGACGGACAGACCCAAATTAGTGTCTCCTGCTTTTTGGAAAGCAGGGGACAAAAAGCATTTAAACTGAAACGTTCCTGGAGGTAGGTGGGTACAATTCTGAGATGGGAGACAATCTTCTGTTTTATATTTAACTATCTAATCATTTCGCTTTAGGCCGTGGCGGCTCTTCCTGCTTGGGGTTGCCATTGGTTACGTTGGTTGGTCAGTTGCATCAGCAAAAGTTGAATGACGTCACCGTTTTGTAAGTGTTAAAGTACATTGAATTGTAGGACAGGCATATTCACGCATACTATAGAGGCCCTCCCAGGGGGTCCCTGTTCTCTGGGTCTCTTAAAGTAATGCCTATTGGTCCCCAGATCTCCAAAAGTATTTGCCAAAGTTCACCAAAAGTATTTTGTCCATGTTCCCCAAATCCCTAAAAGTATTTCCACTGTTCCCTAGATCTCCAAAAGTTTTAAACATAGTTCCCTGAAAGAACCAAAAAGTGTTTCCTTAAGTAAAACGTCTACTATAATCTTCTCTATTATTATTTACACATCATCATAATAAGCAAAATCCGTGTATTGTCTTCTTTTCCTTGTTTAAAATATCTATGGTCTATGGCTTGAACTTTCAGAGAAAAGGTGTTTTTTTTAAGTTTCCTTAAAAATATGCTTGTAAGCCCTGTGGCAGGGAGCATTTGTGGTTCACTCACGCGTGTTCAAGAACTTCAAGAGTGTGTGGTTATACAAATGCTGTGCGAGTTTAGATAGATTCTTTGAAAAATATGGGGGATGCTATACCTTCTAGAAGAAAAAGGTTAACGGATGGACGACAGACAATTTACCATGACATAAGCCCTGCTGGCCTTTGGCAAGTAGAGCCAAAGAAGATATTAATGGAAGGACAGAAGAGACAAAAAAGTTGAACAGCTGAACGGTTAATTTACAAAAGGCAATAAATACACATAAATAATTGACTTTAATGTGTAAACACAATCTAATAAAAAAAAGTAGGTGCCGGGTGGGACTGAACACCAGTCCTTACGATCCGATATCGACGATATTAACGACTGCACTATTCTGCCTTTACTCATCTCTACTGTAAATATATCTTTGATTGGAATTACCATCGAAAATTTATTTCGGGTATATACAATTATGGGATGAAGTTGTGCAGGGGCCCAGACTAACACATAAGAAACCACTAAAGCGGTCAAAAGCTGTTTCATAAGTCGACATCTCATTTTAAAAGTAAATTATGATAAAGTATAAAAATCATACATAAAATCAGTGACTAATTACAGAGACTGGCAGGCTAATAGCAATATAATGTCAACTGCACTTTTAGTATTTCTGTAATAACTCTTCGAATCTTGGTCTGAATTTAACAATTTTGGTTCCAAAGTAAAGCTGATAAAAATGATGACCAATTCCCATTATCAATTATTTAATATTTTTCTTCTGAATTTAAATTATTACGGATTGAAATCGAAATACGTTGAAATTTCTCCCAAATCAAGCCCTTTCTTTTGATACCCTAATCACAAAAACATGTTGTTTGAATCGGGAGGATGTATGTTTCCATGACTTAGAAAATGCCACATGGTCTAATAGTAAAGCACCGAACCTGTGATCAGAGAGTAGTGGGTATTTCAATCCTTCGCCATGACTAAGTGTGTTGTCCTTGTGCAAGACACTTTTTCCACATATGTTTAGTACTAGTTATACCCAGGAAGACTTCGAGCGTGATTTATCTAAGTTATAAGAGCTTGTTTGAAAATCAAAGTTAAATAAATAAGTTCAAACTAAACTAGAAAAATCCAAAATGTGCCACCTGAAATTTAGACAAGTGCCTCCAGTTGCCTATCTCTGTTTATATGTCTCTGATAAAACTGATCAAATAAGGTACTTTTTTCATTAAGGTCAATATCCCTAGATCTCTAAAATTAGGCCTTAGATCCCTGGATCTCTGAAAGTAATGGCCAATGTTTCCCAGATCTCTGAAAATAAATGACCATGTTCTAAAGATCTCCAAAGCCCCCCGGGAGGGCCTCATTGTATATCATATTCTACAGTATTTTTTTCTATAGAACTTTTATATGTTTAGAAAATCTACAGCAATATCGGAGCATTAGTATTAAATATTCTAAAAATGTTTTATGGTTAACACTTTTAATTTCACATGTATAGCTCAACCTTTTTAAAGGAAGCTATTGTAAACATAGACAGCATTTTTTTATTAAAGTTTCAGTGCATGTCCATATCTCCATAACCACTATCTATACAACAATAAAACTGCATGTGTGTATTCACTACTTGAAAACTTGGTTAACGTTTTATAGCATGCCCATATCTCGGTAACCACTACCCATACACCAATAAAACTTCATGTGTGTTTTTTCACTACCATTAAGGAGATTCAATGGCCAAGTGGGGATATCTTTATTTTGATTTTATGCAAAATTATGCCCCCTTTTATACATGAAAAAAATACGCTAAAAACCCAACACTCCCTCCATTTTGATATTTAACACTGAAATTAATACCAGAGTACATAATAACAGTTTTGGGCTTCAGAGAGAATAAGACACTGAACCCGAAATGTATGGTTTTCTAAAGAATAAAACCACCATTTGTTTGAAAATGAATGTAAGACAAACCACAACAGTGGTCTAGGGTAGTCTTACAGCATCCACCTTGCATGCAGAAGGTTGTGGGTTCAATCCCCGGCCTGAACATACCAAAGACTTGAAAAAATGTACTAAAAGCTTCCTTGCAACAACAACAACTGCAACAGCAGCAGCAGCAGCTAGACCACTAGACCACTGCTGTGGTTGTCCGGCATTTATACATAGTCTGTAAAGACATCAACAACGACAGGTGGTATGGAATAGGACCTGGAACCAGGCTCTCAATTCAATGATGTTAAGAAATTAAGAAACTAAGAAGCAAAGTTTGATAAAAACGAATGCAAGACAAAAGAAAAGTTTAATTTCACCAGAAATATATTTCTAACAGGCTATTAGTAATACTGAGAGTGAAAACAAATACAATGATTGGCAGACTTCAAAATGGGGTAATCATAGAAGCTAGACAGATCAAAGATAAAACATCTTAAGAAGATGGCATTTGTTTAAGAAACATGCAACACTGCTAATAAAGAGATTCGGGCATTATACACAAACTTTGAAACCTTGAGTAACCTCAACAAAGCAAATAACTCTTTATAAAGCTAAAATTGAGATACTGCACGATTTAACATATCCACTAGCAACTAATAGTTTTATTGTTTCTGAAGAAAATAGCCAGGCCCGATTAGCTCAGTCGGTTACGCGACCGACTCAATCCAGGGGTCGTGAGTTCGAATCCCCCGCCCGGCAACAATCTCCATGATGATTGATATAAGACATTGTGTCTCATTATCATTCGTCTCTCACCACTGATTTTAAGTGGGAAAGTTATCAGTTACTTGTGGGGATGGGGTGTGTTCGAGTACTAGTTAATCCCAGGAAACAGTGGTTAGGTTAACTGATCGTCTGTTAGCCCTCGATGGCATAAAAATGACGCTAAATATTCAAGCAATCAATTCTGAAGAAAATATCAACTACCTAGAAAACAACAACACCTGATTGCTTTTCTCAAATTTAAGTTGTTTGATTAGATCCATTTAGTCTTGGCCAATCCGCCATTACAGTGTATCTTAAAACCAACATATCTTCACCAAACGAACTCTCCCGTGGGACGTCACTGGCTCTAATTGATATGTGTGCTTAGACACATCACTACATACAGCGCAGGGTGATTAAAAGGCTTGAACTATTTTATTAGAAATATACTTATAAATTGTTTCTTATTTCACATTTCCTTGAGAGAAAAAAAACGTTTATAAACTTCACATAAATATTTTGAATAAATATGTATATTTCTAAATAATGTCAGAAACTTTAAAAAACAAATAAACTTAACCCTAAACAATTTTCGTACTGGAAATAAGGCTGATGATAGCAGATTATATACACCACTTGAACTAGAGCAAAGAGTCCTCAACGGCCGGGTGGTCTAAGGCGCCTTCTCAAGATCATTTACCTCTCATTGCTAAGGTTAAAGGTTCGAGTCCCGCTCACTCCAAAAACTTTAAGTGAGAAAGTTTGCCAGTTACTTGCAGAAAGACGGTGGTTCTACTCAGTCTGAGGTCTTCCTCCACTAGTATAAATGGATATAACCTGAAATGTGTTGAAAACGGTGTTAAATCTCATTAAAAAACTAAAACAAATTCAGTGTTTGATTGCTGATTCGGAGGGAAATTTATTAATATGTACTCCTGGCTTGTATCGGGAAAATTTGATACAAAAAACCACCTGGTGGTAACACAATGTGAATACAAAGTCATCCAAACCTGGCAGAATTCGTTGGCGTATGAAGAATATCAGTCTTCTTTAAAAACATTAGGCCCAAACGGTCACAAGTCGCTCACTTGAACTCACTTCTTTCCAAATTTTGAGAATTATCATTCTGTGTTCACATTGTATTCCTATGTAAAAAAACTAAAGTCCCTTACTGGGCCCTAATGAACACTAGCTATTTTATTGAACAAACTTGGAAGCCCTACTCATAGGGACCATTTATACCAAATATGAAAAATGAAAAAAAAGACTGATTTGTTCTTGAAATAAATATTTTTAGATATTTTCAATGACTCAACAATGCCCAAGACAACAAAGGGTTTGAAATAACACCTAAAATAGATGCCCTTACTGGGCCCTCAATGGAACCTAGCCCCTTTATTTGAACAAATTTGAAACCCCTTTTCATACAGATCATTTAAACCAAATATAAACAAATTTGGTTGTTCTGTTCTTGAGAAGAAGATTTTTGAAAATTGTATCCCTTTTTGGGCTCTTGCTGACCTCTTATGGATAATAAATCCCCCTGTAAGGACCCTGTCTCAACTGTTGACTAAACAATACTCCAGATGATTAAAATAACTCCTAAAATAGATAATTAAAAGAGAAATATCTGAAATATGCAGGCTTGTAATTACCTCTACAATTGTACTGCATCGATATAGTAACATGCATGGCCAAGTTCATTTTCTATATAAAAAAATCAAGATATGACAATTTCAGATGGCTGTGACATAACATTTACCTTAAATACTCCATTTATATTTGTGTTTTGTATAAAGTGTGATAAAACATTACAATCAATCTTGAGATATAAAATTACCCAATAAATCAATACTCTTATCGTCACGTAGTAACTGTTGCTATTATGAACAGCGACATGTGCAAAGTGGGTAAACAGGTTTTGTGAAATTATGGGCTGTTCAAAATTGGAATAGATATAGATTGAGAAGGAGTTTTAATTGGTGTGTAAATATGGAAGTGCCCGGTAAAAGAGTAAGGCATAAAACTGACTCTACTACGGAAGCAGCAGAAGGCGGACTACACATTCTGTGTGACCCGTGCAGCACAGATGGACACAAGCTACCAGCTGAAGGTTTCTGCATCGACTGCCAGCATTATTTATGCAGTATTTGCTACCAGTATCATCAACGACCATTGCCATCAAGGCATCATGTTCTTCAAGATAAAAGTAAAATGCCACAGGAGAAGAGCAAAACCATACTGAAAGACAGAAACATTGATATATGTTCACAACATGGAGACAAAACTATAACTCACTACTGCAAAGCACATACTGAAGTAGTCTGCAGCACCTGTCTGGCACTTAGACATACAGCTTGTAAAGGTATTGTTGATATAGATAGCATGATAGAGAACACAGAGCGAAATAATGAATTCAAAGATGTTATTAAGAAATTAATGGATATAACCGTTCAATTCAATGGCAACAACTGTGAGTCAAAAGAAAATCTGACTACAACAGAAAGATATTATGAACATGCTATTGCTGATATTGAAGAACTAGCAAAGCTAAGGAAGAATATGAATGCAATGTTTGACCAACTTGAAAATGAAACCAAAGCAGAAGCAAGGCAAATAAAAAATCGGAGTGCCAAGAAGCTGGCGTTTGTTTCAGAAACATGCACCACTGCTACCATAAGCATTCAGACATTCATATCAGATCTGGAGATCTTGAGTCAAACTAAACAAAGCCGACTATTGTGCATAAAGCTGCTTAAAACAAAGAGAGAAATAAGTATACTTCAAGACTGCTTAGAAAAAATTTCAAAAACAAATGCTGCAAAGCGGTACAAATTTGAACCTGATGAAAATACGAAAGCCAGAATTACCAGTAAGACACCTTTAGGACATCTGTCTGAAGTAAAGTCAAAAGAGACAAAATTAACATGTGTGAAGGATATTGAGTTGTCACAATTGAAGACTAGTAACTTCACTAATATGGCAGAGTTGCCAGATGGTCATCTTATGCTAATTAATAAAATGAGCAATACAGCATATAGTTTGGATACAGTACAGAACAAAGTCAAATGCATAGAACTTCCATCACCTGCATGTGGCATTACAAAAGTTAACAGAAATGAAGTTGCTGTAACATTGCCAAAATTGAAGAAAATTCTGTTTTTGAAAGTGTTTGAAATATCTTCTGAGGAAAACATGATATGTGTAGATGATGAGTGTTATGCAATAGAATACGCTAATCTGAGATTAGCTGTTTTATTTCGTTGGTATCTTCAAATAATGGAACTAAATGGCACTGTGTTGAAAAGGGTAAACGGGGAATTTTATTGTTCTATATTCATGAATTATAGCCACACAGACATATATAATGTTGCAATGAATAAGAGCAATAACTGCTTTTATGTATACCACTCAAATGACCGCACTATAAAGTGTCTGACACCAGAAGGCGAGATCCAAGGAAAGACCAAAGAGGAATTCTCCAATATGACTGGGATGTGCACAGGTCATTATGGGACTGTATTTGTTGTTGCTGATGGAGATGTATATCAGATAAATAGTGACTGCACAGAGACCATAAAGATACTGGAAAAATGCAGGGGTGTGAGGTACACATCTATAGCATACAATAGTGCAGAAGATAAGCTTTATATTGGAAGTGAAACTGTCTCATACAGAACTGACAGTTTTAATACAATCAAAGTCTACCGGTTAAATCATGAATAAACCATTGACGACAGTCTTAACAGGCTTTACAATTTCCTAAACATGAAGTCTGATTTTGTCATTCTAAACATGTTTAATGAAACTCAATACAGATATACAAATACACAGTAACTGGAAAGTTTCCAAAACATTTTGTTAATCTATATTTGGTTAAAACAATTATGTCTTTAGGGACATGACATCAAATAATTCTAGCTGCGGATTATTTAAAATGGTTTTAGGAAACAATGACTCTAATCCATGTTTGTATATAATTATGTAAATAATTGAATTATTGAAGTTGAAATTATAAAAGCACCAAAGTAATTGTTTTAAATAACTGAAGCAGTGATAAAAGACTTGATAATCTTGATTACAAAGAAAAGAGAATTCTTATAGTATGACATGTATAAAGAGTTTCACCCTAGCCATGAAGACAAGTAGTAGAATTTAATAACTGCAATGATTCAGAATAATGTAAATGGAAATAAAAGTTCCACTGTTGGTGTGCAAATGACCGCTATTCAATGCAGGAATATTATATCTGGAAAGTAATTGTAACATTTTCATTTATTTAATCAAATGCAATAAACCAGTCTAATACAACATTTTTTAATGAAAATAATAATATTGTGTTTAAAATTTTTTCTCTTCTACTTAAAACAAAAAATTTTAGCATCATGACCATGTGTAGCGCTCTTATAAAATATTTTTGCAGTTTTCCTGAAAATAAGATCCTAACAAGATCTAATAAAACACACTTTTTTTACAAAGAATTTAAGAAACTTTTTATACGGTCTAAAAGATTTTATATTAAAAGCTACATACAGATTTTCAAATGGTATTACATACATGTAATATATATAACTGTTGCTGTCTTCAAATTACTTCATTAGATTATTCTTATATAACATGTAAAACCCACTATCAAGTTGAAATAACATTTTTTAGTTATATTGCAACGGCGTCTTCTCAACCATTAATCAAACTATACTGACACCGAAATGACCAGATTTAGAAATATCCTCTAAATGCTGAACGCCATGAATAGGGCAATTTTTGTACTCACCTTGGTGGCCACATCCCACCCGCGTTAAAGTTTCGGTAAAAGTTATTCTAAGTGGGCATAGCTTGCAGTTATATGCATGGAACTTGACAAATGTATGGATGCTTATACTCTGAGGCAGTATGTAACATATCGGAGCTCTTAAATTCAAGGTCAGTGTTATATTGCAGGGTGAAAAGGTACTTGTAATATGTTGGTTTTAAACTCTGCATTAAAGTTTTTGGTGCAAGTTGTTATAAGTGTATATTGCTTGCAGCTATATGGCTTGAACTTGTGTGATAAGTGTGATTGTTCATTATATATACTCAAAGGCATTATGTAATAGATTGAGTTCCTAGCTTGAAGGTCAAGGCCAAATTGCAGGGTGAAAAGTTCATATTTTGTCTTTGAACTATGTGTTAATTTTTTTATACAAAATTCATACTTACTGTTATGTGAATGTGATTAAGCAACAGTGTATATGCTTATACCTCGCGTTATTGTACTATTGAAGGGATGCTATATTTAAATTCAAGGCGAAAACAAGTGGCTTATATTTACCCTTGTTATAGTTTAGGTGCAAGTTGTATATGTTTACATGACTTTCACTTTTGTAAAATGATTCTTATGTTCTTATATCTTATATTAATTGTCAACCGAATGCTAGCTTTCTGAAAATGTTGAACATTACAACTTCTGGGTTGACCCTCTACTCCATAGATACGCGGTTTCCCGCACCACTCACAGAAGGCCTTTTTCCACTCTGTCAGTTAATATAAATATAATTCACCCATTGCTGATACATGGTGAATTAATGCTTTCAATTTGGAAGAGTCCAAGAAAATGCTTATGGAGCAAAGGGTTAAGTATCTTATTTACTTTGGAGCCTAAATCTATTATTGGGTAATTATTGTTGTTGTATGGTGTTTAACGTCGCTTTCAACAATTTTTCAGTCATATTGCGACGGTGTCTACTTGAGACAGTATTCTAAGCACTGTCACACTGGAGTATCATGCCGCAGACACATGGTATGATACCCCACCCAGTCACATTATACCGACACCGGGCCGACAAGACCTAGAACTCACCTCTAAATGCTGAGCGTCAAGCGAGGAAGCTTCTAGTACCATTTTTAAAGTCTTTGGTATGACCCGGCCGGGGATTGAACCCACGACCTTCCACCTACCACTAGACCACGCCGCATTCCATTATTGGGTATTTATAGGAATTGTTGTAAAATTATCCAGATCAATATATTTTGATTTCGGCATAGAACACAATACACTAGTTGTTTAATATTTAATAATTGTTTAATATTATTATTTAAAATTCTTGGCCCCATGTACCTACTTGGGCACCTGCTGAGCATCAATATTCTGTCCCATTTCAATTTTTTTTACCCCACACCTTCCCACCTCACAATGACTTTTTTTTAAAAAAAAGATTGAATTGTGTTTTGTTTACAATGAAATACTCTGCCCAATTTGAAGTGTTTTTTTTTTTTTAAATTTGTCACATTTAAAAGAATTACTCTGCCTCCCATCTCAATGTCCCACCCCACCACGATTTTTTAAAAAGGAATTGTTCTAAATTATATGAAATACTCTGCCCTATCAAATTTATAACTGCTCAACACCAAAACGACCTTGATTTTTTAAAATATTTTGTTTAATTTTTTATAAATGAAATACATTTGTCCAATTTTAACTTTATTACGGCAGCCCCCTCAACACCACCTCCTGTTATGTGACAATGCTAGAATAGTCAAGTTTAGTTCTCTGGCAGCTCTTGTTCAAGTCTTTAGCATGACCTGACCAGGGATTGAACCGACAAACTTCCGCATGCGAGGCAGACACTCTACCACTAGACCACTGCTGCAGTAAATACCTCCAGAACGTTAAGGTTAAGTTCTGAAAAATAATTATACAACTATCTAGAGATACATATTTCAAACTAATTCTCGGCAACGCAGAAAATGGGCCTGTAAATTGTTGCTTTTGTTGTATCATCAGAGTAAATAGGTAACTAATTTATTTTTGAAAATTTGTGAAAAAAATTCCGCTGTCAATTTCCATTATAGATGAAGCAATGGCACTGGGCCACCTTTTAATAATCTTTGTGAAGACATTGATGTAAAACTTATTTGTAAACTGTGACAATATTGGAGAGAATTATAAAGAGAAAAAAACAAAGTGAAATATATTCCCATGTAATCTTACTTTATCTTGCGTTTTATTTTCATACCTTCCTGCAAATGGAGTCTATACAACCCCCCCCCCACCCCCGAGTTGTACAAGTTTGGTTAAGATTTGTTGAAAACTGAGGGTGCAATTGATCTACATGACATTTTTAACATTTTCTCTATATAACTTCATGTAAAACCGTCACCCCTGTGCAGCCCCAAATTTAACCATAGGGATTAGACTTCAACAACCCATTTAGGGGACCTCCATACAATGCTACATGTACATCTAAAATATCTAAGGTCTATGGTTTGAACATTAAGAGAAAATATCTTTCTCTTAAAAATATTTTAATAAGCTCCATGATGGGTACATTTGTGTTTGTCAAGAACTCCTGTGATTATGTTACTTCTGTGCATTTGTTGACAAATTGTGGTGCTAATTCCTCTACAAGAAAATGGTTAATTAACAGGGGATGGACAATTTACCTTTACACAAGCCTGCTAGCTTATGGCATATTTTACCATTTTCCCTATATAAAACTGATCCCTGAGGTAGCCCCTAATTTGACACCGGGAACCCGACTTCAACAACCCTATATGGGGACTTCCATACAATGCTACATGTAAAATATCTAAGGTCTATGTCTTGAACTATTAGAAACAATATTTCCATTTAAAATGTTATTATAAGCCCTATAGCGAGGGCATTTTTGGTCGAATCACATTGATTCAATAACTTGTCCGAGATCTTGTGGTCACATAATAGTTGTACAAGTTTGGTTAAGATTTGTTGCAAAATGGGGGTCGCTTAGTGTTTACAAGAAAAAAATTAACGATCTGACGAAGGAGGACAGACTATGGACAATTTACCATGGCATAAACCCTGCTGTCCTTTTGTCAGTAAAACTTTTTTTTAATGGGGTTAAATGCTATTTTCAACACATTTCAGGTTATATATGGCATATCCTGTTTACTGGTGGAGGAAGACCTACAGACTGAGTCAGACTAAGTAGAACCAATGTCCTTCTGCAAGTAACTGGCAAACTTTTTCACATAATGTTTTTGGAGCTAGTGGGACCTGAATCCATGACCTTAGCGGTGAGAGGTAAGTGATCTTGAGAATGAGCCTTAGACCACTTGGCCATGAAGGACGCACTGCCAGTAGAGCTAAAAATCTGAATAGCCAGAAGATGACAATGTTGCTTCTAGACAAAAACCTAGAGATGGAGTAAGAGCTTATCATCATAATCTATGTCTGCCTTTCTAGGTGTCAAGCTCTTGACTTGCTGAATTTATTTCTATGATAAAATCTCTAAACTTACTATATTGCACATCCAAGCTGATCATGATGTATGAATTTGATCTTTGAAAACTCAAATCCATTTTTCAATATATTTTTTCTAATGATCAAAGCATCCAAACACCTGAATGGAACAGTAACTGCTATCTTGTACCATATTCACTGTAGGCCCATACATATTTGATATAAACAGTTTGTGACTGACAATCGACCATGCATCTGTTTGCAATATTTCTTGCAAATCTTACTTTGAGCAGTATATATTAAAAGTGGTAGTTTGTGTACCTTCTTTTCCTCTCATACAATTTCTTGTTAATATAGATTTAATGAAACTATACTGCTATTACATATTTAAAATAATAAATATGAAATGCAAAAGATAGCATTTTTCTCCTGAAAAAATTCTCCTTGTGTATAAAAATGTCTCCCTAAAATTTTGCTTTTACTATTATTATTTTGAATACTTAGGGCAAAACAAGTCTAAATCAACATAGACAAAGATGGTTAATAGATTAGTTTTCCACTAATCCTCAATATATTATTATTACTAATAATCCAAGGTTGTGAATGTATTAGGAAAACGAAATAATGAACTTCATAACCCACAAATATTAAGTTCATACTTCAACCGACTTGCAGATATTCCTTTTATTTCCTTTGTCTGTTTAGTGGAATATGTGTACTCAAACAGATGCGTTGCTGTAAGACTGATAAAATTGGAAATTTTCAACATCATCTTCCATGCCAAACCAAACACAAAGCCTAATACTGGTAATATTGGTTTAACCCTTTGCTCCATAGATATGCGTTTTCCCGCACCAATCACAGAAGGCCTTTTAAAAAAGTGCAGGAAGAGTTCAGATTGCTCATTACAAGCAATCTGAACTCTTCCTGCATTGTTTTCCACTCTGTCAGTTAATATAAACATAATTCACCCATTGCTGATACGTGGTGAATTAATGCTTTCAATTTGGAAGAGTCCCAGAAAAAGGTCATGGAGCAAAGGGTTAACCCATATCTTTTTTACCCCCTCTCTACTACTTTTACCCTTTGTCTTCTTCACAGGCTTTCAACTGCTCTAAAGATTACCAGGTGGTATGAGGATGTGAAGTTGTGATAAGGCATAAACAGATAACTATTGTAGTAAATAAAACAATATCTTCTTTTTCTAAATTTTATTTATGATTTGCCGACAAACATGTCATGATCCCGTTTCCTTGACATTACATGTGGTCTGCTGAGTCTCTGCATCTGTACACAGTGTCTCTGACTGATCAATGTCATCTACATCCTTTATATCTTGTTCAAACTTAAATTGTTCAGTGTCATCACCAAGCTTGGTTTTCATTTCCAAGCCTTTATCTTGTTCACTGGCAAGAATTCTCAGTCTTTCCAAGCAGACTGTTGCTACTTCATTTAAATCCGGCTGAAACAGTAAACAAAAGATGAATTAATCTGGGTTTAGATGCTCATTGTTTAAAAATAATATAATATTTTTCTGCATGTAAGAAGACCAGTAGAAGTTACACAGATGTTACCATTTCATTTCTTTATACATGTAAGTATAATTGGCCAATAATGATAACTGACACAATTTAAATATGCTGTTATGTTTAATTATATAAAATACATTATTATCATCTGTAAATATAAATGTTGAATAAATTAACGAAAAGAAAACCCTTAAAACAACACAAACTGTGTAAATAAAAGGATACATTCATGTAGGTCACGTAACATTAAGCTCTGACAAACTACAGTATCCCACAATTCCTCAGGTCTCACATTATGTATGGTCCCAGTTTCACAAAATACCTCAACTTGAGAATTTCCTCAACTCAAATTTTTAAAATCGTATAATTTATATTCATCACTTTGCATAATATCCTTTACCAAATGTTTGATGAGTTCGAGTAATGATTTCAAGATATTATGATATTTCAGTTAAGGTAAATCTCACCTTGGGTGTTTAAGTAGTGAAACTTACCAACGAAATTATCTGTTTGTTAAAATATTTAGTGTTATTTTTATGCCATCGAGGGCTAACAGATGATCAGTCAACTTAACCACTCTTTCTTGGCATCCTGGAAGGTTAACCAGTACTCGAACACACCCCATCACCACAAGTAACTGATAACTTTCCCACTTGGATCAGCATTAAGAGAAGAATGACAATTAGACGCAATGATGTATCTCAATTATCACTGAGACTGTGACTGTACGGGGATTCGAGCTTACGAACCTTCGACAGTCAAACATTTTACCGGTTGAGCTAACCAGGCCTGGCATCCTTAATATTATAACTTCAGTAATGTCATGAAAACTGTTTGTTATATCACTGTTAACCAACAGACTCCGTATGAAATATTGATAACCAAAATAAAAATTAAAGAACTAACAAATTCTGTCTTTTTTACCTGTAATATATGAAGACCTTTCAGTGTCACGATGACCAGGTCCTCCATCCCATCACCCATAATGTCCATTCGGTTGATGCCAATGACTGGACAAGCGAAACTACGCTGCCACAACAGTTTGCAGCCACTTGTTTTTAACTGTTCGTTACTCAAAGACTTTCCCTGTGTATTCAACAAATGGTACTGCTGTTTGGATATAACTGTGTCTTTTGATGATGACATGGGGATATAGTCTGCATCAGAACTCAAGGATGACGACAGATTTTCTTGTGACTTTACTCGCCGCGATGATTTATAGTCAAATTTCGGAGTTGTGGACAACTCATTTTCTCCAGAAAGATGACGAAACTTAATCGCTGCATCATCTAAATCGGACATCGTGGAAACCTTGTGTGATCTAGACATGGCATGGGAACTAAGTTTGTATGCTAAAACTTCCTGAAATGTAAGATTGAGATAGAATCAAATAAAAGGCGGTATTTTCTGATTTCCGTTAAGAAATAAGTTTTCTTATTAAAAATGTTTTTTATTTTATATTTCTGTATTAAATTTTGATTCTGGCGTCACCGTGCCTTTCAGAATTCGTATGGTGGCTTATCAATATCCGACCTCCTACCCTTAGTTTGACTTTCTGCTTTCACATGGAACTAATGTTTTCTATAGAAGTAACAATCTCATCCTGCTCATCATATTGGGCGCCAAATGTTTCTTCTATAGTTTACTCAAGTTCCATGATAACGTAGAAAGTAAGACAAAGAGTAAGTTCATCAACATTGTTAAAAGAAAAATAAATTGTTTGATTATTATAGTGTCATTGAGAGGGCAAGCCACAATGGGCTTATGAAACACCTTGTTGTACACAGTTACTTCCTGAAAGCCATCTTTGCCAGGCGTCAGGCTGTTAGACATATCCGTACCCACCCATTTAACTAGCTGCTGGGTGAGCAACAGGCCGCATCAGAAAAAACTATGATTCTAACCTTCAACCTCCGGCTTCGGACACCTAAACCACTAGGCCAAGGAAGACGAGGTTATATGAACTGATGTGGTAACAATCAATTGAATCATATGGAATACACTTAGGTTATGGACTTAAAAGGCATCAACAACCAACTGCACACCAACACTGTGATCCAGTTAATATTCGTATTTGTTAATTTGCATTTGTAGAAGTTGAGAGAGTATTCACTATGGTTTGATTGGATGGTAAATATCATTGCTCACATCAGTACACAGACTACTTACTCCCTACTTTTAGTTTTACTGTCATGCTTTATCATAAATTATAGAAGTAACACAAAGTGGAGGCATGGTCCAGTGGTAGAGCACCGGACCAAGGATCGGAAGGTTGTGGGTTTGATCCTCTGCTATGGCTATGTGTGGTGTCCCTGAGCAAGACACTTTATTTGCATCTGCTTAGTACTGGTTCTACCCAGGAAGACTTCAAGCGTGATTTGTCTACATTGTATGAACTTGTTTCACAATCAAAGTAAAGTAAATAAGTTTAAACTAAGTAACATAATATAAAACCAGATGTCATTCTGATAAAATATTCATCTTGTAATCATTAAAATTGCACAGGTAAGGTGAAACACTCTATGACTTTAACATCTGATGCTTCCTAAATCCCAAGCAAGAGTCGATCCAGTTCTCACCTGACCGTAAGTTCCAATTAAAATCTCATTTTCTCCATCAAAGTCAATATCTATAATACAGCCTGTCAGAACAGCATCAAATTTGTTACTGTCTGGCAGAAAGACTGGCTCTCGTAATCCATGTCTCAACACATCCCTGGTGAAAAATAGACAAAATATTAATAAATATATCCATACAAAGTATTTCCTGTTACTATAAATTAAGAAACAGAATCACTAATTCCCCTCATCTAGTCATTTTTTATATCACCTTAATCTGTAGAATGGACCCAGCTCTTCTGATTGGGTCCTTCAAATAGCAATGTTGGGAAAGCCACATTTGAGCATGTTGATTGGTCAGTTGCTTTAACTGGAAGTTTGAATGACAGTTTGGTAAGTGTTCAATTGATATGAATTGTGCAACAGGCAGAGAATTCCCTGCTTTTTTATTGAGGGTTAACAGACCTGATTCGGGAGATATCAGGTTCTATGAGTTTCACCTCTTCCCTATCAGTGATTAAAATGAAAATTATTATATTATCAGAACATCTTAACCTGTTTTCTGTTAAACAGTAGGCTAAATTAAGAACTTAGTTTGTTTTTTTATTACTTTGGTATTTTCAGCAGATTAGACCTGGAGGAGTTATGCCCCTTTTCTGTATTATTTGATATTTGAACCTTCAGTATAAGTATTGGCAGAATACACATCCAAATGGAAAATGGGTAAATAATTTTAATACAGTACAAAGCTGCATTGCTGTTGAATTCAATCAATTTTCGTAAAATACTATAATATCATTCTGTGCTATGTTTAAAACATTTAATTACAGTATGACAAAATCTACTGTTTCCACTCACATATTTTTTCCAACTTTTAAGATCTTCAAGAACGGACGCACATTATACACAAGAACAGGAGATTTAAATTTTTAGTTAAGGTTAATTTGTCGATACACATGCACTTAGATAATTGATTACCTGTACACAGTGGCTGGTATAAGTGCACTTAGGACAAGTACATTGAACTCTGGGACAGACACCTCCTTCTTGCTGCTTTCTTCTGGGAATTAAAAGTACAGCCATTTATTGTAATACGGTTAAAAAGTGGGGTGGTAATGCAGTGGTTAGAGTGTTTGCTGCTCATACCAGAGGTCATGGGGTCGATTCCAGACTTGACCTGGTAGCCTCTTAAACAAAACTGGTCTACCGGTACAAAGCAAATGGACTGGAGTGTGATTCAGATAAGCTCTGAGCTTACTTTGCAATCAAGCTAAAATAAATTAGTATAAACTAAGGTATCAAATGTATCAGTAAAGTTTCATTCCACTATAAATTATTAAAAATTTGAACTCTACATCATTTAAATGTTCAGTATAGGATACAAAACAAAAATACAGATTCATATTAATTCTTAAAGGGAATTTATCAGGATTTTTCAAAAATTAGAAATTGGCTATAAACATTTTTTTCCCAATATATCATGGCTATATATACTCACTGACCCATAAAAAAGTATTGCCATAAGAATATCTATTTAAACATGTCAAAATAATATACTGAAAAGGGATTTCCTAACTTGGGCTACGCGCCTAGGTTAGGCTAAAATAGTTTACCTGCTTAAAATTGCAACATATTTTGTGATGTGTTAAATGGGTCACGTGATTTCATTTGATTTTAATTTGAACTGTTTTACAGGTTTACACATAATAAACAATGTTGCATCTTAGAAAAAGTCTGAATGCCGACATAAAGGTAATCAAACAGTATTTAAGTGATTTCTATTTATAGAATGTGGGTTTCTTTTCAAGTTTACATATCTAATTTAAATATCGATTTTGTCATGTTTTGGTGGGTTTGACATACCAAACCATTGGGATTGTCTTTATTTATGATAATCAGATGGGTTTTATCCATTTGAAAAATAATTTTATTTTTTTTATGCATTTATAGCATTTTTTCCCGATATACTCCCTTTTAAGCATACCGAGAGACTTATCATATGAATATTGTTACAATATAAATACATTTTGAAATAAACCTCATGTATTTTGATATTGGCAAATACCTAGCAAAATATTTAAACTAATATTTGAATTTTTGCATTCTCAGGCTGAACGGTTATTGTACCTTGATGTTAAACAGAGGTTATTGTTCATGTATTACTTGTTAGGTGGCTGAAGTTTGTACGCTAGTAACTTACCTCTCTTTCCATTAAAATATGATGTCCTATGATACAGAATAAGTTTTATAGATTTTTTTAAATAAATTCAGTAGTTACCAACTAAAATACAATTGTGAGTTATGACGTTCTTGATATACATGACTAGCTAGGTTGCAGATATCCATAGGATTTCTAATGTCCCCTATGTATTTTACATGTATTTTCTTTGGTAAACTTATTTCTTTCTGTATCATGTTTTGTATTCATAAACATTTCTAAATAACATACACTATTTTTTTTTTACTTACCAACATGGCTTGATAAAAATGGTGGCTTGGACACCTCATTGTGGAGGGTGAACACCTTCACATAGGTTATAGGGCTGTCATGGTCCACCGAGTAACTCTGCATGATTTCTGAATAACCACAAGTTTGTATCAATCGTATGACATTGACAGAAGATCATAATTACTGAGGTTACCGACATATACGAGTAATATAGAACAAAGCAGAATAGAATTTTTATTTAACTTAATACAAAGTATATCATCATATAACAAACATATCTATAAAATACAATTTAATCACTGACACAGATATTGAAATTTTAAGTACAAACACACTTTTAAAGAGGATGAAATAAACATCAGTTACGTGCTTGAGAAGTTATTACAGATAAAGCATTTTTAATAAAATATTAACGATATTATTTCTATTATCACACTCAAGTAATTCTATAAACTTAAACATGCTTGGGTTTTGGTGAATTGTTTTACTTAATATGTCATTTTTTATGAATATCAGATAACAAACACTGAATAACTTCACACTGTGTCAATAGAAAGTGATGCAAAGCAACTTTGCTGTCAGCCTCGTTAGTATAAACTTTTGATCATTTTTTGTGTGAATGTTGCAAATGAAGAATAAAAACTTTACATTTATGACAGAGTATATAATTTAATTAGCCACTGAAATATATTTCTAGGTCATTTGAACTGAGGTTATCAGAATTAATTTACATTGAGAAAGTGTGTTGGTTACTTGCAGAAAGAGCGGTAGTTTTAATCAGATTCAATTAAATCATTAATGACTCTTGCTTTCACAAGGAGCTGTTTGACAATTTATTTTTAAAGCTATTTCTTCCGTTGAAGTATAACAGCAAAGTGTGTGACACAGTGTCCCTGGCACTTCTTCAGTATAAATATGTATATATTTCGCCTACCACGTTTTTCCACATCAACAACTGAGATTGTCACGCAGCCATTCTGGTGCCCACATGCTGTTATTCGCCGTGTGTTGTTGCAGAAGTACAAAATGTCCAGCCACAAAACACTGCCAAGGAATAAACATAGCTTTGTTATTTGTGTTCGTAAAGGAAATCCATCATACACAATTTTGTTTTAGTCTTTACTGTCAAATCACCGAGTTTGTATTATGAGAGTTTGGTTTGGGAATTATTTTTTGTCACTCCACTACTTCTTAATTTTAATCAATTTTCAATCTGTTAAAGAGACCTCGCCTATATCGCCAATATTTTTTCGATCTTAGCAGTAAAACATTTATATCAAACATCATATAGGTCTCACTGGAGAATTACCTCCCTTACATGACGGTAGCAAGATTATTACGCCAAAGAAATTAGAGCTGTGTAAAGCAGTTGGGCAATTTTTTTTGTTTAAAATGCATAAAATGTCATATATCTTTGTTCATATGGAAACATTGGAACATTTTCATGATTTCTGCAAAGTTTGGGTGAAATTCGGGACTGTTTGATGATGCAATAACAGTTTAAAGATGCATAGTGATACATTGCAACAAATGGGCAGAATTGTCAAAAATGAAGGGGTGCCATCAAACCACTGAAATTGTGAAAAAACAACCTGGTCAACCCCATGTTTTTTTTCTGCATATTTGGACCAACAGAGGACTATCTATGGGAATAAGGCACTTTTAGAACCATTGGTAATGTATCCAGTGTTCCAGATGTGCATGTCTCTATAATTTAGAATAGTACAAAATTACGTAATTGGTGTGCGAAATGTTCATTATGGATATCCTGTTCAATAACTTATATTGTGTTGTGTGACTGTAGTTCCAAATTCTTTAATTTTGTTGACCAAATACTAAAACATTGACGAATGAAACGGAAAATATCAACCTGTGTATTAAGGAATTTCTCATCAATAAGATAAACTACAAGGACTGAATCAACCATTCTCTTTGGATGGGAACTTCTTCTTTGTGATTCAATAAATTTTTTATCATTTACTGAACAGAAAGTTATAGGTGATGCATCTTTAAGTGCAAGATAGTTGGAAAATTATTAAAAGACATCTATCATTAAAAAGAATATCATGGTGGCATTTAAACTTCAGTGATTATAATTAACTGTAAACAATTTTCAAATCTAATCAATAGTTAGTGTCATTTTTATGTCATCATGGGCTTACAGACAATCAGTTAACCTAATCACTCTTTCCTAAAATCATTGAAGGTTAACCAGTACACCCATCACCATAAGTAACTCATAACTTTCCCAGCTGATCCAGCGCTGAGAGACAAATGACGAGATGAATGTTGTATATCAATCATCACGTAAACTGTGACCAGATGGGGATTCAAACCTGCAATCGCTGGACTGATATTAAGATGCACTACGGACTAAGCTAACCAGGTCAGGCAAATTTAATCAAGGACATTGAATAATGCTACACAACTGACAGGAGAGTTTGGTGTATTGTTTAACTACTTACACAGAAGGTAGGTTATCCAACTCTGGGAAAAATTCTACACACTCATACTCCTTAAACCTATGTTGGTAGTTGATCTGAAATAATACAAATACATGTATAACATCATAGTGTGAATACTTCCATACCAGGAAAATGGGAGGGGAAAGTCAGATTTCTAATATATTTGTTATAGATTATACAAGTAGTACAATGTTCTATAAATGTTTGATTTTAAATGACATTATACATACTTCTCAGGTTCTCCATGGACAAGTGGTCTAAGACGCCATCTCAAGATCACTTACCTCTCACTGCTAAGGTTGTACGTTTGAGTCCCCCTCACTCCAAAAACTTAATGTGAGAAAGTTTGCCAATTACTTGCGGAAGGATGGTGGTTCTACTCAGATTCATTCGGAGGTCTTCCTCCACCAATAAAGCTGGATATGCCATATATAACCTGAAATGTGTTGAAAATGGTGTTAAACCCATTAAAAAAATTAATGATTCTATACTTACCTCTCTGTACAGGTGTATTTTACTGTCGCTACCACTCAGCATAAAGACAGTCTCTGAAATGTCTCCAATCACCAACCTGAAGGGCAAATGTACAGGTAATACAGAAAACATGTTACTACCACATCTACAACAAACTATGTAACACTAGATTCAATTTATAGTATTTTGAGAAGAAATATGCAGGTGAAGTTAATTGCATTTTAAAGAATATACAAAAAACATATCAAATTTCTTCCTAAAATTCTTGGAAGATAAACATACTATACAGTTTGACACTATACTCGAAAAAGTATTTTTGCAATGATTTGTTTTAATAATTGTCATATTTCAGATATCTACAAAAATTTGTACATTGTTTTTCAAATTTTCAATCGTACATGTAGAATCGATTTGGGTATGTTTGGACATCACAGACAGGAATGCAAAATAAATACTCACAATCTTATGGTAGATGCAGTCATTGCAAAAATAAATTTGGTACCCTTCAATTTAACTAGTTGCTTGGTGAGCATCCCTGACCACATCAGAAAAAAACCCCAAGTGCTTTGAACCTTCGACCTGCTGCTTTAGTGTTTGTGATATTATGTATTAATACTTAAATAATACCTTTGTTCCAAATCCCAATGACATACTTTGTGTTTGATCCAAGATCAAAGGGTCATTGATTCAAATTTCTCACTATTACCATTTACTGTGTATTGTGTACAGCATTTTATAGTTACCGGTGTCATGTTATATTTTCACCCGCCTAAAAATTTAAGAATTTTGCCATAATATTTTCTCCCTCCCATATTTTCACCCCTTTCCCAAATTTTATTTTTCAAAATTGAGCACAATTACTTATTATGATAAAGAAAGCATCAAACTTGAATGCTAACATGTATTTTGAACAAAAAGAGAGGCAGGTAAAAATATTATATGTGTGAAAATTTTACCTGACACCAGTATTCAGAAATGTCATCTTTTTATCCAGGAAGATAATGAACATCAAAACTAACTTTACAATCAATGTTAAATAATAAATCTACGATGACACAAACTTACTCTGTATGTGTGAGGTGGTAAGGGACAAACAACAGCTCTAGACTCTGGCAGCCTTCTGTAATATAGGAATCATGATCACATATAGTATTATACTCAGCAAGAGTCTTACATAACTCGTTTAATAAATTCAACATGAAATTGACACTCATTATATTATGGCAATCAAATAGGTTTAAAGCTACATGTAGCACTGATTTGATCTTAACATTTATCTAAAATTTATGATATTCTACTCTGCATATTGATTCATGATAAGAATCAATATATCGCAAATATGTTCCAAAGATAAGGACTTGACGAAAAATTTCAATTTTTTATATTTTACAATATACAATGTACCTCCAGACTAAAACTTTGGGAATAATAAAATTACAGTTGTATACCAGTACCAAGCAACTCTTTGTATACAGATTTAAATATGGTAAGAATTTAGTTAAGAAGTTATGTACACATGTCTTAGGCGTTGTTTCAAGGTCACTTCCCTCTCACTGTTAAGGTTGTATGTTTGAGTACTGCTTACACCAAAAACTGTATGTGAGTTGCCAGTTACTTGTGAAAGGACAGTGATTCTACTCAGATTCATTCTGAAGTCTACCACCAAAAATAAAACTGGATATGCCATATATAGCCTGAGTAGAAATGTGTTGAAAATGCGTTAAATCTCAAAATTACATGCAAGAGTTTTAAAACACTCACGTGCCACAAGTTCCAGGTTGAATTCTTCACCTAGCTGTGAAGCATAGTACAGATGGAGAAATTGCTTACTTTCATTCTCTTCCAGCTGAAACATACAAACAAATTCTACTTATTCATCTATTAGTTGTATCATTATTCAATTAAGGACTAGCTATAAAATAAAATGAAGTATAAAATAAGTCAACCCTATGAACAGAAGTTTTTTTTAATAATGGCTGATGAATTCATATCTTATTCTGAGCGCTGTCATACTGGAGTTTCATGCCACAAACACATGGTATGATACCCCACCCAGTCACATTATATACCGACACCGGCCAACCAGTCCTAGAACTATCCTCTAAATGCTAAGTGCCAAGTGAGGATGCTTTTAGTACAATTTTTCAAGTATTTGGTACGGTCTGTTTGGTGACTGAACCCAAAAATTTCACATGTGAGGCAGACACTCTACCACTAGACCACCGCTGTGGTTAGACTGGTGTACCTTCTATAAATGAAATGAAGAATACATTCCAAATTCCAAAAATTTCACATGTGTGGCAGACACTCTACCACTAGACCACCGGTGTGGGGGATTTAGGGGCTTTTCAGTATTGACAAAACAAGAAATACAGACACAGTTCAACTTCAGCCTCCAGAAGTAATCACAGAGTCTATAACTATATTATAGTTTATAAGCATTTTTCTATTTCATATCTGCACAGAAGACAATTAAATTGTATAAACACACAAAAAATTACCTTCCAGAATGTAATGCCAATAGTAAGGCCATTACCGTGGCGTGATTTGTTTGTGGCGTCGACTGATACTATCTCTGAATCACCTGAAGATAAAAGTTCTTAAATGTTGAAAGATTTAAAAAATCAATTATTTACATAGGCAGATCGAGGATTTTTAAGTCAGGGCAGATATAGATCTCAGAGGTCCTCAAATTGAAATTGGGTTCTAAGTTTATGTTTTTCACTATTTTTACTGAAATAGGTACCTTTTCTTAATATTCAGAAAATCTCATGGGGGTCTAGACCCCTTGTCTACACAACCCCCTCCCCCCACTAAATATGCCAGTGGGTCAACTTATATTTAATACTACATGTATTATAAATAGTCCAGTTTGATGGTTTTGAAATTTACATCTGAATGTTACAATTTTTAAGTGGACAATTGAAACTCCAACTAGCCCAAAGGTACAATTAGACAATTGCTCAAGGACAAACAGCTACATGCAGACAGAAACCAGGTTAAGCGACCTCTGCAACACTACACTGCAATGGTGGTAGCATGTTGTAAATTTAGAAAATTGTCAAAATCAAACTGTTAGCATTAATTTGCCGGGCCCGATTAACTCAGTATGTAACGCATCTGACTATCAATCTAGCGGTCGTGAGTTCAAATCCCTACCTGGCACCAGTCTCCATGATGACTGATTTACGACATCATGTCTCATTATCATTCGTCTCTCACTGCTGATTCAAGTGGGAAAGTTATCAGCTACTCGCAAAGGTAGGGTGTGCTAGAGTATTGCTTAACCTTTCAGAACAGTGGTTAGGTTAACTGATCGTCTGTTAGCCCTTGATGGCATAAAAATGAGCTTAATATTCAATCAATCAATCAAGCATTAATTAATGGATTGAATCAACTATATAAGAAAAAAGAATTTGGCAGAGTATGCCTATATATATTGCAAGGACTTATAATATAAACAAAGAACAGAAAACTTGCATCTCCTAACTTCAAAAGTTGATAAAATAGAATAATATTCAAAGGATTAATTATTTGGAAAAGTAATCACTCAACTGGCAACAGGCAACTGATTTCTTATACTGAAATATTAATTGTATTTAACATTAAATGTTTTATTATGTTTTAATCATGTAAAATTATCTTGAATGAAAAATATTTCAGTTTGAAATGAAATTTCATGGATTTTTCTGTGTGTGTTTGTTCATGAAAGAGCTGGGCTAGAGCACTTAGCCATAGAAAACCACAAGGGGACCTCTTGTTTTAAATAGCGTATACAGTTTTTTAAATAACAATAGTTGTCAGAAGACAAAAAAGCTCGCGTCTTGGTGTCTTAATCCAAAAAGGGCCATAACTGTACAAAAATGCAATCCAGAGCTAAAAAGTACCTGAAATAATTTTAAACACAAACTGTTTGGAATGGTCTGGTTTTGTTGAGAATTTCATTCTGAAAAGTAACAATTTTGATTTATATTCCTGAGATGGATGGAAGTTAAATAGATATCTACCAGATTTAGCGTGAATATGCAAGCTTTCATTAATTCCCAATAAACTGTTTTTCTTTTGCTGTATAGAAATCCTTGATTTATGGAATCATCACTCGACACTCATTGCTTAAAGAACATTGGAAGTAGTATTGGAAAAGGTGTAAGCCCACCATTGATTTTTGTCTTTTATTCTATAGATAGTAAATAATTAACATTTGAATGCTTGTCATTCATAGAGAGACCCAAATGAAAGAAGTGAAACTTACATTTTATTGTTTGTTAACTTCTGCACTACCAAAATATGATGAGAAAAATAGGGGTCATATGTCATATAAGAGATTTTTCTGTTCAGTGTGTACGCTGTTGACAAAGTGAAAGTAGACTTCCGAAATCACGAATTCATTCCCCAATTTCAAAGCATAATTTTTGTTTTTTAAATTCACAATTCAAACATGAAAAGGCTTTCAAAATGTTCAAAATACATCATTTATGCCATTCAAATAAAAAAATGAGCATTAAAATAAGAAAAATACATTTTTAAAGAAGAAGAAACAAGGATTATTTATACGACTATCCCATGAAAGCATTTCTTGTTTCCGATGGTGGTACTATGCCTAAAACCACAACATCTGAAAAAATCTGGGTTACGATTTATCATTGTTGGACAGCGATGATTACATTATCTCTTTCAAAGCCATACATACCTATTGATCACAATTATAAAGTGTTCAGTTATTCAATTATGGTTGAATTAATGATTTCGCAATAAAACACACTGATGTTACAATAGCTTTTAACATTTTTAAACAATTATACTCCAGAAAAAATACTTGGCTTGTCAGACTAGCATTTACAAATTCTAACCTGTGTGAATGCAATTTCAACTCGGCAATACAAGAGAGTGGAAGTATAAACAGATGAATTATACATAATCAGCTGATTAGTTATATATTTTACATCTATATTTACAAAACAGCGCCGAAATAAAAGTTTTATGTTTATTCTATATTCAAGTACCTGGAATATATGTAAACTGCACTTCTTTTGTTGATGGTGTGAGCTTGTCAAAAATTCTTTGGTAATCAATGGTGAAAAATTTGCCAACAAGTGATGCGACAAGCAATTTGTTTGTGCCATTCGCTGGGTTAAACAATTTTGTGCATCCATAAATATTTGTCTGAGATGGCAAGCTACAAAAATGTGCATCTGTCCATCGCCAAGTCCTCTGTTCCATATTTAGATTGCTACATATGTTCACTTGTCAAATCAGCTGGTAAAATGTTGTCGAATAACGAACAAAAGGAAAATTCCCTGCATCATTATTTCCCCGCAAAATCTTAAAAACTTCAACACAGAAGAGCATATATTTTCTAAATAAATTATAAGCATATTTTTTTTATTTATTTTGACTGTATATCACCTGCGATCTTGTTGTTTTAGTACGTATAATTTTTTATTTATATAAATTTGAAATTGTCATTTACCGCCCGTCAAAATCGTCATAATTAAAAATATATTTTTGGCGAACGGAAACTAAACGCTCCTTTCAACAGTGCTTGGAAAAATGTGAGTAACTTTCAAGTTCTTACGCTAAAATTGACTTTTGAGTGCAAAAAAATCAAAATTTAAGGTAGAGAAATATATAAACTTTAATATTTATAGTCACAATATTTGAATATGGAAAATGTTTTCAAATAAAGTGAACACATGTGTATAAAAACTGTATTGTTATGTGTTTTCGCGAATAATTTGACGATGCCCCGATGCAATCGTTCAATTGTCAACGTCTCACACCACTATTACATTTTCCCTAGGGCTTCCAAGTAACATTTATGTCCAAAACACAAAATATGCATCATGTGTCTGGCCTCAAATTCTTCAGTGTGTAGCGTGTACTGAGTTTGTGTTATTCAAAATGACTTAATAGGTTAACATGCACAAGCAGTAATGCATAAATGCTCAGCTATATAAATAGAATGGCGGAACTCAGTGAACTGATATAATAATTTTTCTATGGGCTGCCTGCCGGTTGATTAGTTACCAATAACTCTTTAAATGATTCGTTTAAGAGCAGTTAATCACTAAAAATCACAGTCAAACAATACGTAAACTATAAACAGTATATAAACTTTGATCAACTATCTGTGGTCAGCTGATTACAACTTTGTCACCAATACTTTCCACCCTCTCTGTAAATCTAAGCTTTAGATAGAACATGGGCGACAGTTTGTGGTGAAAACCTTTCTTCCGTCTATTGAATATAGGCAGACTACAACCCGAACTCTACCATCAACTACTTGCAACCCTCTCCTATAAGCTAGCTTATATGAGAACCAGGGAGCTAGTTTGTGATGGTCTTGGCTCAAAGTTCCAGTCACCTTTTCTCCAGTTTACTACTTAATGCTTCTTGGCCCTTTTACGATGTGCACACTGTGATGGTATGGCATGGACTCTTCCATTTACATTGAAACACCCCAATGAGCATTGTATATTTAATGAGCACTACTTGATATTAGTTATACTGTTATGTTCAATGAGCACCCAATTTAAATATCCCCGATCCCAAAGTAATTACACTATAACAGATTTAAACTAATTATTCTGTTTTAATCGTTTAATGATCTAATTACAAACAAGTGTTGACACCGCATACTAACCTTACTGATTGTTGATGGAACAGAAATGATAAATAATGTTCACAATATAATCGCTATTTATATTATTATTGTAAAAACAAATAGCGTTGATTATAGTAAGGGAAGTAACTTTGCATAACTGTGCAAATTCGTCACAAATGGTTCAAGATCTGCAAATTTTTATATGAATTAGGTAAAACCTAAATTGCGAGTGCAAAGGTTTATATTCACATTATGCAAATACAATATATAATGTGAGATAATTATCAACTGATTCTAACTGCGTGCTGAAAATACACCACATCGATAAACCACTGCGCAGAAGAAAATATTGTTTGTTTCGAGCAAAATAAACAATCATATTTTCTTGTTTTTGTTATCATTTTCAATGATGTGGGTTTGGCATATCATACTCTTTCTGACAATTTATTGAAACCATGGTCAACAAGATTTTGTAAAAATTCTTATATTTTATGTAATCCAGCTAATAGCAGCCTATATATTCGAGTGTTTCAAATCACCTATGAAAACAGAAAGTTGTCATTTCCGATTTTCAACATTAGTATATATCTGTATATCATTTTTGTTTTGTTTTGAAATCCTAAGTGTTACCATATGAGCTCGCATACTCGCAAATGCACAATTTCGCCGCACATTCGTTAGTATTTGCCCGCTATTACACACTACGTTTGCCTTTTACTTGTAGCCATAATGTGGTCATGTCAGTTGACTTTAGCCGGGTTTTAGCGGCCAGGTTTTAAAGAATAAAACCACCGGGTTTTAGATACTTAAACCAAGACATTTCCAAGATGCTGCGATTCTTTTTTATTATTCTTGTTATTTATCGGCGGCACAAAAAAGTGAACTAAATTCTATTTCTACCTCCTTCATCTGTATGTCTGTAGTACTGAATGGAGGTAATAGTGGTGTGAGTCCTTGATGATTTTCTTACGAATATTACCATTTTTTGCATGAAATATGAATACGGTAGTTTATTATAGTTTTGTAAATTACATAATTTTCATATTATTGCTATTTTTCTGCATTAGAATGAATAACCTTTGATATATATCAGGGGATTTCAGTTTAGAGGGGGTAGACTTAGACAGTGCAACACAAAATCTGACAATGTGCTTTTGAGCATATATCTGACAATGTGGCTATTGAGCATATATCTACCACATTTTGTGCCATTTGATCGAAAATGAAAATTATAATAATTTAAAATGTAATGTCCTTATTTCATTTATTTGAGTTACCAGTGTTAAATCTCATAAAACAAGTACCAGTATTGACCAGCAATTAATTGCTTTTAAATGAATCTAATGATATTCTTTAAACAAAATTTCATTTTTCACTGTCATTGTGCACATTGCGCAGTTGGATCCAAATAAGAAAAAAAAAAGATCTTGTCACAAGTCATAAATTCATTTAAATGAAATGATAAACAGACATTGACAATATTATCTCAGTATCATTTGCCCTGCCCCTTGAATTTTACAGAGAAAAGCTTGTTAATTTCCACATACATGTAGATGAATATTTTGAGATGCAAGGCTACCCATGTATGTATGTTGCTACGATTACCATAACATTATAATTGATGTAAGAAATGCAAAAAAATATATTGATAACAAATACATCAATATGTAAGTTCTTTGCATAAATGCCGATGTAATTTGATTGATACACAAACTTCTGGATAACCCCTCATGTATATAGTCAAGGCACAAGACAGTTTTTATATATTATATCATAATATAATTTATACCCAGGGCTCGAATTTAAGCACTCGCCACTCGCAAAATGCGAGCTGTATTTTGAAAATGCGAGTTGAAATTACTTAAGCTGGCATTTTTTTGCGAGTGGATTTCAAGTTGAGAAAATTACTTATTGCATTCATTTTCTTGATTTTTGAAAATAAACAAGTATTATCCTGGTAAAAATAACAAGTTCTTGTCAATTTTACCAAATTTCTTTTGCTTCTCGCGCCAAATTACCCACTAGCAGCAAGATTGTCAATGACATGTATTAAATATTTGTATGTGTAGACTGCGTCCAATTGTTTTTGATCTCAAGTTCATTCTGCAAAAAGGAAGTAAAGTTAACACCCGTCAACAACATAATGAGTAGACTGCGTCTAGTTTGATCGATCGCGCACTCACTCTATAAAATAAAAGTAAAGTTGAAACCCGTCAAATTTATTGTTTACATATTTTGTCAGCTGTTAAAGTGGCTGATAAAATAACATATTTTTTCTCCATTAAACCAACGAATGAAAGTGAGTCCCGAAATAATCCTTCCGTTAATACTGTAATGAAATGGGAGCGACAGCTCAATATCACACAGGGCTATAAACTTGACAATGACAAAATGGTGTGTCAATTGTAGAAACCACCGCTATCGACAGCTCATCCATATTAATTAAACTCTTGTTATTGTTGAATCCATGATTCATATTTTGGTTTAGTTAAAAGTGTTTATTAATGATATATCATTGTATGCATTTATTTATGGTAGTATAATAAATAACAAAGACAATTTTATTTTTTTAAATATTTTGTTTTGTAAATCACTGCTTTGAATTGTACCTTAACATATATAATAACCTTGATACCATTGTCTATAAATAAAAAAAGGCTAATAATGCATATTAAATAACATGCAGGCTTTGAAACAATTAATTTTGGGTTTATTTAGACATTTAGGACTACAAGTTTCTGCGAAAATTGATTTGGCTAGTTGGTTTCAAATTTGGCCAGTTGAAATTTTAGTCACTGGCCAAAATTGCCAGTGCACAAAAAAGTTAAATTCTAGCCCTGATACCTACTACAAACAAATTGATAATTGTTTATATTGTGATAATAATGATCTATTTTTATATTTTATAACTAGATTTGAGTTAGGATGAAGAAAGTATCAGCCTTCTCTATGTTCAAGTCTAAAAAGGTCAGTAAAATTGTTAATATTTGGCTTAAAAACATAATATTTAAAGAAGATATTGGAAATAGAAAACATAGCTTATGAAATTTAATTTTAGTTTAGTTTGATGTACCTGCTTGCATATATAATACCTGGGAAAGGTGATTTATTGTTTCTGTTCATCCATCTGTCAGATAGCTAGCTATCTTTTGTCACTTTATTATTTGTTGGTACATTCCCCAATTGCTCTTGATACTTCTTACAAGAATTAAATGTTGAATATCACGATGGACAATCAAAGATGAATAAAAGAATAAAAAGGGTTTATTAAATGGTAAGTTAAACAGGGATTCAAACTCACGACCCCTGGATTGATAGTCAGACGCATAACCGACTGAGCTAACCGGGCCCGACCTCAATATACAGAGATATTATCCTTTATGTTGAAGTAGGTGTTATATTAGAACACATAAATATCCATGCATTTGACATACATGTAATAAGAATATAATTTTATAATTGTCAGCAATATGTGAAAAACTGACAATTCCAAATGTATTTATCAAAATTCTTAGTTCATATTCTCAGGTAAATTTGTCTGAAATTGTTTTTTTGTTGTTGTTTTTAATAGCATTTAACGCTATTTTCAACAAATGACATGCTACAAATTAATGACATGCTACAAATGGCATTCCCAGTTTTATTGGCAGAGGAACCATTGTCCTTCTGCAAGTATCTGACAAACTTTTTGTTTTTTGACCCAGCTAGGCTTGAATCCACAACATCAGTGGTTAGAATATAAATGGTCATTAGACAACAGCACATTAGACCACTCTGCCATGTAGGACTCTGAATTTATATTGCTAAAAATGGTTTAAAATCCTACCACCTGATTTCTACATGTAAAACTTGAAACACTGAATTGCAAATTTGGTCAGGCACAATCATAGGTTTTCTACTGTAGGATTGTTGTATTATATCTGTATGATGGTGTAACTACATGTACATAGGAGAAGGCAGACACTTCACAGTTTGAGAGAGAAGTATCCACACGCGGATCACTGAAGAAAGCTTCAAGCACACCTGCGATCAGCGAGAACGACAAGAAATCAAAAAAGATACTGGTAAGATAACTTTGGGTTACCGGATAATAACTTAATGACATGGAATAGTTCAAATACTTGATAATGAATTATGCACAACTGGAATGAATATTTTAAATGATAGTAGAAAACTAATTAGAAGTAGTAAACTTTTGTATGCATGCTATAATTCAGTTGTTTCAGAATGTATTAAAGGTATTCACAATTTAAAATAGTGCTCATTTGGAAACTTTTTGTTTGTCCTTCTGTCCATCTGTTTGAAACTTCTATGTTTTCTTCATTCCTACATCTGCATTTTTCATTGAATCTTCAACAAACATACAAAGCAGTATCAAATAATTAATGTCAGAGTTATGGCCCTTGAATTGCACTAAATGACTTTGTACACACTGTTGCACCAGCATTTGTCATTTAATCATCTGCAAACTGACACAGTGGTCATATAAACCATAAAACATTATACAAGTTGAATTCTTGATAATGACCCTCTTGTTTATAATACAGGTTGTGTTTTCTGGACAATCAAAATATGCACAAATTGCATTACCATAATCATACAAGCTCTTGCGACTTTAAAAATAATAACTCATGTAAGCTGCAAAGCATATAAATATTAAACACTCAATTCATCTACATATAGACGTGAGGCATTTTTAAAACTTAAATGTGCTTGTCCACATTGTCTGTACCGACACAGAATGGTTTGTCTTATAATTGTATTTATTTATTTCCCAGAAAGCATTCAAAGGTGGCAGTTTCCGTGGAACTATCCGTGGCAACAAGCACCGGCCATCTATATTGGCAGACGGCACAGGAAACAGTCCCTTCGTAGCTGGAGATGTCGGATCTGTGAAATTGACGGCCGTGAAGGATGGGAAAAATAAACAGCAGGGAAAAGGTATGGAAATAATTATTATAATATATATTATAGCTATGGCAATGATTCAGGGGTCTTTTCTAGACAAAGGATCTAGGGCATTATCTTGAGACTACTTACCTCTCACAGCCAAGGTCATTTTTGTTTTACTTATTTATTTTACATCAGTTGTGAGACAAGTTATTACATTTTAGATAAATCACACTCAAAGTCTTCCTGGGTAGAACCGGTACTAATATAATACATATGCTGAAAAAGTGTCCGGCTCAAGGAAAGGACATAGTGGTAGAGGCTGGAACCATGACCCTTGCTCGATTCTTGATCTGATACTTTTCACTAGACCATGCGCTCCACTGAATGTTTCCAATAATAAAAACAAATTGCAAACACTGGCTGAATAAGTAAACAGGAAGCTTTCACTAATGAATATCAGGTCTATTGGTAATCCACAGGTTGGAAATAAGTTGTAAAACTTTATGGGTTATCCTGTGAAATATATATATGTCTCAAAATTATTATTGTGTAACAAGATAAAATATAAATCTGTGATAGCTGATATATATTATATTAGATAGTTACTTGTTTAATATATTATTTAAAATACATGTTATTGCTTCTGTATTATTGTATGTTAACGTGCTTGATGTATCTTGTGTTCATGACATATATATTATCACAAATAAATCAAAAAAAAAATCATCAAAATGAAAATGCTTAACTACATTATTGAATACTTATACAGTATATAATGTCCATTTTAGGAAAAGTTGAAGGCAATACTTCCATTAATGGTACACCAGCAATAAATAAAAAGATGACTATGACTGGTAAGCTTTATACTGATTGTTTACAATATTCTTAATTGATACATGTATAGAAAATGTAACTGTATCTTCTATCCTATTTTGTCCTTATCAATCGGATTTTACATTTAGTTTTAAAAAATGGTACTAGAAGCTTCATCGCTCGACAGTCTGCATTAAGAGGATGGTTCTTAGGTATGGTTGGTCTGATGTCTGTATTATGTGAATAGGTGGGATATCATGCCATGTTTCTGCTGCATGATACTCCATTGTTGCAGTGCTTAGAATACTGTCTTAAGTAGACACTGTCGCGATATGGCTGAAACATTGTTGAAAGTGACGCTAAACACCATACAACAACAATATTTTAAACTTGTTTACAATTTCTTTACAAGAGAGCAATGCGGGCCTGGTTGGCTCAGTCGGTAGCCTATCTCACAATCAATCAAGGGGTTGTGAATTGAATCTTCACTCGCTCACAGCCTCCGTGATTGTTGATATACATCATATGTCTCATTGTCATTTGTCTCAACACTGACTTAAGTGGGAAAATTATAAGTTACGTATGTTGGGTGTGCGTGAGTAATGGTTAATCTTCTAGGATCCTGGGAGAAAGTAGTTGGACTAAATGATCATCTGTTAGCCCTCAGTTGCATAAGAATTAATCTAACTATTCAAAAAATTCACTTTACTTAAAATACTATGAAGAAATTAAAATGATTGATTAAAGAGAAATATTTATGTTGATATTGTGTCCATTTTAGCATCAGATTATGTGCAGATTATATTCTGGACAAAACAATTACTGTATACTTCATGTCTCCGACATTGATACCTTAGAGAGAAGATGGATACAGGAATAATAAATATAGTTGAACAATATAACATTATACAAGATATTGTTGAAAATGTTCATGTATTTGTATAGCTTCCATATACCACTATTTTACAGCAATACACAGCGATACTTTGTTTATGTTTGCTACTTACTTGTGGAAGGATCGAGCTTCTATTCAGATTTATTCTGAGGCTTTCTTCCACCAACAGACACTTTTGGCTATTAATCATATACGATTTATATGCATAATATTGTAATATTTGTTTAGATGGCAGTAAAATAGGTTTGAACTAATCAACAAGACTGAATACTCTATATATATATATATATATATTGTATTTACCCTATTGATGTATTGGGACAGTAACAAATAATAATTCTTGTTTTTGCTGTCCCAATACTTATTATTTTAAAAAAATTTTTTTACTGTCTCAATTCATAGGGTATAAATGGTAATTTTGTCCCAATACATAGGTTAAATATGGTAATTTCGGTAACCTGCAATGTGTTAAAAAAGGCATTAAACCCTATTCAGAGAAAAACACCTGTTTACGCTTCCTTTCACTAGACACATGTATGTGTAGACAATTTGATAGAGGATGATCACATCCTTTTATAAACACATAAACTCCCTTTTAATAAACTCTCAATTTACAAACATATAAACTCTCGTTTACAGAACCAACACTATCCAGTGAGTCTCTGAATACAGAGAATCTCCCACCTAAAGCCAAGACATTGAGCACAGATAATACACCAAAACTGGCACAGAAACAAGCATCTAAAGGTAATGTCTCACTACACAGATAATACACCAAAACTGGCACAGAAACAAGCATCTAAAGGTAATGTCTCATTGCACAGATAATACACCAAAACTGGCACAGAAACAAGCATCTAAAGGTAATATCTCATTACACGATTATACACCAAAACTGGCACAGAAACAAGCATCTAAAGGTAATGTCTCATTACACAGATAATACACCAAAACTGGCACAGAAGCAAGCATCAAAACGTAATGTCTCATTGCACAGATAATACACCAAAACTGGCACAGAAACAAGCATTTAAAGGTAATGTCTCATTACACAGATAATACACCAAAACTGGCACAGAAACAAGCATTTAAAGGTAATGTCTCACTATACAGGTAGTACACAAGACTGGCACAGAATCCAGCATCTAAAGGTAATGGCTCACTACACAGATAATACACCAAAACTGGCACAGAAACAAGCATCTAAAGGTAACGGCTCATTGCACAGATAATACACCAAAACTGGCACTGAAACAAGCATCTAAAGGTAATGGCTCATTGCACAGATAATACACCAAAACTGGCACAGAAACAAGCATCTGAAGGTAATGTCTCACTATAAAGATTAAACACCTAAACTGGCACAGAAAGAGGCATCTAAAGGTAATGTCTCATTACACAGATAGTACACCAAAACTGGCACATAAACAAGCATTTAAAGGTAAAGTCTCATTACAAAGATAGTACGCCAAAACTGGCACAGAAACAGGTTTCTAAAGGTCATGTCTCGCTATACAGATAATACACCAAAACTGGCACAGAAACAGGTTTCTAAAGGTCATGTCTCGCTATACAGATAATACACCAAAACTGGCACAGAAACAGGTTTCTAAAGGTCATGTCTCGCTTTACAGATAATACACCAAAACTGGCACAGAAACAGGTTTCTAAAGGTCATGTCTCGCTATACAGATAATACACCAAAACTGGCACAGAAACAGGTTTCTAAAGGTCATGTCTCGCTATACAGATAATACACCAAAACTGGCACAGAAACAGGTTTCTAAAGGTCATGTCTCGCTATACAGATAATACACCAAAACTGGCACAGAAACAAGAATGTCTCACTACACAAATAGTACACCAAAACTGGCACAGAAACAAACATCTAAAGGTTATGTCTCACTACACAGATAATACACCAAAACTGGCACAGAAACAACCATCTAAAGGTAATGTCTCACTATACAGATAGTTCACCCAAACTGGCACAGATACAAGCATCTTAAGGTAATGTCTCATTACACAGGTAATACACCAAAACTGGCACTGAAACAAGCATCTAAAGGTAATGTCTCACTATACAGAACGTACAACAAAACTGGCACAGAAACAAACATCTAAAGGTAATGTCTCATTACACAGATTAAACACCAAAACTGGCACAGAAACAAGCATTTAAAGGTAATGTCTCACTATACAGAACGTACAACAAAACTGGCACAGAAACAAACATCTAAAGGTAATGTCTCATTACACAGATTAAACACCAAAACTGGCACAGAAACAAGCATCTAAAGGTAATGTCTCATTACACAGATAGTACACCAAAACTGGCACAGAAACAAGCATCTAAAGGTAATGTCTCATTACACAGATGATACAACCAAACTGGCACAGAAACAAGCATCTAAAGGTAATGTCTCATTACACAGATAATACACCAAAACTGGCACAGAAACAAGCATCAAAAGGTAACAGTTCACTACACAGATTTTTTTTTCCACAGTAACATGATTATTGTGCTAAGAAAAAGTCATATGTAAATTGGTTTGAAATATTTTCAAAATGGTTCATATTGGTTGTGCTTTTTTGCTGCAGATGAGTAGAGCAAAAGCTGGCATTGCATTTACTGCAATAAGACATTACTGGTGTTAAAAAAAAGTGCCTTGTAGGATTGAACAGATAAATGTATTTATGAGTATTTGAGGAATTGTCTCTGCACTGTCTTTAAAAAAGAAAAGCTGGTCAACCTACCAGTTATTGTGCATTTTCATGTGCTGATACATTCCTGCTATTGAAAAAAACGGACTTTAAAAAGTAGAATTTCTGTTTTATTGATGAAATCCTAGATCTTATTTTATAAAGAACAAAGAACAAAATTCAACTGTGTATTGAAACCTAAGTGGTCTGTTGTGTTTAGTTCATACTACCTGTAATTTATATTGGCTTGATTGCAAAGAAAGCTGAGAGCTTACATGCACTGTTGAGGAGTCCACTTCCTGGGTAGGACCTGTACTGATTATTGTTTTTTAGAGGCATGGGTCGAGTTGGCGATCTTGTGAGAATTAAGTGCACAAAGTGCACAGGTTTAAGGGCATTTGAATCATCACTGATTTGACATACATGTAGAAGTTCTGTGAGATATTTCATGTGTACTGACTGTTTTAAATCCTCTCCAAACCTTTGCAAGCATTCACAGTACCTTGCCAAATAAGGCATTGTGTGAGTGGTTTGAAATCGCACTGAGTCTTGGGGCATGCATAGTAACCACTAGACTTTTGCATGCCTGAAGAATATGGAGATCAATTTAGTGTATTTTTTTTTTAAATACTACAGGTCTGTAGGACTAGTGACCAACAAAATATACTTGCCCTAACTTATTGTCACTCATCCATATCAACTTACGATATTCTTTACAGTTTTCATTGGTTTATATTTAAAAACATGTTTTGACATTGTGTTGATCAAATTTGACATTTTGCAATGAGTTGGAGGGGAGCAATAAACTGTAGGTTTGTTAGGGCACAATCATACTGCTTTCATTCATTGATGGTGCGTGGTGCAGAGATAAGTAACTCTGATATCGCAGTCACTTGAGCAGATATGTAAAAGCAGTTCTGGTTGATCGTATAGAACATTTGTCATGAGCATATTTTTTTTATGGTGCATGCCTGCCTTTTATTTGTTGCTTACAAAATAAATAGTTGTCAGAGCTAAACATGTTCCTTGATTGACATATGTTATCACTCACTTGGTTGACAGTGAATTTGAAATGGTACATTTACATCTAACTGGATTTTGTTAGCTTGAAGTTTGTAGCGCATTTGACTATCAATCCAGAGGTCATGAGTTGGAATCCCTGTCGGGCCACAATCTTCCTGATGATTGATTTGCAACATTACTGCTCATTGTCATTGTTCTCACTGCTAATTCAAGTGGAAAAACAATCAGTTACTTGCAGATATGGGTGTGCTTGAGTACTGATTAACCTTTCAGGATTCCAGGACAGAGTGGTTAGGTTAACTGATTGTCTGTTAGCCCTCAATGGTATAAACATGATGCTAAATATTCAAACAAAACAAAACATTACACATCTCAGAACTGTTTTACCCTGGTAGTATTATTTCTAATCAAATTCTTCGATGGAATATGTCATCATGTTGTACAAAAACAAATACTGAAATGCCATCTCCAAACTTTTCACAATGAAACATTAGATTCTAGTTAAGTTAATCATCATAGTTTTACACAATCAATAAAAACACCAATATTTTCTTTGTTCAGTTACACCCAAATCCACAGAATCAGCCAAAAGGAGACAGAAGAAACCCCTGCCTCCATTACCAATCGCAAATTTTGAAGAAACACCAAAGTCCAGTATGATCCGAGGATCGGACAACACAACTTCAAAATCTGGATTAAAGCGAGCACTTGAAACATCCCCAGCTGGCAGTTCAGCAAGCAAGAAAAAAAGAGTGGTCTCTCCAAAACCTCTACCAATCCAATCTGTTAGTCCACAAAGAAAGGTATGTATAAATGTGACAAAACTGCAGCGATGGTCTGGTGGTAGAATGTCAGCCTTGCATGTTGATGGTTGTTGGTTTGATCCCCGGCCAGGTCATATCAAAGACTTGAAATATGGTACTAGAAGTTTCCTTTTTTGGCGCTCAGTATTTAGAGGATAGTTCTAGGTATCAGTCTGGTGTCAGTATAATGTGACTTGGTGCGGTATCATACCATGTTTCTGTAGCATGATATTTCAGTGTGGCAGTGCTTAGAATACCGTTTCAAGTAGACACTGCCCTGGTATGACTGAAAATTGTTGAAAGCGAGGCTAAACATCCAACAACAACAGCAATAACATTAATAAATAAGATAAGTGTCTCACAGTCTTTGTGAATTAAGCATGGTCTTTACTGCTTGTTCGTAAAATATTATAATTTGCACAGTTTCTGTCCATGTGCCTGTAATCACAGTCCTTTCAATGAGTCAAATGGTGGTATAAACTGATAACAGTTTAATTGTATAAAAATATTCATATTCATAAAACATCTAGCTTATCACAAACTAACCTGATTGAATAAAGGTTTGGGTTGATAGATTTTCACTTTGGATATTCAACAACCTGTCCATAGGAAACGGCTACTTGGAGATGTTTACTATGTCACACTACCTCAAAACCTGCCCATACAGCTTTAACATGAATGATTAACTCTTTTATTTTTTGGCTATCAGATAATATTTCTTAAATAATGCTTAAAAGAATAGATTAACTGTTCGAAGCATCTGTAACAGTAATAACAAGTCGTAATGCTTCTTTTATATGATATGAAATTCTTTAGAACAAAAATCTAAGGTTTCCCTTTCGTACATTTTAAGGAAGTAACTTACAAGCAAGTTTAAACATTTTTATTTTACATTGATTTTAAAACAAGGTCTTACAACTTAACCCATGCTCATTGTCTTCCTGGGCAGAACCAATACTAAGCAGCTTGGCCTGGTTAGCTCAGTCAGTAGCATGTCTGACTATCAATCCAGTGGTTGTTAGTTGGAAACCCTACCAAGCAGGTCTCTGTGACAATGGGAAAATGACATTGTGTCTCATTATCATATGTTTCTCATTGCTGATCAAAGTAAGAAAGTTATCAGTTACTTGTGGAGATGGATGTGCTGGTTAAGTTAACTTACTGTCTGTTAGCCCTCTATGGCATATAAATGATGCTAAATATTGAAACAAACCAATACTAAGCATATGGGAATAAAATGTCTAACTCAAGGACACAAAACTCGACCCTAGTAGAGGATCAAACCCACAACCCTCAAATCATAGGTTCGATGCTCCGCACTCGAGGTGATGTTATCTCATGTTGTCTATTACAGGACAAACCTAACAAGAAGAAAGTCTGGCAGAGTGCTGCACTGGAACACATGTACGACTCTGAGGAGGAGGCCCGTAAAATGTTTGAGTGTATGATTCATCCTGTACAGGTGGACAAATTTTTTAGGTAGGAAAAAATATTTGTGTATAGTATAACCTCTCCTAAGGAGCCACTCATAGGAATTACAGTCAAACCTGTCTGAAGCAGCCAGTCAAACAAACGAAAGAGCAAAAGTGGCATTTTAAAACAGGTAATTGCTCAATTCAAGTTGATTTGCTCTGAAAGCAAAGCAAATGTGGCTGCTTAAGACAAGTGGCTGCTTAATAGAGGTGACCACTTATACAGGTTTGACTGTAGTTAAACTGACGTTTTAAAACAAAAGTAGTTTATAATGGTACAATATTAAAAGGCTATTTTACAGTGTATTGTACAATATGGGAATATATTGTACAAATATGTATTATGGTGAAAACTATATTCGATGAGATGCCCTAGGCGCTGAGTCCAATATAGTTTTCGCCACAATATGTACAAGTAAAGAAAAAGCAAGTAAATAAACCATGAGTTCAAAGAGGCAGACGAAGGAAGATGCAGTGACAGTTATTCAGATTTTCTCAACGTCATCCTCATGTGGAACATTTTGTCAGTTGTTTGTTTTTATATTTAAAATTTCTACTAAATTTATTTCCTTTTTTTTAGTCGCCATCTTAGATTATGAACTGTACCGTATAAAAGTTATTGGATCCAATAAACTTCTACTTATTGTCCAGTCACGTGGTAACCTCTGGGGTAGGTGTTATTGGCTATACACTTACAGGTATAGAAATAAATAACTATCTTCCTGAACTTTTTACTTTTAAAATCAATATCTGTAAAGCACACACAATACAAACTGTCAGAATGTCTACTGTTAGTTTACACAATCTATTTATTATCTATATAATACAGAGAGTTATGGCAGAAGAAACCATTGTTGGTACGAAGACATATAGAGGGATATAATGACGGTTGGTTTAGTACTGAAGAACTGGACAGGATACTTGCAGAGGTGATATGTACTTACACTTATGAATACAGTAGATACAGGCTGTGTAAATAACTCCCTGAAAGCACTTTGTTGAAGATAGATTTTTGTTAATTAATTTCATTAATGTTAGTTTAGTTTATACTAATTTATTTAAGCTAGATTACAAAGTAGGATCGCAGTTTAAATAAACCTCTTTTCAGTTAGCTTCCAGTTAGTGTTGTTTTTGAGAGTCCCACTGGTCAAAAGGCATCTATATGAAGTAAAGGGTTACAGTGTATGATAGGTCTGAGACATTGTCTATAGATCACATACAATCTACCTTTAACCACTGAGGCCACAAGTTCCACTCTGTTGAAATATTTTGTCAGAAAGTTTGCTAGTTTCTTGTGAAAGGATGCTAGTTCTATTCTGATTCTTTCTCATAGAATGTTTATATTCAAGGGTGTAATAAAATACGAGAGTATAATCATCATTGGGTGGGACACAAGCTTTATAAAACTTTCTTTCTAATGGGATATATATTTTATAATCGGAAAAATCCCAAAGTCATAAGAATCTATACATATTTTCGACATCTACATATATAACTTTACCTCACCTTTGTACACAGGATCATATACAGTTTGGAGTGAACCTGGATGTAACGTCCTATCAGAATGGCAAGAGAGAGACTCACAACCCCCCAGGGAGGGCATACAGATCTGTGGTCTGGGATTACTATCAGGTAACACCTGATAATTATTTGGTATTCATAAGCAGATATCATATTGAAATGTTTGAATGTTGCAGAAAATTATTTTTTTATTCTGTCGGAGGAATCTTTTTTGCACCTGCACTGTTTTGCTTCATCATTGCTACATATATTGTAAATTGTCTGGTCTGTATTGATGGAATGTAAAATCAAGCAGACATATGGAATGGAAGTGATCTTCCTATGCAGTTATTCACTACAAATTATCCTGGCAAACTTCGAGTCAAATCAGAACTGAAATACCTGGATCCCGTTTCACCATTATATATCTAAATACTTAACTTAAAACTATGAAAAACATCCTGGTGATCATGATTTTAGACAGGCTTCAGTAAAGCTGTAGTTGATTGTAGTGACATTGATTAAAGAATGTTCGCATAACAAGTCAAATGTAAGTTAAGTTTGTATTTTTTGTATTATTTAAATAAAAATTAAGAAAATGCTGGTGAAACAGAAGCCCAAGTTTCTTTAAATGTCTTAAATTGAGATTTACTTCAACTCAAATTTTTGAAATGTTTTAACTTCATTTACATTGATAATTTTGCATGTTATCCTTTACTAATGAGTTAAGTTGTGTTCCGAATTCAATTATTTGTGGTCACACATAATGAGTTGAATTTATGATTTAGAGCAATTTAAGAATTTTGAGTTGAGAAAAATCTCAGCTTGAGATGTTTAGTGAAACCAGCAACTGGTATTTAAAGAAAGAGTAACTTTGTGCAGTCAATTTCTATGCTCATTTGATATTCATTATGACACAGTAATGTAAAAATATGATGTTCGACAAAAAATATAAGCCACAGCGTAAGGCATCTGTGTTTCATAAACACATATCTACTTTGTTTTACGTAGTAAATTGTGTGATCACCACAAAACTGTATCTGTTAACAAATGTTGAGAATTGTGTTGTTGTTTAATAAATTTGATACCTTATATTAATTAATGCATTTTCAACGTTGAAAGAGACTTCCTTACTCCAGATTTAAATCTTCCACTTTCGTTGTGAGATTAGAGACTTTATCATGATTGTTTGTTTTCCAGAATGGTTGCTCGGTCCGTATGTTGAATCCTCAAACATATTCTAAAAAAGTTTGGCAGATGCTGTCTGTACTTCAGGAGTACTTCGGTTGCTGTGTTGGAGCAAATATGTAAGTTTACATGCCTTATAATTTTTAATAGCTTGGCTGGGTTAGCTGAGTCGGTAGAGAGTCTGACTATCAATTCATGGGTCTTGAGTTTGAATCCCTGTCCAGCCTCAGTCTCTGTGATGTCTCGTATATGGCATTGCATCCCATTAACATTTGTTTTTCACCTCTGACGGAAGTAGGAAAGTTATCAGTTAATTGCTTATATGGGTGTGCTCGCTTCCAGGATACCAGAGTGGTTAGGTTTATTGGGCATCTGTAATACCTTGATGACATAACAATGGCACTAAATATTCAAACAAACAATTGTACACACAAAATGACATGTTTATGTGTCAACTTGTCGTAGAACATTATTCATTCATTCAAACAATCAATTTATAATCATTTACAATTAGATTAACTAAGTTATGGATATATGAAGATAATAAACCTATGAAAGCAGCCATATACAAAACAGCCTGTGCCAAATTGTTGTATCATGAACGGTTTATTAGATATTCATGCATATTCATATTAGTAATTATGCATTAAATAAATTATAGCTACAAGTATTAAGAATTTCTAAAGAAAGCTATTTACCAAACCTTTAATATTAATATGGATGCATTACTGGTATTTATGCCCCAGCCATTTAAAGGATGGTGAAGGGACATTAATTGCTACCCATGTCCCTTCGTCTGTCAAATTGGTTTCCAATCACTTACTGTTGAAATGGTCTATACATTGTATATGTAATAAATATTTCATGAGTAGCTGTATAATTTAAGAATGCCAAGTTTGATATTTGTCAGTATCAATAAAATTTTTCAATAGTTATGGCCCATTTTTTTCTTATATTTATTTATAATTTGGATGATTATTTGATTAAAACATTTATTACAGTGTTGTTCAATGGAGTGATCTCACACGCTAGTGGGCCTCTTGTTTGAGCTGGGTAAAGACTTTTAAATTTTGATTTTTATTGTTCAATTAGATACTTGACACCTCCAGGGACCCAAGGATTTGCCCCACATTACGACGACATAGAAGCGTTTATCTTACAGCTGGAGGGTAAGAAACATTGGCGTCTTTATAATCCAAGGTACGTCTATATGATAATGTGTTCAGCATTAAACATAATGTTATGCAACTGTATAATTTATGCTGATTTCTGATCACTCATTTGTATAAGTTTGATGTTTTTTACTGTCTGAGTTGCTCCTTTATACAAGTCTACTGGAGACGTGCTTCATGAGTTAACTTAACAACTGGTGAAATAGATTATCATTATTCTTCACTTTTATTTGGATAACATCACATATAAATATATCGTTAAACTACATGAGGTGTAACATACAGCAACATCAAACTGATATACATGTAGGGACAAAAGCAAATTCTCGCCCAGTTCCCATTTGCAACATATAAATATGTCGTGAAACAATATGAGGTGTAACATACATTATTTCGCAGTAATGCGACAATTTAGATAAATATTTGGCACTGGATTCTTACAGATTGGTTGCAGTGCATAATAGGAAAGATTCTACTTCAAAATGGTTAGAAAATTAATACTTACATGTACATGTAGATTAAAAAGTAAAAATATATATTTATATAAAGAAATTCATTGAAAATATAATAAAAACGTGTAGTAGCGTGCTTTTAGATAGTCATTAGTCATGTCGGAGATGCACTGGATTAGTTCCTATAAGCAGCCAATTAGTTATCAACTCAAATTCACGGCACCAGATTTGTTCTCATTTCTTTTATATATCTCCTGTTAATATTGTGTAATCAATTTATGACCAGAACTGTGAGCTAATCCGTCGCATTAATGTGAATAAATCACTTCATGCTGTGACATACTATGCAGCCAGTACTTACGTTTTGTGTCTTTCCTAAGTAAAAATCACGTATTGGAATTGAAAGTAGGTAATACAGCACATTTGATATGGAGTATGTGCCTATAAACATATAGCAACATCATTTTACATTACTCTTGTATGCTAGTCTTCGGCTACCAATGAGTTTGAGCTAGAAGTTTGATGTCTAATATATAACAAAATCTTGGTAAATTACAGGAGTGATGAAGAGACGCTACCAAGAACCTCAAGTGGTAAGTGGATATTTATCAAGTATATTAAATACCCAACTTACATAAATTATTTTGATTAAATTTTGCTATTCGTACTGTAGGCAATCTTTTTTTTATTCATCCATTGAAGTATGTGGAAAGTTGTCGGTTGACTCACTGACTGATCATACCAAAGACTTTGAAAATGTTACTTGAAACTTCCATGCTTCATTTATACTGATTTATATAGGCTCGATAATGAAAAAAGCTCAAAGCTTATATGAACCACAGTCTGTTTCCTAGGTAAACCAGCATTGAGTATTGTTGGAGAGGCATCGGGTCGAGCTGGGGTTTGAACTGGCAATCGCTAGTGAGAGTGGCCAGCACTGTATACACCACACTACCACCCCATTTCCACGTTTGATGCTCAGTATTCAGAGGATAGTTACAGGTCTGGTTGGACAAAAATATACACATACAAGACCAACTGTACTTGTACTGCAAAGCCAACATTCCTGTACATCCTCATGATACACACATGTGGTATACAAAATAAAGATTTAGTCTTGTCAGCTGTTTGTGTGATTCTTACCAATTATTGGATTTTAACAGGTAACTTTGATGAGTCGGAGATTGGTGCACCCATCTTAGATGTGACGTTACATGCTGGCGACCTCTTGTACTTTCCAAGGGGATTCATACACCAGGTAATAAAACTGTTTAAAAGGAGTGCAAAACTGGAAAACTTGTGTTTTGAAAACAATTATACTTTTTGTTTTTGTTCTTTCTAATGGGGTATAGCCTTTTTCAACACATCACAGGTTACAGAAACCAGTTGAGTTTTATTTTACGTGAGTCTTTTCTACAAGTAACTGGCAAACTAAACTTTCTCACTTAAAATATTTACATTGAGTTTGGCTCAAACCCACAACCTCAATGATCTTGAAATGGTGCCTTAGACCTCTAGGCCAAGGAGGATCCGCAGTGCACATGAGAATTACACATTCTGACCTTAGATAAATAAATGAACTTGACCACTGCGCAACAACAGTAACTGTTGTGTTTGTACATGTAAACCTGTATCACACATGACTATAGCCTTTGAACTTTCAAAATTTAATAAGTCCGTCAATAAAAAAAATGTTTTTTATTTTGCATATTGTCATTTCAAACAAAAATTGACAGAAATCATGAAAAAAAAGTTAAATGCTTTGAAAGGCAATAAAAAAGTTGAGTAGCAGCAATTTTGAGTGAGAAAATGCTTAAAATATTATTTTCATGTAATGCAAAGCTAGATAGATCAATGTGAACAATCACAATAATAAATGATGGCACAAAAGCATTGGTTTCACAAAGATGCTTCTCGTAGGAAAGCATGGAATATTTGACCAAATTGGAGACTGATCAAGGTTGTCAGATTTACTATGGAAACTTTGATAAATTTATCATGATTAATTAGAATTAAGATAAGGGTCCTCCGTGGCCAAGTGATCTAAGGCGCCATCTCAAGATCACTTACCTCTCACCGCTAAGGTCATAGGTTTGAGTCACGCTCGCTCCAAAAACTTTATGTGAGAAAGTTTCCAGTTACTTGCAGCAGGACGGTGGTTCTACCCAGTCTGATTCAGTCTGAGGTCTTCCTCCACCAGTTAAACTGGATATGCCATATATAACCTGAAATGTGTTGAAAATGGCGTTTAACTCCATTAAAAAAAAAGTTATCATATGTGATATAGGAGGTTTATCTCAACAACGTTTAAAAGTGAAGTTTTAGAGGATATTTCTAAACATGTGGTTATCTACATTTGTGTTATATTTCCAGGGTGAGGTTTAAGAGGATATTTCTAAACATGTGATTATTTACATTTGTGTTATATTTCCAGGGTCAGGTTTTAGAGGATATTTCTAAACATATGATTATCTACATTTGTGTTATATTTCCAGGGTGAGGTTTTAGAGGATATTTCTAAACATGTGATTATCTACATTTGTGTTATATTTCCAGGGTGAGGTTTTAGAGGATATTTCTAAACATGTGATTATCTACATTTGTGTTATATTTCCAGGGTGAGGTTTTAGAGGATATTTCTAAACATGTGATTATCTACATTTGTGTTAAATTTCCAGGGTGAAATTTTAGATGATATTTCTAAACATGTGGTTATCTACATTTGTGTTATATTTCCAGGGTGAGGTTTTAGAGGATATTTCTAAACATGTGATTATCTACATTTGTGTTGTATTTCCAGGGTGAGGTTTTAGAGGAAATTTATAAACATGTGATTATCTACATTTGTGTAATATTTCCAGGGTGAGGTTTTAGAGGATATTTCTAAACATGTGATTATCTACATTTGTGTTATATTTCCAGGGTGAAATTTTAGATGATATTTCTAAACATGTGGTTATCTACATTTGTGTTATATTTCCAGGGTGAGGTTTTAGAGGATATTTCTAAACATGTGATTATCTACATTTGTGTTATATTTCCAGGGTGAGGTTTTAGAGGATATTTCTAAACATGTGATTATCTACATTTGTGTTATATTTCCAGGGTGAGGTTTTAGAGGATATTTCTAAACATGTGGTTATTTACATTTGTGTTATATTTCCAGGGTGAGGTTTTAGAGGATATTTCTAAACATGTGATTATCTACATTTGTGTTATATTTCCAGGGTGAGGTTTAAGAGGATATTTATAAACATATGGTTATCTACATTTGTGTTATATTTCCAGGGTGAGGTTTTAGAGGATATTTATAAACATGTGATTATTTACATTTGTGTTATATTTCCAGGGTCAGGTTTTAGAGGATATTTATAAACATGTGATTATCTACATTTGTGTTATATTTCCAGAGTCAGGTTTTAGAGGATATTTCTAAACATGTGATTATCTACATTTGTGTTATATTTCCAGGGTGAGGTTTTAGAGGATATTTATAAACATGTGATTATCTACATTTGTGTTATATTTCCAGGGTGAGGTTTAGAGGATATTTATAAACATGTGGTTATATACATTTGTGTTATATTTCCAGGGTCAGGTTTTAAAGGATATTTATAAACATGTGATTATTTACATTTGTGTTATATTTCCAGGCTCAGGTTTTAGAGGATATTTCTAAACATGTGATTATCTACATTTGTGTTATATTTCCAGGGTGAGGTTTTAGAGGATATTTATAAACATGTGGTTATCTACATTTGTGTTATATTTCCAGGGTCAGGTTTTAAAGGATATTTCTAAACATGTGATAATCTACATTTGTGTTATATTTCCAGGGTGAGGTTTTAGAGGATATTTATAAACATGTGATTATTTACATTTGTGTTATATTTCCAGGGTGAGGTTTTAGAGGATATTTCTAAACATGTGATTATCTACATTTGTGTTATATTTCCAGGGTGTGGTTTTAGAGGATATTTCTAAAACTGTGATTATCTACATTTGTGTTATATTTCCAGGGTGAGGTTTTAGAGGATATTTATAAACATGTGATTATTTACATTTGTGTTATATTTCCAGGGTCAGGTTTTAAAGGATATTTCTAAACATGTGATTATTTACATTTGTGTTATATTTCCAGGGTGAAATTTTAGATGATATTTCTAAACATGTGATTATTTGCATTTGTGTTATATTTCCAGGGTCAGGTTTTAAAGGATATTTCTAAACATGTGATTATTTACATTTGTGTTATATTTCCAGGGTCAGGTTTTAGAGGATATTTATAAACATGTGATTATCTACATTTGTGTTATATTTCCAGAGTCAGGTTTTAGAGGATATTTCTAAACATGTGATTATCTACATTTGTGTTATATTTCCAGGGTGAGGTTTTAGAGGATATTTCTAAACATGTGATTATCTACATTTGTGTTATATTTCCAGGGTGAGGTTTTAGATGATATTTCTAAACATGTGATTATTTACATTTGTGTTATATTTCCAGGGTCAGGTTTTAGAGGATATTTATAAACATGTGAATATCTACATTTGTGTTATATTTCCAGGGTGAAGTTTTAGAGGATATTTCTAAACATGTGGTTATCTACATTTGTGTTATATTTCCAGGGTCAGGCATTAGAGGATGCACACTCATTACATATAACTGTGTCATGTTTCCAGAAAAATACCTGGGGGGATTTGTTGGAAAAGGTAAGCTGTATCTCATGTTATATTTCATCATGAGGGTCAATGAACAATTTCTTCAATATTGCAATAGATGATTAACTACGTGTATGCAAGTGAGCTAAGACCATAACAAATTAATTGCTAAATTATCATCCCCGCCCTCCCCCTAAATTTCAACCCTTTTTATTTTCAAAACAAAAAAACATCCAAAAATTTAAAAATAAAAATAAAATAAAAAATCCTCCGGCCTTCCCCATTTTTAAGAAAAATTTTGATGATAATCTTGCAATTGATTTATAATTGCCTAATGGTGAACTTTAAGAATATTGGTTTTACCCGGTAATAGTTTTCTTGTATTGCTAATTTGATTTGGGTGTAAAATGTCTAGGGGGTACCTGGTAAGCCTGGCTACTACCTCTATGTATCACTGTAAATTTATAAGAGACAAATCTCAGACATTTAATGAAAAATGTTTTTGATTTAAAAAAACATGGTAATTAAATTGACATGACACGCTGATGGGTCAGATACCTCGGTATCCCTGTCAGAGGACTGACATAGAGAAGGAAAAGAAGTTTGTCAAACCATGCTTATTCATGTAATTATCTTCAATTCTGTTTCTCTGAGGAATACAATTCAAATGTAATAGTCTATTATACTTTGTAGAAAATGAAATTCTCCACAAAAATGAAACCATTTCCAGCATTTGTGTTCAAAAGTGTTCAAGTACATGTACTAGTCATATTCAAAATGTGTATACTGCCACTAAAAAAAAACAACAAAATTGCTTGAAATTTTGTTTCAAACTAATGTTTTTAATAGAAAAGCATTTTGCATGTTCAAAAAAATCTAAAAATCTCTGACATTTCTGTACAAGATATCAGTTTTCTGTTATTTTTGAATGATTAATTTGCCAAATTATCAATCATTCACATGCTGTTCTATCAATAATTAGTCAGAAATGCAAGTTTTCTATCCTTCATACAAGTCCTTGGTTCTCTCATTGATACTGTAGGTACAGTATACTTCCATATCACTAAGTTTTATTTTGCAAGAAAAGTTTAAACTGGTGTTGACCTTACTAAGCTGGCCTGCTCTTGTTACATGAACTTTAATAAGAAATGAACTTACAGAAATAGTGAACTGACATATCTTTAAGATAAAAGTTTACTGCTGTTTAATGTATCTTGTTGTTTTTTACCAGATGGTTCCCAGGGCATTACAAATTGCTATAGAAGAAGATGTGGAGTTCCGTCAAGGGCTACCTATAGATTATCTCAACTATATGGGTCTTGTCTATTCTGATCTCGTAAGTCACCCAACTGTTTACTTGTATATTGTGGAGTTCCGTCAAGGGCTACCTATAGATTATCTCAACTATATGGGTCTTGTATATTCTGATCTCATAAGTCACCCAACTGTTTGCTTGTATATTGTAGAGTTCCATCAAGGGCTACCTATAGATTATCTCAACTATATGGGTCTTGTCTATTCTGATCTCGTAAGTCAGCCAACTGTTTACTTGTATATTGTGGAGTTCCATCAAGGGCTACCTATAGATAATCTCAACTATATGGGTCTTGTCTATTCTGATCTCGTAAGTCACCCAACTGTTTGCTTGTATATTGTGGAGTTCCATCAAGGGCTACCTATAGATGATCTCAACTATATGGTCTTGTATATTCTGATCTCGTAAGTCACCCAACTGTTTGCTTGTATATTGTAGAGTTCCATCAAGGGCTACCTATAGATTATCTCAACTATATGGGTCTTGTATATTCTGATCTCGTAAGTCACCCAACTGTTTGCTTGTATATTGTGGAGTTCCATCAAGGGCTACCTATAGATTATCTCAACTATATGGGTCTTGTATATTCTGGTCTTGTAAGTCACCCAACTGTTTGCTTGTATATTGTGGAGTTCCATCAAGGGCTACCTATAGATTATCTCAACTATATGGGTCTTGTATATTCTGGTCTTGTAAGTCACCCAACTGTTTGCTTGTATATTGTGGAGTTCCATCAAGGGCTACCTATAGATTATCTCAACTATATGGGTCTTGTATATTCTGATCTCGTAAGTCAGCCAACTGTTTGCTTGTATATTGTGGAGTTCCGTCAAGGGCTACCTATAGATTATCTCAACTATATGTGTCTTGTATATTCTGATCTCATAAGTCAGCCAACTGTTTGCTTGTATATTGTAGAGTTCCATCAAGGGCTTCCTATAGATTATCTCAACTATATGTGTCTTGTATATTCTGATCTCATAAGTCAGCCAACTGTTTGCTTGTATATTGTGGAGTTCCATCAAGGGCTACCTATAGATTATCTCAACTATATGGGTCTTGTATATTCTGATCTCGTAAGTCAGCCAACTGTTTGCTTGTATATTGTGGAGTTCCATCAAGGGCTACCTATAGATTATCTCAACTATATGGGTCTTGTCTATTCTGATCTCGTAAGTCAGCCAACTGTTTGCTTGTATATTGTGGAGTTCCATCAAGGGCTACCTATAGATAATCTCAACTATATGGGTCTTGTCTATTCTGATCTCGTAAGTCACCCAACTGTTTGCTTGTATATTGTGGAGTTCCATCAAGGGCTACCTATAGATAATCTCAACTATATGGTCTTGTATATTCTGATCTCGTAAGTCACCCAACTGTTTGCTTGTATATTGTAGAGTTCCATCAAGGGCTACCTATAGATTATCTCAACTATATGGGTCTTGTATATTCTGATCTCGTAAGTCACCCAACTGTTTGCTTGTATATTGTGGAGTTCCATCAAGGGCTACCTATAGATTATCTCAACTATATGGGTCTTGTATATTCTGATCTCATAAGTCAGCCAACTGTTTGCTTGTATATTGTGGAGTTCCATCAAGGGCTACCTATAGATTATCTCAACTATATGGGTCTTGTATATTCTGGTCTTGTAAGTCACCCAACTGTTTGCTTGTATATTGTGGAGTTCCATCAAGGGCTACCTATAGATTATCTCAACTATATGGGTCTTGTATATTCTGATCTCGTAAGTCAGCCAACTGTTTGCTTGTATATTGTGGAGTTCCGTCAAGGGCTACCTATAGATTATCTCAACTATATGGGTCTTGTATATTCTGATCTCATAAGTCACCCAACTGTTTGCTTGTATATTGTGGAGTTCCATCAAGGGCTACCTATAGATTATCTCAGCTATATGGGTCTTGTATATTCTGATCTCGTAAGTCAGCCAACTGTTTGCTTGTATATTGTGGAGTTCCATCAAGGGCTACATATTGATTGTCTCAACTATATGGGTCTTGTATATTCTGATCTCGTAAGTCAGCCAACTGTTTGCTTGTATATTGTGGAGTTCCATCAAGGGCTACCTATAGATTGTCTCAACTATATAGGTCTTGTATATTCTGATCTCATAAGTCAGCCAATTGCCTACTTGTATATTGAAGATGTTTTACAGTAGACATTATGATATAGTACAAATCTAAACTACTCGAAATATGTTAGTTGTGATAATTTGTGGTACATTTCATTATGAATCTGAAAAATATAGAATTCAGACTCGTGCCATTACATGTGTGCTTAAGGCAAACTTTGTTGTGTATTTAATATAAGCAAGCAGAAACAAATCAAACTATTAAACTATATTGTGGACCATGTATTATGAGGTTTTTAAAAGATGTTGTATGAATAAACCATACACTACAAATAACATTAATTTTAATTAATAGCAAAATGTACACAAAAAATAAAAAATGTTGGATAACATATAGCTAAGGAAAATAGATCTACATATTGGGTACAGGTAAATGCTATGCAGTACTGATGTAACACAATTTTGCCTACGACCATTTCCTTGGGATTTAATTTTGTTGTTGAGGCCTCCCACGACATCAAAGTGAAAAGACATAATAACTCGACCCACAGCCGACGTGCATTAACCAGATAACATTACCACATCCATCGATGTTCAGTCTAGGGTTGCAGTTAAGGGTGCCATCTTGGTCGTTTAATGAAAATAGGGAACCATTCAGGATAAAAGGGGCCATAAAAAAATATGTGATAAATGATGAGTAGATGGTATTTGAAAAGCACAGATATTCTATAATTAGTACAATTAGCAGTGAAGGGGTTTGATTTGCTTGTTTATATTTGTGGGTGGACTTATTATTATGGTGGGAGGAAACAAAGGAACCTTGTTGATATATGGACAATTGCAGTGTCTTCTTACCAACACCTGGACGGTCCTGATTAGCTCAGTTGGTAGCGTGTCCTACTCAATCCAAGGGTTTAAAACCTTGTCTTGCCACAGATTCTGTGATGATAGATATAAGACATTGCGTCTCATTGTCATTTGTCTGTATCTGATTCAAGTGGGAAAGTTATCAGTTACTTGCAGAAATGGGTGTGCTCGAGTACCACCCAAAAAAAACAAAAGTTGATACATGTTTATTTATATAAATGTCTTCACTAATGAAAACTATCTTCAGGAAAGTCCCAAGCGGGAGACGTTTATACACAAAGTTACATCCCTGATGACGAAGATGGTACACAATTTTCTGCCGATAGATGCGACATGTGACCAGCAAGGAAAACAGTACATAGTCGATAGCTTACCTCCTTCAATAACAGATGGTACATATGGCATTTTATATTTTTATATTTCTGCTTGTTGAGATAAAAGTAGATATCCGATAGAATGGCAGAGCTGTTTATGCCATTTTCATACATAATAAAAAGACAACTCGTGATCTAAAATCTAGTACATAACAATGTTAACTAAACAGTGTGTCACCAGCTAAATACAAACAGGTATCAAGTAACAACCTGCTGATAATTTTTTGTGCTTATAGTTTCCATTTTGTAGTCATTTATCAAACATTATAATTATTAAATTTGATCTTACATGGAAAACTTAAAAAAAACAACCTATTAGTTATTATGATTATTGCACCTCCCCCCATCTCTTCTTATGTTGGTAAGTTGGTTGGTAGACCATCATGATTTCCGGATGATAACATAATGCCGCTTGGCCCTGCAGTCGTCAAACTTTGCAGGGTGGCTTGTCTTAATAAGGGCTGTTCCAGGAAAAAAGGTCTGGGGTGGTCGGAACGAGTACGTATTTTTTTTCTCTAGGTGGGGGGTATTTTTGGTATTAAAATTTCCTTGGTTGGGGGTTTAATTGGTATTTTAATTATGTTGATGGGGGGTATTTTGCACATCAAAACAGATAAAAATGTTTTTTTGAGATTTTCTATGCGAGTTCCGGTATATTTTTATCACAGACATAATGCGAATTCGATATTTATTAATATGATCACAGACATGTGAACTCTCCCGTATTGTGGGGGGAGTCTCCTAGAATCAAAGAGAAAACTTGTGACTCCCAAATGGGAGTCAAAATCTCCCACAATCTGAATATCCTGTGTATTATATTTTTACTCCCCCTGAAATTTGTTGTAAAAACAAATTAATTGACACTGCGAATGTCAATCATTGTCCTAAACATGATCAAGATACATAAGCTCTGCCTTTATCGGTTGTAAGCCAATCCGATTGCAGATGATATCAGAAACTTTCAACGTGATTACACACGAGAGGTGTTACAATCAAATTTGACACTGCATGACTAATTGGCATATATCTCGTAGTCTTACCGGTTTTCATATAGTTTACCACCGAAACAACGATAAGAAAAAATCAATATTTAAAACTGTAAACCAAAGACTATCTTAAACATGTCCGAAACTTTTAGAAAAGTGCAACTTGAAATTCGAAGCACAACTGTGCCAAAAGACCAAAACTAAACAATCTAAAAAACTGTGAAATAGAAATGACACAAAATCGCTTCTGAAATAGTTACAGTATTCATTCTTTCTACATATCAACGCAATAATTATTATAATTATTAAATCATTTTCAAACTAGACATTGAACGTTCCTCGGCAATAAGTTATAACACGAGGAAATTTTTGTTGAATCTCCTAGGAATTTATGCATTGCGAATCGTTCGCCATTTCTTGTATAAGGTATCAAGGTGCGCATGCGCGACTTTCTAATCTTGGTTTAAAAATTGGGCTATATTCCGGTATTTGCCGTAATTGTGTTATTGGACGGGAAAACCCCGGGATCAAATTGGATATTTTCTATACAGCAATTATCTACATAAGCACTTGATAATAAAGTTAAAAAAAGTTTCTACCCACCGACACTTTTTTTTTTGGACAAAATCACACTTACATGGTTGAATTTTTACAAACAAAATAAAAATAGAATGCAACTTTCAGTCTTTCACCACTTTCATATTCATTCAGAAAATTATTGTGGTGTTAGAGTAGTTGTTGTGATGAATAAAATTAGGATTCAGACTTATTAAGAAGTTAGAATTTATATTTAAAAAAAGGTTTACTTTTGATGAACCAAGATTCATGGATTTAGTGTCCACGAAACTTCATTTTTCCGGTTAATAAACTTAATTGCTGACAAACAGGAAAATTAAAAAACATGAGTGCATAAGAACTTTATAGAAGAACCTTCTATGCACTGTAAAAATTAAGATTAGCACTGAGTGTAGTAAAAACTCAAGATGCTACAGTGGTTGACAATTTTTTTTTCCTGTTGGACGAGTTGCATTCAATTTCCACTTGTCCTGCTGCATTTGTACTCGTACAGTAATTTTCATAGGATGAAACCTATTTTGAGATGTATTAAATTTCTTATATCAAGTAGAGACATAGTTAGCAGACGTCTTTCACAAACAGGAAATATTGAACTTTAAGTTTACTGCTCGACATCAGCAATACAAATGATGCACCGTACTTACATAATGGACATGGTATATCGTATAGAGGTATGGTAGTACAGTTTGCTCATCACATACCGTTTGTCCTATACTTTATTGTCGATGTAAATATCTGGTTTACTTTGGATTCAACAAAACCTGTTGATTGATTGTTTTTTTAAATTGTTTTATAAATCTTCGCCATGTTGTTGGCGTCATAATACTGTTTTAGAATATAAATAATGGCAAAATGCACCTGTCGGTGAAATAAGTAGGTTGAATTCAACAACGCATCAATGCAATTACTATGTCATAAAATAATCAAGTCAAGAAATTATGTTTGATATCTCTTTTATTATCAGACTTAATATTCATAAAATGAATTTATTGACATAGTTATTTTATGTAAAAAATACAAATGAAAACATCTTAACTGTAAAATTCACACAGATCCAACAATTAAAATTCTGTGGGTAGGGGGTATCAAAGCAATAACAATTCTGTTGGTGATCCCCCCCAAAACAATTAAAATCTATAGGTGGTCCCCTAAAAATTTGAGCCCCCTCCCAGTCTTTTTTTTCCTGGAACAGTCCTAAGGCCATTCTTAAAAAAATAAAGTGTTTGCCGTGCTTCTTCCTACTCACTCAAAATTGCAGCAACCCAAACTTTTTTATTGATTTTCAAAGCGTTTAAATTTTTTTTTTCATGATTTCTGTTATTTTTTCTTTTAAATGACTACCGGTATGCAAAATCAAAATTGGGCAAAAAATGTTTTTTAAGCTGCCTACCTACCCACATGAAAAATACTGGGTCGGAGCACAGCAAACAATTATTTTTTTAAGAATGGCCTAAGTAGATGACCCCTAACTATTTTTGGATCAATAGGTCAAAGGTCAAGGTAACCATTATTATTTAAATTTTGTCTCAGTTTGGCCTAGGTCCTAAGGGTTTTTTGGCCTAACTCCTAAAGGACCCAGTTACCCAGACACACTATCATTGGAGCATACATATATGTTTTACTAATATTTCTTGCCTAGCATAAATAATGATTTTACATTCCTTAATTGGACACTTTCATTGTTTGACAGTAAGTGTCATGATAACAAATTTCTCCTTGAATTGTGAGTTGAATCAAATTCATATTTAAACCACATTGTTATTAAAATTTACTTAAAAAGTTAATGAACCATTTATTTGTGAATTAAATTTTTAAATTCATGAAAACTCATAATCCCTGTTCCATAACCAATCAAACTTTCAAGAAATGTTACGAAATACCAAATAACTCTGAAGGCTATTATCAACTCTGGCAACATGCATGTAAATGGCTTAGATTAGCAAGTGACATGTTGTTTTAAGCATATCTTTTAACTTTATTTATCAGTCTCAATTTAATAATTTTGGTTCAAAAATAAATCTGATAAAACCTGTATGAGCGGTCACCTCTATTAAGCAGCAACTTGTCCCAAGCAGCCACATTTGCTATTTCCCATTTCTATGCTTTCAGAGCAATTTAACCTGTATTAAGCAACCACCTGTCTTGAAAGGCCACTTTTTCTCCTTCCCTTGACTGACTGCTTAAGACAGGTTTGACTGTACTAATTTATAATATTCAGAAATTTTGTTCTGAATTCACAATGGTAAAACTATTGCAGTTTGAAAATGGCCAAAAGAAAAGAATGTACTTACAATTTTTATTTTAAAAATGGTAAATAACTAATGTACATGTATTTGATTAAAACTTTTAAATGCTTATTATATATAACATAAACTTTACATAGGAAGATGAAGAAGCAGTTTATGGCTCTAAGTGTGAATAGCCCATTTTAAAATGCAATGTTTCATGATTATTGCCATTTTAAATTTCTGTTTGTTTAATAATTTATTTTAAAAGATAAATAGATAATATCAAATGATGGTACTTTGGTAAATAAATTCTGTTTTGAATAACATAGTTTTGAATTGTTTTTGGAAAGAAATTTGTTATTAAGACATAATAGACGACTGTTGTTTTGTTCAGCTGAGCAATCGTGTAGTGTTCATGGACATGGAGAGAGATGGGAACCAGCTGCTAAGTGTGTGAAGGGTACCACTGAACTAGAGCCGGACACTATGGTTAAACTGATCAGAAAGGGTGCATTAAGGTAAGGAATCATGTAGAGAAGTATTCAATACATTAACAACAATTTAAAAATAGTTAAAAAAGTAAATTTCAAGTTTTTCTTAAAAAGCACTTAATAGTTTTTATACTTATTGCTGTACTTTGATTGTAAAACAAGTTATCACAACTTGGAAAAATCACACTCAAAGTTGTTGCGGGTAAAAAACCAGTACTAAGCACATGCAGATAAAGTGTCTTGTTCAATGACATTACACATAGCTGTGGCGGAGGATCGAACCCACAACCCTTCGATTCTTGATCTGATGCTGTACCACTGGACCAATCGCTCCATCCTGTATGTAGGTGAATCCCATGAAACAAGATAAGAAAACTTTATTTATAGTCAGTGACAAGGAAAAATACAGATAATAAAAAAAAAATAACATCAGTTACGCATAAATATTGACCAACAAGACCGCAGCGTGGTCTAGTGATAGAGTGTCTGCCTCGTATGTGGAAGGTCATGTGTTCGATCCCCGACCGGGTCATACCAAAGACTTTAAAAATGGTACTAGAAGCTTCATCGCTTGACGCACAGCATTTAGAGGAAAGTTCTAGGTCAGGTCAGCCAGGTGTCGTGATAATGTGACTGGGTGGGGTATCATACCATGTGTCTGCGGCATGATACTCAAGTGTGATCGACAGCGCTCAGAATACTGTCTCAAGTAGACACCGTCGCAATATTACTGAAAAATTGTTGAAAGCAACGCTAAACACCATACAACAACAACTAGTGACCAACAAACATACATGTATAAAACCATAAATATTTCAGAATGATCACAGAGGATGATGCAGTGAGAGTATACCACAATCTGGAGAACGCCCGTGTGTATCATGGACGTGATCCACAGTACATTGAAATTTCTGCAGATGTAAGTTTTAATAATATAGTCTCAATGCAAATGACCTTAGTGACCTTCGTTACCTTAGTGATGATGATGTCTGACTTCATAAGGTATATCTAAATGAGAGAGATTGACACCAGCTTTAAGGTTTTCAAGTATATATGAAAAAATATACAGCCAAAACTTGTTATCTCGATATTGGAGAGATTACCAAAAAATCTCAAGATATTAGATATCATCATAGATTTTATCTCAAGATCAATATTTATTTTCATCACCTGATTGTACTTTCGCTTTCATAATACGGTCCGTACAGGAAAATTACACTGTTGTGATAAATGCTGATATCTGGGCCCTTCTTTGACTTTCTCGGCAGTGTGAGATATAAATTGAGGCTGTTTGATTGAATCAATTTACATGCAATCATCCAATTCAATGAGGCGATGTTTGCAACATTCTGTCAATTATTAAAACTTTATTGAGACCAAAACTTTTTAGATCTGAACGCCTATTTTTTTCACTTTTAAATAATTCTCCACTGTGTGTATTTCTGCCCGGTCACAGTCTCCATGATTATTGATATACGATATTGTGTCTCATTATCATTCGTCTCTCACCACTGATTCAGTTACTTGCAGAGATGGGGTGTGCTCGAGTACTGGTTAACCTTCCAGGATCCATGGGAACAATGATTAGGTTAACTGATCATCCGAAATGGCATAAAAATTATGCTAAATATTCTATCAATCAATCAATCTCTACTGTGCAATACATATACATTATCATTGTAAACCGTAACATACTACAGGTGGCACCGGCTGTTGAATACCTTCTACACAACTACCCCGAGTATGTGACCATAGAGAGCCTACCCCCGCCAACATTAGACGAGAAACTGGAGATTGCCAATGTTCTGTATGATAAAGGTCTCCTGATCACTGGAGAACCTCTTGACACTGTAGACGATGATTCTGACGACTTGCCAGATAACAGCTGATGTTTGAGTGCTGATGTGCTAGACAACTTCATAGACACCAGTGATTTACTGGCAAGATGCCAGCGATTTACTGGCAAGATGCCAGTGATCTACTGGTAGCAAAAACATATACAGCTTCTGCATTCTTAATCTGATGATTGAAATGGAAGTTTGGCTTACGTTCTGGTGATGGTGCAAGCTGATTATGTAGTGCTTGTAATATAAACAGATAGAAGATGAACCCCTTCTATTACTGCAATTCATGAAGAAACAATTGCTTGTGAGCCTACTGTGGAAGAAAGATAATATGTTATGCATGTTTTACTGCTAAAAGCTGAAAAAATGATTTCCTGTTTATTGTGTGTGTGTATATATAAACTTTAAAGGGTATTCACAGCAGTTGCAGGGAGTATAGTTGCTTTTATAAACTTTTAAACCAAACTTCTTAAAAAGGAAAGTCTGTGTTCAGATTTTAGATATGCTCAATTTTAGCTCACTCGAGTCCAATTTTCATTGTGAGCTATTCCGATCACATATTTTGGCTCAGTTTAGTCAAAGTCACAATGTGGACTATTCCGATTGTCCTTCAACCATCTACCATCTTTTAGGTTTTATTTACCTACATTTACCATTGGATCTTGATCAAATTTACACAGTAGTCATATAATCATAATATCTTGGACAATCTTGATATGGCCAAATTAGATAAAGTTGCAATTATGGCCCATTGAATAATCACATAACTTGTAACTCTTGAGTTATCGAATATTGCTTTGTTTGACCTGTGTGAACTCTGACACATGCATTTTTTTCTAATATTGTTCCTGCACAGCCATGAGACTTAGGGTAAGATCTTGAACAGCTCAAATCAGTTAATAAGTGTCAGACTTAGTCCCCTGGATAACTAAAACTTGCTCCATTTGACCATGTGTGCATTCTAGCACCATTATTTTTGGATCTTAACCAAACTTGCACAACCTGTTTATTATCCCCTGCCACCGTTCGTAGAGTTTGGAAGTCCAATGTATACACTGTGTTTCCTCTTTTCTGGACCGTATTTTCATTAGTTGTGATTGGAATTTTAAATAACTTGGCACAAATGTTCACTAGGACAAGACGATGTGTCATGCCAATGACTTGGGTTGGTTCATCAAAGCTCAAGTCAAGTGTTTGAAAATCCAATGTATAAATTGTGTTTTGTCCTGTCCGGACCGTATCTTCTGTAGTTGTGATTGCATTTTTAAATAACTTGGCACAAATGTTCACTAGGAAAAGACGATGTGTCACATGACTGTCTTGGGTCGGTTCGTCAAAGGTCAAGGTCATAGCTCTGTCTGTCAATCTGCAGCTGTTCTGACCTTATCTTTTTCAGTTGTTATTGGAATTTTAAATAACTTGGCACAAACGTTCACTAGGACAAGACAATGCGTCATGCGACTGACTTAGGTCCGTTCGTTGCAGGTCAAGGTCACAGCTCCATCTGTCCTTCCACTGCTTTCCGGACCTTATCTTCTTTAGATGTTATTGGATTTTAAATAACTCGGCACAAATGTTTACTAGGACAATATGATGTGTCATGCAAATGACTTGGGGGTGTTATTCAAAGGTCAAGGTCACAGCTCCGTTCGTCTACTGCTGTCTGGACCGTATCTTCTTTAGTTGTGATTGGATTTTTAAATAAATTGACACAAATGCTAACCAGCCCAAGACGATGTGTGATGCGAATTTGGGTCTGTTCGTCAAAGATAGTTTTTATTATTTTTTTTGGTTATAACTTATATATTTATGGTTCGATTTAGAACATCCCACCAGTGCTCACCGGGACAAGACAATGTGTCATATTACAGTATCTCAGTTTGCGGCATTTTACATGTGATCTCTGTGCTCAGCGACTTTTTCATTTTGTATAATTTAAATCCACTTCTCTGGAAATACCTATAAGGGTTAATGAGGTGGCGGGGATATGATAACGTTAGTGGCAACCTCTTGTAACCGTACTATCACACATAGCTTGTTAAACAAACCTTATTTGATAATTGATGTCCTAGCTGATAAACTTATATCATCAAAAAATGTTTTATTTAGCACAGGTGAGACATAGAGGGCCCTCTTTTTACCATTAACTAGCCCAACAGATGAGAGATTTAGGGCCAGCAAGGCCCTTTGTAATCATTAACTAGTACCACATGAGAGATTTAGGGCCATCAAGGCCCTATTGTTTGTATCAACTTGTGCCATGTATGAGAGATTTAGGGCCATTAAGGCCCATTTGTTACCATTAACTAATGCCACATATGAGAGATTTAAGGCCATCAAGGCCCTATTGTTACATGTACCAATTATTTCATTCATCAAACAAAACTGTCTTTTTTATAAAGATGCTCAAGTATGTGTTACTGGTTTCTGTTTCACCAACATTTTACTCAAATACATAAAAACTTAAATAATTTGACTGGTTAATGATCCATTATATGATCAATATCAATGAAACCATATGCAGTTTAACATGAACTAATCTAAACTCATGATCACCTGGCTGCTTTTTATAGATTTAAGTTTTATGTATATAAGTATGATATATGTTGGTGAAACAGGAGTCGGGGGATGTTGTGTATATAGGGAACAATCATAGCATTGTCTTGATCGGAAATCAAGATAAAACAAATTAATAATTTAATCGAAACTCTATACACAAGTAATGCCATGATGTAAAATTATCACTAGCGCTCCCTTCGTATTGTAAAGAGGAGTGGTTCTAAGGGTTCATGTTTTGAAGACAACTATATTCAATTTGAAGATTTTTATGAAACTTAGCAGAATCAAATTGAACAATTAAACATTATGATTAGCTTTTCTGATTGCCATCTGTCCGTTATTTTTTTTGCCAAATTTTGATTTTGCATAATCACTTAAAAAAAATGGACAGAAATCATAAGATAAAAATTCAATGCTTTGAAAGTCAATAAAAAAGTTTGGGTAGCAGCAGTTTTGAGTGAGCAAGTAGGAGCACGGCAAACAATTAATTTTTTAAGGATGGCCCTACTGCCCTCAATTTTCATTAGGTCTTCATCAGACTTGCATAGTAGTTACATGACTGGTATCTTGGACAAGTTTTTGAACAGACCAAATTGAATGATTAATGTCAGAGTTATGGCCCTTAAATCATCAAAAACCTTGTGTACACTCTAGGACCCACATATTTTATTAAATTCTCACCAAACTTACATATTAGTTATATAACCATTATAAATATCTTGTACAAGTTCTTGAAATGGCATCTTCAGGAAATAAATGTCCGAGTTAAGGCCCTTGACTTGTAAAACAATACATTATTATGATGTTGAGTAGTAGTTATACAAACACAATATCTTAGACTAGTACTTAAACTGGCCAAATCTGATAAGTTTGTCTGGAGTTGTTGCCCTTGAATTGTCCAATATTGCTTTTGATGTTGTGTACACTCTAGCATGTACAGTTTTCGTGCGATTCTTCACCAAACTTACACTTTAGTTGTGTAACAATAATATCGTGGGCAAGTTTTTGAACTGTCCAAATTGGATAATATTCTAATAGAAAGACCTCAGACTGATTAGAACCACCGTCCTTCCACAAGTAACTGGAATTTTCTCACATAATGTCTTTGCAGCGAGCAGGATTCGAACCTATGACCTAAGCGGTGAGAGGTAAGTGATCTTGAGACGAAGCCTTAGACCACTCGGCCACGGAGTACCGTAGTACAAAATTGGACCACTTGTTATTTCATATTAAATTCTAAATTTTTAATTTTAATTTTCAAGATACGGGTAACTAGAAAACATGGAAATTGTTTCTGTTTGTCTTCAAAACATAAACTTTGAACCTGCTAAGTTTGATCTCAGTATTCGGATGATAATTGTTATATCTTCAAAAGTGAATTACCAGTAGATACTTCAAAATGATAATATATATTTTTCTATTTTAAGTTATGACTGCCAATTCTTAATGCATGCAGCTTATTTTTGCAAGAAGATTATCCATATACAGTTTTAAATATTTTTTTGAGAAAGTGTCTTTGAAGAAAAGAAGTTATTGATAGATATTAAGCTGGGTTTTAGTCTTTAATATCACAAAGATAATTCATTCAACTTGTTTTAATTTGTATATATAATAAATGTAAAGCAACTGTCAGCCTCTTTTTTCTTTTTTTAATGCCTAACAGATGCCCTCCAGACTTCTCTGTTTGTATCTCTGCAGGAAAGTAGGAATCCTCCAAATGGGTGTCCTGTCAATTTGGTCATTGTATTGGCTTGATTTTTGATAATAGCTTCATATTTTTAAAAAGCTTTAGAGATTTGTAATTATATGGCAGAAATGTTCTCCATAGTGAGTCGATGTGCAAGGCATGCATCCTTTACATGTAGTTTGTTCTAGTTTTGTGATGTTTTTGTTTTCAATCTCAATCTTTTCATTGGTTTTTAGTGTACATGGGGAGTGAACCAGCCGTTTGGCGTCATATAACCATTATGTGTTAACACGCCGTAAAACTTCTATTTGTTTCATCTTTACAATGTATAGACATTTTCTGGTCATGTGTGACATCCTCAATCTGCATGTGCTTAGTTGTGATTCTGGAAGACTTGGAGCAAGATAAAGTGTAAGAACTTGTTTAAAGTAAAATAAATATGTTAAAACTATATGGTTGTTTTTGTTACATAAACGTGTCTCCCCTCTCCCGCTCCCAAGTCATAATCTTTGTGGGGATTTTCCAATTACTTGGTACAAATGCTCACTATATGTGACGATGTACAGAGTGGAACTTCCAACCGTCTAAGTTCAAAGTCAAAGCATACTTGGAGGTGAACAATTAAAATTTTATAGTATCTATGAATTTGACTCGGAGTCGAACCCACTGCCCATCATGTGCCACTAAACTACAGCTGGGGTTGATTTAATAAGTTTGCCTTATAGAGAATGAAAGATTTAGAGCTATTGTATTCTCTGATTTGATGACACCCATGTTGGGAATGGTAAAGTTTTTGTATGTTAGCTTGTTTCTCATATAATGAAAGAGAATTGGGAGAAACTCTACAAGTTTAAAGTAATTTTTTTTTATCCTTCCAGCATTTTGACAATTATAGCACTTTTTGACTTTGAGGTTACTTGTTTACCTTTAATATTTATGCTAGTACTGGTATATCTTGAACTGCTTATAGGAATGATTAAATTCTTTGCATGTGTTTACTTTGTAGCTCTGCTTTTTAGTACAAAGACCTTACTCCGCCTACATGGTCAAAATGTTGTATGTGAACTCGTATCTCATAACCGAATTATAGAAATGGTTGAAATTTGACATCTCATTGAGTGTCTGATATGGAATGTACAAATTTCAGTACAATTCCTGGGTTTAATGTAGCCAAGTAGGTCCACATTCTATAAACTACTACAAGCTGCTCCAGAAATTCTTGGAGCTGTATTTAAAATGTAAAGGGCCGAGCTGGGTTAGCTGCCGAAAACACGTCCGACTATCAATCCTGGGGTCATGAGTTTGAATCCCTGCCTCAATGCATCCTTGTGATGATTGATATATGACATTTTTTTCATTGTCATTCATTTCTCACCGCTTATTCAAGTGGGAAAATTTTCAGTTACTTGCGGAGATTATTGTGCTGAAGAACTGGTTAATCATCCAGGATCTTGGGAAAGAGTGGTTAGGCTAACTGATTATCTGTTATCCCTAGGTGGCATAAAAATAACCCTAAATATACAAACAGTCAAATTAAACATAAAGGGCTGTCAATGAAAAGAAAGTTGTGAAATACCTTTCAGATGTTTTTAATATTTTCTTTTTATCCCCACATTATACATGCAAAATAGCAATACAACCCTGACATACTTTAACCCTTTACTTCATATAGATGCCTTTGGACACCTCATATAGACGTTTTTAGACACCTCTAATATAGATACCTTTGGACACCTCTAATATAGAAGGATTTTGAATTATTGGGTGAATTATGTTTATATTAACTGACAGAGTTAGAGGGTGAATTATGTTTATATTAACTGCTCGTAACAAGTAATCTGAACACTTCCTGCACTGTTTTCAAAGGCCTTCTGTGATTGGTGCGGGAAAACTCTTCAATATGAAGTAAAGGGTTAACAAAAGATTGTAAGTTTAGCTATTAAATAATAAAACAAAGAATAAACTTTGGCACCCAGGACCTAAATTTATGAAATTACAAATTTTCAACTGACTCTAAGAAAAAAATAAGTCTTATATATTTTAATTTAATTTTAAACCAATTTTACAACATTCTTTTAAATTTCTTATTTCTGTACTTTTAGAGACAACAAATTGCAAAGAAATGTTTACAGTTAGTGTTTTAGAAATGTTCAGGCCCTGTTCGTCAAACATACAACAATAATAATGGTATAACAACCTCATCTGGAGATAGATAATGGACCATGCATGTCTTGCCCCAGGATTGAACATTCGTCCGCGATATATCTGATTCCAGGATTGAACAATTACCCTGATATTGAGACCCCAAGGATTGAATGTCAACCCCCACCCACCTCCACGACATTTCTAGCCAAACAAACGAACATTCATCCTGATATGCAATTCAGTTTAACTTCTTAAAGTAAGTCTTGTCCAGTGATTGAACATTTCTCCTGGTATGTTGAACCCACAAAGATTAAACTTTTCCCTGATATGTCTGGCCTGTGTAACGAACAATCACCATACATGTATGTATCTGACCCTGACATGTCTGGCCTGTGTAACAAACAATCACCATACATGTATGTATCTGACCCTGACGTGTCCATCTAGAGAAAACAGCCAAGCAGGTAATGACCAGCATCTTAATTATGTTCTTAATAAGTGAAGGAGGCAAAAATAGGTTTTACTGCACACTGAAGGGTTACATGATACCCAGAGGTCAATGTTTCCACAATAATTGCCCATTCGGAAAAGCATTACCTGGTAACTGATGTAATGATGAAGAATGGACTTTGAATTCTAATATGTTTTCTGCACAGTATCAATAAATCTTGCCACTTTTTTGTGCAGTGGCAAACCAAAATTATACAGGGATTGTGGGTTATTGTTTTTTTGAGAATATTTACTGTCTGTATGGATACATAAAATATAATATATTTATCATTTTGCAATAAGTTTATATATACATATCCTTGACCAAGCACCTTTATTTTTATAAATACACGATTATTAATATCATTTTATTTTTTTTACGGGACAACAAAACTGACAGAAAGTGTTATTTCCAAGCCAAGTTTGCAGAATAAAGGTTCAAATTAAACATGCTTTATTGACTATCAAAACAGTAAGAGCTCATTTATCAAAAATGTGTGCAAGTTCTAACAAAGCAAATATATGAGAGTACTGTAGTCCACAAAGTTTTGAAGTAGGAACTGTTTCTGAAAAAGAGATACAGCTTTGTAGGAATGTTTGGAACCTTTGGCATAGGCAAATTAAACTGCCACGAAAACAACTATCGCTCTGCCAGCTGGTCTAAGGAAAATAGCGGCACTTGAACCAATATCAATCGTTGATTGAATTAATCATTATTGACTTGTTTGATAAACAGCCCGTGTCTGGTCAATTGTGTTTAGCTCGAAATAGAAAAAAAAGGATTTTTAATGGGTTTAAAGTCATTTCCAACACATAACCAGTTATACATTACATCCAGTTTTATTTGTAGAGGAAGACCCCAGCTGCAATTACACGTACCTGAGTAGAACCATCATTCTTCCACAAGTACTTTATCACATAAAAGAAAGAAAGAACAGTTTTGAATTGTGAAACAAATGAAATGTTAACAGGTAGAAAGTTTGCTGATGCACATGCTTTGCACATACAGAAAGGGAATTCTAAACGACAATTTGCCAACAAGCAATATCTCACATTAAATGGTCCAAAATGTTGTAGAAATCTTGAAACATAGTTTAACAGTAAAACGACTGAACATAAATAGCAATCAATGAAGCTCTTTTCCTTTCACATAAAATATACATAAACATTAAAAACCATCAAATATTTACCCCTCGTAAAACAAAGTCAAAATCCCAATGAAAACACAACTAAAAACAGTAAAAATGTAACACTAACCAATATCTACATTTCTACAGCAATCCGTCTAAATGAACTACGTAAGTTACTGCATTTCATACCCAGTGAAAATCACTTGTAGCTGGGCGGAGCTAAAAGAATCTGTTTGCATTTCATTGGTTGCACAATCTTGTTTTCGCTTGTATGACGCCATGTCATGAGTATCATGTGACGTTTGCCATAAGTTACCATAAAAAAGTATGCACTCATTCATTGTATCGACAATCACTTTAACACACAGTTCCAATCATGACATTGGCTTTGTGGTTTAATGCGTATAACAGCAAAAAGACAAAATAATTTATTTGTTTTATCTAACACAGTTAAAAAAAATGTGAATACAAGTATTAAAAGAACAATTTTGATTTTTCATTTGGTGAGGAAATACATTAAACAAGCTTAACGCCATAATAAATTAATTGCTTGATTATCATCCCCACCCACCACCTAAATTTCACTGTGGCCCAGAACCTTTTTATTTTCATAAAAAAAAAAAAAAAAAAAAAAAAAAAATCTCCCCATACCTCCTTTAAATTTTTAAGAAAAAATTGTATGAGAATCTAGCAATTAATTTATAATGGCCTAATGTTTTTCATCATCCGATGATAACTCAAATTTGTAGTCCTTAGTAAAATATGTCCTTTTTATTATACAAATAAAGCTTTCAAAAACAAAAACTACAGACCAATTATGTCATTGATTTAGATAATATTTTTGTGATATAACAAAGATAACCAATATGATTTAGTACACACAAATATTGGTAGATTTATTCTGTAGTCAAGGATCTGTGATATAACAAAGATTACCAATATGATTCAGTACACACAAATATAGGTAGATTTATAGTGTAATCTAGGATCTGTGATATAACAAGTATAACAAATATGATTTAGTACACACAAATATAGGTAGATTTATTCCGTAATCTAGGATCTGTGATATAACAAAGATAACCAATATGATTTAGTACACACAAATATAGGTAGATTTATAGTGTAATCTAGGATTTGTGATATAACAAATATGATTTAGTACACACAAATATTGGTAGATTTATTCCATAATCTAGGATCTGTGATATAACAAAGATAACCAATATGATTTAGTACACACAAATATAGGTAGATTTATAGTGTAATCTAGGATCTGTGATATAACAAATATGATTTAGTACACACAAATATTGGTAGATTTATTCCGTAATCTAGGATCTGTGATATAACAAAGATAACCAATATGATTTAGTACACACAAATATAGGTAGATTTGTAGTGTAATCTAGGATCTGTGATATAACAAATATGATTTAGTACACACAAATATTGGTAGATTAATTCTGTAATCTTGGATATGTGATATAACAAAGATAACTAATATGATTAAGTACACACAAATATAGGTAGATTTATACCATAATCTAGGATCTGTGATATAACAAAGATAACAAATATGATTAAGTACACACAAATATAGGTAGATTTATACCATAATCTACGATCTGTGATATAACAAAGATAACCAATATGATTTAGTACACACAAATATAGGTAGATTTATAGCGTAATCTAGGATCTGTGATATAACAAAGATAACATGATTTAGTACACACAAATATTGGTTGATTTATCTGTAATATTACAAAGATGATAGATAATATTGAACACAACTTTTGGTAGATTTATATGTTAGAATCTGGTATTACATATTATCACATAATTTACAGTGCAGCAGTGTAATAAACTTGACATATTTTTGATATCAACTTAGTGTAATATCACTCCCAATTCATCACTCGGTGTTTGCCATATAACTCTGCTCTTGTACAATATATAAATGACGTTGATTTGTCATGGTTAAATGATGTTATTTTGAGATGTTACGTTATATGATGACTCCCTTAAACAAATATGCCCGATTTTTTCTTGTTCATTATAAAGAAGATTTGTTAAATAAATGGTAAATGTAAACTTGTCCGAGTTATGTGATAAAATGAATCTTACATTTGTACTCATTTATGATTTTTATCAAAGTCGTTGGGAAAAATTATACAATGTTCGGCAGAGCTGTGCATAATATATGTTTTATTCAATAATAAATAAGCGCTCATGTAAGATTCTCTATGTAATAGATGTGGATTACATTCTGTGAAATTGTGTAGATAGCAAATACGAATACATAATGATAGCCAAATTAATCTAGATTATGTGATATTGCGTAGGTAGCAACTCTGAATTAAGTTGCATGCTGGCAGAAATAATATAGAATATGTGATACTTGGAAGGTAGAAACTCTGAATTTAGTCACATGCTGGCAGAATTAATATAGAATATGTGATATTGTGTAGGTAGAAACTGAATTTAGTCACATGCTGGCAGAATTAATATAGATTATGTGATATTGCATAGGTAGCAACTCTGAATTAATTTGCATGCTGGCAGAATTAATATAGATTATGTGATATTGCATAGGTAGCAACTCTGAATTAATTTGCATGCTGGCAGAATTAATATAGATTATGTGATATTGTGTAGGTAGCAACTCTGAATTAATTCGCATGCTGGCAGAATTAATATAGATTATGTGATATTGCGTAGGTAGCAACTCTGAATTAATTCGCATGCTGGCAGAATTAATATAGATAATGTGATATTGCGTAGGTAGCAACTCTGAATTAATTCGCATACTGGCAGAATTAATATAGATTATGTGATACTTTGAAGGTAAATCTGAAGCTCATAGTTACCCATCTTATGCCGAATGTGTTTATTGGAAAGAAATGATCATTGATTTGTAAACAAACGCCCATTGGCAATTATTGAAAGTTTTGAATCTTTCATTTATATCTTTGTTTGCATACTTTCTCAGAGGTCAAATCTTTTATTTATATCTTTGTTTGCATACTTTCTCAGAGGTCAATTCTTTTATTTATATCTTTGGTTGCATACTTTCTCAGAGGTCAATTCTTTTATTTATATCTTTGTTTGCATACTTTCTCAGAGGTCAATTCTTTTATTTATATCTTTGTTTGCATACTTTCTAAGAGGTCAACTAAACATCTAATCATGAACTGGAATAGTAAAATAGACTGAAATTATAAACAAAAATCGGTTGTTTAGGAAGTTTAGTGAGCCTTTAATCTGTAAACAGATCAATATTCTATGATTGGCAGAATTGATCTAGATTCCGTGATAATACATAAGTAGCAAATATGAATGAGTAATCATAATTAATCTAGATTCTGTGAAATTGTACATGTAGCAAATATGAATAAACAAAATTAATCTAATTTATGTGATATTGCATAGGTAGCAAATCTGAATAGGTAAGCAGAATTAATCTAGATTATTTGCTATCATGTAGGTTGGAAATCTGAATCAATATATGCATGACACAATATTTACTTAGCAGAATTAATCTAGATTCTGTGATATTGCATAGGTTGGAAATCCATGTCACAATATTTACGTAGCAGAATTAATCTAGATTCTGCAATATTGCAAATGTGGATCAATGTATGCATGACACAATATAAACTTAGCGGAATTAATCTAGATCCTGTGATATTGCATAGATTGGAGATCCATGTCACAATATTTACTAAGCAGAATTAATCACGCTTCTGCAATATTGCAAATGTGGATCAATGTATGCATGACACAATATAGACTTAACAGAATTAATTAAGATATGATATTGCATAGGTAGAAAATCTGAATAAATAAGCATATAGGTTGGAAACCTGAATCAATGTATGCATGACACAATATTTACTTAGCAGAATTAATCTAGTTTCTGCAATATTGCTGGTAGGAAATATGAATTAATTCAATGTTAATGGAATTAATCTAGATGTGTATAAACATACACTAAAAATGTTTTTGTTTATTGAATGGGGGTCAGAGCCAGTTATAACATATTAAAGATTACATTTGGCTATGATTTGATTTACAATCAAGGATCTGATATGGCATAGGTAACTGAGTTTGCTCAATACACATCTGATGCACTGATAATATAGCAAAGATTTAAATTGATTGAAAGATGCATGATCGGAGGACCAATAATTTGTGTAGTATACAGAGACTCTAGTCTACTAATTCCCATATAATTTTTGCACAAAAAAACAAATTATCCAAAATGTTAATACATGTAGTTTCTACAAAGACAATAACTCCAGACAGGTCTGGAGCCTAGGGATAAGTATTTAGCATAAAAAAGCATAAAAACATTATATAATTCACTAATCTATATATAACGAAAATCATGATTTTGTATGTCATGATTTCAATTTTTTCGAGATTCTGTAATTTTTGAGACAACTGTAAATAATTCTTATCACCACTATGATGTCCCCACTATCATGTCACAATAACAATTTCACTGGTATGATGTCCCCACTATGATGACACCATAAAAATTTCACAGCTCTGATGTCATGATGACTGGTATGTCACCACTATGATGTTGACCGTTACAATTTCACTGGTATAATGCTGGTATGATGTCACCACTATGATGTCACCATAAAAATTTCACATGTCTGATGTCATGACTACTGGTATGTCACCACTATGATGTTGACCATTACAATTTCACTGGTATGATGTCACAACTACCAGTATGATGTCATGGTAATGATGTAATCACTGATATGTCACCACTGCAATGTCCCTAAGACTCCCCTGTCCCTGAATGTAAACTACTATCACTCTCGGGTATCAACTGTTTAAGCAGACTCTGGAATGTGGCAAGCGAGTATTTGAGTCCGTGTTCAAGATAACGCTGTCTCCATAGAGATTCATACACCTTCATCAACTCCAGCAACCTAGCAACAGAAGAACACTTGCAACATCTATGCATGCTAAGATAAGATTATGATGGGGGTGGGGGAGGGGGGCTTAATGTCTGGCGCGTAGCATGGCATACTCAGATACTCTGCTGAGTAATACTTTAAATTAAGGCCTAGATATTGAAAAGTCAAGAGAAGCAATAGAAATGTTACAGGAGGTGTTTACAAATATAATAAATACATAAAAGTTTTGACATGAACTGTTCCGTGCATATAGCAATAGTGTTCACTGTGCCTTTTACGTAAAATATCAACTTAATTTAGAGTGCAGTCCGAGCCGACATTTCCTGATGCAGGTAAATATCTTTTTTAAATAATGTGTTCTAGCCCATCGAAGCATAAATTTTGAAAAGTCACCAGAAGCAATAATTTCTACTCCTATTTCTAAAACCTTCTCCCACCAGCAGAAGTAGAATCACCCTGGCACACCCTGCCCTGAGTAACTTGACAGGTTGCCATGCCACGCCCTTGAATATGCAGTTTAGTTTCATGTTTCTACATTTCTACAGCAAGTATAGGACTGATTACTTTTCACCTATGCAAACCTGCCTCAAATCCCCAGTGTTGCAAGAAATAAATATGGTTGCTCAATATGAAAATTATACTTTTCCAATTTTACTCCCCTTATTCATTCACATAAATTGAGCCGCACCATGGAGAATACTAGATTAAAGATATTATTATCAGTGTGCAATGCATACAAATATTTAAATTATCTTTACAACTTCATATATATATATAAAATTGCAATGAAACTTTACCGAAACACATGTTTCTTGCATACCGGATAATAAGAATCTTACATAGGTTTGAGGTTCGGATAGAAAATTCCATCCCGAGGATAACTGTTTTGGCAGGAACAAGGCTCTGCTGAGTTCCCGTGAAAACAGTTATCACAAGGGACAGAATTTCCTATCCAAACCGAAAAAGCCATGAATGATTCTTTTTCTTGCATACTAAATTTATTGAATAAATATTTTAACATAATTTATCATTATAGATTTTACAACGGTCGCTTTTAAAGCGTTTAATTATATGATTTACGCCATATATTTTTACGTTAATGTCATCTGGATGGTTTTAACGTCACAGCGGGAGAATCTTATTTCAGCCCTTGGGTGAGATAGAAATATCTAACCCGGTAAAAATGCAGATATCCTTATCTGGTATGCAAGAAAAGAATATGCGTTTTTTGGTGTTTGATATCGGTAATCCTATCTCACTGAAATATTCAAGCTGTGACAGAACTAGCTATGATGTTACATATAAAAAACATATGATGTAAATGATATGATATGAAGTCTTAAGGACCATCATGAAAAAGAAAAAATGAGGAAATAAATTAAAATAATTATTTTATATATAAAAAATTATATTTGGTATGCAGGAAAAAGAATCATTCATGGCTTTTTGGATTCAGGTAGAAATTTCCATCCCTTGGTATAACCATTCACAGTAACATTCCCCCCACCCCCAAACAATTATATATATAAATCCATTCCCTGGGGATATAAACATCTAATCCATGTTAAGATTATTATACTATGGGTACAGTATAATATGTATTAATAAACTTCTTTACATTCATGTATATAATAATTATGTCATTTATATTTATATGGGAGAGATAATAAATTAATTATTAAAAATTAATTAATACACCCAAACAATACTGAATTCTTTAAAATTATTTTAAAAAACCCAAACGCTTTCGGAATATATATTATTCCTTCTTCAGGGGATGAAAATGAAAATATGAAAGATGATAATGTTTAGATGTCAAACGATTATGATGATAAAAACATGGAAGTGTGGTAAAATCACAATAAAAATTAATAAAATTGTGAAAACGTTAAGGCGCGCATATACTTCACAAAAATATAATACAAATTGTGAAATTTATAAGAAAAATGTACATGTGCAGGGCGTGGCATAATGGTACAGCATTTGGCCTGTGAGTGGAAGGTTAAACCGTTGAATCCTTGACAAGGACTATAAGAATCTGACATGAGTTTGAGGTACGGATAGGAAATTCAATCTCGAGAGATATTTGTTTTGGTGGGAACAAGACTGCTGAGTTCCCACAAAAACAATTTTCCCAAGGGACGGATTTTTGAATGGTTATTTTACATCATATATTTCATACATTATGTCATAAATGAGTCTAAACGTCATAGCGCGATAATTTTATCTTGTCCCTAGGGTGAGATAGAAATATCTCAACCCGGTAAAAATGCATATATCCTTATCCGGTGTGCAAGAAAATGTTATGTGTCTACCATAATACTTTACCTGCAAATGCTTAGTATAAGATCTAGTTAGGAAAACAATGTAAATACTTGTTTTCACAATCAATGTAAAATAAATATGATTATAACCAAGTCAATAAAATACAATGTAAAACTCATGTTACGGATCATCCTTAATCTGCTTTATTTCTGTAAAAAGACTCTGCCATACTTTTTTAACCATTCCAGTTTCTTTCTGAAAGCATTAAGTTTATTTATTTTAGCTTAATTGTCAAGAAAGTTTATTTAAACCACTTTCGAGTCCTCTTCCTTGATAGAAGCAGTTATAAGTATTATTTTTTTAATAAAACATCAGGTCGAGCTGGGGATCAAACCCACAACCTCTTCGCTGAGCTGACAACACTCTATCCACAACACTACTGCTCCGTTTTTTAAGGTAGAATTTACCAGTTGAGAGCAAAACAACATATATTTTGATCAGACTGCAAGTGTAATCTAGTTCTCTTGTTTGTAAATGGCATCATTGACATAATAAATATGCAAAAAGTTCATTTAAAAATACTACTTACTTGTTGGCCAGATCTGTTTTAACAGTTGGTGAGAGGTTTGTGATTCCCAGGTTGACCACATCATAGCCAGCTTGCCCACCAGACTTACGTCCAGACACGACCAGAGCTCTACCAATCCTGAAATTGTCAGTCATCTTGTGAAAGGAATGTGATTACTCAAATACCAATGAAACAAAACAGTATTGTTTAGATAATTTTTTTTATTAAATTTAATTTTAATTAAAATTTGTCACAATACAAAAAAGTATTTGCCAATCTCATAATCTCACTAAATAACTAAACACCCATTTGATGCACATGCACAACCAAACACTTACTTGACATACAGCAATAGCAAATATTTACTTAACAACAAAATGCATGTGCTAAACATACAAAACACATTGTAAAAACAACAACTGATTTGATCAATTGCAACATCAAATATTTAATTTTATGTGTCAGAAAAAAACAACAAAAACACTAACTTTATGTGCATGCAACATTAGATTACTTGACAGACAACCAAACACTTATTGACAGATACATGTAACTACAAACACACACTTACTTGAAAGAAAACTACAATCCAACATTACTTGACAGACAAACACACACTTACTTGAAAGAAAACTACAATCCAACATTACTTGACAGACAACCACACACTTACTTGACAGAAAATAACAATCCAACATTACTTGACAGACAACCACACACTTACTTGACAGAAAATTACAATCCAACATTACTTGACAGACAACCATACACTTACTTGACAGAAAACTACAATCCGACATTACTTGACAGACAACCATACACTCATTTGACAAAAAACTACAACCTAACATTACTTGACAGACAACCATGCACTTACTTGACAGAATGCTATAACCTAACTTGTGACAGACATGTTTAAAGACAAATACAATCAAACATTACCCGACAATGGAACACTAGCTTGACAGACAACCAAACATTACTTGACAGACAACCAACCACACACTTACTTGACAGACAACTATAACCAAACATTACCTGACAGACAACCACACACTTACTTGACAGACAACTATAACCAAACATTACTTGACAGACAACCAAACACTTACTTGACAGACAACAACATAAGATCACATGCATGTTGTAATTCCTGTATAATACTGGGACCTTGTGAACATCTGAGCTGCAGTGTTTTAAGTTCTGCTTGACATTTTCTCACATGCCGCATAACTCTCTGTAAAAGGAAGAAAAAAAAATATCATGGTAAAATTGAAACAAAAAACTCAAATGAAATTGTTGCTGTAAGCCGCGTTTATTTACCTTTTCAGGTAAGCTAAGCTACCACTAAAGAAAGAGGACAGAACAGATAATCTGAGTTTATATCTTACTTTTTCTATCAATTATATTCCTGTGATAGGTTTGTTTGTTTGTTTGTTTCAATATTTAGTCACATTTTCAAGCCATTGAGGGATAAAAATGATCAGTTAACCTAACCACTCTTTCCTGGGATCCTGGAAGGTTAACCAGTACTTAAGCACACCATTCTCCACAAGTAACTGATAACTGTCCCACTCGAATTAGCAGTGAGAGACGAATGACAATAAAATGCAATGTTGTATATCAATCCTAACAGAGGCTGGCTGAGCAGGGATTCAAACTCACAACCCATGATAGTCAGACATGCTACCGACTGAACTAACTAGGGCCAACATTTTGATAAGACTGAAGGAGGCATTGTCATGTACATATACATACAAACTCATTTAATTTGTATCATCCAAGGAGAAGATAAAAGTAAATACAATATAGTGCTGTTTTTGTTATTATTTCTTTAATTGGGTTTAAAGGGAATTTATCAGGATTTTTCAAAATTTTAAAATTGGCTTTTATGCCTACATATATTCACTTATGTATTGCCATAAGAATATCTATTTAAACATCCCAAAGTAATATATATTGAAAAAGGATTTCTTAACTTGGGCTACGCGCTAGACTAAAATAGATTTCCCGCTTAAAACATATTTTGTGACGTGTTAAATGGGTCACATGATTTCATTTGATTTTAATTTGATCTGTTTTACAGAATAAGCAATGTTTCATCTTAGAAAAAGTCTGAATGATGAAACAAAGGTCGTCGAACAGTATTTAAGTGCGCTCTATTATAGAATGGCGATATTGTTTTAAATTTACAAATCTACTTTAAATATCGATTTTGTCACGTTTTGGTGGGTTTGACATATCAAACCATTGGGATTGTCTTTATTTATGATAATCAGATGCGTTTTATCCATTTTAAAAATAATTTTATTTTTTGATACATTTACATGTTAGAGTTTTTTTTCCCTGATATACCCCCTTTAATGCCATTGCAACACTTAACATGGCTTTGTATGATTTATAAGTTTTATAGGCGGAGAAAGAACTTTAATGCATATAAATGAATCTGAATAAAACCACAGTTCTCACATAAGGTTTGAACCAAACTGTGCTCAGCCTCAATTTGTGATATCAATTAGTGATATTCCCCAGGGCCATTCAGTCTCAGACAAAAACTGGGGGATAAAAACATGTTAATACGAAAACAGATATCATTTCCACACAGGTAAACTGTTACTACCTGTAAAATTTCAGGTGTGAGATTCTCTATGGGGGAACTATCTGGCTGCAGTAAAAACTGGTACAGCAAAGAGCCGTGTTCTGGTGGCAGATCTGTACAGTCCTCACCTAAAACACACAAACAAGTGACCATTAATAATACACAAAAATCAACTAAACAGTAATTGTTCATGCATTAACAAAATTTTTTTCAGAAACGCTGATGTCCATGGTTTTGAATCCTGTATTGCTCTAATTCATTTAATAAGTTATTAACAGGACACAAAATATCACAGCAACACAAAGTCTTTGATAATCTTTGACCCAACCTATAATCTCCATTATGAAGATTAGATTTTAAATTTATGGCAATAACACATTATCTAGCAGTGAGAAACAATTGTGTGAAATTCCATCAAAACTTTTTGTGGAAGTACTTAAGTTACAAGTCCTATAGGAAGCATCACATTTTCAGAGTGTGATCATAGAATCACATTGGTGATCATAGAATCACACCGGTGGTCATAAAATCACATTGGTGATCATAGAATCACATTGGTTAGAATCACATTGGTGATCATAGAATCACACTGGTAAGAATCACTATAAAGACTTTTACTTGGGAATTAGTTGTGTGTAACCCATTATTTTGTAATGAGGAGCAGTTGGTCTGGTCACAGGGAACATCTGGGTTAAGTTTCACCCTGAAATTACTTAGTTTATAATAATTTATTTTTGCTTGATTTCGAAGAAAGCTCAGAGCGTGTATGAACCGCTCTCAAGTTCGTTTCCTGGGTAGAACTAGTACTGAGTGTTGTTTCCTGGGTAGAACCATTACTGAGCGTTGTTTCCTGGGTAGAACCAGCACTGAGTGTTGTTTTTGAGAGGCATCAGACTAAGCTGGCAATTGGACCTGCAACCTCTGGGATAAACAGCCAACATTGTATCCACTACACTACCGCCCTGCTTTAAATCACTTACTGTTCTTAACTTACAAGTCTGATATAAACGGAGGAATGAACAGACAGAAAATCCAAACATTATATGACACCAGATTTCTTTTTGAAAAAGGGAAAGAAATATATTGGTTGAAATACTTTTGATAATTAATGTTCCCGTTGTTAATCTGACCAAAGTAATCAACAATCTGATAGCATTGCTTCACACTGTTACATACCAGTTTGACATCTGGCACACCGCAGTAGGTATGTTTCTGCCCGCCCTAATTCCACAATGGCATGGCCCACACCTTTGTCTGTCTGAAACACGTGTAGATTCAACAGCTCCTCCAGGTTACCCAGACAGTACTCCTGTAAAACAGTTACATACAGGTGTACAGTCAAACCTGTCTTAGGCAACCAGTCAAGGCAAGGAGCAAAATAGCCTTCAAAGACAGTTGATGCCAAATACAGGTTAATTTGCTTCGAAATCATAGAAATGGGAAAGAGCAAATGTGGCTGCTTAAGACAAGTGGCTACTTAATAGAGGTGACCGCTTACAAAGGTTTGACTGTTTTGTTTTTTCTGATTCAAATCCACATGATAGATTGTATTAGTAATTATCCAAGGAAAACTGCTTTTTTAATAGCATTTATGGTATTCATGAGAAAATATTCATAAAAATGAGAAAATAAAAAGAAAACACTAAAAATTCCCCAACATTCAAAATGTTTTGAATTTTCCAAAGAATCACTGCAGAGTGATAGATAGTGTTATTAAATATTTATCCTATTGAAACTGCCTCAAAAGTCCTGACTGAGTGTTTATGAAAAAATATTCAAACTGAAAAAAAAAATCAAACAACTTTAAATGTTTTGAATTCTACAAAGAATCACCATTTCATGACTTTGTTTACAACTGCTGTTGACTATCAAAAATATTCAAACTGAAAAAACAACACTCTCCCCCACAAAAAAGAACATTTAAATTGTTCTGAATTCTCTTAAGAATCACCCTTCCACGATTTCCTTAATAATCCCTACTTCATGACTTCATTGATAATTCCAATTTCATGACTTCGTTAATAATTGCTATTTCATTATTGTTTTTAATAATCACCATTTCAGCGTTTTACAATAACTTTACCTGGGCAATCATACCAGAACTATATTCGTTCTCTGTTCATATAATCTCTATAATTAGGTAATCCTAGGATTAATCTACAAAATTCTGGGGCAGACGGTAGTGTACATTATACTGACACTGAGCTGACCAGGCCTAGAACTATCCTCTACATGCTAAATGCAACTGAAGAAGCTTTAAGTACCATTTTTCAAGTCTTTGCTATGACCTGGCCGGGGATCGAACCCATGACCTTTCCAATGTAAGGTTGATACTTTACCACTAGACCACTGCTACAGTTTTAGTCATTTATTGTTTTTCTTACAAATGACTTCAAAATCTGTTTAGAGCATGGTTTACAATCAACCTTAAAATATGTGACATTTAAGTTACAAACATTTCACTTCAAAATGCCAGATGACCGTAACATTATGCTTCCTCATAATTATATTAAAGGTATAAAGTACATAACATTGCAGTCTGAAGTAAAATTTCTAGTATTTTGCTGTTATTTTAGTTTCAGTATACAAATTTTGTAACAAGAAGTACTTCCACTATTTTAAACACAAATGACTGGGAATAGTATTATTTTGTTGAGAATTTCATTCTACAAAGTAACAATTTTGATCTGTGTTCCTAGGATGAATGAAAGTTGAGATAACTGAAAACGAGATTTTGCAAGATTTTGTCTGTTTATACAAGTGTTCACAAAATCTCAATCAGTTCCATTTTCTTTCTCTATATAATTCCTTGGTTTAAGTAATGCACATTAGGTGTGACTTTGGTGTGAACCTATTTGTGTTTAGATACAATATTTGACTAAAAATTCAACATTTGGACTTACCCAATGACAATCTGAATTCCAACTCAGCCCCGCCCCCATAAGAAATCCTGGCCAGCAGAATGGTAGATGGGTGATGTGGCCCTTGCCGGACCAGTTACACACAATAAGGCCGAGGGCACCCTCCGATGTGGAACACTTCATGGCATTATAAACATTAGTGAGGGCAGCCTCTGGACAACCCGCTAGACTGTTCCATGCAGCTGTCCCTGGGCACACCAGGAAACTTACACTGTAATCACAGATACAGTAGAACTCGTGCATATTACATTTTACGTCTCAAGCATATTTATATATAACTGTAAACTATATTGCATTTTACAACTCTTTGCTGCTTTTATTACAAAAAATAACAACTGATATTATATATAACTAATTTAACAATTGAGGGGGAGTGTTAAACATTTTTAGAACTGAAGTACTAAAGTGTGCTCAAAGTACACATTGTTTCAACTCAGATTCTGGAGCAAAAGTGGCCTTTTAAGACAGATTGATGCTTAATGTAGGTTAATTTGCTCTGAAAGCATAGAAATTAAATAGTAAATGTGGCTGCTGAAGACGAGTGGTTGCTCAATACAGATGGCCACTAACACAGGTTTGACTTAAGAGGAGTGGTTGCTCAATACAGGTGGCCACTAACACAGGTTTGACTTAAGAGGAGTGGTTGCTCAATACAGGTGGCCACTAACACAGGTTTGACTTAAGAGGAGTGGTTGCTCAATACAGGTGCCCACTAACACAGGTTTGACTTAAGAGGAGTGGTTGCTCAATACAGGTGCCCACTAACACAGGTTTGACTTAAGAGGAGTGGTTGCTCAATACAGGTGCCCACTAACACAGGTTTGACTTAAGACGAGTGGCTGCTCAATACAGGTGGCCACTAACAAAGATTTGACTTAAGAGGAGTGGTTGCTCAATACAGGTGGTCACTAACACAGGTTTGACTTAAGACAAGTGGCTGCTCAATACAGGTGACCACTAACACAGGTTTGACTGTATAAGTAATCGATCATTGAATATGGCATTTATACCCAATCACTATTTTCTTTACAAGTTTAAGATCAATTAAAAACGAGAGATTACTTACCCATGTTTAGAAAGTGGTCTACAAAATTCCACATAATCGTGAGTAGCCTGGAAAAGAAAGGTAAAATAAAAACATCGCACACAATCTTCACCATAGATGGTACCATATTTATGTTGTACATATTTATAAGAATTGTGCCAGTGTTTTGTGTTAAGAAAACCCTTCTTCCAAGAAGAGGTTCCAAGGGGGAATACAAAATGAGTATCACTAAGATAAAGATCCTGTTCAACAAAGAGATATAGAGAGTAGCAATTTTCCATTATTATTTTGAAACCGATGATAGTTACTATTAAAACACAAAATGAAACAAAAAGACCAGAAATATTTCATAATTTCATTGCCAGACAAAACTGTATCTTGGTTTATTTATTGCATATAAAGGTCAAACTACAGACCTTTCATTTTAAACATAAACATTTGAGAAGTCATCCCAACAGAATTGTTCAAATATATCTGTCATAAACTCCAAAGGCTACAAGTATTTTTACCAATTTTGTGTTGAGCGCATGGTCTAGTGGTAGATCTTCGGCCCCATGATCAGAGGGTCATGGGTTGGTCCTCCGCCATGGCTATGTGTATAAGTTGTAATAACTTAATCGAAATAAAATAAATAAGTTTTAAACTAAATTTAAACTAATTTAACCAGAAAGTATCAATATAAACAAGAAGGATGTACAAAATTTACTCTGACCTGTACTCCATATTCATTAAAGATAAGATGAGGCGGTAAATATGAGAGAAGATTTCGATCAATATCATGGAGTGGATATCCGCACAACTGCAGTGTCTGGTCAGATCGTACTGGCAACATTGTGCTACAGTCTGTCGTATTGAGTTCATTATCTTCAGTAACATCCAGAAGGAAACTGCTCAGTCGTGGTCCTACACTTACAAATCTAGCGAGAAATTATTAAACATTTAAATTTCTTATACTTCAAATATACAGGCGACTCTCGTTATCTCAAATTCCAGGAGACCAGGAAAATAGTTTGAGATAACCAGTAGTTTGAGATAAACAGTGTGAACAAATGATTGAAGGTATAATGTTGATTTTGAGATATCCGTTAGATTGACATAACAGAGTTTGATATAATGAGAATCAACTGTACATGTACTTGCAAAACTGGTCAGAAAAGACTGAACTACCATTATCCATATTTCTTGGGGGTGGGTGGGGGTGAGGATGCACTAGTATTGGTACTGCTAATGTAGGTAGAAAATTATAGAATAATACTGTACTTTCAAATCTTGGGAGAAATGATTAAATAATTCCATTATCTATATTTCAAGTACATTTACATGTACAAACTATGTGATGAAATAATACAGTTTTATGATGTGTATTATATAATTTATACTTCAAATATCAAGTACCTATGTAAATATGAGGAAAATATATGTAATTCAATCATCTTGGAGGAATAATTAAACAATTCCACTACCTCTACCTCAAAATTTAATATATTTGAACATTTACAAATTTGGTTAATAACAAGAATTAATTGATGAGCAAAGTATTGCCAATTGTTGTCTGTCCTGTATTAAAAAACATCATCATATTTGGATAAAAAATATAGGAGGAGATGCAGTCACAAAAATATCTGACTACCAAATGATCAATACCTTTCCATTTTTTCCTCATTTTGAGATATTAGTGTGAATTAACTGGAAATCAATCTCTTTTCTTTTGTTTTCCATTTCAATGCAGGACTCACTCTGAATAATTGCCACCAAACCTTATTTCCAAGGAAGATTTATGAGCATTTAAATCACTGGTTCACGTGTAAGTTTAGGAAGGTCTGTTATATGGCTCTTCCTGCACATTGGAACAATGACTTTACATTCCGGATGACATACTTTCACAACATCCTGCCAAAATAATGTTTAATGTGCATTTGCAATTCTCGGACATGACCTCATTGGGAAATAATCTGGGGACCTCTAGATCACATCATCTTGCCCGAATAAGGCAATGTGGAGGTGCATTTGAAATCCCCCAGACATGACCTCACTGGGAAACAAACTGTGGACCTCTAGATCATGGCACCTTGCCCGAATAAAGCAATGTGGAGGTGCATTTGAAATCCCCCAGACATGAACCCACTGGGAAACAATCTGGGAACCTCTAGATCATGGCACCTTGCCCAAATAAAGCAATGTGGGGGTGCATTTGAAATCCCCCAGACATGAACCCACTGGGAAACAATCTGGGGACCTCTAGATCATGGCACCTTGCCCAAATAAAGCAATGTGGGGGTGTATTTGAAATCCCCCAGACATGAACCCACTGGGAAACAATATGGGGACCTCTAGATCATGGCACCTTGCCCGAATAAAGCTGTGGGGGTGCATTTGAAATCTCCCAGACATGAACCCACTCGGAAACAAACTGGGGACCTCTAGATCATGGCACCTTGCCCGAATAAAGCAATGTGGAGCTGCATTTGAAATCCCCCAAACATGACCTCACTGGGAAACAAACTGGGGACCTCTAGATCATGGCACCTTGCCCGAATAAAGCAATGTGGAGCTGCATTTGAAATCCCCCAAACATGACCTCACTGGGAAACAAACTGGGGACCTCTAGATCATGGCACCTTGCCCGAATAAAGCAATGTGGAGCTGCATTTGAAATCCCCCAAACATGACCTCACTGGGAAACAAACTGGGGACCTCTAGATCATGGCACCTTGCCCGAATAAAGCAATGTGGAGCTGCATTTGAAATCCCCCAAACATGACCTCACTGGGAAACAAACTGGGGACCTCTAGATCATGGCACCTTGCCCGAATAAAGCAATGTGGAGGTGCATTTGAAATCCCCCAGACATGACCTCACTGGGAAACAAACTGGGGACCTCTAGATCATGGCACCTTGCCCGAATAAAGCAATGTGGAGCTGCATTTGAAATCCCCCAGACATGACCTCACTGGGAAACAAACTGGGAATCTCTAGATCACAGCACCTTGCCCGAATAAAGCAATGTGGAGCTGCATTTGAAATCCCCCAGACATGACCTCACTGGGAAACAAACTGGGGACCTCTAGATCATGGCACCTTGCCCGAATAAAGCAATGTGGAGCTGCATTTGAAATCCCCCAGACATGACCTCACTGGGAAACAAACTGGGGACCTCTAGATCATGGCACCTTGCCCGAATAAAGCAATGTGGAGCTGCATTTGAAATCCCCCAGACATGACCTCACTGGGAAACAAACTGGGGACCTCTAGATCATGGCACCTTGCCCGAATAAAGCAATGTGGGGGTGCATTTGAAATCCCCCAGACATGAACCCACTGGGAAACAAACTGGGGACCTCTAGATCATGGCACCTTGCCCGAATAAAGCAATGTGGAGCTGCATTTGAAATCCCCCAAACATGACCTCACTGGGAAACAAACTGGGGACCTCTAGATCATGGCACCTTGCCCGAATAAAGCAATGTGGAGCTGCATTTGAAATCCCCCAGACATGACCTCACTGGGAAACAAACTGGGGACCTCTAGATCATGGCACCTTGCCCGAATAAAGCAATGTGGAGCTGCATTTGAAATCCCCCAGACATGACCTCACTGGGAAACAAACTGGGGACCTCTAGATCATGGCACCTTGCCCGAATAAAGCAATGTGGAGCTGCATTTGAAATCCCCCAGACATGACCTCACTGGGAAACAAACTGGGGATCTCTAGATCACGGCACCTTGCCCGAATAAAGCAATGTGGAGCTGCATTTGAAATCCCCCAGACATGACCTCACTGGGAAACAAACTGTGGACCTCTAGATCATGGCACCTTGCCCGAATAAAGCAATGTGGAGCTGCATTTGAAATCCCCCAGACATGACCTCACTGGGAAACAAACTGTGGACCTCTAGATCATGGCACCTTGCCCAAATAAAGCAATGTGGAGCTGCATTTGAAATCCCCCAGACATGACCTCACTGGGAAACAAACTGGGGATCTCTAGATCACAGCACCTTGCCCAAATAAAGCAATGTGGAGCTGCATTTGAAATCCCCCAGACATGACCTCACTGGGAAACAAACTTGGGACCTCTTGATCATGGCACCTTGCCCGAATAAAGCAATGTGGAGCTGCATTTGAAATCCCCCAAACATGACCTCACTGGGAAACAAGCTGTGGACCTCTAGATCATGGCACCTTGCCCGAATAAAGCAATGTGGAGCTGCATTTGAAATCCCCCAGACATGATCTCACTGGGAAAAAAACTGGGGACCTCTAGATCATGGCACCTTGCCCGAATAAAGCAATGTGGAGCTGCATTTGAAATCCCCCAGACATTAACCTACTGGGTAACAATCTGGAGTCCACTAGATCATGGCACCTTGCCTGATAAAGCAATGTGGGGTGCATTTGTTCATTGTTGACCAGGGACCATCATCAACAAGAACAAGTTTTCAAAATGATCTAAGTACTACTATTTAACTTACTCATTATAGCTGAAAGTTGAGAGGAAATCCTGGAAAACGGGATACATGTGGGTAAGATCCTCATACCCGACAGTGGGTGCAACCTCCAATACTGGGCACAGTTGTATACCACATTCATGACAAAAGTCATCCATATCTGTCAACTCACTGTAAACACGGAATAACAGTTTATATACATGTACACAATTCAAACACAGGTAAGTGGTCACCTTTACCTAGCATTTGATACCTGTCTCTAGCAATGACATTTCATTTTCCATTTTTCATGATTTTATGTTCAAAATTTGTTGTTTTTCACCCGCTTTTAATCAACCCCTGCAAAATGATTAGGTGTAAAGGTAAATTGCATTTTATCTGTCTTAAAGTTATAACCTCATCACAGGAAATAAAATGAATAATATAATAATGTTATTAAAAACAACTTTCAATTAATATTGACCATTTTATAAGGAAAAAAAACAGTGAAAATAGTCCAAGAAACATGTACCGCTAGGGGGCGCAGTTAACGAGATTCTGGCGAGACTATATTAAAAAAACAAAGCTAAAACAAAAACTGACACTCCATAGTACATGTATAACTGTACAGAATTTTGATAATTTACACCAGATGTCAAAAAATTCAATAGAAACGCCGTGAACTACCTTAAAGTTAGTCAGTAGAAGTATACCAAACAAATAATCTCCAAAGCAGGCCTTAATCTGTAGTAAAGAAAACCATGTGATTTAAGAAGTCATTTCCACTGCTCCATTATTATCTCTCCCATAACAAAATATTTACAGTATTTAAAATTTGTCGATTCTGTAATAATACTCATCACCATAAATGAATTATTAAGATCCATTAGGCAAAATTTAATTACAATTCTCACCATTAGCAGTATTAGAGTAATATTTTTGATTAAAATTTAGATACTGTGACTTTAATTGATTTTAAATCTATCATAAAATGTTAAATACTACTTACTCCATCCCAAAGCAGACTTGCCAGGCAAACTGTTCCAAATTTCTGAATCTTGTGTACAGGTAAATCTGAAGTACAATTTCATCTTTTTTATGGAGATTAATGGCACTTTCAAAATATTTTAAGTTATATATAGTAAGATCTCACATGCATATTTATAAATCAGAATAGAATGACCCTACTTCCAGAAGTAGCCAACAATGTTTCTCACATAACAAGTTTGATCTGACCTTGAGAGAGCATTTTAGATCACTTTGGGAATCCCTTAATTGTGAAATTATTGTAAAACCAGGAAATGATCTTATTTCATATAAAATAGAATTATGTGTAATATAAAGGGATTTATTTTTCTGAGGATTTTTCAAAATTTGGCATGGTGCCTGTTGCATGATTTCACCCATTTTCAATTTGTAAAAATTTATATTATAATCACCGAAACAAAAACTTTATTGCGGCTTTTTGTTTCAATAAAAATTGAGTGTAGATAAAAGGAAGCATGTGTTCAAGTTCACAACTTTTGTCTCTAAAGCATAAATGACATCACATTGGTACACTTCAAAAGTAAACCTACCATCTTGCACTTTTATGGAACTCAATTACTTGTTCAGTTGTAATTTATGGATTACTTATCACATATATAGGACCAGTGAACAATCAAGTAAAATCACAATTTTGTTAAAACAGGTTGAGGTGTTCTGTTACAATGAACAATAATAATAATAATAATAATCATCCCATCTTATTTAGTATTAGATATTTAGAATATGGGATATTACATGTAGATATAAAGTATATAAAATATTAGACATAACGTGTATAAAATATTAGATATAATGTAACAACTACGTGTAATTGAAATATTATATAATTAAAAACTTTTTAGTATACAGAATATTAGATATAAAGTATATGAAATATTAGATATAATTTATATGAATAATTAGATATAAAGTATATGAAATATTTGATATAAATGAAATATAAGGTATAATTTATATGAAATATTAGATATAAAGTATATGATATATTTGATATAAAGTATATGATATATTAGATATAAAGTATATGAAATATTAGATATAATTTATATGAATAATTAGATATAAAGTATATGAAATATTATATATAAATGAAATATAAGATATAATTTATATGAAATATTAGATATAAAGTATATGATATATTTGATATAAAGTATATGATATATTAGATATAAAGTATACGAAATATTAGATGTAAAGTATATGAAATATTTGGTATAAAGTATATGATATATTAGATGTAAAGTATATGAAATATTTGATATAAAGTATATGATATATTAGATATAAAGTATATGAAATATTAGATATAAAGTATATGAAATATTAAATGTAAAGTATATGAAATATTTGGTATAACGTATATGATATATTAGATGTAAAGTATATGCAATATTTGATGTAAAGTATATGAACTATTTGATATTAGATATAAAGCATATGATATATTAGATATAAAGTATATGATATAATATTTACCTGATTAATCTTTAACAAAGATAAAACCTTCACAGTTTCTTTGAATGTGGTCTGTAAAAACAAAGTAGGACTGATTATACATTTAAAGTTTTGGACATATTTGTTGTAAAAACAAAGCAGGACTGATTATACATTTATAGTTTTGGACATATTTGTTGTAAAAACAAAGCAGGACTGATTATACATTTATAGTTTTGGACATATTTGTTGTAAAAACAAAGCAGGACTGATTATACATTTATAGTTTTTGACATATTGTTGTAAAAACAAAGCAGAACTGATTACACATTTATAGTTTTGGACATATTTGTTGTAAAAACAAAGCAGGACTGATTATACATTTATAGTTTTGAACATATTAGTTGTAAAAACAAAGCAGGACTGATTATACATTTATAATTTTGGACATATTTGTTGATCAATTTGCTTTTAATTGAATTTTACATGTTTTCAAAACTTCACAGTTGTCAAGTCCTATAGTCAAGTGTGACTGTGTCGAAGTATAATGTAGATGTAGACATAAGAAAAATCTCCGTAATTCCGTCTGGAAGCATAACAAGAAGTGTTGTCTTCCTTGTAATTAATCTATATGTGTACCAATGAATGTTACACTCTTCTCAGTCAGCTCTATTTCTCACTACATGTCAACTCTTTCTGCTCCTTGTGGGCCCTTGATTGGTAATTAACCAGATTAATTTGATTTGCTGTGATTGTAAGCCTCATAATGTATGTCCCTATTTAATTGTTTACAATGTATGTGTTTTGTTTAAAAACACCCGAATATTAAAATATAAGGGTTCACAGGCAAAACAAATGCACTCAAATAATTATATAGAATTTAGCAATCAGACTATCAAAAATTAAAACATAATTGTCTGTTAACATTGTATACAAATTTTAAAAATGCTACTCAATATTTTGGTGAGGCTATTGGAAATACCAAAGTAGCGGGTTAGCTGTTCTGCTCTGTATATATACATGAAGAATGCTAGTATACTGTTAAACAAACTATGATATGTTTGTTCTGTTGTTTACATTAGCACCCTGGACTACTCTTCACAAAATCAACAATTATTCATGATATTTTAATAATCAACCATAATGAATACAAAATTGACTCAAATTATGCAGAAAATGATATATTTTCTGAAAAAACAATCATTTTAACGTTTGAACATACAAAAAAGAAATGGTCAAAAAGTTGTTTTTTGTGGTTTGTAAGCATATGCCAGAACCTCAGCATCAGGCAGTTTCATTGATTGTACATTTAGGAAATATTTTATTGAAAAATTTATTTCAGTAAATAATAATGTTTGCACACTATGTATACAATAAGTATAGTTTTACCAAATTTGGTACACGGCCTTGTGAGATATCAAACAAGACTCCTCTGTATGGTGTAATGGGCCAGTCATCTATCTGTAATATTGAAACAAGACTTAGTGTACTACAGTTCTAACAGTAATACACATAACTCTTAAGTAAATAGTATGTTGACAATAATTATAATGTTGGTTAAACTCAGTATTTAAATTTTTCATCTACTGCTATCAGAGCACATACATTTATTAAGCCAATAATACCGATTCTTTGATGAGCTGTGTCTTTTGTAATGTCGAAACTATTATTATTCATACAGTTATGCATTAGTAACAAGGTGATATGATGTTGTTTTTTGTGCCATTTCAACTCATTGCACCATCTTCATTTATTTATTTGCGAAATGTTGAAATGTGAAACAACTGAAAATGCATTTTATTTGGATATTATAAACATTCAGACAGTGATCATGATTATAATTTTAGCGAAATCTTTGAATTTGCGAAGGTTAAAACTTGCGAATAATAGTGGAAATAAAATTCTTGTGTGTTTTACAGTATCTCACATAAAGTTTGAGTAGGGCTCAAATCCATGACCTCAGCAGTGAGATGTAAGTGACCTTGAAAAACTGTCTTACACCACTTGGCCACAAAGGACAACGAATAAAGCCTTAAGTATCAATGTAAGACAGTTAGATTTTACGGTAGAAGTCTCAAGATCACTTACCTCTCACCGCTAAGGTCGTTTTAGGTGATCCATTTTAGGTGAAAAAGTTTGCCAGTTACTTGCGGAAGGACGGTAGTTATACTCAGATTCATTCTGATGTCTTCTTCCACCAATAAAACTGGATAGTGTTCAAAATGGCGTGAAAACCCATTAAAAAAAAAAAAAAGTAGGAATTTTACCTGCTACACAGTGCATAAATATATACCATGTATTACTATTCTAATATTTCTTTTAATAATAATTAACTTACAATGAGCTGAGGAATTTGGATTTCCAGTTTATCCTTGTCATGATATGTTGTAAATAATTGTAGCACTGTTGCTATGGCAAAATGTAGAGTATCACAGTCATTGCTTAGCACCTTTAACTGTAATAGAAATATAGTCACAAAATGTAATATTGAAGCTATGGCAAAATGTAGAGTATCACAGTCATTGCTTAGCACCTTTAACTGTAATAGAAATATAGTCACAAAATGTAATACTGAAGCTATGGCAAAATGTAGAGTATCACAGTCATTGCTTAGCACCTTTAACTGTAATAGAAATAAAGTCACAAAATGTAATACTGTAGCTATGGCAAAATGCAGAGTAGCATAGTCATTATTTAGCATCATTAACTTTAATAGAAATACATGTATAGCCTAGAAACATAGTCACACAATGTAATACAGTAGCTATGACAACATGTAGAGTATCACAGTCATTGCTTAGCACCTTTAACTGTAATAGAAATATAGTCACAAAATGTAATACTGAAGCTATGGCAAAATGTAGAGTATCACAGTCATTGCTTAGCACCTTTAACTGTAATAGAAACATAGCCTACAAACATAGTCACACAATGTAATATTGTAGCTATGACAAAATGCATAGTTTCACAGTCACTGCATAGCACCTTTAACTGTCATCGAAACATATGATAGTCACAAAATGTATGACTAAGGTTAAAGAAAAAATGAAGGCTATCAAAATAGCTAAATTAACAGAATTACGTGTATGAAAAGTATAAAGTAAAATTGCATAACAACTTTTACAAAAAAAAGGAATGGCTGAATCATGTACTTTATATAGAGTACCAAAGTCATTGCATAGCATTTTGACAGTAAAACGAGACTGAGCAGACAATACTATATGTATATTTTAATGCAGATAAAACTTATACAATGTCTGTGTAGTCATACAGCCAACTTGGCCTTAAGCAGCCAGTCATGGGAAAAAGCAAAAGTGGCCTTTTAAGACAGGTTATTGCTTAAGTTCATTTGCTCTGAAAGCATAGAAATCAGAAATAACAAATGTGGCTGCTTAAGACAGATGGCTGCTCAGGTTTGACTGTATCTGATAATTTTTCAGAATTCAGGATATGTACATGTATCAGTTGTCAACTCACCTGATTTTGCATAAAAGTCAACTTGTAAGAACCTTTCCCTGGACAAAGCCTCTGACTGACATGGCACACTATGTGTATCTCCTCTTGGTCACTGAGAGGTGTAAATGGCTCCACTGATAACTGTATTCCCAGAGACTCAAATCTGTCCTTGTGTAGTGCCCACTTTTTCTTGATCTGTCTCAGTGCTGGTAAACCAAGTAATAAGTAGATTAAGAAAAATTTGCACAACTGTGAGGTGAGCAGAATTTTAAACTGAAAACTATAATAATATTGAAAAAAATACAACAGGGAAAACATGGGTATGATCAGAAGAAAAACAATCAGTGGGCAAGCATCCCACAACTACAGGTACATTGCTTGCTACCTGGACATGATCTATACCAAGTTTCATTTAAATCAGGTTGAAACTCTTTGAAGCCATTTATTGGGTGGGTTGGGGGAGTAATTGCCACTACAGTGTGACTGACAATATCAGGATAACGCCTTAAGGCTTATCTAAGTCGTAATAATTTGTTTAACAGCAAAATAAATAAGTTTAACTAAATCAGACTGTTGGACATAATAACAAGAGTTGTCAGAGGACAACAAAGCTCGCCTATGGGATAAAACTCATTACCCATGCAAAGATTGCGATTGCAGGCAAACACCAAAACTTAAACGCAACTAAACGCAAAAACCTTTTGGTGTCTACAGATGACCCGACACCAGAGTCATGGCCATAGCTCTCCTGGACATTCGTCCCGGCGAGCTAAAAAGGCGAAATCTAATCACAGTCCTTCTAAATGTCTTATAAAAAAATATAGTTCAGAGCAATTTGACTTCGTCTGGTCATAACAATCTATGTTAAAGAATGAGCTTTGATTAAAAACTTTTATTGTCTATAATCATTTATTCACATAAATCAAGGACTCATATAGAAAAGGACATGCAACTGATTGTGATGTTAACACTTGTGTATGCATGCTAAAATCTCATTTTCAAATATCCAAACTTCCATTCATCTCAGAAATACAAATTAAAATTCTTTCTTTGCACATTAGTATTTTCTACAAAACTAGACTATTCCCAGCAAATTGTCTATACAATTATTGTTGAAGTACTTATGATTACAAAATTTGAATACTACAACCACTAAATCAAGGAAAGTACTTTTACTTCAAACTCCAATATTTTAAATTCAAGATAATTTTTCATGTTTAAAACATTATAAAACAATAAAGGTTACATACAACTTACATTTTATGAAAAAGAAACCAAATACCTGTGAAATAAATTAAAAAGAAATTTATAAAATTAATGATTCTAAATATGAAATGTTCTGTTCCAATCATTTCTAAAAGTTTGTTTAAAATACATTTGTAAACATTAGAAATAAAAAAAATCTTTTCAGTAAAATTTCAATCATCCAACAGTCTTGAGTTTAAATAGGTTTGTAAAATACCTGATCCCTTGCCAGCACTAACGAAGACAGGTAGTGTTCCTTTCGGACAAAATGGTCGCCCCTCATGCTGGACAATGTTTTGTGGTTGTGGCCAAAGTAACCCTAATTTCTCCTCTGTCACCACCAGTGGTGGTTTACTGAGCTCATCTACACCTGGTGCTCTCTAAAGTTTAAAAGTAGATATTTGTAAAAAAATGTGACATTTTTAATTTGTTATTTTAAGTGTACAGTCAAACCTGTCTTAAGCAGCCAGTCAAGGGAAAGAACAAAAGTGGTCTTTTAAGACAGGTTGTTGCTTAATACAGGTGAATCTACTATGAAAGCATAGAAATGGGAATTAGAAAATATGGTTGCTTAGGACAGGTAGCTGCTTAATAGAGGTGATCGCTAACATAGGTGCGACTGTATAAACATCAGTTAGATTTGTTGCATATTCTCCTGCATGTATAATTATACTTCAAAGTTTATCTAATAATCCTACTGTTGGGCCTGGTAAGCTCAGTCGGTAGCACAATCTGACTTTCACTCCAGGGGTTGTGAGTTTGATTCCCTGCTGGGCCACAGTCTCAATGATGATTGATAAGCGAAAATTGCATCTCATTGTCATTCATCTCTCATTACTGATTCAAGAGATAAAGTTTTCAATTACTTGCGAAAATGTGCGTATTTGTGAGTACTGGTTAACCTTCCAGGAACCCGGGAAAGAGTGGTTAAGTAAACTGATTGTCTGTTAGCATAATATGACGCTAAACATTCAAACAAATAACAATCTTATTAGGCACATAAATACATGTAAAGCCAGAAATTATTAATGTTTGCCCTAGAGATTTTACTTATAAATATTTATCAATACAAAAATATAATTTTCTTGTCTTTAACAGATTAAAACATGCATGACAGTATGGGTAATTTTAACCTTATTCTATTTTTTCCTTGAATGAGGTTTAATGCCATTTTCAACACAAAACAGGTTACATATAGTTTAATAGTTTATACTAATTTATTTTAGCTCATTGCAAAGAAAGTTCAGAGCTTATATGAACTGCTCCTCGGGTAGAATAAGTACTGTGTGTTATTTTTTGAGACATTGGGTCGAGCTGGGAAATCAAACCCGCAACCTCTGGCATGAATGGTCAACACTCTATCCACTTTACTACCGCCTCTCTTATATTTTGATATATGATGTATCCAGTTTTACTGATCGAGGAGGACCTAAAAAAGAATTTTTGGAGAAAAGCATGTTGTCATTAGATAACAGTGCCTTACACCATTAGACTGTGAAGGACACATGGGTAATTTTTTTTATAGGATCTGAAGTCTCATAGGTATATACATGTACGTCATAAACAATTTTGGATAAGCAGTTGGGATGTTATCACTTTAACATAAATTTTGGATGAGTTGAATGGAACAGCCTGGGGGTCATTCAAATATTCAGTACATGTATATCAAAGTCAGAGTATAAAAATCAACAGTTAACAATTCATAGATGATCTTAAGTTAAAGATAACATTTATTTATATTTTAAACAAATTGTGGAATGACGAGGTATTATACTCTCAAATGAGTATAACTGAAGTCAGCTTAGTTGTTTAAGAAGGATTTCTATGTTAGAAAGTACCTAACGTAGTGACACATTTACCTTGAACACTGGTGACATTAATTGTGGAGAACTTGGTGTAACTGGTGCCTGATTGGTCAATGACTGGGTCACATGGTTAGCATTTGGAATGCTTCCATTTGCTAATGTCAGTTTCGATAAAGCCTGACCTACAAATAACAAAGAAGAAATCAGTTAAATACTAAATAAATTAACATACATGTACTAACCCATACTTTTCAACAACTATAACTTCAAAACTTGGTTGAAACGATCAATTTCATCTTTCACTACATTCACACATTCTAATTTTTTTAAGGGAGAACCTAAAAAAGATCAAAATTGTCAAAACTTTTCTATCATAGCGGTCCAGATGTTTATTATTACTGTTCCGACATCTCAAGTGGGTGTTTAATGGGGTTCAGTTTTCAGATAAAATTTTTCAGAAAGATATGCTGTTTTTTCCACCATACTTAATGGTGGTCATACATACAACCTACTGTTGAGAATGAAAACAAAAAATACAGCATACATAATTATCCTTTTTTACAAACAAATATTTACAGAACGTTTTTTTTTTCCTTTTACTATTATTGCTTTTGAGGTAAACAAAAAGAGATTAGTTTCACTTGTGTGGAGTGCGTGGTGTAACGGTAGAGTATCGGACCCTGGATCAGAGGACTCGGTACTCCGCCATGGATATGTGAAATGCCCTTTAGCAAGACTTTTATCCGCTTAAGATTAGCACCAAAACATTTAACCCTTTGCTCCATAACCATTTTCTTAGACTCTTCCAAATTGAAAGCATTAATTCACCACGTATCAGCAATGGGTGAATTATGTTTATATTAACTGACATAGTGAAAAACAGTGCAGGCAGTTACAAGCAATCTGAACTCTTCCTGCACTGTATTCAAAGGCCTTCTGTGACTGGTGTGGGGAAATGCGTATCTATGGAGAAAGGGTTAAAACAAAAAAACGTTGTAAATGTAAACCAACAATAATTATTCATAATATTTTTAATATTAATTCAAATAAACTCAAAATTGGCTTAAATCATGCACAAAAATAAATTTCTAGGAATAAAATCATTTTAAACAGCGATCAAAATTTGATCATAATACATAATGGCAAAGAAAATGTAAAATTGATGTACAATGATTTAATAATAAGTCATTTTGTGAAACCCAGCAAAGATCTCTAGTAATACTTAAATTGAAATTAACATCTCTTTTTTATTTTGACATTGGAGCAAACTTTGTGATATATGTTGAGAACAGACAACTCCTACTACCAGTATACTCACCATCTGTGATATGTAAACTGTCCTTCCCCCGTAAACTGTTAGGGTCTACTGGAATAATCTCAACAACAGCTGGTGGGTTGTTGAGAACAGACAACTCCTACTACCAGTATACTCACCATCTGTGATATGTAAACTGTCCTTCCCCCGTAAACTGTTAGGGTCTACCGGAATAATCTCAACAACAGCTGGTGGGTTGTTGAGAACAGACAACTCCTACTACTAGTATACTCACCATCTGTGATAAGTAAACTGTCCTTCCCCCGTAAACTGTTAGGGTCTACCGGAATAATCTCAACAACAGCTGGTGGGTTGTTGAGAACATCTAAAACTTCTGGCTTACTTCCTGCCAACTCGTAACAAGTCTTCCCTGCATATTTCCTGTAATGTAGGATTTGTCTTACTTTTCACCATGATGGTTTAATAAAAAAATATCACAATTACATTTTCTAATCAGTTAATTTATCAGTAATTTATATTTCCTGTATCTATTAAAAAAAAATAAAAAATAAAATCCTCCAGCCCTCCCCATTTTTAAGAAAAATTTGGATGATAATCTAGCAATAAATTTATAATTGCCTAATTTAGAATTGTTTCACCAAAATCGGATCCAGCTCTCTCGAAAGCACTTCTGAAAATTATTCCAGGGGTCGCGAGTTTGATTCCCTGCCAGATCTCAGTCTCTGTGATGATTAATTGCGCCTCATTATCATTCGTCTCTTACTGATGATTCAAGTGGGAAAATTATCAGTTACTTGTAGAGATAGGTGTACTACAGTACTTCTGAGATCCCAGGAAAGAGTGGTTAGGTTAACTGATCGTCTGTTAGCCCTCGATGGCATAAAAATGATGCTAAATATTCAAACAAATCACCTAAACAATATATGGAATAACAATATAAGGAATTATATAATAAAATATATGGAATACTTTTCAGATGAAAGCTTATAACTATCAACATGCAAATACAGTAAAACTCCACCATAAGACCACCCCGATATAAAGACCACCTTGCTATTACGCCATTTGTTTTAGGGAAAGGCTTTTTTCTTCTTTATTGAATGGTCGTTAACTCCGATAATACGAGCATCCTGCTAATCCGGTATTACGTCCACCAAATCTATTCTGATCATGGTCTTTGTTCTATTTTCATACCCTTTAATACAACCATTTGTGTGTTCAAAGATGCCTCGAGGAAAAAATTACGACTTAATCAACAAGCCGATTTGTGGTTTTCGCAACCTATCAAAAAAGGAGGTGTCTATGGGGAATGAAAACCAGTACAATGCATCTTTTAATTGCTTAATTGTTGTTAAAGTGATATGGATGGTATCTTATGATGTAGTGAATCACATTTTTAATTTTAATGTTAAAGTAAAACACGTATGTAAAAATGGAGAAACAAAAACGCAATGAAGTTACTCAAACTTAATAAGAAAATGATAATCTTATTAATGACTGCAGTTTTAATTGATGATAAAGAATGAAACTGTTGTTATAATTTTTACACTTTCCTGACAACTTACAGTATTCTTTTTTTTTGTTTTCAAGGTCCTGACAATGATAAAATGTCTAAATACATTCATAGATAAGAACAGAATATCATAAGTGAAAGGAAATGACACTACTAAGGACCCTACTAGAAGAACTAAATCTACTCATCTATAATGTTGAAACATTTAATGTATTGCCTTTACTTGTTATTATTTTATGTACGTAATAAATAAAACATACAATATATTTATTTTAATAGTCCCCATGTTATAACATATGCATGTATTACATATAAAATTATTATGATAATAATAATTATTAAAGTAATAACAGCAACAAATCCATATCTAGAAAAGAGGATGTGTTTATTTATTATTATTATCATTAGTATAACAGTTTATGCACACACATGCAGAATATAGCACACATCAATCTACTATTACGCTTACAGAGGCCTACAGCTTTTGCCAATACAATTCGATTAGACCACCCCGCTATTAAAACCACAAAGGTGGTCTTATTAGAGGAGTTTTACTGTAGCCAAGGAATTATATAGAGAAGGAAAGGCAACTGATTGAGATTTTGTGAAAGCTCACATATTCACACAAAATCTTGCAATATCTCTTCCATTCATCTCAGGAACACTAATCAAAATTCTTACACTGCAGAATGAAATTGTGATCAAACAATACCATTCCCAGAAATTTGTGTTTAAAATTGTTGAAGTACTTGTGATTAGAAAATGTGTATACTGAAGCTAAAATAAAGACAAATTACAATAAATTTTCCTTAAAACTTCAATATCTTTAATTCAAGAGCATTTTACGTGATCGAAACATGTTTAAACATCTAAGATTACATACAACTTACAGTTTATGTACCGGTACAAGAAATCAGTTGCCTGTGAATAATGATTGATTAATTTGCAAATTATGAATCTTTCGTGTGCTGTTTCATCAACATATAGTCAGGAGATGCAAGTTTCCTATTCTTCTTTACAAGGCCTTGCTGTAGTTAACAAATAAAAGGTGTTGTCCCAACATTACAAAATGTTTTGTTATGCCAGAACTACGTATATAATATTGGTTTTAACTGATGGGCAATGGAAGTACATGTATGTATTATTGTAAAAAGGCAAACATATTACTGGAGCTGCTGTCACTTCAATATGAATGGATTTGCTTTCTACAGGGAATTGCTGGGTCTGATTAGCTCATCGGTTACACGTCTATCAATCCAGGGGATTTGTGAGTTTGAATCCCTGCCTGGCAACAGTCTCCATGATGATTGATATACAACATTTTGTCTCATTATCATTCATCTGTCACCACTGATTAAAGTGTGAAAGTTATCAGTTACTTGCTGAGTGTGCTCTTGTACTGGTTAACCTTTCAGGATCCCAGGAACCAGCGGTAAGGTTAACGGATCATTTGTCCTCGATGGCATAAAAATGATGCTAAATAATCAATCAATCTACAGGAAATTAAAGCATACCCGTGTAATATCTGCAAAGCTGGGTCTGCCCCATACTTAAGTAGACAGGCCACAATGTCATGGTTACCACGGACTACAGCGTCATGCAGAGGAGAACAACCAGCAGTATTTACAGCATGCACATCAGCTCCATGCTCTGTAATACAAACAACAGTAACTGCAACATTCATATAATACTTTTACATGCAATACATGCAAAATAACAAATCTTTAAACTTTAAAAACATAGCAAATATGGCTATTTAAAACAAAGTGACACTAAACTGTTGTCTATGTTCAATAAATAATTTAAAGAAAACTAGAGCTATCACTGAAGGTGATGAATACCCCCGAACGCTGCCATGACAGAAAATGGTTTACCATTGTATGAAGTTTGATGAAATTCCATCCAGTACTTTAAAAGTAATGCTCCGGACAAGGAAAATACATCAAAGGGCAATAACTCTGTAATTAACAAGAATAGAGTTATGTTTCTTGTACACTGCACTTCCTCTCATTATATTCTACCATTGTATGAAGCTTGATGAAATTCCATCCGGTACTTTTCAAGTTATACTCTGGACAAGAAAAAATATCAAAGGGCAATAACTCTGTAATTAGCAAGAATAGAGTTATGTTTCTTGTACACTGCACTTCCTCTCATTATATTCTACCATTGTATGACGTTTGATGAAATTCCATCCAGTACTTTTCAAGTGATGCTCCAGACAAGGAAAATTGCAACGGACAGACCGACCGACCGACAGACCGACCACAGGGTGACTCCAATATACCCCCTCAAACTTCGTTTGTCGGGGGTATAATGATGGGAATAAAAATTGTACAGAAAGTTCAAGACCAACAGACAATTGGCTATATAAGTGATTCCCTATGTGTCATCATACAATTATTATGCAGATAACATAAAAGTAATTCAAACAAATTTATAGAGTCACACTCTGTCCATACATGACTACTGCATGAGAAATTTGTCAGTTACTTGTGGAAGGATGATGTGTGTGTGTGTGTGTGTGTGTGTGTGTGTGTGTGTGTGTGTGTGTGTGTGTGGAGGGGTGTGGGGTCTATTTTGTTGACCAGACTGCAATGACCAAAGAGAAACAACTGGTCAATTTGTCAATGGTCAACTGGTCAATGCATTCTGGTCAGCAAAATAGACATACCCAAATGGTTGTTCTACTCAGATAAATTCTACTAAAATCTTGATATGCCATATATGTAACCTGAAATATGTTGATAATGGCATTAAAACCTAAATTAAAATAATAAATCAAACACATAATGACACAATTTGCCTGCAAGTTTTACTTACTACAGAGACATTCTACAGTTTCCACATCAGCAAAACTTGATCCCCAATGTAACGGGCTGTTGCCACTCTCCTCTGTATCCTGGAAGTTTATCCCAACGCCACACCGAACCAGCTGTAAAACCTGGGTAATACTGAAAATCACACAGACAAAATAGTTGAATTCACATGAAACGCAGATTAATTAACCCATGTTATATAATTTATATCATTTACATACGACATGTAATATCTGTATAGTTATTAGAGTATTTTGCTATGACAATGTTAATAATGAATACTTGATGTGCACTTGCTTTATATGGTAGTATAATTAAAGGTTCACCCTTAGTCAGACCATGGCTCAACCTTAACCCTTTACTCCATAGATATGTGTTTTCCCGCAGCAATCACAGAAGGCCTTTGACGAGCAATCTGAACACTTCCTGCACTGTTTTCCACTCTGTCAGTTAATATAAACATAATTCACCCATAGCTGATATGTGGTGAATTAATGCTTTCTTTATTAGAGGTGTCCAAAGGCATCTATATGAAGTAAAGGGTTAACTGACGATGGTACTTGATTTGCACTTTCTTTATATTGAAGTATGAATAATACTTGAAAATGTAGTATTTCATTGATGGCTGTATTTCACGCTTGAGAGGCATCCTAATTTGAGATGAGGAAAAATGAAAAATACTGGACTCATAATTATATATTATTTTATTTTCTGCAACAAAAGTTGTGTATACTCAGTCTGTGCCAAAATCTTTTCAGGCATATAGTCTTTGCACTAGAGACATTCCAAAATTACATAGTCAAATTCAATTCTTATAGTCCGGAAATAACAGAAGACCTAAAATTTACATTAAGTTTTATTTTCTAAATTTTTATCATTTAATCATTATTTTATTCAGTTTCAGCAAAGAAATATGTAATTTTCTCCCAACATCTTGCTCAAATTGTAACATTTCATTATAAAGTCATAGAAATAGTTTGGCCATATGTTTGGAAAACTTTTTTAGTTTTATAGACTGGGTCTTGCACTATATCTATTGTTCGCAGACTGCTTACTTGGACTGTGATGCTGCCTGTAGAAGAAGTTCTCTGTACACAGACTGTGTTTTGTCTGATGCACATATGGCGTACGATGTTCTGCCTTGTTTATCTAACACAGTAGGGTCTGCACCAGCAGCAAGGAGGGTCCGTACAACATCATACTGGTCCTCCTGCAGAATTTACAACAATTAGTATTGACATTTACCATAATCTCACTCCATATACCACTGTCAGATAATATTCTTTTGCATACCGGACACGGATTTCTGTGTATTTTTACCAGATACAGATTTTTCATTCTACACACACTTATCCTTTGCAATGATGTAACATCATGTGACATATTTATTCATAAATACCTCCCACATAGATACTATGATATACTTATCCTACTTTAAAAATAGACAGAAATAAAAAATCTTCAAAAAAATCACACAGTTAGGTTTTTATACAAGAAAAAGTATCTTTCATGGGGTTTTCAGTGTGTGTGGAAAAGGTCTGTACTGGTACATTACCTTTGCAGCCATATGCAGCAAGGTTTCATCATTGAAGACCGGTTGTCGCAGAGCTTGATCTAACAGTGCTTCATGCTCTGGATCTGTAAAACATATGTTACAATTTTAACACAAATATCACAAATCTTTAGTTTCAATGCAACAGTTACTGAAAAAGGCAATGGTGTTTAAAATACCTTGATGGATTAATACCAGAAGGTCAAGATGAACCCAAGCAACCAGGTCACCTAAATACAATACTGATTGATTTTTGTGTACTTGTACTCCCAATAACACATTAATGGAAATAATGTTGCTACTCCAGTCCCAGCAGTTTCTGAGAAGTGAAGCTAAATGCCAAAAAATAACATTGTGTACAATAAGTTGTTTTTTTAATGGGGTTTAATGCCATTTTCAACATGTTTCAGGTTATATATGGCATATCAAGTTTTACTGGTGGAGGATGTCCTCAGACTGAGTAGAACCAACGTTCTTCCACAATTAACTGGGAAATTTCTCACACAAAGTTTTTGGAGCGAGCGGGACTCGAACCTACAATCTTAGCGGTGAGAGGTAAGTGACCTAAGCATAGAATTGTTGACATGGCCCAAAAGCAAAATGATCATGATGAATCCGGCCCCTAGATAATCCGGCTCCATCTAGCATGGCCAACCTGAGGTTGACCATATATTTTTTTATTGTGGGATATATGCTAAATGTCCAGCTAGTGGACAAGACACTTGACTTGTTATAAAACAATGATTGTTGAATTTTACTTAGGCTTTAATATCTTTGGATCTTGCTCAAAAGTATGTTACTAAGAGTTACATTTTCATGGGCATGGCCTCTAGTGTACCATTTTTCATTATTTTAATCCAGTGGCTGTCTAGTCTGTGTTTGAAGGTGTCCACTGAATCTGACATGATAGTTTCCTGGGAAGGTCAGCTTTTTAACTGAATGCTTAAAATCAAAGAAATGTTAAGGTCAGTTTCTTAAATCTTACTCGTCCTGACCAAATGTTCACTCGTCATGATGAGTGGACGAGTGGTAGTTTCCAGCTATTGATGATGCAAAGACTGAACAAATTTTCCTTAATGTTTATGGAGAGTTGGTTGCAGACTAATTTCAGAGAGTACATAAAATACTTCCCAATCTATATTGTTGTATTTGTTGGTCATCAGTTTGTAGGTTTGAATGAGATCGCCTCTTAGCCTCATCTGGCTTAGAAAATATAAATATAGTGCTTGTAGGCAATCATTGTATGAAGAAAGTGTTTTGAACTCAGGTATGAAATGAATGGCATACTTTTGGACCCTTCCTAAAGTCTCAATATCAGGGCTAGAAATTTCTTATAAAAGCTACTCATCCTCCCCATTCCAATATTTTTAACTGAATGCTTAAAATCAAAGAAATGTTAAGGTCAGTTTCTTAAATCTTACTCGTCCTGACCAAATGTTCACTCATCATGATGAGTGGACGAGTGGAATTTTCCAGTCCTGAATATCTTTCACACAATATAAGTTTATATACTTCTACAATACTACTAAACAGTTAGATTGTCAACTTTTAAATTGATAATTCTTTGATGGTTGTAATATTGTAGGGCATATAACAAAGCACATTTGATTTTTATCTGTATCCAGGTGATTAATGCCGAGTCATCAATTAAATTACTTAAAATGTGTCCATTGTAGCTAACTGATAATCTTAATCTTAATATGAAACCCCTTAGTAGTCCTTAGTGCTCCCTTTGAACCCCTTAGTGGTCCTTAGTGCCTCCTTTGAACTCCTTAGTGGCTCCTTAGTAGTCCTTAGTGGTACTTAGTAGTCCTTAGTGGTCCTTAGTGACATTTAGTAGGACCCCATTTATAGTAATTTTGTTTATTGCTGTAAGGCTACATGTCAACTGTACGAGATAATGCATTCTGCTATTAGAGATAGCATCTGGTTAATTATAATATTGATGTGGGGCTAGAACAATGAATGACACTACACTACAATGATGACATTTATTTGAACAAAATCGGAATGTAATTTTTCTAATGACAATATTTTAAGTTACATTAAGTTACTATTCACCTCATGTCACATAACAGAATATGGTTTACGCAGTGACCTAATAACAATTACAATTAATTGTTTATATATCTGGTTTATGTGAACTCTCTTAAATATCTTCTAAGTAAACCATGACAACTGCACGAGCTCAAGATGAATGACATTTTTAATTGATAGCCTACTCACTTTCTTGCAACGTGGACAGATACGATCTGACAACATCAACTCTTCCTGATTTTACTGCCAGTTCAATGTGGTCTGTCATTTTGACAAACTGATCATGTACACAATAGTTTAACGCGACCTAAACCAACCTCTTCAATCAGATCAACAATGCGGCATCAATAGAACCAGAAACCAAACGACACCGTCTCTACTTTTTTGTTTACGGAAGTAGATTTCTGCAAAGGATGAGCAAAATAAAACGAAATATACAAAAAGGACCTAAAGGAAATTGTACTGACAAAATGTAATTAATTTAATTTCGAATCAAATTTTATTTTGGTTTAAACAAGGACTTGTCAAGTCTATATAATTCCTTGGTTTAAAACATATCTGATTTGTTCAAATTTACATATATACAAATCAGTTTAAGTATAAATATGGATTAGAATGGTTGTTGGAATATTCGCCCCAAATGTTACAAAATCGCGCCAGGAATATTCTGAATCTGGATCTGGATCTGGATAAGTACGTTGTAGAGCCTCTCGGCATATGCACAACGGAAAGAAGGTCTGGGAAACACTGATTAGTCCCAATGAAAGACGGCCGATTTAAAGCCGTTGACTGTATTTGCGCACACAACACTATCTTCCAGTTGGTTCCAGTCTATAATAGTTTTTGGAAAGTAAGAATTCTGGAATGAGATGCTTTTGCACTGCACTAATTTAAAGCATTTGCTGTTATTTAAAGAATGTTTTTCAACAATATTGTCTGATTTGCAGCCTAAGAATTTCATGGCTTTAATTTGGCGCTTGCCGCAGACAGGGGTTAAATAGTCAAGACATTGCATAGCTGGCACCAGCCCCTCGACCACCTTATAGAAAAAGGATAACCTCTGTGCTTTCCTTCGGTCTTGGAGGGGTGGTAATTGTAAATCGTTCATCATACGTGTGACGCTACCTGGGTCCCGTGACTTGTAGTCTCCTGTGATGAAGCGGACGACTTGGCGCTGTACTTTCTCTAGTGTAAAGATGTCCTTTTGTTGGTAAGGATCCCAGACGATGGAACAGTATTCTAGGGTTGATCTTACTAGTGACAGGTATGCCATTTTTCTGCATGATGGTGGACAGTGTCTTAGGTTCCTTCTAAGGAAGCCAATGATCGAGTTTGCTTTTTGGAGATCTTGGTGATGTGAGCGCTCCACTTAAGGTCTTCGGATATTGTCACTCCAAGATAGGGGTTTTCTGGTACTTGTTGTAGTATCGTTTTGTCTAGTTCATAGAAATGTGACGAGTTGCTGTTCATGCTCATCAAGTAGCATTTCTTTGCATTAAAACGCATACCCCATGTATCTGCCCATGTCTCTAGTTGTTGTAGGTCCTGTTGGAGGGTGGTGTGGTCTTCTGGGCTTTTGATGACTCGGTAGAGTAGGCAATCGTCGGCAAAAAGACGAACTGATGACTGGACTGCGTCTGGGAGGTCATTTATATGGCATAAGAACAGCAAGGGTCCTAATACTGTGCCCTGGGGTACTCCCGAGTCCACGGATACTGCTTCCGATGTTTCTCCATCAACCACAACCTGCATTGTCCTATTAGTAAGGAAGTCTGTCAGCCAGGCATTGATATTTCCATCTACTCCATAGAGTTCCATCTTGTGAAGTAGCCTTCTGTGGGGGACTGTGTCGAATGCCTTGGAAAAGTCGAGGATGACCATGTCGATCTGTGCCTCTTTGTCCGAGTTTCGCAGAAGGTCGTGAACTGTTGTAAGGAGTTGTGTTTCACAAGAGAAGCCTGATCTAAAGCCATGGTTTAATGTTGTGAGGATTTTGTTTTTTTCAAGATGGTCTATAATATGTTTGCAGATTATGTGTTCTAGTAGTTTACATGATACACATGTCAGGGAAACGGGTCTGTAGTTTTCAGGAAGGTGAACTTCGCCTTTCTTGTATATTGGTGCCACATTTGCGTTGAGCCAGTCGGATGGGAGTTTACCAGTGTTGATGGAGCGTTGGAATATGGTCCTAAGGGCAGGTGCTAGTTGATAGGCGCACGTCTTTAACATGATGTTGGCAATCTTGTCTGGTCCCTGTGCTTTCGAAGTGTTAATCTTCAGGAGAAGCTTCGCGACACCCTTGGTTGTAACTGTGAGTGGAGATATTGGATGTTTGGCTCTCTTCTTTGTGTCAGGGAGTATGGAGTCGCCAGTTTCTTTAGTAAAGACGGACTTGAATTGATCAACCAGGATCTGTGCTTTGTCCTTGTTTCCATTCAGTAGGCTTCCAAGCTTCTTTAGTGGTGCCACACCCACGCTGTCTTGCCTCCGAGCCTTCACATACCTCCAAAAAGGCTTTGTATTTTGCTCATCGAGTCCCTTCTGAATGGTGTTGTTGATATGGTCTATTTCTGCTTTCTTGAATGCAGTCTTGCACTGTCTTTGAATGGTCTTGAAAGCATTCCACTGGTTGGATTGTTTGGCGTGTTTGTACAGTCTTGATTTCCGTCTCACCATCCTCTTCAGGTCTCTGTTGAACCAGGGTACTGATTTCCTTTTATTGCTGGTTTTTGTAGGGATGTTTCGCATCATAGATTGGTTGATTTCTGATTTAAATGTCTCCCAAAGATTTTGGCTAGATGAGGTATTAGCCATGTTGGTAATAGAATCAGATAGTAGATTCATGTCATCGAAGATGTCATCCCAATTAGCCTTTGAGAAAATGAAGAAAGTTCTGGGCTTCTGGTGTATGTAATATGGGATGATATTGATGTCTGTGACAACCATGGCGTGGTCGCTGATACCTGGCACAGATGTTGAGGTATTGACAAGCGAGGGATCGTTGGTGAATACTAAATCTAACATGTTGGAATCTCTCGTTGGTTGGTTGTGAACTTGAGTAAGCCCATGTTCTATGGAGCAGTCTATCAGAGCTTGCTGTGTCTCTCTGTCTGCAGCCCCCTTCTTTACTGACATATTCTCCCAGTTAATGTCTAGACAGTTGAAGTCGCCAGCAAATATGATGTGTCTTTCTTTGTTGGCTTGGGAGAGTGCTGAGATTGATTTGCTGAGTTCCTCTATGTCGTGCATGTTTCTATGTGGCATGTAGAAGGAACATAGGTAGATGTCTTTGTGCTGCTTGGCCTTGACCTTTGTCCAAACTATCTCATAATCTGTGGTCAGCTGTGGTTGTGCGTCTGAAGTGAGGCCTTCTTTTGTTGCGGTAAAGACTCCACCACCTAATCCAGATGTTCGGTCATTTCTGTGGGCCAAGTATGTTTCAGGAAAGATTTCGCTAGACTTGATGGCTGTCTTCTCTGGATCACGACCAGGTTTCACGCCTTTTAACCACGACTCTGTTCCGCAGACAAGGTCTGGCTTGATGTAGTCTAGGAATGCGATAAACCCTGACCAGTTAGTTCTGATTCCACAACAGTTGACAGTTAACAGACGAAGATTGTTTGATTTTCTTGGGATATTAGGCTGTGCAGGTGTAGATTCACTTCTTGATGCTCTTGATTTTTCTGAGTTAGCAGAGGACAATGTTCTATGATGTTTTTTTGAAGTGTTGGTGTGATCCTTCAATGAGTGTGGGCTACTTGTATGAAGAGGACTGAAGCAGGATGATGCGACTGAATCAAAGGACGTTTCAATTCCAGAAAGTGGCATGTAAACATTAGTTGTAAAAAGTTCGAAGCTATTAAACGTGAAACTGTCAACGTTCACACTATCACACTTACAACAGTGCCAGACGACACTCGAACGGGCCAAGTACGACATGTTTCTTGAAGATAAGTCTTCACAGGATTTGTGATACCAAACACTACAGTTGTTGCAGCATACACCCTCTTGTGTCCATGTAACAGGTATGTCGCATACACCACAAGGAAATATGGACCGATTTCATGGACCTGGATTCATCTGTATGTCCCCTGATAGTAGTATGATGAGGAATATGAGACTCTTCTTATCTCTACCTGGGGATATCATGCTGTGTTTACTTTGGAGTATGTTCCGGTTTTCTGCGAAGAAGAAGTTCTGTACATGGGAGGCATTGAAAGAAATGGCTGTGAAGGCAGTCTTCTGTTGAACCAAAGGGCCATGGAGCGAGATTATGTAGCATATGATAGTTAATGCCATCGCAAACTCAAGCAGAATTGGCTGTCTGTTTGTTTTCATGGGCGCCGCCATCTTGGATATTATTTCTATATGATGGAGAAAGTGGTCGAGGGCGGTAACCAGTAAATTGGGCTTAGTCAGACATAATTAACCTATCAGAATGTGCAGTATTAAAAATATGTTGGATTAAGATAATTCATCACACATAAGACTCAGTGGAGAGTGTTAATTAGTTAAATTAAACTTGTTTTTTTCCATTTTTTCACAAAAACGCTACTTCCGGTTGCGCGACCTTGACCTTTATTAGCGCCATAATTATAAAGTAACTGGGAAGATTCATCCCATAATGGTGTGTAAAGGACTCGAGATGAAACAAAGTTATGAAATTGCAAGGACTTTTATAGATCTCTATAAAATTCCTTTGAAATTGTAATAGAACAATACATTTCAGCATAAATAAAAACTCAACGTACATGAATGATTCTGCTACGGCATTTTCAAAATATTTTAATCATATGAATTATAAATATACGAGTAAGGGTTGGCTTTTTTAAATACATATCTATTACTTTTTATAGATTTTCTACAGAATATATAATTATACCAAAACTTGAGAATATATTTAAAGTTAATTTTATATTTTACACAGAATGTTTTTCAGTCAATATTATTTTTCTCAGGTTGGCGATTTTCAAAAGCGCTCTCATAGGAATGTGATATTTATATAATATAGTAAGAAAACGTAATCAAAATATTTTACGACTATCAGAAGTAATTGCAAAAAATTAAATGTTTGCTGTTTTGGCAACACTGCATTTATTTTCCCCATTTAGAATTATGTTTTGCTGCTAAATTTGTTTTACTTGACAGATTATTAAAAGTAAAACGTTTTACTTACCATTAAAATAGACTATCCTCATCTGACAGATAAAATGCCATTGTTCTTGTTAACACAACTTCTTGTTTGAAACGTGCATCAAAGTCACACATGTGATATTATTTTGCCAGTCAATATTACCGGGCAGTAATAAGAATTATTAACTGGTCTGACATGGGGATTTTAACATAGAGACTTAAAAATACAGCTATACAAGTCTTTGCCTGGAGTGACTTTGTTGGCGCCGAGATCTGAAATTGCATGTTTGTTCTTTAATACTCTTTTCAATGATGATCAATTCATAAGTATACATATCAAAAATTTAAATAAAGAAATATTGATGTAATCGCTCCTTTTCGTAAACAAGTCTCCTTTTCTGCCCTTTCCGTAAAAATGGCCTTTTCCGCTATTTAGGGTAACCGAGATCTCTCCTAATTGGAGGTAAAATAATTCTTTCAGTTTTTAGAGCTAATGTCTTTACGAAACGTAAAAAGTTATTTTTGAAGCAAACCTAAAATTGTCAATCTTAATATAGACGTGAAACAGTTCCTTTCAGAGCTTAACGCAAATATGGTCTAGTTATTTGAGACTAAGACAGTTTTTTTTCAGAGTTAAATTGTCAAAAAAGTTCTTTTCAGAACTAGCATGGGTCGTATACGCCAGTCTTATGATGCCAAGACAAAGCTTTTGATGGTTTCCTATGCCGAAGCCCATGGTAACAGAGCTGCAGGACGGAAATACAACTGTGGTGAGAGCAGTATAAGACAATGGCGACGAGTGAAAGATCGTCTTCTCAAAATGCCAAAGACGAAGAAGGCAGAAAGAGGACAGAAAGCTCACCACCCAGTGCTGGAACAAGTACTGTACCAGTGGATAACAGACCGACGTAAACAAGGCCACACAGTATCCGTGCTTGAAATAAGAATGCAGGCACTAAATACTGCCAAAAGCCTTGGTATTGACTTTTTCAAAGCCTCAATGGGTTGGATGTATAAATTCATGATTAGGTTTGTTTCCATGTTACTTACAAGCTAAAACATGTTAATATTTTATGAAATTTATGTTTTTTGCATCGTAATTTGTTTCGTTTATATTAATTTATTTTAGCTTGATCAGAGAGAAGCTCTTGATTGATTGATCTTACTTGACATCATTTTTATGCCATCGAGGGCTAACAGACGATCAGTTAACCTAACCACTGTTTCCTGGGATCCTTGAAGGTTAACCAGTACTCAAGCACATCCCATCTCTGCAAGTATCTGTTAACTTCCTTACTTGAATCAGCGGTGAAAGGCGAATGATAATGAGACACAATGGAGATTGTGGCCAGGTGGGGATTTGAACTCACAACCCTTGGATTGATAGTCAGATGCACTAATGACTGAGCAAATTGGGCCCAGCGAGAAGCTCTTGAAAAGCTTATATAAACCGCACTTTTAAGTATAATCAGGACTGATTGTTGTTTATTGAGAGGCAACATGTGGAGCGGGGGATCGAATTCGCAACCTCTGGCATGATCAGCCAACATGCTATCCACTACACTTCCTCCCTGCTTTAGCATAGCAACTGTGAATTGATATTGCTTTTGTTAACTGTAAACTTGTGATTTTTTTATTTGAATAATATCTCAGTACATTTATTTTTATATAAGAAACCAGGTTTCTGGTGATTCTATACTGGTTATACCTATTACTGCAAGTAAAACTTGATCAACTATGTACATAATGACATCACTAACAAGTAGTAAGAAAATTGTAAATTTCTAAAAGTTATTTCTCGTGAATATACCTTTTAAACAATAAATCATGAAACAACAGCTGTAAATTTATGATATGCAGTCAGCCATTTTTATTTTTTTCCCAGTAGACATAGTACCACAATTCGGCCAATCAGTCAGCTAGAAATGATGTCATCATGAAAAATACTGGTACTGGACTAACCGTCAAAATAATATTTAGGCAAGTTCTATATGAAAAGTATAATTAAACATTTAAAACAACATAAACACTTCAGAAGTTTTGTACCGATTCCAGGTGGGTAGTGTAGCATACTGAGATACTCTGCTGAGTAATATTTGAAACCAAAGCCTAAATATTGAGAAGGCTAAAAGGTCGAGAGGAGCAATAGAAATGTAACAGGAGGGGGTTACAAATTGGTACATAAAAATTTTGTATTTAACTGTTCCGTCCATATAGCATCAGGTGTCTTTTATGTAAAATATCGACCTAATCTAAAATGTGCAGTCTGGGCCAACATTTTCTGATGTAGGTAAATATTATTTCAAGTAATGTGATCTAGCCCAATGAAGCATAACATCTGAAAAGTCACCAGAACTCACTTCTAAAAAGTTTCTTGCGGGAAGGCGCCCTCTGACTCCCAGCGGAGGAAGTGGAATCACATTTGCACACCCTGCCCTGAGTAACTTGCAACCTTGTCACGCTACGTCTCTGGATTAAAGTGCACCTATCCATTGCAATTGTCACATTGTCCCCATTAAGAACTTCTAAGTGTACATGTGTGAGGTAACGTGATTATATAGGCATTTGCGGTAATATGTATATCGCAGTATTAGGTATACAAGTTATGATATAAAACTGCTTAAAAGCATATTAGTTTGATCACTTTCTTATAATTGTGCACTTTGTTATAGCAATCATTTTTTGTTATAGCAATCATTTTTGGAAGAAGAGGTCTAGTGGTAGAGCTTCAGACCCCGAATTAGGGGGGTTGCACTGTTTCTCTGTCACTGCTATGTGTTGTGTCATTGAACAAGACACTTTATCTGTATATTCATTCCCTTATTGTTACTTTGTAGGCATTCACCATCGAATAAAAATACCAGCGCCGTCCCAGCAAAACATTCCAAAACATCTCATGCACGGTGGAAAGAACAACTGAAAACAAAAAATATGGGTACTAAATATAAAGAGTTTAAAAGAAAAGATGCACTTAGGCAGAATGTTTACAGTCATTCACTAAGTGCTGAAAAGGTTAAGCAGGACATTGAAAAAGCTAAACGCAGAATCAGAGCATATAGAGAAAGAAACATTGCTTTGGAAAAGAAAGGGTACAGTGAAACAGCTAAACATAGAATAAGAGCATATGGTGAAAGAAAAATTGCTTGGGAAAAGAAACAGCTCATGTTTACTTCATCATCTAAACAAAAGATGGAAACTGATCAGGTGAAAAATGGACGAAAAGAAATAACAAAAAATAAAACAGAAGGGAAGAAGGAAGAAAATAACAAACGTGAGAAGATTAAGGATGCACAGAAAATAAAGAAGAAAAGTGTATCAGTAGAGAAACAATATGAATTTCTTACACAATGCTCTACATTCCAGGAACTGAAAAAACATGTCAAAGAGTTGAATTTAAAAGAGTTGCCCCCAGTGTCTCAAAGAACATTTAGCCAGACTGGTAAAACAGTTGATGTCAATAGTTCCAGCATTGTACCAGATGATATTCCTCTAGAATCCACGCAGAAGCTGTATTCTGCGGTAATATATGGGGATGGTAATTGTTTACCACGATCAGCAAGTGTGCTGGCCTACGGTACAGAGGAAAGATACATTGAAATGAGACAGAGAATTGTAAGCGAGCTTGTTAAAAATAAATTACTGTACCTTGACAATGAGAAAATGAAAATAGGGAAGCATGAGCTAGGAAATGAGAATGTCACCAAGGCTTTTGCTTCGTACTCTAGTCTTTACAACAGAGAAAGATTAAATAAACTTGGTATTAAGAAATTGTTTGAAGAGGAAGTGAAACAGGTTAGTAAGTCAGGAAAGTTGATGGGACTGTGGCAGATAGCAAGCTTAGCCAATGTACTGTCATGTCCTGTAGTTTCTGTTTGCCCCGCATATGGAATGGAAACTGCTCGAACTGACATGCATAGAGTTTTTTACCCTTTTGAAGAACGTAGCTGTGCTAATGAACCTGTGTTCATCATGTGGACCAACATAAATGGATCTTGTGAAGCAGAAATAGAATTCTCTTTTAATCACTTGGTGGTATTGATGCCCCTTTCCAGCAGTGACTCTGATGTATCCCTAGATTTTCCAGAAGATGTTGCCCGAAATGACGACATTTTGGACATTATCAGTAGTTTGAATATGGATGACCAGACTGGGGACCTGGACAAACAATCAACAGATGTGTCAGTGGATAATAATGATTTGGATAAAGAGAGGTATTGAATTGTTTGATTTTTCTGATTCCTAAAATTAAAACATTTTAAATCTAATGCACTAGACTTATGAATTCATGCCTAACTTAAAAATGCTGTTTCACACCTATTGAAAAATTGTCAAGAAAGTCTTGAACATATATATTTACATTCCGACCGCAATCAGCCTAAACAAATGATATAAATTTACAGCATTCCATTTCCCAATGAAAACACTTGCAGTTGGGCAAAGCTAAAAGGACCATTTTGCATTTCATTGGTTGCACAATTTTGTTTTGCTGGTGGGACGTCACGTTGCCGTTAGTTTCACATGGTCTTTATTTAATTTCTTCACCTCAAGAAGTTTGACATAAATCAACTGAAACCATGTGTCAGACCACACTGTCAGAGCACTTGTGCTTCATTTCTTGTCTATTTTATCATTATTCATGAAATCCTGTTATTTGCAAAGTGAATGATCATTCAAAAGTTTGCTATACAGTCACACACAAATCAAACAATTGGTATATATTATTTTATCTTAACACTGTTTATCAACATTTGTTTAGTCTTTATCATCTTCGATATTTGCTTTTTGTGAGGACAAATGTCTTGACCATTTCTTCTTTGAAAAAATTGTAACAACATTACAATAAAGTTTCTGATTGGTCAATTTAAACAATTGGACTACCTCAGCAATTTCCATGGTATTTCAACAAATTTTGAGTTTTATACTTTTTTGCTGATTAAATGTTTTTCATTTGACAAATATATTGGCCAATACAAAATGTTGGCCAAGACATATATCTTGGTCAAGACAAATGTGTTGGCCAAGACAAATATATTGCTCAAGACAAATATCTTGGTCAAGACAAATATGTTGGCCAAGACATATATATTGGTCAAGACCAATATCTTGGTCAAGACATATGTTGGCCAAAAAAAATATATTGGCCAAGACAAATATCTTGGTAAAGACAAATATGTTGTTCAAGACAAGAATACAGCGTGGTCTAGTGGTAGAGCATCCTCCTCACATGCGGAAGGTCGTGGGTTCGATCCCCAGCCAGGTCATACCAAAGACTTTTAAAATGGTACTAGAAGCTTCCTGGCTTGGCGCTCAGCATTTAGAGGACAGTTCTAGGTCTGGTCGGCCCGGTGTCAGTATAATGTGACTGAGCGAGGTATCATACCACGTGTCTGCGGCATGATACTCCAGTGTGACAGCGCTCAGAATACTGTCTCAAGTAGACACCGTCGCGATATGACTGAAAAATTGTTGAAAGTGACGCTAAACACAATACAACAACATTATTCAAGACAAATATCTTGATCAAGACAAATATGTTTGCCAAGACAAATATCTTAAAATATCTTGGTCAAGACAAATATCTTAGTCAAGACAAATATATATTTAACACGATATCTGCAATGATGTGTGTCTGAATAAATTATTGTTTGAAATATATTCATTGTGTGTTTTATTTTTTCTCAAAGTGAGCAGTCAAATCAGTTCTTACTTGTTAATTCAAACTTTTTTCTGCACAAAGTGTCAAGGCATTTGTGTTTAAGAATTTTAAGCAAGCTTTTAGAAAGATCAAGACTAGCAATGGTTTTCCATGGTAATAAAATGGTGGACCGGAAATGGCACATGTTGCATTCTTCCATCGATTTCATGTGATGTTACAAAATTTGGGCAACTTGTGATCAGCCATTTTGTTTTTCTGGAGAACTAAATCATGTCAATTTGTGATTTTTTTTGTTATTATAGTCACCAATCTGTCAACAAAGACCACAGTTATTATAAGTCACCTGAGAGAATATTTGAAGAAAGACAATGTAGATTGTTGAAAGGTGGTTCTGGTTGCCGATCTGTTGATAATGACGACAGTTACCATAAAACACCAAAGGTTCATACAGATCAAGAAGATGAAATGCCAGAAGTATTGGAAGAAAGATGTAAATTGTGGAAATCTGAGGTCAACAGGACAGACATTCTAACTGAAGACCAACTGGAAAGAAGAATCATTCATTTCAGACATTTTGCTGATGGTAATAAATGTTAAGTGTTTTCCTACAAAATTTTATGTATCTAATTGAAATGTCCATTCAAATATCTGATATCTTGTTGATATATGGCAGTATTATACACAATACTAAGTGAAATAAACTACTCCAACCAAAAATTGCATTGATAAAGTTCATCAGTGCAACAAGTTTTTGAAAGCAAAGTTCGAGGTGAGCTATTCCCCCTCCCAGTCGTCTTTCCGTACCCCTACCAACACAACAAGAGTGGTTACCCCTCTCCTCCGACACTCTCCCCTACATCTTTACTTGCAATGCATGGTGTTTTGGGTTTCAATTTTGGCTCTTTGAAGATTCACTTTTAAATACATCTAAATGTTTTGAGTGTGTGGTTAAATTATAACCCTTAAAAGTAAAGAAAAAACATTGGCATAAATAACAACCATATTTTCTAAGAAATGAGTAGAATGCAGCAGTTGGTGTTTTAAGATATCAAACTAGTCAAAGTTGGCCTAACGCCACCAGAGGGAGAGGGACACCCCTCCCATACACCCCCAGGTTGCCTCTCCCCAATAATTGTAAACTTACTGTGAAGTTTGGAAAACCAATATTCATGATATGTCCATATTTTTTTCAGACACCAGAGCATACTTATCTGACAAAACCAATCCTGCATGGTTATCAACACCTCATCTGGGTCAGCCAGAGACCTTGCAGAGTAAAACTCCTTCGCCAATCTTAGCTAGCGATTGCCAAATCAGAGCAAGTGAGAGGAAAGAAGAACAAAAGGTATCTGAGACTATATCATCTTTTTATACCTTTAAAAGACATGTCGACTTCTCAGAAAAATGTAGAGACAGACACATCAGGCATTAAATAGCAGAACGGGGACCCGCTTTGTGTAAAACAGAAATTCATTTACATCATTCTATGGACTTTAGTGAGCCTTGTGAATAGTATTCTTTTTAATATTTTAAAAAATACTGCACAAATGAATTGTTCCTTGGTGTCACAATTTGTTGGGACGAAAATCTTGGTTAGTGAAACAGGCCCCAGGTGAGCAAGTTAGAGCCTTCTTTCTTATATTCTGATAAACCACTCAGATATCAAACTGTCAAAATGTACAGTTAAATATCTCAGCTGTTACATTACTAAGTACTAAATACAAGCTTAATAATGTGCATTTTGCATATAGAATGTACTGGTAGTATTAATTTGAAAAATGGTACAGTCAGATATTTAGAGGGTCCCCTGTGGTTGAGTGGTCTAAGGTGCCGTCTCAAAATTACTTACCTATCACTGCTAAGGTTGTAGGTTCAAGTCATGCTCTCTCCAAAAGCTTTATGTGATAAAGTTTGCCAGTTATTGCAGAAGGACAGTGGTTCTACTCGGTTTATTCTGAGGTATTTCTCTGCCAATAAAACTGGATATGCCGTGTATAACCTTAAATGTGTTGAAAAATGGCATTAGACCACATTCAAATAGATATTTAAGGTATTAAAATGATTGTTTTTCTACAAAATTTTAATTGAGTGTAGACTTGCCCAAATATTTTTGGTGTTGAGACTTCTACTTTAGTAATTTTTTAGCTCACTTTCCGGAAAATAAAGAGAACTTTTCTACCTATCACCCGGGCATCGGCATCACACCTTGGTTAAAGTTTTGCATGCAAATCCCTATCTCAGTAACCAATGCATGTATTGACTTGAAACTTTACACAAGCCATACCAGTCATCAACCCTACTACAATAACTAAGTTAAATAACTCTTGCATGAATATAATGCAAATTATTGCCTTTGTTTGACTTAAAAACTCTGGTTAAGTTCTGGTTAAAGTTTTGCATTCAAGTACTATCAAGTCCATATCTCATCATCCGCCAACAACCACTCAATGTATTTGATTGAAACTTTACACAAGTCTTACTGGTCATCAACCCTACTACAGTAACTAAGTTAGATAACTCTTGCAAGAATATAATGTAAATTATTGCCCTTGTTTGACTTAGAAACTCTGGTTAAAGTTTTGCGTGCGAGTACCATCAAGTCCATATCTCAACAACAACTCACTTATTTGCTTGGATTTGTCATCAGTCTCAATCAAATTTGTACTTTTGTGACAAATATTCGAATAGTCGAGCATGCTGTCCCTGCGACAGCTCTTGTTATACTCCCAAAAGGGCGAGTACATAGCTGCCATTCTGTTTGTCTTTACACCTGTTTGTGTCCGTCCAAATTTGTTTCTTGAACATATTACTCCAAAGATACTCAAGGGACTCCCATGAAACATTACTCCCATTACTGTATCTTGAATGATTGCAGAATTATCTCACCTTTTTAACTCTACAATTGTATTGAATTGAGGAGTTTCTGTACTCACCCTGGGCGTCAGCGTTTTAAATTTTGTTGTAAATTAAATGAAAAACTCTGCCACATTTCAACTTAAGTACTGTTCCCACATCACCTGCACCTCACATACATGTATTTACTCTACCGCTGATAGTATAGATGATTTGTATGATAAAGATATTCCTGATAATTTGATGTTACAACTTGCAGATCTGTGACAAGGCTAGAACAGTTGTGTTAACAGCTCTTGTTCACTTTATTTTTTGGTTATATATTTGCTTGTCCTAATTAATACATTTGCAAAAGTATGGAAGGGAATCCACGAGACTTAAAATATGTAAAAATAGAGGGAAATATTCCACAACTCTATCATAATTATCTCCCCCTTTTGTACCTCATTTTCAGTTATATTTGCTTGTCCTAAACAGTATGAAAGGGAGTCTGTGGATATTGGCAACCCCTTATCATATTGAATTTATATTCAGTCTGACCTTCAATCATTTAAATGTACTCAAAACAAATTTGTCAACTATAGAATTGAGAGCATCTCTATAGTTTTGAAACTGTTTGTTTTACTTTAAGAAGTCCATTGATAAAACATCGGACTCTTGGAGGGTCATGGGTAAGATTCTCTGACATGACCATGCTTGTTGCCATAAACAAAACATTTTATTCTAAGTTTATACTAATTTGGTTTAGCTCGAAAGAAAGGTTAGCTTATATGAACGCTCTTAAGTCTTCTACCTGCCAAATCTTTACTGAGTGTTGTTTTTATGAGCTGGGAATCAGACCCGCGACCTCTTGCATGAGCAGTCAACACTATATCCACTACAATACAGCCCCACTTCGCTTGGTATGGAAGAGTTTCCTAGAAAGACTTTGAGCAGGTTTTGTCTTAATTGTAAGAAATTGTTTCAAAAATAATTTAAGATAAATTTGTTTTGCTATGCTTTCAGACAATGTCCCTCATACAAAAGTGCCCAACTATCTATGCAAAACAAAAGAATAATAATATATTACTTGAAGAAAATGATGGCTGTCATAATGTTGAACAGATGCCTCTTCCTGTACAAACAGAGGAGATTGACCTTCCTGTACAAACAGAGGAGACTGACCTTCATGTACAAACAGAGGAGACTGACATTGCATATGAAGAAGATTGGGTGATGTCGTGCAGTAGTTTATCTGATGGATATCTCCCAGTGAAAACCGAGGATAGTGTTGATTGTGGGACCTCAGGTAGTGGTTTGCCTGATGGTTTTGTGTTAGGAACTGTTCCTGACTATGAAAAGATACCTCTGCCAGTGAAAACCGAGGATATTGATGATTATGGGACCTCGGGTAGTGGTTTGCCTGATGGTTTTGTGTTAGGAACTGTTCCTGACTATGAAAAGATACCTCTGCCAGTGAAAACCGAGGATATTGATGATTGTGGGACCTCGGGTAGTGGTTTGCCTGATGGTTTTGTGTTAGGAACTGTTCCTGACTATGAAAAGATACCTCTGCCAGTGAAAACCGAGGATATTGATGATTGTGAGACCTCAGGTAGTGGTTTGCCTGATGGTTTTGTGTTAGGAACTGTTCCTGACTATGAAAAGATACCTCTGCCAGTGAAAACCGAGGATATTGATGATTGTGAGACCTCAGGTAGTGGTTTGCCTGATGGTTTTGTGTTAGGAACTGTTCCTGACTATGAAAAGATACCTCTGCCAGTGAAAACCGAGGATATTGATGATTGTGGGACCTCGGGTAGTAGTTTGCCTGATGGTTTTGTGTTAGGAACTGTTCCTGACTATGAAAAGATACCTCTGCCAGTGAAAACCGAGGATATTGATGATTGTGGGACCTCGGGTAGTGGTTTGCCTGATAGTTTTGTGTTAGGAACTGTTCCTGACTATGAAAAGATACCTCTGCCAGTGAAAACCGAGGATATTGATGATTATGGGACCTCGGGTAGTGGTTTGCCTGATGGTTTAGTGATAGGAATTGTTCTTGACTATGAAAAGATAGCTCTGCCAGTGAAAACCGAGGATATTGATGATTGTGGGACCTCGGGAAATGGTTTGCCTGATGGTTTTGTGATAGGAACTGTTCCTGACTATGAAAAGATGCTCAGTGAACATGACTACGATCTTCCAATAGCTCATGAAAATACACATTCACAAATAACGCCTTGTACTAGGGCATGTGATAAAAGTACACTCTCTAATGTAGTATCTCAAATACAGATGTGTACTAACTGTACACCGCCTCATGTATCGTCTCAAATACAGACATGTAGAGATAATACACTGTCAAAAGTTTCATCTGAAACACAGACTTGTAGTGATGATACACTGTCAAAAGTTTCATCTCAAACACAGACATGTAGTGATGGTATACTGTCATATGTCTCTTCTCAAATACAGAAATGTAGTGATGGAATACTGTCACATGTTTCTTCTCAAATACAGAAATGTAGTGATGCTATACTGTCACATGTTTCTTCTCAAATACAGACTTGTAGTGATGGTATACTATCAAAAGTTTCACCTCAAACACAGACTTGTAGTGATGGTACACTGTCACATGTTTCATCTCAAATACTGGCATATAGAGATAATTCACTGTCACATGACATTGTGTCATCTCAACCACTGTCACATGACATTGTGTCATCTCAAACACAGACCTATAGTGATTGTGCACTATCAAAAGTTTCATCTCAAACACCGACTTGTAATAATACAAGTTCAGTAGCCGAAACTTTGGACCATGGGTATAGTTTAGCAGCAGAACACACACCATGTGACCATGCAATATATGACACAGTTGAATATATTCCAGAAGTAGCAGAGGAGACATGTTGTGATATGAATGAAGATGTGCTTGAGTTCACAGACGCAGCATCTGAGCAGTGTTTGACGGAATATTCTTATCGACGACTGTATGATGAACTAGTTTTAAAAGTAAAACATCCATTCATAGTCACCAAACAGGGCAACATCAAGGTGCTACAATTATATGAGATAACAGTTAAAACATGCTTGATAATTAATAGAAATTATAATGTAAAACTCTTTGTTCATAATAAGCCTGTTCCAATGACACATCAGGTGTTTGGTGGACTGTTCAGACACACTGTCTCAGTATCTGATGTAGTCAAACTCCTTTTAAGGTTGAAATTATTTGATATTTGTTTAGGAAATCCAGAAGTAGAGTACATGAAGTTTGTACCAGATCAAAACGAAATTAGGATTGATGGAACAACAAAGGCATTCAGAGAACATGATTTTGGTGCTATTAAAGGAAATTTTTCTTATTCTGCCACCGTCCGATCCACATCCTGTGAACTGTTACTTCTTGGAAAGGACCGTTGTTCAAGTTGTTGTCATGTACGTCGTATATTGTATATGAAGGAATGTAGACGATGACAAAAGAAGTGTATTTAGAATGTCACAGAGTTTTGTCCGTTTTATTTTTGGTTACATATATATGGACAGAAGTGAGTTTGTTATGAAAATAAATGAGCAGAAAAAAAGACTTCAATTACTCTCTATTGCTGTTGAGCTATTGATAATGTGTAGTATGGTGCAGAACATATCTACTGTTGGGGTACCAGAATGGGGTTCATTGAAATTATTCCTTTGTATGCACATAAACGCATTTTTTAGTAAATTAACAAATTTAATTAATTTTATTTGAATTTATATTAATCTATTAAATCCCTCCCATTAATAATATACTGTCAAACTTGTGTTAGTGGTTACCTTGACAGCCACATTTTCTTCTTACCATTTTTATAATTTAAGTTAAAATTGATCTGTATTATGCAGCCACCTGCCTTAAGAGGTCAGTTTTGCTCTTCCATTTAGCGGCTGTTTAAGACCAGTTTGACTGTAATTTAGTTTTATCTTTAATCGTTTCAATTTTAGCCTTACTTGCCAAATGCCAGACAAACTATGCAATGGCGTGTTGTCTGTTGTTTGTTGCCTTCCTTTAGCAGCACTTTGTCTGATATTGCAAATGCCAACTGACTTGAAAAAATTAACTGTAATTTTTTTTTTCTCAAGCTTAATGTTAGCTATTCTGATTGTGTTCATCTGTTTACTTTTTAGCTCGCAGGGACAAAATCCAAGGAGAGCTATTGTCATGACCCTGGCGATTGCAATATCTCAGACAAGTTAACTGTTTTTGAGCAAACTTTTGGTATGAGTTATGACCCTTGAAAAATAAAAAATTATTATACCCCCGACAAACGAAGTTTGAGGGGGTATATTGGAGTCACCCTGTGGTCGGTCTGTCGGTCGGTCTGTCCATTGCAATTTTCCTTGTCCGGAGCATCACTTGAAAAGTACTGGATGGAATTTCATCAAATGTCATACAATGGTAGAATATAATGAGAGGAAGTGCAGTGTACAAGAAACATAACTCTATTCTTGCTAATTACAGAGTTATTGCCCTTTGATATTTTTTCTTGTCCGGAGCATAACTTGAAAAGTACCGGATGGAATTTCATCAAGCTTCATACAATAGTAGAATATAATGAGAGGAAGTGCAGTGTACAAGAAACATAACTCTATTCTTGCTTATTACAGAGTTACTGCCCTTTGATATATTTCCCTTGTCCTGAGCATTACTTTTAAAGTACTGTATGGAATTTCATCAAACTTCATACAATGGTAGAATATAATGACAGGAAGTGCAGTGTACAGGAAACATTACTCTATTCTTGCTAATTACAGAGTTATTGCCCTTTGATATTTTTCCCTTGTCCGGAGCATTACTTTTAAAGTACCGGATAGAATTTCATCAAACTTCATACAATGGTAGAATATAATGACAGGAAGTGCAGTGTACAAGAAACACAACTCTATTTTTGCTAATTACAGAGTTATTGCCCTTTGATATATTTCCCTTGTCTGGAGAATACTTTTAAAGTACTGGATGGAATTTCATCAAACTTCATACAATGGTAGAATATAATGAGAGGAAGTGCAGTGTACAAAAAACATAACTCTATTCTTGCTAATTACAGAGTTATTGCCCTTTGATAAAAAATTTGTTTCTTGTCAAACTGTTTCTTGTCAAACTTTTGTCCTTTTGTCTGGAGCATAACTTTAAAACTATTGGATATAATTTAATAAAACTTCATACAATGGTAAACCATTTTCTGTCATGGCCGCGTTCGGGGGTATTCATCACCTTCAGTGATAGCTCTAGTTTAACCTGGTGTGTACTTTTGCAACTTTATTTTTCATTCGATCCTCAACAAACTTACACAGTAATTATACAACCATAATATCTTGGACAAATTGTTGAACTGGTCAAATTGGATAATTGATATCGGAGTAATTTGTTTCCGGTTTGATGATTTTTCATGGAGTTATGGCCCTTTGATTCTATTTGTGACCAAATTCTTGTCCACGCTATTTCTCTACAACCTCATGTTGGAATTTTATGAACTTTGCTAGGATGCATCATTACCAAATGCTGATGTGCATATTGTCTATGTGTTCCGGTTCGTTGATTTTTCACGGAGTTATGGCCCTTTGATTGAGTCTGTGACCAAATTATTGCCCACTCTATTTCTCTACAAACCCATGTTGGAATTTTGTGAAACTTGCTAGGATGCATCATTACCTGCTATGCAGTTTGGTATTTTTCAACCAAGTAGCCGGTACAGAGTCAAACACTCACTTGGGGAGCATCCATCGGTTCCACCGATATTTTCTTGTTATATTTTGTTATGCTAGTCCGGAACATAACTCAAAAAGTGTTCAAGGCATTTATTTGATATTTCACACAATGATAAAGAACATGAAGAGGAAATGCAGTGTGCAGGAAGCGTAACTCTTTCTTCTGTCTTTGCAGAATGATTCCCCTTTGTTATTTTTTCTTGTTTGGAGCATACCTTGAAATGTTTGAAGTGAATGCTTTGGAACTGCATACAATGATAGAGAGCATTGACAGGAAGTGGACAGTACAAGAATTTGCTTCGGCAGGGGGATTGACCATGAATAACATGGCTCTTGTTAATGCAGTTACGTTTTTTTTTTATTCCAATTACAAACCTCTTGGAGACATATTTAATTGGTTATTTCCACCTGCCTGTCTGTCACAAAAATATTTCCCACAGTACTCCTCCAACATCTGTGATCAGTTAGAGCTGAAACTTGTTGGAAAGAATCTGTGTGAGGTCTAGTTTTGTGTTCTGGTTCGACAATGTTAATGGTTTTCAACTGAGTAATGCCACTTTATATTCCCTTTTTGAACACATACTTGCGTTTCAATGACACTTGCACAGAAGTGTTGGGTCTAGCTGAACATTACCCTCAGCATTTGATTATTTTTTACGCAGATATGGCCCCTCTTCTGTCTAATTGGTAAAATTAAGGACTTGTATAGAAGGATAGGAAACTTGCATCTCCAGACTAAATATTGATGAAACAGTAGACGAAGGATCCCTAATTTGCCTATTAATCATTCGTAATTCAAGGCAACCGATTTCTTGTACAAAAACTATAAAATGTATGTAATCTTAGATGTTTAAACATGTTTTGATCACGCAAAATGATCTTGAATTAGATTTTGAAGTTTGAAGGAAAATTACTGTAATTGTTGTTATTTTTCGTTGCAGTATACAAATTTTGTAATCAAAAGAACTTAAACAATATTAAACACAAATTTCTGAGAATGATTTGTGTTCCTTGGATGAATGGAAGTTAAGACAATCAGTTTGCTTTCCTTCTCTATCCTTTGTAAAATGGGTGACTTTTAAAAAAAAAAAGGACAGACGTTTAAAATTTAAATATAAACACAAAAGTCACTTTGAAGAAAACATCATCAAGTTGTCAGGTAAAGCCCCACTACTTATAGACGTTAGTACATTAAAATTATAGTGTACACATATTTCATTTGCTTTTTCTTGGAGCTGGAATATGGCGGTTCTGGTGTTAGTATCACCCCCTTAAGCCAGTGAATATCTGACAGTCGTGTAAAAATAACGACAACACAAACCGGAAGTAATTGCAGCATGTAGAAAATGTTTTTGTAATTATTCCCAAAGACGTTCCTCGGAGAAATAAAAAAAAAATGAATCGCTTTGTGAGTCCAAGGTTTCTTTTGAGAACAAATACCAACTTACTGAAGACATTGACTGCTCGGTATTCAGTTGACACTTCAAGTAAAGAACACATAGATAGCCTCGTGAAGGACAAAAAAGTCGTTGTGTTTATGAAGGGCACGGCCGATGCACCTCAGTGCGGCTTCAGTAACGCCGTGGTACAGATCTTCAAATTCCACGGTGTCAACAATTTCGATCACCATAATGTACTGGAAGATGAAGGTCTTCGACAAGGTAAAAATATGAATACATGTTTCCGCATATGTTGATTTTTCATGTATCATAGAAATGTATTCTGCAATATGGTCAGCTACCACCATTGCGTTTTCCATAGACTTACATTATAACGTTTGACCAAATTTTCACAATTCCTATCATTCGTGGACCAAAAAGTCCTATATCATATTAAAGTACTGTCCTAGACTCAAATTAAAATGTCCCCAATATGGGGTCAAAAGTACCACTTTTTGGGTACCGCCACTTTCAGCATGAAAAAAAGTAAATTTCACCAATTTTACTTTCCATGCAGTTTCCTTGATAAAATGAATTTAGTCAGTCACAGAAACATAATTCTAATTTTTTATTGATACAAACATTATATTTTATTGTGATCATTTGCCAGTTGAACTTTTTCATCCAACCAGAATTAAGCTTACTATAAAAATATATGCTATGAACATCCCTATACTTTTTTCAGCCAATCAGAGAGCTCGTCTCAATGGTGGTAGCTGACCATATACATGAGTCTAAAACTATTAACCATGTAAATGGTGACACCAATAACAAACAGTAATAATGTTACTTTATTGTCCTGAATATTCCTTCTTAAAGTTATTTTTTGTAAATATACCTTTTAAAATGATAATTTCATCATAAACTAAATGAAAACTGGTTATATATGATATGCAGTCTGTCGTTTTTATTATTTTCTAGTACACATATTAGCGCAGATTGGCCATTAAGAAAGTTCGAATAGTGTCATCAAAAGAAAAACTGGTATTGGACTTAACTTTCAAATAATATTAAGCATGACCTGTATGAAACATATTACTAAATATTCAAATCGGCATAAACAGTGAGTTTTTACACTAAGAATTTTTGCACTGATTCTAGTTTTTCTAAAATAGGACTCAAAAATGTTGACCTCCTCCCTAGAAATTGTACTGGTGTACAGTATTTAAAGTACACCCATCCATTTCAATTGTTCCTATGTAAGAAATTCTAAGTGCGCATGACATTGTGTGAGATAATGTTGTTATATGAGCATTCGCAGTAATATGTATGTCGCAGTATTAGGTTAGGGATACATATACAATAATCCTTTATAAATGAAGATTTTGGGCCAACACCATTAAATGGTTTAAAATTGTAAGTTTTGATAGGTACAGTTGCAGATGCTTAGGAATTATTTTAAAATGTTTCGTTAAAGATATGTACATGTAACTCCTTAACCCCTTACTTCATATAGACGCGTTTGGACACCTCTAATATTGAAAGCATTAATTCACCACGTATCAGCAATGGGTGAATTATGTTTATATTAACTGACAGAGTGGAAAACAGTGCAGGAAGTGCAATCTGAACTCTTCCTACATTGTTTTCAAAGGCCTTCAGTGATTGGTGTGGGAAAGTGCGTATCTATGGAGTAAAGGGTTAAAGGGAATTTATCAGGATTTTTCAAACTTTGAAATTGATTAAAAACATTTTTTCCCAATATATCATGCCTATATATACTCAATGACCTCTTTTTGCCAAAAGGCTATCTATTTAAACATGCCAAAATAATCTATTGAAAAGGGATTTCCTAACTTGGGCTAAGCTCAACTTTGGCTAAGTGCAACATATGTTGTGATGTATTAAAGTCTCGTGATTTCATTTTGATTTCAGTTTGATCCATTTTACAGCTTTACACATAGTTAAACTAGTTTCGTCTTAGAAAGATTAAGAATGACGTCAAGCAGTATTTAAATGCTGTCTATTTTTAGAAAATTTTGGGATTTCGTTTCAAGTTTACCACTCCAACCTAAATATCGATATTGTCACATTTTGGTGAATTGACATACCAAACCATTCGGATTTTATTTTTTTTATTAAAGCCTCAGTAAACTTTTGAAATGCACATTTTTGATAATAACAGAAATGATTGTAATTAAATGTGTTTATAGTACTATTGTTAATACCATTCCTGTAGACAACTTAGTGACTGTTTTTAAAATAAATAACTTTGGTTGAAATGTGTATTTCTTAGCCAAGTGGACCAAGCTTTTAACTTTTGTTTACTTTTTTTACACACTGAAAAACAATGAGTATGGAAAAATAGTTTGGTCTAGTAACTTTTGCTCAGATTCCTCCCTTGCGTATACGCATGATACTATCGCACACACTAGCTATCACATAACATATCGCTTCATCACAGTCAATATTGAGAGGCTACCAAGGGTGATTTGTTTAGTACAGTCATTAAAAAAGTATTTATTTTTAATTTGATATGAACCATTTGTCACTTATATGCAATAAACTAGCTTGTAGGTTCTAGTTCATTAATACACTGATGGGGAAAAAAGCCGATGTTGTTAAAAACTAACCGCAAGCGGTTATTTAATTTTTAACCGCATCCCCTACAGTTTTCCATACCATTTTTCTCTCTGAAGTGAATTGATCATATATTACTGATCAAGGCGTTTCAGAACAAGCTTCTTAACTCCCCGTTTTCTGCCGAAGGTGTTAATGTATGTACTAATAATGTGCTTTATATTTTTTTTTTCGTTTGCATAATCTCTCAGTGATCAAATATAGACATGTACTTGGAAGAGTAAAACTGACTTAATTGAAACGACCGTTTTGGAAGTTTAATGAGTCCTTAATGATAATGAGATGCATTTTATCTATTTCAATAATTGTTGTTTTTTTAAGACATATATAGCATGTTTTCCTGATGTATTCCCTTTTTAGTCCGCCATGATTACCAGTAAATGGAATGGGCGTTTCTGTATGAAAACAATGTTTTAAGCAGCTTGTAATACATAAACTGATAAAAATCCATTATCAAGAATAAGAATGTCCGACTTCCAAGATTTGTCAAATCTTGATCTGGCCCTGTACCTTTCTTACAATGACTTTCCCATCAGGCATTTAGCTTGTCTTTAAAAAAATAATTGGAAGTGTTTTTGTAATACCCAGGTATGCAAATTACTATAGTCAATATGACCATTAATTGTTACTTAATAACAGCCAACTGTTTGTTTTCAAACAAGCCATTTAATGCACACAAACAATGACCCAAATAAATCGATATGACAAAAAGTTAATATCCTGACATGTTGTCATTTCCATTGCAACTCATCTGGTAAAAGTATCAGAAAAAGAAAGTAGAAAGAAGAAAATTGATAAAAAGAAAATTGATGAAATGAATGCAATTTCATCAGACAAGTTGTATGACACTCAAAAAACATAAACTTATGTATCAACATAAGTCACAAATTAAAGTGGGAAGAGATCTATGAAAGGTTAAGCTATCCACATTAAACATTCCATTTTACATTGAAGTCATTGTAATATGTTAGGTATGTTCATAGCACAGCGGTAGTGCAATGGATAGGTTGTTTTCAACTCACTAGAGGTTGTGGATTTGATACTCGGTTAAACTGATGTACTCTAAAAAAACAACAACACTCAATTACGGTTCTAGTCAGGAAGCAAACTTGTGAGTGATTTATATAAGCTCTGAGTCTACTTTGCAATCAAGCTACAATAAATTAGTATAAAATAATTAATGTGCCTCCAGCTAATGAAAAATAACTTCTTTTTTTTCAAGATTTGTTTTGATAAATATGAAACTTTACAAGCTGCAGCTGCTAGCAATTATTTAAATTCTAAACACACTGGAGGATCTTGATCCAGAGGTAGGAGGAACAAGGTGTCTGCTGCAGCTTTATATCTGGACTAATATTAATTAGTCTAAAACTACAATAGCCAAGATGCCATTGTGAATATTGTACAGAAATGTGATTGGTTAAGAAAATGGAACTGTTTCTAATTTCATAGATCTCTATGTTATCTTTGGTAAGGCTGTCCTTAAAAAATGAATTGTTTGTCGTGCTCCTACCTGCTCATTCAAAATTGCTGCTACCCAAACTTTATTAAATGACTTTCAAAGCGTTTAATTTTTTTCATGATTTAGGTCCTTTTTTTTAAAATGACAGCAAAATCAAAATTTGGCAAAAAAAATTATAACAACCTACCTACCTACATTTGACGGAGCACAGCAAACAAATATTTTTTAAAGGATTGCCTAACTGTATTAACTTACAATGGGATAATGTTGAAATCTTTGATGCATGTATACCTGCATTCATTTTATAGAATTGAGATTTCAGATAGTATAGATACCTCAGTTATAAAATACTTAAAGCAACACATCCACGTTTGAACTTTTAAAAAAAATTTTTAATTGAGTTATGAGCACATTTCCCACACAAACATATGATCAATCAGCTGTATATGACCATATAAACACAATCCCGAACAAAATGATGCCCAAATTATAATGCGTGACTAACACTTTATAAAACAAGCGTGTAACTCACCCGAGTCAAAAAAAATTGTCAAAATGACTTTCAAGGCAGGTAAAGTACACTACGTACTAAAACGTGAAGTTTTTTAATACGACTCGCATAATACAATTTGAAGCTAAGTTGGAATCCTCGGCAATTTAAAAATAATTTATAAAGCGTTTGTCATGCTTTATAATTTGGACATTTTTTTTTATAATTCTAAAGCGTTCTGGATAGTGTTTGTTAGCACATATACAGCTCACTGACCATATATTTATGTATGGGAAATGTGCTCACAACTCAATTGAAAAACTTTTTAAAAAAGTTTAAACGTGGATGTGTTGCTTTAAAGGTATCAAAATGTTTTAGGAAGTGACTTTCATACCTCAGTTATTTATATAGTGAATATATATATATATATATATTGTAACTGCAGATTGTATGCAAAACACACTTAACAAGAGTAAAGGATGTACTATAGCCCATTTTTGATGTGGGCCTAAAACTGAACAATATGTGGACAATAATCCAAATCAAAGACTTTCTAAGATGATATTAATCGTGTTAATAGGAGTGATATATTTCGTGTAAATATTAATAGCATAGATTAATTAATTCTTGATTGTAGTACAGAGAAATTCAAACATATCATACTAAGTGATCAAAGAGAATCTGCAAAATTTTTAATCCAAGCTTTTCTAAAAAGAAGGAACTCCGCTTACAATAACTACATGTTCATATTCATTTAGTCAGTATTATTGTTTGTTACATCATAAAAACAATATTAATTAAATGGAATTGTGCAAAATACACTTGTATACAGTATGGCCATTTTGTTTATTTATTTGAATTTGATATGGTTTCTAAAAGGCAATATTTATACTAGTTATGTCTTTTTTTAAGGTATTGAGAAGGTTTATTAGCAAAATTTAAACCTTAGTTATATCCTCTTTACAGGTATTGACGAGATTTATTAGAAAGAAATGTTTGTACCTTTCAGGTGTCAAGAAGATTTAGTAAGAGACTTTTATATCTCATCCAGTGTTTTTTTTTACTTTTAGGGGAAGGGGGTCGGTGCCTTTTGAGGGGGGGGGGGGGGGGGGGGGGGGGGGGAATGAGTGTTTGGTGGAATTTGAATAAGTCATAAAATAAAATAAAAAAAGAAAAATAAGAAATCATGAGTATATATATTTAAAACAGTTAACAGATCAACATACCTGTTCTTCATTGTTTTAAACTGTTAAACTGGCATTAAACAACACTTAAAAAAATCTTTTTGTTTTTTTAGGTGAATTTTTCTGACATAAGTGGGGGAAAAACATATTAATTTGAGGGGGGAATATGAGGGCCAAATTGTGCCAAATATTTGGGGTAAAAATACACTGTCAGCTATAACTTATTCCAGGTACTGAGGAGATTTAGAAAGCAATGCGTATAACTTTATTATATCTAATTACAGGTGTTGAGGAGATTTAGAAAGCAATGTTTATAACCTAGTTCTATTTACTTTCAGGTATCAAAGAATATACAAGTTGGCCAACTATACCACAAATTTTCATCAATGGAGAGTTTGTTGGAGGCTGTGATATTATGATGGACATGCACAAAAATGGTGAACTCATCGAAGAATTGAAATCAGTTGGCATCAGATCTGCTCTGTTGGATAAAACTGAAAACGATTGATAATTTCAGTAATATATTTAGTTTCCAGAAATAATAAAATGTCGTATTTAAAAACTGAAACTGTGTAAAACAAATTCTGTAGAATAATATAACGGTGGTAAGATTGGAATTAAAAGTCTTCGCAATGTGTTTAAATATCTTGCTGCAGTGAAGCTATTCATGGTTAAAGTGCAGTTCCTATATAAAGTTAGGTTTAGGATTTCAACGTTAAAATAAAAATTCCACATAGATTATTTTTTTTTATAGTATTCCTTTTTCATAGCAGGAATGTATACCCCCATAAAAATGCATAATAACTGGCAGGTTGACCTTTTTTTTTTAAAGAGGGTGCAGTGATACTCTGAGAAGTCCTCAAATGCTCATAGATACATGCATCTGTTAAAATTCTATAAAACTCACTCATTTAATAAACTGATGTCTAATTGCAGCATATGCTGTGCCAGCTTTTGCTCTTCTTATCTGCAGCAAGAAATCACAACCATTTTGAACCATTTTGAAAATATTCCAAACCAAATTACATAGGACTTTTTTTGAAGCGTCAGATTCATGTTGCTGTTAAAAAAGGGGCATAACTGTGTAGTGAGCCATTTATAGATGTGACCGCATTGACTAGGAACAATCAGCTGTTAGCGAATTCAATGTTCTTTTCTTCTTATTCAAATATTGATGATAATAGCAAGTTAAATACATGTTTTTTGTGATGAACAACGGTATGTTGCACCAGATTTCATCCAGATAGTCAACAATTAATGCTAAATATTACAATTATACAAGTTTTTTTTATTGAATTAAAAGGGTAGAACTTTTAAGAAACCGTTTTCAGCCATTTTTTTGTTTACTCAAAATTTGAACATTACTCCAGTACTCTTCTACCATCACTGTTGTATTTTTTAATTTGTTCAATTTGTAGTTATAATAAATGAAGAACTTTTTACAAGGTTTTGTGATTTTTCAGGAACAAAAGGTTCATTTTGCTGGTCATCCCTTGGTGACTGAATAAACAGTATGTGTTATTTATTTACACATATATATTAGGTTTTAAAGTTGTAGTGTATGAGTGATCCAGTAAACTACATTAAATATTTAAAAAAATAGATCAGAAAATAAAATAAATTAACTTTTATATTTTGAGTATTCTTAAGGCAATGTTTTGTACCCTTTTTCATTTAGTCGGGCCAGATTAGCTCAGTCAGTAGTGCATCTGGCTATCAATCCAGTACAGTACTGGCTTGCTTTCAAGGTTCCCAGTGGTTAGGTTTACTGATAATCTGTTAGCCCTCGATGGCATAAAAATGATGCTAGATCAATCACTCAACCATTTTTGTGTTGTCTTAATAAAGTAATGATAATAAATACAGTTAAAAACAGCATGTGCTTACTTAAAAGAGTTTGTTCTAGACAGGGGCACATATTAATGTCTAAGTTGGTGCTAGGCAGGGGCACATATTAATGTCTGAGTTGGTGCTAGGCAGGGGCACATATTAATGTCTGAGTTGGTGCTTGGCAGGGGCACATATTAATGTCTGAATTTGTGCTAGGCAGGGGCACACATTAATGTCTAAGTTGGTGCTAGGCAGGGGCACATATTAATGTCTAAGTTGGTGCTAGGCAGGGGCACATATTAATGTCTGAGTTGGTACTAGGCAGGGGCACATATTAATGTCTGAGTTGGTGCTAGGCAGGGGCACATATTAATGTCTGAATTTGTGCTAGGCAGGGGCACACATTAATGTCTAAGTTGGTGCTAGGCAGGGGCACATATTAATGTCTAAGTTGGTGCTAGGCAGGGGCACACATTAATGTCTGAGTTGATGCTAGGCAGGGGCACACATTAATGTCTGAGTTGGTGCTAGGCAGGGGCACATATTAGTTGGTGCTAGGCAGGGGCACATATTAATGTCTGAGTTGGTGCTAGGCAGGGGCACATATTAATGTCTGAGTTGGTGCTAGGCAGGGGCACATATTAATGTCTGAATTTGTGCTAGGCAGGGGCACACATTAATGTAAGAGTTTGTGCTAGGCAGGGGCACATATTAATGTCTGAGTTTGTGCTAGGCAGGGGCACACTTTAATGTATGTCATCGGGTCAGTGTGTGCTTTCTTTTTTTGTCAACTTATATAAAATAAATCAACAAAATACAAAATAATAATTATTAATATCACCATAGATGGGCTCACTCAAACCGGTTTGAACCTGACACAAAGTCGTGCGTTGTTCGACAGCATATGCTTACTCTCTATTCATGTCAACATAATTAAATTATAGTAACAATAAATAACAACACAGATGGACTCATTTAAATGTTTTTTGCCAGGCACAGGGGCACACATCATTGTCTTTTGTTTGAGCAATTCTTGACTCCTCCATTTTTAGGTCACCTGAGACTTTGTCTCAAGGGACCTTTTGCGATCGCCATTTGTCCGTCGTGGTTCGTTCGTAAACAATTGACATTTTTTACTTATCTAAAAAAAACGTAAGCTTAATCGTAGTGAAATGTATGCAGCTTTGGTACCTAAAGGTGAATAAAATTGTGAATTGTATGGTCCCCACCGCGACCAAAACAATCAAATTGAAGATAAACTTAATATAGGAAGCACGAGGGAAAAATGGTGAGCATGACGATGGACACATACGGGTCCTTTATAAAACTGAATTTCAGGTCCCTTGGTCTCACGGTTTGGGCCTGGGGATGGGGCAAAGCAAAAATTTAGTACGACCGTAAATAATTCACATTTTTGACTTCTCAAAAACCTGTTTGTGCCCAGCACAGTGACTGATATCAATGTATAGACCATTTGGAATTTGTTTACATCAGGCACAGAAGCGCATACCAATGTCTGCCGTCTGGTCAGTGCAAGCATGATCACTTGAATGTGTTTACGCCAGGCACCGACGCGCATATCAATGTCTGTTGTCTGGTCAGTGCAAGCATGACCCAATTGAAAGTGTTTACGCCAGGCACCGACGCGCATATCAATGTCTGTTATCTGGTCAGTGCAAGCATGACTCACTTGAAAGTGTTTACGCCAGGCAACGACGCGCACATCAGTGTCTGTCGTCTGGTCAGTGCAAGCATGATCCAGTTGAAAGTGTTTACGCCAGACACCGACGTGCACATCAATGTCTGTCGTCTGGTCAGTGCACTGATCCAGTTGAAAGTGTTTACGCCAGACGCCGACGTGCACATCAATGTCTGTCGTCTGGTCAGTGCAAGCATGATCCAGTTGAAAGTGTTTACGTCAGGCACCGACGTGCACTCCAATGTCTGTCGTCTGGTCAGTGCAAGCATGATCCAGTTGAAAGTGTTTACGTCAGGCACCGACGTGCACTCCAATATCTGTCGTCTGGTCAGTGCAAGCATGATCCAGTTGAAAGTGTTTACGCCAGACACCGACGTGCACATCAATGTCTGTCGTCTGGTCAGTGCAAGCATGATCCAGTTGAAAGTGTTTCCGCCAGGCACCGACGCGCACATCAATGTCTGTCGTCTGGTCAGTGCAAGCATGATCCAGTTGAAAGTGTTTACGCCAGACACCGACGTGCACATCAATGTCTGTCGTCTGGTCAGTGCAAGCATGACCCAGTTGAAAGTGTTTACGCCAGGCACCGACGTGCACACCAATGTCTGTCGTCTGGTCAGACACAAAGAATGAAATCGGTGGACTATGGATAACACCTGTGTTTATAATTAAGCATGTACTACATTATAGATAATAGCAATCATATTCTCTAGGTAAGACCGTTTCTCCATGGAAAAGCGTACAGTTGAAATTCAAACCCCATTCACATTTATCTGTAATTCGTACCACGTGTCTTTACCTGAAAATGTAAATAAATAATGAAAATGTATACATGTGTCTACGTATGTGTTGATAACATTTTAACGAAATCGCTGTTTCTAATATTATATTGCTAAAAATTAGTAGTTTGCAAATGGGATGTCACGAGTCACGTGACCAGTCTGAATAAAGCGATAATTACATTTTAGTAACGGAAATCAACAATTGAATAAACTATTTAGATTAAGTACATTTCAAATATTAAAACTGACATATAATATTGATCAAGTTACCAGTTTCCAACACTCGAATAGATTTTCATAGATGTAACAACCATTCTCTATAATTCTATAATTCATAATGATAATACAACGATTGCAACATTAATAAAATGACATAATTGCCACTTTTATTAGCGAATGCACGCTAAAATGGTCTTAACCATACACTTACTAGATGCATACATTAGCTTAAACTTATTTATTTGATATCGATTGTGAAACAAGTTCTTACAACTTCGACAAAACACGATGTTTAATATGATAAGTTAAACATAAATGCCACTTATACTAGCGGAAACAAGCTAGAAATGGACTTTACCATACACAAATGGTATTTAATATGATAAATTTAATGCCACCTATATCAGCGGAAACACGCTAAAATGGAATTAACCATACGCTAAACTAGATGTATAAATGATATTAAATATGATTAGTTAAGCATAAATGCTATTTATATGAGAGGAAACACGCTAGAAATGGAATTAACCATACACTTGCTAGATGTATAAATGGTATTAAATAGGATAAGTTAAGCATAAATTTAATGCCAATTATATTAGCGGAAACACACTCTTAAATTGAACTAACGGAAACGCCCCAAAATTGAATTAACCATACATATATTTGATTAGATGTTTAAATGATATTTAATATGAAAGGTTAAGCATAAATGGCAATTGTACGAGCGGACGCACGCTTAAATGGACTTAAATTATTAGTTTAATCCCATTTTTCTAGAAATGTTGAACAAACGACCATTTACCATGAACAATGTCCGATTTACCATTCAGAAAGAAACTTGCACGTGTATATAATGGTATGAGATGAGATTTACATATAAGGATAATTCTTAATACACCTCTCTGTTCCGTCTTCACTCTCTGTATAAACTCTTGTAATAATTCTAGCGCGATTCCCTGTAAAACAAAAACAGTGGTTTGTGACCTAGTTTAAGTATTCGTGCATTTTGTGTCTATTGATTATCAATTGTCTGTCTATAAATATAGTGTTTTAATTATAAGTAAAGGAACAGTGAAAAATTAAAAACTATTTGCGAAAACTCGCCTAGAGACTTCGCTTATATTTGCCTTATGGTTGTAAATGGCCAAAGGATATGTTTGCTGATAGTTCAATAAAATTGAATTGAATTGAATATATTCTACGAATATTACTAAACTATAACTTGACAATAAGAGGGTCCTCCGCGGCCGAGTGGTCTAATACGTCGTCTCGAGATCACTTACCGCTAAGGTCGTAGATTCGAGTCCCGCTCTCTCCAAAAACATTATGTGAGAAAGTTTCCAGTTACTTGCGGAAGGACGGTAATTCTACTGAGTCTTACTCAGTCCGTAGGTCTTCCTCCACCAATTCAAACTGGATATGCCACACCGCCCCACATCCCACACCCCGCCAAAAAAAAAAAAAAACAACAACAACAAAAAGAAAACAACAACAATAAAAAAATTATAATAATGTGTAACACCTGGTTTTCAACGAACAAAGAAGACTATTATACTGCGGGCTTTAACTGTGAATGGGTAATTGTTCTTACTTAGTTTAAACATCAATGGTTTGTGATAGATTTATATATATCTTTATTTAAGTCTCACCATGGTTAATACACAGTATATACATTATATAAAACACTATTTTTAACTAATAACCATGTCATTCTATAAAGAATTATAGGAGACTATATTTAAACTATAGCAATACATATTTTAAACCAATTTCTCACACATTAATATCACATTGCTGTATATATATTTGCATGTTTACTGATAACCTTACAGAATAGCAAACATACTTGCAGAATAGCACATTTAACAAAACTCGTTTTAACATTTATATACACCGTAAACGTGAGAGGCCAGCTTGGGTTTTCTCTAAAGACAGATACACTCAATGCTTGTTTTAAAAAAAAGAAGTCATCAAATGCTCAGAAAAACATATATCTGTTAAAATCCTATACTAGTCAATTTCTTTTAACACCACTGATATCTTATTGCAGTATATGATATGCCAGCTTTTGCTTTATTAATATGCAACAAGAAATTACAGCCCCTATGAACCATTTTGAAAATATTTGAAACCAAATTACACAGGACTCTTTTTAGTGCAATACTCATGTTAATAGCTACCATAGGGAAAAGGGAACGCAACTGTGCAGTAAGAAAAGCAAGCATCGCATATGATCAAGACTAGCGAAATACCAAATCGCACACGCCGATGGCCGTTATGATGCGCTACAATACTATCACGTACCATAAGGGTTTGATTCGTTCTGCGATAGGTAAGGTAGTGTATTAAATTTCCAGGAATATGTGCATCAATACAACAATATGAGCAATAACGTACAATTACATGCATGTTAACCAGATTCACGGGAGTATATAGATATATATACATTTACCTTTCTCCTGAAATCTTTATGCACGACAACCGAATGTATACATACACTCTCTGAAACATATAAACACATATTTAACAGACATGTGTTCTTGTCCATTTAACTATTCGGAGCCGACACACCCATTCTATATCGCTGCCACAAACAAACACTTGCCCGATCCTCGGGATCAATGGACCTGACGCGGGCTGTCAATCAAACAGGTCGATTATCCAATCAGCAATCGCTATTGTTTCCAGAGTCCCCATTTTCCTTAGACAAGCTAACGGTCTTTAAATATTTAATCAAACATTACCTTGTACTACGACGAATCTACGTAGACAAACAACGCCACGTGGCTAGTGGGTGGAGCTATAGTCGCTCTCACGTCAGGTCAAATGCTGGCGGGGTAAATATTCGGTCACAAAAGCATAATCATCTGTTACTAACAACTGCCACATCAACGAGACTTAGCAAATGTCTTTAAATTTCATTAGTTTTTTTTAACATATATTTTTTTTATTTTTTAAGCTTTCTGCTTTTATATTAAAAGCAAGCATGACACCACTAGTTTTTCTTAAAAAAAAATGTTAATATTTCCATAACTAAGACTATTCAGAAAGTAAAAAGGATTTACACTTCCATATGGATTTACGAGCATAGACGTTAAGAGTGATTTAAATTGATTTGTTTATGTTTAAAATCATGCGGAAGGTCAGGGGTTCGATCCTCGGTTGGGTCATATAAAATACTTTAAAACTGGTACTAGAAGCTACCTTGCTTGGCGCTAAGCCATTTAGAGAATAGTTGTAGCTCCGGATAGCCTGGTGTCAGTATAGTGTGACTGGATGGGGTATCGATAACAGGTGTCTGCGGCATGATACTCCAGTGTGGCATCACTTAGAATACTGTCTCAGGTAGACACAGTCGCGATATAACTGAACAATTGTTGAAAAGGCGACATTAAACACCATATAGCAACAACAACAACAACAACAACAACAACAACAACAACAACAACAACAACAACAACAACAACAACAACAACACCATATAGCAACAACAACAACACCATATAGCAACAACAACAACAGCAACACCACCACCACCACCAACAACAACAACAACAACAACAACAACAACAACAACAGTATCGTTAAAATTATATCCAGGGCATGTTGAACTGAATTAATCTTACGGCATACTAGTTGCTATGGAAAACTCACCGCCATTTGGAGTGTGCATACTCATTGATTCTTTCGTCAGATGCTGGCCGTGATATCGTGTTGCACTAATAAACTGCAATAAAATGTCAACATAACCATCAATGTTGAAATCAATGTTAAAAAACAAATGCATTTTGAATTTGGAATTTAAAGCAGACATTCATAATTTCTTTACATCAAGTGTAAGTTGTTTGTAATCTTAGATGTTTTAAAATTTTCCGATCACGAAAACAGATCTTGTATTGAAGATATTGAGCTCTGAAGTAAAATTTCTCGTAATTTGTTGTTATTTTAGCTGCACTATGGAAATTTTGTATTAAAAAATACTCCAACAATTTTAATCACATATTGCTGGGAATGGTATTGGTTTGATTAGAATATTCTCCAATGTAAGAGTTTTAATTTGTGTTTTTGAGATAAATGGAAGTTGAGATAATTGAACACGGGATATTGCGAGAGTTTCGGGAATACGTGATCGTTCACAAAATATCAGTCAGTTGCATTTCCTGCTCTATAGATATAATTCACTGCTCTAAAGATATAAAACACTGCATCTTATTGACTGGAATTATCGAATGGGATATAGTGTGTATTTGTAATATATCCTTAATGACGATACATTGCGTCAAAATATTGGAATTAGAATAATTATATTATTATATGTATATACACATATGGAACGCCAAACACAACTTTGATGGTTCATTTTCATTCTGATGTGGATACACGTCATCGGCATTGGTAACTTGTCATTCGTCAGTGGTAACTTTTCATTCGTCAGTGGTAAATTGTCATTCGGCAGCGGTTACATACCATTCGGCAGTGGTTACATGTCATTCGGCAATGGTTACACATCATTCGGCAGTGGTAACTCGTCATTCGGCAGTAATTATTTGTCATTTGGCAGTGGTTACATGTCATTCGGAAGCGCTTATTATCATTTGACAGTGGTGACATGCCATTCGGAAGCGGTTAAGTGACATTCGGCAGTGATTAGTAGCAGTGGTAACATGGCATTCGGCAGTGGCTACTTGTCATTCGGCAGTAGTTACGTGTCATTCGGCAGCAGTTACATGTAATTCGGCAGTGGTTACAGTGGTTACGTGTCATTCGACAGTTGTTAAATGTCATTCGGAATATAGTAGTAGCATGTCATTCAGCATTGGTAACTTATCATTCGGAATGGTTACACATCATTCGACAGCGGTTACTTGTTATTCGGCAGTGGTTACTTGTCATTCGGAAGTGGTTGCACTTTATTCAGCAGTGGTAACTTGTCATTCGGCAGTCGTTACACGTCATTCGGCAGTGGTTACTTGTCATTTGGCAGTTGTTACATGTCATTCGACAGTCGTTACATGTCATTCGTCAGTGGTTACTTGTCATCCGGCAGTCGTTACTTGTCATTTGGCAGTGGTTACTTGTCATTCGGCAGTCGTTACATGTAATTCGGCGGTGTTTACTTGTCATTCGGCAGTCGTTGCATATCATTCGGCAGTGGTTACTTGTCATTTGGCAGTGGTTACTTGTCATTCGGCAGTGGTTACTTCTCACTCGGAAGTCGTTACATGTCATACGGCAGTGGTTACTTGTCATCCGGCAGCGGTTACATGTCATTCGGCAGTGATAACTTGTCATTTGACAGTCTTTACATGACATTCGGCAGTGGTTACTTGTCATCCGGCAGTGATTACTTGTCATTTGACAGTCTTTACATGACATTCTGCGGTGTTTACTTGTCATTCGACAGTCGTTGCATATCATTCGACAGTGGTTACTTGTCATTCGACAGTCGTTACATATCATTTGGCAGTGGTTACTTGTCATTCGGCAGTGGTTACTTGTCATTCGGCAGTCGTTACATGTCATACGGCAGTGGTTACTTGTCATCCGGCAGCGGTTACATGTCACTCGGCAGTGATTACTTGTCATTTGACAGTCTTTACATGACATTCGGCAGTGGTTACTTGTCATCCAGCAGCTGTTACTTGTCATTCAGCAGTGCTAACTAAATGTATTGTGGTAAAAACGGTGTCACTGCCAGGAACGCGTGAAACGGTTGTTTACAATAGCCGATTTGAGAAGTATTTTAACATTAATGATAAAAATAATAATGACTTCATCTAACAACTGTATTCATTTGAGTAAATTCAATCATCCACGAAGACCCTCAAAATAGACTTGCATATAAACAATATTTACATATATACAATATATATATACAATATTTACATATATGCAATATATATATATAATATTTACATATATACAATATATATATACAATATTTACAGAACAGAGAATGACTACCGGCAGATTCTAATAACCGGTAATTAAGACAATAAAGATATGTATGATACCAGATTATATACAACAAAATTTGTACTTTGGAGTACATGTTGCAAATAATTTATAGATTTAATAAATATCCGACTCCTATGACCGTTTGATGTTGCCAGGGTAGAGTATATAATACAGTTTAATCCAAATTTCAATAATACAAGATACAAATCATAATCTATATCAAGAGTTTTGTAAGAAAAAAACACAAAAAAAAACGACAGACGATTTTGTAAATGTATGAATTGTGAAAAAAGAAGGTCCCGCACCCCCTTCCCCTAAATCAAATGTAAGTACTGAAAACAATTCGATTTGTAAATAGTTAACTCAAAGGCACTTGCTTCTATATCCATTTTTGAAACTTGTTAAATATAAATATAGGATACCTAGGCGGATTTAAGCACCCCCCCCCCCCCCCTTCAAATTTGCCGGATATAGGTACCCATCTGTCAATAATAACTATATTGATATGAAGAATACAGTGGTTTTAAACTGAAATAGCAGTGTAACAATAGATGGGGTCCAGTACTGCTGATCTCACAACTGGCCTATATAAAATGCCCAAACAAAACGGAAGTGCTCCCGGATCGGATCAGCAACAACAAAAGTATAAAAATAAAGTAAGTTGCAGCAACAACAACAGCAAAATCAATTACATTAAAATACAAAACATCAAGAACCTTAAAACAACAAGATCAGCAACAACGACAATTAACAGAACACAAAAACGCAACAATAGCTGAGCAAAAGCAACAAAAAGATCAACAACAGCAACAGGAACAACAGCAATAACAACATAAACAAAATAACTTAAACAGCAAATTAAGTTGCATCAGCAGCAACAATCAATGACTAAAATAAACTACAGAATTAAGAGCGTATGAACAACCAGATCAGCAGCAACAACACTTAACTTAAACAAAAAAGCAACAAGATCAGCAACAACAGCAACAACAACAATAACAACTACATAAACATTTGAACAACAAATTATGTTGCAGTAACAACAATTGTCACAATCATTAACAATAAAATACAACAACATCAAGAGGCGTTAAGCAACAAGATCAGCAACAACATCAATCAGCTATAACAAAAGCCGAAAAAATAACAACAGCAACAAAAACAATAACAACAACAGGAACAACAGCAATAACATCATCAACAACAGCATTTAAACAACAAAGTAAGCTCCAGCAACATTAACAGCAACAATCAATTACAATAAAACTCAACAGCATCAAGCGCCTGTAAACGACCAGATCAGCAGCAACAACAATTAACTGAAACAAAAAAGCAACAACAGCAAGAACACCAACCGCAACAACAACAATAACAACTACATCACTTCCGAATGACACGTAGCCACTATCGGGTGACAAGTTCTCACTGCAAAATGATGTGTAACTACTTCCGAATGACATGTAACCACTTCTGAATGACGTGTAACTACTTCCGAATGACATGTAACCACTTCTGAATGACGTGTAACCACTGCCGAATGACATGTAACCACTTCCGAACGATGTGTAACCATTGCCGGATGAAATGTAACCACTTCCGAAAGACGTGTATCCACTGCCGAATGACATGTAACCATTGTCGAATGACATGTAACCACTGTCGAATGACAAGTTACTACTGCCGAATGACATGTACCCACTGCCGAATGACAATATATTACAACCGAATGACAAGTTACTACTGCCGAATGACAAGTTATCACTGCCGAATGGCATGTAACCATTGTCGAATGACAAGTTACTACTGGCGAATGACATGTAGTCACTGTCGACGGACGCGTTATCACTGTCGAATGACGTGTAACCACTGCCGAATTACATGTTACCACTGCCTAATGACAAGTTTCCAATGCCGTATAATGTGTCACCACTGCCGAATGACATGTAACCACTGCTGAATGACGAGTATTCACTGTCGAATGACGTGTAATCACTGCCGAATGACATGTTACCACTGCCGAATGACGAGTTATCACTGTCGAATGACGTGTAACCACTGCCGAATGACAAGTTATCACTGTCGAATGACACGTAACCACTGCCGAATGACGAGTTATCTCTGTCTAATGACGTGGTACCACCGCCGAATGACGAGTTATCACTGCCGAATGACAGGTAACCACTGCCGAATGACGAGTTATCACTGTCGAATTACATGTTACCACTGCCGAATGACGAGCTATCACTTCCGAATGACATGCAACCACTGCCGATTAACGAGTTATCACAGTCGAATGACGTGTAACCACTGCCGAATTACATGTAACCACTGCCGAATGACTAGTTTCCATTGTCGAATCACGTGTAATCACTGCCGTATGACATGTAACCACTGCCGAATGACGAGTTATCACTGCCGAATGACGTGTAACCACTGCCGAAAGTTATGAAACCACTGCCCAATGACGAGTTATCACTATCTAATGACAAGTTACTTCTGCCAAATGATGTGTAACCACAGTCGAATGACATGTAACCACTGCCGAATGACGAGTTATCACTGTCGAATGACGTGTAACCACTGCTTAATTAAATGTAACCACTGCCGAATGACAAGTTACCACTGCCGAATGACGTGTAAAAACTGCCGAATGATATGTAACCACCGCCGAATGACGAGTTATTCCTATCTGAATGACGTCTGTCCATTGCTGAATTAAATGTAACAACTGCCGAATGACAAGTTACCACTGCCGAATGACGTGTAACCACTGCCGAATGACGAGTTATCACTGTCGAATGACGTGTAACCATTGCTGAATGACGAGTTACCACTGTCGACTGACGTGTTACTACTGCCAAATGACATGTAACCACTGCCGAATGACGTGTAACCACTGCCGAATGACGAGTTATCACTGTCTAATGACGTGTAACCACTGTCGAATGACACGTTATCATTGCCGAACGAAATGTAACCACTGTCGAATGTCATGTAGCCACTGCCGAATGACGAGTTATCACTGCTGAATGACATGTAACCACTATCTACTGACGAGTTATTACTGTCGAATAACATGTAACCACTGCCGAAGGATAAGTTATTACTGTCGAATGACATGTAAACACTGCCGAATGACGAGTTTTCTCTGCCGAATGACAAGTTATCACTGTCGTATGACATGTAACCACTGCCGAATGACAAATTATCACTGTCGAATGACATGTGCCCAGTGCTGAATGACGTGAAACAATTGCCGAAAGACGAGTTACCACTGTCGAATGATGTGTAACTTCTGCCAAATGACATGTTACCACTGTCGACTGACGAGTTATAACTGTCGAATGACGTGTAACCACTGCTGAATGACATGTAACCACTGCCGAATGACAAGTTATCACTGTCGAATGAAATGTAATCACTGTCGAATGATAAGTAACCACTGCCGATAACAAGTTATCACTGCCGAATGTCATGTTCCACTGCTGAATGACAATTTATCACTGTCGGATGACATGCATCCATTGCCGAATGACATGTTACGACTGCCGAATAACATGTAACCACTGCTGAATGATAAGTTACAACTGGCGAATGACATGTTACCACTGCCGAATGACAAGTAATCACTGCCGAATGATATGTAGCCACTGCCGAATGACAAGTAATCACTGCCGAATGATATGTAGCCACTGCCGAATGACAAGTTACCACTGCCGAATGATGTATTACCACTCCAAATGACATGAAACCATTTCCGAATGATGTGCAACACTGCCGAATGATATGTAACCACTTCCGAATGACGTGTTTCCACTGCCAAATGACAAATTACCACTGTCGAATGACATGTAGCAACTGTCAAATGACAAGTTACCACTGTCGAATGATATCACTGCCAAATGGCATGCATCCACTACCGAATGGCAAGTTACCACTGTCGAATGACAAGTTACCACTGTCGAATGATGTGCAACCACTGCCGAATGACATGTAACCACTGCCGAATGACAACTTACCACTGTCGAATGACAACTTACCATTGTCGAATAACATGCACCTACTTCCGAATGACAAGTTACCACTGCCGACTGACAAGTTATCACTGCCGAATGACGTGTAACCATTGCTGAATGACAAGTGAACACAGCCGAATGACTTGTTACCATTGCCGATTGACAAGTTATCCATGTCGAATGACAAGTTACCACTTCCGAATAACAATTAACCACTGCCGAATGACAAGTTATCACTGCTGAATGACATGTTGCCATTACCGGATGACAAGTTACCACTGGCGAATGATATGTTACCACTGCCGAATGACAAGTGATCACTGCCGAATGACAAGTAACCACTGCCGAATGACAAGTTATCACTGCCAAATGACATGTTATCATTGCCGAATGACAAGTTATCACTGCCGAATGAAAAGTAACCACTGCCAAACGACAAGTAACCACATCAGAATGAAAAAAATGAACCATCAAAGTCGTGTTTGGCGTACCATACATTTTCTTCAGTTTTACTTACATAATTAACTTAACTTACTTTGGCTGGTTATTTATGTATTATATAGTAATCAATATCAATGAAACCATATCCAGTTTTTACTCAGCCGATGTTGTAGGACACGCACTGTTGGTTCCTAGTTACCATAGAAATTGATATAATTATAATACACGTATATAAGTTAAAATATATCGTATTCTATGTCAATAATGTTTTTGTGTATGTTTTACATCGTCATGCTGTTTTGATACAAGTGAATTGCTTAAATTACAAATAAAAATTGTCTAAAAATAAATATTGTATTACGACGTTGTTGTTTATAACTTAACGCCCTAGACCACTGAGCCAATTTGCGTCCCAGTTATATAGAGTAGTTTAAAACCATTTAAAGGTGTAAGTCTTGGAAGGGGCACCATTCTCGTTGATCGGAACTAGAATTAATTCATAGGTTTAATTTATGTATACAAATATGCAAATGTTTGTAACAACCTGAAAGTTTTTGGAGGTGTATATAAAACACGTTAAAATCAATCCGTATATATTATTTTGGCGGTTTACTAGTATAGCGAAAAGCCTAATTTTGAAATCCTCATTAACGTGAGGTCAACCCATCTCATGCTGATGTGGTTGCGTCTTTCAACTGTTCAGTCACCGGTCGTGGAGGACTGGACACCTTTCTACTCACTATTTTGTCATATCTACTAGTGCTTTGATTACAGTCATGTATTCGGAAGTACATGGTGTACATCTCTCTCTGTTCAAAACGTTGACTGTAGAAATATCGGCGTGAATCCATATTAAATGTGGAGTTCATATTTATTCTTATTACTTCAGTCTGATCTCGTTTACGCACTTTTTTCTTACTGTCATCTATATTTCACCATTTCTGACCTTTGCTAAATCACTTGTCGTAAAACATTTTCTGGAAGAGCATATATTCCGATTGTTTACTTCTCGTGTTTATAAATGAACTTTTTTATATAACTTAAAGTGTACAATACAGAATCTTGTCGCAGATGTACTAAGAAATATACCAAAAGCAATTGTGAAATGATCATAACTCGTCGACAAGGAAATTAGTAATAAGAATATTACCATACCAGTAAATATTTCTATGAACAATATTAGTATCTATTCATGTACGCTTGCACACAAGCGTTATTAACATGGGATAAACAAGAAAGGCATACGGTTCGAATATCCAAAACTACTCAATAACGAAAACATATATTTAGTTTTAATTAGGACCCTTACCTAAATATATATATCGAAATCAATAATGTGTCCGTGCTAACTACTAAACATATTATTTACAAATACAAAATACAAATACAAATCCTTTATTTCGTAAATAGAGGCCTCCGGCCCAAAATACATATCATTATTTTCAAACATTTAGTAGTGTCAAAATATGAAATGAAATATGGCATACAATTTATGTGGAAATATTTCTTTTCTATTATAATTGTGATTCATTTCGTACCAAAATAAAATGGATATATGCAGCTAGTTTCCTAAGTTTGAAGGTGTCATTTAGTTGTAGTAGCTGATAAAAATCTTCTAAGTTATTTTCCCCGGAATACCAAGACTGTAAACATTGTAGTCTCAGATCCGCATATCTCGGACACAGAAAAAATACATGATATTCGTCTTCTATAACGTTTATATTCGCATGAATATAACAATATGTACACTTTCGGTCTTGCCTTTCAATATTTTCGTGACGACCAGTTTCTATTTTGAGCTTGTGACTAGAACATCGAAAACGGGCAAGAGATTTTTTATGTAAAAAGGGAATTTCAATACAAAGATACTTTTCTGGATTTAGTAAAGTTTTGAAGTACTTATAAGTGTCACAACGTGTGGATTCTGCAATACTACCATGCCAGTACTGGGTCATGCAATCTGATAGTCGTTGTTTAAATGCTAAAATAAACATATTAATATCCCCCACTTCATGTGAAATCCAAACATACCCGAATCCATATCGAAACAATAATTTCTTAACACTTGAAGCCCAAGTTTTTCTTCCAACATCATCTAAATCTTTAAGCATTCTATAACAATGTTTTGGATATCGGTGATTTGGCATATGTATTATTTTACACCAGTACTTAATGCAATTTGTATGATAAGTAACGCACAAAGGAAGCCTTCCGCACTCGCCGAGCGCTACGCTATTATTTACAGAACTATTAACACCTAAGAAGTATTTACAAAAATCAGCCTGAACTGACTCAATTGCACTTGAATATTCGTAACCCCATATCTCTGATGCATAACATAATATAGGTTTTACCATTGAATCAAACAATTTAAATAGTTCATTATGTAAAAATCGTCCAAATGGCCTTTGATAATTTCGAATAGAATATATAGCTTTTTTGGCCTGTGTCGCAAGTTTGCTTTTGGCGGAAGTCCACGACAGTTTGGGTGTCAACAGAATGCCCATGAATTTATACAACGACGTTGTTTTTATGAGATTTCCTCTGTACGACCAATTTTCATATAAACGAAGTCTGCCACCATTTCTAAATACAATAATTTCAGTTTTCTTAAGATTAATGTTCATGCCTGTAGAAATGCAAAAATCATTTAATACATTTAGTTGAATCTGTAGCTTTGACGCAGTCTCAGCTACGCTTGTTACATCATCAGCAAATAATAAATACATGATATCAGGTATATCGTTAGAGACAAATATTCCAGTACCACAGCGTTCTCTAAATAATGTACAAAGGTCATTGATATAAAGTGAAAATAAAATAGGACTACTTATGTCCCCCTGTCTCGTTCCAATATTACATGGGAATGGATCAGTAATACCATTTGGCGTACGTATGGAACATTTAGTTTTACTATACATAGATTTAAATACAGATAAAATTTTACCATGAATGCCTTTACGCGCAATACTATTAAATAATTTATTATGAATTAAAGTGTCAAACGCTTTGCTAAAGTCTACGAAAAGACAGTAAAAACGCCCTCCTTTCTTTGAAATATATTTCTGTACAAGTGCTTGTAAGGAGAAGATGTTATCTATTGCAGAATAACCAGATCTGAAGCCTGCTTGCGCCTCATCAATCTTATGTTCACGCTCAGCCCAACTGTAAATTCTTTGCGTAGCAATATTAGAAAATATTTTGTACATAATGCTTATTAGCGAAATTCCTCTGTAATTATTTGCGTCGTCTTTTAATCCGGATTTGTGTATTGGGCATAGAATACTTTCTGACCAAGCATCTGGATAGGTACCGCTATCTAAGATTTTGTTAAATATTGTATTTAGATATGGGACAACTTCAGTTTCCGTATTTTTAAAAAAGTCTGCTCCGATTCCAGAAGGGCCTGAACTCTTACCGGATTTCAATCTCCGGATTCCTGAAATAATGTCTGCGTCTGTAATCGGGTCATTTAGCACGTCTGCGGTGATGTCAATATTTATCAAAGCATTATCATCTTGTAAATCAAGTTCAACATTTTCTGGAAGAGCATATATTCCGATTGTTTACTTCTCGTGTTTATAAATGAACTTTTTTATATAACTTAAAGTGTACAATACAGAATCTTGTCGCAGATGTACTAAGAAATATACCAAAAGCAATTGTGAAATGATCATAACTCGTCGACAAGGAAATTAGTAATAAGAATATTACCATACCAGTAAATATTTCTATGAACAATATTAGTATCTATTCATGTACGCTTGCACACAAGCGTTATTAACATGGGATAAACAAGAAAGGCATACGGTTCGAATATCCAAAACTACTCAATAACGAAAACATATATTTAGTTTTAATTAGGACCCTTACCTAAATATATATATCGAAATCAATAATGTGTCCGTGCTAACTACTAAACATATTATTTATTGCATTCTGTTTAGATGGAAGCAAGAACAATTCAGTCGCAAGAAATCTAGATGACATGTTATATCGATTTCAAAAGAACCTTTGTATTTTATAGAAAAGAGAAACTTAATAGCATATAACCATTATTTAATGACAGGTCACATGTACCACTGCCGAATGACAGGTTACATGTACCACTGCCGAATGACAGGTTACATGTACCACTGCCGAATGACAGGTTACATGTACCACTGCCGAATGCCAGGTTACATGTACCACTGCCGAATGACAGGTTACATGTACCACTGCCGAATGACAGGTTACATGTACCACTGCCGAATGACAGGTTACGTGTACCACTGCCGAATGCCAGGTTACGTGTACCACTGCCGAATGACAGGTTACGTGTAACACTGCCGAATGACAGGTTACGTGTACCACTAGCGAATGGCAGGTTACATGTACCACTAGCGAATGACAGGTTACATGTACCACTAGCAAATGGCAGGTCACATGTACCACTGCCGAATGATAGATTACATGTACCACTGCCGAATGACAGGTTACATGTACCACTAGCGAATGACAGGTCACATGTACCACTGCCGAATGATAGGTTAGATGTACCACTGTCGAATGACAGGTTACATGTACCACTAGCGAATGACAGGTTACATGTACCACTAGCGAATGACAGGTTACATACTGCCAAATGACAGGTTACATACTGCCAAATGTCAGGTTACATGTACCACTAGCGAATGACAGGTTACATGTACCACTAACGAATGACAGGTTACATGTACCACTGCCGAATGACAGGTTACATGTACCGCTAGCGAATTACAGGTTACATGTACCACTGGCGAATGACAAGTAACCACATCAGAATGAAAATGAACCATCAAAGTCGTGTTTGGCGTTTGATAATTTTGTCTATTTTAACAATTCGAAAAACCCTTGTATATTCCCTTTGAATGAAGAAAATGGAATATGTGTAACAAAATATTTTTTTCTTCTGGTTTGTATTTTTGATTTTGTATTCATATTTTCAAATCTAGCCTGACTGCACTAATTTTCTTAAACTATTTATAGTTTCTTGAAAATGAATTTCCAGATAATAAAACTTATTGAAAATTAAGAGATTCATATGAATATGAGTTCATGAATACAACGATGGATTGGAACATAAATAAAATTCGACTTCAAAATCATTGTAAAAACAGTATTTCCAGAATGCATATAGGTACGGCATAAATAAGAGAAAACAATGGTAATAAATAAGAGAAATCAATGGTAATAAATAAGATAAATCAATGGTAATAAATTAGAGAAAACAATGGTAATAAATAAGAGAAATCAATGGTAATAAATAAGAGAAAACAATGGTAATAAATAAGAGAAATCAATGGTAATAAATAAGAGAAATCAATGGTAATAAATAAATCAATGGTAATAAATAAGAGAAAACAATGGTAATAAATAAATCAATGGTAATAAATAAGAGAAATCAATGGTAATAAATAAGAGAAATCAATGGTAATAAATAAATCAATGGTAATAAATAAGAGAAATCAATGGTAATAAATAAATCAATGGTAATAAATAAGAGAAATCAATGGTAATAAATAAATCAATGGTAATAAATAAGAGAAAACAATGGTAATAAATAAAAGAAATCAATGGTAATAAATAAGAGAAAACAATGATAATAAATAAGAGAAAACAATGGTAATAAATAAGAGAAATCAATGGTAATAAATAAGAGAAATCAATGGTAATAAATTAGAGAAAACAATGGTAATAAATAAGAAAAAAAACAGCGGCGTAAGCAAATGGTTGGACACATGCAGCGCAAATAATAGATGGCAGTTAGAAAAGGGAGATAAGTATTCAAAGGTTTAGAGTAAGTATAAAGTGGAAATAAAAGTATCAAACACAGTAAATACACATGCTTCCCTGTGGAGACCGTTGTGATACAACGAGGTGACGCGTTCGCATTGACCTTTGCCCTACCACATGTACTCTGTGATTTTCGTTAGCACTATTTTATATCGAACGTTTTCCGAAACATTGTCAGGAGTACCTTAAAGAAGTATGTATACCAATACAATTCAATTCAAATTAATTTACTCTGCTTGAGTGGTTTGATAAATCCAGATACGGTCGTCTCTTGCAAATGCCATTGTGAGCCTAGCTGCCACGATGAACCTATCTGCCATGGTGAGCCTAACAGTCATGGTGAGCCTACCTGCCATGGTGAGACTACCTGCCATGGTGAGCCTACCTGTCATGATGAGCCTACCTGCCATGATGAGCCTACCAGCCATGGTGAGCCTACCAGCCATGGTGAGCCTACCTGCCATGATGAGCATATCTGCATGGTGGGCCTACCTGCCATGATGAGCCTACCTGCCATGATGAGCCTACGTGACATGATGAGCTTACCTGCCATGATGAGCCTACGTGACATGATGAGCTTACCTGCCATGATGAGCCTACCTGCCATGGTGAGCCTACCTGCTATGATGAGCCTACCTGCCATGGTGAGCCTACCTGCCATGATGAACCTATCTACCATAATGAGCCTACCGAGCCTACCTGCCATGATGAAACTACCTGCCATGATGAGCCTACCTGTCATGATGAGCCTACCTGCCATGGTGAGCCTACCTGCCATGATGAACCTATCTACCATAATGAGCCTACCGAGCCTACCTGCCATGATGAAACTACCTGCCATGATGAGCCTACCTGTCATGATGAGCCTACCTGCCATGGTGAGCCTACCTGTCATGATGAGTCTACGTGCCATGATGAGCCTACCTGCCAGGGTGAGCCTACCTGCCATAGTGAGCCTATCTGCCATGGTGAGCCTACCTGCCATGATGAGCATACCTATCATGATGAGCCTACCTGCCATGATGAGCCTACCAACCATAATGAGCCTACCGAGCCTAATTGTCATGATGAGACTATCTGCCATAGTCAGCCTACCTGCCATGATGAGCTTACCTGTCATGATGAGTCTACCTACCATGATGAGCCTACCTACCATGTTGAGCCTACCTGCCATGGTGAGCCTACGTGCCATGATGAGCCTACCTGTCATGGTGAGCCTACCTGCCATGATGAGCCTATCTGTCATCATGAGCCTACCAGCCATGATGAGCCTACATGCCATGGTGAGCCTATCTACCATGGTGAGCCTACCTGCCATGATGAGCCTACGTGCCATGATGAGCCTACGTGCCATGATGAGCCTAACTGTCATGGTGAGCCTACCTGCCATGATGAACCTATCTGTCATCATGAGCCTACCTGCCATGATGAGCCTACATGCCATGGTGAGCCTACCTACCATGATTAGCCTACCTGCCATGGTGAGCCTACCTGCCATAGTGAGCCTACCTGCCATGATGAGCATTGTTTCCGTTGTGAAAATGGCGAAGTTTATATGTTTGTTAAAATTCATGAACTATATACTATTTGGAACAATAAAGTTTTTTCCAAAATATCTACGTGAAATTTTTAACATTTATTTGAAAGATATGTGAAATAAGAGACACTCTATAAACATATTACATGTACTTTTGAAATAGTTCATGCCTTCTTTCCACCCCGTGCTATAATAACTATTAAAAAAGTGGAGTGTTCAATCATACCGGTGACGTAATCGGTGTATGTGTGTGGGAAGGTGTGTGTGTGGGGGGGGGGGGGGGGGGGGGCTGATTAAAATTATATATACTTACAAGTACATATAAAACATAAAGTCAATAGGTCATATAGTATTATAAAGTCGATTCAAATTAATTAAACCAATTTCTTCTGATGATAACATTAGCGCCGGTGTCTCAATTCTTAGTGTATAATGCTTTATAGTATACATCTTTTTCAAAAATAATGCATGAATAATCTGTGATAGTTGTATATATTTTATGTCAATATTATAGCGATAGTCTCTTGTAATTCTAATATTGAATGGCTATGTACGTTGTATGTGTTACTGTATGTTTTATTTATATGTTTGTACATAGATGAGACTTAAATAAAGATATATATATATTGTTAATTTAAGACATCAATTTGTATCCACTCACCTGTAGAGATAGATAATACCCTATTCTTTCCGAAACCAAACGGGTTGTATTGTGTAAATTATGGGAAATATGGGAAATATGGGGCACATGATAGTCTTAAAATCCAGGATTAGAGCGGTGATTACAGGTCTATGTTCCAAACATAATATTAATGTATATGCTCTATAAATTAAGTTATTCAAATACTTTTCAGAAATTTTCTGTGATTTGATTGGTCAGTGCTCCTAGATTTTTGAGGGCATTAAAAACTACATATACCTCAGTAAAATCACCACGTCTTCGCATTCTTTGTATTTCAATGTCATTTGTTTACAACGTCAACGAAAACAGTGTAAACAGTAGTTTAAAAAATCTTTTTGTCGATTTAAAGTTCTATTAGGAAAATGTTAAAAAGATGTAATCGATATATTGAACAGTTTGGAGATTTAGTTTGATTTTTGCCAGGAACTACTTTTATAACGCATCGTTTGCTGATATGCGTCATTCGGCTAAACGATAAGTTCAATTTGAGTTGAGCAAGTAACTTTGCTGAGCGAGCAAATTTTAATGATAAAACGTATCAGTGCATTAGAATAGGGTTAAAAATACTATAGTTTTAAAATTTACGACCGCGAATTTATTTTAACGACTTCGCCTGCGGTGTCGCCGTCAAAAATGCGACCATTAAACATATTTTATGAATTAAATGGCAAGTTACCTTCTCGATTAAATTAAATTTAATTAACACATAATTTTGGAGCCCGTGGTCGGTTGGTGAAGCATCGGAAACCTGATTTACAATGTGAAATAAATATGAATATACTTAATTTTAAAACAGCAATTCTTATTTAAATAATGCAGACAACTTCACATATTTCTAGGTGAAACAAAAAAAAACAACGTCGAACTTTTCAAAATAATGCTATACAATCACCAAAACGGAAGACTGCAGAAGATGATCTCAAATTTCTTATTAATGAAATCAATAATTACCCCGATTAAGTCTTGTTTGATATAGCCGCCTAACATCAGATCAGGAGCAACTCTGTGTCTGTACAGAAACACTTCGTGGCTATACGCCTCGTCATCGGGGAAATCTGATATTAATAGAGTTGATTAATACAAAAACAGTCAACAAAGACAATACAGAAATAACGGAAGTAAACAACAAAATATACGTCACGCTACACAGTAACGCCCCTTTCCCCACGGTAATGATTTTTACACTTAACAAAAAGTCGTACAGTAAAATTCCACCTAACGACCACCCCGATATTAAGACATCCCCACTATTACGGGCATTTATTTTAGGGACGGATTTTTTCCTTCTTTATTCGATGGGCGTTAACTCCGATAATACGGGCACCCCGCTAATCCTGTATTACACTACAAAATCTGTCCCAAACACGGTCTTTGTTCTATTTTCACACCCTTTATTACGATCACGTGTGTGAACAAAGACGCCTCGAGGAAAAAATTTACGACTTAATCAACGAGCCGATTTGTGGTTGTCGTTAAAGGTGTGACGTTTTCATGTAAACAAAGCCATAAAGGACACCAGAGAGAGTGTTGTAAAACAAACTTTGTGGTCGATAGAATATGCAACCTGTCAAAAAACAATTGGCTACGAAGTATGAAAACCAGTAAGTTTGCATCTTTTAATTGGTTAATTGTTATTTGAGTGATATTGATGGTCTTTTATGATGTGGTGAATTGCATTTCTAAATTTTACTGTAAAAATAACACGTCTGAAAAAAAACAAAGAAACAGAAATACAATGAATTTACTTTTAAATAAAATGATACTCTTATTACCGGAAATAATAGCAATTTTATATGATGGTTAAAAATGAAACTGTTGTTACGATTTTTATATTTTTGTGACATCTTACTGTTTTCTTTTTTGTTTTCAGGGTCCTGACAATCATGAAATGAACGTTCAAATGCGTTCATTGATAAGGATAGAATGCCATAAATGAAAGGAAACGACCCTACTATGGACCCCACGAGAAGGACTATATCTACTCAAGCATAATGTTAAAATATTTTTCGTGTTGTCTTTACTTGTTATTATCTTATGTATGTAAATAAAAGATAAACCATACAACATATTTATTTTAATTATATCCTAAAAACATTAACAAATCCATAATTAGAAAGAAAGGATTTATTTTTTTATTATTATTATCATTGGTATAACAGTAAATCCACACATATGCACAATATAGTATACATCCATTTACTATTACGGCTATAAAAGCCTGCAACTTTTGCCAATGACTCTGGACCTCGATAATAAGACCATCCCGCTATTAAGACCACTTTTGCCCGGTCCCAAAGGTGGTCTTATTAGAGGGGTTTTACTGTATGTAATTTGGTTTTGAAATATTTTCTAAATGGGTCATAGTGGTTGTGATTTCTTGCTGCAGAAAGGGTGAGCAAAAGTTGGCATAGCATATACTGCAATAAGAGATCACTGGTGTAAAAAAGTGACTTTTATAGAATTTTAATATATGCATGTAATTATGAGCATTTTACTTCTTTTTTCCAAAAATCTAAGGGTGTCGCTGCACATTCTTTGTAAACAAGCTGATCAACCTACCAGTTATTGTGCATTTTTATGTGAGTATATATTCCTGCTATGAATTAAAAATACTTTAAAAAAATCTGTGTGGAATTCTGTTTCTACCATGAACACCTTAGACCTTATTTTATATAGAATAAAAATCAAAAGTCAACTGTGTAGTGAGACCTATACTATAGACTAAATGGCTAGTTGGTTACCGATACGATTTGTAATATCACTTTAAATAATGGTTTATCCAAAATAAATAAGTGCATGTATACATTGTGTATTATGTATTGATTTTAATTAAAAAACATGTTAAATCTACATAATGTATCCTTTGTGTGAGGGATGGACCATGATAATTGGTACATTTGATCAACAATAGCAAAAATTAATCTTTAACGGTATTAAGTATTGTAATATATAAAATATCGTAGCCCAATGATAATCTAATCCACATTCAAATGTGTATTTGGAAATGAGATGATTTTCTCTGCGTTTATATGAAGTACATTTAATAGTTTAAACATGCAAACTTTGCTCTAGATATGACAACATTATTTAAAACAACAACAATGATATAATTATTATTCCAACTATTGATCTTTGTTTGCAGTTAGCTGTTTGTTAATCGGTTGTATGGACATTTCTAACTGTTATAAGTTTGTATAAATGTTAATAAAATAACAATATTTATGTAAAAGAATAACTTAACAATAAATGAACCACTTTACCATCAGTGGTAAGATATGGACAAAGAAATAAATACGCGCCAATTAGAAGTGAGAAACCTTTTGATCACATAATTTACGGTGAAGGAGTGTAATAAACCCATGACATATTTTTATATTACCCTAGTGTAATATTACTTCCGATTCATCGCTCGGTGTTTTCCGTATAACTCGTCTCTCGTACGTTAATGGCCGAAGTACTTTCGGACTTGTCCAAATATATTAATGCCATACGATGACTCACGGAAACAAAAATGCTCGATCTTTTTCTCGTTCCTTATAGAGGAGATCTGTTAAATATATGGTAAATGTAAGTATGGGATAAAACGAATCTTACATTCGCGCTCATTTATTATTGAATTTATCGAACTCGCTGGGAAAACTGATGTAATGCTCGGCAGAGCTTTGCATAATATATGTTATCAAACTCGTTTGATAAATTTGATAATAAATACGCACTCATGTTAGATCCTTTATATATTATATAGTCTTTTAGAACTATTTTTTTGATAACTGAAAAGTGCCCAAAAGTGTCACAAGGAAGAAATGACTGATACATGTATTTGATTCAACAATAATTTAATTATTTCAAAGATATTATACGTCCATAGTTCGACCGGGGTCTTATTTCCAGCATACGTTTGGTGTGTATGTGTTTAGTTCAGAATAAACTGAAAGTTACCTATTGTGTTTAATTTCTGTGTAGATAAGGTATTATTTATCTTTCTATGATATTATTCAGTATTACTTAAAACTATACTTTTATCTATTGAGTTATGCGTTCATTTGTGTATAATAACGAAAAGTGCCGACTTGTGTATTATTGGATTTCTCATGAATAAGGTAAACTATTAAGACGGAATCAACCATTATCTTGGTATGAGACATTCCTCTTAGTGATTAAAAAAACTTTCCATCATTTATTGACCATTTATTGATGCATCTGTAACGTGCACCGAGCGGATTATGCAGACAACTACTAATAAATATGATATATAAGAATTTTCCTTGGACTACTTGCCATTTGATTTAAGATAAATGGTGAAATAATTTTCCTCAAGCTACTTTGCTTTATGATTAGATGACAAAAGATTGAAAAAATGATTCGTGTTTAAAAAGAATATTCACGTACATTTAGCTTTACATATAAAACCAAATTATAAAGGTTTCGAACTAACGTTTCAAACCAACGTTTCGCACAACACTATGCCCAGAACTTTGTTTTAAATAAATAAAACTAGTTCTGCAGCACTCCAAACAAATGCCCAGGACTCTGTTTTAAATAAATAAAACTAGTCCTGCAGCACTCCAAACAAATGCCCAGGACTCTGTTTTAAATAAATAAAACTAGTCCTGCAGCACACCAAACAAATGCCCAGGACTCTGTTTTAAATAAATAAAACTAGTCCTGCAGCACACCAAACTCGAAACTCCGAGCTACACCAAAGTATCAGACTTATGTCTCAAACACTTGCTCAGGACTTTGTTTTAACTAAATAAAACTAGTTCTGCAGCAATGTTCCAAGCCTGTCCCAACACCTGTCTGAGGCAAACAATGGCACCCAACAGACTACGACCCGGAGCACTGTTCACAAGTTTCAGAGGGTTCTGCAACTCTGAGTTGAAAACTGCACTTCTGGGAATCCCTCGTTCACTTGTTACCTCGGTCCAAAGTCCCAGCCTGTATTACCAAATAATAATAATAAATTAATAAATTAATTATGCAAAGTCTTCTTGCAGCTCCTTCTCCGTCGAGTTGTAACAGCAGACTGACAAGAATACAGGCGGTCAGCTGGTTATATAGCAGAAGTCACATGACCTATTCACATGGCTTCAATCGGGCACTCTTAGCGTTGTTCGACCACATAATGATATTCGAGATTATGCGATTCCATTGCATTAGTATCCTTATCAAATTCAATGAGCGTCTGCCTGACAGTTTATTAACTACGTTTTCTGTTCGTTTAATAATATAACTTAATAAACAATAAGGAATACTTAGACTAGTCATATATAAAAGGTAAATATAAAGTTACCAACCAACAGAAAAGTATAGCGGCGTAACAAAATACACCGATGTTATGGATTTCTATATGTACAAGGCGTTTTTCGTCACACATCTTTAGGACTCACAACACTATCATCTCCCTTGAGTACCCCGGACAGATGAAGGAGGTAGAAATTAAAAATTTTCTTCTGTTTTAGGGTTTTGTATTACAGTGATTTATTTTCCCTACCTTTTGTTAAATGGTTAGTATTTTAGAAATCATCGCTGAAAGTTTGATGCTGATACCAGATTTCTCGGCATTTCTGTGTCATTTTAGAATTGTTGGTTCGAACTGCACCGTGGGCGATTAGTTGACATATTATTTTTCTGGAAATTGATACATATCACAAAACCATTAAATTAAAAAAAACTGGTCAAAGTATGCTTTTTTCCCCCCTTTATAATTGCAGATCTTGAACCAGTAAAGCATCTGAGCTCAGACACATGCTGCAGATTTTGTTTTTTTCACTATGTTTTTGACATAAATGTTACAATGGAGCCCTGTGGGAAATGTAATAGTAGTGTGAGACATAAATGTTACAATGGAGCCCTATGGGAAATGTAATAGTGATGTGAGACGTTAAAGCCGGTGCTGATAACCATATTTACACCAACACTGTCTCTAAATGTATTTCACAACCTACATAACAAACTTTAGGATGGTCTTCAATCAGTGTCTCTTGATTATGCTCAGCTATGACGTCATCAAGCTTTCATTTGCCGACTTTATTAAGCTGGGCAAAGGTCAGTCTTGTTTGTGTCCATTCATAATCGGATGTGGCAATCAAGTATTAAAAGCCCACATATGACTATGAGCTGGGCTGGGCCCGATTAGCTCAGTCGGTTACGCATCTGATTATCAATCCAGGGGTCGTGAGTTCGAATTCCCGCCCGGACACAGTCTCCGTGATGATTGATATACGACATTTCGTTTCATTATCATTCGCCTCTCACCGCTGATTCAAGTGGGAAAGTTATCAGTAACTTGCGAAGATGGAGTGTGCTCGAGTACTGGTTAACCTTTCAGGATTCCAGGAAACAGTGGTTAGGTTAACTGATCGTCTGTTAGCCCTCGATGGCATAAAAATTACGCTAAATATTCAATCAATCAATCAATCAATGACGATACCATACCATTTATACCTGACTTTTAACACTTATCAACACAAATCCCAATGCTCTACATACATGAGCCAAATTGTTGCCATAGGTGTATGTATATTAAGTCTAACACATTTGGACTTCCATGTTCTAATTAGTGCTACATTTTCAAAAGATTTAAAACTATACATGCTTAAATTTCTAATTACATTTTATTTTTTATTGCCAAAACGTTGTACCAGTTTATACATACTTGGTATATACCAAAAGTATTTATTTATAATTGTTCTATGTAGTTCTACATAAAATGATCACTCCATAATTTATACTATTAATCTTCAATATTTTTGACAAGAATTGCATTTTCTATCTTCAAAAGGGAGTCTTCTCGGTCTATGTCATCTACCAGATTCTATTTTAAGGTGGTGCGATGAAACAATTAATCTAGTAATTACTACCTTAAATTTGTGTAAATTTATTCATTTCCGAAAAAAATTGAAAGTCGAAAATAATAATTTCTCTAAAAAAAATCTTGCCCCTGTGGAATTTTCCAAGCGATCATGCCGCGACTGTAGACTAGTATCTTTAATTCTCTGATTAAATATACTTAACAAAATGTTAATATAGCCAACACCTTGTGCAAGTCAGATGTTATAAAATCCCAAAGATGACAAGAGGTCACGTATTAGTGTTATCTAAGAAACTTCATTTGAGTAAGTTTTAGCATCATGTTTCAACATATTATATATAATTTAACAATATTTTTTCACAGCTAAACCAAATTTTTAACCAATATGTTACAATCCTGTAGTATCTTGTATTAATAAGACTCATTCTTCCTAATATACCATAAGTAAAACCATTTTGTGTTGTACGTTTTATCTTTAAAATACAAATGTATATTTACAATACAATGTATGTACTCGTTCAATATTATTTGAACTATGAAATTTCAAGACTTCGCATAAATAATTTAGACTAGGTAATATAAGTTTATCAAAAAGTTCTATTCTGTGACTATTAGAAATACCAGAAAAAAATAAGAGATATTTATTCAGTTTGAAAATTGCTTTTTGAGCTTTTCCAGTCAGAGTCATTCGAGCTTGAGTGATCCTCCTTGAGTGAAAACTACACCAAGATTGGATAAGGACTTAACAATTTCTACCTTTACTCCATTGTAAACAAAATTTAAATTTCTTGGAAGCAGCCCTGTTCTCTCAATATAATAGCTTTTGTTTTGTTTAAATTTATTTTTAACCTCCATTTGTTACAATAGTCTGAAAGAATATCAAATCATTTTTGCAGTCCTTCCAGGGTTTCAGAAAATAGAACAATATCATCAGCATAAAGAAGTAAAAAAAATCGTGTATGTATCAATTCCATCAAAATGATTAGGAATGACATGCTCCTCAATGTCATTCAAAAACATAGAAGATATAGTAATGTTTCTTTAGAGACGGTTAATGATTTCAATTATCTCGGAACAGTTTTTAACCACACTGGAAATTTCACTCTCAACCAAGAAACACTAGAGGGTAAAGGTCTTAAAGCATTAAATTATCTGTTATATAATACAAAGAGATATACAATAAAAACAAAAGTTACGTGTCAACTGTTTGATGCTTTTGTAGGCTCAGATCTTAACTGCTCAAGCGAAATATGGGGTTTCAGTAAATCAAAGGCTATAGAGAGAATTCATCTTTAATTTTGCAAATCATTATTAAATGTTAAATCTTCTACTTGTAATGTTGGTATTTATGGGGAACTTGGAAGATATCCTTTATTTGTTACACGGATCATAAAGTTTTGGAGTAAAATGATTTGTTCTAATAATATAATAATTGTTAACTTATATGATTCCTCGTAGAGGATTGCAAAACAGGTATTCAAAATTGAGCTCACGGTGTCAAATCACTCTTAGATAACTTCGGATTTTCTTATGTATTTTCAGCGGTTGAATTGAAACACGTTCACTTAATGTTTAAGCAAAGAGTTATTGATGTATTCAAGCAAAGCTTGTGTAATGACATATCTACCAGCGGTAAACTTATTTTATACAAAATTTTAAACAGTCGTTTGAATTCGAAATTTTCCTTAACGTATTACCTTCTAAATTTAAAATACCTTTAACGAGGTTAAGATTGTCCTCACATCATCTGTACATCGAAACGGGGCGCTACATGCCAAATAGGATCGACAGAGATATGAGATATGGTACTTTATGTAATTGTTCAGATATTGAGGATGAGTATCATTTTGTACTTGTTTGTCCTATATATAGGCAATTCCGTAAAAGTACGTTAGTTCATTTTTCTTTAAGTAACCAAATGTTTATAAATATATCATACTGATGCAAACAAATAAAGTCAACGAACACAGAAACTTAGGTAACTATGTTAACGAATCTTTTGCCCTACGAAGAAATTTACTTAATCAACATATAATACAAATATAGACTAGCATAGACATATTAATCGACAAGTTTAAACTCATTAGAAAGTTTATATTTATAGTTTGAATTGGCTACATTTTTGATAAAATACAATGTAACTTTTATAAATGCTAAAATAAATTATGATTTGTATGTTAGATCTAGAAATGCTACGAATTGTTTGTATATTCCATTCCATGTGTTATATAATGTATCTTTCATGTGACATTTTGAATGTTAATAACATGTGTTAGACAAAAAAACTGTTATCTGTTATCTGTTATCATATACACATGGATATCAACATGTAGATAAGGGTTCTCCGTGGGTCCTTAATATAGATTAAATACGTCACCAACGTATCATCTTATGTACAATTAAACAATAAAGTTTATAAATCAATAAGTGGCATGTGACAAAATATGTCATTCTATATAAGAACTTTAAGGGAAGAAAATAGACAGGCAACTGATGTGCCACTGCCCAATATCTCTAAAAGAATTACACGTAGTAAAGTATAACAAAACCATTAATAACAATATCTAAGACCCCATACAATGTATCAACATAGTGACACAGATATCACAATACGTAAAATACAATCAATCATTTACGTCATTATAAAAGTTGAAACAATCCTGCTAATCTTGACTGACAAAGCCAACCAGAAACTGAACTCTGGCTTGGTTTAATTATTTTATTGCGAAAAACCTGCGCATTATTCGACAATGGAAAATATAAATTTCAAGCAAAGTCATGTTACCTGGGTGGACGACCGGTTTAGTTTCGTTATACAGTCGCAGTCCTTATCCACGCCACCGCCCCCACCTTCTCAGCAAGGTTTAACAAGTACTGATATAGAGAATCAGGAGATAATGAACGAGAATTACTTTTTTATCTCAATTAATATTATTCCGTTGACATGTTCTTTTCTCTATGAGCGGAGTTTTTCCCTACCCTTTTTAAATCAAGACATAAAACAGGCAATATCGTGACTTTGAAAAATAAAATACAGAACTATTTATTTTTAAAATGTTGACAAGATAACAAAACGTATACCATCTTGGATTTGTGACAAAACGCCCCAACAGCCGTTAATAAGATTTTCAGACTCAGCATAAAATCTACCTCTATGCATGCATATATTCTTACTTGAAAAAACAACTAAACTATAATTTGTACCACGTACCAGTTTCCAACAAACATTAGTTTAGCCGTGACGTAAATATTACTCACTTTCTATTTCCAGTTTGTAGATAGCTGGAACTTCCTCGGTCTTCGCCGCCCGAATATTTAAATCCATTTCGTGCGATGGCGATAGATGAACAGCGTAACGCTTTATGTATATACATATATATATACTTATATATGTCGTACATGGTCATGGTTATTAGGTACTATATGAACACTTCTACACTGACATTTTGTATACAATACATATCAAAGAATGTGACACATTTCTACGGTGTCCCGTTGGGGCCATCGCGGTATATTTATTAAATTAAATAAAGTCGAAACAACGAAACAACGAAACTACGATGGTGAAAAAATGATTTCGACTTTTCACCATCGTAGTTTCGTTGTTTCGACTTTTCACCATCGTAGTTTCGACTTTTCACCATTGTAGTTTCGCGTTTTCACCATCGTAGTTTCGACTTATCACCATGTCAGTTTCGCGTTTTCACCATCGTAGTTTCGCGTTCTCACCATCGTAGTTTCGACTTTTCAACATCGTAGTTTCGACTTATCACCGTCGTAGTTTCGCGTTTTCACCATCGTAGTTTCAACTTTTCACCATCGTTGTTTCGCGTTTTCACCATCGTAGTCTTGCGCTTTCATCATCGTTGTTTCGACTTTTCACCATAAACAACGATGGTGAAAACGCGAAACAACGAAACAACGAAACTACGATGGTTAAAAGTCGAAACTACGATGGTGAAAAGTCGAAATGATTTCTACTTTTCACCATCGTAGTTGCGACTTTTCACCATCGTTGTTTCGTTGTTTCGACTTTTAACCATCGTAGTTTCGTTGTTTCGACTTTACTTAATTTAATAAATATGCCGCGATGGCCACAACGGGACACCGTACATTTCAGCCTAAAATTGTGTAGTATTAATAAGATATCAAAGGCCGAAGCGCATTTCAGCCTGACATTGTGTGTTATTAATAAGATATCAAAGGCCGAAGCGCATTTCAGCCTGACATTCTGTATTATTAATAAGATATCAAAGGCCGAAGCGCATTTAGGCCTGACATTGTGTATAAGTTAGATGTCAAAGTCCGAGTCGCATTTAAGCCTGATATTGTGTATTAATTAGACATAAAAGTCCGAGGCGCATTTAAGTCTGACATTGTGTATTAAATAGATATCAAAGTCCAAGGCGCATTTAAGTCTGACATTGTGTATTAATAAGATATCAAAGGCCGAGTCGCATTTCAGTCTGACATTGAAATCAAAGGCTGATGCACATTTCAGCATGGCAGTGTGCATGTAATATATATTAAACGGTGCGGACATTGTGTATAAATTAGATATCAAATGATGCGGTTTATTTCAGCCTGACATTGTGTATTTATTATATATCAAAGAGTGCTGACTTTGTGTATCAATTAAATATCAAGGATTGAAGCACATTTCAACCTGACATAGTGTATTTATTAGATATGAAAGGGTGCAGACATTTCAGCCTGACACTGTGTATTAATCAATGTCTAAGAATGAGGGACATTTCAGTCTAATATTATGTATTAATTAGACACATTTCAGAATGACATTGATATCAATGAGATATCAAAGGATGAGATACTATTCAGTCTGACATTGTGTATCAGTTAGATATCAAAGGATGAGATACTATTCAGTCTGACACTGTATATCAGTTAGATATCAAAGGATGAGATACTATTCAGTCTGACATTGTGTATCAGTTAGATATCAAAGGATGAGATACTATTTAGTCCGATATTGTGTATTAGTTAGATATCAAAGGATGAGATACTATTTAGTCCGATATTGTGTATTAGTTAGATATTAATGGACGTGACACATTTCAGCCTGACATAATGTATTTATTACACATTGTATACTTTATATTTTACCTTTTTTTGTCGTAGATGACCACACTTATTCGAAGTAGGCTTACGTCTGTGTATTGTAATATATTATGCATATCCGGCAAGGTTGGGCTATAATTATTTAATACGCCTATACGCCTTTGTCTATTTCGTAACAAAATAACAACAACATTTACAGTTTATAAACACTTTTCCGAATGTATGCATGGGAACATTTTACTTGAAGTACTTGGCTCTTAATTGATGTTAATCTCAATGTCGCTGTTGGTCATATTAGCGGGTTCAGATGAAAAAAGAAATTGTAAAAATGGCATCTTCGCCAGACTATTTTAGTACCAAAGGTAGAATGCACTTATGTACAGTGTAAACGCAGAAATCCAAGTTATCTGCACATACGTGTATATTCATAAGAAATGTAACAAAAACAATGTAATGCACGTTGAAATAGGTCAGGAAATAAAAATATCACGTCGTTTTTAATTGTTTTAACTAATTAATACATCAGGCCGTATGTTAAATTGATGTGCCAAAATGTTGTTGGTGTTGTCCTTGATTGACTGGTTCAGAGTAGTCTGGTTCTCTGACCCAATATGCCCCCAGCGTTGCCTTCGCATCTATTTTATTCTATTCGATGCAATGCATTCTTTAGATACGATTGTCAGATATTGTGCATCGCAATTCCATTCTTGGTGAAACATAAAAACTAACTAATTAAAACTAACAAACAAAAAAGAACGTTTTTGCTTAACAAGCAAGACCTTTTTGAATATAAACTGGTTAAACACGTGACGAATATTACGGATATTATCTCCTTCACATCATGGACTATACCACTATTTTTATTTCATCACTGTCGCAGTTATGCAGTGTAATAAGTTCTGTTGTTTTCTGTTAATAAAAATACTTTTAAGTTGCATACGAGCATGGTTATTACATACACCTTATTAAACAATCATGGTGATTACATAAGATACCGTTTAAAAATTAGTATCGTGATGCAAATTGCATCGCGACTTAAATATTGCAATACGTATCGCCTTTTATTTTCACAGGCAATATGTATCGTGATACGTATCGTTCTGAAAATGAAGTATCGCGATACGCATCGCAAATGAAAAAAATGCCAATGCACAGCCTTAGCTTTTACATGTTATGTCTTTAAATCAAATCTTAGTAACGTCGAATTGCTACCTTTGTTTTGTAGGCTTCTTTGTTTGTAAAACAAAACATTATTTACAGTATATCATAAAATAATGAACTTTGTCATCTCGTAAACATTTCTAATAATAATTATTGACTATTGAGACTATAGACAATCAGTCAATCAACCAACAAAATAAAAAAACCAACTTGAAATGCCGCATCGATGATTGTAACTGCCTACACAACGGAGCAAAATTAAAGATTCGAACAGTTTTACTATCACAATTTTTAACATTTTAAGCACGATGACTGCTTTCTGTAACAATACATTTAACACATCGATCTATTCTTTTATGTTATTGTAATATACCTTCTTTTTAACACGAATACTTTAAAAAAAAATTCAGTTACACTATGTATTTACGTAACTTGATCTGCGTTTTCCAAATGGTAAGGATCTACTAACGTACCAACAATTTGCAGCCGCCATAGAACGAAAGAAACATTTTCACTTAAATTGTATTCATGTTTGTTTGTATTACCTCCCTTATTTCGTTTGTAGGCGGACAAAGATGAGCTTCGCCCCATGTCGGGTGCTCATTAGAGTATTTCCCCGTATTAAAGACAAAAGTATCCGCGATTATTCATGTAGTGTTCAAGATCACTTCTTATATTGAGTATTTATATAAACGGTGGCTAAGTTAATATGTATTGACATATAAATATATTATTATGCGTTTAAGGCATAGCACACCAATTAGAAACATGAAATGCTTAATGGCGGTGATAAATAATCCGTTTTAGTTTTTATTTCAAAATGCAGTTTTTCTTATTTTAACACTCATTGTGTCGTTTGAATGGCATTTTTGATGTATGTTGAACATTTTTTTAAAAGGATTGTCATGCTTGTTAATTCATAAAAATATTGATGCTTGGAAATTTGGGTATGAATACATAATTTCTGAAGTCTACTTTTACTTTGTTTCTCAACAGTGTACATATTGAAAATAATTTCTTGGATGAAAAATGACTCCTGCTTTTCTTATAATATTTTGGCACTGCAGATGTCAATAAACAATATAATATAAGTTCTCCCGTCTGTGATTTTGGTCTTTCTATGAATGACAGGCCCTTAAAATGTTTCATTCACAATAGCAATAGGAAAGAAATCAATGGTGAGCTTACACCGATGGTGAATAGGAATTTATATGCTTTGTATGCCCCATAAACTACTTTTCATGTACGCCCACTGTATTATATTGGATTGACTGATTTCTTTTTAAAATATATTTTCTTAGTGACCATCGAATAACACAGAGAATACATTAAATAGAGGATCCATGATTTAGGAGGGTCGTGGGTTCGATCCTTCGTCACGGCTTTGTGTGATGTCCTTGGGCAAGATACTTTTTCTGCATAGACTTAGTGCTGGTTCTCCCCACGAATACTTCGAGCATGACTTGTATATGTTTTAATAACCTTCATGTACGATTAGACATATATGGCAGGAACATATGCCAGCAGAACATTTAAAAGCTCTATTAGTTTAGCAAAGAACAATACATTACCAATATTATTATCATTTCTAAAAGCTAACAATGGTGGACGTTATTCTAACAGGATATGACGTCACATTATTATAACAAAACAAATGTTGTCAAAATGGATGCCACTTAACTGCATTAATGTTGTTTTTTGTGTGTTTTTTTTATAAAGGTCAGTGGACCGAAAACTTAGTACAGAGTGAGTTGTTAACATTTATTATTTATGTTTATAGCAAACAAATGCAGCACTCCAAAATGGCCACATTTTCTTAAAAAAAACCCCACAAAAGTAGACTAAATACACGACCTATAAAATTACAGAATCATTAAAGTAATTAAAATCCTTTTCCATATAAGTGAATTTATAGACCCTTTTATCTATATATATCCCTTTATCATGAAGTAATACACAATATACAAGACAATATACAATCAATAAATAAAGGGGAGATAATTTCTGACAAGGCAATTACTGAGCTAAATTATAAGTGTCATCAAATAATCTTACCCAGAACTGTTAGAGCAATCACGCATAAAATTAATTGCACCATATGTGTACCACAGTAATCATAGACATTGTCACCAAACTCCACTTGTTTCTAACAATAAATTAAGATATTGGCCAAAATTATGAAAATGGGGATAAACAATAAAAATTGTCTTAAAATAGCCCAAAATGCACTATTATACAATTATGGACTTTTCAGCTGTGCAATATGATGTGCTATGCACAAGAAAAAATGATATTGACCGAGTATTATTAAAATAAAAAAAATGAAATAATTTTAACTTAAAAAAAAAGATATTGAAAATAGAATTTCCCGTTTTAGATTCGAGTCATGGTGGGGAAAAAGTCTTGCATCGTCTTAACACCACTCGGCCAAGGACACATATTGATAACTGTTTGTTATCTTTATATTTAAACTTATCATCCAATTGTTTCTCTCGTAAATAATGGCGAAATATATTAATTGATTGTTGTCATGTTGTCGTATCGGCGTCTTTACTATCGATAATTTTTGTGAAATCGGACGCGAATCTCTTGTTGACAGCTATATGTAAACTACGCCGCATTCGGAAAAATATGCGTTCGGCTTAAATTTTGAATTCCCAGTGGCTGTTTTTAGTAACCCTGGTATATCGTAATTTTACGCACAGTTTTGCAAAACCCAATGTAAAAACTGTTCAATATTATAATTATAGTGTTTTTTTCAATGAGGGATCATTCTGGCCCAATAAGGATTCATTTATTTATAGATTATATAATAATCTCTAATAAAACATAGCGTTACATATATTACGTAAAAGATGGTCACATGCTACGGTTGACCACATATATAACACGACTTATAGATAAATACTTTATTTCAATTTAGTAAGTACTGAATAATACATTAAACGTAAATAAGTGACATCGACCTATGTTGTATAACAGACACTCAAACATGGTGGTTTTATATAAAGTCATTTTATTCACATGTTTATATATTTCACATATAAGTTCATAAGCAAAAAAGCTAACATTTTAAATTCGCTAACGCTCGTCTAAAACTAAAACACTGGACATGTTACACTTCCCGTGGCTCCCTTCTAACTGACTGTCCTTTCCTCTCTAAAATCTTTCTCTGACTGAATAAACAACTATCATATGATTGGTCAATTCATTGCTACCTCACAATTGGTCAGTTTCTTAATTACGGATTTCCTTAAGATCCCGCCATATCATATCACAAAACCTGTTGTCAAGTACACATCATGATAAACCTAAGGCTATTTTTATTTCCATTAGCCTGTCATCCTATCTCATTAGCCTGTCATATGTATATGTAGTGACATGGTTGACCTTGCTGAATACAAATAATTTCTCCACTTCTAAAACACAATTTAAGAGTTTTATACATTAAAAGAATTCTTAACTACCATAATATAACAACAAGCATATTTAATAGATATGTGTACATCAATTAAGAACACCAGAGACCGGTTATTCGGAAATACTTTAGTCTGCTATTTTATGCACTATTGAGTTTAAGTAAAATAAGAGACTTAAGAATTTTTCGTGAAACCGGGGCCTGTCATCAACAGAAAACATACATATTCATTTAATATACATACCGCTGCAAAATCATTGACAATAGTACATGCGGAGTAACATGGTTTTTCAGGAACCTCATTTACTTTACAGTGTTTTGACATTATCAAACGTTTGTCTTGAGGCGTGACGAGAGATATAATCTATATATTATTTCTGTAAGCAGCCGTCTGTAAATTGACGTATCTCCTCCGAAACCGCTTGAAGGAACGTGCTAATTTTTCGTATGTGGGGCTTTATAAATGTGGCGAAGAAGATAAGCTATGTGGCAAAGTGGATAATGTATCAACGTAGCTTCAGGAAAGATTTTCAATCACCACGATCGCAGATTCAGTCACTATCGCCATGGAACTTGCCGGTATTTGCTGCCACCTGTGAATGGTGAAACACACCAATAGGGTGCCGGTATTTGCTGCCACCTGTCAATGGTGAAACACACTACGTAGGGAGCAATCGGTATTTGCTGCCACCTATCAATGGTGAAACACACTACGTAGGGAGCAATCGTTGCATTGCAACAAAAAAATTGTGATAATAATAAGTGTGATGCGTAAAGATTAAGTAATAAAGCTAAGTTAGGAAGAATTTTTGTATTTTATTGAACAGAACTGGAACCTGATGAAAATGTTCTTGCTTCTCCCGCCTGCTACCGTATGCTCCCGGTGCCATGCAATGCATGCTCCCCATGCAAGCCAGTAGTTCGACAATCTGCCGCTATCACGTGCTGCCACACAACGAAGGGAGCAATCATTGCACTACAACTGAATGATAACACATGAACATTGTGATGATAAAAAGTATGATGCGTAAGGATTAAGTAATAAAGCTATGTTAGGAAGAATATTTGTATTTTATGGGACAGAAGTGGTACGTGATGAAAGTGCACTTGCTTCTCCCGCCTGCTACTGTATGCTCACGGTACCATGCAATGAATGCTCCCCTCGCTCGCCAGCATTTCGACATTCAGCCGCTATCATTATTTCTATCAGACAGTTTTCGACGTTTTTCATGTTTTTTTATAGAGTTCACATCACTTATTAAGGTAAGGGGAACGCGGAAAAGGTTAGGGAAACGCAATTTAGAGAAACGCAATAACAGTTACACCCTACCGTCAATATGTTTATGCGGTTTATAAAGCTTGATTGAATGTGCGATTCCCTGTTCGAAAATAGGTGCCGCCTACGTATAACGTAAGCATGACAAATACATGAATCAGTACGACTGTCCAGAAATAGGTGATCGGTACAATAGGTGTGCTCACAGCTTAATAAGGCCCGCACCAAACGGAGCCAATTTTTAAGAATTTTAAAGCTTGATTGAATGTGCAAATCCCTGTCCGGAAATAGGTGCCAATGACGAGTGGAAGCATGACAATGCATGTTGAATAGTATGCCAAGTATGCTTATCCGCAAATGGGTGACCGGTAAAATGGGGGTGCTCACAGCTTAATAGGCACTTGCCAAACAGAGCCAAATAATTTTATAGGCCCTGGAAATAAACACCTGCCTCAACTCCGTGCGCAGCACGGGTAATAGCTAGTCATTGTTTCTTACAATACGTGTTTGTTACCAAAATGAAACGCAAATCAGTATGATCAAAACTAAAGCGGATTCCATTTGTATTAGTAAAAACCGCTCCTATCCCCCAAACAACACAAAAACAAATCCCATTAAAATGTGAATACTTGTGTATCATATTTGTAGTAGACAAATTGGATTAAATCTCGACTGGTTTTGTATTATTCAATCAATGTAGTAGGAACCATGTCACACTATAGTCAGCTGTCCGCATTGTAGAAATAAAGAGTCTACTAGCTATTACCCGTGCTGCGCACGGAGTTGAGGCAGGTGTTTATTTCCAGGGCCTATAAAATTATTTGGCTCTGTTTGGCAAGTGCCTATTAAGCTGTGAGCACCCCCATTTTACCGGTCACCCATTTGCGGATAAGCATACTTGGCATACTATTCAACATGCATTGTCATGCTTCCACTCGTCATTGGCACCTATTTCCGGACAGGGATTTGCACATTCAATCAAGCTTTAAAATTCTTAAAAATTGGCTCCGTTTGGTGCGGGCCTTATTAAGCTGTGAGCACACCTATTGTACCGATCACCTATTTCTGGACAGTCGTACTGATTCATGTATTTGTCATGCTTACGTTATACGTAGGCGGCACCTATTTTCGAACAGGGAATCGCACATTCAATCAAGCTTTATAAACCGCATAAACATATTGACGGTAGGGTGTAACTGTTATTGCGTTTCTCTAAATTGCGTTTCCCTAACCTTTTCCGCGTTCCCCTTACCTTAATAAGTGATGTGAACTCTATAAAAAAACATGAAAAACGTCGAAAACTGTCTGATAGAAATAATGATAGCGGCTGAATGTCGAAATGCTGGCGAGCGAGGGGAGCATTCATTGCATGGTACCGTGAGCATACAGTAGCAGGCGGGAGAAGCAAGTGCACTTTCATCACGTACCACTTCTGTCCCATAATATACAAATATTCTTCCTAACATAGCTTTATTACTTAATCCTTACGCATCATACTTTTTATCATCACAATTTTCATGTGTTATCATTCAGTTGTAGTGCAATGATTGCTCCCTTCGTTGTGTGGCAGCACGTGATAGCGGCAGATTGTCGAACTACTGGCTTGCATGGGGAGCATGCATTGCATGGCACCGGGAGCATACGGTAGCAGGCGGGAGAAGCAAGAACATTTTCATCAGGTTCCAGTTCTGTTCAATAAAATACAAAAATTCTTCCTAACTTAGCTTTATTACTTAATCTTTACGCATCACACTTATTATTATCACATTTTTTTTGTTGCAATGCAACGATTGCTCCCTACGTAGTGTGTTTCACCATTGACAGGTGGCAGCAAATACCAATTGCTCCCTACGTAGTGTGTTTCACCATTGACCGGTGGCAGCAAATACCGGCACCCTATTGGTGTGTTTCACCATTCACAGGTGGCAGCAAATACCGGCAAGTTCCATGGCGATAGTGACTGAATCTGCGATCGTGGTGATTGAAAATCTTTCCTGAAGCTACGTTGATACATTATCCACTTTGCCACATAGCTTATCTTCTTCGCCACATTTATAAAGCCCCACATACGAAAAATTAGCACGTTCCTTCAAGCGGTTTCGGAGGAGATACGTCAATTTACAGACGGCTGCTTACAGAAATAATATATAGATGAGGGTAGGCATTCGGAACTCCTCGGGCACTGCTCGCACTTTTTGTGCTTTGATTCGGAGAAGTGAACTAGGTGTTCCGAATGTGATAGTAGAGTGTTTTAAAAATGCTGACTATCTTCAAATATTTTCTACTCCTTTTAATTTCATATTGTTTATAAACAAATTATATAACTTATTCGAGTAATGTATGTACCAATAACAGAATGTGTATAAGATCAATAGTTCGTCGCCAAAATAAAGATGTCGTTGGTAGTGTAGATATTCGTATTTTTCAAATAAATTTCAGAATCTTATAATAGTTATTATTTATTTATTCTATTTTATTTTTGGTGTTGGGAGGGGGAGAGGGGCTCTCGACAAGGGTATCTCTGGGTATTGTTCCCTCATAAAATATCAAACTATTATTCTATGTTCATCAGTTTGGGAATCATTATTCTATGTTTGTCAGTTTGGGAATCATTATTCTATGTTTGTCAGTTGGGGAAGCATTATTCTATGTTTGTCAGTTGGGGAACCATTATTCTATGTTTGTCAGTTGGGGAACCATTATTCTATGTTTGTCAGTTTGGGAATCATTATTCTATGTTTGTCAGTTTGGGAATCATTATTATATGTTTGTCAGTTTGGGAATCATTATTCTATGTTTGTCAGTTGGGGAACAATTATTCTATGATTGTCAGTTTGGGAATCATTATTCTATGTTTGTCAGTTGGGGAACCATTATTCTATGTTTGTCAGTTGGGGAACCATTATTTTATGTTTGTCAGTTTGGGAATCATTATTCTATGTTTGTCAGTTGGGGAACCATTATTCTATGTTTGTCAGTTTGGGAATCATTATTCTATGTTTGTCAGTTTGGGAATCATTATTCTATGTTTGTCATTTGGGGAACCATTATTCTATGTTTGTCAGTTTGGGAATCATTATTCTATGTTTGTCAGTTTGGGAATCATTATTCTATGTTTGTCAGTTGGGGAACAATTATTCTATGTTTGTCAGTTTGGGAATCATTATTCTATGTTTGTCAGTTGGGGAACCATTATTCTATGTTTGTCAGTTGGGTAACCATTATTCTATGTTTGTCAGTTTGGGAACCATTATTCTATGTTTGTCAGTTGGGGAACCATTATTCTATGTTTGTCAGTTGGGGAACCATTATTCTATGTTTGTCAGTTGGGGAACCATTATTCTATGTTTGTCAGTTTGGGAATCATTATTCTATGTTTGTCAGTTGGGGAACCATTATTCTATGTTCGTTTGGTCTATCCCAGAACTTGATATCTCCCGAATCAGGTATATTAACCACCAATGAAAAAGCAGGGAATTCCAATTCATAGCAGTTGAATGTTTACTAAACTGTGACGTCATCAAAGTTTCAGTTGAAACAACTGACCAATCAACGACCTCAAAAGTGGCTTTTACGACATTGCTATTTAACGGACCCAATTTGGAAAACTGGGTCCTTACTACAGACCTTTGTTCGTTATAAGCTAACGACAAATCAACTAGCAGACTTAAATGTTTAGATGGCTAATGTTAGCAAAAAATAGCAATTTTGAAAGCATCAGAATTGTAGAAAGACTCTACATGTTGCAATATGTAAACTTTCAAACCCATGGACTTGTTTTCGAAGTTGCATGACATACAGCATGACATACAGCAATGACATACAGCATGACAGACAGCATGACACACAGCATGACACACCGCATGACACACCGCATGACACACAGCATGACACACAGTTTGACACACAACATGACAAAGAGCATGACACAGCATGCCACACAGCATGCCACACAGCATGACTTTCATCATGACACACAGCAATGACACACACCATGACACACAGCACGACAGACAACATGACATACATCATGACACACATCATGACAGACAACATGACATACAGCATGACGCACATCATCACATACATCATGACGTACATCATGACAGACAGCAAGACATACATCATGACATACAGCATGACAGACATCTAACAGACAGCATGACACACATCATAACATACATCATGACACACATCATGACACACATCATGACAGACATGACATACATCAAGATAGACATCATGACATGACACAAAGCATGACATACAGCATGACACACAGCAAGACATACAGCATTAAACACATCATGACAGACAGCATGACCCACAGCATGACTGACATCATGACATACATCATGACAGACATCATGACAGACATCATGACAGACAGCATAACACCAGCAATGACACACGGCATGACATATATCATGACAGACAGCATGACATACAACATGACACACAACATGACAGACAGCATGACATACAGCATGACAGACAGCATGACATACAACATGACACACAACATGACAGACAGCATAGCATACAACATGACACACAACATGACAGACAGCATAGCATACAGCATGACAGAAAGCATGACATACAGCATGACATACATCATGGCATAAAGCAATCCGGGTGTATTAGCTTGTTGTTAAACTTACGGATTTGAAAAAGAAACAAACTCGACATGAACATAAGCAGTATTTTAAGAAGGTACATCGAATAAAGTATATTATCGTAATGTGAGTATCACAATAATGACGTTATGTTTATATACAGTTTGGAATTTAGTCGTTCTCGCCAATTTTTCTATGGAATTACCTGAAAATATATGAACACAACTTGATGTTCTATTGATATGATGATATAAATTATCATATTTTCCTTAAAAAATATATATATAATACATGTGCCTTTGTATACATTATTTACATGAGATGTCTACATCTTGTGTGATGGTCACATAATTTGATTTTTGATCAGTTGTAGTAATTGTATTTTAATTATATGTATCTATGTTTTTTTTGTAATTGAACATATTCTACCAATTAAAGTAACATGTAACGAATTCGGATTGATGAAAATGAAATCACATAGTTAAAGAGCGTACTTAAGTCCACACAATTGTCAATATCGCTAAAGATTAATTATTTCCCTTTCTCCTAAACATCATTGTTGATTTCAGTCGAATGCCGCATTGCCATCCATGTAGACTTTGATTCATACAGCCACAGTCGTACCAAAAACCGACACCAAACTTTTTCGCACATTCCATGCCATAGTCGTGACCTTGATCCTTTGTACTGAAACTGTTACCTTTGAACTTTTGTAAAATGCCTGAAGTATAAAATAACTGAATATTAAATTTAAATTTGTATCTAAATACCATCTTGTTTTTTGTGTAATATATTATTAAATAGAAATACAGAGAAATGTGTAGGTAACATGGTGGGAATGTATTAAGTAAAAAAAATATAACAATATAATTTCAGTTTACTTTCAAATAACAAGTATACATGGAAGTTGCATGTGCAAGTACTTAGTAGTGTCATCATTACCTTGGTGATTCAATAAATACTATGTATACTGGAGAATCAGAACCTTCAATGTATTAAATTTGATATGTTTTGTATGAAAAATCCAATTAGATAAGGAAAACGACACTCGCATAGACAGAACAAAAGAATGATATATGTGTGCACATAAAACGGAGACCAAACTTAAAGATAATAAACAATTGGCGGATAGTTGGGATATATTAAATACTACACAAGGTGAATGTAATATCACAGCCATCTTAGAATTTAGATTTTCTTAAAATTATCATATCTTGAATGTTTTTGTCAACCGTGACTATGTATGCTATTTTGATGCAGTTCAAGTGTAGAATTAATTACTCGCCGCTATCATAGTTGGTAAAATATGTGCTCTAAAGACAAAAACAAAAACTTTCAACATTATTGTTGATATTAATTTTTATAAATGTAAAATAATTTATAAAACCAGTAAAAGTAATCATGCATGATGATTACTACGAAGGAAGCTTAATTTTATTAAAAAATATAAATTTTTACAATGCACAATTTTCTGTTGTTTGACATGACGCATTTCACTTTCTATGATATTTATGTAATATGATTTTTTGATAGCAAACGTGAATATTTCATTACTTTGTCGTTGCAATGTCATTAATGATATAATTAATGGGCTCCTATTGGTATTTTCAATGGTACGAACATTAAATATTTGTATTTTGGTTCATTTATATGAATAGTAAATGCCTGTACTAAAATGTTCGGTTATATGAACTGAAATACTAGCTGTATTTGAAATAGCGTTCAATAATATGAATGGTATATAGTAGGATTTGTCGAGTAAAAGACCAAATCTGGTTATTGAATGAGGAAACCGCTTCTAAATACCTTTATTCATGTATTTGCGTCATTATTACAGTAACGTGATTATTACAGGAACTTCGTTTCATCAACTTCCTTTTTCAGGCGTTCCGGGTTTCGGGAAGCTGTTCGCACATCCAATCGCAGAAAAATTATTTAAAAGGGTTCACAGGGTCAATTTTTCAGTGACAATTATAAACTGGTCTGTGATATGAACATACTATTTCTTAATGAATTTCATGACTGCACAGTTTTTATTCATATATTATGGAAGCCATGGCCAATTAAATTCCAATACTCTTAACTAGTTCACTTGTTTGAGTTTTGAATTTATCCATCTTCAATAATAGGATTTGTCGAGTAAAAGACCAAATCTGGTTATTGAAGGAGGAAACCGCTTCTAACTACCTTTATTCATGTATTTGCGTCATTATTACAGTAACGTGATTATTACAGGAACTCCGTTTCATCAACTTCCTTTTTCAGGCGTTACGGGTTTCGGGAAGCTGTTCGCACATCCAATCGCAGAAAAATTATTAATAACCCATTGTGTTTCTACGTATTGCAAAAATCACCCACCCTCCCACATCCTGGTTTTTAATTGCTAGAGGTTTGTCTTTTGAAACAGTTTTCGGTTGTTCTTTATATATTTTTCAGGATCTCTCCTGGAAGTCGTTTTTCTGGCATGCAAGACAGACCTGTTCCAATCGTCGTGGCTTCTGCAAAGGACGTAATATACACATGTTTCCTATAAAGACGACTGGCAGTATTTCGCGGTCACAGCACCATTTAATGATCATTGTTTGTGGACATTTCGAAGGAAAGTGATTTAAATCTTTGTGAACATCTGTACCCAGGGTTCACAGGGTCAATTTTTCAATGACAATTATAAACTGGTCTGTGATATGAACAAACTATTTCTTAATGAATTTCATGACTGCACAGTTTTTATTCATATATTATGGAAGCCGTGACCAATTAAATTCCAATACTATAAACTAGTTCACTTGTTTGAGTTTTGAATTTATCCATCTTCAATAATTGTATTTGCAGTAATATCCAATGACATGAACAGTTAATATTTTTATTTGCAGTAATATTCAATGATATGAACAGTAAATATTTGTATTTGCAATTATGATCAATGATATGTATCCTGAATATTTGTATTTGCAATAATTTTCAATGACATGAACAGTGAATATCTGTATTTGCAATATTATTCAATGATATAAACCCTGAATATTTTTATTTGCAATAACATGCAATGATGTGAACCGTGAATATTTGTATTTGCAATAATATTCATAGATATAAACCGTGACTATTTGTATTTGCCATAATGTTTAATGATATGAACCGTGAATATTTGTATTTGCCATAATGCTCAATGATATGAACCCTGAATAATCTTTTTAATTAAATTCAATGATATGAACAGTAAATATTTGTATTTGCAATAATCCTCAATGATATGAACTCTGAATATTTGAACTTGCAATAATATGCAATGACATGAACCCTGAATATTTGTATTTGCAATAATATGAAGTCATTTTAACACTAGTAATATCTCATTGCAGTATGTGCTATGCCAGCTTTTGCTTACCCATCTGCAGCCAGAAATCGCAGCTCCTTTGAACCATATTATAAAAATATTTCGAACCAAATTACATAACACTGTGACAAAAAAGGAACCCTACTGTGTAGTGAGCCGTTTTATTAATACGATCATCAATATTTGTATTTGCAATATTAATAATTGCGTTTTATGATATGAACTTTTTTTGCAAAATTACTTAATGATATGAACCGTGAATATTTCTATTTTTAAAAAGGGTTCAATAATGTGAACACTGTATAATTATATTTTCAATATATTTCGTATGTGAACAGTAAATATTGTTATTTGCAATATGGTTCAATGATATGAACAGTATAAATTTGCGTTTGGAAATGGTGTTCAATGGTTTGAACATTGTTTTATAGCCATATATATATATATATATATATATATATATATATATATACAATTGGGTCGGATCACAAGTTCTATCAACGTTAGTTACGACTCTTCCATATAATACAATTTTACATAGAATTAATTCATGGTTCAAAACGTTATTAGAAAGTTATGCTTTTATAAACAACTTTAATTCCTAAGCGAAAGCAAACATATTCTCTGAGTAGTAGACAATGTACATGTAAACACTGGGAAGAATAAGTAAAGAAGTGCGAAATGCTTAATGCATTAATCAAACGGAGGATAAATAGCATTTCGGAAAGATAAGAGTAGAAAGATAGAACCAAATGAGATATATACATGTACATGTCAGCCAGTCATCATAGCTCTGTGATTTAACGTTATAAGATGGTATGTCTGGTTGAAAGTGTCCACCCTCTTTATAAAATTATGAACGCATTTGACTAAATGTTCTTGCTTTAATTCAGTGTTTCCATACAAGATAATGCTTATATTAAGGGGGTGAAAGTTTCTTGTAAACTGAAAAAGTTGGACTCTTTGAGTTGTGAATCTATCACCATTAAAGGCATAGTACCGCCACCATTGTAAATAGAAAATGCCGCTTCATTGGGCGGGGTGGTACAGGCGGCTATAAGTAATCCGCGTTTCTTCTTCTTCAAAAATGCATTTCTTTTTTTAATGCTCTTTTTTTATTTGAATGGCATCATTGATGTATTTTGAACAATATGAAGGCATTGTTATGTTTGAATTAAGAAAAAAAGTGCTTGAAAATTGGGATATGAATACATGATTCGGAAGTCAACTATCATTTTGTCATTAGTGAACACACTGAGCAAAAAATCACTTGGATGACAATGAACCCTACTGTTCTCATCATATTTTGGTAGTGCAGAGGTTGACAGACAATAAAATGTAAATTGCACTTCTTTCATTTTTGTCTCTATGAATGACAAGCCTTCAAACTTTTTTATTTACTATAGAAAAAAAACCCAACAAAATCAATGGTGGGCTTACACCTAAAGACATGGTAAGTTGCATTTTCAGTCTCCATTCCACAATCACACAGAGAAGCATTGGGTAAGTATTTTAAACATAAGTCGTAATTTAAACGTTACAATATATTGCGTAAACGAAATAATAGTATGATGGAACTTCTGTTCTTTGAAATAACGAGTTTATAAGTTTGTTTTTTAATATACTGAGTGATTCGGAATATTTCGGGTGATACTTTGTTCCATAGTTTAATAGACGATGGCAAAAATGAATTGAAGTACCAAATAGTTCTCGTTTGAAATATTTTAAAATTATCCCGATTTCTGATATTGGATTAATATTTTATACAGTCGGCCAGTATAAAAATTTGGAACTAAACAATTTTTCAATTTATATACAAATACTAATCTTGGTGTTCAATGACTGGAACGGTAACTATGTTCATATATTTGTAATTGTAACAGGATTCAATGATATACACATCAAACATTTGTATACTGAACGGAACGGCTAACCCGTCACTAGTTTGATCAAAGTACTGTGTAGCGTTATTAAAAGTTGTATACAACATTAACAAAAAATATTATCGATTCTAGGTAGCCTTAATGTACTCTCATATACTGACCAAAAAAAAAAAGAAACTTTACTCTGTTTAAAGTGCAATACTTTTTTTAATTTCTACATTTATAACTTAGATGTTAATTAAACATATCGGTCGTACGTCAGTCTGTTTGAATTATGAAAAGTTATTTATTCAAACACAAGTGATAATAACCCAGCTGTACAAATCCTGTTTTACATGATTTGCACGTGCCGGAGTCCACCAGGTAGATACACAAATGTGCATTACATAAACAGAAATGTTGTTAATCAAATAATTGAAAAAAACAACAACATAGTTTTGTGGTCTTTGTAATATAATGTACTTGTATTAAGAGGGACTCAAGGAAGATTGACTTTGTCAATGGAATCACCTTTTAAATTTAAAGAATAAACTTGTTATTCTTACTTACTTGCTTGTTTCACAACTATGTCTCACTAAAATTTGTTAAAAACAAACTTGAAAAGCAACAATTACAATGCAAATTTCAGTTTCAGTTAAAAAAACGTTATTTTTGTTTACGCCCCTTGTCATCTTTATCATTAAGTTATGGGTACAAAATTACACTTCAAATGTCCAATGAAAATACAGATTTGTTACAAAATTATCAACTAACACAGCCATATCAATCGCAGCGCAGTGTTTCAAACAGGATTTTGAAAACAACCAATTTATGGAGAGTAACGTTTCTTTTTTGGCTGAGTATATGTAAGTTCAAATTTCTAGGAAATTGCATTGATGTTTTTTGAGAAAATACATAAAATGTCAGGTAACGGGTTAGCTGTTCCGTTCAGTTTTATTGCAATCGAGTTAAACGTATCAAATTGATTTATAATAGAGTTAATGGTATCAGTAGCTATTTTTATTAGGAATAGGGCTAAATGATTTTAACAGTGAGTATTTCTACTTACACCAGCGATCAGTTTTCTCATGGATAGCTTTTCCTAAATTTAACGTGTATTCTGACCCGGCTGCCACCCAAAAACCTCCATATGCACTGTTGTTATGTTTGTCAGCATACTTCAAATATATTTCACTGGATTTACCCCTAGTCATCTCGTGAATTGATTTCAAACCTGTGGCAATAATTAAAAGGAGTATGTAAGATTGGCGGAAAATTTTTTTTTAACAATGAATAATGTTTATATATATATACACTGACTCTGTTTGTCAAATGAATATCTGTTAAAGCATGCCAAAATAGTATATTGTAACGGGTTTTTCCTAACATGGGCTACGCGTCTAGGCTAAAATTTCCCGCTTAAAATTGCAATATATATTTTGTGACGTATTAAATGAGTCACATGATTTCATTTTGATTTCCATTCGCTCCGTTATGCAGGTTTACACGTAGTAAAATTGTTTCATCTTAGAAAGAGTCCATATGACGATGGGAAGGTCGTCAAGCAGTATTTAAGTGCTTTCCTTTTTTTAGAATGGGTATTTCGTTTCACGTTTACCACTCAAATTTATGTATCGATTTTATTAAGTTTTGATAGATTTACTATACTATTCGTATTTTTTTATAAATTATAATGAGAAACAAATATCCATTTAAAAATAATATTCCTGCTATACTTCCTTTAAGACAATGTCAATACAAAGAGTAAAACTCATTTTAGAATATTGAAATAATCTCCTCTAAGCTGGAACAAAACTTTAAATAATGAATAAGTCAAAATGGACATGTGTAAATATGGCCACAATTCAAACAGCCATAAATTAGTTGAGTACGACACAAAAGGTGATAAAATAGGCCACACTGTAAAAGATACCTAGGACAAAAATACTGAAAAAAAGGCCACACTATAAAATATACCTAGGACAAAAAATACTGAAAAAGGCCACACTGTAAAAGATACATAGGACAAAAATACTAAAAAAAGGCCACACTGTAAAAGAAACCTAGGACAAAAATACTAAAAAAGGCCATACTGTAAAAGATACGTAGGACAAAACTACTAAAAAAAGGCCACACTGTAAAAGATACCTAGGACAAAAATACTAAAAAAGGCAATACTGTAAAAGATACGTAGGACAAAAATACTAAAAAAAAGTGCCTCACTGTAAATGATACATTGGACAAAAATACTAAAAAAGGGCCACACTGTAAAAGATACCTAGAACAAAAATACTAAAAAAAAGGCAACACTGTAAAATATACCTAAGACAAAAATACTAAAAAAAGGCCACATTGTAAAATATACCTTAGACAAAATACTAAAAAAAAGGCCATACTGTAAAAGATACCTAGGACAAAAATACTAAAAAATGCCACACTGTTAAAGATACTTAAGACAAAAAATACTAAAAAAAGGCCACAATGTAAAAGATACCTAGGACAAAAATATTAAAAAAGGCCATACTGTAAAAGATACCTAGCACAAAAATACTAAAAAAAAGGCCACACTGTAAAAGATACCTAGGACAAAAATACTAAAAAAAGGCCACACTGTAAAATATACCTAGGACAAAAATACTAAAAAAAGGCCATACTGTAAAAGATACCTAGGACAAAGATACTTAAAAAAGGGCCACACTGTAAAAGATACATAGGACAAAAATACTAAAAAAGGCCACACTGTAAAAGATACCTAGGACAAAAATACCAAAAAAAGGCCACACTGTAAAAGATACCTAGGACAAAATACTAAAAAAAGGCCATACTGTAAAATATACCTAAGACAAAAATACTAAAAAAGGCCATACTGTAAAATATACCTAGGACAAAAATACCAAAAAAGGCCATACTGTAAAATATACCTAGGACAAAAATACTAAAAAAAGGCCATACTGTAAAATATACCTAGGACAAAGATACTTAAAAAAGGGCCACACTGTAAAAGATACATAGGACAAAAATACTAAAAAAGGCCACACTGTAAAAGATACCTAGGACAAAAATACCAAAAAAAGGCCACACTGTAAAAGATACCTAGGACAAAATACTAAAAAAAGGCCATACTGTAAAATATACCTAAGACAAAAATACTAAAAAAGGCCACACTGTAAAAGATACCTAGGACAAAAATACCAAAAAAAGGCCACACTGTAAAAGATACCTAGGACAAAAATACTAAAAAAAGGCCACACTGTAAAATATACCTAGGACAAAGATACTTAAAAAAGGCCACACTGTAAAAGATACCTAGGACAAAAATACTAAAAAAAGGCCATACTGTAAAATATACCTAAGACAAAAATACTAAAAAAGGCCATACTGTAAAATATACCTAGGACAAAAATACCAAAAAAAGGCCATACTGTAAAAGATACATAGGACAAAGATACTTAAAAAAGGGCCACACTGTAAAAGATACATAGGACAAAAATACTAAAAAAGGCCACACTGTAAAAGATACCTAGGACAAAAATACCAAAAAAAGGCCATACTGTAAAAGATACCTAGGACAAAATACTATAAAAGGCCATACTGTAAAATATACCTAGGACAAAGATACTTAAAAAAGGGCCACACTGTAAAAGATACATAGGACAAAAATACTAAAAAAGGCCACACTGTAAAAGATACCTAGGACAAAAATACCAAAAAAAGGCCACACTGTAAAAGATACCTAGGACAAAATACTATAAAAGGCCACACTGTAAAATATACCTAGGACAAAAATACTAAAAAGGCCATACTGTAAAAGATATATAGGACAAAGATACTTAAAAAAGGCCACACTGTAAAAGATACATAGGACAAAAATACTAAAAAAGGCCACACTGTAAAAGATACCTAGGACAAAGATACTTAAAAAAGGGCCACACTGTAAAAGATACATAGGACAAAAATACTAAAAAAGGCCACACTGTAAAAGATACCTAGGACAAAGATACTAAAAAAGGCCATACTGTAAAAGATATGTAGGACAAAAATACTAAAAAAGGCCACACTGTAAAAGATACCTAGGACAAAAATACCAAAAAAAGGCCACACTGTAAAAGATACCTAGGACAAAAATACTAAAAAAAGGCCATACTGTAAAATATACCTAGGACAAAAATACCAAAAGAAGGCCATACTGTAAAAGATACCTAGGACAAAATACTATAAAAGGCCATACTGTAAAATATACCTAAGACAAAAATACTAAAAAAGGGCCACACTGTAAAAGATACATAGGACAAAAATACTAAAAAAGGCCATACTGTAAAATATACCTAAGACAAAAATACTAAAAAAGGCCATACTGTAAAATATACCTAGGACAAAAATACCAAAAAAAGGCCATACTGTAAAAGATACATAGGACAAAGATACTTAAAAAAGGGCCACACTGTAAAAGATACATAGGACAAAAATACTAAAAAAGGCCACACTGTAAAAGATACCTAGGACAAAAATACCAAAAAAAGGCCATACTGTAAAAGATACCTAGGACAAAATACTATAAAAGGCCATACTGTAAAATATACCTAGGACAAAGATACTTAAAAAAGGGCCACACTGTAAATGATACATAGGACAAAAATACTAAAAAAGGCCACACTGTAAAAGATACCTAGGACAAAGATACTTAAAAAAGGGCCACACTGTAAAAGATACATAGGACAAAAATACTAAAAAAGGCCACACTGTAAAAGATACCTAGGACAAAAATACCAAAAAAAGGCCATACTGTAAAAGATACCTAGGACAAAATACTATAAAAGGCCATACTGTAAAATATACCTAGGACAAAGATACTTAAAAAAGGGCCACACTGTAAAAGATACATAGGACAAAAATACTAAAAAAGGCCACACTGTAAAAGATACCTAGGACAAAGATACTTAAAAAAGGGCCACACTGTAAAAGATACCTAGGACAAAGATACTTAAAAAAGGGCCATACTGTAAAATATACCTAGGACAAAGATACTTAAAAAAGGCCACACTGTAAAAGATACCTAGGACAAAAATACTAAAAAAGGCCACACTGTAAAAGATACCTAGGACAAAATACTATAAAAGGCCATATTGTAAAAGATACCTAGGACAAAAATACCAAAAAAAGGCCACACTGTAAAAGATACCTAGGACAAAATACTATAAAAGGCCACACTGTAAAATATACCTAAGACAAAAATACTAAAAAAGGCCATACTGTAAAAGATATATAGGACAAAAATACTAAAAAAGGTCATACTGTAAAAGATATATAGGACAAAAATACTAAAAAAGGCCATACTGTAAAATATACTGCAAGAATGAAAAAATACCTAGGATTTAAACAGACCTAACGTAATAAAAAAAAAATTGTCGTTCTTATAAGAATCATTAGTTTCAGTCGTTAGAAATACGCACAATTACATGTAGTTGCTTCGGTTTACCATTCTTACGTCATTTGAAAAAATTGAAACAGATAAAAAAAAATTGTCATTTTGCTTTGGGTTGAATATGTTTTCTATGGTGTTCCATTAGGGCCATCGTGCTATCGCTTTGTCAACAAGCATACGCGATGCCACGATAGATCGATGACACGATGGTGATGACACAATAGTACGATAGCACGATGGTGATGGTACGATGACACGATGGTGATGACACGATAGAATGATGACGATGACGCGATGACACGATGGTGATGAAGCGATGCCACGACAGCACGATGGCGATGACGCGATATTATCATCTTGTTATTGTGGCATCGCCTTCCTGTATGACATGCACAAAAAAGTAAATAATGGAAGACATTATGGATTCAAGTATTCGGGGTTAATATGTTTCCGGTTAAACATACCCGGAAAAAACAAAATGCTGCTGAGCATTGAAAAGGGAATTTATATCAGATAAACAATCATATATTTTCTTTTTATATTATAAACACTGAAAGTGAGCTATTTACGCGTGCAAATATGTTATCACGTGAATGACAAATCATTGAGAAGGTACACATTATGATTATAGTCATTTCGACAGATTCGCAAAAAGTTGAACAACAGACAAAATCTTAAATGATAAAATAGTTGGTGTATATAATACCGATGCGTGGCATAGTGGTGTGTAGAGCTGACACTTTTACTTATACGACTAAATCTACTTTGGGTTGAGTTTTCCTTCTTTTCCTTTACATTCGTATCATTTCATAAGGTGTTATATACATTGTTTAAATATGTTTGACTTGGAGGTTATGGGTTCGATTCTTAAAAAGAATCCAACTGAATATGCATTGTTTACACGACAAAAGCATATGCTGTATTTAAATGCGGGCTATATCGTACACCAAGAAAGCCCCGCTCGGTCCAGAACCTCTATGTGAAAATGTTTGCCGGTTATATGCGGAAGGATGGTAGTTCTACTCAGATTGATTTTGAGGTTTCCATCCACCAATAAAACCTGATATGTCATATATACTTTATCAGGTGCTGAAAAATGGCGTAAAATCTCATTAAAAAATGATACATAAAGCTCTGTAATTTATAAGTTGAAAACATGAAGAGAAATACAGCGACCAAATTGCACTGGAAAGTCATTGTTGTCATCATTTTATTGTTGTTCTTTTTCCATCAGTTACCGTTAGTTGAAATGTCACTTGCGATGATATGGACTGAAGCGACATCATAGTTGGAACACTAATCAGATTCAAGTTGCCATGCACGTAATAAATAGGATATCACAATACATTTTGTCACGCAATTCACTTTCTTCTTTCACTATCAAAAATACCCTATTCAACATCATATTATTTACAATTAAAGTACTCTTGTTTGTAAATTGGTATTTAACCAAGGTTAAATTTTGGTCACTATAGAAAATTGTGAAGGTATAAACTTTAACTATGAATTAGTACTGAAAGATAAACTAGTTACATGCTTCACAACCATCTCTAATTTGACACACACACACACACACACACACACACACACACACACACACACACACACATCTATCTCTCTCTCTCTCTCTCTCTCTCTCTCTCTCTCTCTCTCTCTCTCTCTCTCTCATACTTTATCTACTATATTTATGACATCGATGAACTGAACATGTTCAAGTTATAATGAATAAAAATATGCTCTGTTCTGCTATTTACTAACATGATTGTCTGTCTGTCTGTCTGTCTGTCTGTCTGTCTGTCTGTCTGTCTGTCTGTCTGTCTGTCTGTCTGTCTGTCTGTCTGTCTGTCTGTCTGTCTGTCTGTCTGTCTGTCTGTCTGTCTGTCTGTCTGTCTGTCTGTCTGTCTGTCTGTCTGTCTGTCTGTCTGTCTGTCTGTCTGTCTGTGTTAAGGAATTATTTGTGAGTACAGACTGCCATGGCCGGGTTGAGTTTGTGGGGATAAAACATTCAAACATTAACCCCACAATTTCATACCAGTGCAGAATGCTATTGTGGGGTTAATTTCATTTTTAACGCATTTTTCTTTTATTTGTTTACCAATTTTCATTTCTTATTAGTAACAATAGGACTAGATCTCAAGGTTTGTGACATTTGGGTTAGGAAGAACGAGGTTTTGTTTTGTTTTATGAAATAAAAATATATCTTTATTAGAGATAAAGACCTAACCTCATAACGTCCCTCTAGTAAGAACGTCAGTCCGTTCGTCCGCCCATCCGTTTGGCGGTTGGTTGGTCAATCGGTCCATCAACAACTGTCACATGTGAACTACTTCTACAGTTTTCAGGTGACATACTTAATTCCATGCAGTTTTATTGCCTTTACACGTAGCAAAATGTCTGTGTTTAGTATATTGCAATTCTTGCGGAACTACATCCACATATTTCAGTCAATGCACAAAACACTTGTTTCACATATCTTACTGTTTTGTAGGAGAAGTTTGCAGTTTTCTCTGTCATTCAAAACTGTTATGTGGGTTCAAAATAAGGAAGAAACGTTCATGGTTTTCAACAAAAAATTTACTTCACATATAACAATGTTTATTTTGTTTTTAAATTAATGTCATATATAGATGAAAAAAGTTATTTATTTGAATTATTTTCGGTTATACCAACAGCAGAGAATTTGTTTTGTAAACAAACTCTGGCCAATTTAACGGATTTATTAGGTCTCTGTCTCACTTGCTTTTGTCTTGGAACCCCATCATGGGAATAACATTTATTGCTTATCAGTGTCTCTTTATGTAAAATAACTGCTAAGTATTGTTTTTGAAATAAAAAGCAGTAAAACAACCTCATTTTTTTTTTAAACTTTTTTTTTTTTAAATATTTGACATTTTTTAATAGTTTATTTTCATAATGTCCTGTGCTCATACTGATTTTATAATCATTAAACCACTAAACTTTAAATATATATATAAGTATTTCGACTTTCTTGCTCGACACTTGACTTTGTTACTCGACAATCGACTTTTTTACTCGTCTTTCAATATTTTCTTACTTGACACTCGACTTTCTTACTCAACATTTGATTTTCTTACTCGACATTCGATCTCCTAACTCGACTGTCCTTACTCGATACTCTCACCATCGTGCTATCGTACTATCGTGTCATCACCATCGTGTCATCGTGCTATCGTGGCATCGCGTTTGCTTGTTGACAAAGCGATAGCACGATGGCCCTAACGGAACACCGTAGTTTTCACCTTTAAAAATAGCATCTATCCACGATATGGTGTACTTTCTACGATTACCAATATAACAGAATTGACGTTTATCATTTAAGGGTCTTCCGTGGCCGAGAGGTCTAAGGCGCCGTCTATTTACCTCTCACCTCTAAGGTCTTAGGTTCGAGTCCCGCTCGTACCTAAATCTGTATGTAAGAAAGTTTGTCAGTTACTTGCGGAAGGACGGTGGTTCTACTCAGAGTCACTCTGAGGTCTTCTTCCACCAATAAAATTTGATATGCCATATATAATCTGAAATGTGTTGAAAATAGCGTTAAACCCTATTAAAAAACGTTAATCATTTAAAAAAAAACCAGAGTGAAAAAAACGTATACGTTAAACTAGACACTCACCCATCCAGTAATTGCCATTAACTTCACCAAATCCATCTTCGTACTCCTGGAAAGTTCTATTAAAATCCACAGAATCGTTCACGTGTCTTCGAAAGACCTAAAAATCAAAACATCTCTACTGTATGACATCAACTCGGTTTGCCAACATATAACATAATATAATGTTGCTTACGAATACATTCAATAGCATTTACGTGGTTAATAAGAGGCAGGTACAAACTACACTCTTTTAAATGAAGACTGAATAAAAGTTCTCCTTGGTTTATTAAAAAAGGCACGTTCCGAACTCTACATACTAATTTTTGAGGATTTGAAAAGTCTTCATGGTTTAAACATTAAGAACCCTACGTCGTCATTGACATATGTTATATATTCTAAATGGTTAATTGCGGATTTTCAGTGATGAGTTGAAACAAAATTCAATTAAGCTACTCCTGGAAGTCATTTGAGATAAAGTGTACAGTATGTTTGCAGACAGACATATGGCATGCACCACGTGGTTAATTGAAACCAATTTTGTAACTTGGAGTCATTAAACTGTACCTCAAGAGTATCTTAGTAATGCAGGCAAATTGCAGATTGATTGATATATTGAAAATTTAGCGTCATTTTTATGCCATCGAGGGTTAACAGATGATCAGTTAACCTAACCACTATTTCCTGGAATTAACCAGTACTCGAGCAAACCCCATCTCTGCAAGTAACTGATAACTTTCCCACTTGAATCAGTGGTGAGAAACGAATAATAATGAGACACAATGTCATATATCAATCGTCACGGAGACTGTTGCCGAGCGGGGGATTCGAACTCACGACCACTGGATTGATAGTCAGACGCGTAACCGACTGAGCTAATCGGGCACATTGCAGGCTCTACTTTGGTAAGTAGAAATAATTTTAAATTAAAGGCGTATTTTACATGGTTAAATTATTCATTCCAATCTGAAGTTAAATAATCTATACATATTTTATTTGGATTACTGTTAATAGGGTATGCATTTGATGTGATTAAATGACACTCTGCATATTTTATTTGTGTTATTGTAAATATATGGTGCACTAAACGTGAATGAATCATACACTGCATATTCTACTTGTGTTATTGTAAATATATATGGTGCACTATACGCTATAAATGACACTTTGCATATTCTACTTGTGTTATTTTAAATAGATGGTGCACTTTAACGTGATTAAATCATACATTGCATATTCTACTTGGGTTATTGTTAATATATATGGTGCACCATACGCTATAAATGACACTCTGCATATTCTACTTGTGTTATTTTAAATAGATGGTGCACTTTAACGTGATTAAATCATACACTGCATATTCTACTTGGGTTATTGTAAATATATGGTGCACCATACGCTATCAATGACACTCTGCATATTCTACTTGTGTTATTGTAAATAGATGGTGCACTATACATTATAAATGACACTTTGCATATTCTACTTGGGTTTTTGTCAATTTATATGGTGCACCATACGCTATAAATGACACTCTGCATATTCTACTTGTATATTGTAAATAGATGGTGCACTTTAACGTGATTAAATCATACACTGCAGATTCTACTTGGGTTATTGTAAATATATGGTGCACCATACGCTATAAATGACACTCTGCATATTCTACTTGTGTTATTGTAAATAGATGGTGCACTTTAACGTGATTAAATCATACACTGCATATTCTACGTGTGCTATTGTAAATAGATGGTGCACTTTAACGTGATTAAATCATACACTGCATATTCTACTTGTGTTTTTGTAAATAGATGGTGCACTTTAACGTGATTAAATCATACACTGCATATTCTACTTGTGTTTTTGTAAATAGATGGTGCACTTTAACGTGATTAAATCATACACTGCATATTCTACTTGTGTTTTTGTAAATAGATGGTGCACTTTAACGTGATTAAATCATACACTGCATATTCTTGTTTGGTTATTGTAAATAGATGGTGAACTAAGCGTTACTTAATGACACTCTACATATTCTACTTTGATTACTGGAAATGAATGGTGCACTTTACATGATTAAATGACACACTGCATATATTTCTCGGGTTATTGTAAGACGATGGTGCACTAAATGTGATTAAATGATACACTGCACTTTCTACTGTATTTGGGAAATTTGAAATGGATGACGTACTCTTTCGTCACTTGAGATAGGCGGCATAATGTAATATGTAATTGAATTTGTGCATGTTACAGTTATCTTCGTTTGTATCTGGATCTATGAAGAGGATTAAATAAGATAGATGCTAAATTCTATGAGTAATACTGACGAAAGCTTATATATCTATAAATATACCGGCATGTGGATATTTGCATTGTTTTCCGTGACCTAGTGGTCCAAGGCGCCGTCTAATTGTCATTTTGCTTTCAGTTGAATGTAGTTTCACTTTTAAAATAGCATCTGTTAACGATATTGTGTACCTTTTAGGAGAACCAATATAACAGGATTTACGTTTATCATTTATGGGTCTTCCTTGGCCGAGTGGTATAAGGCGCCGTCTTAAGATCACTTACCTTTCATCGGTTAGGTCGTAGGTTCGAGTCCCATCCGCTCCAAAAACTTTATGTGAGAAAGTTTACCTTTACATGCGGAAAGACGGTGATTCTACTCAGATTCATGCTGAGGTCTTCCTCCACCAAATAACTGGATATGACATATATAACATAAAAGGTGTTGGAAATGGCGTTCAATCCCAATAAAAAATAAATATAAAGCATATTTGCAGACAATTTATTGTATGGTTTAGTCAAGGGCTTATATCTATACACTTCCTTGAGTTTAGTGTTAGCAAAATGAGATTACTTGAAAACAGACAACAGTAACTAAAGCAGTTTACATATTCTCGATATAATTTCAATGTGGTTAAATGAAAGAAGTTTATATTAGTGTTTGTGGTTAAACTGGGAAAATTTATAATAATTGTTCGTTGTTTAATGGAGAAGAATAAGTAATCGTTATCCAAACTATTATTAAATCATAAATAAATGGTTATCACTCTGGCACCGGATTCGCAAGAGGTATGCACTTAAAGCTCCTTAAAACTTACGAAATGCACATTTTTGATTATAACATTTTTTTTTTGTAATTAAATGTGTTTATAGTATTGTTGAAACCATTCCAATAGACCCCTTAGTGACTGTTGTTGTTTTTTTTAAAAAGCGAGACAATAAATAGCTAACGATCGAAATGTGTATTTCTTAAAAGAGCGGACCGAGCTTTTAACTATTGTTTACATTTTTGACATTCAGTAATAACTCGGCTGTTTTCCAACGGTTCCTCTACCAATGTTCGGAAGTAAACAATCGATATGCACATAAATAACCGTCCGTCGGCGTTCTGAACGGACTCATGGTTACCCGTTTTATACCGAATGTGTTTATAAGAAAGAAACGACCTTTGATTTGTAAACAAACACCTGTTCGCAATTATTGAAAATAATACAACTTTTATTTATAGCTTTGTTTGCATACTTTCTCAGTGGTCAAATAAACATGTAATCTATGAGCTTAAATGGTAAACTAGACTGAAATTATAGACAAAAAACGGACGATTCGGAAGTTTAATGAGTCTTTAAATGTACTGCGTGCAATGTAAAAAAATCCAAAGGGGTCTTAGGTCATTTCGTATATTTATATTATAAATGTTCTTGAAAACGCACTCCAAATTTTTACCCCTGCGTCTTAAGTTGAACTGAATTACTACTGTAAAAATGGAAACAAAATTCTATTTCATGCTTATTTGCGCTGTGTTTGACATCATAACATACTGTAATATAAACACTGCTTTTATTGTAAAACATATCCTAAGCTAAAATTATGATATTCGTTCATGGGATATGAACATGACACTGACATATATGTTAACTGTATAAGTTACATCACGAATGTAAATATTGATTCTGATTAACTTACCGTCCAACCACCGCCCTTCGTTGCCATGTCACAGTATACTTGTATTGGTTTTTTCGAATCTTTCAGAAACACGGTGTACTCTCCGCTCTCTGTCTTTCCCACTTGCTTGAGATCGGAACAATCTGTTAGGTCTTTGAAGAATGGATCAATCATGGATTACATCAATCATACCCATATTTAGTTTGGTTTAAACTTACTTTAGTTTTTACTTCGATCGTGAGACAAGTTCTTACAACGTAAACAAACCACGCTCGAAGTCTTCCTGGGTAGAACCAATACTAAGCATATGCGGAAAAGTGTATTGCTCAAGGACACCACGCATAGCCGTAGGATCGAACCCACGACCCTCCGATCATGGATTCGGTGCCCTACCACTGGACCACGCGACCCAACCATATTTAAGTTAGTTAAGTTACGCGTGCGGAAGGTCGTGGGTTCTATCTCAGGCCGGACTTGTTGCAGCTTAGCTTGAGATTATCTCTGACAGGAGTAAAAAATCTGAGGAAAAGAATGGACGATTATATTTAACAGAACTATCATGCATTCGAGCACCTCTATCAGTTTGTAGGTTTAAACCGTTTTGATGCAGGACTACTGAGAGAGATAGAGATTGGGGAAAAGACCTGGTCAGATAACCTTTAATTCATAAAAAAAATACATACATTTGTAATTAAAACACGTCTGTTCAGTTTGTTTAAAACCAGGGTTAGGAACACCTCAGGTTGACAATAACATTAATGATTCGATTGTTTGGTTTTAATCTACGTTTCTAAGAAAAAGAGGGCAACATAAAGGCATTCAAACAGCAATATATACTGAACGAAACACCTAACCTGCACTTTTCTATGTCCAAAATATTTTTCAAAATATTGAGTAGCGTTATTAAATTGTGCATACAACATTACAGACAATTGTGTATTAATTTTTGATACTTTTTAAGAAAAAAAAAAGAACCAATATAATATTAGTTAGTTTTCCGTCCAGTTGTAGTACTATGTATTGCAAAGTTTCGTTTTGTTCATCCAGAATGTTAGACAACATGTCGAGAGATGCGAAAAAGGTATAAGTGCATATAAATAAAAAAGCACTTAAACCTTTTTTGCTTTCACACCTCGATGTCCGTGCTCAAAACTGACCTAAGAATGATTAAGCAAGTGCAGTTTTAAAAGAAGATAAAACTGCAAATTCTTATCCACTCGTTCTAACAGACAAACGTATAACTGTAAACACTCTAGGAGGTTTACTATTAAAAAAACCCAGACTAATCAACTAAATGTTGAAAATGCAAATGTTTCAGTCGTTGGATGCAGGTTTGAGCTTACATATTTCAAGAAGTACATGTATCACAGTCACAGAATGTTTTCTAAGTGGACTACGATGGCAGAAGGATCTCACGAATGCAGTCCCTGAACAGTCTCATGCGCTAAAAGTTCGTCATTGATTCTTTGTATGAACCTTTGTGCTATAGTTGGTTATAACTGTTCTCTTTAAACATAATTAAGTAACCATTGATTGGAGGTATTAAACAGTAATAGAGTACATGGAGCGAGTTATTCCAAGAATTTCAGCAAATGAGTACACTGGACCAGGAAATACGTCATTTGTGTTTTTCTTCAGAAAGGAGATGCGATACATGCATTTTATGATTATCGAATAGTTCATTTATCTCACATGTCAACAATGTGTTGAGATCTTCAAAAACAAAAGGTTGCAGGAAGTGACTGCCTTTTATCATCTTTTTAAATGAATTGTTTTAAGTTTGATGTTTAGTTGCGTCAATTTTTGTTTAGATTATTTCGCGTTTTGTTTGCTTTGAAGTAGGTTCATGGCAATTTCTACAAAGTATTTTCACACGCTCGTCTACAAAATCAGAAACAAAGAAAATACCATAGTTTACGAAGAGATGAGGTGTGAAATATGAACTATTTGAAATGAAAATGAATATAAACGGATTTAAAGATGTGTGTTTCGTTTGCATTTGATATTTCAATCAGCAACGTATCAACTATTTGGAAAACCGAATTCTAGATACTAAACCCGAGTTTTATTTTCCAGAGCGAATGGTATTGTGTCCAAATGGTATCATTATTTGGCAACCCGAGTTCTAGATATCAAACCCGAGTTTTATTTTCCAGAGCGAATGGTATTATATCCCATTGGTATCATTATTTGGAATCCCGAGTTCTAGATACCAAACCCGAGTTTTATTTTCCAGAGCGAATGGTTATTGTATCCCATTGGTAGCGTTATTTGGAAAGCCGAGTTCTAGATACCAAACCCGAGTTCTATATTCCAGAGTGAATGGTATTGTATCCCATTGGTATCATTATTTGGAAGCCCTAGTTCTAGATACCAAACCCGAGTTTTATTTTCCAGAGCGAATGGTATTGTATCCCACTGGTTCATTATTTGGAATTCCGAGTTCTAGATATCAAACCCGAGTTTTATTTTCCAGAGCAAATGGTATTGTATCCCATTGGTATCAGTATTTTGAATCCCGAGTTCTAGATACCAAATCCGAGTTTTATTTTCCAGAGCGAATGGTATTGTATCCCATTGGTATTGTTATTTGGAAACCCGAGTTCTAGATACCAAACCCGAGTTCTACTTTCCAGAGCGAATGGTTATTGTATCCCATTGTTATCACTATTTGGAATCCCGAGTTCTAGATACCAAACCCGAGTTTTATTTTCCAGAGCGAATGGTATTGTATCCCATTGGTATCGTTATTTGGAAACCCGAGTTCTAGATACCAAACCCGTGTTTTATTTTCCAGAGCGAATGGTATTGTATCCCATTGGTTCATTATTTGGCAACCCAAGTTCTAGATACCAAACCCGAGTTTTATTTTCCAGAGTGAATGGTATAGTATCCCATTGGTATTAATATTTGGCAACACGAGTTCTAGATACCAAACCAGAGTTTTATTTTCCGGAGCGAATGGTATTGTATCCCATTGGTATCGTTATTTGGAATCCCGAGTTGTAGATACCATACCCGAGTTTTACTTTCCAGAGCGAATGGTTATTGTATTCCATTGGTATCATTATTTGGAAACCCAAGTTCTAGATACCAAACCCGAGTTTTATTTTCCAGAGCGAATGGTATTTTATCCCATTGGTATCATTATTTGGAAAGCCGAGTTCTAGATACCAAACCCGAGTTTTATTTTCCTGAGCGAATGGTATTGTATCCCATTGGTATCGTTATTTGGAATCCCGAGTTCTAGATACCATACCCGAGTTTTACTTTCCAGAGCGAATGGTTATTGTATTCCATTGGTATCATTATTTAGAAACCCGAGTTCTAGATACCAAATCCGAGTTTTATTTTCCAGAGTGAATGGTATTGTATCCCATTGGTATCATTATTTGGAAAGCCGAGTTCTAGATACCAAACCCGAGTTTTATTTTCCTGAGCGAATGGTTATTGTATTCCATTGGTATCATTATTTAAAAAACCCGAGTTCTAGATACCAAACCCGAGTTTTATTTTCCAGAGTGAATGGTATTGTATCCCATTGGTATCATTATTTGGAAAGCCGAGTTCTAGATACCAAACCCGAGTTTTACTTTCCAGAGCGAATGGTTATTGTATTCCATTGGTATCATTATTTAGAAACCCGAGTTCTAGATACCAAACCCGAGTTTTATTTTCCAGAGCGAATGGTATTGTATCCCATTGGTATCATTATTTGGAAAGCCGAGTTCTAGATACCAAACCCGAGTTTTATTTTCCTGAGCGAATGGTATTGTATCCCATTGGTATCGTTATTTGGAATCCCGAGTTGTAGCTACCATACCCGAGTTTTACTTTCCAGAGCGAATGGTTATTGTATTCCATTGGTATCATTATTTAGAAACCCGAGTTCTAGATACCAAACCCGAGTTTTATTTTCCAGAGTGAATGGTATAGTATCCAGCTGGTATTATTATTTGGAATCCCGAGTTTTAGATACCAAAACCCGAGTTTTATTTTCCAGAGCGAATGGTATTATATCCCATTGGTATCGTTATTTGGAAACCCGAGTTCTAGATACCAAGCCCGAGTTTTATTTTCCAGAGTGAATGGTATTGTTTCCCACTGGTATTATTATTTGGAATCCCGAGTTTTAGATCCCAAACTCGAGTTTTATTTTCCAGAGCGAATGGTATTTTATCCAATTGGCATCGTTATTTGGAAACGCGAGTTCTAGATACCAAACCCGAGTTTTATTTCCCAGAGCGAATGGTATTGTATCCCATTGGTATCGTTATTTGGAAACCCGAGTTCTAGATACCAAGCCCGAGTTTTATTTTCAAGAGTGAATGGTATTGTTTCCCACTGGTATTATTATTTGGAATCCCGAGTTTTAGATCCCAAACCCGAGTTTTATTTTCCAGAGCGAACGGTATTGTATCCCATTGGTATCGTTATTCGGAAACGCGAGTTCTAGATACCAAACCCGAGTTTTATTTTCCAGAGCGAATGGTATTGTATCCCATTGGTATCATTATTTGAAATCCCGATATCTAGATACCAAACCCGAGTTATATTTTCCAGAGCGAATGGAACTAGTATTGTATCCCATTGGTATCATTATTTGGAAAGCAGAGTTCTAGGGTACCTAACCTTAATGATATTATCAAGCATGAAAGTGTTGGTGTCTAGTTATAATGGACTATAGATGTTTTCCCAAATAATAAAGGAAGAGTTTGACTTTTTATTTAACTTGACTCTGAAAGAAAGACAGGATTACAAGCTTCTTTTTTCGAAAAGTGATAATAGTAAAATTATATAAGTATACAATTTTCAATGCGATCTTAAATTATATGCGAATGAGTCAACTAGTCAACTAGCCATGTTATTGACTCTTACTACTACTACCATACATATACACTGTTACTGTTGCATGTGCTTAATGGATTTGGATATGAAAAGCTTTGTACTGTTTCAGACAAAATAACATGTTACATTCTGTTCCGACACTAGTTATTAATTGGAATAATAGGTTTTTACAAATATCAGGACCATTGGCCAGTCAACTGTTTCAGTTCATGCTACTACTACTACTACTACTACTACTACTACTACTACTACTACTATAACTACTACTTTTACTACTACTATTACTACTACTTCTACTACTACTTGTACTATTATTACTACTTTTACTACTACTTCTATAACTACTACTATTACTACTACAACTACTACTAGTACTACTACTACTGCTGCTACTACTACTACTATTACTACTACTACTACTACGACTACTACTTCTTCTACAACTACAACTACTACTACTATTTCTACTTCTACTATTATTACTACTATAACTACTACAGCTGCTACTACTATTACTACTTATATTACTACTACTACTTCTACTACTACTACTACTACTACTATTTTTTTCTACTACAACTATTACTACTACTGCTGCTGCTGCTACGTACTTCTACTATTGCTACTACTGCTAATACTACTACTATTACTTATAGTACTACTACTACTTCTACTGCTACTACTACTACTACTACTACTCCTAATACTACTACTACTGCTACTGTTGCAACTACTGCTACTACAATTTTTTCTTCTACTACTTCTACTACGTACTTCTACTACGTACTACTACGTACTACTTCTACTACTACAACTACTTCTTCTTCTACTACTACTGCTACTTTAACTACTACTTCTACTACTACTACTACTCCTATTACTACTACTATTACTTCTACTACTTCTACTACTACTACTACTACTACTACTACTACTACTACTTTTACTTCTTCTACTACTACTACTCATACTACTACTACTACTTCTACTAATATTACTACTACTATAACTACTACTTCTACTACTACTTTTACTCCTATTATTACTACTACTACCACTGCTGCTGCTATTACTACTGCTACTACTACGTACTTCTACTACTACTACTACTATTACTACTGCTACTACTACTAGTACTACTATAACTTCTACCATACTGTATTTGAATATGTTATTGATGGCGAAACGTTTTGTAACGTTTGAGCCAAAATTAAAGAATTATCTCTACTGTTCTAACACTAGGTATTAAGTGGAATCGTGAGTAAACGTAGTTATACCCTACTGTTTAAAATAATACTTTTTAACATTGATTAATTTGACCCGGCATGTTAATATAACATTGTTCACTAGTTACTAGAATATATCATGAATAGCACTGTGTAGGGATTCATAGCCGTCTAGTTATTATAACCTTTTGTCAAATATATCGACAAATGTTTAATACTAGTTCTACTCAAGAAGATGTTGAATGTGGTGTGTCTAAGTTATATGAACTTGTTTCACAATATAATGTATAATATATTAACAATAAAACCACTTTTACAAGATACCACCTGGTATTTGACAATCTCAATATGTTTTAACTACTAATGCTTTAGTTTAATCGTAAGTGTTTTACGCACTTGGTTTGACCTTGTATATTGGAAAATCATCGAATTCACGTTAGTTTATGATACCTACTTTAGGTAGAATATACCAACTCTCTCAGAGTTTGGGTATACCAACTTTTTCAGTTTGGGGTGCAATATTGATTTAAAATCATGTAACAATTAAACATAACACTTACTAAGCACGCATTGTGGCACAAACGACCAGTTTCCGGTCGGTAAACACTCGCTGTATACTCGATCGTCCTTCTCTTTGTATCCAGCATGACATTCAACTTTCAACTTTGACCCAATCTGGTTCATGTTTCCATGGATTGTACAATTGTCTATGTGCGGTATCGTACATTCTAAAGTAAAGTAAAATATTAGTTTATCTCAGAACCTGATATCCACCGAATCATGCCTATTAACCCCAATGAAAATAGCAGAGAATTCTATAAACGCTTAACTAAACCGTGACGTCATCGAAACATACAGTTGAAACAAGTGACCAATCACCGTGCTTAAATGGTTCTTCCACCGTTGCTATTTAACGGACCCACTCAGTAGAACTGGGTCAAATCTACAGACTAGTAAAATATACACTTATATTGTTATTCGTGTCCGGTCTGTCGTACTCTCAAGCGATGGAGGTCTCTGCATAGCTACATATATTTAATTCGTGCTGTATTATTATGGAACGCCATAGCTGTCTTATATGGTCCATTTTCTATGTATTATGTGCACACTTTATTATATCATGTGCATTCATCATTATATTATGTCGATACTTTATTACATTATGTAGATGCTTTATTATATTATGTAGACTGTTTGTTACATTATGTAGATACGTCATTATATTGTGTAGATACTTCATTACATTATGTAGATCTATACATAATTACATTATGTGGATACTTTATTATATTCTGTAGATACTTCATTATATTATGTAGATACGTCATTATATTGTGTAGATACGTTATTACATTATGTAGACTGTTAATTATATTATGTGGATACTTTATTATATTCTGTAGATACTTCATTACATTATGTAGATACTTTATTACATTATGTAGAAACTTTATTATATTATGTAGATACTTCATTACATTATGTAGACACTTTATTATATCTTGTCGAAACTTTATTATATTATGTAGAAACTTTATTACATTATGTCGAAACTTTATTACATTATGTCGAACGTTTATTATATTATGTGCATTCTTCATTATATTATGTCAAAACTTCCTTATCATGACGAGATCATTTTGACGGGGTGATTTATATACTGACACCGTGTCAAAATAATAATGTTGTTGTTTTATAACATAAATGTCTGTATATAGCAATTATTATAAGAAGAGGTAATAAACTGTATTTTTTCGCTATTATTATACAATATTATACCAGATATAAGTTTTAAAAGATAATTGATCATAAAAAAATGAATGATACAATTATAGTCAATGATTCATGATTCACCATTTTTAAATAGATGTTTTCCTGAATATAAGGTCAGGTTGTTACAACTTAGTGAAGGACGGATTATTGCTTACATATTTGTTCTAGTTTATTTCGACGCAAGAAGTCTGATTCAGATCAAATTGTAGACGTGTACTTGAAAGCTGAGTATTGCGTTGGAGGGGGGTATACTACGACAAAGATTCTTCTAGCGATAGGCACTGGAAAGGCTCGTTTGAAACTCATAGGAATATTTATTGTGTTGGAACTGGGGATTAGTTAAGTCTGATGCTTTTAGTTTGAAACTGTTCTCAAACAACAGTTTAGTTTTTTGCTGGAACTGGACATGTATCTTAGTTCGAAGATTTAGGTTTGGAACAGTTTCCAAACATATAAGTGTATATTTATGCTGGAACTGAGCAGTGTTCCAATCATACAGTTTTGTTATTAGTTTGAACCCGTTCTCAAACAATAACTTTATTTTCGTGCTGAAGCTTGGTTTTGTTTCATGCACTTTAGGTTAGTTTGAAACAGTCTTCAAACATATAGGTGTATTTTTATGCTGGAGCTGAGCATTGTTCCAGACATACAGTTTTGGTATGAGTTTGAAACAAGTCTCAAACAAATGCTGTCCAGACACGTTGTTAAAATTATTAAAATAGTGTTGAACAACAGTTCAACTCTACAGGGTTTGAAACATTATACTGTAAATAGTTGATTGATATGATTGTCTGTATGATTTCTAAATATTAGAATCATTTTATTATATTTTGTTTGTTTGACGTTTACGAATCATGAGGCAAGAAGCCTGAGGAAAATTTATATATATTATACAGTTTGAACAAAATTATTTAACATAGTTTCAAGCTAGGCTGTTTTTACAGCTTAATCCAGTGAAGACACAATCGCCTTACGAAAAAATATCGCTTCCTGCAGTGCGTGTCCATATATCTTCCTGCGGTGCGTGTCCATAGCTCTTCCTGGGGTGCGTGTCCATAGCTCTAGCTCTTCCTGGGGTGCGTGTCCATAGCTCTTCCTGGGGTGCGTGTCAATAGCTCTTCCTGGGGTGCGTGTCCATAGCTCTTCATGCGGTGCGTGTCCATAGCTCTTCCTGCGGTGCGTGTCCATATCTCTTACTGCGGTGCGTGTCCATATCTCTTCCTGCGGTGCGTGTCCATAGCTCTTCCTGCGGTGCGAGTCCATAGCTCTTCCTTGGGTGCATGTCCATATCTCTTTCTGCGGTGCGTAACCATATCTCTTCATGTGGTGCGTGTCCATATCTCTTCATGCGGTGCGTGTTCATATCTCTTCCTGCGGTGTGTGTCCATATCTCTTCATGCGGTGCGTGTCCATAGCTCTTCCTGCGTTGCTTGTCCATATATCTTCATGTGGTGCATGTCCATAGCTCTTCCTGCTGTGCGTGTCCATATCTCTTCCTGCGGTGCGTGTCCATATTTCTTCATGCGGTGCGTGTCCATAGCTCTTTCTGCGGTGCGTGTCCATATCTCTTCATGCGGTGCGTGTCCGTAGCTCTTCCTGCGGTGTTTGTCCGTATCTCTTCATGGGGTGCGTGTCCGTATCTCTTCATGCGGTGCGTGTCCGTAGCTCTTCCTGCGGTGCGTGTCCATATCTCTTCCTGCGGTGTGTGTCTGTATCTCTTCCTGCGATGCGTGTCCATATCTCTTCCTTATCTCCTCTTCCTGAGGTGCGTGTCCATATCTCTTCCTGCAGTGCTTGTCCATATCTCTTCCTGTGGTGCGTGTCCATATCTCTTTCTGTGGTGCGTGTCCATATCACTACCTGTGTTGCTATTTTTTCCCGTTGAAAGGAAGGAATGTGTCTATCCAATCTGAGATTTTAAAGAACAACTTCCAATTTCTCTTCCGCCATGTTCAATAATCTTTCTGTCAAAGAAGCTTGTTATTTAAAGCGGTGTCAATTTAGAAATCACCCAGTCAAAATGATCTCGTCATCATATGGAAGTTTCGACATAATATAATGAAAAATGTACATAATATAATAAACTTTCGACAAGATATAATAAAGTTTCGACATAATGTAATAAAGTTTCTACATAATATAATAAAGTTTCGACAAGATATAATAAAGTATCTACATAATGTAATTAAGTATCTACATAATATGATAAAGTATCCACATAATGTAATAAACAGTCTACATAATGTAATAAAGTATCTACACAATATAATGACATATCTACATAATGTAATGAAGTATTCACAGAATATAATAAAGTATCCACATAATGTAATAATGTATCTACATAATGTAATGAAGTAACTACACAATATAATGACGTATCTACATAATGTAATAAACAGTCTACATAATATAATAAAGTATCTACAAAATGTAATGAAGTATCGACATAATGTAATAAAGTATCTACATAATATAATGATAAATGCACATGATATAATAAAGAATGCACACAATACATATAAAATGGATCACATAAGACAGCTATGGCGTTCCATATATTATCATAGCGGCGGTCTAAGGGTAGACCATCCGCCTTGCATACGGAAGGTCATGCGTGCTGTATTATCACAGCGGCGGTCTAAGGGTAGACCATCCGCCTTGCATACGGAAGGTCATGTATTATCATAGCGGCGGTCTAAGGGTAGACAATCCGCCTTGCTTACGGAAGGTCATGTATTATCATAGCGGCGGTCTAAGGGTAGACCATCCGCCTTGCATACGGAAGGTCATGCGTGCTGTATTATCACAGCGGCGGTCTAAGGGTAGACCATCCGCCTTACATACGGAAGGTCATGTATTATCACAGCGGCGGTCTACGGGTAGACCATCCGCCGTGCATACGGAAGGTCATGTATTATCATAGCGGCGGTCTAAGGGTAGACCATTCGCCTAGCATACGGAATGTCATGTGTGCTGTATTATCACAGCGGCGGTCTAAGGGTAGACCATCCGCCTTGCATACGGAAGGTCATGTATTATCATAGCGGCGGTCTAAGGGTAGACAATCCGCCTTGCTTACGGATGGTCATGTATTATCATAGCGGCGGTCTAAGGGTAGAACATCCGCCTTGCATACGGAAGGTCATGCGTGCTGTATTATCACAGCGGCGGTCTAAGGGTAGACCATCCGCCTTGCATACGGAAGGTCATGTATTAACACAGCGGCGGTCTACGGGTAGACCATCCGCCGTGCATACGGAAGGTCATGTATTATCATGGCGGCGGTCTAAGGGTAGATCATCCGCCTTGCATACGGAAGGTCATGTGTGCTGTATTATCATAGCGGCGGTCTAATGGTAGACCATCCGCCTTGTATACGGAAGGTCATGAGTTCTATCCCCGGACTTGTTACACCAGACTTGCAAAATGATACTAGAAGCTTCATCGCTTGGTGCTCAGCATTTTGAGGCTATGTCTGGTCCGTCTGGTGTCAGTATAATGTTACTATAGTATGTTTCTTCTACAATAACATAAAACTTATTTAACTAAAGATAAGCTTGGAATTTCAATATTTGTTCAGTTTTAGTCGTTAAATAGGCATAACCTCGTGTAAAATAAAAATATACCAGATTTAATTTCAATATGTTTCCTTTGAATGTAAAGGAATAGTTGGATCAAATTATGTAGGTCCATGTGAGGTAAATAATTATGTAGCTGTTATCACAGAACAAACACACTGGCATAAATAAGTGTACATACCTTCCACTTTACAAGTACCATTCCTGCATACTTGGTTATCGGCACATGCACAGCTTTTCTGAAAGAACATACATCTACAATTGTGGCGAAATAACATATAATCATACAGTAAAAGTACCATTCCTGCACACGTGGTTACCAATCATCTACAATTGTGGCAAAATAACATATTATCATACAGTAAAAGTACCATTCCTGCACACGTGATTATCAGTACACATACCATTGTGGCGAAATAACATGTAATCACGGCACAGTAAACGTATCATTCTTGCACACGTGGTTACCAGTACATATATATACAATTTTACTGGAATAACATGTAATCACGGCACAGTAAAAGTATCATTCTTGCACCCGTGGTTATTAGTACATATACAATTGTACTGGAATAACATATACTCACGGCACAGTAAAAGTATTTACTTGCACATGTGGTTACCAGTACATATATATACAATTGTACTGGAATAACATGTAATCACGGCACAGTAAAAGTATAATTCTTGCACCCGTGGTTACTAGTACATGTACAATTGTACTGGAATAACATATAATCACGGCACAGTAAAAGTATCATTCTTGTACACGTGGTTACCAGTATATATACAATTGTACTGGAATAACATGTAATCACGGCACAGTTAAAGTACTATTCTTGCACACGTGGTTACTAGTACATATACAAATGTGGCGAAATAACATACAATCACGGCACAGTAAAAGTATCATTCTTGCACACGTCGTTACCAGTATATATACAATTCTGGCGAAATAACATATAATCACGGCACAGTAAAAGTATCATTCTTGCACACGTCGTTACCAGTACATATACAATTGTACTGGAATAACATGACGTAATCACGGCACAGTAAAAGTATCATTCTTGCACACGTGGTTACTAGTACATATACAATTGTGGCGAAATAACATGTAATCACGGCACAGTAAAAGTACTATTCTTGCACACGTGGTTACTAGTACATGTACAATTGTACTGGAATAACATATAATCGTGGCACAGTACCATGAATTATCATCCCTAAAACGTGGTGAACAGTACAGGTGTTATCCATTCAAACAGTAACATAATAATTATAATCATGGTGCAGCACACATAGCATATCCAGCATGCAGTAACGATTATTCGAAAATAACATAATTATATTCTTTGGTATGGATTAAGACTCACTCGAACAACCTTGGTTACTGCTACAGTAACACTTATTTTAATTGTGGTACGCGTGGTCCAGTGGTAGAGCATCGGACCCATGATCTGGGGTTCTAGGGTCCGATCCTCCACCGCTGCTATGTGTAGTGTCCTTGAGCAAGAGACTTAATCCGCACATGCTTAGTACTGGTTCTACCCAGGATGACTTCGAGTGTGACTTGTTGGAAAATCTTTTTTCACAATCGATGTAAAATAAAATATAAAAAAAAAATCTTAATTAACAAATTCTATGGTGTTGGGGCAGGGTTGTGAGATAATTGTACAAATGTTTTACAAAAGCACCAAATATGGCACAATGATAGTCAAGACTATTCCAAGCGAAAATGGCTATGGACCAACTTTCAAAATGGACGCAATTCAAAATAGCAGCCATTTTTAAATAATATATTTAAATATTGTTTTTTATTGGAATAAATAAACCAATTATGACAAATATTATGCTATGTTGTGTACAGAATTGCTTGACATGATAAAAAAATAATATATATGTACACATGCATACCTTATATATTATTTAACAAAGTTATTCCTCTTAATAGAGGTTTTTTCATTCATTTTGAGTATGAAAACTGTCTCTGCCCAATGATGAAAATGCTTAAAAGGTGATGAAAGGCAAGAAGAAAGTAGTAATTAGCTCGTTGTTTAATGGTAAGTGTGTTCCTTTCTATCTTTCGTTATTGTTTATCAAAATTACACCCCAATTGAACAAGCATTTAACCCAAGTGCAATGAATAATTCAAAGTAAAATATAATGTGTACATTTACAAATAGTTTTAAACAGGGCAACCACTGAGGCACACCCGTGAATTTTGGAGATCTGGGGAACATGGCCAACTATATTTAGAGACCTGGGGGAACATTGAGCATCACTTTCAAGGATCCAGGGATCAAGTCCTAACTTTAGAGATCTGGGGGAAATACTTTTGGGGATCTTGGGAACAATGACCATTACTTTAAGAGATCAGATCCAGGGAACAGGGATTCCACCCTGGGAGTGCCTCATCATTTTACGTAGTTGCTAAGGAAAAAACAAATAGAACTAGCCAGAGGTTATATCATGTATTGAGGATTTCATATAGAAATGATTGTTCCAAATGCCCTTGGAGACTGGTTAGATGGCAGTGGCCAATGGTCAGGCAAATGTACCATCAGCCGGTAGAGCAGGTTCATTTGTGAAAGTGTCATATGTATAAAAAACAAGAGTGACACAAGTCAATTGCAAGTATGCAGTTTTCATCACAAATGATTATAAATTGTCTAAATATTCGCTACGTTGTTTTGTATGTTTAAAGATGCATCACCTATAACTTTATGTCCAGTAAATGATGGAAAGTTTATTGAATTCCGTTTTTTTCGTCAATGATTTATCATAACCCGATACTGACCAATGATTAGCTTTATCGCGGGCTGCGGTTTAGTATTTGGTATTATTAATAACATTAAAGAACTTTACACTTTAGAGACAAGAAACAATATTATAGGATTAAATTATTTTTTTCTAGTTTTTATGCATGTGTAAAGATGGTCTTTGAGAGAAAAGAAGGACTTTGTCAAATTATGAACAGTTTCAGCTATCTGATTCACTAATTCAGGCGATCTGTTTCACTGTTGCAGCTATCTGATTCTCTGTTTCAGGCGATCTAATTCGCTGTTTAAGCCAATCTAATTCATTGTTCCGGCGATCTGATTCACTGTTTCAGGCAATTTAGTTCACTGTTTCAGGCGATCAATGTTTCAGCTATCTAATTCACTGTTTCAGGCGATCTAATTCACTGTTTCAGGCGATCTTATTCATTGTTTCAACTATCTGATTCACTGTTTTTGGCGATCTTATTCACTTTTTCAGGCGATCTAATTCACTATTTCAGTCGATGTAATTCACTGTTTCAGCTATCTGATTCACTGTTTCAGGCTTTCTAATTCGCTGTTTCAGGCGATCTAATTCATTGTTTCAGCTATTTGATTCACTGTTTCAGGCGATCTAATTCGCTGTTTCAGGCGATCTAATTCACTGTTTCAGCTATCTGATTCACTGTTTCAGGCGATCTAATTCACTTATTCAGGCGATCTAATTCACTTTTTAGCTATCTGATTCACTGTTTCAGCTATCTAATTCATTGTTTCAGCTATCTGATTCACTGGTCAAGTTCATTGTTTTAGAATATCTGATATACTGTTTCAGCTATCTGATTCACTATTTCAGCTATCTGATTCACTGTTTCAGGCGATCTAGTTCATTATTTCATACGATCTTATTCACTGCTTCTGCTGATGTGATTCACTGTTTTATGCTATCTGATAATCTGTTTCATGTGATCTGATTAATTGTTTCAGGCGATCTAGTTCACTGTTTCATGCGATCTGAATCACTGTTTCTGCTGATCTGATTCCCTGTTTCATTTGATCAGACTTACTGCTTCGGTGGCGGATGTGATTCAATTTTTCATGATCTGATTCATTGTTTCATGCGATTTGATTAATTGTTTCTGTGGATCTGATTAACTATTTCAGGCGATCTAATTCGCTGTTTTATTTGATCAGACTTACTGTTTCGGGCGGCGGATCTGATTCAATTTTTCAGGCGATCTGATTCATTGTTCCATGCGATCTGATTCGCTGTTTCATTTGATCAGACTCACTGTTTCGGGCGGCGGATCTGATTCATTGTTTCAGACTATCAGATTCACTGTTTCAGCTGATGTGATTTACTGTTTCCGGCGATCTGATTCATTGTTTCAGCTATCTGATTCATTGGTTCAGGATATCTGATTCATTGTTTCAGCTGATGTGATTTACTGTTGTAGGTGATCTGATTCATTGTTTCACGCTATCTGATTCACTGTTTCAGCTGATGTTATTTACTGTTTCGGGTATTCTGGTTCGTTGTTTCAGCTATCTTATTCATTGTTTCAGGCTATCTCACTCATTATTTTAGCTGATATGATTTACTGTTTTAGGCGATCTGATTCATTGTTTCAGGCGATCTGATTCACTGTTTCAGCCGATGTGATTTACTGTTTCAGGCGATCTGATTCACTGTTTCAGGCGATCTGATTCATTGTTTCAGGCGATCTGATTCACTGTTTCATCTGATCTGATTTACTGTTTCAGGCGATCTGATTCATTTATGTTCTTTTCTATGTTTGTGTTTCGTGTTATATTTCACATCAAAAATCGGTTTAAGGTAATAGCTATTGCTTGTAAAGTGTAGTTTTAGATTGTAAATGAATTATATGGGTTGTCGTTTCATTCATTTTTCAGTTATTAATTATTAACTTCATTTATGGATATTATTTCAATTCAATATTAGGATAGAATTGACTAAAATCTTGGAACCACTGCAACTTTAACTGATTTATTGATGTGCAGACAGGGAGCATTGATAAAGAGTATATCCATAAATTGATCCTTGATACGTTTACATATCATAACATAGACCGTAGCGTTGGTAAAAGGGCAGAGCTTCCGCCTCGCGTGTGGAAGATAGTGTGTTCAATCACCTACCTGGCCATACCACCGATTTGAAAAATGGTACTAGAAACTTTTTCTCTTGGCGCTCAGCATTAAAAATATAGTTGTATGTCTGGTCGGCCCGGAGTCAGTATAATGTGACGGGGTGAGATATCATACCATGTATCTGTCGCATGATACTCTAGTGTGGCAACTCTCAGAATACTGTCTCAAGTAGACACCGCCGCGATATCACAGAACAATTGTTGAAAGCGACTTTGTTAAACACCATATAACAACAACATCATGACATAATTCCAAGGGGTATTCGAAAGTTTCCAGAAAACTATCATATCTCTTTTGATAATTAATATTTTAAAACAAAACATCGCTGCGTGTGTATGCATTTCAAATAACGCATATTCTATATGACTCACACCACTATTATCTCCCTTGAATACTCCGGACCTATTGATGAAGGAGGTAGAAATAATACGTTAGTTCTCCTTTTCTTCTTTTTTTCAGGGCATTTATTTTTTCCTAGCATGTGTCAATATTTTAGAAATCACCACTGAAAATTTGATTCTGATACAAGCTTTCTGGACAATTCTGTGTCATTTCAGAATAATTGTTGGTTCGAACCGCATTGTGGGCGAAAAGCTGACATATTATTTCTTTGGAAATTGATAGATATCACAAAAGCATTGAATTTAAAAAAAAACGTGGTCAAAGTGTGCTGTTTTCCCACGGAGGACCATTTGCAGCAATGTGAACGCCGGACTACTAGTATATTCTAAGCACTTCTAAGAGATAATACACATTGTGTTTCTGGTAATGGATTCGAAGGTGCGGAACGTTATATTTTTCGATGTGACCGTTTCAGAATCGAAAGACGTCAATTATTTACAAATACTCGTGAATTCAATCCCTTGTGTATCAGTTTATTTTTGTAAGGCAATACAAAACACACACCAGAGAACACTCGACTCACATTTCAGCATATTCAGAAATATATTAAACAGACAAACGTTTTCAACCAGATTATTGAATTTAGATTTATTTAGTTAATGCAGAGACTCGCAGGTGCAGGTGCTTCTCTTTAGAGAGCTAGTAAACACCAATTGTTCTCAATCACGTGACCGTGATCTCCGCCGTATTTGATCTGGTTTCCTGGCCTTTATATAAATTGTTAATTTATCGATTTATTAGGGAACCAGACGACGCGCGCACCTGCAACTCAATCTGATCACCTCGGCCTTTATGCTACGCAATAGACCTCTGACATAATAAGGCGCCATTTTGGAAATACTTTCAGTCACATGATAAAGTAAAATGGCGGCCCCCTTATGCCACCTGTTTATATACATGTACGTTGAAAATATAAACGTTTGTTAATCAAGACTGATATTTTAAATTTCCCTATAAATACGACCCATGTCGAGTGTATAAATAAAAAAATCGATATAACAACGCCATTTATAATCAATTTAATGACGGATACATTATTTGTTACTTTCACGCGAATGAACACAGACTTGTAACACAGGCGATTCGCGTTTGTGTATTCTAGAGCTATACACGAGGTGTATTTTACGGAGGATACGGAAATACCCGATGTTTCACGATTGACCTGCAACTGTGTAAACAATAATATTGATTTACGTGGCGACGGCGTTCCGCAATTTTCTACTTATAATTATAATTATATTGTTGTGGTATATAAACAGAATATATTGATGAACGGGTTTTGATACTGTTTTATTGTTATTATTTGCCCGACCTCACACTGTTGCCAACTCGGTGATTTAATTACTATGTTTTTTTATATCATGTGTTTATTATTTAACATAATTCAGAGGTGACAAGCGTATTTTTTTTTTGGTTCTGTAGCGATGAGAGAGTTCAATTTCATGTCTTTGTCACTGTTCAATGTATGATGCAATTTAGTCACTGAATACTCGTTAACATCCTCGTTTACGGTAAGATTTTCAAATTTACCAGTGTCATGTGTCAATTCATAGACACTCTGTGTATTCAACATGCATTCCGAAAGTCAGTATCAAGTGTCAGATGACAACTGTGGAGTGAAGTGACATCATTGAATACACAGAAATGCCATCCTCAATACACGGGATGTCACCCTATTAGCCCAATAAAAATTATACCTATAGTTTGGAGTCATATAAACAGCTTTTAAACAAAATAAATTTGTGCTACAAATAGGTCGTGAATTTAAAATGGCAAGTGATTTCTTATCATGGGACGATAGTGATATAAATTTAGACTTATTATTGGGAGAATATGCGGATTATGAAAATAATGACCAGCACATTGCTGTGACATAGACTGAACCTTTAAAAGATAAACAACTGTGTTTGTATGTGTGTCCATCATGTTCAAAAGAGCTTAAGACAATATCTGGATTCCGTGGTCATGTTACAAAAAAGTATGGAATAAGTACTGCAAAAGATATTTTAATTTAAACTCATTTTTCCGAAGCTCCCTACACACGCTTATTTATAACATTTATTTATAACATGCTTTTTGATTAATGATAGATTTATCAGTGAATTATTTATGTTGATTTCGCTGTTAAAATCAATGATTTTTCTTTTTTTTGTGGAGAGCAGTTGTCCAGTCAATAATCTATTACAATCACAACTGAACTTTTTTTAAAACCAGTCCACTTTCCGTAAAGATATCAGTATAACTATTTCTGCACTCTTGCAATTCACCTAATACATGATGATAGTAAAACAAAACTTAAATATAATACCGAAATAAAATTTTTGTAAGTTTAATAAAGTCCCTTTTAAACCCATTCGAAAAAAAACAACTGCAAAATTGTCTTTTCCAAATCATAAAACTCGACATTTCTAATAGGCATATCGAAATAAAAATGTCTGCACTCGTTCAACATACTAAATACATAATGAAAAAATAATAAAAAAACATAACAGCGGGAAAAATGTTTTTGCAAATTTAATGAACAACTGTTAAAGAATAGTGGGTGGGGAATGGGTTCATTTCAGCACTTATGGTGTAACCCCACCATTGATTTTTGTTCTTTATTCTATAGTAAATAATAAAAGTTTGAAGGCTTGTCATTCATAGAGGGTCCCAAATGAAAGAAGTGAAACCTACATTTTACTGTTTGTCAACCTCTGCACTATCAAAATATGATGAGAAAAGTAGGGGTCATGTGTCATATAAGAGATTTTTTTTCTGCTCAGTGTGTACACTGGTGACAAAGTGAAAGTAGACTTCCGAAATCATGAATTCATACCCCAATTTCCAAGCATCATTTTTTTCTTCTAAATTCACAATTCAAGCATGACAATGCTATCAAAATGTTCAAAATACATCAATAATGCCATTCAAATAAAAAAATGAGCATTAAAAATAGGAAAATGCATTTTTAAAGAAGAAGAATTGAGGATTATTTACAACCGCCATTATGCGACTACCCCACGGAAGCACTTCCTTTTTGCAATGGTGGCACTATGCCTATAAGGAAATTCTTTTTTTTTTTAATTTCATAATTACCTCATTTTTGCTAAGTACTACCAATTTGAAGTAATACTGCCAAGTTGCAGGCATTAAATACTGAAACTTTTGTCAAAATACCACTTTTTACATAATCATTATATACAGGCGTGAGATGTTGACCGACATGCAATTTTGATGTGTTTGACTAATTTTACCCAAAAATTTTTTTTTTTACCTAATTCCATTAAATTTTTTACACCAAAACAGTCTCATGATACATTGAAGACATTATCTTACCAAAAAACATTATTCACAGTGCTCCAAGAATAGGATAGCCCGATGCCCGGGGCTTGTCAAATCTGGATCCGGGCATGTGCCTTTTTCAAAGCTACTTGCCCGTCGGGCTTGTCTTAAAAAATCGGACAAGCTAGTTTTCACAATACACAGGTCTGCAAATATCTCTATTCGAAACGACACAGGTCAAACTGTTGTTCAAAGACCGTAACTAATCAGTATAAACAATTGACCCCTGCGGTGTTTTATCATACCACATACCCGATAATGCGACTTCGGTAAACCTCTCATGCATATTCATTTATCTATTTTAATTCCTCTAATGTGATTGGTTGATAGCTTTGAATATAAAGTAATCTATTTTTAATAACCGCTCTGATTGGTCGGATATCTACGCCCAAGGTAAACATGTTCCTTACCACCTACCCGAGGAAAGACTAAAAAAAAAAGACGATGACGTAATTCGCGGGTATTTCTCAAATTCTCCATTATGAAGAGTATAAAATTACCTCCCTTTGCCAAAATGGTAACGATTTCTAAAATATGGTAATGTTTTTGCAGATAATTTGCGATCAATTGCGTAATGTAAAATGTCAGCGTTAGGTTCTGGTAATATTATAAGTATTTCGTAGATTTACAATAATTGGAACTGTATGTATATAAATTTTCTTCTGTGAAAACGTGAGAGTTGATATTGAAATTGAGTTTACGGTAAAGAAAAATGTGGGTGGGGTATTATTATAGTAATAAACATTGCTTTTTGGTTGTGTAGTTTCAGCGTATATTTTTTTTGGCATGATTTAAATATAGTATTGAAAACAAAAATTAAGATGAATTATATGGGTTTTTTTTAATATTTGAAATATAGTTGACTAGTTGCACTTTTTAGATATTTGAAGGCTATCATAAATTGCATTCATTTATCATATTGCCAAGTTCTATTGGATAGATTGAATAGCTTTGTAGGCTTGGCATTGCCATTATTGTATGTTGTGACAGCAATAATTAGAAAACAAGAGAAAGATATTTAAAATAATGTTTTAAATATACTCCTGCTCCCACACTGCCACTGAATTAACAGAACAGAAATGATAGTCAATAAAGAAAAATTGATTGATTGATTGATTGATTGATTGATTGAATATTTAGCATCTTTTTATGCTAATAAAGAACAAAGATTAAATACAACATACTGATAGAGACATAGTCAGTTCTCCCGAATTTCTCTCACTTCTCCCGGTCTTATTCAAACTCTAAAACTTGTGATTTAGACATGCATAATGTTATGGGGAGCTTACCCTACATAAAATGAATACATTTAAGTCTATGTTTACATATTTCATATTATACCGCAAGGTGTATTGGTAATAAAAATCTGGGCATGTGAACCGTTGATCAGGGCAAGTTATTTTTCAGTCAGGGCAAGTAGATTTTTTCAATCTACTTGCCCTGGGCTAGTCCCAAATTTTTTTTTTCTTGGAGCACTGATTCAATACAATGCACATGCTAAAAATTGCACATTTAAATCATCCAAAATAAAAAATCTTCAAAATTTTGTGATTTTTCATGAAATTTCAATGTAAATATGCACATATATGCTTTATTTGAGGCATACACTTGCCAAAATGTGTTTTTTTATGAAGCAAATGTCTCCAATTTGTCATTTAATACTATGAGAGTGTAGAAAAGAGGTTATTTTACCTACAATTAACATTTTGGAAAATCACCCCCATTTCACTCAAGTCTCTCTTATAGGTGTAACCCCACCATTGATTTTTGTTCTTTATTCTATAGTAAATAATAAAAGTTTGAAGGCTTGTCATTCATAGAGGGTCCCAAATGAAAGAAGTGAAACCTACATTTTACTGTTTGTCAACCTCTGCACTATCAAAATATGATGAGAAAAGTAGGGGTCATGTGTCATATAAGAGATTTTTTTTCTGCTCAGTGTGTACACTGGTGACAAAGTGAAAGTAGACTTCCGAAATCATGAATTCATACCCCAATTTCCAAGCATCATTTTTTTCTTCTAAATTCACAATTCAAGCATGACAATGCTATCAAAATGTTCAAAATACATCAATAATGCCATTCAAATAAAAAAATGAGCATTAAAAATAGGAAAATGCATTTTTAAAGAAGAAGAATTGAGGATTATTTACAACCGCCATTATGCGACTACCCCACGGAAGCACTTCCTTTTTGCAATGGTGGCACTATGCCTATAAGGAAACTCTTTTTTTTTTAATTTCATAATTACCTCATTTTTGCTAAGTACTACCAATTTGAAGTAATACTGCCAAGTTGCAGGCATTAAATACTGAAACTTTTGTCAAAATACCACTTTTTACATGATCATTATATACAGGCGCGAGATGTTGATCGACATGCAATTTTAATGTGTTTGACTAATTTTACCCAAAAAAATTTTTTTTTACCTAATTCCATTAAATTTTTTACACCAAAACAGTCTCATGATACACTGAAGACATTATCTTACCAAAATACATTATTCAATACAATGCACATGCTAAAAATTGCACATTTAAATCATCCAAAATAAAAAATCTTCAAAATTTTGTGATTTTTCATGAAATTTCAATGTAAATATGCACATATATGCTTTATTTGAGGCATACACTTGCCAAAATGTGTTTTTTTTATGAAGCAAATGTCTCCAATTTGTCATTTAATACTATGAGAGTGTAGAAAAGAGGTTATTTTACCTACAATTAACACTTTGGAAAATCACCCCCATTTCACTCAAGTCTCCCTTATAGGTGTAACCCCACCATTGATTTTTGTTCTTTATTCTATAGTAAATAATAAAAGTTTGAAGGCTTGTCATTCATAGAGGGTCCCAAATGAAAGAAGTGAAACCTACATTTTACTGTTTGTCAACCTCTGCACTATCAAAATATGATGAGAAAAGTAGGGGTCATGTGTCATATAAGAGATTTTTTTTCTGCTCAGTGTGTACACTGGTGACAAAGTGAAAGTAGACTTCCGAAATCATGAATTCATACCCCAATTTCCAAGCATCATTTTTTTCTTCTAAATTCACAATTCAAGCATGACAATGCTATCAAAATGTTCAAAATACATCAATAATGCCATTCAAATAAAAAAATGAGCATTAAAAATAGGAAAATGCATTTTTAAAGAAGAAGAATTGAGGACTATTTACAACCGCCATTATGCGACTACCCCACGGAAGCACTTCCTTTTTGCAATGGTGGCACTATGCCTTATGACTTTTCTTGGGAATCAAGATTCAAAAACACTTACAATCAATCTAATAAACTAAATAAAGAAAATTATGAAAATATAATTAAAAAAATACTTAAAATTTCTCTATTTTTCCAAAAAAACACCAAGACGATCTGCCTTGTATTTTTTTTCAATATGGCCGACGATGACGCTATAATCGAATCACGTGACTCTCGGGATTTCTCGGGGATGTACGTTGTTTTAAAAATAGCCACTATAGCGGAAGAACAGGCTTCCAGTCTCTGTGTCTATGTCACTGTTTAATGCTGTCGTTGTTGTAGTTTGGGGTTTGAACAGCATATTTGATGATACAGTGGAAATTCTATGGGAATTGGGCAACATGGCATTGGTAAAAATGTTTTTATTTTGTTGTTTCGTTTTTGTTGATTTCAATTTGTGAGTGTTTCACCCCACCTCCATCCAGCCCCACCCTCTCTCTCTCTCTCTCTCTCTCTCTCTCTCTTGTGTAAAAAATATATTTATTTATTTTTTCGATTCGGTAAGCATATACATTTACACAGCAAATAAATAATAAATAATAATTAATAATAATAGTAATAATAATAATAATAAATACTGTTATTAACGAGAGAACTCATTTGAATGATTTAAGTCTTTCATGATATTTACAAAGTTCAGCATTAATTTAACCTATAAACACAAGAATAAACAAATAAGAATATATACAATTGTATGTATATATGTATATCAATACTGACGAGAGCTACCCGAATTTATTAGAGTTGCTAAGAATGTTTACTCCATTGTAAATATAAAGCTTTGAACTGATCAATAGAATTTGCATTTTTATATAAGACGGAATAGAGTTCTACCAATAAGCAAACGAATTTCGAAATATTTCAGAATTTGGCTTAGGAGAACACAGCTGTAGACTAGAGGGTGACCGTAATATGCGTGTATAAACATTAGCTGTTACAGTAAATAAATCTTTGAGATATGCAGGAACCTGGTCATTACAATTAATGATTTATACATGAGTTCTGCCTTTTAAAATTGATCTCTTTCAGGAAAGCTCATCCATTTAAGCTTAATGAATAATTCTGTAGAAGGAGTACCGTAATTTTAATCGAGAATAAACTTTCTTTTGAAACCTTATACTTTTATCTTCAGTAATAATTTATTGTTCAAACCATATGTTATATATTTGTCTATGTCGATATATGGATACATACGTAATAAACATGTTCAAACTAATAAAAACCCATAATATTTTTCGGACTTTATTGTTCGGATATTTTCCCAGATTTTAGGATAAATTAATTATTTGGGTTAGAAAAAAGCAAATTTTCGTTAGAATATTTGCCTATTTCAAATATAGTTAATTGTAAAACAAAATAGGAAAATTATATTTCACACTTGTAATATTCTTAAAGGTGCGTATAAGTGCAAAAGCTATGTGTCAACTAGCCGCCATTCCAAAATAAGAACAATCGTGTTTGTTTTCGTTATTTTGCGCGAAATGATACTCTGTGCAGGCTTTGTGTTTCTCAGTACTGGAAAAAATCTAATCAATTGATTTTTATTTTAAAATTTTCCAAAATGCAAATATTTAAATATATTAAAGCAACACATCCACGTTTGAATTTTGAAAAAAAAAATTAATTGAGTTATGAGCACATTTCCCATACAAACATATGATCAATTAGCTGTATATGAGCATATAAACACAATCCGAAAATGATGCCCAAATTATAATGCGTGACTAACACTTTATAAAACAAGCGTGTAACTCACCCGAGTCAAAAAAAATTGTCAAAATGACTTTCAAGGCAGGTAAAGTACACTACGCACTAAAACGTGAAGTTTTTTTAATACGACTCACATAATTCAATTTGAAGCCAAGTTGGGATCCTTTGAAATTTAAAAATAATTTATAAAGCGTTTGTCACGCTTTATAATTTGGACATTTTTTTATAATTCTAAAGTGTTCTGGATAGTGTTTGTTAGCACATATACAGCTCACTGACCATATATTTATGTATGGGAAATGTGCTCACAACTCAATTGAAAAACTTTTTAAAAAAGTTTAAACGTGGATGTGTTGCTTTAAATCAATTCATTTTAGTATGATATTGTTGTCCGCGGATTAATATAAAATATTGAAGATGAGGAAGTAGTCCGTCGTAAGTTTAACACTTTGCACTTTGTGTATACATGTAAATAAAACACAGATCGAAACGTTAGTTTATACTTCAGTTTATATTAATTTACTGCAGCTCGATTACAAAGAAAGCTTATAATGATAAGAGCCTATTTGAACCATACTCAAATCCGCTTCCTGAGTAGAACCAGTAGTGAGTGTTGGTTTTTTACAGGTATCGGGTCGAGGTGGATATCGAACTTTTGGTGTGAGCGGCCCGTCGTAAGTTTGACATTTGACACTATACACGAACAGAAGATCTGGCTTCTGTTTCGCCAACATTTTAATTAAATAATTAAAATCTTTAAGTTTTGACTGGTTATTTATCTAATTTATCTAATCAATATCAAAGAAACCATATGTAGTTTCAATAGAACCAGTCTCAAATCATGATCACGACTGCAAATCATGACTGCTTTTCTTAGATTTACGTTTTTAAGTATTTAAGTATATGTTGGTGAAACGGGTGCCAGGTCTACTATTTCTTGTACCCCGCTCTTCCGTTCATGGGCAACTATAGCAACATATCCAATGAGTTTATGCATTTTTAAACTTATTATTATTTCGTATTGTGTAATGACTTCAGCTTTATGTATAAACAGTACCTTGATACAAAAGTAATAGATAAATCTTTTAGAGCAAAAATCTAATTAAAATTAGTGCATGTATAAAGATAAAACACAGATCGAATCGTTCTATCGTGTCTTTATTTTTGTTTTATCAAGACCCCAATAACTCTGGTAGATGTGCCAAAAGGGTGTGTGTTTTTTTAATGGGGGTTAACGCTATTTTCATGTCATTTCATGTCATATACGGCATATCATGTCATATACGCCATATCCAGTTTTAGTGATGAAGAAATACAGAGAGTACAACCACTCCGTCCGCAAGCAACTGGCAACCTTTCTCGGATAAAGTTTATGAAGCGACCGGGACTCGAACCTACAATAGAAAATGTATACGTAATAATTTCCATGTACATACCGTATCTGTAATGTCTTTCTTTAGTATATAAACCGATTGTTCTGCTTTCTCGTCGGCGTCTGGACTTGGGGCGTTCAGCAGTTCACATGCCTTAGACCTCCGTCTGTAGTTCAGTGCTTCACACGATGACCTGATGCTGCATTCGGAAACGCAGGCGTCCAGGTTCAAATTGAACAATCTCCTCAATGGCGTTTTCGATAAAGAATGATATTTCCAGTCAGTTACTTTAAAGTTTTTACTGCAACATCCACTAATAACCAGCAGACACAACACAAATAAAATAGCTACATGCATAGTACTTAAAATGGTGTCAAACTTAAATTTCGTCAAACAACTAAAAAAAAATCTTCCTGATGGTCTGATGATACCTTCACTCCGCTTCACAATCGCCGCTGATTTTATGCACACACGAGCACGGTAACTTGGGTATATATTAACGTTTAAATAATTGTCATGCTGAAATTGATACTTGCCTATTTATAATTAATATGCATGTCGTGTATCAACATAATACCCAGCTGCATTATCAGTCTCTAACCGTTTAATATTTATTCGGTGTTTTCATTTTCATGTGGGTTGCTATGGACGTCAATTTGATATAAAGTAACATAACCATTTTCTACCATTATCATTTATTTATATATTTCAATGCTGTTTGTAACACTGTTAAAAGTAAAAACGTCTCTTATTATAGTAAAAAAAAAATGTAACGCTAAAAGAAACACGATGTTTAAATCGCAAAAACACCTCTAAAATTGTTGTATGGCGTTTATCGTCGCTTTCAACAATTTTTCAGTCATATCGCGACGGTGTCTACTTGAGACAGTATTCTAAGCGCAGTCACACTGGAGTATCATGCCGCAGACACATGGTATGATACCCCACCCAGTCACATTATGCTGACACCGGGCCGACCAGACCTAGAACTCTCCTCTAAATGCTGAGCGTCAAGCGAGGAAGTACCATTCTAGTACCATTTTTAAAGTCTTTGGTGGTATGACCCGACCGGGGCATGAACCCACGACCTTCCGCATGCGAGGCGGACGCTCTACCACTAGACCACGCCGCGGTCTACCTCTAAAAGTAAAAACCAGATTGCGTTGTTCACAGTAATAAACCTAACGTGGTATTGCCTGTTTTCCTATTATATTAATAACACATCTATCATAACTATACTTCATACTGACAATATTTTAAACTCAGGGAATATTTTGCTAATATTTTGTCAGGATTTTGTACGTCATAGTTTACCTATGTATATGATAGGATATTTACGAATTTTGTATATAATTACTTTCTTGACTATCCTGGTGACATATAGGTCCAATGGGCCGGGTGCCAAGTAATTTTGTCAATTGTATATAAGTCTAGCTTAACGAATGTACGCACATGACATAATTATAAACAATATCTTATCTTATCTTATCTAATACATGTATGTTCGAAGGATTTTTTTATTTTTTGTTAAAATAGAAGCAGATATAAACCTACTCAAAAAAGCGCCAGTTCCAGTGCACCGGCAATATTTAAAATTTCACCGGTAAAATATATCGCTGCAAAGTTAAAATGGCAGAGGACCATTAAAATGTGCTATCACCAGGTGGCGCTTATGCACCGATTTTGTCCTAATGCATTAACTCTGAAATAAATTGTCATTAGAACTATTTTTTATTTAATTGTGCGTGTTTAGCCTTGACACTTTGGAAATAGTCATTGCATATACAAATATAAGAAGAAAATTCTCATTTTCAGAGTTTTAGTTTAAACATATTTTATTGCTTTATATATCACAAGTTAGCAAAAGAATCGGGCCACAAGTTCTAACAACAATTAATTAAGATAATTCCCGACACCTTTAAACGAATATTTGATATATTATAAAATACTAATGACGAATTTCTACTATACATGTCGAATATTTCAAGTACAGTATAACCAGTGTAAGTGGTCACCTCTATGAAGCAACCATTTGTCTTAAACAGCCACATTTGCTAATTCCCTTTTCTATAATTTCAGAGCAAATTAATCTGCATTAAGCAACAACCTGTCTTAAAAGGCCACTTTTGCTCGTTCCGTGTCTGGCTGCTTAAAACAGGTTGAATTGTGTATCATAAGAGTGTAAGTTAAAACTGAAAACAGAAAACAGAAATGTACTCAACAATGAATCATTGTCCAGCAAGCTTAAAAGTAAAAACATGCACATATCTTGTAAATAAATGATAATCATTTACATGATGCAATTAATATTCCAACTCAACAATACAAAACGGTAAGCGTTTTTTTGACAATACCTGTTAAGTTTGGATATTATCAACCAACTACCGATCATACCAACAAAGCTGAGATAATTAAAAATCAAATATTTATGTTTAATGCGTATTGTACCGACTAACATAATTTAAAAAAAATCTTATTTACTTGGTCCTATAAAGTAGATAAATACACAGTAGCGCGTATCTTCATAAATTATTTATATGTTAAAGTAATAAATCATGAAACAATGTGAATTTGTTTAAAACATTTATCATGTAATAGGATAAATAACTGGTGATCCTGTGATTTAAAAGGTGTGTTTATCAACGTAAATGGTGGATGAAAAACAAAAACAAAACAAGTATTAAACTGATTATATATCATTTTCAAGAAAACAAGACGGATACAGTATTCACTTACTTTCTATAGAACTGTAATTGACATGACGCGAGCTGCCACTCAATCAAGCCGATAATCCAATCAGTGATCGATAATGTTTCCAGCGCCGCCATTTCCCTTAGACAAGCTGATGAGCTAAAAAAGTTAAACTGCATGTTATATTTACTTAGACAAACAACGCCACATGGCCATTGTCGATAGTCGTCCTCGCGGCGTCAGATTAATTTGACGGCGATTGCTTACGTTTACAACTGTATTTTACAGCTGCAGAATGACCATTGATAAATGACAAATCTGTCATTTAGAACTGCTGGTCTATTTCCATAGTTTAATACTCAAAAAGAAGGCTTCATTTTTATATTGGTCGTTAATACTTTTTTCCCGTGAAATCAAGCGTAGGGTATATCAAAATAATCAATTGGTTTTCAAACTTGTGTATTGCAGTCACGTGTGCCAAGCACGACACGCGTCAGTCAACCAACATTGTTTCGAGCAGTAGCAGTAGTCCGTAACACGTCTGTTAACATGGCAGAATGGGAGTTAACGCCATTTTTAACACATTTCAGGTTAGATATGGCATATAAAGTTTTACTGGAGGAGGAAGACCTCAGAATGAATCTGAGTAGAACTGCCGTCCCTCCGCAAGTAACTGGCAAACATTCTCATATAGCGTGCTTGGAGCGAGCGGGACTCGAGCCTACGACCTTAATGATGAGAGGTAAGTGAAAAGGCGCTTTAAGCCCAGGTCGGATAATGCCACGGATGATGCCGGTTAATCTTGATCAACCGTGGACGTGGCAATCATGAGGATTCTTAATAAAACCTCCACGATTTCTGTCTTCTTCGGTGAGGTTACGAATATTCACGGTTTTGGTACGATTTATTATGGATCGGCTGCCGAATCACCACGATTTGTCCAATTTAGTACGGTTCTGTACGGTTCCGTTACGGTTATCTTCGATCGGGTTAAGAATTTCCACGATTAGAGCCGATTAATTACGTTTCACTTACGATTGTCCTAAGGTTGAGTTAAAGGTTGAGTCATCACGATTCAAGGACAATTCGATTTAAAAAATACTCGACAGTCATTCAGCTGCAAGCTACTCAACAGCAAACATCTATGAAAAAAAAGTTGGTCTGCTTTGCTTTATGTTGCATATCTAGAACAAGTAATTGTCAAATGTGTTCAGTTTGGATGCAAGTGATGAATTGATTTGGTGTCAAATCAAGTGTAAGTGTTTATTTACCCTCGCGCTTTGAACTGGCCATTTGATTTGGTGTTGAGAAATGCGTGGTATTGATACAAACTTCATGAACCGCAGCAACTCGTAAACAGACCCCGTAGCGATTCTTGGCCAATCGTAGGCATGGTTAGAGCATTAGTTACACGGATTGGGCTCCCGAATTAGATACGGGCTGCCCCTCACGGATGTCCACGAATGTTTGGCAATCCGTGTAGTTTTTTTTTTTGGTTAATAAGGGTAAGACACGGATTGATACGGATATAGTGCGCGGATTGTGCTAAATTGACACGGATTGCCAAGGAGTGCTGCGAATCGATACGTATTTGCAGCGGTCTGAGACCTGTCAATCAAAAGTCAATGCGGGTGAATAACGATTGAGAACCGTGGGGCTGCGGGTCTTTGCGGTATTTTACCGAATAAGCTGAGGATTGATAAGGGTCATCACGAGTTTTAACCGGGCTGTCATCGGATGACACAGTCCGTATCCGGGCAATATTAGCCGCCGGTTCTTGAGTCGTGCATCAGCCATATCAAAGACGATAAACTGATAACAACTGCAATAACTGCTGAGCACTTCCATGCCCAAGGGTGCAAAGAAAATATCGGGAAAGAAAACTGGTCCTACAAAGGGGTCAAGCAGACCCACTAGAAAACCAAGTGGGAAAGTGCCAGTGACGCAAATTGTTACACAAAAACATGTATGTGATTTTTATTTCTGGCAGACTGACTGACTATATTATAGCTGTGCACTTGGACTCCATGGAGTGTAGTTTGAATTACAAATCCCTTTTTCTTGTAAACTGAAAAAATATTTTTTGATTGTAAAATCTTTTTCCTAAAAGTTCAAATTTTCATTTTGTGATACATATTGTTTATCACATCAAATTTATTTAAAAGTGTGTCATCCATCTTTCATATGTTTCAGAATGTAGAGGAGGAGGAAGACAAGTAGATCTGCGGAGGCCCACCACCCCTAAGCATTGGAGACAATTCCAGAGAGAAAAAGGCAACCAGGAAGAAAATCCCAGCCATCAGTTTCAGCAGGGACCAACAGGATGATGTTGCTAACTGGTTCCACGAACATCCGTGTCTCTACGACCAGAGTGTGTGTGTGTGTAGGGGGGGGGGGGGGGGGGGGGGGGGCGGGGGGGGTGAGGGGTGAAAAGTACAATATATCGGCTGTGGAGAATAACAAATTATGGGACCAAAAAAGCAAAGGAACTTGATAGGGGGGTGTTTTTTTTTATTTCTGAAGTACACAATTTATATCTTTGTGCGGAAGATTTTGACTGATAGCCAAGTTACAGAGGCCTTTTCCAAACCTCTAAACTTTAAAAAAAATAAACAATTTAATTGAAAATTGAGGAACTTCAATAATGTTTTCTAGACAAACAGCACAGTTTCATTGAAAAGTAAGTAAAGTATATTTAAATAACCTCAAACATATCTTGAATTTTTTACAGTATTCAATATAATATCATAAATGTTATCAATTTGTATTATCACAATTGTTATTTTTGTCTTGTCTTCCGTGTCAAGGGAAAGACCTAAAAAATGGGTTGATGGTGTCAGGACAGACTACGGCAAACTGACCAGGCAACCTTCCGGCGCAGGTGGGCAACTCAGCTGAAGGAATAAATGGATCAATGAGAAATGGGCATTCCTACACGACCAGCATCTCAGTAAAAAAACAGTAAAAATCATCATTTTGTCATTCTCAGTCATACTAGTATTCAATTATTATTTTGTCATTCTCACAGTTATACTAGTATTCAATTATCATTTTGTCATTCTCACAGTCATACTAGTATTCAATTATCATTTTGTCATTCTCACAGTCATACTAGAATTCAATTATAATTTAGTCAGACACTCAATCATAGTCGGTTACAGTCACGTAGTCAGTCACAGTCAAATATAGTAACTTAGTCATTATTGTGAGTTTTGAATTTCGTATTTATTTATCTTTTCTTTTAGCTACGTGCGAAAATCTTGGATAACTTCCCAGAGAGGTTACCCGAAAAACAGCCCGAGCACGCAGAGGGAGACGTAGAGCCAGAGGAGATCCCCATCCAAACATGTGATGAGCCCCTGCAGACGAAGAAGAGGAAGACAAAGCAGGACGATACTGGCATCGAGCAAAAGTTACCAGAGTGCCTTGCACAGTCTCAGACAATACAGAAGGAGTTTGCCGATTGCCTTGCTCCCAGAGATGGTCAAGCTGGGGAGCGTCACGCTTTTGCAACCTGGTTCAGCACGGCAGCAAGTCAGCTGCATGAGTCCTTGTGGGACGACTTCGAGTTAAAATGCCAGATTCTATTCCGGAGATTTAAGCAGCGTAGTAGACAGCTTCAGCATTAGAAGATACGGAAGACTTGCCACGAACCTTACAGCGCTTTTCTCCCAGTCCTATCCAATGGACTTCTTACCTAAGTGGCAGCATCTATATAAACCACCCCCCAGCAGATTCCATTCTCCGATGCAAGTGTTTCCCTGGGCAGCCATCCGCCTCCTGAGAACATCACCCGTACGTCATCAGCGCCCTGGATGTTACTTCTTCTCCTGTTACCTATACTGCGACAGCTACTGCTTTGGGAACTTGGAAAACTTATGGACCTGAAGACCCTACATCTCCTACTGAAGCTCTGAATACTTTTGGACTTTCACTAGAGTATAATCAGTCCCCAGATGAAAAGAGAAACGTGTGTTAAACTTGTATTAAAATTTGTGTTTTATAATTGTGTGTTCACGAACTAAAATGTGCTTTAATTACTTGACAATGTGTTAAAATTCAGCTGTAACTGAAGTTGTGCTCTATTGTAGATCGTTTCAAGTTCATGCTAAAACGTTGTATTTTGTTGCTTTTAACACTTAAGTTGCTTAAGTGTGCTAAATTATTTAATAAATTTGTACTGAAGATATGCAATTTTTATACCTGTGCTAAACACAAGCTTAAAGTTATATTCTGACTCCGAATTCGAAAAAATGAGATAGTTGCAAATCCATGAAAACGTTGAACCAATGTGAAGTAAATACCTTAAATGCATACTGACAAGTCAAAAAAATATATTTTCATACTATCAACTGACATATGATAAGTATGAGCAAAAATGTCGAATATTTTAAAAAGACAGACTAGTCACTAAATACTTTTGCTTAAAATATATACTTCTATTTGATGATAAGGAAAGGAGATTTTCTTTTTGACTTGTCAACAGGCGTTTATAGGTATTTATTTGACATTGGAAAACAACTGAAACATGTTTTCGAATTCTGAACTAAAATAAAACTTTAATATATTAATATACCCGCCTCCGTTATCGGATAGTTTAACTCGCTGTCAGGGAAAAATGCTTTAAAGTAATGAAAAAGTCAGGAAAAAGTCAGGGAATTTTAATTCCCTTTTTCATGGCAATCATGTACAAAAATGTTAAAGTCACAAAATAACCGATTTATTTTGTTCAAAATAACAAAATTTAACATTTAACCATTTTATTCTTGATGTCTACTGTCTCACAATCCTCTGTTGCCATGGAACTGACCCGACTGGCTGGTTAAGGTAATACTTCAGATACATCCTCTGCTCCTTGGCCTCCCTTGTGCTCCACTTCCAACCCTTTGCGGTATATCATCCAAGTTCACACCATCTCTCCAAGCCCCTGGGATGAAGTTATGATTCTCATCTTTATCATCAGCTACACGGTTTTGTTGTACAGGGTATCTCTCCGTCATGATGTTATGAAGGCAAAACACACGCCTTAACGATGGTGGAGACTGTTTCTGGGGTCTGCTGCATGATGCCCATCATACATCTGAATCGGTTTGCCAGAATTCCGAAGGCATTTTCCAACACTCCTCTGCGGGCTCTGGTGAGTCTGTAGTTGAATATCGTTTCTTCCATCTCGAGGCCCCGTTTGGAAAATGGCTTCATCAACTATGTCCTCATGGCAAATGCATCGTCTCCAAGTAGGAAGTAAGGCATCGACTTGTTATCACCTGGAAGGGACTGTGATGGTGGTATGCCAATTATATCATCTTGCATGCACTCCTTAAGCTCACAGTTGTTCTAGATCTGGGCGTCGGAGCATGCACCTGGCTCGCTAATAATGACCCACCGGAACTTGTAATCTGCGTCCACCATGGCAAAGAGCACTATAGAGTGATACCTCTTGTAGTTGAAAAAAGTGGAACCGGCACCATTGGGACATCGGATTACCACATGCTTCCCATCGATAGAACCCAGAGTATGTTTGAAGTTCCATCTAGCAGCAAACTGGTCTGCGATTGTCTTCCACTCTTCATGTGTCATGGTAGTCTTGGTGACCTCATACATGTACTCATCGATAGTGGCTTGACAGACCTCTCGAACCACCAGGGATATGGTATTGTGAGTTAATCTGAAGCCGTACATTAAGGATTTGTAGCTGTCACCAGTTGCCAGGTACCCGAGTGTCACAGTCAGTCTAACGCCAGGGTCAAGGGGTGCCCTGTACCAGGTACGTTTTTTTGTCAACCTGGGGCCTCGAACATCTGGGGGTCCACTCTCAGGAAATTCTTGAAGGCTTCTGGATTCTCCACCTTGAGTTCAGTCATCAGTGCCTTATACTGCCCGAGGATTGGTCGTCTCTTGAGCCAGTCTCTGGTCCACCATCTTCGCACGGCCTTAGCATCTCCATGTCTGCGTTCTTGAAGCATCTTTAGCATTTTGGCCATGGTTTTCACGTGCGTGGTGGTAGTCCATCACAAGCCACTCTAACATAAGTTCTTCATCATTCACTTTAGTTGTTGGTTGTACTAGACTGTTATATCATCTGACTCACAGAAAGCAAGATGAAGAATACCCTAAAGTGCCATACATTATATAAGGTGGATGTGATGGGAACCTGACATGATGATACCTTAAAATAGTTAAATTCTGTTGAAATTCTGATTCATTCGGAACAAAATCTTATCATACCGTAAACTACCGTCATTATTCGGCTATATTCCTATAGAAGCCTTAACACTTTTTAGGTAATCTGAATTGATCGTTCCAAAACAGTACAAATTCGTATTAAATCCGTACCTAATCCTCATTAAACCCGTAGTTAAACCGTAATTGTCCGCATCTATTCGTACGAGGAAGACCATGCGGATACATTACGAACTAAATACGGTGTAATACGGATTTATTAGGCTAATTACGGACCAATACGGTTATTTTACGGAATTTTTATCCGTGTACAAATTTTGAGCATGCACAAAACGGGTCTACGGATAAAAAGTCCGTACACGGATGTTCCCTTTTCAAAGACGGACTTTTACGGACGGATACGGATGCTCGTAGTAGCACCATGATTGTTTTTAACATTCAAATAATAAACCCACCTTTTCAAACATTTAAGTAAATAAATTATCTTCGTTCACTTTACACACTATATATATGTATATGTATAATTTATCGAATAGGAATATAATATGGTATAAATATTGAATGATTTATTGCAATTAAATTGATTTGAACAGGCACTGTTGTTAGTAACGTTGTTTTGCATTACCTGTTATTCCGAATGAAAAATTTATCTTTTAAAATAATGCGTTCAAATTACCATTGTGCCATGACTATTTAACTGTTAAATAATTTTGTTGGTAACGCACTCAGCAACAATGAGGCCTAACTTTTCCAAATCCAAACTTTCGTATATTGAGACTGATAGTATTTATTTTAGTAATTACAACGAGCTTATCGGACAGGTACTAACAGTTTATCAAACAAAGACTACTATGGTGTCCTATTAGGGCCATCGAAGTATGCTAGTCTGTAGAGCTGACCCTGCTCTCCCGATTTGGTCCGTTATAGCAGTGTTGGGAAAGCCGCATTGAGGGCGTTGATTTGTCAATTGCTTCAATTGAAAGTTTGAATGACGTCACAATTTAGTAAGCGTTCAATTGCTATGAATTGTGGGACAGGTATATGATTTTCTGCTGTATAGACCTGATTTGGGAGCGATAGACTAAATCCGTTCGTGTGTCATTTTAAACTTTTTAATTGAAACAATGGTCCTCTGTCGCCGAGTGGTTAGGGCATCGTCTTTAGGTCGCTACCAACTCAACGATAAAGTCGTAGGTTTGAGTCCCGCTCGCTCCAACAATTTTATGTTTGAAATTATGCCAGTTACTAGACGGTGGTTCTACAATTTTTCATCCTGAGGTTTTCCTCTACCACTAAAACTCGACAGGTCATATATAACCTGTAAGGTGTTAAAATTTGTGTTAAACACCCATTCAAAAGAATTTAATTGAAATACGAATAAAAAGAAAACGGTCATGCGGTGTAGTACCTTTATACACAGTTGAATGAGTTGCACCAGCTGCATTGAATGTCTCATTTAATACTTACCACTTGTGTATCAACATGTGGAAAATAGTGGTGTGTGTCCTCTTCTGTCGGCTGCTCCAAGAAACACGAGTAGCAGGAAATATTCCGAGACACGGAAAGAAATATTCCGAGACACAAAAGGAAATATTGCAAGACAGAAAAGGGAACATTCTTTTGAAGCAACGACTAAACGTGCTTGAAAACAGGTACGACTCTTAAATGGGTATATATGAATGTTTTTCTTTTTTAAAATGATACCTTCAGGCAAGGAGTTTTACACTGTGTGAGTGAAAGAAGAAAGTGCACCTGATTGAGATATTGTAAACGCTCGCGTATTCTCGCAAAATATCGCGAAATCTTGTATTCATTTATCTTAATTTCTTTTCATCTCAGGAGTACAAATCAAAATTGTTACTTTACCCGATAAAATTATTTTCAAAAACGAGACCAGTTCCAGAAAATTGTGTTTAAAATTGTTGAAGAATTCACAAAAATCGTATATTGCAACTTAAAAACAATTTTTTTTAAAATTTTACTTCAAACTGTAATGTTTTTAATTCAACATATTCAAACATTATAAAACATCTAAGGTTATATATAACTTGCATTTTACGTATACGAAATTAGTGCCTGTGGATTTTTAACGGTGGCAAAATGATTAATCCTTCGCGTGCTATTTCATCAACATTTTTTCAGGAGATGCAAGTTTTCTCACTTTCTACAATAGTCCTTGTTTCGAAAAAAATCAGGTCTTAACTTCACAGTTGAATTTGTGTTAAATATACAATACGGTTTATATCGTCAGTTCTAATTTTGTTTCACATAGAAACGTTTTCAAATGTTTTTTCCATGACAGAAATATATCGCTCATAAAAATTCTTATCTATTGATATGTTAATATTTCTATTTTATGCAATGTACAGGGTCCTCCATGACATAGTGACCAATGTACAGGGTCCTCCATGGCCGAGTGACCAATGTACAGACATAGTGACCAATGTACAGGGTCCTCCATGGCCGAGTGACCAATGTACAGGGTCCTCCATGGCCGAGTGACCAATGTACAGGGTCATCCATGACATAGTGACCAGTGTACAGGGTCCTCCACGACCGAGTGACCAATGTACAGGGTCCTCCACGGCCGAGTGACCAATGTACAGGTCCTCCATGGGTCCTCCATGGCAGAGTGATCAATGTACAGGGTCCTCCATGACATAGTGACCAATGTACAGGGTCCTCCACGGCAGAGTGACCAGTGTACAGGGTCCCCCACGGCCGAGTGACCAGTGTAAAGGGTCCTCCATGGCAGAGTGACCAGTGTACAGGGTCCTCAACGGCCGAGTGACCAGTGTACAGGGTTCCCCACGGCCGAGTGACCAATGTACAGGGTCCTCCACGGCCGAGTGACCAATGTACAGGTCCTCCATGGGTCCTCAATGGCACAGTGACCAATATACAGGGTCCTCCATGACATAGTGACCAATGTACAGGGTCCTCCACGGCAGAGTGACCAGTGTACAGGGTCCCCCACGGCCGAGTGACCAGTGTACAGGGTCCTCCATGGCAGAGTGACCAGTGTACAGGGTCCTCAACGACCGAGTGACCAGTGTACAGGGTCCCCCACGGCCAAGTGACCAGTGTACAGGGTCTTCCATTGCCGAGTCACCAGTGTACAGGGTCCTCCACGGCCGAGTGACCAGTGAACAGTGTCCTCCACGGCCGAGTGACCAGTGTACAGGGTCCTCCACGGCCGAGTGACCAGTGTACAGGGTCCTCCACGACCGAGTGACCAATGTACAGGGTCCTCCATGGCCGAGTGACCAATGTACATGGTCCTCCATGACCAATGTACAGGGTCCTCCATGGCCGAGTGACCAATGTACAGGGTCCTCTATGACCAATGTACAGGGTCCTCCATGGCCGAGTGACCAATGTACAGGGTCCTCCCTGGCATGGCCGATTGACCAATGTACAGGGTCCTCCATGGCCAAGTGACCAATGTACAGGGTCCTCCATGGCCGAGTGACCAATGTACAGGGTCCTCCATGACCAATGTGCAGGGTCCTCCATGGCCGAGTGACCAGTGTACAGGGTCCTCCATGACCGAGTGACCAGTGTACAGGGTCCTCCAAGGCCGAGTGACCAATGTACAAGGTCCTCCATGGCCGAGTGACCAATGTACAGGGTCCTCCATGGCCGAGTGACCAATGTACAGGGTCCTCTATGGCCGAGTGACCAATGTACAGGGTCCTCCATGACCAATGTACAGGATCCTCCATGGCCGAGTGACCAATGTACAGGGTCCTCCATGGCCGAGTGACTAATGTACAGGGTCCTCCATGACCAATGTACAGGGTCCTCCATGGCCGAGTGACCAGTGTACAGTGTCCTCCATGACCGAGTGACCAATGTACAGGGTCCTCCATGACCAATGTACAGGGTCCTCCATGGCCGAGTGACCAATGTACAGGGTCCTCCATGGCCGAGTGACCAATGTACAGGGTCCTCCAAGGCCGAGTAACTAATGTATAGGGTCCTCTATGGCCGAGTGACTAATGTACAGGGTCCTCCATGGCCGAGTGACCAGTGTACAGTGTCCTCCATGACCGAGTGACCAATGTACAGGGTCCTCCATGACCAATGTACAGGGTCCTCCATGGCCGAGTGACCAATGTACAGGGTCCTCCATGGCCGAGTGACCAATGTACAGGGTCCTCTATGGCCGAGTGACCAATGTACAGGGTCCTCCATGGCCGAGTGACCAATGTACAGGGTCCTCCATGGCCAATGTACAGGGTCCTCCATGACCAATGTACAGGGTCCTCCATGACCAATGTGCAGGGTCCTCCATGGCCGAGTGACCAATGTACAGGGTCTTCTATGGCCGAGTGACTAATGTACAGGGTCCTCCATGACCAATGTACAGGGTCCTTCATGGCCGAGTGACCAGTGTACAGTGTCCTCCATGACCGAGTGACCAATGTACAGGGTCCTCCATGACCAATGTACAGGGTCCTCCATGGCCGAGTGACCAATGTACAGGGTCCTCCACGGCCGAGTGACCAGTGTACAGGGTCCTCTATGGCCGAGTGACTAATGTACAGGGTCCTCTATGGCCGAGTGACCAATGTACAGGGTCCTCTATGGCCGAGTGACTAATGTACAGGGTCCTCTATGGCCGAGTGACTAATGTACAGGGTCCTCCATGGCCAATGTACAGGGTCCTCTATGGCCGAGTGACCAATGTACAGGGTCCTCTATGGCCGAGTGGCCAGTGTACAGGGTCCTCCATGGCCGAGTGACTAATGTACAGGGTCCTCCATGGCCAATGTACAGGGTCCTCCATGACCAATGTACAGGGTCCTCCATGACCAATGTACAGGGTCCTCCATGACCAATGTACAGGGTCCTCCATGGCCGAGTGACCAATGTACAGGGTCCTCTATGGCCGAGTGACTAATGTACAGGGTCCTCCATGACCAATGTACAGGGTCCTTCATGGCCGAGTGACCAGTGTACAGTGTCCTCCATGACCGAGTGACCAATGTACAGGGTCCTCCATGACCAATGTACAGGGTCCTCCATGGCCGAGTGACCAATGGCACCATATTGTCATGACCACTTACTCGCCACTGGGAAGCCCTGAGTTCGAGCGTAGCTCGGTTAAAAATCTTTATGTTTTAGCCAGATACTTGCGGGAGGACGGTGGTTCTACTCGGAAACACTCTGAGGTCTTCCTCAATTAATAAAACTTGGTAAGCAAATATAACCTGTCATGTGTTGTTAATGGCATTGAACCCTAGCAAACTCCCCAAACAAATAAAAACACACAAAAAAAACATTTAAAATAAAAATTAAATATCAATCAAGGTCACTCTGCAATCGTAGATCAAAATCAAAATAAAAGTTTAAGTCAGAATGTGAATGTGGATCCATGTCTAAAATCGCAGATCAAGATAAAAGTTAAAGTCAGAATTTGAATGTCGATCCATGTCTACAATCGTAGATCAAAATCAAAATAAAAGTTAAAGTCAGAATTTGAATGTCGATCCATGTCTACAATCGTAGATCAAAATCAAAATAAAAGTTAAAGTCAGAATTTGAATGTCGATCCATGTCTAAAATCGCAGATCAAAATAAAAGTTAAAGTCAGAATTTGAATGTCAATCCATGTCTACAATCGCAGATCAAAATAAAAGTTAAAGTCAGAATTTGAATGTCGATCCATATCTACAATCGCAGATCAAAATCAAAATGAAAGTAAAAGTTGGAATTTGCATGTCGTTTCATGTTTGCAATCGTATATCAAAATCAAAATAAAAGTTAAGTTGAATACAGACACATGTCTTCAATCGTAGATAACCATTTGAAAATAAAATATCAGAATTTGAATGTTGATCAACAATGCAAATGAGCGGATAAAATGTCTGAATTTATATGACGCATGTATGTAACCGCAAATCAAAGCTTGAATTTGAATGTTGACCAAGGTTCGCAATAACAGACCAACATTGAAAAATAATTGATTGGCTAATTAAGTCAGAATGTTTATGCCAACCCAGGTATGTAATCGCTGATCAATATTTGAGAAATTAAATAATAGGAATTTACTGGAAAATTTAGTTGGCTGGTTTTAAGTCACATTGGGGCCAAAAGATATTAGATGCCAAAAGAAATCCATTTTTGTATTGTGTAAACGTATCTAAGATATATTTCGAAAAATATGTATGACGTCATGACTATTTCACATTTGTCCTATTAATTGATTAATATTATCAATATATATCTATGTATATGAGTGTGAGACTATAATACGTTTGAAGAGATTGATTGATTGAATATTTGGCGTCAGTGTTATGCCATCGAGGGCTTACAGATGATCATTAAACCTAACACTGTTTCCTGGGATCCTGAAAGGTTAACCAATACTCGAGCACACCCCATCCCCGCAAGTAACTGATAAGTTCTCTACTTGAACCAGCGGTGAGAGACGAATAATAATGAGACACAATGTCGTATACCAATCATCACGGAAACTGTAGCCGGGCAGGGATTTGAACTCACGACCCCTGGATTGATAGTCAGACGCGTAACCGACTGAGCTAATTGAGGCCGGCTTGAAGAGATCTAGGCATTCTGTGTTATAAAAACGTCGCAGTAACGGCATTTTTTTGCATAAAGCGTATTAAGAGTGTTATTATATACAATGTACACATATATGAATAAATAATTGTCCACGTCATTTTTGAAAAGTTTTCAAATAATGACAATTTGAATCTGAAACAGTCGGAAATTTAGAGAAAATATTCAATCAGAGCAAAAAAAAGTAAAATAGTAAACTTTGTTTAAGATTTCACACCCAGTTTTGTTTAGCTTTTAACTATTAAATAGATAGGCAGTATTTATTGATTTTTCTATTTAACAACTATTCATATTACATATTTTTGTTTGTCTTTTTTTAATGTTGGTCTAATGTTGTCAAATGTAGACATGGTTAGACATTCATATTCCGACATTATAATTTTTTTATGTTGATCTGTGATTGCAATCCTGGGTCAAAGTTCAAATACCGACTTTAATTGTTCAGTATATTGAAACCTGCTTACCTGGATCGACATCGACATGTTGCGTATATGTTATTGTGTTTACAAGTCCACCATTTGTTCTATTGCAAAAAAAAAAAAAGTCTGCATGTTTGTCATTCAAAGAGAGACCCAAATGAAAGGAGTGAAACATACATTTTATTGTTTGCCAACTTCTGCACTACCAAAAAATGGTGAGAAAAGTAGCAGTCATGTTTCATCCAAGAGATTTTCTTCTGCCCAGTGTGTACACTGTTGACAAAGTGAAAGTAGACTTCCGAAATCATGTATTCATATCCCAGTTTTCAAGCATCATTCTTTTACTTTTTAATCTTCAATACAAACATGACAATGCATTCAATATGTTCAAAATATACCAATAATGCCATTTAAATATAAAAGAGCATTAAAAAACGCATTTTGTTTTAGAAGAAACAAGGATTATTTATAACCGCCAACATGCTACGCCATGGAAGCATTTCTTTTTTTAAAATGGTGGTATTATACCTTATGTTGACTGTTGATTTACGATTTGCAGATCTAGGTCGAAATTCAAGCTAATACTTTTTTGTAATATTGTATTTAAACGTTGATCTACAATTGGAACATGTGCCGGCATCCATTTTTCAACTTTTGGCGTTTAACCTCATTAAAACCACTCACAACTCCCACCTAATTATCATTATTACGCATCCGCGTAATAGTTAGTGTTCATTAAATTAAAATTTAACAATTATGAAACCCAAAGGGTGCGACTGCTGGGAGCTTAGTGTTAAACGTCATTTGACTGACAGTTTGACGTCATTTGACTAACTCCGGGCGGAGCTACGGTGGCGCTGAGATGATTGACGTTTTAAAGTTGATGTTTGCTAATGCTGTTTCTAAGCGTAACTCGCGCGGCTTTAAGTTAGCTATTCACGCGTGCGCAGTGATGACGAACTTCTTAATAATTAAGAACGAACTTAATAATTAAATTATTTTGTAGGCAGTTTTTAGAGCGACTGAATTTTGAAAATTGAAGCAATTCCATTGGTTGTCAAATGAGGTTAAACACTAAGTATTGTTTATAAGTTGTATTACAATTATTGTTATAGATATGACGTCGACCGGGTTCAGTACAGAAATGACGTCATGGATCTCCAATCTCGTATTGATGAAGTTGAACACTCATGTAAATCTCCAAACACGGAACTTGTGGCAGCGGAAGGGATTCAAAACGAAAATCTCAAACCAGACAACACAAGAATAAACGATGTTGATGCCGTAGAAGATGCGCTGGAACAGACCAAACAATCACTTAAAACTTTTCAAAGTGGACTAAGTGCTGAGAAAAAATACATTCGTGACCAGTTTGAACTGTTCACCACCGATATCAAAGCAAAAACAAAGCACCTGAGAACAAACTTGCAAGAAACTAACGATAAATTAACAGATGAACTTCAAAGTAGTATAGCGGAACTGAATAACACCTTGGAAAATGAAACTTTTGAACTTAAGATAAATGCTGTGGAAAAGAGGTTTGAAAAACAACTGGATGACATAGGACAAGAAGGTATTACTGAAAGAGCGCGGTCAATGGAAATGGAAAAGAAGTTCGAAGAACAACTGAAAGAATTACGACAAGACAGTATAACTGACGCAGCGCATGCAATGGAAGAAAAGTTCAAAGAACAACTGGCAGAATTTCGGCAATCTATTTCTTGCTCCAATGGATGGATGAGACATGGATCTCACTGCTATTACTTCAGTCAAGATCAGCAAAGCTGGTGGTCTGCCAGTAGTAGGTGCAAGACACTTGGGGGATATCTAGCTGAACCGACGACTCATACCGATTTTATTTTCCTTTATGCGATTTTTAGACAGATGGATTTCTGGATGGGTGGAAGTGACTCGACGACGGAAGGACGCTGGCTCTGGGTCGTTCAACGTTCCGAAATTTCAAGATCCAATAGTAACTGGGGTCGGGGCCAGCCCGATGGAAGATCCGGCGAAGATTGTCTTCAGTGGATAGCAAAATATCAGGCGTGGACAGATCGTGGTTGCGCTTACCAATTCCACTACGTGTGTCAACAGTGATGAAAATATTAAGTAGCCTAGGCCAAAATTTAAATAGTGTCTGTTCGCTCTCCTTTCCTATTCATGAAAAAGGCTGTCTACTCAAAAAAAGTCTTTACAAATTTTGGAAATTATTATTTTTCTATCTAGGTATTTGGATGTATGTTTGTGACATAGAGTGTATTTTAATGATACTATTTTAATATTGAAAAAAACTATATACGGCGTAAGGTGTACATGTACAGCGAAAATATACAATTTTCCTACATTTTAAGCCATTTTATGTAAATATATCACGGTTTTAACAGTGAATGCGTTATTACCACAAAAAGCATTTACACTTATGAATCGGAGTGTACTTGACAATGATCAGAATAAATATCTTTGTGTGGCAAGAATGCCTTTATAATAAAAATTGTATTTAAATGCAAAACATATGACAAAATTGGGGAAAGTGAGCATTTTCCTTTTTTAACCGTTTATGAATAGAAAAAGATGAAATGAAAAAATAAATAAATCATATTTAATACAAATACGTCAAGCTTTGTTTATAAATAAGTTTTTAAAAGAAATGAATTTTACAGGGCCGATATCGGGGCTTCGTGAACCTGGGGCCGATATTGGGGCTTCGTGAACCTGGGCCAGTACTGGGGCTTCGCTTGCGGTGAACCTGGGCCGATATTGGGTCTTAGTAAACCTGGTCCTTCTGTTTGTAAGCAGACAGTCTCACAGTGGATTACTTTAAAGTAATCAAATCAATTCTTGTCGTTTTATAATAATGTACAATGACGGGAACCACTTAGTGTAATTTAGTAACTTTAGCCTTTTTTACTTAAGTCTCGACTTTTAAATCGATACTGACTCTAAACCCGCTAAGGATCTTTACATAGAAATGACATGCGAGCACGCTCATTGGTCAGTTGCTTCAGCGGAAGTTTAAACACGTCACAGTTTGGTAAATTGCTACGGACTGTGGAACAGGCAGGGAATTCCATTGTTTAACATTAGGGTATACTAGACCTGAAGTAGGAGATGCCAGGTACTGTGATAGACTAACTTGATATGCCCAAAATTTGAGTATTGAGTAAAGGAACAGAGGTCTGCTTCCAAATACACGTGCACCATGCAGATACGCGTAGTTTGATTTTTTTGCTATCATTTTAAGCACTGACTTAATAATGGGGAAATATTAAATAGCTGAAAACATTTTACTACCGTTTTAATGATGGCTGATTTATATAATGTTAAATCAAACACCCGAATCTATATAAAGTTATTGAAACACACCTTCTTTTAAATGAAAAACACAGCTTTTTAAATACCATATACATATAGATACAATACTTATTGTATTGATTTGGTCAGTATTACAAACTAGTCAGCATTTTTTGGTTTACCAATTGCCGAGGTCGACCTTTAATCAGTATTTTACGTGGCCTGACAAGTTTTGATCATTATTTTTTTTATAGAAACTTTGTCAATGAGCGTTTGATAAAAATGGGAGCATACATTGACCGAAGTATTATTGTTTTACTATTTTTAGTAGCGACGGCCATCTTGAAAAAAATATTGTGTTTGATTTCACATACACCATATACTTATAAATTTTAAGAGCATCCAACCTACCGGTTTCAGAGAAAGTGCTATCAATGGACGAGAGTGAGGTGGGAGAGAGAGAGAGAGAGAGAGAGAGAGAGAGAGAGAGAGAGAGAGAGAGAGAGACAGACAGACAGACAGACAGACAGACAGACAGACACAGAGAGAGAGAGAGAGAGAGAGAGAGAGAGAGAGAGAGAGAGAGAGAGAGAGAGAGATAGAGAGAGAGAGAGAGAGAGAGAGGTGACAGGCAGGCAGGCAGACAATCTACTTCAGCTAAAACGACTGCTCCTAAAATCTTTTAATGTCATTCAAGTTAATTAATCATTGACGGAGTGCTTTAGGAAATAGCACCATTCAGCGAGTACACAGGAAATAAAAAAAAACAGACTTGAATTTGGGCACTTATTACCAGACGCAGAAGTAAGACTGGCGATTTCATATCTTTAAAGGTGCACCGTCTCAGTCTGTATACAGTGTGAAATATAATTATTAGCAATGGCAGGAGTCGGATCACCTCGGTGGTCTCTGATTCATGAATTTTGCACATTCCGCTAATTGTGAGAAAGTGGGATTTGCCACTATTATAATGTTGAAACGAATAAATCTGAGAGAGAAAATCATTAATATTTTAAATGTTTATATAACATGTGTATCATGTTTGCGTGAGATCGTTATTTCCCCCGTGTGTAATTCTAGAAGCGCGCATTATCATTTAATGATATGATGACACAAATTTAGCCGGGCTCCGTTATCTCAGTCGGTAGCAAGTCTGATTATCGATCCAGGGGTCGCAAGTTCGAATTCCCGCACGGTTACAGTTTTCGTAATGATTGATATACGACATTGTGTGCCATGTCATTCGTCTCTAAACGTTGATTCAAGTGGGAAAAGTATCAGTTACTTGCGGAGATGGGTGTGCTAGAATACTGGATTACCAAGATAGCGGTTAGGTAAACTGATCGTCTATTAGCCCTCGCTGCATAAAATAACGGTAAATATTCAAACAAAAAAATAATTAAATTTGAAATAACCTGAATAACTAATTAACCCGAATATTCAATTTGAGCGACTTGGAGTGATACAGCGACGATGTATTTTAGAGAAATATGTGCGTGCGTGCGTCTGTGTTTTATCAGTATTTCAGTTATTAAATAGTGGTTATCTCTGCAAGTCATCGACTACCTCCCAACATATTCAAAGGTGTGAGATTCAGTGTTTTAAACCGAAGTTCATTGACAGAGACTGTTGCCGGTCGGAGATTCGAACTCATGACTCCTGGTCCGGATTGATACTCAGAAACGTTACCGGCTAAGGTACCTCTTTTTATATACTTACAACTGTATTCAGTTGCAAAAGGAAGTGTAACCTGGTGATTTTATTAATTAATTCTGATAATAAATATGTCAATTATGGTATGAAAATGTTCTTCATTGAATTTCTATGATTTTTCACGGAGACATGGTACTTAGTATTGGCTGATAAAGATCCGTGTGTACATGTAGATGTAAAAAGCACGTGGTGAGCTATAAATATATTAGAAAATATATGAAATTCAAATATGTAGTTTCTTTAGATACTGAGCATATATGTAATGTAGCCGATAAAAATATAAATGTATGGCGAGTGGTCCAGTGGTAGAGCACCGAACCCATGATCGGAGGGTCGTGGGCTCGGTCCTTCGCCACGGCTATGTGTGATGTCTTTGAGCAAGACACCAGGAACATTTCGAGCGTGATTTGCGAACCTAAGCTGTAAGAACTTGTTTCACAATCGAAGTAGAATAAATAAGTTTAAACTATAGATTGATTGATTGATTGACTATTTAGCGTCGTTTTTATGCCATCGAGGGCTAACAGACGATCAGTTAACCTAACCACTGTTTCCTGGGATAAACCAGTACACGAGCCCACCCCGTCTCCGCAAGTAACTGATAACTTTCCCACTTGAATCAGTGGTGAGAGACGAATGATAATGAGACTCAATGTCGTATATCATTAAACTATAGAAATATAAATGTATGTTCCCCTGCACAGTTTAAACTGTATTTATAACCGTGGGCGTATCGAGGCATTTCAGTGGGTTTTGTAAAGTTCGGAGTGGATACTCAAATTACCGGAAAGGTTTAGTATGTGCTTTATCATTATCACGGAATAATGTATCCTTTAAACATATGTAGGGTTGGAACCAGGCCCTAGGTGACCCCTTTAAATCCCAAGCGATAGTATATTCTGAACATTTTGTAGTAAGACATATAATGTTTAAACCTCGATGAAAATGGTGTGTAGCTTACCAGTGAGTTTGAAAACCAGATGGCGGGGACAATATACTCCATGACACGATGCCGTTTACCTATTTTATTTATCCCAAACTAAAGAAATATTATACAATTAATTTTAACAAAGTGACAAATAACAGAATTTTCTGTTTCTCTAATTAAAAGTCGTGAATATCAGAAACGAGTGAATTATTCGTCGTGTGTTGCCGCTCCATTTCTTGTTCTGTCGCCAGCAAAGAAGATGCAACAAGGTAATCGTTCGTTCGCCGGGGAGGATACCAAGCGTTTGGTACCGGCGTCGGCGGTCGATTTATCCTGGAATCCATTCCGACATTGTACGATACGGAATCAGATCCGGATGAGTAAAATCGATCGTAGTGGTCATAAAGACTCGCTCTGCGCAGCTCAGCAACAGTCCTGTTTGGCAGCACTCTTTCTGAAGAAAACCCACTTGACGGTACGACGTTTGGTGATGACCAGCGACGATTGTTAATCATATTGTATGAACGGTTATCGGTAAATTTTGTAGAATAATTTGTGATTTCAGGACATCTGTCGAATGAAAAGTTTTGATCATGGACTCGTTGAAGCTGGTTGATTCTTGGGTACTTGCCATCTGATTGGCTCATATTATCGTGTGAGATCCTTGGCTTTACAAGAACAGCTTTTGGCTTTGTATATGGAAAAAGAGATGTTGAGACGAACATTGATTCACGGGACGCAACCGTATTTTTCTTTGGATAATAGTAAAACTTCTTTTTCGTAGTGTTTTGTGGAATACCGGATACTGTATTTGTACTGCAACCTCCGCTGTCATTTAAAATTAAAGGCTGATTACCGGTATTTGAAAAGTGTTTTGGTGCAGTGCTATTTTCATTTTCGCTATTGCAGCTAAAACTTACATGCCTGTTGCACTTGTCACATGTTTTCTCACTTCGTTCTTTTTTAACACCATCATTGTCGCTGTTCGGTTTGTGCTTCTTAGAGACACCTGCTCCCATTGTTTAAGAAAGACACCTCACATTGCGTCGTTCATTATTTCCGCGCTGTTTTCAGCGCCATGTGTTACGTTGCTTAGAAATCACGTTCAGCAGTAACCGGAAGTTACGTTATTTGAATAAATACTTTTAACGACGTTAGCGAATTTTTAGTGTATTCGGAATGGGTATTATCAGCAGTAAAACGAGCAGTAAAGCTCGGGAAACAACGAATGAAAAAGATAACGAGCTATTGCTCGAAGAATGTCAATTGAATCGAGCAGAGAAAAATATTTTAGTAAAATGTGCGGATAGAGAACTTCCAATAACCGATGCAGAGAAATTGCTTCACATCTACAAAAAGGAACAGGAATTTGGACACATTGCTGCTAATTCAAATAAAAAGGATGCTATAAAGCATAAACCCCGACAGCAATACAAAACATCGGATTATCATGAATGCGAGAAACGTGCATTGGTTCCGTCTAGCGGTGATGATATGAAAATTTCTTCCTCTGCAAACGGAGAAGCTGTGTTTATTTTTGACAACAGAATTGATTTTTCCAATGCGGAACCTTTAAAAACAAATACAAGGACATTGTCAATGACAACTCAAGTTTCTCCAAAAACACAAATGTCACCCGTGCTTGGCAATGATGTAAGTGGCTTTTCTAATCCAGGAACTATCAACAACCTGTTAAAACATAATTTTCCAAACTTGTTAGAAAAAAGGTGCGATGATACAGACGGACCTTTAAAGCCAATTTTTCACGGCAAACTTGGTGTTGAAAAGAATAAAATTAGAAGTCAGTTAGAGCAACAAGGGATTTTAATTTCAGATACTCTCTCCGCTACAGCTGGCCACTGTGTAGATCCGAAGCAACAAGGCATAATAGGAGAATTAAGAGAAGTTGGCATCATCCAAAAGGTAACAGCTTCTGAAAATGGATATCAAATGTCAAGCGGGTCACCAATTCGCCGTCCACCTCCAAGATTAACGCAATTGCCTCCAATAGAAACGGAAACATCAAACATTTCAAAACTTAATGATCTACTTGTAGATGACGATACTTCTATTGAGATTGTCGCTACTGCCAATACAGACGGTGAAACCAAATTCGAGTTCTGCGGGGAGCTTAACAATGAAAAAATTGACGAGGCTCGAAAGCTGAAGCTGAAAATGCTCGACATTGAGATGCTGTAGATTAATAGTTTTAGTATTTACGACAGTGACTTATCTTTTATACGTCTATGTTTACAGTAAAACATGAAATAAAGCAAATATCAATACTAATTTCGTATTTTGTTTATCAAATGCATGAAGTTTGATAAATGCGAACAAGGAAATTGTGTTGTTAATTGGGTGCATTGAAAACATACTGAATATAAGCGAACATTGTTTATTGAACATTCCCGAGATATGTACTTAAATGTAACAATCGAAGTTTACACTTATGGCATTTATTTACTTTGCATGGTCCTCTGTAGCGGAGTGGTCCAAGCCTCACTGGGTCCTAAAACGTTGTTAGAAAGTTTTCCAGGTAATTTCGGAAGATCGGTGGTTTTGCTCAGATTCATTCTTTCCTCACCGATAAAACTGGATATGTCATATATAACCCGCCATGTGTTCAAAATGGTGTTAAACCTCAATTATTTACGTTACACGTGTTACACGGAAGTTAATTTCTCATGAACGTTCAACAAGGCTATTTTACAACCGCCATGTGTGTGTGTGTGGGGGGGGGGATTCAAACTCACGACCCATGGATGAATAGCTGGATGTGCTACCGACTGAGCTAACCAGACAGTGTTTAAGGCTATACTAAATCTTATTATCACCCCTGCCCACCCCCTGATGTTCATGCCATCCCGTTTGTATTTAAACAAAAACAATAAAACAAACAAGAGCTGTCGGAATTACAGCACGCTCGACTATTTCTGATGCAGCTTTTTCAGGTAAAATTAAAGCTATAAATATTGCTTGGTTGTTAAAAAATAAATTAGCAAAATAATTCATCAACACTATTTATTTTTATTATCAACCAGTTATGTTTTTTTGAAACAACAAAGTGGATGGATAGTTCATATTGCCTTAATATTATTTAATATTATTATATTCAAATTTTGTAATTTGTAACATTTGTCTTCCAAACTTTAAAATTGCTTTATACATTCATTAAACATTTCTGACAAATAACCCCTATAGGTGTGCCAATACCTAACTTATGGCACACCATGTAAGTATAATAACCCTAAATACTTCAGTTGCAGGTCTAGAATAAGTTGGTCAAGCATAATAAGAAATACTAATTAAACATTACCTGAAATAATTCCAGCAAGAATTTAAAATATAGTGTAAGCTATAGTTCAGATGATCTTCTGTTTCAAGATTAGTTTATCAATGTTTTACATACGAGATACAATTATACACTATCTTCAAATTATATGGCAATATACCAGTTCTTGTTAATGGATCTATAGTCTTGTACCACATACAGTTTATCAATGCTGGATATCCGTCTACATTCTAAGCTGTTCAAGCCTATGAGATTCATATCCAATGAGTGGTTGCATAGATCTTACCTGATAAAAAACTTAAACCTGAAAAACCAACAGACGCTTGAATCTTCCTTCCTGTTGGTGTCGAATAACTTTCAGTAATTATAATGGTAAAACCCTATTCATTCATTCAACATACATAAATTTAGAAAATGCAAATCTTGCAGTTATCACAGATGAATGAGCAGATTATTCCTTGCATGTGGAATTTTTGAAAACCATCTTAAGTTCAGAGTTATTTAATGGTATGACAAAAGACCCAAAAGAGCCTGTGGATGCTCTACTGGCTTAAATAGTTTTTGAAATTTCACAGTATTAACCCTCTTTGAGGGGGGGGGGGGGGGGGGGGGGGCTTCTTAACCATTTATATATATAAATACCCCCACCACACCCTTACTGAGCAAAAAAAAATAAAGTCCCAATACAGGACCCTTGTATATACCAGCCACTTGATTTGTCAAAACTTCAATCATCCCCACTCATGGGGATTTGCTATGGGCAGACAATACTTTAGAAGTTATTTTGTACACATGGATGCCAGGGTCCCTATACATCCCAACCCTTTTTGGGTCCCTTTGATACTTTTGTGAAATTCCATCCTCCTATTGAACCAGATCAAATATGATAAGACGAGACAATGCTTCAGTTCTCAAACTATAAATTAGAATTGAACAAATGGATAAGAAATGGAAATTTTTCATTTTCAGATAATTTTTTATGCCAAATATGAACAATAAACTGATGATTTGACAATTTTTGATATTCCCAAATTTGCCCCTCCTGGCCCCTTAAGACAGTGGAACCCAGTCATTTTACAAATCTGAATCTTCTTGACCAAACACTTCTGTGAACATAAAGGCAAAATCAGTTCAATTTTAAAAAAAAATATATATATATTAATGTAAAATATGACACGTGTTCCCTAGTTGAGCCATCAGGACGGGTCTTTTTCTATTTTTAGAAATGGCAGCCATCTTGAATTTTAGATTGAAAAAAAAAAAGAAAAAAAAGCAAAAACAAAACTTCTGTATAGTCTCCTATGCAACAGAAACATCCGTGTTGAGTTTTGAGTTTAACTGGTCTGATTGTTTCAGAGAAATTGCTGCCAACTGACGATAGACAACGCACCATCGCATAAGCCCTTCTGGCCTTTCTGAGGAGGCAATAAAATACTGGTGAAAATATGGAGTGAAAAGACAGACTGACAAATCCAAATTTCCATGAGTTTTAAATCTAAAAAACATTGAAAAGTTTTATTTAACAGATTCAAACAAATAATAATGGTAATCTGGAAATTGGACAAAGGAAACATACACTTGCATATTTTATATTATTAATTTAACAAAGTATTAATCTTTTTTTTTACTTGATTTATTACACTTTGCATTTTAATGGCTATGCTAAAATATTTTAATACATCATCTAATGGAGAATAGCTAATCTTGATTCAAAATTATCATTAACCAATACAATGTTACCAGCAATTATACAGTGTTTAGAAAACAAGTTTTAAAGAAAAAACAACAAAAAAACCCCACAGTTATTGGCAGAACTGATAGATGCCCCTTGCGTGGTTAAATAGTAGCTGCATTGTGCTTGTAAAGGGTAGCTTATGATTCTGAGAATATACAAGATAGATTATATACAAGATAGATTATATACAAGATAGATTTATTGTTCTTACACTCTGTATTTAAACACATTGCTACTCGTTCTGAAGTCTGCTTATATTCCCTTCCATACTGCTGAAGATATGCTCCAGACAAGCAAACATGAAAGTACAAAAGGGGAGATAATTCTTACTCTGTATTTAAACACATTGCTACTCGTTCTGAAGGCTACTTATATTCCCTTCCATACTGCTGAAGATATGCTACAGACAAGCAAACATGAAAGTATAAAAGGGGAGATAATTCTTACTCTGTATTTAAACACATTGCTGCTCGTTCTGAAGTCTGCTTATATTCCCTTCCATACTGCTGAAGATATGCTCCAGACAAGCAAACATGAAAGTACAAAAGGGGAGATAAGTCTTACTCTGTATTTAAACACATTGCTACTTGTTCTGAAGTCTGCTTATATTCCCTTCCATACTGCTGAAGATATGCTCCAGACAAGCAAACATGAAAGTACAAAAGGGGAGATAATTCTTACTCTGTATTTAAACACATTGCTACTCGTTCTGAAGGCTACTTATATTCCCTTCCATACTGCTGAAGATATGCTCCAGACAAGCAAACATGAAAGCACAAAAGGGGAGATAATTCTGTTCTTTTGCTCTGCACTTCCACACACTACCCTTCTATCTATGTTGATTTATTTCAATATTCTTGAAGTTTTGGACTGATAGGCAGACAAAATGGCAGCTATATGTTCGATGTTTGGGGTGCATAAAAATCACAAATGGACTAATCATCCACTCCCCCACCATACAACTGAACGTTCTAAAATCTAACACAAATATCGCATATTTGAAAGTTCAATCTTGATAACGGATAAAAACAATTTTAATGCACATGTATAAATTTTCACATATTTATATTTTTTATTTAAAATAAATTATTGTATTATTTTCTGTAATATTCTCAACCAAATATGAAAAGCGCTTCAAACAACTGTTAATACAGTCATTTGCTAAATATTAAAAAAAAAAATGGTTTGGATTTCAAACAATTGTTAAAATACCATAGTCATTTGCCAAATATGAAAAAAAAAAAAAAATGGTTTGAATTTCAATCTCTTTAATTAACTCTTTTGTGAAATATGAAAAAAAACAAAAAAACTTCTCAAGGTAATATTTTTTGCTTTTCTTTCATTAGTATTTTTAAACAAAGCCAATAATAAGACTAAGTGCGAAATACTTCGACAGTCAGCAGGAAATTTCAAATGTTTGCCAGCTTTTGTAAAATATCAGCCTGAAGTTCCATACAAATGAAGGCACTATTTATTAACAATAATTTCGAAAGATTGCAACAGTTCAATTCTTTGCATACAAGACAATAGGAAATGATGTAGTGACTTGATATGTATGAAAGACAATTTCTCTAAAACTAAATATAATACAGTAAATAAACCAACGATGTGAAAACAATCTACATATAGAAAATTACTAAGAAATTAACTTAAAAGTTAAATTTGGTAAAATCAAACAAGTAAAATGAGTGATTAAAAAACAAGACATTTGATTAAAGTAAAATTTTAATTTTTACTAGGCCATAACAAATCCATTGCTAGATTATCATCCCTGCGGCCCCCTAATTTTCATGGGGCCCCAACCCTTTTTATTTTCATAAAAAAGAAAAAAAAAATGAAAAATAAATAAGATATATATATAATTCTTTTTTTATTAAAAAAAAAACATCAAAAATTTTAAAAATGAAAATAAAACATAAAATCCTCCCGCCCTCCCCGTTTTTAAGGAAAATTTGGATGATAATCTAGTAATCAATTTATAATGGCCTTATATAATATATTTATAGTAATTATTGCAGTTTGTTAACTGAAACTACAATAAAACCCAAAGAGTTAAAAGCACTATAACACTCACAGTTGAACTCTTCAGTCATATAAAATACAAACTTACAGTATTAAACACTTTATATATTACCCTTCAACACACCATCTACAATTACTACAAATGTAATGTTGTCTAGAATACCTTTTTACACATAAAAATGGGGTTTAGACCTATTCTAGCCATTCCTGGCACATTACAAGTTTCATAGCTATCATTTAAGATACAAATATACATGAATCGGAGCAGAACCACCCTCTTTATGAAAACATATGGCAAACTTTCTTGCATGAAGTCAAAGAATTATACAGAGAAGGAAAGGCAAATGATTGAGATTTTGTGAACGCTCGCGTATTCACGCAAAATCTCGCAAAATCTCATTTTTGATTATCTTCACTTCAATTCATATCAGGAACACAAATCAAAATTCTTACACTGCAGAATGAAAGTGTCATCCGAACAATACCATTCCAAGAAATTTGTGTTTAAAATTGTTGATGTACTTGTGATTACAAAATGTGTATACTGCAGCTAAAATAATGACAAATTATGATAAATTTTCCTTAAAACCTCAATATCTTTAATTCAAGAGCAAATTGCGTGATCGAAACAAGTTTAAACATCCAAGATTACAAACAACTTACAGTTTATGTCTATAAATCAGTTGCCGGTGAATTTAAATGATTAATTTGTAAATAACAACTCATTTGTGTGCTGTTTCATCAACATATTGTCAGGAGATGCAAGTTTCCTATCCTTCTATACAAGTCCTTGATGAAATGCATGAACTGTGCCAGTGGATTCGAACCAAAGATCTTAGCAGTTAGACCACCCACACATGGAAGACCACATACTAAGAATGCAGATTAAACTGAATGAAATATAAACATAAAAAACAAAAGCACATTTAAAATGGGAAAAATGACTAGAGTAACCTTCTTTAAAATTTCAACAAAACATGTATCAAAACGCAAACATGTGTACCAATTTTCTAAAACAATATAAAGCATATAGCTTTACACATCATGTTTAAGCACCATGAACTTATATAGCAATCACAACCAATATCTGTGTATCTCAGATACACCAGTCTGTACACGAATATCTCAGACACGTCAGAACCTGTATATCTCAGGTACACCACATCCTGTATATATATCTCTCAGACATGTCAGAACCTGTATATTTCAGGTACACCACATCCTGTATATCTCGAGACACGTCAGAACATGTATATCTCAGGTACACCACATCCTGTATATCTCAGCTACACCAGTATGTATATCTCAGGTACACCACATCCTGTATATCTCAGGTACATAACAGCCTGCATATCTCAGAACCTGTATATCTCAGATACACCACATCCTGTATATCTCAGGTACATAACAGCCTGCATATCTCAGATATGTCAGAACCTGTATATCTCAGATACACCACATCCTGTATATCTCAGGTACATAACAGCCTGCATATCTCAGATATGTCAGAACCTGTATATCTCAGATACACCACATCCTGTATATCTCAGATACATAACAGCCTGCATATCTCAGATACATCAGAACCTGTATATCTCAGATACACCACATCCTGTATATCTCAGGTACATAACAGCCTGCATATCTCAGATATGTCAGAACCTGTATATCTCAGATACACCACATCCTGTATATCTCAGATACATAACAGCCTGCATATCTCAGATACGCCACATTATGTATATCTCAGATACACCACATCCTGCATATCTCAAGTACATAACAGCCTGCATATCTCAGATATGCCACAGCCTGTATATCTCAGATACATCACATCCTGTATATCTCAGGTACACCACATCCTGTATATATCAGATACATAAGAACCTGTATATCTCAGGTACACCACATCCTGTATATCTCAGATACATAACAGCCTGCATATCTCAGATACATCGGAACCTGTATATTTTAGGTACACCACATCCTGTATATCTCAGATACATAAGAACCTGTATATCTCAGGTACACCACATCCTGTATATCTCAGATACACAACAGCCTGCATATCTCAGATACATCGAAACCTGTATATCTTAGGTACACCACATCCTGTATATCTCAGATACATCAGAACCTGTATATCTCAGGTACACCACATCCTGTATATCTCAGATACATAACAGCCTGCATATCTCAGATACGTCATCTGTATATCTCGAGAAACATCATAACATGCATATCTGACACATCACAAACTGTACCTCACAGACATGCAACCTACATGTATATATATATATATATCAGTTACTTTATAGACTATATAATATATATATCAGATACATGACAACCTGGGTAATTCCAGTCACATCACAACCTGTATATCATAGATACTCTCAACCTGTATATCATAGATACATAACAACTGTATATCATAGATACATGACAACTGTATACCATATATACATGACAACTGTATATCATAGATACATGACAACTGTATATCATAGATACTCTCAACCTGTATAGCATAGATACATGACAACTGTATATCATAGATACTCTCAACCTGTATATCACAGATACATGATAACTGTATATCATAGATACTCTCAACCTGTATATCATAGATACATGATAACTGTATATCATAGATACATGACAACTGTATATCATAGATACTCTCAACCTGTATATCATAGATACATGACAACTGTATATCATAGATACATGACAACTGTATATCATAGATACTCTCAACCTGTATATCATAGATACATGACAACTGTATATCATAGATACTCTCAACCTGTATATCATAGATACATGACAACTGTATATCATAGATACTCTCAACCTGTATATCATAGATACATGATAACTGTATATCATAGATACTCTCATTCTGTATATCATAGATACATGACAACTGTATATCATAGATACTCTCAACCTGTATATCATAGATTCATGACAACTGTATATCACAGATACTCTCAACCTGTATATCATAGATACATGACAACTGTATATCACAGATACTCTCAACCTGTATATCATAGATACATGACAACTGTATATCACAGATACTCTCAACCTGTATATCATAGATACATGACAACTGTATATCACAGATACTCTCAACCTGTATATCATAGATACATGACAACTGTATATCACAGATACTCTCAACCTGTATATCATAGATACACGACAACTGTATATCACAGATACTCCAAACCTGTATATCATAGATACATGACAACTGTATATCACAGATACTCTCAACCTGTATATCATAGATACATGACAACTGTATATCATAGATACTCTCAACCTGTATATCATAGATACATGACAACTGTATACCATAGATACTCTCAACCTGTATATCATAGATACATGACAACTGTATATCATAGATACTCTCAACCTGTATATCATAGATACATGACAACTGTATCTCATAGATACTCTCAACCTGTATATCATAGATACATGATAACTGTATATCATAGATACTCTCAACCTGTATATCATAGATACATGACAACTGTATATCATAGATACTCTCAACCTGTATGTCATAGATACATGACAACTGTATATCATAGATACTCTCAATCTGTATATCATAGATACATGAAAACTGTATATCATAGATACATGACAACTGTATATCATAGATACTCTCAACCTGTATATCATAGATACATGACAACTGTATATCATAGATACTCTCAATCTGTATATCATAGATACATGATAACTGTATATCATAGATACATGATAACTGTATATCATAGATACATGATAACTGTATTTCATAGATACATGACAACCTACAAATATCAGATTTAACACATGTCTGTTGTGGTAACATTACAAAATTCTAAAAATATTACTATTACAAAGTAAGTACAATCTATTAATTGTCTTCTAAAACTGTTGTGTCACCATTTCAATCACATCAAGATTAAACTAAATTTCGACTTTACTTTAATTCTAATTTTCTTGACATATCAAAGATCATTTTAACATTGTCAAGTATAACAGTTCTCACTTTTTACACTACCATGTTTATATCACAGTAGCACAGTGTTTAACCCTTTACTTAATATAGACACTTTTGGACACCTCTAATATAGACGCCTTTGGACACATAATTTAGAAGGCTTTTGAAATTTTTGGGTGAATTATGTTTATATCAACTGACAGAGTGGAAAACAGTGCAGGAAGTGTTCAGATTGCTCGTTATGAGCAATCTGAACTGTTCCTGCACTGTTTTCAAAGGCCTTCTGTGATTGGTGTGGGAAAACGCGTATCTATGGAATAAAGGCTCAAGTACTACCCGTGTCATGATCCCCTCACAGGTTCAACAATGTCTGGATATCCTTGATTCTAGACCGACATTTCTGAAGTAGCACTGTAATTACACTTGTGTAACAAGATCCGTCTTGCTACAGGTTCAGCAATGTCTGGATATCCTTGATTCTAGACCGACATTTCTGAAGTAGCACTGTATTTACACTTGTGTAACAAGATCCGTCTTGCTACATGTTCAGCAATGTCTGGATATCCTTGATTCTAGACCGACATTTCTGAAGTAGCACTGTATTAACACTTGTGTAACAAGATCCGTCTTGCTACAGGTTCAACAATATCTGGATATCCTTGATTCTAGACCGACATTTCTGAAGTAGCACTGTATTAACACTTGTGTAACAAGATCCGTCTTGCTACAGGTTCAGCAATGTTTTGATATCCTTGATTCTTGACTGACGTTTCTGCTCTGCCGTCTGTTTCTGTCCAAACGCTCCCTGCATCAACAGTCTCTTCTTCTCCTGAAGCTCCATCATTCTCTCCTCAACCGAATCATCCACAATGAACTGACATTAACAACAAGGAACTGACATTACCAACAATGAACTGACATTAACAAGGTGGGATTAGTAAATACATTTGTTACAGGTGGAAGGCATGGAAACAGACTTGTGGATGCAGTAAAACAGAAGATTTGTATATTTGGTGTCATTGGCTGATTAAACATTTTATAACTTCATTCATTTTAAATACATTTCAGGTTATACATGTATATAGCACATCCAGTTTTATTGGTGGCGGAAGACCTCAGAATGAATCTGAGTAGAACAACCGTCCTTCCACAAGTAACTGGCAAACTTTCTCACATATAATATTTGGAGCAAGTGAGACTCAAACATATGACCTTAGTGGTGAGAGGTTAATGATCTCAGGTAGAAATGTAATAATTTGTTTTGTAAATGGTATCAATGATGTTTGAGAGTAAATAAATTATCTTATTATATGATTTAATCCTTTCATTTATAAAGAACTAATGATACAATAAATATAACTCAACACAAATGCCCCTGCTATTAATCAGAAACTAATTTTTACTGAAAATTACGTTGAAAAAGGGGGTGCAGCTCCTGCAAAATTTGACCAACAGTGACAAATACTTTTACATGGTGAAAAGCCAAATGTATGAATTGAAAAGATCTCTGTAATAATTTTTGTTTGTCTTGATCATTTATATTTAATATAATTACATCTTCTTCTTGCCACTTTTGTCTTTTGATAAATTTAGAACTATATCAGGATAAAAAAATAATGTTAAAATTCATTATCCTGGTGGAGATCTTCTATATATAACTGTAAACACATAAAAAATCCCCATTTATATAGCTTGTATAATATGCATTGCTTTTTTTTTTACTCCTCAGTTTTACATACTTGTAAAATATATATATAAACATGCATGTCAATTATTTGTACGGTTTGTTAAGGGATGGCCCACCTCGACTCTTACAGACCTATTACGGGGCGATACCATATATTTGGTGACTGAAATAAAAAATAATAATTGAATTTTGGTGTATTTTATAATTTATTATACAGGTACACAAGAAATATTAATGAAATACATATATCCCTTCATAAGTTATTGTTTGGAAAACAACTTTTTTAACTCAGACGAACAAATGAACGGACATGGGGTAACATATAATGTTCCTTCGAGTTGCGTCGAAGAATGGCTGGACGTGAAAATATGGTGTTGAAATATTGACCAGCATCTGTAAAAATAGTGGTTAAGCCAACCCATATCAAATGTAAACCCATATTTAGCACCAGGTGCTGTATTGTAATTCAAGTCATATTTCTGCACCATAGATTACCTTTGTAATAATGACATCGTTTGTCTGGCCCAGTCTATGGCACCTGTCAAAACATTGCTCCTCCGACGCTGGGTTCCATGCCTAGGTATAAGAAAGGAAAACAACACTTTGGTCCAATTCACAACACGCATTTAATGACATTTTTCATTACAGTCAAACCTGTCTTAAGCAGCCAGCCAAGGGAAAGGGCCAAATTTTCCGCTTAAGACAGGTGACTGCCTACTACAGGGTCATCAATTTTCACCCAGATTAGCGAATTGTTTTTGTATATTGGCACAATTTCACAACCTCAACACGTTCATCCGAAGTCAAACACTTCCGTTTTGGTGGCATTGTTAACACGCTGACAATCAAAACATTTATGATTTAAGTCACAATAAATCATTTCCAAATTTTATATTTTTCCACAATTAGCGCTTTTTACAAGTGTGAACTTAATGAGTTAATTCCGTATCGTTCGTTAAAAGCACGAACAAACTGCCATTCTAATTATCGTCTCAAAAACATTAGCTTCTTTCATCTTTTTATATGCCGACTTTTTCACAGTTAACGTGTTTATACAAAACACTTTGATCTGTCTATTTTACCAATTATGCGAGCTAAAAATAGAGATGTGAAAATTATCACGCACTACATTTGTGTTTGAGTCGGAAAAATTGAGATTATGTAGAACACAATAACAGCTTTGTTTGGTTTGAGTCGGAAAATTGGCGATTATGTAGAACACAATAACAGCTTTGTTTGGTTTGTTTACGGCCATTTAAGAAAGTTTAAATTAATAGAAACTTATTTTAAATTAAAGATATATTATAATTATTTGATTTATTTGGTTTTTAGTACTTTAATTAAATATTAATTCTGTGGCTGTAATGAAATTTTTATATGCCAATATCGATATTTTACGGTAAAATTTGTTCATTTGGTGGCCGTTTTAGGAGGTTTTTAATGCATTTGGAAAAATGTTGGCCGCTGGCCGCGTCGACCAGGTGACCGCCTATTGCAGTTAAATTATATAGTAAATTTCGACGGGAGGGTCTGAAACTGGCCGCTTAAGGCAGGTGGCTGCTTATAACAGGTGACCGTTAGTACAGGTTTGACTGTATATATATATATATAACATATAGAGGATCTTGTATGAGTGCTCCAAGCAGTAAAACTGAATATTTATATCAAACATCATGCATGTATATCATGAATATTCTGTTCAATAACTTATGTTGTATTTTGTATCTGTAGTGTAAAATTCTATACTTTTCTTAACCAAACAATAAATCGTGCCCCGCGATAAAGTCACTTACTGGCCAGTATCAGGATATGCTAAAACATCGACAAATAAAATAGAAAAATGCTGACCAGTGTATTAATGAATTTTTCATGAATAAGATAATCTACAAGGACAGAACCAAATATTATCTTCGAATGGGACCTTCCTCTTTGCGATTTAATAAAATTTTCATCATTTACTGAACAGAAAGTTAAAGGTGACACATCTTTAAATATGCTTAAAGTATACTAAATTATATAAAAGTTCATCTTATATATACTGTACATACGGGGTCCATGAGGAAGACTCTGGAAGCTGCAGTCAGGTTGATACCCACTCCCCCAGCCTTCAGCGACAATAAGATAATTGTGGGCGAGTTGTGACTTGGGTCTGAGAACTCCTCTATGGCCTTGGTTCGAGCCTTTGTTGACATGGTCCCGTTCAGCCGAACAAATGAGAAACCATTGGCTCTCAGCGGGATCTCCAGGAGTGTCAGCAAGCTGGTGAACTGGGATACAATGATGCTCTTTATCTGTCCATCTTCTGATCGCAAGGTCAGCAAGGCATTCATTAATGCATCAGTCTGTGAGAAACAAAAGTTAAGCTGTTTGCAAGCAATATCATGCAATACATGTGCATAGAGGATCTTGACACAACTGCTCATTTATTATTGAATTTATTAAACGAGTATATTATGTGAAGCACTGCTAAGCATTATATCTTTTTTGCCAATGCATTTAATAAATTCAATAATAAATGAGCATGAGTGTACCGTTACGATTCTTTTTATCACGAAATCAGGAAAATGTTACATTACCATTTATTTTTCAGATCACCTCTTTAAAAAGAAAAAATCACGCAAATTTGCTGCCGTCAGTCATTGCATGATGTAACATCTCAAAATAACATCATTAACCTTGACAAATATATTCGGGTATTAAGTAGTTAGGCATTTTATGTAGGATAGCCGAATTATAGGAAAATTACCAAACAGTGAATCGATAGTGATATTACACTCTAGGTTATTATCAAAAATATGTTGTGTGTTTATTACACTCATAAACCGTAAATAATGCTATATGTTTAGGCCATAATAAATTAATGGCCAGATTATCATCCCCGCCTGCCCCTTAATTTTCATGCTGCCCCGACCCTTTTCAATTTCATAAAAAAAAAAACCAAAAAAATATAAATATTTTTTTTTATTAAAAAAAAAAAAAACATTAAAAATTTTAAAAATGAAAAAAAAATAAAAAATCCTCCTGCCCTCCCCATTTTTAAGATTTGGATGGTAATCTCGCAATTAATTTATAATGGCCTTATGTAGATCACTATTATGTTCAAAAGGAAGAGTGCTTCATCTTGATTATTTATCTAGAAAATGGTCATCTGAAGATGAATTTTAAATTTATATATTTTAAAATCATTATCAAACTTCAAACCTAGTGAAGTGACTTAAAATGTTTTGACAAAACTGATGCAAAACAATAAACAGTTAATTCAACAAGTGATTACCTTGGAACTTGACTTCCAAGTTTCTGGATTCACACTGTCTCCCTCAATATCGCCCTGCTGTAGTTCTTCAGGTGGTACTTCTAATAACTTGCCCGTCTCTATAGCTCCTCGGCACAATGGACATTTTGGTTGTGGCTAAATTCATAGACAATGTCAATATTACAAATAATCACCTGTAAGAACCAATTTATATCACTGACTTTAGAGATAAAAGTATAAATTAAGTCAAATTTCTTTCAATTTGATCAAATTTAAGACTCCATTTGATAAATATTATTAAAGCGATTTGTACAATGTATACAAATACAAAAAGAAACAGGTGAACATGAAGCTATATTTTTTGGTCAGTTTTCTTGATTCATTTAAACAAAATATACAACACTTGAAACAATGATGTGTCTGTTGCATATTTAGCATGTGTTTGCAATCGAGGGCTAACAGACGATCAGTTAACCTAACTACTGTTTCCTGGGATCCTAGAAAGTTAATCTGTACTGGAGCACACCTACATGTATCTCCACAACTGATAATTTTACCACTTGAATCAGCGGTGAGAGACAAAAATGACAATGAGATGCAATTTTGTATATCAATCATCATTGAGACTGTGGTCTGGCGAGGCTGTAAAGTCATGATCCCTGGATGGCTAGTCAGACGCACTACCTACAGAGCTAACTGGGCCAAGTTTTAAAGCAGAGGAACTTAATTCAAATTAAACTAAATGCTCAATCACACAAATCATCCACAAGTATGTAGTTACACTCAGGTCCCGTTATAACGCGGTTCTTGGGGTCCACAAAACGAAACTGTGTTATAAGCGGACTGCGTTATAGCGATAATTACCTAAAAAAAAATCGGTTATTCACACCTATCGTGCTGTCCGACTCTAAGTGAATGGTATTGTTGCATTGTAATATGATATAACGCGTATTTGGTTACAACAGATACACTTAGATATGTATAAAATTAATACAAAAAAAAAAGAAAAGAAAGAAAAACGTTTTCGTGTTTTGATTATACTAAAATTGGCAGCCATTTCCGTTTAACCCGGAACGAGAAAAAACGGTGTCTATATAAAAAATTGCGCTTCAATTTAAACTCAACGCTGTTAGTATAAAAATATTAAAAATATAAATCTGAAGTATTAACAACAATAAAATAATAAAAAAAAGTTTGTGTTTACGATCCGATAAGATACCTGCGATATATTAATACCTGTCAACGGCTTCGTTGCTTGATCACGTGGTCACTCGATAATAACAAAGTTTGTATATGGCTTCCGTGTTTGGCACGTGTCAGCATTTATTGAAGCACTCGGGATTATTACAAACTGTTAATTGTCAATGCTGGCATGAATCAATCCCTTGAACTATCCTTTAAACCACCATGAGGTAATGGTTATAATAGTTTGTTATAATCAAGGCTAATTGGTGAGTAGAAGATGAGCAGTTATCAAATCAAAACATGGCAACGATCTATTGTTTGGTTGTCATTTGATCATTCGCGCAGATTTTCATGTTTTATATCACATATCATAAAAATGGGAGCCAATCAAAAAACGCGTTATAACAGAATTTGCGTTATATCGGACCGCGTTATAACAGGACTGCAGTGTACTTGAATATTCAGATCATTTTCATCTGCCATCCCAACATAATTAGAGTAACAAATTTCAATTACAAGCATATACCCTTTCATTGCTGATGACTGCCTCTATACACGGTCTACAGAAGACGTGAGCACAGTGGGTGATGACGGGAGACTTCAGTGAGTCGAGACAAATGGCACATTCCTCGTCTGTTCCAGAGCTCAATACCATGATAAGTGTACCAATCAGCTTCTCACGCAATGCATCGTTCACGACTCCATCGTTTTGCTCTATCTCCGCTGTTGAAGGAATACAAAGTAATTTAAACACTTAGAAATGATTTATTATTTTGTCACATTGATTTCAAATGGTTTGAAATTTTAAAAATAAATTACTTATATATATTCAAATATATCTACACTTAGAAGAAACCAATTATAGATATAGTGTGGAGTGCATGGTCCAGAGTCTTGGACCCAGGATTACAGGGTTCTGGGATTGATTCCCCGCCACAACTACATAATACTATGTTCTTGGATAAGACACTTTATCTGTATATGCTTAGTACTAGTTCAAACAAGAAAGACTTAAGAGTACATGTAATTTGTCTAAGTTATAAGAATTTGTTTCACAACCTATGTAAATCAATTAGTTTGAAATAATATTTTTCTATAGATTATCTTTAATGCTTGGTTGCAGTATTATACTGCTATTTTACAATTAACATTCACTGTCTGGTGCTTGGATGCAGTATCACACTGCTATTTCACAATTTAAATTCACTGTCTGGTGCTTGGTTGTAGTATTATACTGCTATTTTACAATTTACATTCACTGTCTGGTGCTTGGTTGCATTATTATACTGCTATTTTACAATTTACATTCACTGTCTGGTGCTTGGTTGTAGTATCATACTGCTATTTTACAATTTACATTCACTGTCTGGTGCTTGGTTGTAGTATCATACTACTATTTCACAATTTACATTCACTGTCTGGTGCTTGGTTGTAGTATTATACTGCTATTTTACAATTTACATTCACTGTCTGGTGCTTGGTTGTAGTATCATACTGCTATTTTACAATTTACATTAACTGTCTCGTGCTTGGTTGTAGTATCATACTGCTATTTTACAATTTACATTCACTGTCTGGTGCTTGGTTGTAGTATTATACTGCTATTTTACAATTTACATTCACTGTCTGGTGCTTGGTTGTAGTATTATACTGCTATTTTACAATTTACATTCACTGTCTGGTGCTTGGTTGTAGTATCATACTGCTATTTTACAATTTACATTCACTGTCTGGTGCTTGGTAGTAGTATCATACTGCTATTTCACAATTTAAATTCACTGTCTGGTGCTTGGTTGTAGTATCATACTACTATTTTACAATTTACATTCACTGTCTGGTGCTTGGTTGCAGTATTATACTGCTATTTTACAATTTACATTCACTGTCTGGGGCTTGGTTGCAGTATCATACTGCTATTTTACAATTTACATTCACTGGCTGGTGCTTGGTTGTAGTATCATACTGCTATTTTACAATTTACATTCACTGTCTGGTGCTTGGTAGTAGTATCATACTGCTATTTCACAATATACATCAACTGCCTCGTGCTTGGTTGTAGTTAATACTGCTATTTAACAATTTACATTCACTGTCTGGTTCTTGGTTGCAGTATTATACTGCTATTTTACAATTTACATTCACTGTCTGGTGCTTGGGTTGTAGTATCATACTGCTATTTCACAATTTACATTCACTGTCTTGTGCTTGGTTGTAGTATTATACTGCTATTTCACAATTTACATTCACTGGCTGGTACTTGGTAGTAATATTATACTGCTATTTTACAATTTACATTCACTGTCTGGTGCTTGGTTGTAGTATCATACTGCTATTTTACAATTTACATTCACTGTCTCGTGCTTGGTTGTAGTATTATACTGCTATTTAACAATTTACATTCACTGTCTCGTGCTTGGTTGTAGTATTATACTGCTATTTCACAATTTACATTCACTGGCTAGTGCTTGGTAGTAGTATCATACTGCTATTTCACAATTTACATTCACTGGCTGGTGCTTGGTTGTAGTATTATACTGCTATTTTACAATTTACATTCACTGTCTGGTGCTTGGTTGTAGTATTATACTGCTATTTTACAATTTACATTCACTGTCTGGTGCTTGGTTGTAGTATCATACTGCTATTTTACAATTTACATTCACTGTCTGGTGCTTGGTTGTAGTATCATACTGCTATTTCAAAATTTACATTCACTGTCTGGTGCTTGGTTGTAGTATTTTACTGCTATTTCACAATTTACATTCACTGTCTGGTGCTTGGTAGTAGTATTATACTGCTATTTTACAATTTACACTCACTGTGTGGTGCTTGGTTGTAGTATCATACTGCTATTTCAAAATTTACATTCACTGTCTGGTGCTTGGTTGTAGTATTTTACTGCTATTTCACAATTTACATTCACTGTCTGGTGCTTGGTAGTAGTATTATACTGCTATTTTACAATTTACATTCACTGTCTGGTGCTTGGTAGTAGTATTATACTGCTATTTTACAATTTACATTCACTGTCTGGTGCTTGGTTGCAGTATCATACTGCTATTTTACAATTAACATTCACTGTCTGGTGCTTGGTTGCAGTATTATACTGCTATTTAACCATTTACATTCACTGCCTGGTGCTTGGTTGTAGTATCATACTGCTATTTTACAATTTACATTCACTGTCTCGTGCTTGGTTGCAGTATTATACTGCTATTTTACAATTTACATTCACTGTCTGGTGCTTGGTTGCAGTATTATACTGCTATTTTACCATTTACATTCACTGCCTGGTGCTTGGTTGTAGTATCATACTGCTATTTTACACTTTACATTTACTGTCTGGTGCTTGGTTGTAGTATCATACTGCTATTTCACAATTTTCATTCACAGTCTGGTGCTTGGTTGCAGTATCATACTGCTATTTCACAATTTACATTCACTGGCTGGTGCTTGGTTGTAGTATTATACTGCTATTTCACAATTTACATTCACTGGCTGGTACTTGGTAGTAGTATTATACTGCTATTTCACAATTTACATTCACTGTCTCGTGCTTGGTTGCAGTATTATACTGCTATTTTACCATTTACATTCACTGTCTGGTGCTTGGTTGCAGTATTATACTGCTATTTTACAATTTACATTCACTGTATAGTGGTTGGTAGTAGTATTATACTGCTATTTTACCATTTACATTCACTGCCTGGTGCTTGGTTGTAGTATCATACTGCTATTTTACACTTTACATTCACTGTCTGGTGCTTGGTTGTAGTATCATACTGCTATTTCACAATTTTCATTCACAGTCTGGTGCTTGGTTGCAGTATCATACTGCTATTTCACAATTTACATTCACTGACTGGTGCTTGGTTGCAGTATCATACTGCTATTTCACAATTTACATTCACTGTCTGGTGCTTGGATGCAGTATCACACTGCTATTTCACAATTTACATTCACTGTCTCGTGCTTGGTTGTAGTATTATACTGCTATTTCACAATTTACATTCACTGTCTGGTGCTTGGTTGAAGAATTATACTGCTATTTTACAATTTGCATTCACTGTCTGGTGCTTGGTTTCAGTATTATACTGCTATTTTACAATTTACATTCACTGCCTGGTGCTTGGTTGTAGTATTATACTGCTAATTTACAATTCACATTCACCATCTGGTGCTTGGTAGTAGTATCACACTGCTATTTTACCATTTACATTCACAGTCTGGTGCTTGGTTGTAGTATTATTCTGTTATTTTACAATTTACATTCAGTATCTGTTGTAATAAAAGGATGACAGTATCGAACTGCTAGATTATAATTTCTATTGCTGAAACACAACTTTATTAAAACATCTGCCTGGCTAAAAATTCTGAATATATGATAGTAACCAATAGTATCCTTGACAGCTTTAGCAGCCTTGGCAACCAGGTATGGATGACAACAAAGCTGTCTTAACCTCATCAGTATGGCCAGCACATCTCCATAGTGATGCAGAAGTGTACCCTGCTTGAAATACCTAAACACAAATAGAAGAACAGCCAGTCACAGATCTGCACTAAAAGAACAGATGCTAGTTATAAAACACTTAAACTAAAATAGGGTTGTGTTCAGTTCGTAATGAAAGCACTACTGAAAAGGATTTTACAGCTTCCAGCGCTTATATAAACAAACAGCCAGAAACTAAACACAGATTAAATATTTACCAAACAGGAGACTGCTTTTCTACCTTTTTATTTTTTCAGAAAACAACAAAACTCAGAAAACATACTATTACTCAGACTATTTATATCAATTATTTACAAGCGTTAAATGCTTGGCAATCAATATTGGTAACCAAAATGATGTTTATTGGTAACAAAGAGTGCAGTTGATTTTCAAATTATGTTTCCTAACACATTTAACAATTGCTGAAAGCAGTCCTTGTAAAACTGCAAATTACAAAATGAACACCTGTGTTTTTCCAATTAATCACCAAATTGCTACCAAAGGCCACAGGCTTAATCATCAATGATGGACTTTTGTTCATCGATGAATTATACTTATTCCTGTTAAAGAGTTATCTTTCTTCCTTGTAAATAAATTTAACGCTGATTGGACGTAAATTAAGTCAGGCATCTAATCAAACTCACCAAGGCCAACTTACTAACATGACTGACAAAGAAGATTAATGACTCCATCCCTTTCCAGAGAAAAATAAAGACATCAGACTCCTGGGACAATTCGTGTAGAAAACCATTATTAATTAATCTTAAATTTAAATGTTAATCAATCTTCTGAAATGTGCAAACATTATAAATATGCATATATATTTATATATATGGGAGAAATAATAAATTAATCAATTAATCAATACGCCCAAACAAAATTGAACGCTTTAAAATTATTAAAAAAAAAACGAGCGCTTTCGGAATATATATTATTCCTTCTTCAGGGGATGAAATTGAAAAGATCAATGATGATAATGTTAAGATGTCAAACGAGTACGATGATAAAAACAAGGAAGTATGAAAAAATCACAATTAAAAAATTAATAGAATTGTGAAAACATTCACAAATTATGATGTGCGCCTTTAGGCGTGCATATACTTCACAAAAATATGGAGCAATTGTGAAATTTATATGAAAAATACCGTGTTTTCAGTGAAATACGCTGGTAAAATTCAAACTGTCTATTCTCCTGTGTGTATTTAAATCAAGCCTTCTAAAATTGCCGGTTTTTCGGTTTTTGGACCGATTTCTGAAGTTCAAATCCGGTTTTTGTTTCAAAGTTTAATAAAAAAATCGGTCCAGATATTTTTAGTTTAATAAAAAATCGGTCCAGATATTTTCTTTGATATACCGCTAGCCAAAGTTGGGACGGTCAGACCAAATATTGTTTGCGTCATTAAAATATTTGATAAAACGTGCAGTGTTACTTGTTTGTTTCATTTTTTTTAAAAAATAACTTCAATAATATACAAGCTGGTTCTGGTAATTGTACGTAGTGGCTAGCTTCAGCACAACACATATAAAAAATAACAAGAGGGCCAAAATGGCCCTATATCGCTCACCTGACTGACCTTGAGTCACCCAACTTAAGTAGATTATATAATACATGTACACTAAAAATTAAAAAAAAACGAGATGGGCGAGTAGTTAGAATTTTGATTTGTTTTGAAGATGTAAAAGATGCGTAGAAGAGTTCAAACTTGGTAGAGGTTCACCCATGGTAAATGTCAGTGAAATTACATTGAAATCAGGTCAGTAGATTCTGACAAGAAGGCTTTTGAAGTTTTTACTATAGCTGCCTATATAGTAAACTAGCACCTCACTGTGGCGGTCATGTTTTTTAACAAATCAAAAACGGCTGGAACAAACTTGATAAAGGGTCACCCAAGGAACATTTTTGCGAAATTGTTTTAAAATCGACCCAGTGGTTTCTGACAAGAAGGTTTTTTAAGTTTTTACTATAGCTTATATAGTAAACTAACCCCACCCCCTGGCCGCCATGTTTTTAGACGAATCACTACGGTTTGAACAAACTTGGTGTAGGGTCCTTCAAGGAACATTTCTGTGAAGTTATTTTAAAATCGAGCCAGTAGTTTCTGACAAGAAGATTTTTTAAGTTTTTACTAATTAAACATGCCCCGCCTCCTGGTGCCCATGTTTTTTTATGAATCAAGATGGCTTGAACAAACTTGGTAGAGGGTCACCGAAGGAACATTTCTGTGAAGTTATATGAAAATTGGCCCAGTGGTTTCTGACAAGAAGATTTTTTAAGTTTTTACTATAGCTTATATAGTAAACTAACCCCACCATATTTTTTGACGAATCACTTCGGTTTGAACAAACTTGGTGAAGGGTCCTCCAAGGAACATATTTGTGAAATTATTTTAAAATCGAGCCAGTACCCGGTAGTTTCTGACAAGAAGATTTTTTAAGTTTTTACTAATTAAACTTGCCCCGCCCCCTGGCGGCCATGTTTTTTTAACGATTCAAGATGGCTTGAACAAACTTGGTAGAGGGTCACCGAAGGAACATTTCTGTGAAGTTATATCAAAATTAGCCCAGTGGTTTCTGACAAGAAGATTTTTTAAGTTTTTACTAAAGCTTATATAGTAAATTAACCCCACCCCACTGGCTGCCATGTTTTTTGATGAATCACTATGGTTTGAACAAACTTGGTAGAGGGTCACCCAAGGAACATTTCTGTGAAATTATTTTAAAATCGAGCCAGTAGTTTCTGACAAGAAGATTTTTTAAGTTTTTACTATAGCTTATATAGTAAACTAACCCCACCCCGTGGCCTTCATGTTTTTTTACAAATCACTACGGTTTGAACAAAGTTGGTGAAGGGTCCTCCAAGGAACATTTCTGTGAAATTATTTTAAAATCGAGCCAGCAGTTTCTGACAAGATTTTTTAAGATTTTACTAATCAAACTTGCCCCGCCCCCTGGCGGCCATGTTTTTTGACAAATCAAGATGGCTTGAACAAACTTGGTGTAGAGGGTCACCCAAGGAACATTTCTGTGAAATTATTTTAAAATTGAGCCAGTAGTTTTTCTGACAAGAAGATTTTTTAAATTTTTACTATAGCTTATTTAGTAAACTAACCTCACCCCCTGGCCGCCATGTTTTTTTACAAATCACTACAGTTTGAACAAACTTGGTGAATGGTCCTCCAAGGAACATTTCTGTGAAATTATTTTAAAATCGAGCCTGTAGTTTCTGACAAGAAGATTTTTTAAGTTTTTACTAATTAAACTTGCCCCGCCCCCTGGCGGCCATGTTTTTTGACGAATCAAGATGGCTTGGACAAACTTGGTAAAGGGTCACCCAAGGAACATTTCTGTGAAGTTATATAAAAATTGGCCCAGTAGTTTCAGAGAAGTTGTTAGAAGCTAAAAGATAACGACGGACGACAGACGGCGGACACCAGGCGATCACAAAAGCTCACCTGTGAGCCTTTGGCTCAGGTGAGCTTAAAAGTTGAATGAACCGTTACATTGGTTTCCACGGTGATTATTTCACACAGCTTCCGGTACTTGCAACACTTCCTGTTCGATCAAGCATTTTTAATATAATGAAAATTATTCAGTAAAGCGGAAACATAATGTCAGTCATTAAAATGTACACATTGTGATAAAGTATGTTATAAATAATACATAAATAAACTTGAAATAGTTCCCTATTAATGAATAAACGGAGAAAATACATGGTGCAGCTGACATGGTGGGTGGGGTATGCATATATGTAAAGGCATATAGTGATTTTTTTAAAATAAGTGCGATTCTTACGGTAGTAAAAAACCTGGACCGATTTGCATTTTGGAATTTTAGAAGGCCTGATATATATATATTTAAAGACATTATATTATGGTCTTTTGTGGGGTCTTTGAATGACACCTTGGTGCGGGGTTTCTTCAAGGGCCCACATTTTCTATATATAACGGATATATATAGGCCTTATAAGCTAGTATTGTACATGAATGCTCATGCCCCACAGGATATACATATTTCCTTATATATATATAGACCACATAAATGCTTATATGGCTCCTGTTACAAATTTCAACAGTTAAGATAGTGATTAATGACTCAGATTGTGCTCAAGTTTTAACATTTTTATGTTGCAAATGAACCCATAACTTCATAGCTTGTACGTTCCACATAAACAAAATGTATTTGCATTACAGTTTGTGCAAACACTAGTGTATGTTCAATCATACCCAGGTAATCCTGTATATAAATGTTTTTTTCATGATTGAAACCATTCTTAACAGCATTTTTGTGGAAAGTTAAGTTAAATGGAAGGTTTTACATCATTTGGCATTTTATAGTAAATGTAGATGTTAATAGCTATGTAAATAGTTTTATATTTTTAATCTATTCTCTTATAACTTAAACTGAATCACATTGTATTTTAAGGTCACCGGAGACTTTGTCTCAAGGAACCTTTTACGATCGCCTTTATCTGTCAACTTCTTGAAAACGTAAGTTCAATCGTTATAAAATGTTGTATGCAGCTTTGGTACCAAAGGGTGAATCAAAATTGTGAATTGCATGGTCCTCACACCACAGGGGCCTTAGGGCTGGGCCAAAACTGTCAAATTCAAGGTAAACTTTGAAAATCTTCTTACTATAGGAAGCACTGGGAAACAAATGGTGAGCATGATTGTGGACGTATATGTGTCCTTTTATAAGAAGTGCATGTCCCTGGGTCTCATGGTTTGGCCCTGGGGCTTAAAATATTTTAGAGCATCTAAACAATTCACATTTTTGAATCCTTCTCAAAAACCATAAACTCAGTCGTTATAAATTGTATACAGCTAAGACTTTTGCAAATGCTTTTTGGTGTGATTTGTTGTTGCTGACATGACGGTTATTACCTATGTGAAGTTCATGGTTCCCACCCCATGAGGTAAATTTTAAAAATCTTCTTATTATAGGAAGCACTCAAGAAAATTGTGAGCATGATTATTGACGACTAGAGGTCCTTTATCAAAATTGTTCACTTTATGTTTCTAGGTCTCGCGGTTTGGCCCTGGGGCGTGGCCCACTTTATTTAATCTATATAAGAAAATTTGACAAAAAACGTTATTTATAATGACTGAATAGACTTCTGCAAAAGTTTTTTTTGTGTGATTTGATGTTGCTGACACAATGGTTATACCTGTGTGAACTTCTTGCGGTAGGTACTACTAGACTAAATCTGTATAAGAATACATGATGTCATTTGTTGATGCAGATCGTGAGATGTTCAAAATCCATGTTTTGATTTTTGCCGCTTCCCGAAAGACAAAACATGGAAAATAAGTTCATATAGCTTTATGTAATCAAGGATAATCAGGTGACAGTTAAGGCCCATGGGCCTCTTAATATGTTATGAAAAGTGATGTCTTGTTATATGTATGTACAATGATAATATCATAATAAAAGAATAAATCTACACTTTTGCAGATTTATCTACAAATAATGCAGCTTGTTGGTGGCAAAATGTCACAAAAGGAATAGTGTACATGACTGCAATATTAAAATCAAAGGCCTCAAAGGCCTGAGGGAAGGCTCACTGCTTGTGTTAATTCGAAAATGTAGGTTCGGAAATTGGAAAACTTAGTTAGATTTCTGAAATGTTAAGTAAGAAGGCAATTCATTGGGATTTAGAAAATATGTGGTGTGTTTGATATTTCTTTTGTGTATCTGTATAAATAATCTCCTGCATACAATACAGAGTCATTATCAATACTTTTCCAACAGTAGTATTAAACGGTTTTAATAACGCATTTGCAAAAAATGCTAAACAAAATGGTACACACTGTCTTCACTGTGAAAATTGACTGAATATTCGATGACCCTGGTGAAAATTGCCATTTACAGGGAATTTTGTAAACTGGTAACTTGGTGTTCCAGGATTCCTTTCCACATCTCCACATAAAATCAACATAAAATTTATCAACATGAACTACCTATATGAAAGCTTGACAAACAAACCTTCATATTCTAACATTTGACTTTTTGATAGAGTATTGATCGACACATGCTTCCCATAAAAACTACCAATTTTACATCTCTATTGCTCAATATCTATCCCCATTATTTCATAAAAAAAAAGAAGAAGAATGTACCGCTTTAAAGTGCCTTTTAATAATGTGCAAACAATCACCAACAACGAATGAATTATTGTTTATTTAAAAATAGTTTAATTCTTAAAAAAACACAAACATACATTTCAAATGAGTCATCTGAACTCTTAACTTGTCCAACTCCTCAAGCAAGAATTTCAACGATTCGGTGCCAGATATACATTAAATTTTAACTTCGAACTCCAGATTTTGTTTTTCCATGAATCATCTTCAGTCTGGCAATCATTTATTTTGTGCTACAACTCCAGTCAATTTTAATATCTCCAGTTCAATACAGTGTCGCCGGTGTTAACCAGTCACTTTTTATTTACTACTCACAAAATCAATGTTCAAATTGAAAATTATGCTTTGTTCACAGTCAAATTATAAAGAAATTATCTATCTCGCATTCTGTGAAGTTTGCATTTTGAATTCAATCTTAAATGCCTACATCGTTTGTTTATCGATGTTACCTTTACGGACGATAGAGGGTCACTCCCAGTAGTAACGAATTGCTATAAGATGAGATAATGTCTGAATGTTGTTTAAAAAGTACTGTGCAGTATCAAACTACCAGTTTTACAGAAACTATCACCTAAAAGTTACAAAAATCGATTGTTTTTCTTCGGTTTATTCTTTGCTGACCTGTGGGGACTTAACACCAAACTGAAGTATGAAATATGAATCGAGCAATATTTTTAGACCTAAGTTGTATAAAATAAGCCCATACATTGCCATAAATTAACACATTCACTCCTTAGATCAATTTGAACATTTGGAAAAAGTAATCTATAACATTTGGAATACAATTCATCACCTAGGTAGCCCGGTTGCCCTTTTCACGTACCTTACTGATTCACTACTCCTGAAAAGACGGTAAATGCATTACCATTTTTTTTTTAAAGAAATACATATCCGATTGTTTTCTTTTTTGTAATGGCGCATGATCACCAAAATGACAATATTTGAAGATGTAAACTTTGACTTTTTGTTTAGGCATGTGTGTACAGTGATTGTGTTTCTCCGATAGCGGTAATTTTGATTACGTCATTTTCAACACATTCTTTGCGAAGTAGTTACTAAAACCTAATGTAATTAATTGAAAACATTGACCTCTGTTTTTTCGCAATTTTTGTCAGTTGTTGTTTAAGGATTCATCTTCAAACGGGCCAGTTCTGACTTAACGAAGACAACACGCTGAACACTCTTAGAACAAAAGTTGCTCAGAATCACGTGTTTTACAACATATATGAAAATGAACTCAATGCACGTGCCTCTCATTTTCTAGCACGTGTTACCAATTTTGACCCGAGCTATACAAAAAAGCATAAGTTATTTTTCCAAACGGTAAAAATAAACTAGCCTTTATTTGACGAGATTGAGCTAATAAAAAAACATATTTTTACCCTAGGTCTATTATTTCTATTTTTGCACGGGCACGGGTTTCAGATTTTTTTTAAAACTTGACGCCACTTTATAGAGTTCGCCTAGACTTTTCCAATGATACCAAACTTGAAAAAATCGGACCGGAAATGGCCTCTAGCCACAGGTTCAAGCCCTTTTTGACCCTCCGGCTGATAGTATGTCAGTTGGGGTTATGGCTTTACTGGCTAAACAGTTTGAGTTAGCCATATAGTTTATAGACAAAAGTTGCTGAGAATTAAATTCTCTATAACATTTATGAGATAAACTCAATGCACTTGGCTCTAAAAATGGCGCACATGCCAGGGTGACCACCTCAGTTCTAAACCACGGGAATGACCTTGATCGAGTGCATTCAGGTCAATGAGGTACAGCAAGCATAAGATCTATTTAATACCTATCGAACAACACCAAGATCATCAAATTTCGAAAAAGTAATGGCCTTCTGGACAGGGGTTTGAACATGGCACCTATAACTGACCAAATATGTTGAGTTGGGTTGAATTGTACAGGTAAGCATGGGACGCGTTCCTGACTAAACAAAGACAGATAGCTTATCACTTTAAGAACAAATGTTGCATGGGATGAAATTATCTACAATGTATTTGAACATGACCAAGCGGTTTTGGTAAAATTACCCTTTCTCAGATGTATTCCTTTCCAAAGCATTAAGTTGTATCAATACTAAATTCAATATTTAAAAGAAGTATGATGAAAAGGCACTTTAAGCTTTTTTTTCGAAACAGCAATTACAGTAGAATTTCGATCGCTCGAACTCGACGGGACTGGACAAAATAGTTTGAGTCAGCGGTAGTTCGAGTCAAGCCTGGTACAACAATCATCGTACATGTCCATGGTGTACAAGTACGTTTGTGAGCGTGAATCCCATGTGTACGCTTTGAACAGGTGCAATAGATGATGTAAATGATGTGTATTTCTTGTTTATGTAGAAAATCCAATATACCAGAAAAGATAATTTCCAAATATAATTAATTGTATTACACTATAATTACTTAATTTACCTTTTATCATCATAATTTTATATACTCATGTATAAATAGCTATATTTAGTTTTCGGTGGGCGTGAGAATGTAAATGACATGACAAACAAACCGGGTGTTTGGCAATTGTCAAAGAGGCAGACTTAGTTATTCCCCGGTTACCGGGTCCGTTTGTTCTTCAGGTAAATGTGTTGTTAAATGCGACAGTGTGCAATGAGACTGAACTTCCAATGTCTAAGATTTATAGGGTAAAATTGTATGTGACACTCTTTACTTTTCAATGTTTGCAATATACATTGGTTTTATTTTGATTTCATCTTCAATTAAAGATAAACATCAAATTAACTTAATTAATGCAACATGTGGTATACAATTAAAGCAAACGTGTAACCAATTATAAACACACTCGCCAATTATCATAACAAACTTCTCGCTCTTCAAGACAGTCAGAATATTATGACGTGTAGAAATTACTTCACACCTTTGGATGCGTGAACAAACATGGCAAACTTCTCCGATTTTCTTTACCTTTGATCAGCTGTTGGACCAAAAGGTGTGAAAAACACTGGTAAGTGTGTTGGCGTGACCTAATTTCTAGTTCGACTTCCACCTATCAGTGTTCTAGCCATCGGTGGTAGAACAAAAGAAATTACCGGGTAAATAGGAATTTGGCAGGGACCGCATTAGTTGTTCGAGCGATCGGTGGTGTTTCAGCCAACCAAGTTCGAGCTATCGAAGTTTTACTGTTCTAGTAAATATATAACCTGTAGCATGCTTTCATATATATATATATATGCATATATATGCGTCGTAACTCTTGTGGACTTGTGGATGTTTGGGGCGGGGGGGATAACCTCTGGCGCTTTATGGGTGTACAATAATGCTTATTTATCTGGTGTTACTATAAGTTATATATTGATATTTAAATGATTTGTTTCATAACACCTAAACTTCAAATTGGTAAAGGTTAGAAGAAATATTTCGTCCAATAAAATGTTTAAAATCGATCAATATTGACAAAATGTGTGGTTTTATCGTCAATGAGTTCTCTTTGAAACCTTAATTCTCGAATGATACTTAACATGAAAACCTGGAAAAACTCATTTGATATAATACATTTTCAATCGATCATATTCTCAAAGTTACCAATATAATTTTTACCAGAAAAGAAATCATCCAAAATTTACTAATTTCCGAGCAATGTATATTTTTCGGCATCGAATGGTTCTTTTCAAAACCTTAATTTTAGAAACATATCAAAAATACCAATATGAATTCTTTACAATAATCATTTGGTATACTATATTTTCAATCACCAATACTTTTAAAGTCATCTTAATAAGCTTAATTTGACAAATGTTCCTCCAAAATGTATCCATTTCCGAAAATAAACATTTCGCTGCATTTGTTTCTACACATGCACCGTTCAGAAAGATCTGGACCCTAAATAAACAATGTTCATTATTTTATTTTATGACCTTTAAGAATTGCAAGTTTAATATATAATTCAACAATAAACATATAAAACAAGACCTATCACTGAAGGTGATGAATACCCCCGAATGCCGCCATGACAGAAAATGGTTAACCATTGTATGAAGTTTTATTAAATTATATCCAATAGTTTTAAAGTTATGCTCCAGACAAAAAAAATTCTTAATAAAAGAGAATGTTATAGATTGAGTTTTTTGTATTGTTAATTTTTTTATGGTTTTGTTAAAATCAAAAACGGTCTTTTTAATTATTGTGCAGTGTACAAGATTTCATGGCAATCAATAAATGTTATACTTTTTCGAGTTATGTTGAGGGACAACAATTTTATGGATAAGAAACAAACAAGAGCACTAGGAAAACAATATCAAACCTGCTTTGCTCGAACTCCATGTATTCATCAACTTGGTTCTTTCATGAACTTTATTAAACTGTTATCACTGATGGCTTTAAAAGTACTTTAAAAGTACTGCACCAGACAAGGGAAATATATCAAAGGGCAATAACTCTGTAATTAGCAAGAATAGAGTTATGTTTCTTGTACACTGCACTTCCTGTCATTATATTCTACCATTGTATGAAGTTTGATGAAATTCCATCCAGTACTTTAAAAGTAATGCTCCAGACAAGGGAAATATATCAAAGGGCAATAACTCTGTAATTAGCAAGAATAGAGTTATGTTTCTTGTACACTGCACTTCCTCTCATTATATTCTACCATTGTATGAAGTTTGATGAAATTCCATCCAGTACTTTAAAAGTAATGCTCCGGACAAGGGAAATATATCAAAGGGCAATATATCAAAGGGCAATAACTCTGTAATTAGCAAGAATAGAGTTATGTTTCCTGTACACTGCACTTCCTCTCATTATATTCTACCACTGTATGAAACTTGATGAAATTCCATCCGGTACTTTTCAAATTATGCTCCGGACAAGAAAAAATATCAAAGGGAAATATATCAAAGGGCAATAACTCTGTAATTAGCAAGAATAGAGTTATGTTTCCTTTACACTGCACTTCCTCTCATTATATTCTACCATTGTATGAAGCTTGATGAAATTCCATCCGGTACTTTTCAAGTTATGCTCCGGACAAGAAAAAATATCAAAGGGCAATAACTCTGTAATTAGCAAGAATAGAGTTATGTTTCTTGTACACTGCACTTCCTCTCATTATATTTTACCGTTGTATGACGTTTGATGAAATTCCATCCAGTACTTTTCAAGTGATGCTCCGGACAAGGAAAATTGCAACGGACAGACCGACTGACAGACCTACGGACGGACAGACTGACCTCAGGGTGACTCCAATATACCCCCTCAAAACTTTGTTTGTAGGGGGTATAAATATATTTTTCATTGTGTTTTGAGGGAAATATAAGAGATTAAATCCAGGCATTTGTTTCACAATACTTTGCCTCGCTTTTGAAAAATCTAGTTGTCAATTTGCCAACATACAAATCCTTATTTTTATAATAGTTATACTAATTTTCTTTAAATAATAAACATTAGGGAAATTTAAAACATTTTTAAAATAAAGGTTAACATACTGAATGAATTTATGAGTGCTTTTGATGAGTAATTTATGTTTAATTTGACACCATCAAGGTGTTACATCATATTTACATATATTGATGGTGGACACACTTTTCAGAACTTTTTTTATTTTAAGTTTTGAAATTAAGCATGGTGTTTAAAAATTTATGTCGACTAAATTATTGAGTATATATAGATTAGAAAATCTAGTGCCCAGTAAGAAAAATCTTTGCTTGTGTAAGGATGTTTTGTATTGAGTGAGAAAATCTAGTGTCGTGTATGAAAATATACAGTCAAATAAGAAATTTGAATGTCTTGGAAGGATGTTGAATATATATAGATTAGAAAATGTAGTGCCCAGTAAGAAAAATCTATATTGAGTAAGGATGTAGTGTATCGAGTGAGAAAATCTAGTGTCGCGTATGACAATATAGTGTCATATAAGGAAATTGAATGTCATGTAAGGATGTTGAGTATTGAGCGAGAAAATCTAGCGTCGCATATGAAAATATAGTGTCATATAAGGAAATTGAATGTCATGTAAGGATGTTAAGTATTGAGTGAGAAAATCTAGTGTCGCATATGTTGAGTATTCACTGAGAAAATGTAGTGTCACTTATGAAAATATAGTGTCATATAAAGAAATTGAATATGGTGTAAGGATGTTGAGTGTCGAGTGAGAAAAATCTAGTGTTGCATATGAAAATATATTGTCATATAAGGAAATTGAATGTCCTGTAAGGATGTTGAGTATTATGAGAGAAAATGTAGTGTAGCGTATGAAAATATAGTGTCATATAAGGAAATTGAATGTCGTGTAAGGATGTTGAGTATTAAGTGAGAAAATGTAGGGTTATGAATGAAAATATAGTGTCATACAAGGAAATTGAATGTCGTGTAAGGATGTTGAGTATCGAGTGAGAAAATGTAGTGTCGCATATGAAAATATATTGTCATATAAGGAAATTGAATGTCCTGTTAGGATGTTGAGTATTGAGTGAGAAAATCTAGTGTCGCGTATGTTGAGTATTCAGTGAGAAAATGTAGTGTAACGTATGAAAATACAGTGTCATATAAGGATGTTGAGTATATATAGATTAGGAAATCTAGTGCCCAGTATTAAAATCTATAGTCCAGTAAAGATGTTGTGTATCAGGTGAGAAAATCTAGTGTTGTGTATGAAAATTTAGTGTCAAATAAGGAAATTGAATGTTGTGTAAGGATGAATATAGATTAGAAAATCTAGTGCCCAGTAAGAAAAATCTATGGTCGAGTAAGGATATTGTGTATCGAGTGAGTGCTTGCTTTGTGTTATTTAGGCATCAAACGTGTGCTTATCATGCAGTTAGTGCTTGCCTTGTGTTATTTAGGCACCAAACGTGTGCTTATCATGCAGTTAGTGCTTGCCTTGTGTCATTTAGGCATCAAACGTGTGCTTATCATGCAGTAAGTGCTTGCCTTGTGTTATTTAGGCATCAAACGTGTGCTTATCATCAGTAAGTGCTTGCCTTGTGTTATTTAGGCACCAAACGTGTGCTTATCATGCAGTTAGTGCTTGCCTTGTGTTATTTAGGCATCAAACGTGTGCTTATCATGCAGTAAGTGCTTGCTTTGTGTTATTTAGGCACCAAACATGTGCTTATCATGCAGTTAGTGCTTGCCTTGTGTTATTTAGGCATCAAACGTGTGCTTATCATGCAGTTAATGCTTGCCTTGTGTTATTAAGGTACCAAACGTGTGCTTATCATGCAGTTAGTGATTGCCTTTTTTAATTTAGGTACCAAACGTGTGGACCTGACGCCGTTGGTGCTTGTCTTGTCTATTTTAGGTACCAAACGTTTGTTTTTCATTTCGTTGGTGCTTCTACTGTGTAATTTAGGTACCAAACACGTGCTTATCATGTAAGTAGCGCTTGTCTAATGTAATTAAGGTACCAAAAGCGTTATTCTCATGGTTGATGCTTTGTTTTATTCAGGTACCAAACGTGTGCTTATCATGCAGTTGGTGCTTGTCTAGTGTAATTAAGGTACCAAACGTGCAAGTTCTCATGCAGTTGGTACTTGTCGTTTTTAATTTACCTACTTAACGTGTGTTTCTCATTCCGTTTATGCATTAATTGTACAATAGGGACCAAACGTGTGCTTAGCATGCAGTTTGTGTTTGTCTTATGTATTGTAGGCACCAAACACGTGGTTCTCATTCAGTTGGTGATTTTATTATGTAATTTAGGTTCCAAATGTGTGGTTCTCAAGTAGTTGGTTCTTGTCTTGTGTTATTTAAGTACCAAACACGTGCTTATCATGCAGGTAGAGGTTGTCTTATTAAACAAATGTACCAAACGTGTGATTGTCATGTCATTGATGCATGTGCATATCATACAGTTGGTGATTGTCTCGTGTAGTTTAGGTACTAAACATGTGGATCTCACGTTGTTGGTGCCTGTCTTGTGTCTTTTAGGTATCAAACGTGCGCTTATCATGCAGTTGGTGCTTGTCTAGATACATACATAACATGTGGTTCTTATGCCGCTTATGCGTATTTGTGTAAGTTAGGTACCGAATGTGTGCTTATCATGCAGTTTGTGCTTGTGTAGGTAAAACGAATGGTCTCTTGGAGTTGGTGCTTGTCTTATGTAATGTAGGTACCAAAACGGATGGTCTCATGGAGTTGGTGCTTGTCTTGTGTAATTTAAATTCCAAACACGTGCCACATGCTTATCATGCAGGTAACACTTGTCTTGTATTCTTTATGTACCACACCTGTGCTTATCATATGACTGGTTTTTGTCTTGTGTAATTTAAATACCAAATGCGTAGTTTTCATGCCGTTGGTGATTGTTTTGTGTAATTAAAGTATCGACTGGGTGGTCATCATTCAATTTGTGCTTGTCTTATGTTCTAAACATGTGTCTATATTGCAGGTAGCACTTGTCTTGTGTAATAAAGATCATGGTTATCATGCAAGTAGATGTAGCCATTGTCTTCTGTAACTTAAATACCAAACGTGTAGTTATCCGGCATGTGATACTTTGTCTTGTGTAATTAAGGTACCAAACGATAACCATGATCTTTATTACACAAGACAAGTGCTACCTGCAATATAGACACATGTTTAGAACATAAGACAAGCACAAATTGAATGATGACCACCCAGTCGATACTTTAATTACACAAAACAATCACCAACGGCATGAAAACTACGCATTTGGTATTTAAATTACACAAGACAAAAACCAGTCATATGATAAGCACAGGTGTGGTACATAAAGAATACAAGACAAGTGTTACCTGCATGATAAGCATGTGGCACGTGTTTGGAATTTAAATTACACAAGACAAGCACCAACTCCATGAGACCATCCGTTTTGGTACCTACATTACATAAGACAAGCACCAACTCCAAGAGACCATTCGTTTTACCTACACAAGCACAAACTGCATGATAAGCACACATTCGGTACCTAACTTACACAAATACGCATAAGCGGCATAAGAACCACATGTTATGTATGTATCTAGACAAGCACCAACTGCATGATAAGCGCACGTTTGATACCTAAAAGACACAAGACAGGCACCAACAACGTGAGATCCACATGTTTAGTACCTAAACTACACGAGACAATCACCAACTGTATGATATGCACATGCATCAATGACATGACAATCACACGTTTGGTACATTTGTTTAATAAGACAACCTCTACCTGCATGATAAGCACGTGTTTGGTACTTAAATAACACAAGACAAGAACCAACTACTTGAGAACCACACATTTGGAACCTAAATTACATAATAAAATCACCAACTGAATGAGAACCACGTGTTTGGTGCCTACAATACATAAGACAAACACAAACTGCATGCTAAGCACACGTTTGGTCCCTATTGTACAATTAATGCATAAACGGAATGAGAAACAAACGTTAAGTAGGTAAATTAAAAACGACAAGTACCAACTGCATGAGAACTTGCACGTTTGGTACCTTAATTACACTAGACAAGCACCAACTGCATGATAAGCACACGTTTGGTACCTGAATAAAACAAAGCATCAACCATGAGAATAACGCTTTTGGTACCTTAATTACATTAGACAAGCGCTACTTACATGATAAGCACGTGTTTGGTACCTAAATTACACAGTAGAAGCACCAACGAAATGAAAAACAAACGTTTGGTACCTAAAATAGACAAGACAAGCACCAACGGCGTCAGGTCCACACGTTTGGTACCTAAATTAAAAAAGGCAATCACTAACTGCATGATAAGCACACGTTTGGTACCTTAATAACACAAGGCAAGCATTAACTGCATGATAAGCACACGTTTGATGCCTAAATAACACAAGGCAAGCACTAACTGCATGATAAGCACATGTTTGGTGCCTAAATAACACAAAGCAAGCACTTACTGCATGATAAGCACACGTTTGATGCCTAAATAACACAAGGCAAGCACTAACTGCATGATAAGCACACGTTTGGTGCCTAAATAACACAAGGCAAGCACTTACTGATGATAAGCACACGTTTGATGCCTAAATAACACAAGGCAAGCACTTACTGCATGATAAGCACACGTTTGATGCCTAAATGACACAAGGCAAGCACTAACTGCATGATAAGCACACGTTTGGTGCCTAAATAACACAAGGCAAGCACTAACTGCATGATAAGCACACGTTTGATGCCTAAATAACACAAAGCAAGCACTCACTCGATACACAATATCCTTACTCGACCATAGATTTTTCTTACTGGGCACTAGATTTTCTAATCTATATTCATCCTTACACAACATTCAATTTCCTTATTTGACACTAAATTTTCATACACAACACTAGATTTTCTCACCTGATACACAACATCTTTACTGGACTATAGATTTTAATACTGGGCACTAGATTTCCTAATCTATATATACTCAACATCCTTATACGACACTGTATTTTCATACGTTACACTACATTTTCTCACTGAATACTCAACATACGCGACACTAGATTTTCTCACTCAATACTCAACATCCTAACAGGACATTCAATTTCCTTATATGACAATATATTTTCATATGCGACACTACATTTTCTCACTCGATACTCAACATCCTTACACGACATTCAATTTCCTTGTATGACACTATATTTTCATTCATAACCCTACATTTTCTCACTTAATACTCAACATCCTTACACGACATTCAATTTCCTTATATGACACTATATTTTCATACGCTACACTACATTTTCTCTCATAATACTCAACATCCTTACAGGACATTCAATTTCCTTATATGACAATATATTTTCATATGCAACACTAGATTTTTCTCACTCGACACTCAACATCCTTACACCATATTCAATTTCTTTATATGACACTATATTTTCATAAGTGACACTACATTTTCTCAGTGAATACTCAACATATGCGACACTAGATTTTCTCACTCAATACTTAACATCCTTACATGACATTCAATTTCCTTATATGACACTATATTTTCATATGCGACGCTAGATTTTCTCGCTCAATACTCAACATCCTTACATGACATTCAATTTCCTTATATGACACTATATTGTCATACGCGACACTAGATTTTCTCACTCGATACACTACATCCTTACTCAATATAGATTTTTCTTACTGGGCACTACATTTTCTAATCTATATATATTCAACATCCTTCCAAGACATTCAAATTTCTTATTTGACTGTATATTTTCATACACGACACTAGATTTTCTCACTCAATACAAAACATCCTTACACAAGCAAAGATTTTTCTTACTGGGCACTAGATTTTCTAATCTATATATACTCAATAATTTAGTCGACATAAATTTTTAAACACCATGCTTAATTTCAAAACTTAAAATAAAAAAAGTTCTGAAAAGTGTGTCCACCATCAATATATGTAAATATGATGTAACACCTTGATGGTGTCAAATTAAACATAAATTACTCATCAAAAGCACTCATAAATTCATTCAGTATGTTAACCTTTATTTTAAAAATGTTTTAAATTTCCCTAATGTTTATTATTTAAAGAAAATTAGTATAACTATTATAAAAATAAGGATTTGTATGTTGGCAAATTGACAACTAGATTTTTCAAAAGCGAGGCAAAGTATTGTGAAACAAATGCCTGGATTTAATCTCTTATATTTCCCTCAAAACACAATGAAAAATATATTTATACCCCCTACAAACAAAGTTTTGAGGGGGTATATTGGAGTCACCCTGAGGTCAGTCTGTCCGTCCGTAGGTCTGTCAGTCGGTCTGTCCGTTGCAATTTTCCTTGTCCGGAGCATCACTTGAAAAGTACTGGATGGAATTTCATCAAACGTCATACAACGGTAAAATATAATGAGAGGAAGTGCAGTGTACAAGAAACATAACTCTATTCTTGCTAATTACAGAGTTATTGCCCTTTGATATTTTTTCTTGTCCGGAGCATAACTTGAAAAGTACCGGATGGAATTTCATCAAGCTTCATACAATGGTAGAATATAATGAGAGGAAGTGCAGTGTAAAGGAAACATAACTCTATTCTTGCTAATTACAGAGTTATTGCCCTTTGATATATTTCCCTTTGATATTTTTTCTTGTCCGGAGCATAATTTGAAAAGTACCGGATGGAATTTCATCAAGTTTCATACAGTGGTAGAATATAATGAGAGGAAGTGCAGTGTACAGGAAACATAACTCTATTCTTGCTAATTACAGAGTTATTGCCCTTTGATATATTGCCCTTTGATATATTTCCCTTGTCCGGAGCATTACTTTTAAAGTACTGGATGGAATTTCATCAAACTTCATACAATGGTAGAATATAATGAGAGGAAGTGCAGTGTACAAGAAACATAACTCTATTCTTGCTAATTACAGAGTTATTGCCCTTTGATATATTTCCCTTGTCTGGAGCATTACTTTTAAAGTACTGGATGGAATTTCATCAAACTTCATACAATGGTAGAATATAATGACAGGAAGTGCAGTGTACAAGAAACATAACTCTATTCTTGCTAATTACAGAGTTATTGCCCTTTGATATATTTCCCTTGTCTGGTGCAGTACTTTTAAAGTACTTTTAAAGCCATCAGTGATAACAGTTTAATAAAGTTCATGAAAGAACCAAGTTGATGAATACATGGAGTTCGAGCAAAGCAGGTTTGATATTGTTTTCCTAGTGCTCTTGTTTGTTTCTTATCCATAAAATTGTTGTCCCTCAACATAACTCGAAAAAGTATAACATTTATTGATTGCCATGAAATCTTGTACACTGCACAATAATTAAAAAGACCGTTTTTGATTTTAACAAAACCATAAAAAAATTAACAATACAAAAAACTCAATCTATAACATTCTCTTTTATTAAGAATTTTTTTTGTCTGGAGCATAACTTTAAAACTATTGGATATAATTTAATAAAACTTCATACAATGGTTAACCATTTTCTGTCATGGCGGCATTCGGGGGTATTCATCACCTTCAGTGATAGGTCTTGTTTTATATGTTTATTGTTGAATTATATATTAAACTTGCAATTCTTAAAGGTCATAAAATAAAATAATGAACATTGTTTATTTAGGGTCCAGATCTTTCTGAACGGTGCATGTGTAGAAACAAATGCAGCGAAATGTTTATTTTCGGAAATGGATACATTTTGGAGGAACATTTGTCAAATTAAGCTTATTAAGATGACTTTAAAAGTATTGGTGATTGAAAATATAGTATACCAAATGATTATTGTAAAGAATTCATATTGGTATTTTTGATATGTTTCTAAAATTAAGGTTTTGAAAAGAACCATTCGATGCCGAAAAATATACATTGCTCGGAAATTAGTAAATTTTGGATGATTTCTTTTCTGGTAAAAATTATATTGGTAACTTTGAGAATATGATCGATTGAAAATGTATTATATCAAATGAGTTTTTCCAGGTTTTCATGTTAAGTATCATTCGAGAATTAAGGTTTCAAAGAGAACTCATTGACGATAAAACCACACATTTTGTCAATATTGATCGATTTTAAACATTTTATTGGACGAAATATTTCTTCTAACCTTTACCAATTTGAAGTTTAGGTGTTATGAAACAAATCATTTAAATATCAATATATAACTTATAGTAACACCAGATAAATAAGCATTATTGTACACCCATAAAGCGCCAGAGGTTATCCCCCCCGCCCCAAACATCCACAAGTCCACAAGAGTTACGAGGCATATATATGCATATATATATATATATGAAAGCATGCTACAGGTTATATATTTACTAGAACAGTAAAACTTCGATAGCTCGAACTTGGTTGGCTGAAACACCACCGATCGCTCGAACAACTAATGCGGTCCCTGCCAAATTCCTATTTACCCGGTAATTTCTTTTGTTCTACCACCGATGGCTAGAACACTGATAGGTGGAAGTCGAACTAGAAATTAGGTCACGCCAACACACTTACCAGTGTTTTTCACACCTTTTGGTCCAACAGCTGATCAAAGGTAAAGAAAATCGGAGAAGTTTGCCATGTTTGTTCACGCATCCAAAGGTGTGAAGTAATTTCTACACGTCATAATATTCTGACTGTCTTGAAGAGCGAGAAGTTTGTTATGATAATTGGCGAGTGTGTTTATAATTGGTTACACGTTTGCTTTAATTGTATACCACATGTTGCATTAATTAAGTTAATTTGATGTTTATCTTTAATTGAAGATGAAATCAAAATAAAACCAATGTATATTGCAAACATTGAAAAGTAAAGAGTGTCACATACAATTTTACCCTATAAATCTTAGACATTGGAAGTTCAGTCTCATTGCACACTGTCGCATTTAACAACACATTTACCTGAAGAACAAACGGACCCGGTAACCGGGGAATAACTAAGTCTGCCTCTTTGACAATTGCCAAACACCCGGTTTGTTTGTCATGTCATTTACATTCTCACGCCCACCGAAAACTAAATATAGCTATTTATACATGAGTATATAAAATTATGATGATAAAAGGTAAATTAAGTAATTATAGTGTAATACAATTAATTATATTTGGAAATTATCTTTTCTGGTATATTGGATTTTCTACATAAACAAGAAATACACATCATTTACATCATCTATTGCACCTGTTCAAAGCGTACACATGGGATTCACGCTCACAAACGTACTTGTACACCATGGACATGTACGATGATTGTTGTACCAGGCTTGACTCGAACTACCGCTGACTCAAACTATTTTGTCCAGTCCCGTCGAGTTCGAGCGATCGAAATTCTACTGTAATTGCTGTTTCGAAAAAAAAGCTTAAAGTGCCTTTTCATCATACTTCTTTTAAATATTGAATTTAGTATTGATACAACTTAATGCTTTGGAAAGGAATACATCTGAGAAAGGGTAATTTTACCAAAACCGCTTGGTCATGTTCAAATACATTGTAGATAATTTCATCCCATGCAACATTTGTTCTTAAAGTGATAAGCTATCTGTCTTTGTTTAGTCAGGAACGCGTCCCATGCTTACCTGTACAATTCAACCCAACTCAACATATTTGGTCAGTTATAGGTGCCATGTTCAAACCCCTGTCCAGAAGGCCATTACTTTTTCGAAATTTGATGATCTTGGTGTTGTTCGATAGGTATTAAATAGATCTTATGCTTGCTGTACCTCATTGACCTGAATGCACTCGATCAAGGTCATTCCCGTGGTTTAGAACTGAGGTGGTCACCCTGGCATGTGCGCCATTTTTAGAGCCAAGTGCATAGAGTTTATCTCATAAATGTTATAGAGAATTTAATTCTCAGCAACTTTTGTCTATAAACTATATGGCTAACTCAAACTGTTTAGCCAGTAAAGCCATAACCCCAACTGACATACTATCAGCCGGAGGGTCAAAAAGGGCTTGAACCTGTGGCTAGAGGCCATTTCCGGTCCGATTTTTTCAAGTTTGGTATCATTGGAAAAGTCTAGGCGAACTCTATAAAGTGGCGTCAAGTTTTAAAAAAAAATCTGAAACCCGTGCCCGTGCAAAAATAGAAATAATAGACCTAGGGTAAAAATATGTTTTTTTATTAGCTCAATCTCGTCAAATAAAGGCTAGTTTATTTTTACCGTTTGGAAAAATAACTTATGCTTTTTTGTATAGCTCGGGTCAAAATTGGTAACACGTGCTAGAAAATGAGAGGCACGTGCATTGAGTTCATTTTCATATATGTTGTAAAACACGTGATTCTGAGCAACTTTTGTTCTAAGAGTGTTCAGCGTGTTGTCTTCGTTAAGTCAGAACTGGCCCGTTTGAAGATGAATCCTTAAACAACAACTGACAAAAATTGCGAAAAAACAGAGGTCAATGTTTTCAATTAATTACATTAGGTTTTAGTAACTACTTCGCAAAGAATGTGTTGAAAATGACGTAATCAAAATTACCGCTATCGGAGAAACACAATCACTGTACACACATGCCTAAACAAAAAGTCAAAGTTTACATCTTCAAATATTGTCATTTTGGTGATCATGCGCCATTACAAAAATAGGAATGGACAAAAAGTAAAACACACGAAATCATGAAAAAAAATCCTCAAATTCACTCGTGAACTCGAAACCCACCCCGCAAACAGAAATTAACACGCAAACTTGCGTCACTCTACCCAAGCCCCAGAGGACCTTGTCATTCTCCTTTTTGGACAATGTCCCTCTGTGGATTTTATTTGATGATCTAAACTAAATTAAAATCCATGTTGAATATAAAAAAATATATATGAAGACAACTGGTTAGTTATGAGGTTAAAATTTCAAACCGTTTCGGGGTTTTGTCTAACGCCCAATAATTAGTTACTATATACATACTAGTAAACATATAACCCATAGCGTGCTTTCATATATATATATGCATATATATGCCTCATAACTCAATTTATATACTATTTCCTTCTGAGACTGACTTGTAGATGTTTGGTACACACGTCCACGTAAGCGTAGGTGTTGCAGCAATTGTGGGGTCCTATATAGACCCTGCCTTTTATGAGCGCCCCGCAACAAGGATTTTATATACACCAGGGCCTTTTTACCATTTATACAGAGGCCGACATTCGGTGGCTTCCCAATTAAAAAATCATGTTTTTTTCCCACTTGGTCTGATTTTTAAAAAAAAATTCATTACATTGATAGGGTATAAAAACCCACCTCGATATTAAGTATTATTGTAATATTGGATAACTATTGGTAAGAACATGGTGCTGTTTTTTCCACGATCTTGAATTCTTGGGCATCTTCCCAATTTCTATAAAAAAGCTCTGTAGACCAAAACCCCATAAATGCTAATGCGTCTTCGTATTCAAGAGCGAAATAAAGATTTCACTTGCTTAAATAAAATTCACACACGTCACTCTATTAGAATAATGAAAACCACGAGTCTAGTTTAGTTTATCACTTCAAATCAATCAATTAGGGACAAGCAATTTCGACCTTGAATAAATTTATAATTAATCTAATGCAGAATTTACATTTGAATCCCAAAAGCTCATACGCCAAAGTTTTTTGTAATATTACCACAAAAGTTTAAAGACAACTATAATGTGTCTTTTATATATTTTTTCCATATTTAAATGTACCAAATAAAGCCTTTGATGGTAAACATGACCAAAATGACAAATATTTAGCGGGAAATGAAAAACGCCGAGATATTCCGCATACATTGATATTCATGTGGAGCATCTCAGTGTTTATGGCATTCTTGGCCTGACGAACATAGGCAATTGCAGCAATGGTGTAAGGGAGACAACTCAATTTCAATTTAGATATAAAACCTAATTGCCACTTTACACATATTTCACCTCTAGTAAGATAAATGATTAATTTGAAGGGGCTTTATTTTGCGAGGTCCTATATAGACCTCACAATCCATAAGGACCCCACAAGAAAGGTCTAAGATAGACAGATACCCTGTAAATGCTAGTATGTCTTAGTATATATATAAATAAATGGAGGTAACTAAATTCACAACAACAGAATTTACAATTTTTGGGATCTTTTCAGATGCTCGTTCACAGTGCACGATATATATATGGAGATAATTATTTGTGAATAACCAAGACATAAATGAACAGACCAGACTACGGCGAGTGCGCCTAACTACAATGCAAACCATAGACACAATATCAAGGCCTATGCCAAACCAATAACTGAATTTAAATATCTCCCTTTATGAAGTTAAATATATATGAATTCACTGTATCTATATGATCCAATGGGTTTATAAATCTGTCTTTTATATAGCCTGTGAGTATCCATGAATCCTTAACTGGATCCTAATCATATAAAGCTATCAGTTCATGTATATTAACTTGTCCACCCTGTCCAGATGTGTTGCATGTAATTCCATAGTATATAAGTGTTGGTGGCCACCAAATTTGTTGGTTTGGCAGAGGCCTTGATATTGTGTCTATGGTTTGCATTGTAGCTAGGCGAGTGCCATAGTCTGGTCTGTACATTTATGTCTTGGTTATTCGCAAATAATTATCTCAATATATATAGCATGTGAGTAGTCATTTATCCTTAACTAGATCCTACTCATATAAAGCTATCAGTTCATGTATATAAATTGTCAGTCCAGTCCAGATGTGTTGCATTTAAAGCCATCGTATAGGCATAGTACCACCATTGGAAAAAGGAAGTGCTTCCGTGGGGTAGTTGCATAATGGCGGTTATAAATAATCCTTGTTTCTTCTACTTTAAAAATGCATGTTCCTTATTTTAATGCTCATTTTTTTTATTTGAATGGCATTTTTGATGTATTTGAACATTTTGAAAGCATTGTCATGTTTGAATTGTGAATTAAGAAAAAAAATTGATGCTTGGAAATTGGGGTATGAATACATGATTTCGGAAGTCTACTTTTTGAAAGAAGAAACAAGAATTATTTATAACCGCCATTATGCGACTATCCCATGGGAGCATTTCCTCTTTGCAATGATGGTACTATGCCTATAATGCAATATTAACCAAGCAAGAATACATGTATGATGACTATTCTTACTTGCTAACAATAAGTTTGCCTTCATGTTGCATGGCTTCATACACCCCTCGTTCTTCCTCGGACAACTTCACATGCTCCAGGTACACATTTCTGGCAGGTAGCTGGACCAGAGGTCTTCCGTTCACTTCCTGATTCTTTGTGCGCCGCAGAGCAAGATGACCCATCAGGTGTTGTATTCTCCTATAGATAGTCAAGAACAACTGGACATTATGTAAAAGTTTTATTGTCACACGAAGGAGCCGAACATACTATACCAAAGTCCTACTATAAATATATTATAACAAGAGTTTACGGAGTTTAGAGAGCCAAATGTAGACCCTGATCACGGTTTGAGTTTATATCATAAGGCCATAATCAATTAATTGCTAGATTATCATCCCCGCCCACCCCCTAATTTTCATGCCATCCCAACCCTTTTTATTTTCATAAAAAAAAAAATAAAAACTGAAAAAAAAATCCTTGTACATGTATAATTAGGTTCATGCTGTATTAAGACTATTTGTGAATTACAAGACATTTCTCAAAGGAACTGAAGAAGGCACAAAGGATTACATATTAAAGAAATTAAAGAATGCCCAAACATAACACAATATTCAAGAGATTTATGACAAAAAATGTATCAAGAAAAAGTATATAATTATAACAACTACATGAAAATAACCTACTTCAGGGCACTTTCATTGCCTTTCTCAAGTGGCCTCTCTATAGTACGGCGCCACCATTGTTTATCTGTGAATGGGTTGACCTTCAGGTAGTTAATCAAGGACCACAGATCTTTCATTGAATTCTGAATAGGGGTACCTATATGAGATAAGAACACTATTATATGTTAACAGGCAATACTGGTGAAGTTCGGTTAAAAAGTTATTTTCCATCTGCCTGGGCAACTGGTGGAGGTACATGTATGTTTAAAAGGTGGATGCCCCTCAAGCTGCCTGCTGGACAACCGACGAAGGTAGGGTAGAAGGTGAATTTCCAACTAGCTGCACAACTGGTGGATGTATGTTTAAGGTGGATTTTCATCTAGCTGCAAGCTGGGCAACTGGTGAAATAAATAGTTTTACCTAATAATTCAATCACAAAATTTTCTTGCAAATACAGCATTATTTCTAAATTTAAAAATAGACGACGGGAAAAGTAGTTCTAGCTACAAGCATAATACAGCTTGTAAAATATGCTAATAATAGTCAGCTGTATTATGTTAATAAAGATGAATGTTGCATGATAATATTAATGTACTGGGGCCTCATGTTAACAGGAAGAAACATTTAACACAATATTTTTAAAAACATACATGTATTGTCCGTTAGCACTTACATGATACTCATGAATATCCGAAAATTAATTTTTGGTGTCAGAAAGTAAATAGTGATATTACTGTTGATAAACAGATACCAATATATTATCAAACCGGTATCATATCGAATTCACATATTGCTGTATGAAGAATGTGTTTAAACGTCCAAACAAACTGACGAAGATTAATGAATGCCAGATTAAAACCTTATGCACAACACATGTATCAAAAATGAATAAGAAAATATTGGTGGAACCGATGGATGCTCCCCAAGGGAGTGTTTGCCTCTGAACGGGCTACTTGGTTGAAGAATACCAAACTGTATGGCAGGAACAATATATGGCTCTGCACTTCATAGAACTAATTTGCAAATCATTTAACCGGAGCAAAATGACAATATGCGCAGATCCTAGCTAGTTTTACAGAATTAAAACAAGAGGTTGTAGGGAAATAGCGTCATGACAACAATATGCACATCTCCACTTGGTAATGATGCATCCCAGCAAGTTTCATAAAATTCCAACCACAGGGTGCAGAGAAAAAAGAGCAGAAAAGAATTTGGTCAGACTGAATCAAAGGGCCATAACTTATCAAAAATCATCGAACCGAAATACAAACATACCAAGTTTCATAAAATTCCAACTTGAGGTTGTAGAGAAATAGCGCAGACAATAATTTGGTCACAGACTCAATGAAAGGGCAATAACTCCATGAAAAATCATCGAATCGAAAAACACAAAGACAATATGAGCATCTGCACTTGGTTATAATGCATCCTAGCAAGTTTCATAAAATTCCAACATGGGGTTGTAAAGAAAAAACAGACAATAATTTGGTCACAGATAAAATCAAAGGGCCATAACTCTGTGAAAAATCATCCAACCGGAACACAAAGACAATATGCGCATCTGCACTTGGTAATGATGCATCCTAGCAAGTTTCACAAAATTCCAACATGGGGTTGTAGAGAAATGGCCCGCAGAAGAATTTGGTCACAAACAATCAAAGGGCCATAACTTCGTGAAAAATCATGGAACTGGAACACAAAGACAATATGCGCATCTGCACTTGGTAATGATGCATCCTAGCAAGTTTCACAAAATTCCAACATGGGGTTGTAGAGAAATAGCGCGGACAATAATTTGGTCACAGACTCAATCAAAGGGCCATAACTCTGTGAAAAAACATTGAACAAAACACATAGACAATATGCGCATCTGCACTTGATAATGATGCATCCTAGCAAGTTTCATAAAATTCCAACAAGGGATTGTAGAGAAATAGCCCGGACAAGAATTTGGTCACAAACAGAATCAAAAGGCCATAACTATGTGAAAAATCATCGCACCGGAACACAAACACAGTATGCGCATCTGCACTTGATAATGATGCACCCTAGCAAGTTTCATAAAATTCCAACCTGAGGTTGTAGAGAAATAGCCCGGACAAGAATTTGGTTACAAACAGAATCAAAGGGCCATAACTCCGTGAAAAATCATGGAACCCAAACACAAAGACAATATGCGCATCTGCACTTGGTAATGATGCATCTTAGCAAGTTTCATAAAATTCCAACCAGAATAGCCCAGACAAGAATTGGTGACACATGGACGGACGCACGCACACAGGGACGAAGCGGCGACTATATGCTTCCCCCCTTTGGGGGAGCATAAAAACATCGAACCGGAACACATAGAAAATATGTGCATCTGCACTTGATAATGATGCATCCTCGCAGGTTTCTTAAAATTCCAACAATGGGTTGTAGAGAAATAGTGCGGACAAGAATTTGGTCACAAACAGAATCAAAGAGCCATAACTCTGTGAAAAATCATCGAACTTGAACACAAAGACAATATGTGCATTTGCACTTGGTAATGATGCATCCTAGCAAGTCTCAAAAAATTCCATACAGAGGTTGTAGAGAAATAGCCTGGACAAGAACTTGGGGATGCACGGACGGATGGACACACGCACAGATGGACAAAGCGGCGACAATATGCTTCCCCCTTTTGGAGGAGCATAATAAACCAGGTTTTCAACATAAAAAAAACCTTGTTAAAAAAACCCATAAATACGTGCTCTGAAACATTCATGTACCCAAATGAAACTAGTCCTCAAGGTATATGTAGGTATACAATTTTACAAACACGCAGCTTTAAACTGATTTGAAATTATTGCTATAGATGAATTTAAAATATCTTAAGGTTACATAGGAATAAAGGAATTGATCATCATAATATATAGTTTATATAAATACATGTACATGATTTCTATGTACCTGTGATAACCCATTTCCTTTCCGCCTCCAACTCCAGAATGGCCTTCGTCTGTTGTGCATTTGGATTCTTTATGGTATGCCCCTCATCCAGCACAATTCTTAACCATTTCACTTTTTTCATTGGGTTTCTTGCTCCTTTCTATAAGAACAATAAACTGTTGACTTTAAAATACACATTTATTATGATAATAAAACTGTTTGTTGGTTCCCCGAGAAAATTCAGCACATAACTGCTCCAGCTAAACATCATGTTAGATTTTAAAATGACACAAAGCATTCACCCTCTCCCAATTACCCCAGTATCATTTCCTCCATAAAACTGTTTGCCAACGCTAACCAACATTTCAGTTCAAGCAACAATTTTATACCTTGAAATCTGCAGAAAGTGTGGAGTATGTTGTGATGACAATGTCCTGGTTCTCGATCTGGCGACTGTCTTTGGTACGACTGGGCCCGTAGTACAGGTAGATGTTTAGGTGAACATTTCTGTGTATGTGATCATCTAGCTGATTCTATAACAGATATTGAGTTTTAATATAGAGTACCGGATAATATAACAAACAAGAAATATCAATGAAGGTGATGAATACCCCTAGATGGCGCCCTGACACAGTTACTGCACATAACTCATTGAAAAGTTATTCTTGCGCAACATTTTGGCAATATGCACAACTAGGCTTGGTACCAGTCACCCATGTGAAGTTTCACTGAGTTCCGGCCAATGGTTGCTGAGAAAGAGCGATCACAAAAATAGTCCAAAGACAGACATGTCATTTCACAGAGGGGTCCAAATAATATACAATACTGATAGTATTCCTTAACTTTTTTTAGCACATTTTAATTCTTATAATGCAGCAAATTTAATTGGGTTGTGAACAAGAGACCCAAGACGGCCTGAGGACGCTCTACTGACTCATAGTGGCCATAGCACTTTAAAATTCTACTTTGCAATAGAAACATCGGGGCTGGGTTATTTTTAACTCCTGACCCCTTAAGACATAGGAACCCAGTCATTTTTACAAATATTAACCTCCTTTACCTAACAATGCTTTAGTGAAGATGTAGGCAAAATTATTTCCATTTAAAAACAACAAAAAAAATATTATATTGACAAGTGTCCCCTAGTTGAACTCTTTGGGCAAGGTCATTTTTAACCCTAGGGACACCATTTGAACAAATCTAACAAAACTATAGTTGGTCATCATTACTACATAAACATTTTGAAAATCTGTTGGACCGTTCATGAGAAGAAGATTTTTTAAGTTTTGAACTATTTTTAGTAATGGCCGCCATCTTGAATTTCAGATCGAAAAAAAAAAAATCTTTTGTATAGTCTCCTATGCAATAGAAACACCCATGTGAAGTTTTAGTTTAATTGGCCTAGTGGTTTCAGAGAAAGTGTTGCTAACAGACGACAGATGTCAGACGACGGACAACGCGCCATCGCATAAGCATAGAGCTAAAAAATGAAAATCCTGAAACTAGCTGCAACACTTTGTGAGTATGTACAATAATGTACTGAGGCAATAGAGCTAGATGCTTGAGTTCATATGCTCACTGCAACAGAAAAGACAACATTCTAGTCCGAATTATCTTGCAGCTGGTGTTTTAGTATTAATATAGATACAATTTGTTATTAACGAAATATACCCAACATAACACATTTAGTTGAAGTTTCAGCCATCGGTGTTCCAACTGTTTTGCAGTAGAATATAGAACTTGTATGGACAAAGAGGGAACCAGAACACATGTCTGAACAAAATGGTCTTCCAGCCAATCATTTGATGAATATCCCCCAGAAGGCACCCGACACAGTCATTGTTCCATTTTGCTGCCCGCTTCGACACAGTTAACCAGTTAGAGTAACCAATCACTTTTGTGAAATAGTGACCACAAAATAGATGTCTGAAAACTTACGACCGATGAGCGTGACTCCTATATAGCCCCCATATATTTTCTATCTGGGGGTATAATAAATTACGACTGCACATATCACAAGAGTATAATTTTTTTTTTTAAACAATAGGTTAATCATACCATGTTTACATTCATTTTGTTTTAACATATCCTTGGACAAGATGTCAAAGTTCATACATTTTTGTCTAAACACTTGTCTACAAAGAAATAATATTAATCATTAAGATGGAACACATGCAAACATACCAGCCAGTTACTGAGTACAGACAAGGGGCAGACAATCAGTGTACACCGAGGCCCTTTTGTAGGTGTTCTTCCTGTGGTGGCACCAACCTCTCTGATACCTGTAACAGTGATCAATATTTATTCTGCAGCTATAAATTTACACTTGTGTAAACATGTATGTAGACAACAATGACTTATAAAACGAGAGAAGAAACAAGACACTGGAGTATTGCAAGCACAACATACATCCCTTACAGGTAGGACTTTGTTAATGTTCATCTGTGAAATGATTAATTTTCGTTCGAATTAACTTTTGTTGTTTTTGGTTCAAGGACATATTCGTGGGTACTTAATTTCGTTGAAAACGAATTTTAGAAAAAAATGTTTTAGTGCGACCTTTGCATTTGAATATTTCTATTACATAACATGTTTTAACTACTAATCTGTGCCAGTATTAAGTCGCTGCCTGCACCTACACACGCAGTAATAAATGCTCCTCGCAACATGGGGTAATTGTGGGGAGAGGTGCCAATTAGTTGGCGCTTTGGTATTTGATCAAACTATTATGAAAACAACAATTGGAGAGGACGTGTCACAAGTTGAAGGTGTAAGTAGGTCAAGACCAAGGCAAATTCACTTGTTAGAAATATTTAGTCCTTGTCGACAAAAAGAAATAAAAACACGATAGCCTAATAGGCTACTTTTTCATTAGATACTAGAAATCTTTACCGTATTTATTTGCACGCATATTTTCTCTTTTAAAGATAGCTATTTGAAACAATGCTGGAGTAAAATAGTCTAAAATGGGTTGTCTTCTATTGTAATTGACATATTCTTCTATTTTTAGCACTTTCCACAGTGATGAATATAAAATAAACACAAGTAAACACAAGACCATATAATATGTAATGAAACGGATGGAATACAGTTACTGCATTTTAACTTAATGATCAGTACATTAAATTAAAGATTTCGAATTTAAATTTAACTTTCAATAGATTAAATAGCTAAATGCGCACACTAAATAGAAAAATCGGGTAACATAGAGATCTAGCTAAGAAAGGTAGGTCTATGTTTTAGGTACAGGTAAATGCTATAGAGTTTGTCGGATTTAACAATATTTTATCCACGACCATTTCATTGGGATTTAATTTCATTGACGAGCCCCCCACCATGAAATCAACGAAAATTAGTACCCCACGAACATGGTGACAATGATGAGTGATGAGAGGTAAGAAGTCATTAGACAGTGCCTCAGGTCAAGCTGCCTTTAATTGGTAATACAATGAAGACAAGTGAGATACATGTACATGTACCTTTGTATTAACATGTATCTACATGATCTTAAAATAAAGTAATTTTGTTTCTGTATATGCATGTCTCCATTGGACAATCCTGTTAATAGATTTTATACAAATTTAATAAAATTGTACTGTGAGTGCTTTTGCAAATATTAAGTATTAACTATAATCTTAGGATAGAATTAGTTTGTCAACATAGGCATTTTTACTCTAATAATAAATATATCACAATTTTTAGACTAGAAATGTGTCTGTCAAAATGAATGTCCCTCCCCCCACCCTTCTCCATTATCAGAAACCAATTAAGAAAATTAAGTTGAAAAAGCGTCACAATTCCTGTAAAATTTTACCGACATTGACAAATATTGAACTTAACCTGGCTGTATTTCATAATTATATTGGTAATCACGAAATGTTAAATGAATATATAAACCCCTTTAGAAGTTATTGATGGAAAACCCATTTTTCAGATGGACAGATGTTCTAACAAATGAATATTTATGTGCCTTCCATGTGGTAAATTTAAGCCACACAAAAGATATATTTAGTTACATAATTATTTTTCGACTGTTTTTCAACCATCCAAAAAATAACTTAACCCTCGACACTTAAACATCCATTTTTGTGTACAGACAAACAAACAGACAAGAGGTACTTACTTAATGTCTCTTCACCACTTTTCAAATGGCAGGGACATAAAAAATGGTTTCAATTCTCGAAGCAACTTACCTGGCTTGGTGTAGTCAGATGGTACTACAGTTTCAGAATCTGGAAAATAAGTTAGGTAAGACAATTGGATACATATATAGCTATTTAATGAAATGAAAACTATATAGAGCACAGAAAATTACTTCTCCTTATCTATACTACTTAGCATTGTCAGTACACATTTGAGCATACCATATTAACTTCAGAACATCTGCCCTCTATTCTTCTTCCATTACATCCAGCAATCCGATTATTACTGGATTATTTACGGGCATTTGAATCACTGATTAACATAGAAGTTCAGTAAGATCCATTTCAGTCGTTTTGTTTCTTTCATAAGGAGACTATTAAATACTTCCAAAAGAAACATCACACTTTTAAATTAAGACGTAAAATTGTGTATACTTGCGGTATTGACACAAACATTAAAATATCAATTTTTAAAATAAAGATTTTCCTGTATGAAATTCTTCTTTATGCATATTTGTGATACATGTACGTCACAGGATGAGACAAAACTTATTCAAACAGAGAACTGGTTTTAACTGCTCAAAATCATTAGCATTCCCCTTATAGTAAGGAAAGTTATTATGAGTTATTTGAGAAAAATAAATCTTGGGAATAAGCAAAATAATCTGTAAACTTTTTAAAAAGATATATTTTCAAACATTTCTCTTAAGTTCTATTTAGATATGCCTGTACATACCGGAGCATGTGTACCCCCATGCTGTAGTATCTGCTTGTGATTTCAAACTATATGTAGGCAGGTCTGGTAATTCTGAAATAGTTAATATACAATCATATATTGTCATTTTATCTCTTTTACGCATTCAACCTGATTTAGCGACTACCTTAATCATAGAGGCACTTCTCTTATTTCCCATTTTCATGACTGAATTGTTAATGAAATGTTTTACTTTTTTAATATACATGTATTTCAGAAATTCAGTAAAAAAAGATTAAAAAAAAGACAACCTTCATGAAAAGTTGAAATCTATAAGTGTGTCAATCACAGACAAATATTAAATGTATTTTATATATTACAGCTACACACCAAATGTTAATTTAATACATAGATCTTTCCAGAAATTAATCATCAGAAAAGAAGTTTTTCTGTATTTCAGATACAATTCAAAAAAGTTTTTTCGCCATAGCAACCCTCGACTTCTTCTGGTCCTATCAACAAACCACTGTGTATTTATTTTTTTTTAACTGTTAAATGCTTTTTCAAAATAAGATGAATTGGAGCTAACGACAACTTCGTCATTCAAGCTAAATCTCTTCAGTGTACAGAGCATCAGTTTTCAGGATTTCTTGTTTTTTATATCCAATATTTTCTTTGGTTGTTGATGTCACAGGACGGCCGGGGTGAGCAACATCTTTCAACTACTGTTGCCCAGCTTGAAATTTGGCCATCCACCTACAAATTGTAGTATATGACATCTGACCCTCCCTGTAAATGTCACACACCTCAATGTAAAGGTCATTCCACTTTAACTCAAGGAATGACCTACCTCGAATATAGACCCCTATTTCAAGTACATTTTCAGCTTGTTTGCCTGTCATTTTGCATACAGTGTAATGATTATGCTATCCAGCAATGCACATTGCACCAAGGTCAGTGAATGTTTGAGGAAAATTCTTACCTGTGACATGCACCAGTGATCACTCTAGCGATACCAAGTTGTTTACATGAACTGGGTGGTACAGTGTATCAGATAAGGACATGAACTGGGTGGTACAGTGTATCAGAGTCTATCAGATATGGACATGAACTGGGTGGTACAGGGTATCAGAGTATATCAGATAAGGACATGAACTGGATGGTACAGTGTGTCAGAGTCTATCAGATAAGGACATGAACTGGGTGGTACAGGGTATCAGAGTCTATCAGATAAGGACATAAGATGGATGGTACAGTTTGTCAGAGTCTATCAGATAAGGACATGAACAGGATGGTACAGTGTATCAGAGTATATCAGATACGGACATGAATTTTTGATGTTTTTTAAAAAAAAAAAAAAAAAAAAAAAAAAAAATGAAAATAATAAGGGTCGGGGCATGAAAATTAGGGGGCCATATTCAAGCTATTGGTTTATAATGACTTTATTTATATAATGCTCGATATTCCACAAATAATACAGCAGTCACATTAGTTAGGGAACACCACTCGTACACTGTGTTGTCTTTTAACATTAAACACCAAACATAACTTAAATTGATTTGCCGGGCATGATTAGCTCGGTCGTTAATGCCTCTGACTAGCAATCTAGGGGTCGTGAGTTCGAAGCCCCGCCCGACAACAGTCTCCGTGATGATTGATATACGACCCTGTGTCTCATTATCATTCATCTCTCACCACTTATTCAAGTGGGAAAGTTATCAGTTACTTGCGTAGATTGGGTGTCCTCGAGTAGTGGTTAATCCCAGAAAACAGTGGTTAGGTTAACTGATCGTCTCTTAGCCCTCACTCGCATAAAAATGATGCTAAATATTCAATCAATCAATCATGAATTTTTTACTTTTACAGAATCAGCCAAATCACATTTACCACAAGATGCAGCATTTTTCTCTCTATCTCTTTATACAATTATAATTTTATGTTTCTACAAGCATGCATGTTACAGCACTACAGTTAATGATGTTATAATATCACACTGCTTCTATTTTATTAGTAGTCCAAATACCTGGTTAAGAATACCCCATTCCCAGTGGATGCTACATGCAGGTGTGAATTTGGACATACCTGTATGACAGAGTTCAGGAGGAGAATCTAGATCTGGTAACTCATCGCATGGCTCTGGTATTTTGACATTTTGCACTATTGTTTAAAATACATAATAGTTTCTCTTCTGTGTATAAAGTTATCCTGCATGGTATATGTTTAGTATATCTTTCACAAAGTAGCAAAAAATTATTAAAAGACCTACATGTACTGCTCCTTGCATAACAAGTGGGAGAATCTCAACATTACGTTAGATCAAAACAGCGCCATCATCACAAGGAGATGGTACATGTGACTGATGACAGTAGAGCTGTTTGTATTTACTTATTCTACACATGCTATTGGCTGATGATCTGAAACAATATAACCCTTTTTTTCATATACATGCAGACGCCTTTGGACATCTAATATAGAAGGCTTTTGAATTATTTGGTGAATTGTGTTTATATTAACTAACAGAGTGGAAAACAGTGCAGGAAGTGTTCAGATTGCTCGTTATGAGCAATCTGAACTCTTCCTGCTCTGTTTTCATACACCTTCTGTGATTGGTGCAGGAAAATGCGTATCTATTGAGTAAAGGGTTAAATGTGTTATGTAATATATGCCTTGGTCATTGAAAAATCCTTCAAAAGACTGACTGACATCTAAAACTGATAACCTGGCCTTAATTGGCTTATCATTAACAAACATGAGGTTAGGTATTGCTTTGTGGCATATGAACATTCGTATTAAAACTTTGTTTTCCGACAAGATTCAAAACTCTTACTTGATATGCAAGGCCTAGTAGAAGGTAATCTAAGTATGAATGGCATATTCAAGTTAAATAATTATCTATCTACTTTAGGCTTTTCAATTACACTCAGTTTCTTGTGAATAACTCAATTGTTTATGTAGCTCTGATGCTGCATATTTTTTAAAAATAAAATAAATACAATCAACTTCCTTTTGCTTTCAATTATCACTGCTGGTTATTTCTACAGACAATTGTATTATAAATTTGACATCTTGAAATAACATAATTTCTTACCATTTTTGCCACTTATTGTGTTATTCTTTTCTTTGCAACAGGAATCTCGAGTTGACTGTAACAATTTTTGACCAGCTTTTTCTTCATCTACCTTCACTGATGTCAAACTCTCACTAGCTGCATTCTTTGACTGACTAGATGCTAGAAGACCCTCCAGTTCTCGGATTCTTGCAGACATTTTCTGTAGTTCATCTGTAAAAGTGTAATTAGCCTGTTTCAGAATTTAAACTTAAGAGATTTGGATGACCTGAGAACACACATTACTAATATGGAGTGGATGTAGGTTATTTTTCAAACAATTTACTTTCACGCCAAGATGTCTCCAGTTGCGACACTCAGGTGATCACCCAGTGTGGGAACATGTAAGAGCCTTTTCACTGTCACCTCAACTTGGTCTTGGGAAAATATTGGAAAATGTTGATTTCAGAGATAAATATTATCTACCCACTACGAGAACAACGGACAATTATGATTTAGAATTATGTTGAGTGTAAATGCCGTTTTTGTTGGAGTACACAATTGACCTATTTTCATCTGATTTTATTTTGTTAATTTTGTTACCACAGCAAATTCATTTAGTGAATACATATGTACTTTTAATGTATAAAAAATCTTTCCTACAGGGCCAGCTACTTCAAGATATGTAAATGTTCAGCATAAATACATGTACCTGCTACTTCAGGTTGTAAGTTTTCATATTTCTTAAATTCATGCAAACTGTCACTTTGAGCTGGAGTAACGGCTGGAAGTATATATTTGTTCTCCGATTCAATCTTCACTACTTCAACACATCTCCATGAATTTTCTGTAGCATTTTCAGTCTCTAGTTTCTGTTCTGCTGTAATCAAAATTAACACAATACAAAATGATTTTAGTTTTTCCAAATTTAATAAAGACTAATTTGATTAAATTTTACCTTGTAATCCTTTAGCAGCTGAAGTCTTATTGGTTTAGATTGGATACAAGATGACATCTAGAAATTATTATACTCATCTACATGTACAATACTAACATAATGATGGCAAGCACGCTTTTATCAGCTCTCTTCAAGGCTTACATTAAATATACATTTCACATATATTGATACATATATGAAGGAACCTGTGCTATTTAATTTTCTCAATTTCTTTAAAAAATAACGCTAATTTTCCCCTAAGTCAAGGGCCCGACCCTATTCCTTAAAGTGGGAGCAACAGCCCTGCTCTTTGAAATTCTACATCTGACGGTACTGGTACAGTGTTTTACTCTGTTACTGTAGACCCATTTCAACTCTACTCTGTAGAAAGAAGACTTAGTGTGAGGAATTTTACAGAGATTTTAGTCATGGTCACGAATCAAATCAATGTGTGAACCTTTGAATGTATAACCATACTTAGATATTAATCTCCAATTATCATTGTTTAGAACTTCCTATTTGAGAAATCATTAAAAAGTTTATTGATATAAAACACAAATAGCTGAAACCAGTCAAACATGTCTTAAGCAGCCAGACAAGGGAATTAGCAAATGTGGCCTTTTAAGACAGGCTGTTCCTTAATACAGGTTAATTTGCTGTTTAAGCACAGCAAAGGGAAATATCAAGTGTGGCTGCATGAGACAAGTGTTTGCTTAATAGAGGTGAATGCTTACATAGGTTTGAGTGTAGTTACATTTCTTGTCATATGTAACCGTGGATAGGAAAAATATAATGCCTTTTAACCATATACAAGGGTGAGTGCCAGCTTTACATCCAGGAGCAAAAAGTGCCATCCATTTTCATGTCTAATACCAATAGAAATATCTTCCTTGTTGGAGCTGAGCACTTACACAACAGCTGACAATATGATGATATGACCGGGTGGGATATGGTATTGTGTGTCTTCAGCATCATACTTCAGTGACAAAGCACTATAAGAGTGAGCCTTGAGCTTCCAGCCTGAAGTAGACACCACCATGCCACAGCTGACCTGATGCTTAACACAATATATTTCAGAGAAGTGTCCCCTGTTCATGGCGAACATATTTTACAAGCTGATTAAAAATAACACAATGTAAAGTGGGCTTTGATATATCGTCTTGGCAAAGCAGATTAGGGACATTTAATCAGCCGAGACAAATAGAGCAGACGTCTTCAAACTGTTTTTGTCAAAACGCTCAGTATCTCTCATCCCAAGACTTTTCATTGCTCCTGTTTGTGAACAACAAAGATGATTCAGTGTGAGGTTTCGGCTTTTTTAAGTTCAATGAAAAGCGAAACTCATTAGGCATAATAAATGTATTATGAATGACTTATCAGGACACTGGATGCTAGATGCAGGAAAGACGGACATTCAAACAAATGGGTAATTAAATGGCTCCTTTGCCCAGAGCTGATTACTCGATGTGGCTAAATTTTAGCAGATTTTAGTCACATAAAAGGTGTTTTTTTTAAGTGTCTACGAATAGTCACATATTTTTTTCAACTGTTTTTCAACCGTCCAAAATAATTACCAACACTAAACCCTAGACACTTAAATACCTAATCATGTGTGGATGGACGAAGGATAAATTGGTGAAAACGGCAGGGGACTACTAATAAAACATTTCCACATAAATTTTATGCCATACTTTGACAACTTAAATGTTTGTAAAACTAAACATATGTATTTTGGGCCAGATGCCTCTGTTTATGAAATAAAAGGTTTGTAATTGTAATATAATCCAACAACTTGTCAATATCATGCACTATTACTTACTTACCAGTTACAGATAGTTGGTTACCTTTATCTACAATAGATGGTGTGGTTACTGGGGCTGCATCTGGGACATCAGACACTACAGTTACTCCCTTGTCTTCTACTTTCTCTACCTGCAGGTTGTCTTTATTGTTACTTTCAGTGAGACATTTTCTCACTTTGCTTTTCTTAACTATTGTTTTTCCCTTGACTGCAGCCTTGCCCTTCCCACTACCCGCGTTGTCTTTAACTGGAGAAAATAAACACAAAATAAAGAGTCGAAACATCCATTTGATTTAACTGTTGTTTTGGAGCCATTTGTTAAACTGTAAGGATCTTAAACAAATCATTATATGAAATTTGTCAGTATTTTCAAAATAAAAAAGACAACAACATTGCATTTACAAGCTAAATATTGGGTTATAAACTCTGTAAAGCACACATCCATCAACACAATTAAATTTCTGTTTCTAATGGTTACAAAATATCCCAAATTGCAAATGATTATACCTCTTTTCTGTTTCTGATGGTTACAAAATATCTCAAATTGCAAATGATTATACCTCTTTTCTGTTTCTAATGGTTACAAAATATCCCAAATTGCAAATGATTATACCCTTTCCTGTTTCTAATGGTTACAAAATATCCCAAATTGCAAATGATTATACCTCTTTTCTGAGGTGTTTCTTCATCATTAAGTTCATCTTCACTATCAAATTCATATCTTACTGGTCTCTTCGCATTTCTGAAATATTAAACAGAAAATAAGAGCATAAAGTCACTTAGCCATAAAAGTAATCAATTGTAAACATAGGCCTACTGACAAGTCAAGTTGAAATGCAACCTCACAAGTGGAAATACATTTATCATCATTGTGCCGTAAATCGTGAAAATAGATTGTTTGCTTGTGTCATTTTATGCAGTCGAAGGCGAACAAAATAATGATGATCAGTTAACCTAACCATCTTTCCTGGGACCCTGGAAGGTTAACTTGAGCACATCCATCTCAGCAAGTAAAAAACTTTCCCAATTAAACATCAGTGATCAATCATCACGGAGACTGTGATCAGGCTGTTATTTAAACTCGGAACCCCTGGATCGATAGTCAAGACTCGCCACCGACCGAGCTAATCAGGCCAGGCCATGAAAATAAAGCTAAACATAAAACTTGAATAAAAGTTTAAAGCAGATCATGGTTTTTGATGACAATTTTTCTAAAGTTAATGCTCACTTATATATATAATATATATTATAAATATATATTCGAGGGGGGATCAGAAAGTTTGTAGTCTTTTGTTAAAACTTGTTTATTTATCATTGTATTGTTATAATTCTCAGGGAGCCTGTGCCGCTATATATTTGCAGTAATTTCCCCCCCCCCCCCCCAAATAAAATTCATCTTTAGTTTATATTCTAAAGTAACTATGGAAACGTTGATTTACGTAGTCAGGGCAGTTTTTGCTTTTTTCCTACCTCTACTATTCAAATAAGCGTAGCGTTGCCAAAATGGGTTTAAAAATAAAAAATATCAATGTGTGCTGTATCATTTGCTTGTTTTCATCTTTTAAAAACATGGCGCAAATTATGCCATCTCAAAATGATGTCAATATTATGATATTACGGTATGTCATTTTGTTTGAAACAAAATGACGTCGGGGCACTTGAAAGTGGATTAGCACAATGCATACTGCAATTCCGTAAAGTTCTGCTCCATGTTAGATAATACACCTGCTCAAACAGAAAAGTATGTATGGCGAATCTAATGTTTCAAAGTCTCTAGTGTTTAAATGTCACAAAATTAATGTTTTTGAGATGGTCATGAATCAGTCATTAAAAAAGAGCAAATGGAAAGTCATTTTGAAGACATACTGGAATTAAAGCATGTTTTACCGAAATTTACCAAAAGTACTTGTTTAAGATATTGACGTCGGTTTTTGTTGAATACAACGTCATCATTTTGCTTCAGCTTAACTAACTGCTATACTTTGAATAGCGCCTTAATTTTTTGATAGTTGACATATCATGCTAAAATTTTCAAAATATGTCCCATATACATTTATTTCAAATACAATAACACTATTTTGCATTGTATAGTTGATATGAATAAGTTATGGCAAAAGTCTACAAACTTTCTGATCCCCCTCGTATATATATATTTTTTAATGAGGTTTAACGCCATTTCAACACATTTCAGGTTATTTATGGCATATCCAGTTTTACTGGTGGAGGAAGACCTCAGACTGACTGAGTAGAACCACCTTCCTTCCGCAAGTAATGGAAACTTTCTCACATAAAGTTTTTGGAGCGAGCGGAACTCGAACCTATGACCTTAGTAAGTGATCTTGAGACGGTGACTTAGACCATTTGGCCACGGAGGACCCTCACTTATATAATTATTGAATACTACAATACTGTAATCTCTATAGATGTTTCTTTATTACCTTTTTGGTCTTGCAGACACTCTTGGTGTTATATTTTCTTTAACCTTTGTCGTCATGGTAGAGAGAGCAGGACTAAAGTTTGGGTCGTCCTTTTTCAACATTGTCTTCTCATCTACACTGGGTATGCTGTCCAGATCCCCATCTGGAATCATATATAGCAAGATATAATAAGAGCCTACAATACATAACCGATGCATTATAAACAAAAAGGCCCATGATCCTTAACGGTCACCAGAGTATCCTTGAAATGACATAAAAATGGAACACATTAATTTAGACTGCCAATGTTGAGTTTGAACAAAGGTTAAAATTTACATGAACAAATTTCATAGTTTTAAATAAAACGCTAAGAAGAAACATTCAACAAAGATATTTTGAGATCAAAACTGTTTTCCATTTCAATTCTTATTTAAAACTTTCAAATAAATTCCAATGAACATTAATACTTTAAAAATAATGATAAAAACTGCACATGCATGTAATTTATATTAAAAAAAAAAAATGTTTTTTAACATATATTAACTGCCCCGCCTCTAGCAGTTTATGCCTTTGCCCTAGGTTGCTGGGGCATCAGGGACACAAATTCAAACATGTATTTTGACTGTCATGACAGCAATGACAAAAAACACCAAATACCACCAAAATAAGTTATTTCAGTCATGAGAAATAATAGTTTTTGCCATTTTCTCGATATAGTTTAGTAAAGTAGGCCCCCACCCTCAGGGCCAGATGGTAAGAGCCAGGAACATGAAATTCACAATTTTCATGAAAGACTCATATGCCTCAATAATTAAACTTACAAATTGTTTCCCTTCGCTTCATACATTAACAGAGCTACAGATAGGTTGCGTATTTGCGTAAAAACGCAATTGATTTTATCAAAAACGCAATTTAATTAAAAAACATGCGTACAAAAACCCATTCAGAAAACCCCAATACGCAAATGTTCAAAAACATGCGCGTAATCGACGTAAAATCGTCTCGGTACGGTATACATTCTTTTCGGTAGTTCTCAGGGTTCAAATTTAGACACGCATACTCACTTAAATCGAGTGGAAATTTAGAAAAGCGAGTGACTAAAAAAAGCACTAGTAACAAAATGCCAGTCTAGTCGTTTAGGTCAAAGCGATATTGACTTTGCCGACAATTTATCCTTCCATCGGACCGTGTAAATGGCCAAGGGCACACGCTGTGTCGTATCATTTTAAACAGTTCTCGATATATATATATATATATATACGGTTGCGTAATCAGTAATTTGACAACTGAGAGTGTATATATATTATCCATTTAAAGTTTAAGAATTGTAACACACAGCGTCTTAGAACGTATTGTCCAATCAAAATGTATCCTGTAGACTATTTTGCATAAACAAAGGACATCGAATATTATGGCGCCCCATTTAAAATATTAAATATGTATAGGATGTAAATGCGATGGATGTCGAATTACGATCTAACCATTTCAATAGTTTAAACCATAGTATGCATCTTTTCTTAGTTTAATGAGATAATCGTCTACAATAATTGGGAAATAAAAAAAAGAGTTTTTTTTCTGTTTCTTTCGATCATTTAAATCCTTAGGTTGCCTTGTCTGGTTCCCCGCGCGTGATCACTACTGCGCAGTTAATATAGGAATAGCCGGTAAACAGCGATTGAATGCTTTCATTTCCTCTTTCGCAATCATGTCGTCGCGAGGCAGGAAAAAACAAACCTTGCCGATCCAAAGCAATACTTTGCGCGGTTATTTTACATCGTCGGAAGTACAGAGTGACGAAATGTGCCGACAGATTATTGAAGATCTCCTGACCAGTGTAATTGTAGACCCAAATGAGCTTGCGAGTGAAATATTAGACGATTTGTTGACACGGATAGTGAAGCCAAAAAAGCACTCTTCTGACGCTGTGAGTACAAAAACGGTAGCCGAATGGAAATTGAAGTATTCGTGGTTAGATGTTACTGTTACTGGGTCTGTTACGGATCGTATGAAATGTAAAATCTGCACAAACATGCAGCAGCAATTAAAACTCACAAATGTATGGGCCACAGAAGGGTCCCCTAACTTTCAGTTATCTGGGATTGTTAGACATGGTCAAAGTGCAGAACACAAGTTTGCATATGCTGCATATGAAAAGCAGAAAATTAAGAGTATGGCTACACATAGTTCTATTGACACTGAGTTAGATAGTGATACCCCAGTGTCATTTGACAATAGTGATATACTGGTTTTTAACACTGTTTACATGGCAGCAAAGTCTGAAATTCCAACCAACACAATAAATCAGTTGCTAGAATTACAGACGAAAAATGGTTTGAACATGAAGTATACCAATCTTAGCTGGGACACACTTAAAGACATGCAAACATCTATTGCTCATGTTCTTCAGTTGGAATTAGTGAATGATATCAAAGCCTCTGATGTGTTTGCTTTAATGTTAGATGAGAGCACAGATGTAACTGTAGACAAGAGACTTAGTGTGTGTGTCAGGTTTGTAAAAGGAGGTGAAGCTCAGACCAAAATGTTGTGTAATGTGCATCTTGATGATGGTTGTGCACATACTATTGTGAACTGTATAGCTGAACAGTTTGAAAAATGTGGGATAGATCTTGCAAACTGCACATCACTGGCCAGCCACAGATGGAGCTGCAGTTATGTTAGGCAAAAAAACAGGTGTAGGAAAACAATTGATTAGTAAATATGCACCTTATTGTGTGCAAACACACTGCATGGCGCACCGGCTTAATTTAGCATGCACAGACTCTATAAAAAAAATGAATTCATGTTGAAATTTCAAGAGAAGTTCAATTCACTCTACTTGTTTATAAGCGCTTCCAGTAACAGGACACAGGCATTGAAAAATATCCAGAAAATTCTTGAAGAGCCAGAAGTAACAGTTAAAGAGCCTTACTCTATTCGCTGGCTTGGACTCAGAAATGCAGTCAAGGCTGTATATGAGTGTTTTGCATCAGTCTTAGTGACATTATCCAAATTGAGTCTCTATCTGCACTGTACGGCTATGAAAAGTCTGTGAAATTTACTGAAGGGAACTTGATTGAAGGAACACAGGAAACAGTCAGAACAGTACAACCCCTCCTTGATGCAAAACAGTTAGAAAAAGAATGGCCCAGGTATGAAGGGATGGCCAATGGCTCATATGCAAACTTGAGTGTTAATAGACTGTGCAAAAGAATCATGGTGACATTATGCCAAATGTATCAAAACTTGCAACAATTGCCCTGTGTCTTCAGCCCACAAGTGTTGAATGTGAACGTACATTTAGTACACAAAATAGACTTAAAAGTAAGTTTAGAGCATCACTAGGAACTGAAACATTAAACACATTGATGACCATCAGTATGCTTGGCCCAAGTTTGTCGGTGTATGATGCAACACCAGCTGTACAACATTGGCTCAGACAAAAAAGGAGAAGGAAGGCAAGGTTGTGCACTGGTTTTAAACCCAGAACTGCCAAAAAACCCCAACTATATTAATATCAGTGACATTAAACTATGTAAAAAGACAAAAGTTACATTAGTTGAATGTTTACAGTGTTTTAGTTCAAAACAGTTAACCTTTCGTTCTTGGTTATTTGAGTCAGGCAGACTGTATAAATAGTTTAGTGTTGTGAAAGGAAGATACCTTTGTTGTGATGGCCATGTACATTACCAATACGCAGTTTCAGTTCAAGTAAGGAACAATTTAATTAAATGCAACTTAACTACCTGGTTCAATTTATGCTTTTGGGACAAAATACCCAATTAATTTTATTTCAGGGGGTGATGGTTTTTTCATTACCCAATTGAAATCAGAAATACCCAATTGTTTCAAAAACAGGGGGTAATTACCCAATTGACCAAAACTTTATCTGTAGCTCTGCATTAAGAAGATTTTTAAAGTTTACCATGAATTTGGCTGTCTTGGCCCCATCCCCAGGGCCAAATGGTGAGACATACATGTAGGGGCATGATATTCACAATTATTATGAAGGATCCATAGGCCTCAATAATTATGCTTACAATTTGTTTCCCAATGCTTCCCATATTAAGAAGATTTTTTTTAAGTTAAGCATGAATTTGGGTGTTTTGGCCCCACCTCACAAGGCCCCATGGGAATGGGGACCAGGAACTTAATGATTTTGATTCAGTTTTAAGTACAAAAGCTACATACAAAATTTCATCAAAAACGTAAATTGTTTACGGACTCAAGACAGACGCAGCCCGATGACTGACAAAAGGTGATCAAAAAGGTCAATTGAGACTTTGTTCCAGGTGACCTAAATAGTAAAAACATTTAACTTCTTAAAATTAACTTTCAGCATTAATAAATAGAAAATTTTACTAGTACTATATATAGAACTCATGTCTGAAGGCTAGAAATTTACTTTAATAGACTACAAAACAGAAAAAGTATCATTTGCTAATCACCCATTTCTGCAAAATCATTTGAAACTTCTCAAAATGAAAAATGCTTCATTATTTTATTACTACAGCTGATAGTTGAATAGGTGTCTCATTGTTATTCATCTCTCACTGTTTATTCAAAGTGAGAAAGTTCTAAGTTACTGGCAGAAATGGTTGTGCTACAGTTCTGTTCAACCTTCCAGGATCCCAGGAAACAGTTTAGGTTTTAACTGATCATCTGCTAGTCCTCAAGGCATAAAAGTGACACTAATTATTCAAACAAACCATCGTCCGATACATCAGGAGAGGTGAGATCATCTTCATCAGGCAGTTCAGGAAGTAAGGGTGTCTCTATGTTGGTTGGGTTGCTGATACTTCCAAGAACAGGTAATCTACCCAAAGGCATGTTTTGAGACGGGGTACTTTTCTCAATTTTTAGCTGAACATTCTTTGTGTGAATACGAGAGACTGATTCAGCAGTGGGCAACATCTGTATAGATGAAAATACACTGAATTAAATTTTATAAATGCTTTACATGAAGTTTGTATACAAATTTTAGGTTGTAGGAATTCAAACATAAGGTTGTAAGCTAAATAATCTACCAAATCAATATTAAACTGAATCATTTATTTCTCAACGTACCTCAATATACATTATAAATACAAGGTATCATTCAGATTCTTGTCAACATTAAAAACATTTTGAGTTTAAAATGTAAAAAGTCATACAGACACCGAGAATTCAAACTGAAATGTTTATTATTCCACTCACAGATCCTTGTTTGTGGGGAATAGTGTCTCAAGTAATTAGTGCACGGTCCAGTAGTAGAGTATCAGACCCGTGATCTGCGGGTAGTGAGTTCCATCCCCCACCACAGCTACATGGAAGTGTTGTATCCTTCAGCAAGACATGCTTAGTACTGATTCTACCCAGGAATACTTTGAGAGTGATTTGTTAGTAAGTTTAGAAGAAAAAATAAAGCAAATCACTGGTATCTTTCACATGTTTTCCCACAGAAAATGCTACTTTGTAATTCAATTCTCACCCTTGACTTCTGTAAAGCCAATTTCTCATGCTTGGACTGCCTGACAAGCCCTTGGACAGGAACTGCGATGGGCTTGTTATCCACAAAGTTTGTCACAATCAGCGTGATCATTTCCAGGGTTTTGCCCAGCCCCATGTCATCAGCTAGAATACCTGAAATGTCAAACTATTTATAAGTACATGTATGAAGCATCTCCAAAACAGAAAAAAAATGCAGCAGTGGTCTAATGGTAGGATGGTGGGTTTGATCCCCGGACAAGTCATAACAAAAACTTGAAATACATGTATGGTACTAGAAACTTCCTTGCTGGCGCTTAGCATTTAGGATAGTTTTAGGGCTGGTTGGCCCGGTGTCAGTATAATGTGACTGGGTGGAGTATCCATGTGTCTGCAGCATGATAGTTCTGTGTGACAACACTTAGAAAACTCCCCATATTGTTATGTATTAATTTTCTTTTAAGTTTGCTTCATCATTAATGCAAGTTTTATGCTTTCTTTATCATAATAAGTAGATGTGTTCATTTTTTTAATAATATAAAAAAATATAATTGGTGGGGGAGTGGGGGGGGGGGGGGGGAAGGAGAATATAATGGCTATAATAGTTTCACCCACCCCCATCCTGTTATTTTTTTCTTTTAAGTTTGTTTCATCGTAAGACCAACTGTAATGCTTTCTTTATCATAATAAGAAGTGTTCAATTTTTAAAAAAATATATATGGGGGTGGTGGGTGAAGACATACTGGCTATAATATTTTCACCCGCCCCTCTTTCCTCATCAGATAAAATATTTCAATAAAGCAAATATATTTTTTTGTATGATAAAGCATATAAGTCATACTGAAGAAAAACAATTTTTGTGATTCCAAATTATAATTATATAATATTCATGCCTGAGTTATCTTACTTAGTTATTGTAGTAGGGTTGATGACTGGGAAGGCTTGTGTAAAATTTCAATCAAATACATTAAATGGTTAGTGAGATATGGACTTGATAGTACTTGCTCGCAAAACTTTAACCAGAATTACTAAGTCAAACAAGGGCAATAATTTGCATTATATTCAAGCAAGAGTTATCTAACTTAGTTATTGTAGCAGGCTTGATGACTGGGAAGTCTTGTGTAAAGTTTAAATCAAAAACATTGTGTGGTTGGTGAGAAATGGACTTGATAGTACTTGAATGCAAAACTTTAACAAAAATTACCAAGACACACAAGGGCAACAATTTTGCATTATATTCAAGCAAGAGTTATCTAACTTAGTTATTGTAGCAGGCTCGATGACTGGGAATTCTTGTGTAAAGTTTCAATCAAATACATTGAGTGGTTGGTGAGATATGGACATGATAGTACTTGCAAGCACAACTTTAACCAGAATTACTAAGTCAAACAAAGGCAATAATTTGCATTATATTCAGGCAAGAGTTATCTAACTTAGTTATTGTAGTAAGGTTGATGACTGGGAAGGCATGCGTAAAGTTTCAATCAAATACACAAATTGGTTGGTGAGATATGGACTTGATGGTACTCGCACGCAAAACTTTAACCAGAATTTCTTTGTCAAACAAGGGCAATAGTTTGCACTATATTCATGCAAGAGTTATCTAACTTAGTGCAGTAGGGTTGATGACTGGGAAGGCTTGTGTAAAGTTTCAATCAAATATATCAATGATTAGTGAGATATTTACTTGATAGTACTTGCACGCAAACTTTAAGCAGAATTTTTAAGTCAAACAAGGGCAATTATTTGCATTATATTCATGCAAGAGTTACCTAACTTAGTTATTATAGTAGGGTTGACGACTGGGAAGGCTTGTGTAAAGTTTCATGTCAATACATGCAATGGTTACTGAGATGGGGACTTGCATGCAAACCTTTAACCAAGGTGTGATGCCGATGTCAATGCCCGGGTGAGTAGAATAACTCTCTTTATTCTCCAAATAGTCAAGCTAAAAATGCCTTTGATATTATCTAAAAGAAAAGTTTATGCTTGCCTCCTCTAACACTTTCAGGTTTTTTATCTGATGTATAGTTCAACACAGAATTGAAATAGCGTTTGTTTCTCTCCTGCCAGAAGGGAGGCAGTGTAGAACTGTTTTCTCGACGTATCATCCAATTTAAAGCCTGCTTTTGATGTGGGTATAACTGGGTGCAGATCCCCTGAAAAAATAAACACAGGAGATGTTTGTAAATCATAGATAGACTTTCATGTAACTGTGTCCTTCAGTACCCAAGCCAAACTGTTCTTGAGATATCAGACAGAAACACAATTTTACTATACATAGTAATGGTGACCACAACCATTAACCTACCAATCTCAAAATGATTAGGGGTTATTTACTTGCAAAGACAAACCACCCTACAAAATTTTGAGATCTCTAGGCCGAACAGTTCCTGAATTTTCAGTCAGAAACCAATCAGCCTCCGCGGACTTTGACCTTTGACCTAAAAATAAACAGAGCTCATCTACTTACATGTACAAATTTATACCAACTACCCTGCAAAGTATGAAGTCTCTAGGACAAACCGTTTTTTCAGTTATCTGCAAAACTTTTCATCTACTAACATCAAAATAAATGTAGGTCATCTACTGTAATACACGAATGCACCACTCTGCAAGGTTTGAGAACTGTAGGGCCAAGTGGTAGTCAGTTACTGTCTGGAAACCAATTTCGACAAATAACCACTGTTACCTTGACCTTTGATTTACACAACCCGAAAATAAATGGGGCTCATCTACCTATCAAGATGAACCACCATGTCAAGTTTGAGGACTGTAAGGACAAGTGGTATTTAGTTATTGTCTAGATCGGCTGTGGTTCCCAGCTTTGTATTCTGGTTTCCAGCTGTGTCCCTAACGTTGTGGGGAATGATAAGTACAAGTTCCTGTATATGAAAACTACACTTTATCTACATCTGGCCATGCCTGTGATGTTCATGTACCCAGTATTATTTGAAACCTACACTTTATCTACATCTGGCCATGCCTGTGATGTTCATGTACCCAGTATTATTTGAAACCTACACTTTATCTACATCTGGACATGCCTGTGATGTTCATGTACTATTTGAAATCTACACTTTATCTACATCTGGCCATGCCTGTGATGTTCATGTACCCAGTATTATTTGAAACTTACACTTTATCTACATCTTGCCAAGCCTGTGATATTCATGTACCCAGTATTATTTGAAACCTACACTTTATCTACATCTGGCCATGCCTGTGATGTTCATGTACCCAGTATTATTTGAAACCTACACTTTATCTACATATGGCCATGCCTGTGATGTTCATGTACCCAGTATTATTTGAAACCTACACTTTATCTACATCTGGACATGCCTGTGATGTTCATGTACCCAGTATTATTTGAAACCTACACTTTATCTACATTTGGCCATGCCTGTGATGTTCATGTACACTTTATCTACATCTGGCCATGCCTGTGATGTTCATGTATTATTTGAAACCTACACTTTATCTACATCTGACCATGCCTGTGATGTTCATGTACACTTTATCTACATCTGGACATGCCTGTGATGTTCAGGTATTATTTTAAATCTACACTTTATCTACATCTGGCCATGCCTGTGATGTTCATGTACCCAGTATTATTTGAAACCTACACTTTATCTACATCTGGCCATGCCTGTGATGTTCATGTACCCAGTATTATTTGAAACTTACACTTTATCTATATCTGGCCAAGCCTGTGATATTCATGTACCCAGTATTATTTGAAACCTACATTTTATCTACATCTGGCCATGCCTGTGATGTTCATGTACCCAGTATTATTTGAAACCTACACTTTATCTACATCTGGCCATGCCTGTGATGTTCATGTACCCAGTATTATTTGAAACTTACACTTTATCTACATCTGGACATGCCTGTGATGTTCATGTACCCAGTATTATTTGAAACCTACACTTTATCTACATATTGCCATGCCTGTGATGTTCATGTACCCAGTATTATTTGAAACCTACACTTTATCTACATCTGGACATGCCTGTGATGTTCATGTACCCAGTATTATTTGAAACCTACACTTTATCTACATTTGGCCATGCCTGTGATGTTCATGTACACTTTATCTACATCTGGCCATGCCTGTGATGTTCATGTATTATTTGAAACCTACACTTTATCTACATCTGGCCATGCCTGTGATGTTCATGTACACTTTATCTACATCTGGACATGCCTGTGATGCTCAGGTATTATTTGAAATCTACACTTTATCTACATCTGGCCATGCCTGTGATGTTCATGTACCCAGTATTATTTGAAACCTACACTTTATCTACATCTGGCTATGCCTGTGATGTTCATGTACCCAGTATTATTTGAAACTTACACTTTATCTACATCTGGCCAAGCCTGTGATATTCATGTACCCAGTATTATTTGAAACCTACACTTTATCTACATCTGGCCATGCCTGTGATGTTCATGTACCCAGTATTATTTGAAACCTACACTTTATCTACATCTGGCTATGCCTGTGATGTTCATGTACCCAGTATTATTTGAAACTTACACTTTATCTACATCTGGCCATGCCTGTGATGTTCATGTACCCAGTATTATTTGAAACCTACACTTTATCTACATCTGGCCATGTCTGTGATGTTCATGTACCCAGTACTATTTGAAACCTACACTTTATCTACATCTGGACATGCCTGTGATGTTCATGTACCCAGTATTATTTGAAACCTACACTTTATCTACATCTGGCCATGCCTGTGATGTTCATGTACCCAGTATTATTTGAAACCTACACTTTATCTACATCTGGACATGCCTGTGATGTTCAGGTATTATTTGAAATCTACACTTTATCTACATCTGGCCATGCCTGTGATGTTCATGTACCCAGTATTATTTGAAACCTACACTTTATCTACATCTGGCCATGCCTGTGATGTTCATGTACCCAGTATTATTTGAAACCTACACTTTATCTACATCTGGCCATGCCTGTGATATTCATGTACCCAGTATTATTTGAAACCTACACTTTATCTACATCTGGCCATACCTGTGATGTTCATGTACCCAGTATTATTTGAAACCTACACTTTATCTACATCTGGACATGCCTGTGATGTTCATGTACCCAGTATTATTTGAAACCTACACTTTATCTACATCTGGCCATGCCTGTGATGTTCATGTACCCAGTATTATTTGAAACCTACACTTTATCTACATCTGGCCATGCCTGTGATGTTCATGTACCCAGTATTATTTGAAACCTACACTTTATCTACATCTGGCCATGCCTGTGATGTTCATGTACCCAGTATTATTTGAAACCTACACTTTATCTACATCTGGACATGCCTGTGATGTTCATGTATTATTTGAAATCTACACTTTATCTACATCTGGCCATGCCTGTGATGTTCATGTACCCAGTATTATTTGAAACTTACACTTTATCTACATCTGGCCAAGCCTGTGATATTCATGTACCCAGTATTATTTGAAACTTACACTTTATCTACATCTGGCCATGCCTGTGATGTTCATGTACCCATTATTATTTTAAACCTACACTTTATCTACATATGGCCATGCCTGTGATGTTCATGTACCCAGTATTATTTGAAACCTACACTTTATCTACATCTGGACATGCCTGTGATGTTCATGTACCCAGTATTATTTGAAACCTACACTTTATCTACATCTGGCCATGCCTGTGATGTTCATGTACACTTTATCTACACCTGGCCATGCCTGTGATGTTCATGTATTATTTGAAACTTACACTTTATCTACATCTGGTCATGCCTGTGATGTTCATGTACCCAGTATTATTTGAAACCTACACTTTATCTACATCTGTACATGCCTGTGGTGTTCATGTACCCAGTATTATTTGAAACCTACACTTTATCTACATCTGGACATGCCTGTGATGTTCATGTACCCAGTATTATTTGAAACCTACACTTTATCTACATCTGGCCATGCCTGTGATGTTCATGTACACTTTATCTACATCTGGCCATGCCTGTGATGTTCATGTATTATTTGAAACCTACATTTTATCTGCATCTGGCCATGCCTGTGATGTTCATGTACACTTTATCTACATATGGCCATGCCTGTGATGTTCATGTACCCAGTATTATTTGAAACCTACACTTTATCTACATCTGGCCATGCCTGTGATGTTCATGTACCCAGTATTATTTGAAACTTACACTTTATCTACATCTGGCCATGCCTGTGATGTTCATGTACATTTTATCTACATCTGGCCATGCCTCTGATGTTCATGTATACTTTATCTACATCTGGCCATGCCTGTGATGTTCATGTACACTTTATCTACATCTGGCCATGCCTGTGATGTTTATGTACCCAGTATTATTTGAAACTTACACTTTATCTACATCTGGCCATGCCTGTGATGTTCATGTATTATTTGAAAACTACACTTTATCTACATCTGGCCATGCCTGTGATGTTCATGTACACTTTATCTACATCTGGCCATGCCTGTGATGTTCATGTATTATTTAAAGTGCAGGGCGGACCCATCTCTAGTAAAATTCTGCATTTGTTTGCAAGATCAGTCACCCAGGTCATATTCCCCATTGTTACCTTATAAAAAAACACAACATACCTCTGCAGGTTCAGCCAAGCTAGTCTTGTCACCCTCTTTTATGTTCTCAAACAGCTTGTCCAGCTCACCTTTGACCTGTAACATATTAAACTAATAAATTAACAGTTACTGTAGTAGTAATGACAACAATAGAGATTGGTTTAATAAGTGGACTCTTATATGTATAGCACTTTTCAGCCAACAAACAATGATCTGTCATTGTCATGTGTTTGTTTACCGTACTTTGACTTGATAAAGTATTGCGAAATAATGTATCGCAGTTTGAGATATTTATAAAGCGGCTTCATTCCATGGATCCTGGCCACCATGTTAAAACAGGACCCGAGTGTACTCAGAATACAGAAATTCATGTATGCAAACAATTTTTTCTAACCTCAGCAGGAGTGAGAAAGGTGCGCCTGGGCTCTATAGCAGCTGCAGAAAAGCTCTCCATACCAGCCTGTGTTGTTTCTGAGGAGGGTTTGGTACCACCAGTTAGGTAATATCCATGGAACTTAAGTTTCTCTATTGCAGCTTTTTGTTTCTCTCGCTTGCCCCATAATGTCAGTTCTACTGGCATTGAATACATATTTGTGGCACCAAATGGTACAACTCTGAAAATCAGAAACTTCAATGTTTTATCTCTCAACCTATCACTGAAGCATTTTACTTTAGATATAAGATATCCATAAACCCTGCATATAAAACATATATTAAAGGCAATATATATATCAGGAAAAAACACTAAGAATGTATTAAAAACTGAATTTATTTTTAAATTTATGGATAAAAAGCATCTCTTTATCATTAAATAATAAAATTTGAATGGTTTTGTACATCAAATTCACCAAAATGTGACAAAATTGATATTCACATTGAAGCAGTAAACTTGCAATGAATTCTCCATAAATAGACAGCATTCAACTACTGCTATATGACCTTCGTATCGTCATTCAGACTCTTTCTAAGAGAAAACAATTTTAACTACCGGGTATGTGTAAACCTGTATCAAACTGAAATCATGTGACTTATTTAATACGTCATGATATATGTTGTAATTTTAAGTGGGAAGTTTATTTTTGTGTAACCAAGGCATGAAGCCCAAAGTAAGAAATTCCTATTTTGGCTTGTTTAAAAGATATCCTTTTAGCAACACAGGGGCATGGAGTATTACCAGTAAATAGGTGTGCTATATGGGAAAAAAAGTTTTTAGCCAAATTTAAAATATTGAAAACTCCTTATATATTCCCTTTAAAGACGTTTCGTCGAGTAAGTTCTAGCGCGGAGATTTTTTTTAAATTTTGCACACAAGTACTTTGAAGTAAGACAAGTTTAAAACACTAAAAAAAAAAATATAGGTCCCCATGCTTGTTTTTTAGCTATGACTATTTTTAAACTACACCGTTTTACATTTTTTAAAGACAAAACAGCAAATTGGTGTAAGTTATAAATCTTGTTTAATTTACTAACAAAGTGATATATTTCAACAAAATATTGTTGTCACTCATGTAACAAAAGATAAAGTATCTAAAACAGAAAAAGTCATGATGCTCTTTTGAGTTTCACATTTCATACAGTAATTTTCATAAATTTCTACGATTATAGAATTGGCCGTTAACGATGTATTTTTACACTAATTTAAAAATAAAAAAAAGTTCTAACGCGGAGAATTGTTTCATTCTTTCTACAAAGAGGCACCATAACAAACTATATCAGAAAATAAAATAAAAAATAGATGTCCCCATGCTTGTTACTAAGTTACAGTGCTTAATGTTACCTCCCTTTTCATAAAATGGCCGTAAACGATGCATTTTGACACTAATTCAATAATATAAAAAAAGTTCTAATGCAGAGAATTGTTTCATTCTTTCTACAAAGAGGCACTTTAACAAACTATATCAGAAAATAAAATAAAAAACATATGTTAACTTACTTGTTACTAAGTTACATTGCTAAATGTTACCTCCCTTTTCATAAAATGGCCGTAAATGATGCATTTTGACACTAATTCAATAATAAAAAAAGTTCTAATGCGGAGAATTGTTTCATTCTTTCTACAAAGAGGCATTATAACAAACTATATCAGAAAATAAAATAAAAAATACAGGTCACCATGCTTGTTACAAAGTTACAGTGCTAAATGTTACCTCCCCTTTTCATAAAATGGCCGCAATCGATGCATTTGTTTCATTCTTTCTACAAAGAAGCACAACAACAAACAATATCATGAAATAAAATAAAAAATACATGTCACCTTGCTTGTTACCAAGCTACAGTGCTAAATGTTAACTTCCCTTTTCATAAAATGGCCTAAATTTGTCAAAATTGTGAAAATTATCTGTTGTAAATTTTTATAAATGAAGTTTCATTGCAGAAGTAACTTTCATATTTCTAAATGATGCACTAAAAAGCAATTATAATATTTGTAATTTATAATGTAATTACTGTTAAATTGCTTTTAAACATTTCATATATACTGGATAATTGATGAACATCAATAGTTGTAAAAGTTTGAAATGTTAGAGGCCTAGTGGTAAAACCATGTACTGTCAATCAAGGTTGGATCACCAGTCACCTGCTACTCAACATAATATCTTCAGAGTTTTATCTACGAGTCCATTCAAGTCATTTTTTCTGGTATTTATCTTGGCTATAGTAGTCGCACTGTCATCCATTATTATTACATTAACTTGAAATTTGTATTCCTGTACTAGGCTACTTCCAACTTTAATCTTTGAATTGTCATTAAAATTTTAGAACACTGCCTGGTGAACTGGTAGTGATTGTTCTTAATTTTTCATAATATGTGCATTTCCTAGTCTTCTGGAAAACATCATATGTTTTTCGAATACTTTTTGTTAACATGGTCCCAGTATCTGATTTACTGTCACATTCCATTCTTCTGGCAACACATATTGTAATAAATTGGCCTGGTCCTGGTGTACTACTTGATTGACTTCATCACTGAAAATTAAAGGAAGCTTATATGAGATAAAGAAATAAATGACAATGTTTGTTTGTATGTAAGCTTAATTTACATCATCACCAGTTTCCCATTTGGGTGATGCACCCAGAAGAGTGAACAGTTTAGACTTTTTAGGTTTGTGGGGGATAGTGCAGGAAACAAATATCATAGAAACCTAATCATATGTTTCACCTGATTCTTTTGCTTAGTGTATAGCACCATCATAAAAGTCCTCAGTTTAAAGTCCCATCTGAATGACAGTTACCACTGTAAGTTAGCCAGCCTCAGGTATCAAACTCTCAACCCTGAGCTAGAAGTATCGTGCTCTACTAACTGAGCTCATCGGTCTGGCTAAAAAAATGACAATGTATTTTAATAAAACAGCACAATATATGGGTATAGTTTGACAACTCAAGGGCTATAATTGAGCAGCAATTCCTGTTATGATATCTATGTTCAAACCATTGAACAAAATCTTATGGTTATAAACTTGCATACATGTATGTGGACAATTTTTTTACTGAATGAAACTGTTATGTTATGTAACAAGCAGTCAAGGGGTTGCAAGCTCAAATCCCAGCTTGGCCAGTCTCTGTGATGATTTAAATATATGCAAATTCCAACATTGTGTCTCATGTTCATTCATCTTTAATCACCGATTCAAGTGGGAAAGTTGTCAGTTATTTGCACAGATATTGGGTGTGCCAAACAAGTAGTCACAGGTTTGATCCCCCTCAGATCATCTGTTGTGCTCATGATTATTTTGTTGTAATCCATAGAAGAAATAAGCTGAAACGGTTAAATTACATTAATAATTACCATTGGCTCCTTTTGATGATTGACACTCTTTCATTTAGTGTTTCTGTACACGTTGTCTATGTCACGATATTGATTGTCTCTTCATAGTTAATGAAACCACTACAGGTATTTAAAGCACCGACATCTCAATCCATCTGTAACCTGAGCCTCTGTTTAGCATTCCTGAAATGTGTTGAATAGTTTCTTATTTTCATAATTCATGTAACAATTTTCTGTTTAACAGGAAACACAGAACATGACGGTGTATAAATTTAATTTTTTACATTTACTCAATGTAAGAATACTGTTCGAATCCCCGCCTGGCAACAGTCTCGAGGATGATAGATATACAGCATTATGTATCTTTATCAATCGTCTCTCATCGCTGATTCAAGTGGGAAAGCTATCAGTTACTTGCTGAGATGGGGTGTGCTCAAATACTGGTTAATTCCAGGAAACAGTGGTTAGGTGATCGTCTGTTAGCCCTCGATGGCATGAAAATGATGTAAATATTCAACCAATGAATCATTTTTTATAGTTGTTCATCTCTAGAAATCATTAAGTAAGTTATCATTTTATGTGATACATTAATATTGATCATTGTGTTATGATAAAGCATCAACTAACCTTATACTCAATTGCTTTGTGTTGATGTCAAATGATATTGGACTTTTCCTGTTTAATCGATGTGTCTTGTTTGTTGCCACTGTTCTTATACTTCCACATATACAGTTTATGTATAACGTTGACCCATATAAGTGTCTTCCATAGTGTCCTTCAATACCAAACTTTTACATGCATCAGGTCAGCTTAATGTCAAAATTCAAGACTAATTCTTCCTTGTCTCCATCCCGGTATGAATAATATTGTTTCAGGTAAATTCATTATGTATTCAGCGCTTTGGAACAAATTCACAAATGATCCATATCCGAAAAATGAGTTATCCGAAATGTTACCACTACGAGTATTGATTATATTTTCGTAGTTGTTTCTTCGACTTCGTTATGTACAAGCACTTCTAGTGGTTTAGAACGAAAAACAATATACTCTTCTGTGCTTTTCGATCGCTTCCTTGACAAAATTTACATTTCTGACATCTCGAAATGAAAATACTTCGCTTTGTAAATATCCTAATGCGACTCGACTTTTAATTAACCAAACGGCGACATTAGACCCCGAATCTGAAAGTAACAGAAAGGAATTATGCGCGTAGCGATGCGCAGTAACAACCCGCAGAAACTTCTTTAAAGGGAATTTATCAGAATTTTTTAAACTTTTAAAATTGGCTAAAAACTTTTTTTCTAATATATCATGCCAATATATACTCATTGACACCATATTGCCAAAATGATATCTATCAAACACACAAATAATATATTAAAAAGGGATTTCCTATCTTGGGCTATGCGCCTAGGATAGATTAAAATAGATTTCCTGCTTAAAAGTGCAACATATTTTGTGACATATTAAATGAGTCATGTGATTTCAATTTTATCTGTTATACACAGGGGTGGGTTCAGGATTTCAGTTTAGAGGGGGCACAACACAAAATCTGGACGACACACATTTTTCATTCTCAAACGAATATTTCATTCCGTATAATTTTAGAATGGGGATTATGGTTTAAAGTTTACCACTCCAATTCAAATACCAATTTTGTCACATTTTAGTGGATTTGACATACGAAACATATCGGATTTTATCTATTAATGATAATGATATGCTTTTTATCCATTTTAATAATTATTGTATTTTATAAGACATTTATTGCGTTTTTATCTGATATACTCCCTTTAAGAATACCTGCAAATCATTCATATGAAGAACAACACAGCATTATATTTTCATTAACAAAACAGAATAATATTATATCTGATGGCAACACAATTCTTGCACTAAAAATGCAGTCATATTGAAATTTGTTTAAAATATTTTCAAAATGGATGAAAGGGACCATGATTTTTGTTGAAAATGACTGGATCGAAGGCTATATGGCATATATGGCCAAAACTCACTGAACCGGAATGCACAGATATGCAAAGCTAAGCTTCAGGCTGATCTTTCACATCAAGTTTCAACTGACGGTTTAAAAGAATAAGCTCAGACAAGATTCTTCATTGCAACATTGAAAATGGCCGTTACTCAACCAAAAATAATCGAACTGGAACACAAGTTTTGGTTAACCTTTCAAGCCCATGAAGATAAACAGATTAGATCCAAGTAACAATCCCACATATATACTATGTTAGAATCAAGGAAGTGAACCTAAAGCTAGTCAAAGTCTTTTTGCAAGTTTAAGGCCATAAATAGGTCTAACGTCCCAACAAATCGAACAGACTGGACCTTATATGACAAGTATACTCCTTACTTGAAAACAAACCCAAATTTGATCAAAATCATTGACAATAAAATTGAGGTTATTTTTAGAAACCCTATTTTTAAACATTCCATTTCTAAAGGTATAGGACCAACTATTTATTCCTTCTTTTTTAGTTTTCTTGATAACAAAGCCATTAGTACTAAATATTACGGTGCCGTTAGGTATTTTCAATCGCCAGGTGAAGTGGATCACTTCCGAGAATTAAGAATATCATGCAGGCTTATTTTGATTTTCTGCGCATATGTCATTATTTACAAACAGTAGCCACATGTTCATTGATTGTGATAAAATTATCAACAAGGGTTGTCAGAAGACAACAAAGCTCGCCTCTGGGTGTCTAAGTCCAAAAAGGGTCATAACTGTACCAAAATGCGATCCAGAGTTATGGTTCTTGTCTGTGTGTGTTCCAATGATGATGTGAACACACATGCCAAGTTTCATTCACATCCAAAGAGTGGTTGCATAGATATCTTAAACTTAAACGTAAAAGTTTAACCTGGTTTTCTACAGACAACGCTGCCGCTGCCAGGGTCATGGCAATAGCTCTCCTTGGACTTCGTCCCAGCGAGCTAAAAATGGACAGAAAATCATGAATTTTTTTTTTAAATGCTCTGAAAACAGTTGGGGCAGCTGCAATTTTAAGCCAGTAGGCAGCAGCAAGGCAAACAATATATTTTTTTAAGGATGGCTTAAAGTCACTGTGCATTTTTTTTCCAGTTTATAATAAGGTAGTGAAAAAAAATAGATCTCAGTGGTCTCACTTACCCTTCCAACCTAGCGAGGTCTTTATCAATGATATATGCAAGGGGACGTGCAAGTTCCCTTTTGATGTGTCCCACCTGAATGTTGCCAACATTCTTCACACGTATGGCATTTATGTCAAACCTGTTCTGTGGCTCCCTTTCCAAGGCAACCATTTCATTTCTGTTCACCTGAAATAATAGTTACATGTATTTAAACCATGATGCCTTTTACAATTGTAAATGAGTCGTATCAGGCAGCGTTATGACATGCATATCAAAGTTAGTTAATTTATCATACATATATATATAAAAATCACTTTACAAATCAACAAACCATTCACTAGTGCCATGGTGGAATGTCTTCAGACAAATATTTAAGATTTAAATTACTGTAACCAAAATGTCATTTGTTGAGATTTAAATTGTTGTAAATGTGTACAGTTCCAGTGTAGCAATCTGTTTACAAATATCAACATACAGTTCCAGTGTAACATTCTGTCTGCTAGTGTCAACATACACTTCTAGTGTTACAATCTGTCTACATGTGTCAACATACAGTTCCAGTGTAACAATATGTCCACAAGTATCAACATACAGTTCCAGTGTAACATTCTGTCTACTAGTGTCAACATACACTTCTAGTGTAACAATCTGTCTACAAGTGTCAACATACACTTCTAGTGTAACAATATGTCTACAAGTGTCAACATACACTTCTAGTGTAACAATCTGTCTACAAGTGTCAACATACAGTTCTAGTGTAACAATATGTCCACAAGTATCAACATACAGTTCCAGTCTACAAGTGTCAACAATCTGTCTACAAGTGTCAACATACAGTTCTGTTGTAACAATATGTCCACAAGTATCAACATACAGTTCCAGTGTAACAATCTGTCTACAAGTGTCAACATACAGTTCCAGTGTAACAATATGTCTGCAAGTGTCAACATACAGTTCCAGTGTAACAATCTGTCTAAAAGTGTAAATACAGTTCCAGTGTAGCAATCTGTTTACAAGTGTCATCATACAGTTCCAGTGTAACAATCTGTCTACAAGTGTCATCTTATAGTTACTGTGTAACAATCTGTCTACAAGTGTCATCATACAGTTCCAGTGTAACAATCTGTCTACAAGTGTCATCATATAGTTACTGTGTAACAATCTGTCTACAAGTGTCATCATACAGTTCCAGTGTAACAATCTGTCCACAAGTATCAACATACAGTTCCAGTGTAACAATCTGTCTACAAGTGTCATCATATAGTTACTGTGTTACAATCTGTCTACAAGTGTCATCATACAGTTCCAGTGTAACAATCTGTCTCAAAGTGTCATCATGCAGTTCACATGTAACAATCTGTCTACAAGTGTCATCATACAGTTCCAGTGTAACAATCTGTCTAAAAGTGTCAACATACAGATCCAGTGTAACAATCTGTCTACAAGTGTCATCATACAGTTCTAGTGTAACAATCTGTATACAAGTGTCATCATACAGTTCCAGTGTAACAATCTGTCTAAAAGTGTCATCATACAGTTCCAGTGTAACAATCTGTCTACAAGTGTCAACATACAGTTCCAGTGTAACAATCTGTCTACAAGTGTCATCATACAGTTCCAGTGTAACAATCTGTCTACAAGTGTCAACATACAGTTCCAGTGTAACAATCTGTCTACAAGTGTCATCATACAGTTCCAGTGTAACAATCTGTCTACAAGTGTCAACATACAGTTCCAGTGTAACAATCTGTCTACAAGTGTCAACATACAGTTCCAGTGTAACAATATGTCTACAAGTGTCAACATACAGTTCCAGTGTAACAATCTGTCTACAAGTGTCATCATACAGTTCCAGTGTAACAATCTGTCTACAAGTGTCATCATACAGTTCCAGTGTAACAATCTGTCTACAAGTGTCAACATACAGTTCCAGTGTAACAATCTGTCTACAAGTGTCAACATACAGTTCCAGTGTAGTACTGAAGTCCAACAATGTTTCCTCTGACAGTTCCAAAGCAGATCTCGTCATCCAGGTCATCATGTCCCATCTCATCTTGTTCTTCTTCCTCCTCACCAACCACCACCTCCTGACTGTATGCAGGCACCGTTGACTGACCTGCCTGTGATGAGCTGTGGCCTTAACAACAACAGATGGGAGCACCAAGTTAAATTGGAACCAACCAAGAAAGGAGACTGGGTAAAACAGGTTGATTAACCATGTATAAATTAAATCACTGCTACTTATTTTAAAAAAATTCTATTGCTTTTTTGTATACATGTAGTAGTAAAAGGATTGGGACACAAGTTATCCAACATTAAAATCAGCCCTTCCCAACAACAAATTATTTACAAACTAGAGCTATCACTGAAGGTGATGAATACCCCCGAACGCCGCCATGACAGAAAATGGTTTACCATTGTATGAAGTTTTATTAAATTATATCCAATAGTTTTAAAGTTATGCTCCAGACAAGGGAAATATATCAAAGGGCAATAACTCTGTAATTAGCAAGAATATAGTTATGTTTCCTGTATACTGCACTTCCTGTCATTATATTCTACCATTGTATAAAGTTTGATGAAATTGCATCCAGTACTTTAAAAGTAATGCTCCGGAAAAGGGAAATATATCAAAGGGCAATAACTTTGTAATTAGCAAGAATAGAGTTATGTTTCTTGTACACTGCACTTTCTCTCATTATATTCTACCATTGTATGAAGCTTGATGAAATTCCATCCGGTACTTTTCAAGTTATGCTCCGGACAAAAAAAATATCAAAGGGCAATAACTCTGTAATTAGCAAGAATAGAGTTATGTTTCTTGTACACTGCACTTCCTCTCATTATATTCTACCATTGTATGACGTTTGATGAAATTCCATCCAGTACTTTTCAAGTGATGCTCCAGACAAGGAAAATTGCAACGGACAGACCGACAGACCGACCGACCGACCGACCGACAGACCGACCACAGGGTGACTCCAATATACCCCCTCAAACTTCGTTTGTCGGCGGTATAAAAACAATAAGATGGCAATAAAACATATTCATATAGGAAGAAAGAAGTAAAAATGAAATGGGATACATTGTTTAAATATACGGTTCCGATGCTGACCTTAAATGTGGGAATCCACTGGGAGGTCAATACTAAAACTTAAGATCTTTTGTTTATCAAAACGTTTAGTGTCTTTAATATAAGTTTGGACATTGTTAAATATAACAATATTTTCATTGTCTGAGATTTCATCTCTCCCGTGTAACAATTTTTTAACACTTAAAAGGATGAAGATGACGTGTAGCATGAAAGAGACTGCTACTACAAAACATGTAAGATTATAATTATTTGAATTCCAAATCTAACTCGATGGTACATGCACACGTTTTATAATGCATTAAACAATGTTGTATCCACGTCTTTGTTTAATCAAAATGTGTCTTAAATTATCTAATGCTGCGTATTTTACCTCCTTGTATAAAGAGTCGTTTAGTAGTTACCTAAGGGCTGTTAATACATATTAACAATACACATTAATGAAATAGATGCTTCAGAGATTTCATGTGAAAATTGTTAAATATATGTCTATATTGTGCATACATGTGGAAAGGGTATCCGCATTGGATCACTGGGTGCAACTAAAATAATATCTGAAAACGCATCATTGGTGGCTCATATTTTACCTGCTTTATTATGATGATAGGTACAGGTAAATGAATGAGTTTGGGAAAAAAAATATGCCGGGAAAAAAAATAAGCCGAGAAAAAATTATCACTGATTGCCAAGAATCTGTCCATTTTATCAACAAAATATTCTGTAAATATATTTTTCAAACCCTTTTACTTCAGATAAGAGTAGAACAATACTAGGTCATCCTTAGAATAAAATTGTCTGCTGTGCTGCAAACGAGTAATCTTTATGTGTGTAGGTAGGTAACTATTTTTTTTTGCCAGATATTAATTTTTTATTGTCATTTAAACAAAAATGGATGAAATTCACTTTATAAAAAAAGACAATGCATTGAAAGTCTATAAAATGTTTGGGTAGCTTCAATTTTAGTAGGTAGGCAGGAGCACATCAAACTAACATTTTCAAGTATGACCTAAGCAAAATAAGATACACATTACAATCTGGTTGAGAAATGGAATCCAGAAACCACAGCTCCTTTGTCTGAAGCTCTATTTAATTTTGTAATTTGAAATATTTTTTTAATTGATTCACTAGAAGAACATTGAACCTGGGGGTGGGGATCTAGTTTGGTCCTCTGCCATGGCTGTGTGTGGTGTCCTTGAGCATGACACTTTATTCGCATTAATATTGGTTCTACACAGGAAGACTTCGAAATTATGGTCAAAGTTGCAAGAAGAATAAATATGTTTAAATATATATTTACTTCCAATGAAATAACCTGGTTTTATTTTTTTTTAATGTGGTTTAATGCCATTTTCAATGCATTTCAGGTTATATATGGCATATCCAGTTTTATTGGTGGAGGAAGACCTCAGGTTATATATGGCATATCCAGTTTTATTGGTGGAAGAACACCTCAGACAGGAGCCAGGTTATTTATGGCATATCCAGTTTTATTGGTGGAGGAAGACCTCAGACAGGAGCCAGTTTATATATGGCATATCCAGTTTTATTGGTGGAGGAAGACCTCAGACAAGAGCCAGTTTATATATGGCATATCCAGTTTTATTGGTGGAGGATGACCTGACAGGAGCCAGGTTATATATGGCATATCCAGTTTTATTGTTTTACCGGTGGAGGAAGACCTCAGGTTATATATGGCATATCTAGTTTTATTGGTGGAGGAAGACCTCAGGTTATATATGTCATATCTAGTTTCATTGGTACACGAAGACCTCAGGTTATATATGGCATATCTAGTTTCATTGGTGGAGGAAGACCTCAGGTTATATATGGCATATCTAGTTTTATTGGTGGAGGAAGACCTCAAGTTATATAATATGGCATATCCAGTTTTATTGGTGGAGGAAGACCTCAGGTTATATATGGCATATCCAGTTTTACTGGTGGAGGACGACCTCAGGTTATATATGGTATATCCAGTTTTACTGGTGGAGGAAGACCTCAGGTTATATATGGCATATCTAGTTTAATTGGTGGAGGAAGACCTCAGGTCATATATGGCATATCTAGTTTTATTGGTGGAGGACGACCTTAGAATAATGAATCTCAGTAAAACCAACATCTTCCGCAAGCAACTGGCAAACTCTTGGAGCCAACAGTATCTGAACATATGACCTTAGTGGTGAGAGAGGTAAGTGATCTCCCAAATGGTTTCATAAAAATGCCCAAACCATTCCATATACAATGTACTCTATAATAGAAATTTACCTAATCCCAAAATTCTTTCTAACGTTTCATTGTCCATAATGTCTTCATCCCAGTGTGACCATGATCTGTATCTACCGGATGTTCCTTGTGATGAGCCCCATGACTGACGTCTCTTCTTATTCCAACCCCAATTACTACTTTTATTCCACCATTTATTTCCTGATGACTGCAATAGAAGCACACCCGTCTGAGCTTTACAGTTGTTTTTTTTCACCATTTCGGGAAGATGACCTATACCCTTTGAATTGGGATTTTTTAGTGAATTTTTCATTAACAATAGGAAAACTTTTGCATTAAATATATTTGTTCAACTTCATAAAAATAAGTAACTTTATTTCTCTGGCCATTTAATTAAAGAATCAATGTCATGTACTCAATTCAGAATGGGGAAAACATTATTTATTTTAACAAGGAATTAAGGCAAATTTCAATTTACAATTATTTAAGCTTTCAATTGGGAATTTTTACCACTCAATTGGGAAAAAAAGATACCATTTGCCATTGGAAATATGATCCAATAATGGCTATAAAAATGGCAAAAAAAACCCAACTGGGTCTAAGCACTTAGCATTCTCCTTTAGACAGTTTTATAACTATTTTAGCAAATCATCACTTTGAAGCTTGGATCATACCAAAATATCAAAACTACTGAAAGCATAATTCAAAGTAGGGAGTTGTCATTTTTATCCATTTCATTTTAATACATTTCATTATTACAACACCCCATTGTTATCCCTGGCCTAAGATTCACTAAACATCTCAACCTGAACTTCAATCTACATTGATCCTTTTCCAGGTTACTATTAATTTTCCAACCAGTTACAAAGATATGTTATGATTTCAATTCTGCATGGTCATTTAACCCTTTACTCCATAGATGAGCGTTTTCCCGCACCAATCACAGAAGGTAATTGAAAACAGTGCAGGAAGAGTTCAGATTGCTCGTAACAAGCAATCTGAAACCTTCCTGCACTGTTTTCCACTCTGTCAGTTAATATAAACATAATTCACCCAATAATTCAAAAGCCTTCTATATCAGAGGTGTCCAAAGGCGTCTATATTAGAGGTGTCCAAAGGCGTCTATATAAGAGGTGTCCAAAGGCGTCTATATTAGAGGTGTCCAAAGGCGTCTATATTAGGTGTCCAAAGGCGTCAATATAAGAGGTGTCCAAAGGCGTCTATATTAAGTGTCCAAAGGCGTCAATATTAGAGGTGTCCAAAGACGTCAATATAAGAGGTGTCCAAAGGCGTCTATATTAGAGGTGTCCAAAGGTGTCTATATTAGAGGTGTCCAAAGGCGTCAATATCAGAGGTGTCCAAAGGTGTCTATATTAGGTGTCCAAAGGCGTCAGTATTAGAGGTGTCCAAAGGCGTCTATATTAGAGGTGTCCAAAGGCATCTATATTAGAGGTGTCCAAAGGCGTCTATATGAAGTAAAGGGTTAATATTGTGTATTGAGTTCAAGTAATCTATTAGAAGGTTTAGATTTTTAAGTTGAGGAAAATGTATGCTTGAGTTGTTTAGTAAACCCTATGATGTTCATCTTGACTCTCTTGTGACAAATTGGTGAACTTGAGAATTGATTGATTGAATATGTATCGTCATTTTCATGCCATCGAGGACTTACAGATGATCAGTTAACCTTACCACTGTTTCAAGGGATCCTGAAAGGTTAACCACTACTCTAGCACACCACATCTCCGCAAGTAAATGATAACTTTCCCATTTGAATCAGCGGTGAGAGACGAATAATAATGAGACACAATGTGGTATATGTATCGTCACAGAGACTGTTGCCGGGCGGGGATTTGACCTTGAGAAAGTTGACCTAATGTTCATTCAAGAAGATTGGTTAACATTGATGATCTCTTTTTCAAAATTTTCATGTTTTAAGCAATGGCAGCGATAATGGATTCGGGTGATAACAAAAAACATGTATTTGAAGTGGTACCAGTTTAGGAACAATATAGAATCCACTTTTATTGAAATGCTGAATTAAAGGAAATTTAGACATGTTGTTATTTTGATCCAGTTCTTTATATATTTACATACATGTATATTTCATATCCATTTTATTTTTGAAAAATAAAACTACAACACAAATTAATGAGAAGTTACCCCATTGATGAATAATGAATAAGCAGTTTTGAAGGCGATGTCGCTTCAAGATTCCCAATTTTAACACATAGTATTTAGTAATGGATTTTTTTTGCTTTCCCAATACATTTAATTTTAAAAAAATTTTTTTTTTTTTAATGTCCCAATACATAGGGTAAATACGGTAATTTAATACCAATACATAGATTAAATACCGTAATGTTGGTATGTCTATGCAATGTATACAGTTTTCTATTGAATTCATAAGCAACGGATAAACAATAAAAAAAGAGTACTGCCCAATGCAGGGCTCGAATTTAACACTCGCAAACTTGCAAAATGCCAGTGGAAAATGAAAAATGCGAGAAATTTTTCCATACGTTCGCAAATTTTTGCGAGTGCAAAAAAAATTAAATTGAAATGATGGCAGTTTTCACTTTCAGTTTCGAATTTATGTGTCGACGTGCCGTAAAACACCATTCATTCATTCATTCATTCGATCTGCTGTAAACATGCATCAATTGAGACATTTTTTTACACAATGCACATACTGGGTAGACTGGTTTGCCAATTTTAATCACGTGGCAATATTTTATCTACATATTTTGATACCCAATCCAATTTATTGTGATTCAGCAAATTGTCAGTGAAAAAAAAATAACCAGATATTCATGTATATAAAATTTCTATAAAAAATGGTTGATCAAAATTGCGAGTAAAATTTATATTTTCCGAGTTGAAATATCTTGTACTCACAAAAATTTGCAAGTGCAAAAGAAAAGAGTTAAATTCTAGCCTGCAATGAACACTGCGATCAAGTTTCAATTTTATCTGCTCAGCTACTGTACCAAGTTGATTTAAGAGAGTATATCAGGAAAAAAACACTATAAATGTCATAAATGTCTTAAAAAAATAAGATATATATCAAAATGGACAAAAAGCATCTTACTATCATTAATAAATAAAATACGGTTTGTTTAGTATATAAAATCCACCAAAACGTCTTAAAATAGACAGCACTTAAATACTTTTTTGACGACCTTTGCACTGTCATTCGGGCTCTTTCTAAGATGCAACAATATTTACTATGTGTAATCCTGTATAATGTATCAAATTGAAATAAAAATGAAACCATGTGACTCATTTAATATATCACAAAATATGTTGAAATTTTAAGCGGGAAATCTATTTTAGTCTAACTTAGGCTCATAGCCCAAGTTAGGAAATCCCTTTTCAATATATTATTTTGGCATGTTTGAATAGGTATCTTTTTGGCAATACATGATCAGTGAGTATATATAGGAATGATATATTGGAAAAAATGTTTTTAGCCTGTACCGTTTCTACTCACGTATTAGGTGCGATTTTTTTTACAACTTTTAAAGATCTTCGAGAAGGGATGCGCGATTTACACAAGTACAGAAGATTTCATTTTTATTTATGTAAATTTCCGATAATCTCACATGTATATTTTAAAAGATTAAGTAAAATAATGATTGCTCTCTGTTATTTAAAGTCAATAAATTGCCATACCTGTTGCATTATTTTATTTCTTTGTTATAAGTTTTAATCCCGAGTTATCTGTGAAAAACATTGCCTAAGGCATCGTTCCTTTGCTTGTAAATGTGTGATAAAACAATCCGGTGACGTATGGCCTGCTTACACAACTCTCCTAACCCTAACAGATCTATTTATCTAAACACCAATTTAAACCGTACTGTTATACGATTGACAATTAAAAAAGTGTTCACGCTATTTTTAGAAAAATCATGTTCATTAGATCGATACTTTTTTTGTTTGTGTGGTTTGTAGTAGTTTATGTTTATAAAATAAAGTCAATAGAATATTTGGTATTTCGTTATGATTAAACCGGTCATTTCGGAGTATTGAAAGCAGGTGCTGCTATGTGGCTTCTGCATATTAGTTGACATCTTAATTGCATGCCTGGACAGGTGTTGACAACTCTGAGTATGTATTGAGACAGTGATGAGAAGTGTCAAGTATTTTGAGTCTATATAAAACGTAGATTAAAAAAATTAACGACATTCTCTTGAGTAACTTCAAAATTGTCACTACCTCAAAATTGTCACTTATGATGCGCTCTTTACACATATATAGGAGAATTGTATTTTTTTCTCAGTTCTTGGTCTTAAAACATGGATGTGCGATATACAGGCATAGTGCCACCATTGCAAAAAGGAAGTGCTTCCGTGGGGTAGTCGCATAATGGCGATTATAAATAATCCTCATTTCTTCTTCTTTAAAAATGCATTTTCCTTATTTTAATGCATCTTTTTATTTGAATGGCATTATTGATGTATTTTGAATATTTCGATAGCATTGTCATGTTTGAATAGTGAATTTAGAAAAAAAATTGATGCTTGGAAATTGGGGTACAAATACATGATATGGGAAGTCTACTTTCACTTTGTCACCAGTGTACACACTGAGCAGAAAAAAAATCTCTTATATGACACATGACCCCTACTTTTCTCATCATATTTTGAAAGTGCAGAGGTTGACAAACAGTAAAATGTAGGTTTCACTTCTTTCATTTGGGTTTCTTTATGATGAATGACAAGCCTTCAAACTTTTATTATTTACTATAGAATAAAGAACAAAAAAATCAATGGTGGGTTTACACTTACACGAATGCTTCTAATACGTGAGAAGATACGTTAATACAATTTTGAAAAATCCTGACAAATTTCCTTTAAAGTGGCCTCGCCTATATTTTTTCAATCTTAGCAGTAAAACTGCACATTTATACCAAACATCATATATAGTAATGAGGGGGAATATCCGACACCTGCGGTTTTCTGGAAGATTTGAAAATGTGGTATTTGCAGCTTTCTGCATGTACTACATTTGTTTTCAGAACCTTAAAGCAGCAGATACAAAAACACATCCTGAATAACATACAGGTATTTATGTACCATGATGATTATTATATGATGACAATTTTGATTGGAAAAAAGCGTTACAAGTAAACAAGTTTCCTCTCACATGTTTGTTGAAATAGCGCTGGTGACAATTTTTTGTTCAAATAGCGCTGGTGACAATTTTTTGTTCAAATAGCGCTGGTGACAATTTTTTATATCACAGATTCAACAGGAAATAGAAAGGTTAAACTAGTTTTACAGTTATCGATTTTGCATTTATTTGACGAAATAAAATGTGTTGAATAAGAAATTGAAACAAATATATGCTTTATTTTATTATAAATAACTGCATCCCCTACAGTTCCCCATACCCATGTTTGTCTCTGAAGTGAATTGATCATATATTACCGACTGACGCGTTTCCGAACAAGCTTCGTAACTCCCCGTTTTCTGCCGAAGGTGTTTATCGGAAAGACATGAACATTAATTTGGAAACATAACCCGTTCTAAATTATGTACTAATTATGTGCTTTATATCTATTTTTTCGTTTGCAAAGTCTCTTAGTGATCAAATAAACATGTAATCTGTAAGAATAAAACTGACTTAAATTAAAACTAAAAACGACCGTTTCAGAAGTTTAATGAGTCTTTAAACATATCAGACCATAACAATTAATTCCTAGTTTTTCAACACTGAAATATTGCCACCTTGGTGCAAAAAGGTACCAAGAGCCTTCTTATTTCATATACACTTGGTACTTTATTGCACCAATGGGACGATAATTGTGTAGAGGAGTTTTGGGGGTAGAAATCTAGGAATTACTTTATTATGGCCAAAGTGTTATGCAATTATTACCTGTCCTCCAGCACCGCGGAATGTTGCCCTGTCATAACTTGATCTTCCAGAATGGTAACTAGTCTGTTTTGTTCTCGCCATCTGAAACCCAAGTACATGTGTATGTTTACATGTATATTAATATGAACTTTTTGTGAAACATGCAGCAAAATTATTTACTTTGGTCAAGAAGTGCAAATTTATATAAATAAATCCATCGAAAAATAGTCAATCATGTGAAGGTAAGTGCAGTTTTATCTGATTTCATTTATTTGCACTTCTGCAGCCTCATGTCACCAAGTTTTACACATTACAGCATCCAGTCATGTTAATGAAATCTGGTGACGCATGTTTTGTTGGAAGTAATATTTGGGTTACCATGCAGTGTTTTTTTTCACCATTTTAGGAAGATGACCCATACCCTTGGAATTGGGAATTTTCATTAACATTGGGAAATTTTTTTTGCATTAAATATATTTATATATTTATAAAAAGTGTACACTTGCTTATCAGGCCATTTAATTAAATAATCAATGTCATACTAAATTCAGAATGGGGAAAACTTTCTTTATTTTATCAAGGAAGTATGGCAAGTTTCAATTTACATTTTTGAAGCTTTCAATTGGGAATTTTTACCATTCAATTGGGAAAAAAAGATACTATTTGCCATTGGGAATATGACCCAATAACGGCTATAAAAATGGCCGAAAAAAAACACTGCCATGATCTAACATGAATGTTGAAAGCAATATATTTGTTCTCTTTTTGGTAGAACATTATTATTTTATAGTTATTTATCCCTTAAATACCTACTACCACAATATACATATTACCACAAATGCCCATAAAATAGCATCATTTCACATAATATTATGCATACTTAAAATTTCTTACTCTGGGACAGTGTGACATTGAAACGGATGGGCGCACTTAAAATACTGTACACCAGTAAGAGTTCTTGGGAGGGGGTCAACATTTGTGTGTCCTCTTTGTAGCAAAACTAGAATCAGTGCAAAAATTATATAGTGTACAAACTCACAAGCGAATGTGCGGTGAAGCCATGCATTCGCGAGTGTGTGTGCTCATATGGTAACATGTAGGATATATAAACAACACAAAATCAAACAATATACAGATATAAACTGACACTGAAAATCGGAAATGACAACTGTTTTCATGGGTGATTTGGAACACTTGGATATATAGGCTGCTATTAGTTCTATTACATAAAATATAAGAATTCTTACGAAATATTCTTTTACAAATTCACTTTTTAATTTTGAATCATGAATAAGTTTTTTGAAAGCTCTGCTGATATTCATGTATAAAAAATAGTATAATTTAGAACACAAAATACCACTTTAAATGTAAACAAAATGTACACAAAGCAGGGCCTTTTTACCTTATATAATAGAGGCCGACCTTTGGTGATCTCCCAATCAAAAAAATTTATTTGACGAAAGAATTTCCAAAAAAAACCAGACTGAAATCCCCAATTTGTTGACATAATTTTTCATTAAAAATCGATTATAACAACCCGTTTTATGTCGATGTGTAAAAAAAAAAAACGTTTAAAAATGCTTTTGACATTGATTCAAACCGAAAGTTGTATAAAATACAAATACTGTCATGTTTGGGTTATTGTGTTTTCTTACGTACTCTGGCGAATCAATCTTAGTACGCGAGTTTAACTAGATTGGTGCCCAACTTCATTCCTTTACCCTCCATTACGAAGGTCAGGTATTGGCTAGAATATTCTTGAAGCATATCTTCGTATATAACGGAAATAAATTATATGCAAGGGACTGGTTACCGCCTGTATATCAATCAAATCATGCTCGTTTATTTATAAATAAACCTGTACACCAGTCAATATACAGACTGGATGCAATGAGTTTATTGATAAAATCGCACAGGCTAATTTGTAAATAAAATATACATCCGTCAATATACAAGAGTTTTGGGCAATGAATATTGTGATCTTAAAATTAATAATCACGCCGTAATATAAAACAAATTCTTCGTCACCAGCCTGGGATATAATAATGTCTGCGAAATATAGATATAGTCCAAGACCCAGGCTATAACTTTTTTGGTCGGGCTACAAAAGTTTACCAGACGTGTAGTCCAATCAGCCCAAAGGGGCTATAGTCCTGAAAAGTTTTTTGCACAGACTTGGTATAGAAATTTACTTTTGACGATTTTTCGTTATTTTCTTGACTTGACAGGCAATTTTAAATACGTAATTTTTCAAATGACCAGTTTTAATCATTGGTCACAAAGAGTATGATATGGTGATCCCATATCATTGAAAATAATAAAAACAAGATATAATTGTTTATTTTGCTCTTCACAGTGGTTTTATCGGTGTGATGTATTTTCAGCACGTAGTAAGCATTAGTTGATTATCTCACATTATGTATTGTATTTGTATAATTATGTGAATATCTACCTATTCGCTCGCCATTTAGGTTTTACTTAATTCATATTATTTTTCATACTGGACTTCCTTAAAATTATTTTTCCTCATGAAACCATTTCTAGCCGTCTGAATCGCTGATTTGTAGTAATATGTATACTAGAAAAAAATTAAAATGGCTGACTGTGTATCATAAATAGGCATAGTACCACCATTGCAAAAAGGAAGTACTTCCGTTGGGTAGTCGCATGATGGAGGTTATAAATAATCCTCATTTCTTCTTCTTTAAAAATGCATTTTCCTTATTTTAATGCTCATTTTTTTATTTGAATGGCATTATTGATGTATTTTGATAGCATTGTCATGTTTGAATTGTGAATTTAGAAAAAAAAATTGATGCTTGGAAATTGGGGTATGAATACATGATTTCGGAGGTCTACTTTCACTTTGTCACCAGTGTACACACTGAGCAGAAAAAAAATCTCTTATATGACACATGACCCCTACTTTTCTCATCATATTTTGATAGTGCAGAGGTTGACACAGTAAAATGTAGGCTTCACTTCTTTCATTTGGGATTCTCTATGAATGACAAGCCTTCAAACTTTTATTATTTACTATAGAATAAAGAACAAAAATCAATGGTGGGGTTACACCTAAATAACCACAGTTTTTTCAGGAGTTCATCATTTTCAAAGGTATATACTGGTCATACCTAATACCGCGAGTCTAAAAATTGTTCAACCATGTAAAGAATGGCATCAATACTAAACAGTAATAAGGTAATTTAAGTGTGCTGAGTAAAAAACAGTTGCCGATACAAAATGCAAACAAATGCCAACCCTAACAGAAGTTGGAGCTTTGGGCATGTCTTCCCAGATTGTTATTATACGGGCATTCGCAGTAATAGGTATATCGCAATATTAGGTATATACAAGGTATATTAACAAGATAGAACTTTAAGAAGGATTATTCAAGACAAAAAAGTAACTTTATAACTGTTTATTATTGATGTCGGCATTTACATGGTTGGTGAAGTTTTACACTTGCGGTAATATGTATATAACCCATATAAAATTCTATACAAGCATTTAGTGTCAACATACGTTTTGCAATGAAATATTTTTACTTATGATTGTGTTACCGGTTTTCGATCACTTAATAATCGCTGGTAAAATATTTCAATGCAAAACGGATTTTGACACTAAATGCTTGTATACAACGTTAAAATAACTATCAAATAATTATTTTCTACCAAAACAATTACAAATATATGCCCATTGACTTCACCATTCACGTTAGATCATGGTGACCCAGTATACGTTCAATAAAATGGCGGCACCTGATATCGAGCACATGATAGGATGATGTAATGTGTCAAACTAAAATGACACATGGCTTCAAAAGCACAAATAAATGAAAGCAGAGAAAACTGCATAACCTTTAACATGAATAAATATTTCTCAATAGGTTAATTTCATCATAATATCAATTAACTTAACAGCATGAGGTTTTTAAAAAAAAAAAACTTTTTATTTTTTTTTAAAAATCATAGTAACCAAATAAAAACACTGATTTAAAATATATATATCTTCTTTTTTTTATTTGCTACTTTATTATTTATTCATTATATAACCACCTCTTCTTATCCACTTCTTATAACAAACCTTTTCAACTGTTTGCTTGTTTTTATTCTACATTTAAATGTGGTCCTGTACTAATTTCAATCTCATTCTTAAAAAAAAAATCTATAAGACGGTCACTCGTCCGGAACCTCGATAATTTCTGACATGCACAAGCGAAATATTTTATAACTTTCGACCTTGACCTGTATTGCATCAGTTTTCAGCAGACGTGTATGAAATCGATATTCGTAAACAAACCTAGCATTTGTCGAGGTTTTATGTAAACTGAAAAATGGACCTAGTGAGAAATACATTTTTTTCAGGTCTGTACCATAAAATTACTTTCTCACTTCTATCGGAAGCATTATTTTTGATATTTTTCTTTGCATTCAATGACCACGTGGATACTGTTTGTAAATATTGCCAAAAGTGTAGGAAGTTGAAATACGCGTGCGCGATATTCGTATTTCTGGGAAGTGATCGATTTCAGGTGACGCTCGAAAACAGGTTACGGCACCATAACGGAGATTCTGAAGAGATCGAAAACTGATAACGCCATCAAATTTCAATTTTCAAGGCGTCGTATTGAACCATGACAAGATATAAATATTATATTAATTTTAGTTTAAACTATAACAAAAGAGTAAAATTAACCTTGGACATCTTCAACCATACGAATATCTACAGAAACTCTGACACTCCGCGCGGAAATTTTCCCGCAGTTTCTCAAATCCGGTACACTGTGCTTTTAACTTTTCTATGAGAGTTATACAGTTCAGGTTATAACCGCGATCATAGATATGTATCTAGTTAAGTAATTTATACTATTAACATTCTTTATAAGGAATCAATTTTCATATACCTGATATATTTAATTAATATCAATAATGTTCGTGGCTAAACTATGATAGCATCACGATATCTTGATCGAAAAAAATATTGAAGAGGCCCTCCCAGGGAAGTCCCTGTTCACCGAATCTCTTAAAGTAATGGCCATTGTTCCCTAGATCTCCAAAAGTATTTGCCATTGTTACCCAAAAATATTGTTCCTAGATCTCTAAAATCAGGTCGTTGATCCCTGAAAACAATGGCCAATGTTCGCCTGATCTCTAAAAATGATTGGCCATGTTTCCCAGATCTCCGAAACACCTGGGAGGACCTCTTTCAATAATCCAATTTACAGTGGGTGATGGTCCTGAATAGCAATCACAAGCTTCCAATGATAGAAAATTTAGGTGTGAAATTCATTAGGTTATCTTAATAACTCGATTATTATACAGTTTGTATTTTGATAACAGTGGCGATGACATTGAGCTAACAGATTTCCTTTAGATTGAAATAATTTATATATGAAATGTCATTATGACTCATACAAAGTTGTTTTTATTTAGAAAATTAAGATTTATTCAGGAATGGACCTTATCACATTGTTATTTTCAATAATTGAAAATTATTTTACAACTAATTAAAACTAATTGATATAAACTATCAAGTGTGTAACCGTATGCTATTAACAGTATTTAATCATCTACCAGATATCATCTATTACATTTTGTTCACATACTTAAAGTTTGGACTGTTACCTTAGTAACTCTTGTTTTCATTCAAATACTTACACTGTGTTCCGTTTTATATCTTTTCTCGCACCATTATATACCACCAGGAGTGACCTGAAGGCATCCAAGGTAGGCGCAGATACCGTGCTAGCAGGAAGAAGATTCCATTCTCGCACTGTCCTTGGAAAGAAGGAGTTCGACAGTATCTGGTCTTTGATACGCTCCTGGAAGAGCCTATGTTGTCTTCTGGTACGCTTTGCACTATATGTACTCCATAAGTTTGCATGTTATGGACGTCAAGGACACTGGTCTGTAGTTGGATGCTAGGTGGCGGTCTCCTTTCTTGAAAAGAGGGATTACCGATGCCTCCCTCCAGTCCTGAGGTACTTCTCCTGGGTCGAGGGATAGTTGGAACAGATTTGCTAGAGCCGGGGCTAGTTCTGTAGCAGCTGCTTTCAGGATGAAGGCTGGAATCTCGTCTTGGTCAGTGGCTTTCTTGGTCTTGAGATTCATCAGCAATTTGTGGACCCCTTTCTAGTCGACTGTAATGTTTGACATTGAGGGTATTTCACTCTGACCCATGTCTGGAATATAGGTGGTGTTTTCATGGGTGAAGGCGGAGACAAATCCTTATTTTTCTGTGGCGCAACACCAGTGGCTTCCTGTCCTTTACTTTTGACGAAGGTCCAGCACTTCTTAGAGTCGTCTTTGAAGTCATGGCTCACCGTGTCCACTAAGTACACCTTGTTGGCCTTTCGTATCTGGTATTGTACTTCTTTCTGTAGGCGCTTATAAATACCTGTCACGGTCCCGTTTCTGATTGGAATGCCTCGCTTTCTGATGTGCTCGTTGTTTTCTACGAATCAATCTCTTGATCTCAGTATTCATTCATGGGTTTGTGTTTCTAGATGTTGTCATTTTCGAAGGGACTCGCTTTTCAATGGTAGTTTGTATTTTTTACTTCAGTCTAGCCCAAGAGAATTTTATGGAGCGATCATTCAGGTTGGTTATACTCGATAGGTCGGATAAGTCGTCCCTGATGCCTTGGATGTCTGCTTTCTTCCATAGGAGAATCTTTCTTCTTCGTGGTTTTGGACGTGTCACAGTGATCGTAGTATCGAACAAGACAATATCGTGGTCGCTGTTACCAATAGGGGCATGGGCTTGCATCGTTGTTTAAAGCTGGGATGAGTTGTTAGGATGATGTCTAATATGTTCTGTTTTCTTGTGGGGAAGTTGACGATTTGTTCAAATCTGGCAATTTTGCCCAGTGCCTAAAATTTCAACAGGCCAAATTTGAAACCAACTAGCCTAACCAATTTTCCAAGAAACTTGTAGTCCTAAATGTCTAAATAAACCCAAAATTGATTGTTTCAAAGCCCGCAAGTTATTTAGTACGCATCATTAGCATGTATTTATTTTACAGACAATGGTATCAAGGTTATTATATATGTTAGGGTATTTCAATTTCAAAGCAGTACTTTACAAAACAAAATATTTTAAAAAATAAAATTGGTAATTATTATACTATCATAAATAAATGCATTTATTTTATAGACAATGGTATCAAGGTTATTATATATGTTAGGGTATTTCAATTTCAAAGCAGTACTTTACAAAACAAAATATTTTAAAAAATAAAATTGGTAATTATTATACTATCATAAATAAATGCATACAATGATATATCATAAATAAACACTTTTAACTAAACAAAATTATGAATCATGGATTTAACAATAACCAGTGTACAGAGAATGAAATTGAGACATACACACATTTCTATTTATAGAATTAATATAGTTAATGGCCGTTCATTTTAAAATAAGATCGAGATCTAGCCAAGGACGATTGTTTAACATGTGTTAATGCTGTGATATCATAGTAATGTAGTTTAGTTATTATGGATGATCTGTCGATCGCGTGGTTTCTACAATTGACACACCATTTTGTCATTGTCAAGTTTATAGCCCAGTGTGATATTGAGCAGTCGCTCCCATTTCATTACAGTATTAACGGAAGGATTATTTCTCTTTTTTCTTGTTGGGACTCACTTTCAATCGTAGGTTCAATGGAGAATATCAACCTGACAAAATATGTAAAAAATATGTAATGTCTACTCATTATGTTATTGACGGGTTTTAACTCTTACTTCTTTTTTGCAGAATGAACTCGAGATCAAAAACAATTGGACGCAGTCTTCTCATATAAATATTTAATACATGTCATTGACAATCAAGCTGCTAGGGGGTAATTTGGCGCGAGAAGCAAAAGAAGTTGGGTAAAATTGACAACTCGTTATTTTTACCAGGATAATACTTGTTTATTTACAAAAATCAATAAAATGAATACAAGAAATTTTCTCAACTTGAAATCCACTCGCAAAATAATGCCAGCTTAAGTAATTTCAACTCGCATTTTCAAAATACAGCACGCATTTTGCGAGTGGTGAGTGCTTAAATTCGAACCCTGTAATGTCCAGGAATGATTGGTTGACTCTAGACGGGTATTGGTTTCCAGTTATGGTTAGGTATTTCCAGTCTATGTCAGGGAGGTTGAAGTCTCCAGCTATTATTAAGAAGCCTTTCTTGGCCTGTTTCCTTAGAGTGAGAAAGTCTTCTTTAACAGATGATAAGTAAACTTCGTCAACTTTGTTGGGTGGTCTGTAGAAGGCCGCAATGGTAATTTTCTTCTTGTCTGCGGTGAACGAGGCACTGATCAGCTCATTGTGTTTGCTCGTAATGATGTTTCCGAGTTGGAAGTGTTTATGGATGCGATAAGAACGCCGCCATGTGGACTGTTTGGTCGATCACGACGGAAGATGTCAAACTCCAGCTGGGGATTTAACACTGTTGTGATTCTCACTATGGCTCCTGGGATATCCTAATCACTACTGACTTCTATGTTTGTGTAAATTATTAATATATCTTTCTTTTTTTTTTAATTAAATACTCAGGACTATAACTTTTGTTTACCCCTGCCCCCAAAACAGTCAGTAAAAAAACACCAATATTCCAATTTATGTCAACTTTTTATGCGATGAAATTTAGCTTTGAAATATCAGTTTTGATTATTTTCCAGTCACTGCCTTCTGTTTTGTAGTAAGTGATACTAATGATTAAATAAAAGTGTCTAGCAGTAATATAGCACCTGTGTATCCTGGGGCTCATCACTGTCCATGAGCATTTTTTTCTTTCTGCATGGTTCTACCAAGAAAGGAATAGAAGGAACTGCAGTTGCGAAAACTTGCGAAATTGGTGGCGCTGATTGGAATATTGAAAGCCCGTGTCAGGCCAATTAGTTTAAAGAAGTGTAATGCCCATTTATCAATGTATTTTTTATGAAAAATTAAGCGAAAAAAAAAAAGCACGTAGGTCTAAAGGTTGTGGTATATAATGGCTAACGACTCATTATTCCCATCTCTACCTGCCACGAGTTCGAAATTATAAGTTTCCAAAAATCATTTTTCTTATTTCACTAGCCTAGTCAAATAAAAAAACGAAGGTTCTGTACATTTCTGATGTAAACCTAAGCAGTTTTTGCCGATTTCCGTGAATCACGTGGGCAACATGCATGCAACAAACACGGGGTATTCACTCGATTCATGTTTTTTTTCATTTACATACACTCTTTCACGAAGCAGACGGTCACTTGTATAGACTAAAAATACTATCGATTTCTGTTCCTTTAATGCGTAGATTTATTGACCAAAGTATTGCTTAGAAAATGCTTTAGGAATAAATTATGCAAATTAGATCGTGCAAGCATTTGCGGAACAGCCCGACTCACGGCAAGTCTTTTGAAACCGAAACTAAAGTGCTTTTTTTATTTTTCTATTTCTCCATTTCTAATATATTTTCTTCAAAATTGTATGCATCAATTCAGTTTAAAATGCACAGCAACAGACCAGAGCGAAATTGGCTCTTATTATGACATTCAATATTAGGGGTGTCCAAAGGCGTCTATATAAAGTAAAGGGTTAACTACCTTTTTTAGCCCTGGAATACAAATAAAAAATTATTACTTTGCAAATGACATCTCCACAAAATGAAACCATTTCAAGCAATTTGTGGTTACAATTGTAAGTTAGCATAGGTTACAAAACTTGTAGTTGTAAATTACATAAAATTTCACTTCAGACCGCAATGTTTTAAATACAAGATAACTTTACACGATCTGAACATCATAAAACAATAAAGGTAACAATTTACAGTTTATGGCAAGAAAGTAGTTGCCTGTGGATTTTGAATGGTTGATTAGCCAAATATTTAATTTTTCGCAATCTATTTTATTAACATTTGGTCCGGGGATGCACGTTTCCAAACCGTCTCTATGGAAGTCCTTGGTTATGTAAACTCTTTTTCCACAATTGCATTACAAGTATATGTAAAGTAAATATTTAAAGTTTAAAGATATTCCATCAGGAAAAAATGCTAAAGATGTCTTAAAAATGATTTTTTTTTAAAAATAGATAAAATGGATCTCATTATGATTACGAAATAAAGTCCAAATGGTTTGGTATGTCAAATCCACCAAAACGTGACATAATCAATATTTTAATTGGGAATATAAAACTTAAAACGGAACCACCGTTATAAAAATAGACGGCACTTAAATACCTTCACACCGTCATTCAGACTCTTTCTAAGATGAAACGAGTAAACCTGTATAACAGATCATATTGAAATTAAAATGTAATCACAATTTATTTAATAGGTCACAAAATATGTTGCAATTTTAAGTGGGAAATCTTATTTTATTTTAACCTAGGCACGTAGCCCAAGTTAGCTTTTCAATATATTATTTTGGCATGTTTTATTATATATCCTTTTGGCAATAAGGGGTCCGTGAATATAATATATATGGGAAAAACATGTTTTTAGTCAATTTTAAAATAGCTCGGCATTATTTCTTGTCAGGTCATATGACCTCATATTATTCAAAATTATTTAGATAGCATCTCCTCAGTCAATGGGTAGTTGGAAGAAAAAAAACCCACATCTTAAATACTGTCTAAAATATTCATTACCATATACCAGCACAAACTGTTGTTTTTTTTCCAGTTTCCCAGTCAGTAGCCCTGTGCGGTGCATCTCTTAATTCGCTTTAAATACTATGGAACACCAAAGGAAAACAAAGTCTAAAATGTGTTACATGAATTTATATTCATTTATTAAAATGTAATTTGTTTACAAAAGTGTATTCAAACATGCTTAACAACTAATATTTCACAGAATAGAATGATGTGGATGAAGTTGACCAGCTGACCGGCCAGTTACAATACATCTAACTGAAGGTCAGGTCACTTGATATCAGAATATCGAGGGGGATAAAATTCAATGATTGCCAATCAAAATACCTCCTCGAAAGGTAATATTCATTCAAAATACAACAGTGAAGAGTTCAGTGGGAATATATCTGATCACCTGTTAAATGATAAATGAAATGCAGACACTTAATATAGAAGATACGACTCTAATGACAAGGACCAGTACCGATACACATACTTTGATACTGCGGAGTACCAGTGCTGATAATCTTGAACGAGAGCCAGCACATACATATTAGTCCACATTTAGTATATACAAATGTTCAGACAAACAGGTCCATGCCAATGTTTTCAGTTTACAGACCCGAGTACCAGCAATGAATACAGGCCTGTTGACCTCGCTGTACTTAATACAAATCTGAAATACAAGCTTGTAGAACAGCATTAATTATACAGACAAAGTACCCAAACTGAGATCTTTTACTTTTTACAGGTATTAAATATGTTGGCCTTAAATGGATGACAGACATTTACATCGCTAAAACATAAGCATAAAGTTTGGTGTTTAAGAGCTAAGCAATATCGGACAGTAAATCAGTTGTTGTGTAATTAAATCTTAATTAGCTAAATATACTTTTGATAATTTGTTATAACTATGTTGCTTTTTTTCCCTAGACTGTAGGTGGAGTAAAAGTTAACCAAATATGAATTCAAAATAGTGTTGTACGACAGCATCTAAATAAACAAAATATGAAAATATTTATCATAAAAATAATTTTCAAACAAACTGCTGGATCTGCTGTTACAGCAGTATGATGTAGAAAACAAATTTGCAATGCATTGAGTTAATAATTTTCTCCCTGTGAAAAACATGTTCATTACACTTTATTTGCAAGAACATATACAACATATTTTTTAACAGGAACAAGCCATATTTATGAGACTTCATTTTTTTTGTTGAAAATAAACAGCTTTTTTTACATAAAGAACTGAACATAAGATTCTATACCAAACTTTTGCTACATTTTTATTTCAGTATCAAACTTTAACAAACAGTTTTGAATACATAATGTTCCAATGTTTGGAAGGCAGTTCTGGAACAATAGCAGTAAATAAAATCAGTTCTGGTACAAGTCTTAGTAAGGTTCAGCTGTTAAAATTCAAGTATTTCATTTGAAGTGACCATCGTCTCAAGTACAAGAAGTAAAGGCACAAATTTGTTTAAATATTGGTCAGATTTTTTTTTTAAATCTGGCTTTACAACAAAAATCTGCTTATTTTTATACGAAAACACATCTAAAGAATTATAATGACATTTTCTCTAGCTTTCCTTCTTTATAATAAAGTATTATCAAATACAATAGAAAAGCATTTTGGAGTAAACAAAACATCTTTGTTATATCTAATAAACATACAATTAGCTACATTCCTATAATTTACCCGGCCAGGTCGTTGACCCAAGATTTGAAATAGTTCTAGACGCTACTTCACTTGACACTCAGCATTTAGAGGATAGTTCTAGATCTGGTCGGCCCAGCGTCACTTAAATGTAACTGGTAGGAGTATCATACCATATGTCTGTGGCATGATACTCCAGTGTGGCAGCGCTTAGAATACGGTCTCAAGTAGACATAATCGCAATATAATTGAAAAATTGTTGAAAGCGACCCTAAACACCATAAAACCAAACAACCAACCATTCTATAATTTATCTCAACAATGACAAATGACTAGTCAAATGGATACTGGTCAATAAATACCTGTACAGACATTATTTAGTGGTCATCTAATTTCACTGACTTTTCTCAGTTTTATACAACACACCTCAATTTCAATTTCAAAGCCTGATGTGATATGAAAGCATTTTTAACCATCTATTGATGTTTACCCATTTGTCAATGAGAAATATAATCCTGAATACTTTAATAAATCTATGATTTCTGACAATCTTTCTTTTTTTAGGGATTTAAGCAATATGCTATTACACAAATGAATGTTTCTCTTCTTTTTATCAAAATTCAAGTATTTATGCCCAAGTAATGAATAATTTAAAGTCTACTTAACAACAGCGATGTATTTCATTCTTGTTGGCCAAGTATGGATTAACCAGAAATTGGCAAAATGCACAAGTTTCAAACTGTCGTGTTGCATGCACAAATATGCACAACTATGTATGAAGTCATACATAAATATATGTGTTGCACACACAAATACATGTAAATGTAACTATGTACGAAGATATACATAAATATATGTGTTGCACGCACAAATACATATAATTATGAACTCAATTTTCCGTAATTGTCTGTGTTGCATGCACAAATACATATAACTATATACGAGATTATCCGTAAATGTTAAAGTCACATACACAAATACATATAACTATATACAAGATTATCCGTAAATGTTAAAGTCACATGCACAAATACATATAACTATATACGAGATTATCCGTAAATGTTAACGTCACATGCACAAATACATATAACTATATACGAGATTATCCGTAAATGTTTACGTCACATACACAAATACATATAACTATGTATGAGATTATCCGTAAATGTTTACGTCACATACGCAAATACATATAACTATGTACGAGATTATCCGTAAATGTTTACGTCACATACACAAATATATATAACTATGTACGAGATTATCCGTAAATGTTTACGTCACACAAATACATATAACTATGTACGAGATTATCCGTAAATGTTTACGTCACATACACAAATACATATAACTATGTACGAGATTATCCGTAAATGTTAAAGTCACATACACAAATACATATAACTATGTACGAGATTATCCGTAAATGTTAAAGTCACATACACAAATACATATAACTATGTACGAGATTATCCGTAAATGTTAAAGTCACATACACAAATACATATAACTATGTACGAGATTATCCGTAAATGTTAAAGTCACATACACAAATACATATAACAATGTACGAGATTATCCGTAAATGTTAAAGTCACATACACAAATACATATAACTATGTACGAGATTATCCGTAAATGTTAACGTCACATACACAAATACATATAACTATGTACGAGATTATCCGTAAATGTTTACGTCACATACACAAATACATATAACTATGTACGAGATTATCCGTAAATGTTTACGTCACATACACAAATACATATAACTATGTACGAGATTTTCCGTAAATGTTTACGTCACATACACAAATACATATAACTATGTACGAGATTTTCCGTAAATGTTTACGTCACATACACAAATACATATAACTATGTACGAGATTATCCGTAAATGTTTACGTCACATACACAAATACATATAATTATTAGAATATCCGTAAGTGTCTGTGTTGCATGCACAAAAACATATATCTATGTACGAGATTATCGGTAAATGTACCTTCATGGACTTAGATGCTTACATGTATGTTGAATAAATAAATATTTAATGAGTATACTATATCACATGGAAAATGAGAGGACAATATACAAATGACACGTACATGTATGATGAAAACTACAGTATCTATAGTCTTTAACTCTTTACATCCAGCTCGATCAAACTTGGTATACACTAGCAATTCTTTTATTCAATAATTGTTAAATCTTAGGCTACCTTTCAGTAATCTTGTTATATTACATATGTCTCAACCTAAGTTATTATTAATTTGCTAATTAAAACCAAAGTAACATATGGATTTGTAAACAAACTGAATTGTCAAGTTTAACTGTTTGTTTTTCCTTTATTTATTCTTATGCATATTTGACATCCACAAAATAACCAAATAGGACAAATAAACTCAGATTTTTTTATGATGTAGTGGATATTTCTTTCTAGAAAATCATTTTTGAAGGTTAAAAGATTCAAATATTGAAAAAGTTAAATGAAAAGAGTATATAAAAATGAAGTCACTTACTTCATGAGTATCAATTTGGCATTTGTCACAACTGTTAATGCTTACAAAGAAAAGTCACAAAAACCTAAACAGACATGCAAATTTAAAACAACTTCTATTCTGCCTATATTATAATTAATTTTCTTTTTCAAAAATAATTTAGATTCTTGGTCATCCTCAAATAATCATTATTGTAACCATGATCGATTTATTTACTACTTTCCAGTCAAATGTTCTTTAACCTTTTAAGCGATGAAAAAAACACAGCACATATACTGTATGTGCAATTCCAAGTGAATATATCAATATGAAAGGGTATCATATACATTAACTGTGGTGCAAATAAAAATAAAACATAGTAAAACAGTTTTAACTATTTTTACTTACCGAAACTTTAACATTGCTATTTCTAGACTCTGATCGCAAAAATAAAAACTATTTTAAGACACTCGTGAAAAATTGCTTTCAAATTTTCACAGGCTTTTTCATGACTGATTAATTATTTTCTCTGGCAAGCTTGACACATTACCATCACATGGTACAATTTTCACACATCATTTGCTTAAATAACTATATCTACAACATGTTCTTTGTATATGTTATTTACAGAATAATGAAAACGAACTGCATGCTTTATAATAGTGTTGCTATAAACTACTTGCATTCTATTCAATTCCAATGTTTGATTTATTCTAGTTTGATAGGCGTGAGAGAGTGTCGAAAAGATAAACAAATGCACTGCTTTACTAACAATCATCTGGATACCGAAAACATAAGACATGTAATAGTATACATACATTTTGATATGGGCTACCAAGATAGAGTACAATTATGATTCCTTTTATATAATAGAACACTATGATAACTCATAACTCAAAACTAATATTAACAAAATATACAAGAATTTCTGTATCTCTGCAGTTGCAGTAAATGATGCAGTTTGTGTCTCGACTGAGAATACTAAGACGAGCAAGTTCCGCAGTCATCATGTAATTCTCCGCTAACCACTAACAATGTAATATTTTAACCAAAAGAAAAATCAATTTGAATGAGCACAAGTCTGTTGTATGACTGATACCATCCAATAGAAATCAACAGTAATCTTACAAATACCCCTATCCATCAAACATACAAAAAGTTGTAGTAAAGTGTCAGACAGAATTCTTTCAAACTGCTTTTTTTCCCTCCTCTTTCTTTTCAATATTTTTACGGTTTAACTTGAATCAGATTACCAAGCTACTAGCAAAACGCTCATTCATCAATTAATGATATCTTAAAACACTATACTTATGACAGAGTATTTATTGAGTAAACTGATGTATTATGAATAACAGAAAATGTTTTTTAATGGTGAACTTTTATCATCTTACATAGATTTTTAAAAAGCAAATACTTATGAAAGCTAAAATTGCTATATTGCGTTTTATTTAGACCAGAAAGAAAGTTTTATCATATATTTGAACACATTAACTATTGTTTAGAGTTAGTCGTTATACGTGAATACATAATTCTCAGGTCAGATATAAAATGAATAGAATACTCCTGTTAAGTTACTATGATACTCAATTGTAATTTTAGATTACACAAAATATACATTTCAACTGGGACAAAATAAATTATACTTTACATTACCTTCATATTGCTTCTTATAAAACAATATCTTACAATCAGAAGCGAAACAATGTTCCATGATGCTAAATATACAAATAAATACAGCACTATTCGCTGTAGGAGCATTAAATATAAAAACTCAGTCAGCTCCGACTGTAACAAAATAGGGAGCATACAAAGATAATATCTTTTCAATTTTTCATCATCCTATTGTTACATTGATATCCTTAACATTAAAAGTAGTTGTTATTACTGTTAATATAACATCTTTGTTCGCATCAAAAGAGACTCTGCAATAAGATAGAAATTTACTGTCAACACATTTTTATTTCAGTCATGAAGATTGCGGTATACCAATGGTTCATTTAAAAGACAAGAAATACTTTGTGCATAGAATACTGTTGTCAAGGACGACAAATTTCAAAATCAGAAATGAAAAAAATTCTGCAATATTACATTAAAGTTGAGGTATTTTTATAGTAAACAATTTAAGAAAGTGAAACAGGTGAGTTCATTCTCCCCTGGGACCCCTCATTATTTTGTGTCCAAAGAAAGATGAAAACATATGTATACATAAAGGGAGAGCTACTGGTATTTGATGAATATATTCCAATTACTTCATTAATAAATATTAACTTTAACCTTATATTCCAAGGCAATAAGTATCAACCATGTGTTTGCTTCCATTAACTTTGAAATAAAATAAGAACACCCCAGTATTTCTTGTATAATTTATATCGAAAAGTTTCAGACTTTAGGAATGAGTTTTTTAAAAAAAGATACCCAATCTGCATCTAAATATACAGTAGAAATTAGTAGAATAATATTATTAGTACCAAGCTAGGAAAATCCCTGCCAAATTAGCAGTCTGTTGAGGTCAGATTTTCCATTAATAGTAAAATGTAGGATTGCTCGACTCAGGAAGAAATTTGCATTTCATTGAAAACATTTCTCTTCCGAAACCAAAGAGTCACATATCCAGAAAACTGGGACACATCAAGTCATCAAGGACTATGCCTGTACTAAAAATACACTCAAATTACTTTTTTCAACTCATTCATGACACAAAATGTGCATGAACAAACAAATGCAGACAAGAGCAAACCAAATATATACTACTCACTCCTAAGGGGAAGGATAAAACAGAATTGCCAACCTATTTTTATTGTAAATCGGGAGCTGTTGTTTAACATTAACATCGGTTGTTGTAATTATTAATTTTTAATCTACAGAGAATTCATGAAAAAATTCAGTTTTTGATTAATTCATATTGTAAGTTAACGTTTTATATACAAATCAACACTACACAGATATAACGTTTATTTGTTTTAACTGTTTTGAGAAAGCTTACAAAATTGATACAACTCAGCCGTGTGAATTAACCTTTACATGTATAGTGGGAATTGTGTTAAAAGCATGAGATATAAGGCATACATTTGTTTGTTCTATTTACAGGATAAAATACAAATCTTGTACAAAATATGGCCTTGGGTTTTTTATCATTATCAAATAATACATCCTGAAATACTTCATTTAATCATACAATTTGCTAAATATATGTTTTTAAAAGTTATCATGAATATTTGAAATCACTTATCTGTGAACAGCATGAATTCCATAATTGAATTTTAATTTGATAACTGAGAGAAAAAAGCGCCATATGTATTTTCTTTCCATATGAATATACATGTAGCTATTCATTCTCTCAGGAGATTGATGAATGATATATATGAAAATACATGGAAAGTAAACTCAAATATATCTATCTATTATTAAATTTTGTCTTTTATTTCAATTATGCAATGTTCAGATCTATTTTCTAATTTAGTACAAATTTATTATTATGGTTATTTTAATAACTTTCATATAGATCAACTCGCACAAAAATCAAAGATTAACATTTTTGGCAACATCACATGTAAATATATATGAATATTTGGTAATTTAATAATATTGCATCACATTGTGTCACCCATTCATTTTATAAAATGCACATCTTTTTATACGAAAATTACACATAAAACTTCTAGCACATTTTCACAGCACATACATGTACATTTCAACAGTTAGTAACATTTGTGGGATTTCTAGCACACAGATAATGATATAAACGCAAACAGGAATTACAGACCTGTAATCAATTATACATTCTTCTATCCCGATGATCATGAGAGTGACTGAATGTAACACATTATATTCACTGGATGACAATGGTGAACGTTGTTTTAGATGAGTGATAGTTTCAGAAAAAGGTTGTTTTCCTAAACCTACTATTGTTACTTATACATGTAATTCTTAATAAGAGTTCTTTCTAGCAAAAATAAATTAAATGTTGAAAAACAGTATCTATTGTTCATTTATTTCAATGAATATAAACTAGTGGTACAAATAAAATTCTTCCTCACTAGAATTGCAAGTAAGAAATTTTTTAACAGCACAACAGAGTGATAAATGCACAAATATGTGAAAACTATCCATGGATGTGCAACACATACAATTTTGTACATTCAAATTTGTCTGTTAGTCCTTGATGGCATAAAAAATGTACTCGATACGAACAAACATTCACATTCATGCTGCTATTTAACGTTTATACAGCAGTTGATGTTTTTGTACACCACTACTACCAGTAAACATTTACATCATTATTAAATATTTATGCCACTAGTAAACGTATACATCCGAATGATTCCTTCTTCACATTACATGTCCATTTGATCATATTACGACTATCAAACTTTCTACCAGCGCGATGTGCATGAATCGAACTTGCGACTTTCTGGTGATGAAAACATTTTAAATCACAACGACGACGAAATCGTTATCCGGTTGTCTTGTCCTGTTCACGTCCGGCAGTTTGGAGAACACTACATATTGCTGTACATTGGTCTATACAACACACTTAATAATTTGAAGATCCTAGAATATTTACACGAGCTATCATACAAAGACTTTTGCTAATGCGTCTGCCCCTGCACTTGCTATATAAGGTTTAGAAGGATGAAATGCGACTGCATGAATTGATTCATCAAATTTTTTCCTATGTGCAGTTATTTCTTGTACACATGTTTTACTGTCCAGATTCCACAGTCTTATAGAACAGTCATGACCTGGAAAGTAAGAAATATATTGTCTCTTCACAAAATGTTACAAATACATATATTTATCGCGTGGAAATGGATGTAATGTTATTGATGATATATATTTAAAAAAAACAACAGAATATCCATATATATACATATCTCAACATAAATTGGAGTAGAATGCTTTGCAGAAAGTAACCAATAAGACTGTTACGAAGATGAACAAGAGTTTCCAAGACCCTAAGTCACTCACCTCTAGCAAAAAGATAACTCAAATGCCACAACTCCAAACAATTTTCAAATTGTCAAGTTCAAAATATCATCTGAACTCTTATAGTGGGTAACTAATGTATAAGTTTGGTGAAGATCCATTGACCAACACAGATGTCAAAGTGATCACAAGGCCATACAATACATCTAAATTGGTCACTTTGTCCAAGATATTATGGATATATACAACTACTGTGTAAGTAAAGTGAAGATCCAATGGAAACTGTGGATGCCAAAGTGCACACAATGTCAAATAATGCAATTATTGACAATTCAAGTGCAAACACTCATTAATTACCAATTTGGACTGTTAAAAAAATGAGCGAGACATGGATATGACTTCAGTGTAAGTTTGGTGGAGATCCAATGACAAGTATGGTCTCCCAGAACTCACAAAATGACAGTTCAAATGTTTATGAAGATTAAAGGTCCAAAACACAATTTATGCCTATAAAATAATACTTATAATATTTCAATTTTCTAAACAATACATTCTTTCCTTTATCAAATTGGTTCGAGACGGATTACAAGCCCACCCTGTTTGCCACTTCAGACTCGTACCATTAAAAGGTGGGTAGATCTGTAGGTAAATTCTTCTTTTTTTTGTTAGTAATCAATCAGAAAATCTTTTTAAGACATATAATGATTGAGAATATTTTTTTTGAATGAACCGACCGGTGGATTGTTTCTGGTTGGCCGGAAGCAGCAAATAAACAGTATTTTAATTAAGGCCCAATGGCGATTTACTGATATAATTGATAGCAGACAATGAAATACATACTCCCTGATAATAGATAAAGTCCATTAGGATCAACTGCTAGACATGTTACTGCATCTAAGTGAGCTACCATTGAGTGAATCATTTTGCCTGCAATAAAACAACACAATATACATCATGTACACGTAAGCTGGACCAATCTTAATAACTTTATTCTATTGTTCTTATGAAATAACTTTGAATCAAAATTAAACATCTATTTTACAAGGCCATTATAAATTAAATGCTAGATTCTCATCTAAATTGTTCTTAAAGAGGGGGTGGGGGGGGGGGGAGGGAGAGGGATTTTTTTTATTTTATGAAAATAAAATGGGATGGGGCAGCATGAAAATTAGGCAGCGGGCGCCGATGACATTCAAGCAATTAATTTATTACGGCCTAATAATAATAATTTAAACTTTTGTATGAAATCTACATTTATAGTCTTACAGGTCTTGGCACAGGCGAAAATAATACAAGGATATCTTCAATGTTTAAAAAACAGATTATATAACTCATATTAACCATTAAAAAGCAATTATTTAGAAAAAATCATCGCTAATTCAATTAAAAGAACATAAATACACGACATCAACAACTTCTTTTGTACAAGGATCAAACCTCATTCATGTTTGCAATTTCTATTAAAGAAAACAAGATCTCAATAATATTACATTTAGCATGATCATGATGAGAAGAAATTATTACTTTTTTTTTATAAAATAATACTTAAAGTGAGATAAGAAGAAATAAATTACCTGTGTTAATGTCGAAGAATCTTATATGTCTATCTTCATGTGCTGTTATGGTTACTGGAAGTGTGGGATGGTTGACAACACAATTTATTTGATTATTTGAACTAGAATCTGAAAAAAATAATTGAGAATTGAAAGTTATTAAGAGTATTATTTTTATAAGCTAGTCTATGAATGGAAAAGACTTTAATAAACTTTATAAATGTGCATATAAAACTTGCAAAAAGTCTACAAAGAGTCAATGAGCAAAATGAAAACATAATGAATTTTCAACACATGTCAGGTTATATACGACATATCCAGTTTTATTAGTGGAGGAAGACCTTAGAACAAATTTGAGTAGAGCCACTGTCCTTCCGCAAGTAACTGGTAACCTTTCTCACATAATGCTTTTGGAGCGAGCGGGACTTGAGCATTCGACCTCAGCGCAGCGGTAAGTGACTTTAAGATGGTATCTTAGACCATGGAGGACCCCTCAAAATTATTACAAATATTTTAAATATTCTTTAAAAAAATGTGACTGTGTATTGTAACTATACTTAGCTACTCAAAGTGAATGATAACAATAGAGTACAAGAGTTGTCAGAAGACAACATAGCTCACCAATGGGATACAACTTACCACCCATGCAAAAATTGAAATTGGAGGCAAACACCAAATCTTAAACGCAACTAAATGCAAAAGTTTAACCTGGGTGTCTACAGACGAAAAAATCAAGTCTAAAAGAGCCATAACTTTGCCAAAATACAACCCAGAGTTATGGTTCTTGTCTCTGTGTGTTCAACTGATGATGGTGAACACACATGCAAAATTTCATTCACATCCAATGAGTGGTTGCATAGATATCTTAAACTTAAACGCAAAAGTTTAACCTGGGTGTCTGCAGACGATGCCAACAACGGGGTCATGGCAATAGCTCTCCTTGGACTTCGTCCCGGCGAGCTAATAAATCAAATAATGATGATGTTATTTATAATTCACTTGCCTTAATTTTACTCATTAAAATGTAAAATATTGAGTTGTTTACCTGTATTTTGTTTTGTTTCTATATTAAGTATTTGTTTATTTGTTTCTAAGTCAAACAGATAGGTGTTGGCTGAGGTATAAGAGGCCACCATTTGACCGGGATCACAACGCACAAAGTCCACTGATGTGGGAACACCATCTTCTGCAAATCAAAGTAAAAAGTGTCATTGCCGGTAAATAAAGAACATCACAGTTATACATTAACACATACATTTAATAATATTACAAGTATACATTTGATAAGAATACTGTCGAAGTAATGGACATTTGTCAAAGTTTTTTTTTCAATTAAGGGTTCAATGTATTAAATTGAATATACCATCAGAACATATAGTAACAGATCAAAGACATAAAAATCTTAAACAAAATAGACACATCACACATTACCATTATTATTTGTAAGTAAAATTTCAGTACTGAGTGTTGTTATTTGAGAGGCAACAGGTTGAGCTGGGGATTGAACCTGCAACCTCTGGTGTGAGTGACCAAGACTATCAAAACTTTTCCAAATAAAACACATGTATACCCAGGGTTTCCGCCCAGAGTCATAATGCATGTCGCATGGGACATCCCTTCAAAAGATTTGGTTGATAAGCGACATCGCTTCAGTGGCCCGACATGCCTTCCGAACCGTTGCGACTACCGTTAGATAATCCCATTACACAAGCCCATCAGTAATTAAAGAAGTGACCCCGTGATCAATTGACCTATTTCACAGACTTGCCAATCACTCACAAGAGTGACCTGGAGGTGTATACAGGTAAGCCAATCAGAACGAGTCATTTGAAGGTTACTCCGCCTCAATATAGAAAGTGGTGTCCTGTGAAATTTCTTGATCAGAGATTGTTTTTCACAAGATATAAAATCGACTACTGACCAAGGTGTCGGCATCAGGCCTTCTAAAATTCCAAAATGCAAATCGGTCCAGGTTTTTACTACCGTAAGAATCGCACTTATTTTAAAACAAGAGGCCCAAGAGGGCCTGAAGACGCTCTACTGACTCATAGTGACCATAGCACTTTTTGAAATTCTCCTATGCAATAGAAATATCGGGGCAGATTTTAACCCTAGGGACACGATTTAAACAAATCTAACAAAACTATAGTTGGTCATCAGTATTACATAATCATTTTGAAAATATGCTGGGCCGTTCATGAGAAGAAGATTTTTTAAGTTTTGGACTTTTTTTAGTAACGGCGGCCATCTTGAATTTCAGATCGAAAAAAAAAAAAATCTTCTGTATAGTCTCCTATGCAACAGAAGCAAGCATGTGAAGTTTCAGTTTAATTGGCCTAGTGGTTTCAGAAAAGATGAAAGAAAAAGAGAATTTTCTGTTTTCCCGTAGTATCCCTATATAAAATTCCAAGTCCCCTTACAGGGCCCCTAAAAATTTTAGCCCCTTAATTCTTATCTGCAATCAAACCCCTATACATAGGGATAATTTATGCCAAATATGTGCAAATCTGACATACCTGTTCTTAAGAAAACGATTTTAGTAAATCCCAATTTGTACCCTTTTGGAGCCCCTCCTGACCCCTTAAGACAGTGGAACCCATTCATTTTTACAAATCTGAACCTCCTTCACCTAACAATGCTTCTGTTAAGATATAGGCAAAATCATTTCCATTTAAAAAAAAAAAAAAAAAAAAATTATAATGACATGTGTCACTTAACTGAACCCTCGGGGCGGGGTCATATTTAACCCTAGGGAAACCATTTGAACAAATCTAACAATACTATAGCTGGTCATCATTACTACATTAACATTTTGAAAATCTGTTGGGCCGTTCATGAGAAAATGTTTTTTAAGTTTTGGACTATTTTTAGTAATGGTGGCCATCTTGAATTTCAGATTGAAAAAAAAATCTTCGGTATAGTCTTCTACACAATAGAAACATGCATGTGAAGTTTCAGTTTAATTGGCCTAGTGGTTTCAGAAGAGATGAAAGAAAAAGGGAATTTTTTGTTTTCCCATAGTATCCCTATGTAAAATTCTAAGTCCCCTAACAGGACCCCTATAAATTTTAGCCCCTTAATTCTTATCTGCAATCAAACCCCTACACATAGGGATAATTTATGCAAAATATGAACAAATCTGACATACCAGTTCTTAAGAAAACAATTTTAGTAATTCCAAATTTGTACCCTTTTGGAGCCCCTCCTGACCCCTTAAGACAGTGGAACCCATTCATTTTTACAAATCTGAACCTCCTTCACCTAACAATGCTTCTGTTAAGATATAGGCAAAATCATTTCCATTTTAAAAAAAAAATAATAGTATAATGACATGTGTCCCCTAATTGAACCCTCGGGGCGGGGTCATTTTTAACCCTAGGGACACCATTTGAACAAATCTAACAATACTATAGTTGGTCATCAGTACTACATAAACATTTTGAAAATCTGTTGGGCTGTTCATGAGAAAGATTTTTTAAGTTTTGGACTATTTTTAGTAACGGCGGCCATCTTGAATTTCAAATCGAAAAAAAATAAATCTTCTGTATAGTCTCCTATGCAACAGAAACATGCATCTGAAGTTTCAGTTTAATTGGCCTAGTGGTTTCAGAGAAATAGCTGCTAACAGACAACAGACGACGGACGGCAGACAACGCGCCATCGCATAAGCACTTCTGGCCTCTGGCCAGTAGAGCTAAAAATCACTTTATGCCTTTACATATATGCATACCCCATCCACCATGTCAGCTGCACCATGTATTTTCTCCGTTTATTTATTAATAGGGAACTATTTCAAGTTTATTTGTGTATTATTTATAACATACTTTATCACAATGTGTACATTCTAATGACTGACATTATGTTTCCGCTTTATTGAATAATTTTCATTATATCAAAACTACTCGATCGAACTGGAAGTGTGGCAAGTACTGGAAGCTGCGTGAAATAATCACCCTGGAAACCAATGTAACGGTTCATTCAACTTTTTATTTTGTATGTGTTGTGCTGTAGCTAGCCACTACATACAATTTCCAAAACCAGCTCATATATAAAATTAAAGTTATTTTTAAATAAAAACAAAAAACAAGTAACACTGCACGTTTTATCAAATATTTTAATGATGCAAACAATATTCGGTCCGACCATCCCAGCTTTGGCTAGCGGTATATCAAAGAAATTACGGACACAAACACAATCTTTTGATGAACCGACAGAACGCTATGGGTCGCTGATCACACATCGAAGGCGTGCTACATAGCGATAGACTCTTCCGATAAACTCCCCCTAATATCGTTAATGGTTTAGTCAAAATTGACAACATTTCGCACAGCAGGTGACAAAACAATTGGATTATTGGGTCAAATGATATTGCCGCAAGGCGTATTTTACAGGGCAGTATGGCATGGTAACAGCAATTTATGAAATTTTATACGACCGATAGAAAATATCTGGACCGATTTTTTATTAAACTTTGAAACGAAAACTGGTTTTGAACTTCAGAAATCGGTCCAAAAAACAAAACAAAAAACAGCAATTTTAGAAGGCCTGGTCGGCATTACCTTTCAATTGATTCATTAACCTCCCAATCATGTGAAGTCTGTGTAGTATGTATGTAATTAATCGGAACAAAACACTTAATAAAGTGTGTCAGGACCATTTCTCAGATCAAGACAACTAGAAATAGATTGCAGTGTATAGTAAGGGCTTTATGCAAGTTAGCAAAACAATGAAATCGTAAAGGGTTTTCTCAGCATCTTATTTCAACAAAACTAGAATAAAATCCCCACTTAAAATGGTTTATTTTGTATTATGTACAAAATAAACCATTTTAAGTGGGGATTTTGAAAAAAAAATACGAAAAAAAACCCCACCTGATTGTTGCCTACCGGATGTTAACAAATTTGAGAAACCCGGTCTAAAAGTCAGCGCCTTAAAAAGTTGGATCCTAAAAAATTGGTGCATTAGTTATAGCGGTCCTGTTTATAAGGGATGTTTAAGACTTAACTATTAATGTTTCCTTTTATAAAATTTATATTTATTTGGAAATACACTGACACCTAATAAAAATTACAGAATCGAACATTAAAAATGCAAACATCTCAATTGTATTAACTTTGAAATATGACAAGTTGTCTATTTATAAACACTCCTTTACTATATTTTTATGGCAATAATATTCTCATATTGGGAAGAAACATATATTTGAAATGCACATTAATGGATAGTTTGATACCCCTGGTTTCTCAGCATCTTATTTCAACTAATAAAATCCCCACTTAAAACGATTTAAATTTTTAACATAGATTAAAGCATTTTCATTCATTGGAAATACCCAGATGTGGTGACAGTCAAAATTTGATTACTGTGGTTCCCTTTATGCAGGATATTTAGGGGATAGGGAAAAGGGAATTTTTAAGAATTATCTATTTGTGTTTACTTTTATAAAATTGGTATTCATTTGGAAATTCACAAATTCTATATGAAAAATGTAATTTGCTTCTATATTGAATCAAACATTAAAACATATAAATTGAAACATTCAAATATGACTAGTCACCAAGGACTTGCATAGAATAGGATAAGAAACTTGTATTGGATAGGAAACTTGCATCTCAACATTAAATGTTGATGAAATAGCACACAAAGGATTAATTATTTGGCTAGATATTGAAGCTTGAAGGAAAATATATCATAATTAACTTGTTATTTTAGCTGCAGTATAGATATTTTGTTATCAAAAGTGTTTCAGCAATTTTAAACACAAATTTCTGGGAATGGTATTGTTTTTGATGAGAATATCTCTCTGCAATGCAAGAATTTTGAATTTTTGAATTTGAATTTTGAATGGAAGTTAAGATAATTGAAAACGAGATATTGCAAGATTTTGTGTAAAAACACTAAAGTTCACAAAATCTCAATCAGTTGCCCTTTCTTCTCTATATAATACCTTGCTAGTCATCCATTAAATTTTTTTTAAATTTCTTTGTATTCATTTTATTACAGCAATATTATCAAAAGAAACACATACTTAAAAATGCACCATTCATGAGTGTCAAACTTAAAAAAAATAAACACAGGAGGGGACACCCCTCCAATTTTTAGCAACATGCCTTCAAAAATTCCTGGGGGAAACCCTGATACCATTGGCTCGATTGATGAACCACATCCGACAGGTATACTGAAATCCTAGTAAGACAATCAGATGCAATTTTGGTTATTGATAATATTTTTTAGGTTTTGCATTTTTTTTGGGTTAAAATGTATGTTTTTCAATTTTTGAAAATGTCCTCACATTTTTCTGTCCATAGGGTCATTGTCCACAAATGCCAAAATCCAAGGCAAAAAAACTGCTTAAAAAAATAAAAATGCACATTTATCAATTGTTTATCAATCAAATGGTTGGCTTTAAATCATTTTTGCATACACTATTACGATATTAATATTTTTGAGGTTTTGCATTTTTTTTTTGGTTTAAATATGTTTCCCGATTTGTGAAAACGTTCTCAGATTTTGTTCACACATGCCCAAATCCTAAGCAAATAACTGTGTATGTTGATGAAAACAAAATCCAAGAATATTCTCCCAACATGAATGACCACAATGTACATTTATCAATTGTTAATAAATGGGTTTGACATTTAAATCATTTATGTATACATACCACTGTCAACAGTGAAGGTGTTAAGGAGGGGAGATTTTGTTCCTGGGCTCCACAGTCTCACTGTGCCGTCCCCAGAACACGATAACAGCTGCATCTTGGTGTTGTGTATCGATAAACCCCAGACTGCATCTGTGTGTGCTACCATTGTGTCTTGTAATACATTGGATTCTAGAAAATAACAAACCAATTTTCCTTCAGTAATACTTCTCAATGCAGAATACAAACATGGTGTTAGTTTAGTTTATCTTAGATCAATTGCAAAGAAAGCTGACAGTTTATATGAACCGTTCTTGGGTCTACTTCCTGGATAGAACCAGTGCTAAGTGTTGCTTTTTGAGTGGCAACAGATTAAGCCGGGGATCAAACCTGCAACCTCTGGCATGAGAGGCCATGACTATCCACTTCATTAATACTCAGTTTTAAATTAGAAACTGTTGCTCTAATACACAAGTTAACAATCTTTCTACAATGGCACTTTTTAGATCTTGCAGAAACAACAGGGTTTTCAAATTGTGATTAATTTTCATAACAGACTATTATACAATATAGTCAACATGCATTCGTTTTCTTAAATTTTTTTCAATACCATTTTCAACACATACATGGACAAGGTTGAGCATGGCAACAAGTTTTTGTGCAGGAAAACCTCAAAATGAACCGAAGAAGAACCACCATCCTTACGCAAGCATCTGAGAAACTTTGTTACAGTCCAGTTGGGCTTGAACCCATGACTTCAGCAGTGACAAAGGTCCCTTTACTACAACTTTAAAAAACTTCTGAAAATATATGTACATTATACAAGAAATGTCACTGTTAAGTGTCACATGCCCCCCAAATGGTCTGTGAAAATAAAAATATATGATATATTATGTTGATCATTTGTAGCAAGTATCAACAAAATCCATCGATGCATGAGAAAGTTACAGGCCGGAAAAGAAATCTCACAACAAACTCAATGTGTTGTAAAACAAACTCAAATTGTGACCTTGACCTTTGAGGTATGGGTGTGGGTCTTACTCGTGACACGTCGTTATACTATGTTGATCATTTGTAGCAAGTATCAGCAAAATCCATCTATGCATGACAAAGTTACAGGCCGGAAACGAAATACCGGACGGAAGGACGGACGCTGCGATTACTATATGCCACCCCAAAAATTTTTTTGGGGGGAGTATAAAAATTGTTTCACTAGACAAGAGAGTTTGATATCCACTTACCAAATGAATCATACGGATCTATATTTGAACTTGGTATATTCCAGCATCTGATAGTGGAGTCTACACCACCGCTATAACACTGTTCCCCAGATCCACTTACGGCCAGGCATAGTACTGGACCCACGTGCGCCCGAAATGTGTAAACTGGCTCTACATCCAACGATGCTGCCCTGTGATATAAAATTCAATCGACTTTGAAACTAAAATTAATTAAAACAATCTTTCAATTTGATATGTAAGAATTTTTCTATTTGGTAAATTATGGTTTTCAATAGAGATGGAAAAACATTTACATCAATTTTGCATTTATATAAATATTTTTTTCCTTTCCTTTTCTTTTTTTTTTGTAATAAATTTTCTTACTTTTTTGCTGGCACAGTTTTCTGTAAATTCCATAATTTAAGTGTGTGGTCTTCAGAGCCCGTTATCAAAACTGGCTCTACCGGGTGGAAAGCTAATGTCCGTACACCATCGAAATGACTACGTAAGGTATATTTGGCATTCCATGTTTTTCTGAAAACTTCCGTTGGCGCCGATATCTGCTAACAAAGGAAGCATGATTAACAAGACATTCTCTTATGTTGTAAATCTTGTTGCAAAAACATACATTTCAAGTCCTAAAAAAGTAAAAATTTAAATAAGAAATCATAGAAACCAATTGAACCAGCATTTGTATTACCGTTTTACCTCTTTTTAACATAGAGCACTTTATATGTAGCGCTCTAATATATATGTTTGTTTTACCTATTGGTTTCTTCCCTTTGTCTAACTCTGTCTACTCTTTGTAAATTGACCAAGACTTGGTTATTAGATGATCAAACTTTGTTTCAGATCTTTGAAACTGGTGCATCATCGATTCCCCAATATGCACTGGTGTTGTTTTTTGTTGATATTTTTTAATGGGGTTAACACATTTTTCAGCACTTTTTATGCGACATCCAGTTTCTTAAAGATGAAGACCACAGAATAAATCTGAGTAAAACCATCTTCCTTCCACAAATAAATAAAAAAACTTTCTCACAAATATTAAGACCAGGCTGTGCTTAAACGTATGACCTCAGAATTATGCATGGTCACATGAAAGCACCTTGGATCACTAGGCCACGGAGGACGCTTCTAAAAATCCGATTCGAACAGTAATTACAGACTCAAGACTTTGTGTCCTGACTAATGATTATGTCTTGCATCTTAATTACCAGGGCCTGCATCATTATTGACCCTTTTAAATGCCTGATATAACCAAGATTCAGATATAATAAATTATGTCCCAACTTATAATTGTCTTACATCATAATTGCCGGGGTCTGCATCATTGTTGACAGTTATTTCTGCAAGTTCACCAAGACCGACCCCTATTGCTGCATCCAAGTCTTCTTCATTGCTGTTGACCCCTATCACAGGTTTATTTCTATTCCCTCCTTGGAACGGTACAGCCCCACCACCCTGTACGCCACCTACAAACATCACAGCCAGTAACAGTTAATATACAGTGTATATATTTATATCAATTAAGGCTAATTGTGAAACAAAAAGACATCACTGAAATATGGTATTTTATCATTAAGTCACTTATATTACATTATATTCTTTTAATTGGAATTAACAGCATTTTCATTGAATGACAGGTTGTATATGCCATATCCAGTTGTATACGTGGAAGAATACCTAAGAATGATCGGAGTACAACCACCATTCTTCCACAAGTAACTGGAAAACTTTCTCGAATAAAGCTGTTGAGCTGGGTTCAAACCCACAACCCGAGTTTTAAAATGAACATGTCAGGCTGGTGTTATTGTATTTATTAACAACTTTTTTGTGTGAACTGAATTAAGTTGGCAGGTATAGACAAACTACAAAAGGCCAGATGTGACATGTAGCAATATAATACTGGTATACCAAATTGTTAAGTAACCATACAGATTACTCAGGACATCAATAATTATGACATTATCAGTTTGGTCTTATGCAGAATCCATTGCACAGAGCGGTATGTGAGATTCAGAAATCCACAATAGGTTACTGCCATAAACTGTGCAAATTACTTCTGTTCCATAAGGATTTTAGCATTCCATTAAGAAATGTTGTGTATAAGAATCGTGAAACAAGTTCATATAGCTTAGACAAGTCATGCTCAATGTCTTCCTGGCTAGAACCAGTACTAAACAATTGCAGATAAAGTGCATTGCTCAAGGACACCACACATAGTAAAGTATCTGCTTGACAACCATCGTTAGTCAATAAATCAACTACTGCTTTAGTTCTTTCATTCTAGTAATTAAATACTTAAAATAAATCCGGTCATTTAAGATGTAATGCTTGTGTTATATATCAGTGGAAAATACCATATTCCTGTATTCAACGTTCAATTTTTCAATACATTATCTTTGTCGCACCATTGTTATATATAAATTGAGGAAGGCATTTATGTCATATATCAAAATAGACAGCTGATTACTAATTTTGCATTAGTATCATAGAATAGCTTGAAATAAGACAAGTATGAGACATAGACATTTGATAACAGCTGCGGTTTTTATCAGTTTTCATTTAAATGATATTTATATGCCAAATTTTTTTCTCTTTTTTTTTGTTGTAAATTCTATATTCAGATAATTTAATACTGTTATTGAGATGACGAAAATGCAATCCTCCAAGTATTGATACAATATTGTGACTACTGTGAATAAGTAATTCTTTAATTAATTTTATTAATTTAATTATGTGATTCTTATTAAAAGTGAATTGGTGTAGATTTCCAATCAAAAGTTATCCCAAGTTGCAATGTTTCTTTATTCATTTCTTTACTGATTTTTTTTTGTTGAAAATAGTGATTTTAGAATCAATTTGATTTATAAATATACGGTTTCCCAAACATTGCAACAATAGATTTGTTATGCCTGGAAATGTTCAGCAATATCAGCAATGTTGATGTGGACAACATTTAAACAGAGGCATATCGAGAGAAGCGTCAATCAAAATTAGTCATTAAATAGCTCTGGTAAGCAAAACTGAACACGACTGTGGTGAAATTATAAGCGTATTAATTTTAATGTTGGGGTGGAAAAAAAGAGCAAAATATAAAACATGAACTTATAGCAAAATTTCAAGCCAAGTATAACAAAAGAATAGGCAAAATTAATTTGATTATTTATATAAAGCGGAAAATTAAATGAAACAACTGGTACAAACTTGAAAAGGGGGAAAACCCTGACATCTAATCATCCTTTAATGAATCAATGAACCTCTATGCCAAAATGAAATATTCTAGCAAATAAGACCAATAAAAAGTAAAAAGAAACGCTTTGCTTCACAGCACCACAAGTCAGGGTTTATACGACCGTGGACCCTATACTTTACAGAACCACTAAGCATTCCATTAGTGCAAAAAAGGTAACAGGTGTTTCATATACACATAGCATCTTAATGCTCTCAGGGGTTGCTTTATTTTAGTCTGTTTTTTGTTACTGTTTGTTTAATTTTAGATTTAGATGATCAGCTATGAATCAAGTGTATCCATTTAACTTCCACAGCTTGTATTACTGTACGTTCAAGATCTGGATCTGAATCTGTGTGGAAACAAGACCACACAAGGGGCGTGGGTTTTTAAACGTACACCCATGATCCGAGTTTAACTCAGACTATATTGGTGAGAAAACGACGGACAGTCTTGTAATATTAAAATTTCTGCTTTGGTGTGGATAAACTTTTATAAGCAGTTAACATCTTATTTGGAATAATCAGGTCCGGCTGGTCAGTATACTGGGATTAGTTAAGTGGGTTTGGGGAGGGGGGGGGGGATATTGGCGTAATCTGGTTCTTGTAAGACAACCTGTCTGTTAGGTTCTACGACTAAATTTTAAATATTTTCTAATCTGGTAAGTATGGTACTCCATGCATACCCATATCATCTACATCAGACATGCTATTCTGTGTCACAGAGGAGCTTGCAGCACCTGCTTGTGTGGATGATAAATCATCTGCGTCACTCAGATTGGCCAACATGGCTTGTAAAGCTGCTCGTTTTGGCCCTGGAATAGGATGTGCATTAGTAAAATCAAGCAGCACACACATTTCACATGCTCATTAATATAACAGCATTATCATCATCATCATCAGCAGCAGCAAATAAACAAAAATACATATCAAAGTCATAAACAAGTGACACGTAGGCACCTAATGTTAGACAATTTAAAATAAATCAAACTTAAAGAAATTTACTTATATCTCAAAGAATATAATTACCTTTTGTTTACTACTACCATAAAGTAAAGTGCCTAATTAAAATATTTATATACTCCATCATAAGGATACAGAATTGTGTACAGGCTAGTTGTTGTGTGAGCAAGTTGGATTATGATTTTTGAGTATGGTAGAAAAGCTATAAAAGCATATACCAGTTATATAAATGACCATTAATATGAATGTCGTAGGGCAACTACTTTTGTACAGTTACTGTAGCTTGGTATTGAAGCAGTTACATGAGTATTGCCAGTGTTGTATGTGAAATAAATAGCCAGCGCTATAATTGTTATAACAGGTCATTGTGATACACAGGCGAGAATTTTGTATACATGGGCAGGTGGGCGTAAAGGTAAAGGAATTAAGAGAAGTTTTTTTTAGCATGAAAAGACTTTGTTGAGTTAATATATGCTCACTGTTGAAATTTTATATTAGATAGTTTTATAGTGCTATGCTCGGAGAGGAAGTGTTCAAACTGCAGCAAGTAGTCGTGTGTATGTCTAACAACAGACTTCAGACATAGAAGGTTGTGAGAAAGTTATTCGTTTTATTTTGTCAAAGATCTGTAAGCCAATAGAGTACAAGTATGACTAGTACTCTGAGCCTTACAGGAGGAGGAATTGATGTTTGAATATTTGTGTCATGATTTCATTCTGAGTATAAGAAATAGTATCTGAGACATCACTCTATGCAGTCGAGTTAAAATATGTCAAATTATCGAAATTTTCACCCTGATCAGTTTATACAAAATGTGTCAAACCATTGAAATTTCCATCATGAACAGTTGAAACAAAACATGAAATCACTCTATTGCAGACGAGTTAAAACATGTCAAATTATAAAGATTTTCACTCAGAACAGTCGCGGCAAAACATGTCAAATTATTGAAATTTTCACCCTGATAAGCTGATACAAAACATGTCAAATTATTGAAATTTTCACCCTGATCAGTCGATACAAAATATGTCAAACTACTAAGATTTTAACCTGAACGGTTGAGACAAAACATGTCAAATTATTTAGATTTTTTTCACCAACAGTCGAGACAAAACATGCCAAATCCAAATAGACTCACTCAGCAAAGATGAGATAAAACAAGCCTTGGAGTTAAGTCAAAACATGTATTTTGATAGACAGGTATGCTAAATCTTAATTATCACATAAAAATGTATCAAAATTACAAGCACATTCTAAAACATTGTGTAAAGTAAATTTTTGGGGGGTCCTTCACTATTTTCATCACCAATCAAGAATATAATGCACTGTTATTGATCAAAAAGCCGTTGTTCTGGATAGTCTGACAACAGTAATGTTGACAAAACTATTGTGTATTTGTTCAAGGACTGTTTCAAACTCATATTTATTATTTTGTATTTTTTGCTAAACAAAATCGACAAATAGGCCACTTGGGTAAATATATGCTGTCTCAATGAATGTATGTCACAAAGACATTAATTTTTCATTATTGAATTAAAACTTTAGGTAAATACAATAGTATGAAAAATATCATATTCATTAACGATTCAGTTAGCTAGGGAAATCATTTATACCACAATATATGACGATTATAGAAATTATATAATTATCAATTATCTGCAAAAAAATCTGCAGAAACATCATGTCTCTTTAGTACTCGTAATAAACATTATTTGATATCTACGTTATGTAAACACATGATTGCGGAATGTGGTATTACATTATTCGCTTACTTTGTTATGTACACATAAATCGGAATGTTGTGTACTACATTCTTTTGTAATGTATGTAAAGTTTTTAAAAAATAATGTAAAGAAAATTAAACAAGAATAAAACAGGCAACAATATCTAAAGCAAAGCAAACTAGTTTAAACTTCATGCAACTGCCGCAAGCTCATGGAAATGTTGTACTTGATTTCAAGATGTCAGTACTTTGTGGCCATTTTAATTTATATATTCAATAAATCATTATTGACCAGTTTGTACTCATTTTATTACAAAATTTTTATGTTTTGAATATTTTTTTATTTTAAATATAAATTTTTTTGGACACCATTACATGTACTTCCATGGGCTACTATTTAAAACACCTAAAGCGCATTCTACATTCTAAGCCAACTAACTATGCATGATTATAAAGAGTATGTGTTCCATCATATGCAATCACTACTGTTGTACGACATATAATTATGTGATAACTGATACTGGATTATCACAAGTGAACCATTTTTGTTTGTCAGTGTAATAACCAATTTCTTTGCAAGAGCATAAATCTTTTGAGATACAGTTACAATGGAATGTTAGTACATAATGATGTCTGGAGCAATTTAATTAATAGTGTGGTTCCTATTACATGGAAATACAAAATAGGGTAGATAGGTAAATTATCTATTTATTGTAAATTATATATTTTGCGTTATCGATACTATCCATTTTATGTTATGTCTTTACTTGTCATACACAATGGCATGGCAGTTCCTGCTGGAGGTTGTCATGTTGCTGCCATGGTAACTATGATCACTTTCAGTGGTGCACTTCCAGTGATTGGGTATACAAGCTAAAGGCCTACAATACAGCCGAATTGCCACCAGGAACGGAAATTGTGGACACGACAGGTAAGGCCGTTTTTGTATTTTTTTGATTTTTTTAAAGGGAATTAATGTTTAGGATCAGCAGAAAATAATAGGGACGGTCGGGAAACCAGAACCACACTATTATTTAATTTAGGCCTAATACAAAGTTAATAAACCCCTTACATCAATTTTGATTGCATTTTCTGGAACACATATATATATCATACCTATGACATGTAAGTGTATATGTATATGTAGAGGGAATACTATCAAAGAATCAATATAGGTCCTCGTGAATGCAGAATTAATCCCAAGTATGGCCATATAGTTCAGCATCAGAACTTACTTGTTTTCTTTCCTTTCCTTTCTTTTTTGTATTCCTCCTTAAGTTTTGATATAAGCTGTTGGTCTACGCCCCACTCTTCGTTGGGAGAGTCGAGATCTTTCTTAGCTGTGTGAAAGAGGGATTCACAAAGGCTTACCCAACATGTTTACAAACAGTTAGATGCTACCTAAGTATTAGTTTACCCCACCCACACTGATAACATTCGTCAAATATTGACAAAATCCAAAAACATGTATTAGCTCTGACCTGTCATGTTTTATAAATTAACATGTCAATGTTACCCTACTCATATTCATGACTTAAATTCAGAAAACATCAGGAACACCGAGATACTTCAAGTAACAGTAATCTTGCGAATACTGGATGATTATGAAATATTTACGACTAATCATTATTCCTTCAATGCAAAAAACACTCGGTCCTATTATATATATCATGTACACCTCTCATTTTCATTCTAAATACTTTAAAGCCTGTTGTTGCTATAAATAAAATTTTGCCGATTTTATTTGTAAAATGAATATTTTTAAATTTTATTTTACATTTTAAAAATAGCGTACCGGTATTTAATTTTTTCACTACTTTTTTAAAAAAAAAAATCTTTTTTTTCTGAAAATAATGAAACATTTAAAAACATACAGGTAGTTGAAATTTATGGTACCCAATTTATTCACAAAACACACAACCGAAAGAACTAGAAAATATTTGATGAAAACCTTTTTTTTAAAGAACTTATTATGCAATCTTTGGGTAAAGGTATACAACATGGCATTGAAAACATGTCAATAGTTGAATGGAAAAAAGTCAAATCACAACGCTTGCAACCTGTGATTCTTGAAACATGTGCATAATACACACTTCTTCTCATCATCAGATACCCAAGCATAATCCATTCTGATAATCTCCATTCATTACCCGTGGGATATTACGCTAACTTTGCATCCTTTCTACCCAGCCACAATGCAACCATGATTGGCTCCTTCATGATTTCACCAAGGGAACGTTATCCAATCGCAATGCTAGTTTCATGCAAACGCCGTTTTGATAATCCATTGTTATCGTTAGTTGTATTTTATTTTGTTCTGTTCAAATAAAATGATGGTGATGGATGGAGAGTATCGGAATTGACATCCGTGCGTATGTGACGATGACATAGTCTGAAGAATATTTCCTTTTCTGTCTATATGTTTATAGACAATACATATCCACATCAGATTGTTATTGTAATATTTTTTATGTTGCAATATTTTACATGGGTTAGCCTGTAATTTAGATGAATTATGCATTGTGCACATGCTTCAGTAAGTTACGATTGCCACTTTGGTGATTTCAATTTTTCCTGTACTTCTATCGACTCAGTGACAGGAGTTTCGCTGTAAACCTTTAACTACTAATAGTGCATAAAATTAAATTCTAAAACAGAAGTTTGTATAAACTACAATTATTCATCGTCTCACATGTGATGTAACTGTAGCAAAACATAGACCAAACAACCCCCAAATACCAGAGATGGGATGCTCCATGGGACAGTGGGAAAAAAAACAAAAACATATGCTACAAACATGAAACTCTTGGTTGCTTATCTGGCTGTGCAAAGATTGACAGCATCAGTTTCTTATAAATAACCAACTAATTGAACAGTTAACAAAATGAAATACAAAAGTATATATTTTCTAAATATTTCAATAATTCAACCGAAATGTAAAAACGTAATTTTTCAAGGAAGAAAAAAATGAACCTAACCATATACATGTATAGTGTATGTATGGTCCAAAATGTGAAAGTATCAGACAGGCAAGATTACTCAGGATGTCTTTGTGTAGACAAATTTTTACTCTTTGGAAGCGTCTTTTTAAAATGTGGTTTAACGCCATTTTCAACACATTTCAGATTTTATATTGCATATTCAGTTATACTGGTGGAGGAAGACCTCCGAATGAATCTAAATAAATAAAAAACACTATCCTTCCGCAAGTAACTGACAAACTTTCTTCCATTAAGTTTTTGGACCTAGCGGTGATCTAAGTGATCTTGAGACAGCTCCATAGACCACTCAACCAAGGACGATCCCTTGTGTATAAAACTATACCCTTCATTTGTAAGGTCTGAGTTAAAACCAGGTAATCTAACTGTTTCAACTGCTATTAAACATAAGGCAGTGAATGTCAAACTAAACTATACATGAAATGTAAATCAATACAACAGATACAGCAGTGTTGCGATGAATCCTCAGATTTGTCTACTCAACATATTTTGTTACCACCTTTGTGACCCTAGAAGGATGAAAGATCATTCAGGCTAAATCATTAGCTCACTTTTGGGTTAAAAAAAGGTATCTAAATGAAACATTATTCTACTGTTGTACCAGTAACCCGATAGTAAGAATAGTGACACTTGTCTCCAATAAGAAACTAGGGTTACATATGCTACAATATAGTTTTAGATGTTCTTCCAATTTGAGCGAGACAGTGTTACATTTGCCTTTAATTTGAATTCAGTGAAACATATTTAATGTAGAAGCATACTTATTCTGTATGAAAAGTAATGTTTTTGTTTGAAACTGAAGAGCAGTTGTACGCCTGTCCTACATCAATATTGCTTGTTCTTAGGTTACAATGATATAACCGTGAAAGGGTAGTATCATACACTTTGCAATAAAACAACTAATGTGACTGTTTTTAAATGGGGTCAAATGTAACACTCTTCTAAAACTGGAAACATAAATTTGGAAGGCAGTGTTGCACTCATCCTATTTTGAAAGATTAGCACTTCAATTAATGTTAAATGTGTATTTACACATATTTCAATTATTTTGTTTGCCATTTAGCAACACACATGCACCCATCTTTACCACCCTCTTGCAATGAGGTAAAAAAAACAGAAGTGTAGAGCTGATATGATTGAAAAGTGACAGACACATATAAATTTCAACTAGCTGCTTTCAGCCACATAGCCAACTTGCCAACAATTCACATATGAACTCGATGTTTACTGTTACCAGTGACAACATACTAACCACACAACAAAACCAAGAGACCCAAGAGGGCCTGAGGACACTCTACTGACTCATAGTGGCCATAGCACTTTTTGAAATTCTCCAATGCAATAGAAACATCGGAGTGGGGTCATTTTTAACCCTAGTGACACCATTTTAACAAATCTAACAAAACTATAGTTAGTCATCATTTACTACATAAACATTTTCAAAATATGTTGAGCCGTTCATGAGAAGAAGATTTTTTAAGTTTTGGACTATTTTTAGTAACGGTGGCCATCTTGAATTTCAAATCGAAAAAGAAAATCTTCTATGCAATAAAAACATCCATGTGAAGTTTCAGTTTAAATGGCCTAGTGGTTTCAGAATAAATGGAAAGAAAAAGAGAATTTTCTGTTTTCCCATAGTATCCCTATGTAAAATTCTATGTCCCCTTACAGGGTCCCTATAAATTTTAGCACCTAAATTCTTATCTGCAATTAAACACCAACACATAGGGATAATTTATGCCAAATATGTACAAATCTTACATACCGGTTCTTAAGAAAACGATTTTAGTAAATCCTAATTTTTACCCTTTTGGGGCCCATCCTGACCCCTTAAGACAGTGGAACCCAGTCATTTTTACAAATCTGAACCTCCTTCACAAAACAATGCTTTTGTGAAGATAAAGGCAAAATTATTTCCATTTAAAAAAATATATATATATATTGACATGTGTCCCCTAATTGAACCATCGGGACAGGGTCATTTTTAACCCTAGGGACACCATTTGAACAAATCTAACAAAACTATAGTTGGTCATCATTACTACATAAACATTTTGAAAATATGTTGGTCTGTTCATGAGAAGAAGATTTTTTAAGTTTTGGATTATTTTTAGTAACAGCAGCCATCTTGAATTTTAAACAAAAAAAAAAAAAAAATCTTCTGTATAGTCTCCTATGCAATAGAAACATCCATGTGAAAATTCAGTTTAATTGGCCTAGTGGTTTCAGAGAAAGTGCTGCTAACAGACAACAGATGACAGACAATGCGCCATCACATTAGCACTTCTGGCCTTTGGCCAGAAGAGCTAATAAGAACATTTTTGTGCATTGTAAAAGTTTAGGTTCAGTTATTATATCACATGTTCATTTAAATGTCACATAACAATGAGAAGGAATTTCATAATCATTTTTTTTGTTTGTTAAAAAAGCATACCAAGGTAAGAACAGCTATTAATTGAGCAATTTAAAACAGAAATGGGTAAAAAAATATTTTAAGTAGTCAATGTAGTGCAATAAGATAATAGCAAGCAATTTTTTTCTCTCTCTCTTGGAAATGAACATTAGTTTATGACATAAATACAATGCTTGACAATTATAGATTAGCATAGCCACATTAACATGTATAAATGAAAGGTATCTCACGCAGCCATTTTCCAATTATTAATTTTTTTTTTTCAGAAATGTTTTAAAATTAAAAAAAATTAAGACATGGATGAGTATGCTATGTATTACATTAGTACTGGTATATTAGACGTACCGGTATATGCCATATTATGGTTTGTGAACATAAAAAAAATATATATATTTGAATTTTTATACATTTTTTCTATATCTTCTCTCCACACAACCTCTACAAATGGTACCATTCAAATCAAACCTGTTAATATATGGTTGAAAGTTAAAGTACTGTAGCTTAAAATAACCCATCTGAAACCCATGATAGTGTTTTATTTTTTTTATATTAGACTACACAAAAGCATCTTTAACTATTGGATGTGAATATGAACTCTCTGTTAACACCACAAGAATAGAAAGTGTGAACAGTGAATGTTAAAAATCAAACTCAACACCGTAATACCTTCGTCGTCATCAAAATCATCATCATCATCTTCGTCAATATCATTGTCAATGATTTCATCATCATCATCGTCTGAAACCAAATTATAACTCATTCATGCTGCCCAAAATTTTCTATTTACTTATGTTTACTTCATGATGCTTGTTTTCTAAATTTTTACTGAATTTTAAGGCTCCTGCACAAATTAAGATTAGTAAAACTTTCGACAGTTTATGCCCAACAGTTACACAATACATGTATATTTTCGGCTTCATGTGTGACTCGAATGGGTTTTAATGCCATTTTAAACACATTACCAGTTATATACAAAATATTCAGTTTAATTGGTAAGGGAAGACCTCAGAATGAATCTGAGTAGTATCACCATCCTTCGTTAAGTAACTGGCAAACTGTCTCACATAAAGTTTTTGGAGCGAGCGAGGATGGAACCCACAACCTCAATGGTGAGAGATTAGTGGTCACCAGATAATGGCAACAATGGACCCTACGTGTGGTTTAATGCTTGACCTTATCAATGCAGGATCTTTATCAATGACCCATGTATTTTTGCTCCGGAACCAAGCCACCATGTCTCCCCTTATCACAAGGTGGCGTTCCTTATTGTGACTTAAGTGCGTTATTATCTACCAGTTAGTTACACAAGTATGTATCACTTCACCTCATCTTATTTTATTAAAGTTACTTATTATGTCCAAGTACCATTTTCCTGTTGTACTGCGCATGATATAACTGAAGTAATTAAAAATAAAGATTTAGTTTAAAAGTTATGAAATTAAAATTCTGTAATTTACAATAAACACACACTGCATTGATTTCATTGACAAACAAAAAAAGTCACTACTAAGTGTCACATGCCCCCCAAATGGTCGTTGAAAAATAACAATATAATTATGTTATAAAAGGTAGCAATGTATCCATGAATATAAAGAGTAATGGGCTGATGTTTCAGACTAGGCATGCAATTTCATGTTTTTTACATTAAAGCATGACCTTGACCTTTGTGTAACCTTGACCTTGACTCTGATGTAATGGTCTGGGTATTTCAACAGTTAAATGCTGCTGAACATCATCATGACATTCTAATCACTTGTGTCAAGCTATTTTAAAATCCCTAAATGTAAGACAAAGTAACAGATCAATTGTTGATAAATTGAGCCACGTGTTTTTGAAATCCATCCATGCATGACAAAGTTGCAGGCCGGACACGAAATCTCACACAGACTCAAAGTGTTGTCAAACTCAAATTGTGACCTTGACCTTTGAGGTACGGGTGTGGGTCTTACTTGCGACACGTTGTCATGTTATATTGATCATTTGTAGCAAGTATTTATAAAATCCATCTATGCAGGACAAAGTTACAGGCCGGACACGAAATCTCACACAAACTCGGAAGTGTTGTCAAACAAACTCAAATAGTGACCTTGACCTTTGAATTACGGGTGTGGGTCTTATTCGCGTCACGTTGTCATGTTATGTTGATCATTTATAGCAAGTATCAATAAAATCCATTTATGCATGACAAAGTTACAGGCCGGGACACGAAATCTCACACAGACTCAAAGCGTATTCAAACAAACTCAAATTGTGACCTTGACCTTTGAGGTACGGGTGTGGGTCTTACTCGCTACACGTCATCATGTTATGTTGATCATTTGTATCAAGTATCAACAAAATCCATCTATGCATGACAAAAATACAGGCCGGAAACGAAAAACTGGACGGAAGGACGGACAGATGCTGCTAATTTTTTTTTGGGGGGGGGGGGGCATAAAAAACAACATCTCAACTAATAACTAAAGAATTTATTTAATTAATCTTTTCTTTTTAAACAGGGGCATGATATTTGTATCTTTATCTGAGAAAAAGCTGTGTCCATATTTCTCTTATAGAAACCAATATTGCCATCATTGAATTCGTAATCCTTATGCTAACTGAAGTTCTGTTTCTAGCAATAGTGGCAAAATTCCAGAAAGAACTATTCCACAGATGTAGAGAAACGTTACTTAAGATGGTAACTTCTACCGATCTGAATAAAAGTTATTTTATGATAAACATGTATACGAGCATGCCAATACATAAGATTTACTCTATGTATATATGTGTCAAACCTTGTACATTAATATGGATAAACAACACAATGCTGTGTAGGACTACATACAAACTACAAAATGTTGACAAGTGTGTAAAACAACATTAGGGAGTTGGGACAACTTCTTTATAGGACTACGAGACAAACTACAAAATGTTGACAAGTGTGTTAAATGATTAAACAACATAAGGAGAGTTGCAACAACCTCTGTGTAAGACTATGAGACAAACTACAAAATGTTGACAAGCGTGAAAAAAGATTAAACAACATTAGGAGAGTTCATCAACTTTTGTGTAGGATTACAAGATAAACTACAAAATGTTGACAAGTATGTAAAAGGATTAAACAATATTAGGAGAGTTCAACAACTTCTGTGTAGGACTACCAGACAAACTACAAAATGTTGACAAGTGTGTAAATTGAAAAAGAATATCAGGATTGTTGGGACAACTTGACAATGCTGTCTGTATACATGACAAACAACAAAATGTTTTATAGTTGGAGCAATATGTAAAAGTTTTGCAAATAACTATTAGCTCCCTGGATAATTTGACAATGCTGACTAGGGTTTTAAAAGCTTCATGTGCATGGGTTGAAATTGGTTATCAATGATACTGATCCTCCCTTCTCAAATAATTTTAATGTTTACATTTATAAAAATATTTAAGTTTGTTTCATGATTATTACTCATTCTGGAGCAAAGTTTACTCGCCATGGCAAACGGATGAGTAGAATTATCCAACCCTGTGTATGCAAAGAGCTTTTGAAATTAACTTCTGTGTAATTTTATTAGTGGGACAAACTACACACTGCTATATGGAACCATCAAACTATGTAAACTGTACAGTAAATGTTGAAGCTGTGAGCAATGACAAACTGGACAATACTGTTTAAATCAAGCAAACTACATGACATTTATTGATTGAAAATTTAGCATCATTTTTATGAAATCAAGGGCAAGCAATCAATTAACTAACTACTCTTTCCTGGGATCCTGGAAGGTTAACCAGAACTCAAGCACACCCACCTTTGCAAGTAATTGATAACTTTCCCACTTAAATCAGTGGTTAAGAGACAATTGAACATGATAAGCAATGTTGTATATCAACCATCACGAAGACTTGTAGCTGGGTTGGGATATAAACTAACAACCTCTGAATTGATAGACAAACACACTACTGACTGAGCTAACCAGGCCCAGCTTAAAAATAAGCGTATAGATTTAAAGACAAAACTGCAAACTGATGTGTAGTTTGCCTTGGTAAGTGTAAGATAGTTTGACAACTACAGGTGAACAATAACAAACTATAATACCACAAGTGCTGTAGACAAACTACATAGTGCTGTGCATAGAGGTTTTGGTCACCCTGTAATGATGAGAATATTACTGGGTGATTATTTATAGACACAACCCCTTGTTGAATTTATCTATCAGACAGCCTACAAACACTACAACAAATGTGCATAGAATGTTTAGTAAGGAGAGCGACCAAGGTAAAACTATACACTATATAAATATATACACAGTGTAACCCAATTGTGTAAAACATTTTACAAGTTCACAAAGAATAAACAACACAAGAATGATTGTATCTTGGGGAGGGGGATTTTAAACTGAAGTAATTGGTTTTGCAAGGATTGGTAAATGAGGAAACTGTACAATGAAGTATAAATATCTTGTACAAACTACACATACTGTGTTGTACATATTGTGTTTAAATTTTTATGGGGATTGGTAAACAAGGATAAACTGCACAATAAAGTATAAATCTCTCATACAAACTACACATATTGTGCTGTATGTAAGGTTATTTTTACAAGGACTGGTTATCAAGGATAAACTATCAATGAAGAACTTCAGATACTGTGCCGTTTCATTTGTGTTAATTTTTTTTTTTACAAGGATTGTAAACAAGGATAAAACTACACAATGAACTGTCAGTCTATGGAATACTGTATGGTTTGTTACAAGGACTGGAAAACAGGGACAAACTGGACAAAACTTTTTTTTCAGCATGCAATTATTTAATAAGACAACAGCATTCACAATTACATATTTAAACAGGTACTTTTTTCATTTGTTGGATGTTTTGTGTTTTAAATAGAGAAAAAAATTTACAACCCAATATTTTGAAACACATTCCATCGTGAAAATAATGATTAAAATGAGTTTGTTTATGAATTATTTTAACTTAATGCACTATTAAATAAATGTTTAAATTACTGATGTTTGTATGACGTTTTATATAACAACCACTCTTTCATTTGGTAAGATTATTTTCTGACATTTACAAAATATGCATGAAGATTCTAACAAGTGATTCAACATGCTGAGTAAATTTAATTTTAGTAACATTATATTTCTTTCTCTCACTAAAATAACATTAAATCCATATACATGTATCATACACAAAAACCATTTCAACATTTATCCAAACCCATGTTTGTGTGCTGACCTGCAGATAGGCTAATGTTTGTATACATTTTTATATAAATCAAGACAGCATTGTAAAGTTTTGGTGAATTAAAAAGTGATAATCTTAACAAGTTCTATAATGCTAACAGAGATAATTCATTTGTATCAGTGTTACATCAGTCTATATGTAAAACAAACTAAAATTGATTTCAGTGAAATATTAAAAGATCTGTTTAACATGTAAGTATAATGATGTCTCATAACAAGAATACTAAGGTAGGCAGATGATAAAAATAGGTTCATGACCTTTGATTTTTGCTTGAGCTGGGTCTCTCAGACCTTTCAAAGTTTAGAAAACATTTTTTTATAATTAATCATTGGCCCTCCAACTAGTACAAAGAGTAGACATATTTCTGAATCTTCATTGATGACACCATTGGCCATGTTAAGAAGGAAATGACCCAAAAAAATAATAATTTTTTTTAAATTAATATAAGCTGTGGCCAAGCTGGTAAAATATTCTCAGATTTTAAATTGATGTGCACATTGCAGTTGACATGGGTGAAAATTATATCAACACCTACTGTTGCACTAGCCTAACTGACATTGCTTGAAAGGTCCTAGGCTAAATTCTTACGGACCAATCAAAATTTACTGGGAAGTCCCTGACTTGCCAGAAAAATAAATTTTTAAAGCCCCTGGTTAGCATTCCAGAAGCCTTCACCATCCTCACACAATGAATATTTCTAGAATAAAAGATAAACATTTTAATAAAAGAAGAAATATGAAGAAATCACCTCTAAGAATTCTCTCCAGTAAGTATAGCTAAACTACTTGTGTGAGACCTATCTAGGGTAAAATTAACTAACATTATGATCCAAACTTCTCAAGATGATCCAAACATCAGATTTCTACAATTTTTTTTTCAAATATTGAAACAGAGTATATATCTATCGAAGTGGTGTAAATAACCATGTAATGCATTGTAATGTCCATCCTTTTACCCACTGCAATAGCACACAGCATAATTTAATTTTTCCATGAATATTTCTCCCCAAACTCCTTGGTTTCCAAAAGTCAATTCTTTACTCAATTTTCTATGAATGTACAGGTTCTTCAATTTCAAAATGACAAGTTTACCCCCCCCCCCCCCCCCCCCCCCCATTACAAATAAACAACAATGTAAGCAATATTTCACATTGTACTCGTGTACTATTTTGGCAAAGGAAAAACTAGAAATGCATCCATGAGACACAGATGCCCCCGCTTTGTAACAACATTGTAGATAAAGCCAAATATCAAGTTTCATCAAAATCGGTCCAGCAATAAAGATTTTAGAGGTCAGAAACCATCACCTATCAAAGTCCAGATCGCCTAATTAATAGGCGCCAATTCCATTCACTGTCAAACTTGACCTGGGTCTTGTTGATTTAAAGCCAAATATAAATTTTCGTCAAAATCGATTCATAAATAAAAGACTTTAGAGGTCAGAAACTATCAGCCAATCAGAGCCCAGAAAACCTAATTAATATGCAGGGATTTTGACGGAAATCAAATTTGAGCTGGAGTTTATCACTATACATCTTTCTACCAAATATGAAACAAATCCATCCAATCCTACAAGAGATATCGCGCAGAACCCAATTTCTTGACATTTGTCAATAATCTAAGTCCAAAAAGGGACATAACTGCATTAAAAATATGTACTTGACATGTATTACCTGAATGTAAAGTCACATACCAAATTTGGTTTAAATCTGTTCATTAAAACTAAAGATATAAGTCAGAAACCATTTTCTGACAGCGGTGATACTATATGCAACCCCCCCCCCCCCCCCCCCCCCCCCATTGAAAATGGCAGGGGCATAAAAACATTTACAAAAAAATCCTATTTCATCATCTGTTCCATGGGTTTGATTTTTAATTCAATAAGGCCAAGAGTAACGGTGAAACAAATCAGTGATTGAGTTGGATGCAAGAATAAAATACTCCAATTATTCTCTTATCAAAAGTGAATGACAAAACAGTATCTTGTAGACAATAAAACAAGTTTACCTGAAAAATGTATTGCTTTTTAGGCATCCTTGATTTTCTAATTCCTACATATTTTGAAACCATCTTATTTACTGAAACCTACAACAGGACTGCATTTCATGGTTACTTACATTTCTTCCAATTAACCTCCACCCACCCCACCCACCCAGCACCAATTTGGTTATCTTTTAGCTCACTACAGTACGTGGATCTTCTTAGGAAATCTGGATCAGTACATGCCACGTCAATAACTTACCCCACTCTGGTCCATCCCCGTGACTCTGGGCCTCCCCCGCCCCTTCTCCTGTTTCAGAAACTAGAAAGTCGAATTCTGCCAATACTTCTTCTGCTTCCACATCCTCCACACCGGCCATACCTTCAATACCCGCAGTCTGTAAAATGATATTCTGCAGTTTGTACACAATATTACAAGTGATAATACTGATGTTTGTTATCAATATCTGGAATTCATTATTCATTTAAAATTTATTTCATAACTGATCTCATCTCGAGATTCACACAAATTCAAATGCCCCTAAAAATATCCTGATTTTTTTTTACATGGGAGACATGCATTTTTTTAAAATTATTATTTCTACCACCTCTATTTTATGTATACATGTATACTACCAAATAGCATGCAGCTTTAACACTGCACCTTGTTTTTTGAAATTAGTTTTTTATGAATTGTATTAACCATTTATAATTATTATATATATTACAATCTCCCTGCTCATACCTTAATCTTGGCACGTGATTTTTCCAACCTTTCATCCGCTTCATCGTCAGCGGAAATTCCGTCTTCATTTTCATCGCTGCAATACATCAATTGTTCTCATATGGATTCACAAAAAAAATAAATCTGATAAGGTTAAACTCACCGTCAGAGTTATCCAACATACATATATACATGTATACACATTAGACATGTACATTCACATAAATCTAACAAGAGCACCACAAGCAGGTCTTTTCCATCAAATCTATTTAGTAGGTCAAAATCAGTGATAACATGATGGGGATTTGTTTATAAAATCAATACTTAAACTGAAAAAATAAAATAGATTAAAAAAAAAAAAAATCAAATCCAAACTTAACAAAAAAAACCTATTACGGTTTTAGAGCCCAAAGTATGGAAATTTAAGTTCCGGTAAGTTAGCTAAATACAGTGTAGATAATTTGTTCAGAAACAGAGAAAAGGCTGAGCTCAACATAAAACGGATGACGGCGCAAGGGTCATGACAATAGCTCTTCATTTTTTAAAAAAAACGAGCTAAAGATCTTTATTAATCAACAATGATATTCAGTAAATATCAAAATCTCCCTCAATACAATAGTCAGACTGTACAATGAATGTAAACATACCTTTACACTACTTGACTAAATACCTGATGATGATGACAAATGAAATAAAGCCAACTAAACAGTGATATATGATGCAGAAAACCAAAAATATGGAACCAAACTGGTGCTAAAAACTGAATAAAGAAGCTATTTACATCATATATAAATAAATACAATTGGTATTGAAAATGATTACATTTGTTTGCTTCAGTATAAACGACCCATAATCACTTCTTATTTAACACTCTGAGTAAGATGAGACTATGCTTCACCGTTAAATACTATAGGAGTGGGTAGATAGTTTGTGTCAATCATCCATGCATATCAGATCAGAATTGAAAATGATTTTTTTCATTATGATACTAGCCTATTTATTGTTAATTCACATTCTGACTGGATTCTACTCTAGATCGAAGATAACTATGCTAAAAGTAATTCACCATTTTGATACGTGGCAGACCTACTCTGATATGCACGAGACAGCGTTTGGTTAAAACTCCATCTAAGGTATACACTAGCAAAGAAGTGGGGTCTGTTCACAAAACACAAAAGCAACATTTGTTTTCAAAATGTGACCTTTAAATGGGAAAACATCTAATATATTCTTTGAAATATTCATCACCAACCAAAACATTTCAGCTTTATAGTCGGCAGAACATAAAGCTGTGAAAATGGATGCCACAGATCAAGTTATATATAGTTAACTTTAATAAGCAAGGGATTATTTTTATTTTATAAGCATGTTAAAGCATCCTTACAAATCTTTCCTACTCAAGAGTTTTAAATTTTGGGTACATGTATAGATATTATAAATGCTGCGAAGCGTAAAAAAATGAACGGTTTTGCCATTTTAACAGTTCTTATACACAACAATAATAATATATTCGCAACCTGGATACAAAAATTTAACCACCAAAATAAATTTAATGTTTTATCATTTAATAATTACGGCAATATGACACGTAGCATGTTATCAAAATGGGCAAATGATATAATGGATCTGATGATGTGAGAAAAGGACAGGACACAAACGGATCCTACCTTAAGTTTTCGTCATCATCATCAATGACATTATCATTGGAGAGGAAATCAAACGTTGCAAGGACTGACGCCTCGCTGTCCATTAGGGCGCCCTCAACTAGCGATGTGGGCATCTTCCCTCTGTCAAGTACATATAGAGAAAGCTTGTCATGCATGAGATCAGGCATACAGAGAGAGTATCATGCAAAGAAAATACAGTACAAAAATTGGAAGATTATATATATAGAGCACATTATCATATATCAAATTTATACTTATTTCCAACTCACATGCAGGAGTTTCCAGTTTCAATCCATGGTCAGTCTCAAACCAAACTTAACAAGAGTGATATGTTGTCTAATAATACCTGTTAGCCAACTATTGGTCTTTTCTGACATCATGTATTTGAGAGGCATTGGCATTTCCTTATTAAGAACATACAATAACTTCACCTATCAAATACGGTATTGCCATAACAGCAAGTTGAATTCATCAGACAAGGAAGACATTGGTGATTTTTTCATTAACTTTCAAAAAAAAAAAACCTTGTATATTCAAACTCAGTAGGGGTGCATTCTTAAGCATTACTATAGCTGCACATGGCAGAATAAAGACTAAAAAACCTATTTAAGTATATGAACATTATAAAACTTTTAAATAAAAACTTTAACAATCAAGAAGAACAGATGTCTTTTAAGACATTTACTTTGCTTCAAAGGAGAAGCAAGAAATTCCTGTGAGGCAACAGACTGACATAAAAAGATATATATTACAAATATTTAACTATTAACAAAACCAAAGAAACAAATCATACATGTGTAAATAAAAAATAAATCTATAAGCCTTATCCTTTAATGTAATGGAATATATAATTGTGCCATCAAAATACCATTGCAAGATCATGATTTAAACACAAAATAGCTAGCAAAACGCAAGCTTATACATTAAGACTAGATACCCATGGGTATTTTGTACCTTTTTGACCATGAACCTCTAAGTTTGACCTTGACCTTTAAACTACGAACATGGCACTTACTTGTGACACATCTGTGTATGGTGAACATTTGTGCCATGCAAGTTCAATGTCTTCTCCAGTGGTGTACAAGATAGGAAGCAGACATAAAATTGTGTATGTATTTCTGAATTTAAACCTCTAAGTGTGACCTTGACCTTTGAGGTTTGGACGTTGGTATTATGCGCAACACTTCGTCTCATTACCGTCAACATTTGTGCCATGTACTTTCAAAATCCCTCTATGCATGAGAAAGTTATAGCCCGGGCAAGATTAGATGGATACATGCACGCACATATGCAGAACTACCATTGTGACGGTAATGTCGAGCTCACAACAAGGGGGCTCGACAAAAGCGGGTAGAAGGCAATATTCCATAATATCGTATAAGTTGATTTCAAATAGATATCGTAGCAAAAGCTTAATGTAGAGAATTAGAAAATAATGGAAAAACATGCTATTAATATATTAATTCAGTTGGGCTTAAAAAGTACCAATGGAAAGAAGAACAAGCTGTAAGCCTTGTTGGAGATTAAAAAGAACCTCAGGATGATCTAACGCTTACAATAATTATAGTAGGATTTGACATTTCACAATGTAAATATTGACGCCCATTTCACTCTTACTAGACAAAAAGTTGTTAAATATGAAACGGATATGCTTTCAATAAGCATTTTCAGTTTCCCATACAATTCCTATGTAAACTAGATGCCCAAAGATTACAACATTATTGAGAGCTATGAGCGATATCGTCTTAACTGGTTTTTTAAGTGCATAATCTTACATACACAAGAACATTTCATGTCAAGTTTGAGTAGAACTTGCCTAGAGGTTTTAGAAAAATGCTGCTTACAAATGATGACATTCAACTGACGATGCACCATCTTGTAAGCAGTTCTAGCAGTTGGCCAGAAGAGCTAAATATAATTCTTTCAGAAATTAGTTAAAGTGATTTTTATGGTCAAAATTAAGTCTTAAACAATGCAACAGGTATGTAAATTTTTTCTCCACAATATTTTTATAAAAAATCTATGAATTTAATTTGACATATGCTCCTTCTTAGTCATAATGTTTTCTGTAGAGAGCTTTCATTATACAGATGTTTATTTCTATATCTGCATACCTTGCCTTTCCTTGATCTATAGCTCGTCTGTTCATACTCTCCCCATTGACTAGAGCCGGCTGAGCACCGTCTGCATTACTTTCTGCCTGTGGCTGTAAACCAAGAAGGGATCGTACTCGCGCAGAGCGTACATCAATGATGGTGTCTGTGTAGCCGATTTCCTGCAGATATCTGAAACAAGAACGTATCATTTCTCCAACACATATTCTAATAAGGAGAAAATCAGAGATAAAAACTTTAAATAAAACAGAAATATGGGATGTTAAAAAGTGCAATATATAAATCAATGTTATAAACAATATATCAATCTTTCATTTAACTACTGCTTTCTGATATTCTTTTATAAACTTATTTATTTCACTTCGATTGTTTAACAAGTTAAAACAACTTAAACATAGCATGCGCCAATTCTTCCTTGGTAGAACAAGTATGCAGCATATGCGAATAAAGTGTCTTGCTCAATGACACCACCCAAAGCTGGGGCGAAGGATAGAATCTGGATACACTGATCCTGGTTCCAATGCTCTACTACTGGACCACTGGATATGATGTTTTGCAATTTTGATTTTTTAAGAACATGTTCGTTACCATTAAACAATAAAATTATTTTACCATTCTAGAAACTAAGTTACTGAGAAAAATAAAGAATACATACTGTCTAAGAAGCTGTCTTCCCTGCCTCCAAGTTGCACTGCCAGCAGAAGAGGACACAGGGTTCGTCTCAATTATCTCATCTGTAAAAGAGGATTGTTATAAATAAGGTTGTTTAAAATCTCAAAACTGTTTTAATGGACTTAAATGCCTCAATTGTCCAGTTTTGTTGGTGAAGGATCGCCTCGCAATAAATCCGAGTAGACAACCATCATTCCAAAAATTAATGACAAACAAAAGTTCTTACACTGTGCTGGGTTTTAACCAACAACCGCAGCATGAGAGTCGGGAGTTGATAGACTGGAGATAGCACCTTAAGACTGCTCAGCCACGTACAACCAACAGAATGGCAATATCAAAAACAAACAATTTCAAGGTCAGCGTGTGCCATTTTCTTAAACACAGGTGATAACTAAAGAACATTTATAACAAATAGTACCATCAAAACATTATAAATAACTTGTATTAAAATACAGACAGTTACATTTTTCACACATTAAGCTATATCAATCAATGTAACCTAATATCCCTGTGTTGTCTACCATAAGAATCAAACAAAGATACAAACTCCTTGCTTGGCCACTTTCTGTGCAAGACGAGCAGAAGACACCCTGAAGATTTATATAACAAAGAGCATAATATTCAATAATACCTTCATTTTTGTTATCAAAATTAGGCGGTTTCAGCTCATCAGTATTCATTTCAGAACCATATTTTAACTTGTGATATTTGGCTCTGAAAAACAGAAGATGAACAGGTTAAACAAAGGATATTTATGTAAAATTCACTTTCTAAAAATAAAGAACACCTCATGGACAACTGACTTGTTCAAAAGATTCTTTTCATTCAATTAAGACTTCATAATTATTATTATCATTATCTAAGTAAATTAAATGAACTTAAGTTTAAACAAAAACATTATTTTTAACCATTCAATTATAGAATGCACAGACACATATATTACTGAACTGATTACCACAAACACACGTTTAACACAGGTATAACATTTACCTTTCTTGTTTTAAAGCAAATTCTAACATCTTTATCCTTCTTACAAGATCTTGCTTCAAATTTTCTTGTCCTTTTCTCTCCCCTTGCAGAAAAGCAATTCTGGCCTAAAAATAATTTGAAAACAACTGATACACATGTATGTAAAACAAAATTATTTTTTATAAATGAATATCACTTGTTTAAACAAGGAAGACAAAGTGTAAAATATTCCCTTTTTTCCAAATGTCATTTACTTTAATGTCATGTTGTTTGCACATGTATCTTAAGTTTTATGCCATCAGCTAACAACTGGTTAATTGTTAAATCTAACCTGTGTTTCTTAGAATACTGGTAGGTGAACCATTACTCTAGTACACCCTAATTCGTAAGTAAAGGATAATTTTCTCACTTAAATCAGAGATGGCAGACGAATAACATAGAGAGGCAATGTTGTATATTAAGCCTCATAGAGACTGTGGCTAGACTGAGATTCAAATCCACGACCATTGGATTTAAAATCCGAGTTTTTTCATTTTTTACTGCCATAAGAATGGCACAGTGATACTGTCGTTTTTTCAATAACTCTCAACATTAATATCGCTGATTTTGCCAGTTTAAAAACTTGTCAGAGATATTATTATGTGTATATTGCTAGTATGCATGCTTGATGAACATTCAATGAAAAATATGTGTGTTTGAAAAAGTTCACTGATGGATAGCGGTTAAAGAACAGTCACAACAGCTTACTCTTGAGATTTGTTCTGTTGAGCTAAAAATGTGCATACTGGTTTCTGATGCAAAATTCTAAAGGAGATTATGGAAAGTGGTCTCTTGTGATCGACAATAAAACAAGAAAATTCAATGAGCGGAAATAAATAAGACATGTTTAGCACGAATATAAGCATCCTCAGGGACGCAATTTATATGTTTTAAAGTAAAAACAGAATGATCTCTAATTGAATTAATTTTATAATTATTTCCAATTATAAACATTCGGAGCAACAATGGTAGCAACTATCATAGCTTATATATTATTAGTAGGGCAAAAGTTTGTCACACTAGGTCTTTTTTAAAGCATACTCTATGAAGTTACAGCAAAAAATGCTGCTGATAACGCTGGAACACTAATCTAATGTGACTGTCATACCACCATGCACCTGTGCAAGAAGAAACTTAAATGAAATGGAATGTCAGAAATGCAGTCTAAATGGAATTTCCCAAGTTGACAGTTAGTTATAACAATATGAATTAATAAAACAAATGGTTAATTGTCAAAGTTCGACAACATCTTCACTTTAACCATCCAAAATGCACGCATTTGTTAAAAGAAAACAATTTTTGACAGATGAAAGCCGCCATCTTGAATTTTATCTCCCACAATGACGAACGACTGAAAACAGTGTTTACACTATGTAACAGTGAATAATTCAAGAGCAATGCAATGTATATATGGACCACATAATATGTTTCATTAATTTAACTCAGATAAGAGACGCATTTTGGCTACAATGTTGCGTAAATAAGGGACCTGAAGTTCAGCTCTTTCAACTTCCCACTGGCTTCGCTCCATCTCAAATCGAGCCCATTCTGTTTGGAGAAAATGTAGGATTCCTGGCATAGAGTACTGTGGTCTCTGGTTGGATTCATCCTGTGGCTGGCGCGAAGCCATACCCGGCCCTCCCGACATCATCGGATTCCCTTGTCCCCCTGAAATCGATCCTGGACCTTCGTCAATCATTTTTTCGCTCGGCCGCCATTAGAGTGTTTGATGACTATAGAGGGCGCTTGAGAGATTAGTGACGTCATGAGGCTGGGCCTGTACTTGCATGTTCGTTTTAAAATACCACAAAAGAATATGTTCCCAAGTAAGAAATGTTTTTCTATTATCCAAGCATGCGTTTCTTTCTTAAGATGAGCATGGACTTATATAAGTTTCTGAGATGAACAAAAGAAATTTATAATACAAACATAGGTGTGAAGAAGGTTTGTTGTTGTTTTGGCTTGACACGCTGATCTGACTCTCCCAACAGTAGCGCCTTAGGGATAGCACCACCGTTGGAAGCAGACAATGCTTCCGTTGGGGTCCTTAATTGTAAAAACAGACAGGTCCTTCTACCGCTATAGTGGCTATTTATAATCGCAGACATAGGTCACTGGTGAGGGTAATACTTTCATAATGGCGGTTATGAAATATAAATAATCCGTTTTTCTTCTTTGAAATGCATTTTCCTTATTTCAATGCTCATTTTTCATTGTAATTTAGTGTTATTGATATATTTTGAACATTTTGAAAACATTGTTATGTTTGATTTGAATTATGAATTCATGTTTTTTATTGATGCTTATAAATTGCGGTATGATTCAAGGACTTCTCTATCATTGTCTATATAATAAGTCCTTGTATGAAAGTATGGTTGAGTCTACTTTCATTTTGTCAACAGTGTACACACTGAACGGAAAAAAACATTTGGATGCTACATTACTCCTACTTTTCTCATCATATTTTGGTAGTGCAGAGGATGACATACAATAAAATGTAAGTTTCACTTTTCCATTTGTGTCCTTCAATAAATGAAAACAGTTTTTATTTACTATAGAATAAAGAACAAAGGCAATGGTGGGCATAAACACTTTTAAATAATCGGTGTTTCATACCTACTTAAGTCAGAGACATATTAACACGAGCAAGGAATTATATATAGAGAGGGAAAGGCAACTAATTGTGATTTTTGACATTCATCTTTGGAACACAAGTGATATCACTTATTCCAGTAATATATATCACCTATTTAAATGTTTATATCACTAAGGACTTGTATCATTATATAATTCCTTGTTATCACTTATTTAAATAAGAAATATCACCTATTTGAAACGAATAAGTGATATCACTTATTTGAAATAGAGATATCACATATTCGAATAAGGGATATCATATATCCCAAAAAGTGATATAATTAAGTAATTTAGGTTATATCAAATAATCGAATAGGTGATATAATAAATTAATTAATAATAATTAATTAATGATTAAATAATTAATTCATATCCGAATAAGTGACATCACTTGTTTGAATGAGTGACATCACCTTTTTAAATAAGTGATATCATCTATTCGAATAAGTGATATCATATATTATGGTTATTTAGTAAAACAGCACCTCATATTTATGTAATTAAAATATTTAGTAGCTGATAATAATACTCGATTAAACTTTTCGGAATTATTTTGTTAGCAACTAATCAAATATTCGCTAATCCGGAGTACAAAATGAAAGTAGAGCCCTATTTATTGAATTAAATCTGCCAAAGGTGTGTATTATATGGACAGTGTTGAATGGACTGTATGGTAAATTTATATAAAACACTGCTTCCACGATCCCCATGATAGACATGTCGTTGACAAATGACAGTAAATTAATGAGTTTGAAAGGAAATTTTATAATGTATTTAGATATATTTATTAACTCGTGTCAAATATGTAGGACTATATATGTAGGTAAGTTAACAGCAGAGACACACACACACATTAAATCAGTAATTCTTCTTCCATTCTTAACCACTAAAGTGTATACTCGAACTGGCTTGTGTAGTGCAAAGGCGAGTGTATTGTTATAAATGAATGTTCTAAAAGAATTTTGTACAGTGCAGTAACAGTTTAAAAAAAAGGTCCGCTTGACTATGGTCTGATCGTGATTGACTGGATCTGTAGCTTGAAACTGTCTATAGTTGGAGCAGTGACAGCTACTACTGGTAAACTGTTCCATATCCTGATACCATCCGGGAAAATCGATTTACGGTAAACAAGTGTCCTCGCATATGGCACCAAGAAAGTGTTGTTAATCCCTTCTGGAGATATGGTCGACACCAGGTGATCGGACGGAATATCGATCAACTGATATACAACCCTGAACATCATGATGACTTTGGCCTGGGCTCTGCGCTCCACAAGTTTTGGCCATTGGAGTTGATCCAGAATATTGGTAGTCGGAGAATACTATTCCAAGCAGCCCTCCGTTGAATCCTCTCCTGCTTGTATACGTTATTTGCCGTGTGCTGGATAATGCTAGCAAATTCTGTGAGTGGTTTTGATAAGGTTTTTGTAGCATAGGGCTTTGGTCTCGCACTGATGTATGTTGCGCTGCAGAAAAGCAAGAGTGGAATTTGCTTTCTTCATTACCTGGTTAATGTGGTGGTTCCATTTCAGACTCATGTGGATATTTACCCCGAGATACTTGGCTTAGTCTGCTGCATCAAGTGTCTGCCCATGAATGTTGTATGGGTGCTGTATATATTGCCTTTTACTGGTCACATGAAGGACTTGACATTTCTTGGGGTAGTTTATCAAATGCCTTGGAGAAGTCCAGTAAGATGACGTCTGATTGTCCCATGGAGTCCATGCCCTTTGCTAGATCCTGGATGGTGAGGATTAGCTGACTCTTGCAAGAACGTTTCTTACGGAATCCATGTTGGGTGTCATGTAGAATACTATTTTCATCAAGATGTCTCATGATGTTGCTGCAAAGAATGTGTTCCATCATCCTACATGTTACCAAGGTTAGACTGACAGGAAGATAATTCTCTGCTTTGTTTTGGGAATGGGATGGGAATAACATTTGCCGACTTCCATTCTGGTGGTATCTTGCCCTGGTTAAGAGAAGCTTGGAAAAGGACCTGGAACATAGGACTGATCTTTGCAGTGAATTCCTTAAGCGGCCTGCAAAACACTTCGTCAGGGCCGGTTGCCTTGTGGACTTGGAGACAAGCAAGCAGTTTCATCACACCTTCAATGTCTAATGAGATGGTAGGCATGTCATTATAAGGCTTGGACCATTATCTGGTAATGACTCTGCACACCTTGTTGAAAACTGAGAAGAACTGGGCATTGAGTATATTGTCCTTTCTGCAGTTGTCTGAGTAAGTCTTCCCGGTACTGTGGTGCCATGCATTTGAGTCGGTGCGCATGCTTTTGATGAAACCCCAGAATCATGTAGGATTGGATGTAGATTCAGGACTAATGATGTTTCAGATTTATCTGTTGTATGCAATATTGCAGGTAGACTTTAACTGATTCTTCATGTGTTTATAGTGCTTGATGTCCTTTTCATGTTTGGTCTGTCTGGCTCTCCAGTAGCTCTGTTTTTTCCTGCGGGTTATCCTTTGAACATCACGATAAACCCATGGCTGGGAGAATCTAGATGAGGAGAGCTTTGATGGTATATCTTTCTCTTGAAGGCCGAGAAAACTGCTCTTGATGAATAGCCAGATGTCCTCTGCTGGACTGGATGTATCATAGTTCAAGAAAAAATTTGATGCGAGAGATTGGCATTCTTCCCTCATGGATCCTTAGTCTGTTTCTTCCATAAATATATTTTGTGTTGGGCAGGCTTTGACCGTCGGCTGATGCACTTAAGTTGGTAGGGATAATTAATATTGTAATATATCCAGGATTGTCATTAAATGGGTAGAGTCAAATGTGAATGTGCTTTAAATTTATGATTTCAGGCCATCCTTAAAATATATATTGTTTGCCATGCTCTTACCTACCCATTCAAAATCTGCAGCTACACCAACTTTTCTATTGACCTTCAAAGAGTTTAATTTTTTTTTCATGATTTCTGTCCATTTTTTTTTTTTTAAATGACTAAGCAAAATCAAAATTTAGCAAAAAAAAAAAAATTAGCTACCTACATACCCAGTACCCACATGAAAAATACTGGGTTGGAGCACAGCAAACAAATATTTAGAGTGTATGTATATATAAATATATAAGGATGGCCTAAGGTAGTTTCAATATATAGTTTCAATACAGAAACATGCATTCCCATTTGGACATTGGGAGTCAAAGCAAGGAGATTTACCGGTATATAGATGGATAGGAAACTTGCACATCTTAACCAAATGTTGATAAGGCCATTATAAATTAATTGCTATATATCATCCAAATTTTTCTTAAAAATGGGGAGGGTGGGAGGATTATATTTTCAATTTTAAATTTTTTTATGTTTTTATTATTATTATTTATTTTTTTATGAAAATAAAAAGGGTAGGGGTGGCATGAAAATTAGGGCGCGGGTTTATGGCCTAATGTAAAAGTTTTAAACATTTTTTCATATATATTTGCAGATATAATTATATGAACGGGTCATGACTAGCTCCGCATCATCAATATAATCATTCTATCAGTCGAACCAAGAATGATCCATTACTTTATGATTGTAAACCAGCAGTGTGTCGTGAGAGTCGCCAGGTTTTACCGACACATTCCGGAAGAAAACAGGAAACAGTTGCAAGAAGAGGTCTCAAAGTTATGCTTGGTTAGAAGTCATACGCAGGTATGATGCTGAACTGTATTGCACCAAAATGTTACTGAAAATTATATATCTACATGATGTCATTTATGTAAAATTAAAATTTCCCAGTATGTGTGCAGGCCCTTGTTTCTGTTTGTAAACAGACATACCGGTAACTGTTATCAATGGCCGAAAGACATCATATTTTGAATGTTAGTGTTAAATAGGACAAAAATTTTAACAAAAGTTTTTTTATTTTCATCAGTTGAACGCATGGTTCAGCGGTAGAGCATCGCGCCCAGGATCTGAGGGTCATGGGTTCAGTCCTCCACTACAGCTGTGTTTGTTGTCCTTGAGCAAGACATTCTATCCACATAATATGCTTAGTACTGATTCTACCTTAAGGAAGACCTTGAGCATGATTTGCCCAAAGTTGTTTTAACATATAACCAGAACGCCCCCAACCCAATATTCAGGTTGAGGTGTCTAGCATACTTTGGGGCCTGGAAGTATACATCCTCATACACTCTCCTCATGTTGGCCAAATAATTGAAACCTCTTAGGCCGCTGTTATTACTCTCCAAAGGGTATGTTCAAAACTTCCTATTTAAGAAATTATAAACAATTTTTATAATATATTTGTATTTATAATATAAATTTTGAAATTGGCTAAATACATTTTTTCTAATATATTTAGCATGCCTATTTAAAATTATACTCACTGACCCCATATTGCGAAAAGAATATGTATTTAAACGTGCCAAAATAATATATTGAATACATGTGCCTAAGTTAGTCTAGAAAAGATTTCCCACTTCAAATTGAAACATTGTGACGTATCCAGTGACTAAATGAGTCACATGATTTCATTTTGATTTCAATTTGATCTGTTATACAGGTTTACACATAGTTAAAATTGTTTTATCTAAGACAGTCTGAATGATGATGTGAAGGTCATCACGCCATATTTAAGCTCTGTCTTTATGTGAATACATGCTAGAAAATACATGTATGAGTAAAAAAAGTGCAACTTGATATTTATTTTCTTGGATTTTTTTCTTCTATCACATTTAAAATATGTATAGCACACAATTGACCACACGTCTACAAAAGAGGGGATGCCTTTCAAGTATTTATCTCAGATATTTTCTCTTGGAAAATCAAATGCAGGGTCCGGTTAGCTCAATTGGTAACTGTAACATAACTGACTGTCAATCAAAGGGTAATGAGTTTGAGTCTCCACACAGCCAGTCTTTATGATGATTGATTGGTTATGAAATTTGTTAATCGATGGCCTTGAGTCTCCAATCTCTGAATATCAGGGGAAGTAGTCGGTGATTTTCAGAGATAAGGATATTTAGTATCAGTTGTAACTGGTCACCTGCTTAGCGGATCCCAGAAACCACAATATGGGCACTGATCGCCATTTTTCAATTGAAGTACTGCTGAAAAGAGGTAACAAATAGACAAATCATTTCATGTGATGAGAACAGGGCAAATTTGAATATGAAAAAAATTAAAACAAGCCCAATATGAACTGAAACTGTACCAGTATGACTGCTTCTTGTTGCAAGTAGGAATTTCGGGCCAATATGATAATTGTTGATCAAAATAATGGACCAAAATGATATAACTTAATTAATAACATTTTATTATTTATTAACTTTATTGTATTGGCATTGTCATCAAGGAAAATTATGAAGTCATATGACGTAGACTTGGTCAATATGAACTGAACTGAATTTATACAACTACTAGCGGTTGTTTGAACCTAAAGTCATTTATTAAATCAATATGTGATAAAAAGAAGGCATTTTAATGTTAAGGTTGACACTATTGGCGGTATCGGAACATGTTTTAAATGTTTGCATACAAAGAAACATATTATATAACATGTTGCCTTATACTTCAAGAACCCATTTCTATGTATCTTACATATACAATAAAAAAAAAAAAACTACTTATCTGTACAAACTATAAGTTGCATACCATAATTAAAATATTTGAAAAATGACCTGGTTATTAGAAGCAATTAATTAATAACATTATAGTATTGATATTTCAGAGTACTATTCTAGACTATGAGGACTACACTGTAGTATACAGAAGATTCGGCAACATGCTGCTTGTTGCCGGGGTTACCAAAGATGAGGTAAGAATTGTGCTAGGATATTTTTTTATTGAACCAGCAACGTTTTATGTGGGTGTTTTATACAAACCTTATATTTGCTCTTAAGTTTATAAACATTTTTATTTTTATAATTAATTGTAAACCAAATTCTTACAATTTTACTTTATACTGATCATATTCAATGTTTTACTGGGTAGCAGGGATTGGTTTGCTCAGTTGGTAGCATGTCTGACTATCATTCCAGGCACCATGATTTCCAATCCCCACCTGACCGCAGTCTCCATGTTGATTTTTATATATGAATGACATTGTGTCTCATTGTCACTAGTCTCTCACTGCCAGTTATTTGTGTAGATGAGTGTACTCGAGTATTGGTTAGGTAAACTCATTGTCTGTTAGCCCTCAATGGCATAAAATTATGTTAAATATTCAAACAAAGAAACTTACTGGGTAGGTCCATTATTAAGCAGATGGGAATAAAGTTCTTTCCAAATGGATACGACGTGTTCCAGGGAGTTCAAACCCACAACTGACTAGATGCCCTTTAATTTATTTATTTTCTACCTTTAATAACTCTAAAAAAATATGGACGTTTCAAATACATTCACATTTGTATTTTTGTAAAACAATTTAGGATTTCAGAATGTGGAGTAGGACAGATTTTAGACAAGTTCTCAATACAGGGGCAGAGGAATTAATGTCACTATCATTGCTCAAAATTAATGTTCACCCGACTGTAAAGACAAGGAAAGATCTGCTACGAGCAAATGAAATATAAAGTTGCTAATCTGACAGGAAAAATTCTGAAATTTATCAAAAGCAAAACATAACTGTACACATCTTATGTCCATAATATAAAATGATTATAAAATGAAATTTATCTTAATGAGTAAAATACGTCTTGATACAGAAGTAAAATTCACTTTGAAAAAAAAAGAGATATTAACACACATACCTTTTCAAATAAAATCTTTAAAGGGATTATATTGTCATATTACTGTCTATTCCCTGTCCTAAATACACAAGCCCAGCATGAAGATACACTTATAACTTAGAGATATACATTTCTAAAGTGTCTAATTGCATAACCTCTTTATAACAAACATAGGGTTTCTGAAGCCACGTTTTTGTTTTTGTTTACATTCGCCATTTTCAACGAACCGCTTTAGGGTTTCTGATCAATCATCAGATAACATCGTGAAGATTCGTGCCCGATCTCGTTTTCGAAGCTTGGTTCCGGAAGTTCAATGTAAACATTGCGCAATACTTTATTGCGGGGCGTATTAAAGTTTTGGCCAATATTCAATTACTGTTAATTAGATAACTTTCAAGTAAATAAAGGTTATACGTCAATACATAAGCATTATTTTATGAACACTGTAAATGCATTATGTAAATGTAATGCATTATCATGCAAAAAACATAATCATGAAAGGTACAGTATTCAATCTGAGTAACTGTGTATCAACTATATGAAATAAAACTACACAAGTTGTTTCCCTTAGTTACACTGTGTAACAGTTGTAATTGTATATTTTATAACCTTTTGTAATCCATCTGTAAAACAAAAATTTAAATATCAGGGCTGTCCCTTGGTTGAATTTCCAAAATAAAAGGGGATTCAAGGGGCAAACCAGAGACGATTGGTGATGAATTTTCATTGTTTTTAATGAAAAATAGACTGCGTTATTTGTTTATGAGACCCAACAATATGGTCCATTGAGAAAGTAAAAATTTCAATTAAACTTCATTACTGGTATTAAAACAAAGTATGTTTTTAACTGTATATCCTCAGCTCATAGAAGCTGGTGGTCAGTACAAGAATTGCCAGGACAAATCCGCAGCCCCCAAGTCCTTAGGGACATCCCTGAATCATGTAATGTTTTCTGTACTTATTTATTTTAACTTAATTGCCAAGTAAGCTCAGAGCTTACCAGTATATAAATTGCTCTCTAGTCCATTTCCTGGGTAGAAACAGTACTGAGTGATGATTTTTGAAAGGCCATTGGGTTGATCCTTGGATTGAACCCGTAACCTCTGGCCAACAGTCTGTCCATTGCACTGCACTAAGTAGCCACTCCACTAAATGATGTTATTTGCATATTTTTTTGTTTTCAGAATGAGTTAGCAGTAATGGAGTTGTTTCAACATTTTGTAGAAACACTGAATAAATATTTTGGAAAAATTGTAAGTACATGTTTACGTTATCGTTAAACTGAATTACTTTTTCAAAATGCATATTTATGTTATATTAGTCTGGTGAAATTTCTCATATATGTGGCTAGAAATCGATGCATGAGGTACGGTATGTTCATGGATGGCAACTTGGCTAAATGAGTTTGCCACTATATCCTACATTCAAAACAATTGGTTGCCAAAAAATATTTGACCTTTAGACTAAGTAATAAGGTCAAAAGTCACCACAAGCAAAAATTTTAACTGGACGAGATAATAACAAAAATATTCATATTTAAGATATATGTTGATTGTTTTGACAACCATTATTGGTGTTTAGCAAATCTAATGAAAACTCTCATATTTAACAGTGAGTCTGAATTGTTTTAAGATTGTGAAATACAAGTATGAGTATTAATCAATATGTCATTAGCATAAATTATAAAATGATATGGTCCATGTCATTTCGACCACTCTAGCTTACAAAGCACTATATTACTTGATGCAGAGTACAATCATATGAAATATAGCGCTGGGCCACTTTTGAGTATAGAATAATTAGATTGGAAAAATAAACTTTCAGCACTGAACTGCACCAATAAACATTAAAATCATGAAATCATCAGCAACTTTAGATATATAGATATTTCATTATCTAGACCAAAACCTACATTTGAAAAGCAATTCCATCATTAGTCAGTTAAATATTTATTATCATTATATCTAGAGCATTTTCAGACAAATGTACAATAGAATTGTCCTTCCTCAGCGTAGCAGTACATATTAATGAAATTTTATGGACGATAATCTATAAATGTTTAAATATTTAAATTTTTTTTTAGTTGAAAACTGTAATACACGTAGTTATATTGCAAGGCTAAAGAAATACATCGGTTAAATTCCTATGTATGTTAAATAATAACTTTTGGAAAATCAGTGATTAGTTCGCCGAATCTGACTGTTTTAAGTCTGAGCCAAAGTTCAGTTTGAAGAGAAATGCAGCTGATATGATCTGATGCCAAATCATATTAAATGTAGTTAAGGATAGCTAAACATACTGTTGAAGTCCTATTCAAATATCAATATGAATTGTTGGAATTATTATAGCAACTACAAGTACATGATTAAGCAGGTCGGCGTTATTATTTAAAAAAATCAAAAAAAATCAAATGCCCTCATTTATTGTCTGGTGTCAATACATTGATATGTTCTGAGAGATCATTGTATTTAGCAAATATGAAAATGTCAGGAAAGACAACTTTATGTTTATGTAGAGTTTGATAGGTTACTTCATAGTATATCAATCAAAATAGAACACTTATCAAATAAGTAGTGTGTATTGTGTGTAGTTGATTAAAAAAACATCATGAACATTTATTAAAGCAAAGCATATTGGATTTTGAAGAAATATTGATTTACCACAGTTCTTACAACATGAACTGTTTTCTGTTCTTCTTGCTCCGATCTGAAGATCTGGTATTGCTTATGACCCTTCTAAACATATTATCTCGGTTAGAAGTAATTAACAGTCAAGTGATGGCCAGGAACTTGTCTAAGACAAAAGTAGGCCAAAATGGATCCAAAACTGTACAAATCTTGTGGACATGTTTACTGTCATTATAACACAGCATAGTATATCCAGCTTTTCCGTCAATATGGTTCTTTTGCCCTCAATTTGGAAACAACTCATTGATCTTACTAAAATATGTAAAATATGCTTTGTCTGATGTCTTGATGACTACACTGGAACATGAATGCAGAAATTATCACAACTAGAGAATCCGCTGCGATGGACAAGATGTGATTTTTTCTTAATGCAAACGGAGAAACAGATACATAAGTTTATCTTAATTCTGTGATTTACATGCATTGGAGTGAATGTGTGTTGTGACAGTGAATGAGTTATTTAAAGAAATCAACATAGCACTACATAAGAATCATGCTGATCACTAAGCTATAGGTCAAGTGTATTTCCTGGCAGTTGATAACATATACAATACAAAGTTAGTAAATAAGCAAACATTATTTAAAAATGAGAAGGGGACTATCCAAAAAGCATGTTATAATATTCTTACACTACCATGTTAATGTAATGTGATGTACAAAGTCCATAACCTGACTTATTATATACAGTGAAACCTCCGTAAACCAGACCCGATATAAACCGGAATACTCTATAAACCATGCACTTTAAAGTTCAGAAAATGTTCCTTCTTTTTTTCTACTGTAGAATAAACCTCTGTAAACCGGAATAACTTAATCTCTTCTTGATTTTTGACATTACACAATATAGTGTCCAATCAAATGATAGCTTGACGCATAGTTGCAAGATTTGACTGCCACCTATTATCAAATGCCATTTTGTTGTCTAAATTGTGACAGTCATCAACAGTAATGTAAATTGGGGTTTGATTAGCAAGTTAAAAAGACAGGTTATTGTTGCAAACAAATGAAATAAATTAACTAAGGGATACATGTTAGTTTAAAGATTTTCTGAAAATAAAGAATGCACAGTGTGCTTGATTTCAATAAATCCGTGGAAACACGTTCAATTTCTATATAACTTACATAAAAACTGTCACTTACTTTAGAGATCAAAAGTAGCTGATAGGGAAGATTCCTTTTCAGATAACATTGAAACTATTTCATTCCGTAGTCAGGGGCGGATCCAGGATTTTTTCCCAGGGGTCTTTTTTAGCTTGTCTTTTTGAAAAAAATGAAGAGCTATTGTCATGACCCTGGCGTCGTTGACGTCATCGTCAGCGTCGTCATCTGCTGGTTAAAGTTTTATGTTTAGCTCAGCTTTTTCTCTGTTTCTGAATAAACAACTCATGTTACAGTGACTAAACTTCATAAACACATTCATATCATGTTATACAAACAATGTATATAGCTAACTTACCTAAATTTCCATACTTTGGGCTCTAAAACCTTGGGCTAAAGTATTGTGTTTAGGACGGGTTTGGTTAAAGTTTTATGATTAACTCAGCTTTTTCTCTGTTTCTGAACAAACTACTCATGTTTTGGTGACTAAACTTCATAAACACATTTATATTATGTTGTAGAAACAATGTATATAGCTAACTTACATTAATTTCCATACTTTGGGCTTTAAACCCTTAGGTTAAAGTTTTTACCATCACTGACCTTTTAAATGGACTTTCCTTCCAGAGCCCAACCATTACCCCCCACCCTGCTGCCCTTTTTTTTCTTTTTTTTTTTAATTTTGTTTTGTATTAAATCAAATACTCTGCCCCATTTCAACTTTGTTAATGACCCAAAGACCCTCACCCCTAACCCCTTACCCATCCCCATTCCCGCCCATTTTTTTTTTTTTTTTTAAATTTTTTGTATTCAATCAAATACTCTGCCCCATTTCAACTTTGTTACCGACCCCAAGATTCTCACCCCTAGCAAAACCCCCATCTCCGCCCATTTTTTTTTTTTTTTTAATTTTTTTTTGTATTAAATCAAATACCCTGCCCCATTTCAACTTTGTTACTGACCCAAAGATCCTGACCCCTACCCCCCTCCCCCTGCCCCCACCCATCCCCATCACTGTCCATTTTTTTTTTTTTTTTTTTTAATTTTGTAAATCATATTTCTCACTGGAGGTAATTTCCATCCTGAAGCTATACTTAGATTGAGAACAAGACTTCGACAGTGAGTGTAGATGGCCAACTTGTTCAATCTTTTAATTCGTCATTGACACCCCTGTTTTTCCGAATACATAGCCACTGCCCCATCATAAGCATGTTCACGCATTGCATATACTGGAATATCATTGCTTTGAAGTAACTATCATCTCTGCTATAGCTTCACCAGTGGTTCTTTTCAACTGAATAAAGTCAAAGAACTCTTCTCTAATGACTGCAGATTTTTTTTTTAAATTGGATGGATGATTTGTGCACGTGGACATTAATACAATTATTTGCCGTTTTTAACATTCTTTGTTAATGAGAATCGTTGTAGATCTACACGTAATTCATATCCCTATTAAATAATAGTTAGATTCTTTATCTTTCCAACCAGTTTGTAAGTTTATGTAGATCTAGTTTTATTAAATTTTCACAGTACATTTTACATTATGTCTATATCTTAAAAATTCCAAGGGGGGAACCCCCCACTGGATCTGCCCTGGGTAGTCCACTTAAAATGGTAATACTTGGAAAATATAGGCTGGTAGGGACATTCCTTTTATTGAAAATATTTCCTTCCTAGTGCACTTGAATACTTAGAAAATGTTTACACTTTTGTTAATACAAGCATCAAGTCTGGATCTCCATCTTAACATATCCATGTAAATTGAACTTATTGAAAACTCAGATAGCTGTTGAAACAACATATATCTGTGCATTTTTAAGATATATCAAAACATACTTCCAACCATGAAGTTTGGTTGAAATAAAAAATATACAGTTTGTTTATGAACATATGGGTATGTTAATCAGATTCATCAGCGTAACAATGAGTATTATTTATAGAATATATTTGGTCATTTTAATTAAAGTAAACTCTTCTTTGCTACATAAAGCTTTGTTTTACTGCAATAACTTCTTTAATCTTTTGCCTGTCAAACCACAGATAGCCCAATATTATATTACTTTAAAGGTAAAAAACAATGTCTTAAAATCATTTTTAAATAGATAAAAAGCATCTAATTATTATGAATGAAGAAAATACGATGGTTTGATACATCAAATCCACCAAAACATAACAAAATCGATATTCAAATCGGGAGTGGTAAACTTGAAACAATATCCCTATTCTAAAATAGACAGCACTTAAATATTGCTTGACGACCTTTACTTCGTTATTCAGACTCGTTCTAAGATGAAACACATGTAATCATGCATGACGGATCAAATTGAAATCAAAAGAAATAACCCAATTCATTTAATATGTCACACAATAGGTTGGAATTTTAAGCGGGAAATTTATTTCAGTTTAACGTAGGTGCATAGCCCAAGTTAAGAAATCCCTTTTCAACATGTTATTTTGGCATGTTTAAGTAAAGATCTTTTGGTAATACGGGGTCAATCAATATATATAGGCATGATATAAAGGCATAATATATTGGTGGGGATGGGAGTATTTTAAAATTTTGAAAAATTCTGATTTCCTCTCTTAAAATGCCTGTATAATGTATTTTATTTCACTTTATATATATAAATGTTTAATAATATTTAAATGGAAACACAGTTATATTTAAAATTTAAAAACAATATTGAATCACATTGGAAATAGCATAAATAAACATCAACATACTCGAGCCATTTATTGGTATTATTTCTAGTGTACATTTTAACTGGGAAAAAACTCAGTTGGAGTACATCGCATACGGTATGATTATTTTCGTTTTAAACCCTTCATAGAAACTATGTTGTTAGAAATCCAAAATATCTATATCCAGTTTTCGAAAGTACTTTTGATGCTTTGATTATTTTGGTTTTTGGTTCAGAAATCCCCATATAAAGATAACTTTGCAAGATTATGGTATTTATAATAAGCAAATATATGTATTCCATTGAAATAAATACTAAAATGCAGTCTCTAGTGTTTGAGTATATCAGAAACACTGAGACATTCAAAATGTTTACTTTTTTACACCTTTGACCCCAATTTTTTCGTTTATAATACTTTTTTACTTTGCAAACGATGAAATATGGTCAATAATAGTTTACAGTCACTTTCTATTATAACAGACTTTCATGAACATTCCGTACCTCATGCAATGATTATTGGAATTTTTTTTACCAGACTATATTGTATTGTTGTTTTATTGTTTTGAAAACTAAATGAAGCTAATTTTGAAAACAATGTATAATTTTTTCTTTGGTCAGGAAATGTTATAAATATGATTAAATAAACCATTGTTGGCCATATTGGATGTACAAAATACTTTTAATTTCTCTATTAGGTTGGAAACTGCTATAAACTGATTTTCGATCCAGGGTTCCTGAGTTTGAATCCCCAGCTGGCCACAGTTTTCCATTACTTGCAGAAATGGGTATGCTTGAGTACTGGTTCACTTTCAAAGATTCCAGGAAAGAGTGGTTAACCTAGATGGCATAAAAATGGCGCTAAATATTCAAAACAAGAATAAAACTTCTAACTTTAAACAGTGGCTCATTTATCTCTGAGAATATAATAATGTGATTTTTTAAAATTAAATCAACATTAATTCTCTTTACCAAAATATTGGACTTTTTTTTATATCTAATGTACAAGCATCATAGCATCTGTATATAAGAAAATGACATATTCCAAGCTTCCTACCTAAAATTTAGATGCTGTGAATGATTAACAATACTGTGTAACAGTTAATTATGTATAGCAGTTCATCTTTTTAGTAATACATGCAGGTTCCTCTGTCGCCGAGTGGTCTAGGGCGTTGTCTCAATATCACTTACCTCTTACTGCTAAGGTCATAGGTTTGAATCATGCTTGCTCCAAAAACTTTATGTGAGAAAGTTTGCCAGTTACTTGCAGAAGGACAGTGGTTCTACTCAGTCTGAGGTCTTCCTCCAACAGTAAAACTGGATATGCCATATATAACCTGAAATGTGTTGAAAATGGTGTTAAACCCAATTAAAAAATAAATAAATTTATATATATAAAGTAATCAGTGCTGTTAAAAGTCAGTAACATTTAGATGCCAGTCAAGGGAAGGAGTAAATGTGACCTTTTAAGACAGGTTGTTGTAAAATACAGGTGAATTTTCTTTGGAAGCATGGAAATGGGAAATAGCAAATGTGGCTACTCAATAGAGGTGATCGCTTTCACATAGGTTGACGGCACTTATGTTCTGGTTTGAAGCAGGTGTCGGTTACTTCTCATGTCCATAATTAGTAAAAAGTGATTCATTATTTATAAACACATACTATTCTTAAAGCTGTTTGTCTTTAGATTGTTGAATGTTTAATGCCAATTTCAACACCAGGCCGTACCTACTCTGAGGCACAGGGAGGCCAGTACCTCCCTGTTTTTCGGGCTAAGTGTGAAAAAAATTGAGGTACTATATTTAATATCCTTGTTACATTTTAAAACTAAATAAATTATGATACTCAGATGAAGTATTGGTCAGGCAGCACACGATGTCTAAATTTATTTTGCTAGGGATGGAAAACTTTTATTTTATTTTTGCTGCTGTTTTGACCCAGCATATTCTCGACTTCACTAGACTATTGTATGTAAGCTTACAATCAAAAGACTGTGATTGACTACAAGCCCACAGTGAAGCTAGAAATTAGTCAGTACTTTAGAAAAGCTTCGTTCTGAAGGCACGTTGGGTTTATTATACCAACGTGCAGACAGTATTGCATCCTCACTGGACATTATCCCATATAAACCACAAACTACGGGAAGACAATAACATCGTGCGCATGCTGGCAATTCTGAGGCTGTTACTGACTTCTTCCAAATAAATTAGTTTTATACGTTTCATATTTTAACTCATTAACTCATTTAATTTAATCAAAGGTTTTCTGAATTACGTGATGTTCTGATCGGGTGTTTGTTACTACCAGGTAACATAAGTAGACTAACACCAGAAATTGGATTTTTTTTTTCTCTTAAGACATGTCTATACACATACATAATATACACATACACATATATACACATCAAATCAATTCATAATATACCACCTCTTACCATAACATAAAAAAATAATATATATCCACTAAGACTTTGGACTAGAAACTTGATCTTATGATGGTCATAAGTGCATATCTGTATTGTCATAAATAAACAACATGAATTTCAAGGGCTCTTAAATAGGATATAACATGTAAGATCTAAACATAGGAGCTTAAATATGTATGCTCCACCTTTGTTCATCGCTGTCCCCCTCTTCATTCTGAAGAGGTTTTGCTCTTTATTTTTCCTGATGGGGCTTGAAGTCAAATTATAATGAGTCGGACAAGTTAATGGTCTTTTATCATATATTTTTTTTTAAAAATAAATAAAACAAGAGCTGTTGGAGGGACAGCGCGCTCATTTATTTCGATGCTGTTCTAAAACAACAGCTTTTTCAGGAAATAAGTACCAAATTGAAGACAAGTTAAACTCAGGGGTGGTAAAATTAAACTATAATTATTGTGTATCTGTTAAAAATAAATTAGCAAAATAATTCACCAACACTATTTAATTTCATTATGAACAGTTATGTTTTTCTGAAAACGACAAAGTGAATGACTGGCTCATATTGCTTTAATTTTTATTAATTCAGCATTACATATAGGCCTATGCACTAACTTCACCTCAGAGGGCAATATATCGGTACCAGTTCATCTAAATGGATCTATAGTTGAAATAATCTTGTACCAGCATGCACAGTTTATCACAGCTGAATAACTTTTCATGAAAATGAAGAAAATAAATCTCTTGGGGTGTGCCAATTTTGCCCCCAGGGTCATGGTTTTGAACAAATTTGACAAACTGACCCTATTTGTCAAACATCTAAGATCAAGGCCTTGTACTACAAACTTTAATCTGCTAAAAACAAATTTTCTAAGTCTAAAAGGGAAATAATTCTGCCAAAATGCAATCAAGATTTATTATTTTTGTCTGTATGAGTTTCCTAGAGGATGTTGGACACACATGTGAAGTTTCATTCCTGTCCAATAATAGGATGATGAAATAGGTACCAAATCAAAAACTTTAATCTCTAAAAATCTCTAACCAAATTTCAAAAGGATCATAACTCTGTAAAAATGCAACCCAGAGTTATGGTTCTAATCCCTGTGCGTTCCATTGATGATACTGAACACACATGTGAAGTTTCATTCATATCGTATGAGTGGTGGCATAGATATCTTACCTTGTAAAAAAACTAACCTAAAAAATTAAGTCCAAAAAGGGCCATTACTCTTCCAAAATGCAACCTAGAGTTATGGTTATTATGTCTGTGAGTTACATTGATGATGCTGAACACACATGTGAAGTTTCATTCATATCATATTAGTGGTTGCATAAAAATCTTACCTAATAAAAAAACGTTAACCTGAAAAACCAACGCCGAGGCCGGGGCGAGTACAATAGCCCCTCCACCCCCACCCGCTATTCTATGAATAGTCAAGCGAAAACATCAGCAACCGTGTATATTTATTAAATATTGTCTTAAATATCAATGCCATATTTCAACTGATTCTTTCATTGCCAGTTGGTTTTTCGTCCCCATGAAATAAGCCTCAGTGCATTGCGCAGACAGAAGACGTGGTAAAGAACTACACTAGTCTAAATGAAGAATGCCATAACAGTAAAGCAATGATGTTTGTTCTTGGATCGAGCCAATAGCTTTGAAATTCTAAAGTTATGGGACTCTTCTCGGCACTAGGAGAATTTCCATAGCTTTTGATTAACATTAAAACAGTAGATATTTACGCAATATGTAATGGGATATGTATTGAACATTGTATTCATGACATGCTACTGCTATATAAGGTACGTTTAGCAACGCTTGTATTAGGTATTATGCCCTGTGTGGATCCGGGGTTGCCTCATTGTGAATAGAACATGATCCTGAACCCTTGCATCATAGTAAAGAACAGGTACACACATCTATTAAGCTATTATATCTTTCTTCTGAACCCCTTCCACTTGTTGTTTAATATGTTTATTGAATGTATGACTACCATGTATGTTGTGAATAAAACATTGTTTAAACTAAAATTTAAAAACTTGGAATGAACTGCATCACTTTGAAGATAAGAAGTTTTGGTGCCATATCTCTTAATTTTTATCTCGATGTGAATGAGATGTGAAACCAAAATGTTCAGTCCCGTTTGGCGCCATATAGTGTAATTTGGTGTGCCATAAAACCCAATTCAATTCAATTATGGTTAATATTGTTTTGAGGAACATAATTTATTACATTTCTTTTTAATCATGATACATTTGGGAAAAATACTAAATATGACTGTATGAACTATTGCTGTGTTCGTATAACATCAATAATCTAATGCTCGACTAATAATTAGCAAATTGTCAATTTGTTATCAGATAGACGTTTGTGAATGCGTAATCTAATACTTGTTAAATGTTATGAATTTCAGTCTCAAAGAATTGATTTTAAGACTTATGTGACATAGTTGTAAAATAGATCATGTGGATCTACATGCATGAGCGCACATTACCTGACACTTGCATGATGTATCAACTCATTTATTTCAAATAAATATATGTTGAGAGTAAAGATCTAATAAAAACGATGCCTTTGTGAATTTTGTTATTTGTTGTTGTTTGGTGATTATTTATAAAAATTCAGATTTTTTGGTCTTGAGATTAAAAACAGTATACAAAATCAATACCAATAAGTTCTGAAATACAGGAAAAATGCAGGAAATGGCACACTCGTCCAAAAATAACTTTGTTGGAGCATGCCCCCACATACCTTTAGAATCGGCCTCCCTGTTTTTTAAGGTCTAGCTACGGGCCTGAACACATGACATGAATAATGGCATATTGTGTTGAAATATTATTGTTGGAGGAAGATCTCAGAATGAATCTGAGTAGAACGACCCACTGTCATTCTGCAAAAAACTGGCAAACTTTCTCATATAAAGTTGTATGGAAAAGAGCTGGATCCAACCCTACAACCTCAGCAATGAGAGGAAAGTGTTCATTAGACAACAGTTTCTTAGGCCAGTTGATCATGGAGGACCCCTGAAATGTTGAACTATGATGATATTGGGTCAGAGATTAATGTTTTCCACGCTTTTATTTATGTTAAAGAAATTCTATTTGTTGAAATGCTATAAATATTGATTTTTTCTTTGTTATTATTTTTCAGACAGAATTACATGTATCCTTCCACTAGACTGATTGAATGACACATACAAGTGAATCACTCTGTGAAGGCTAAATAAGGGAGTGAACGATCTGTATGGCTTTACTGGTGCGGACATTGATGTTTATATGAGAATGCTATTTGAAAACAAATAATTCTCACCTATAAGTTCTTTACAGGCTTAGTTCATTCAAAATTTGAATAGAAGTGACAAATGAAATTGGTTTGACCCATTGCCCCTTAATGTCTGTCAGTCCGGGGTTGGTTGGCCAATCCATTTGTTCGTTCGTCTGTCTGTCTGTCAAGTTTTAAACAAGATCAGTGTTGTATTGTGTGCAATGTGTACTCATGTGGTAGAGCATCGGGCCCCAAGATCAGAGTTGTATTGTGTGCAGTGCATAATCACGTGGTAGAGCATCAGGCCCCAAGATCAGTGTTGTATTGTGTGCAGTGCGTAATCATGTGGTAGAGCATCGGGCCCCAAGATCAGAGTTGTATTGTGTGCAGTGCGTAATCATGTGGTAGAGCATCGGGACACAAGATCAGAGTTGTATTGTGTGCAGTGCGTAATCATGTGGTACAGCATCGGGCCCCAAGATCAGAGTTGTATTGTGTGTAGTGCGTAATCATGTGGTAGAGCATCGGGCCCCAAGATCAGAGTTGTATTGTGTGCAGTGCGTAATCGTGGTAGAGCATCGGGACACAAGATCAGTGTTGTATTGTGTGCAGTGCGTAATCATGTGGTAGAGCATCGGGACACAAGATCAGAGTTGTATTGTGTGCAGTGCATAATCACGTGGTAGAGCATCGGGACACAAGATCAGAGTTGTATTGTGTGCAGTGCATAATCACATGGTAGAGCATCTGGCCCCAAGATCAGTGTTGTATTGTGTGCAGTGCGTAATCATGTGGTAGAGCATCGGGCCCCAAGATCAGAGTTGTATTGTGTGCAGTGCGTAATCATGTGGTAGAGCATCGGGACACAAGATCAGAGTTGTATTGTGTGCAGTGCGTAATCATGTGGTAGAGTATCGGGCCCCAAGATCAGAGTTGTATTGTGTGCAGTGCGTAATCATGTGGTAGAGCATCGGGACACAAGATCAGAGTTGTATTGTGTGCAGTGCGTAATCATGTGGTACAGCATCGGGCCCCAAGATCAGAGTTGTTTTATGTGCAGTGCGTAATCATGTGGTAGAGCATCGGGCCCCAAGATCAGAGTTGTATTGTGTGCAGTGCGTAATCATGTGGTAGAGCATCGGGCCCCAAGATCAGAGTTGTATTGTGTGCAGTGCGTAATCATGTGGTAGAGCATCGGGACACAAGATCAGTGTTGTATTGTGTGCAGTGCATAATCACATGGTAGAGCATCTGGCCCCAAGATCAGTGTTGTATTGTGTGCAGTGCGTAATCATGTGGTAGAGCATCGGGACACAAGATCAGAGTTGTATTGTGTGCAGTGCATAATCACGTGGTAGAGCATCGGGCCCCAAGATCAGAGTTGTATTGTGTGCAGTGCATAATTATGTAGTAGAGCATCGGGCCCCAAGATCAGTGTTGTATTGTATGCAGTGCATAATCATGTGGTAGAGCATCGGGCCCCAAGATCAGAGTTGTATTATTTGCAGTGCGTAATCATGTGGTAGAGCATCATGCCCCAAGATCAGAGTTGTTTTATGTGCAGTGCGTAATCATGTGGTAGAGCATCGGGCCCCAAGATCAGAGTTGTATTATTTGCAGTGCGTAATCATGTGGTAGAGCATCATTCCCCAAGATCAGAGTTGTTTTATGTGCAGTGCGTAATCATGTGGTAGAGCATTGGGCCCCAAGATCAGAGTTGTTTTATGTGCAGTGCGTAATCATGTGGTACAGCATCGGGCCCCCAGATCAGTGTTGTATTGTGTGCAGTGCATAATCATGTGGTAGAGCATCGGGCCCAAAGATCAGAGTTTTGTTGATACAATCCCCTACCATGGTCATATGTGGTGTTCTTGAGTACCAGTAAGACACAACATTCACATATGCTTAGTAACGGTAACCCACAAAGGCTTTAATTATGGTTCATCAAAGTTGTAAGAAATTGTAAATATAAACTCAATATTTATATTACAGAGTTAAAAACCCTTAACAATTGTTAGATTATATACAACCTAGACAAAGTGTATATGATATTGGATGAGATGATTCTGAATGGTCACGTTGCAGAGACATGCCAAGCAAGGATACTGGCACCATTACAGCTCATGTCGACAGCCAAGAGGTGATGATGAACCATTGTACGATATCCAGACTTAAATGATTCCAGAGGTAATAGTTTTCTAACTTCAGATATACTGGTGTAACAGCAAATTTAAAGTGGTACATGGCAAAGTTGAAATCTGTTTTACTCGTGTTTGGAATCAAATCAGTATTTACACCTGCAGGTTTACACATTTATAGGAGTTGAAATGTATATATTACATTGCCAGGAAAAGACATTAAAATTAATAATGAGTGAGTTAATTTGAACTTATATGGTATATTTACTTCCCTGAGGAAGATTTTTGAATGAAGACATTAAGGTGATTAGACAAAACTATTTATGTGTTTAAAATCTGTATTTGACACTGATTTTGGAAGGGAAGTTTCAGTTGAAAATAATAAACTAGTATGGGAAATTCTGAAAGATTCAGTAAAAAAAGTTACATGTAGTTACATGTATAACATTGTATAGAGAGGTTTGCTCTCCTGGCATTATCAAGGTATTTGTGTTGAGCACTTGGTTCAGTGGTAGATCAGCAGACCCAGGCTTAGGGAGTCTTTGGTTCGATCGTCACATGGCTATGTGCAGTGACCTTGACCGAGACACTATCTGCATATGCTTAATATTGGCTCTACCCAAGAAGACTTTGAGCATGATTTGTCTAAATTGTAAAAACTTGTTTCACAATCTAAAATAAAATGTAAAATAAATAAGTTTAAAACAAAACAAAAAACTGCATGTAAATATCTTAACTTTGAAATACATTCACACTGAAAAAAAGTTTTAGAAATATGATTGTGTCACTGTAAATATTTCAAATTGGTACTTTACATCTACAGAATATATGCCTATGGTGAACTTCATAAGTAAGAGTTGGGCCTGGTTCGCTTAGTTAGCGCGTCGGACTATCATTTCAGGGGTCATGAGCTAGAACCCCCTGCCCGGCCACTGATTAATATACATGTACAACATTTTGTCTCATTGTCATTTTTTTATCACCACAGATTTAAGTGGGAAAGTTATCAGTTACTTGCAGATACGAGTTTGCTCGAGTACTGGTTAACCTTCCAGGAAAGAGTGGTTAAGTAACCCATCGATGGCATGTATTGTACTGTTTGTGTAAATAACAATAAACTGTATATGTTCAAGTTGTATTGAATAAAATTCTGTTCTGTTCATAAAAAATGACACTAAATATTCAAACAAACAAAAAATCATAAATAGGTTATTTATTCAGTTAATTCATACATTGTATATCAATGCATGTCTTGCTTGGCTCCATGATTCACCGCCCGCCTTGACCTGAAATTGATAATATAAAGATTAGAAATAATAAAGACTTTAATATTACCTTGGTCCCAGAGAACTGTTGAGATATCTGACTTTATTTGACCAATATTTTTTAGAATGTAGTTCAGCTCATTATTAGAAAAACATATCTTAATGATACTTTATTCTCCATGAAAAATGATAACATTTCATTTGAATGAATAGTGCACGAGTGTAATAAACTCCTACCCAAGACATATTGAGGATATTATTGTAAGATTACTTTTGATTCGTCACTCAGTTTTGGCTGTATAACTTGGCTCTCGTACGTGAAATGCCAAGCTACTTTCCAACTTGGCTCTCGTACGTGAAACACCAAGCTACTTTCCAACTTGGCTGAACATCTAAATGACATAGATATTAGATTTGTCTTGATAGATAAAATGGCCCACAACAACGTAAGTAAGACAACTGGTGGTCTATAAAGATGTTTAAAGTAAATATATAACAAGCTTCAGGTTTATATTAGATCTACAGAATCAACACTTTGAAGACAGTTTGGCATTCCTTTTTCAATATTAGTATATACTAATTGATTTTAGCTCGATTGCAATGAAAGGTCAGAGCTTATATGAACCGCTTTCAAACCGCTTCCTTGGTAGAACCAGTACTGAGTGTTGTTTTATGAGAGGCATCGGGTCGATCGGGGAATCAAAACCGCAAACTCTGGTGTGAGCGGCCAACATTATCCATTATACTACCACCCCGCTTCCAATATTCAAATATGCAACTCTTCAATACAGGAAGCTGAGAAGGTTGGGGTTAGGTTCCTGTTGTGTATGGAAACATGAAACACCACAATCAAACTAACTTCGGTCTGTCACATTGACAGTTAGATGTCATTATATTCTGAAGCAGTAGTTACATTAATTACTAAATACCGTATATACCCATATAGACTGTATGTTTAACATTACATTTTAACTGTGTCTTATATTTCAGACACTGACGTGTGGATAACGAATGTGTTTCATACAGTTGGGCTTTAATGGATGTTTAAGATATTCTGCGAGTATGATTATATTTATGTATATCTAGATATATAAGAAAGCAATGCATGGAATCAACAAGCTTTTATATCTATATATATCTAGATATATAAGAAAGCAATGCATTGAACCAACAAGCTTTTATATCTATGTATATCTAGATATATAAGAAAGCAATGCATGGAACCAGCAAGCTTTTATATCTATGGATATCTAGGTATATAAGAAAGCAAAGCAAGGAATTGTCAAGCATTTATATCTATGTATATCTAGATATATAAGGAAGCAATGCATGGAATTGTCAAGCCTTCATATCTATGTATATCTAGATATATATGATAAAGTAATGCATGGAATTGTCAAGCCTTATATTTATGTATATCTAGATATATAAGACAGCAATGCATGAAATTGCCAAGTCTTTATATCTATGTATATCTAGATATATAAGAAGCAATGTATAGAATCATCAAGCTTTTATCTCTATGTATATCTAGATATATAAGGAAGCAATGCATGGAATTGTCAAGCCTTATATTTATGTATATCTTGATATATATGAGAAAGTGGTGCATGGAATTTTCAAACCTTTATCACGTGTATTTTACAGTTCATGGGTAAACTAAAACATTTTAAAACATTTAAATTGAAAACAGAATGGTTTCAAGTGATAAAATGCCATAGTCTTTGAGAAAAGAAACAATTGATGTAGATTCAATTTAACATGGAAACCAGTGATGCATGTTCAGTATATGGTCCACTGCAATATACTGGATCTTTGTCCACTATATTGTCCTAGCATTACTGTTATGTTTTAGCGATTGAACACTTATGTGTATTATAAAATTATGCAAGAGATATTACACAGTGTTTTAGCGATTGAACATTACTGAGCATTATAAAATTGTGCAAGAGATATTACACAGTGTTTGAACGATTGGACATTACTGAGCATTATAAAATTGTGCAAGAGATATTACACAGTGTTTGAGCAATTGGACATTACTGTGCATTATAAAATTATGCAAGAGATATTACACAGTGTTTGACGATTGGACATTACTGTGCATTCAAGAATTGTGCAAGAGATATTTCACAGTGTTTGAGCGATTGGACATTCTTGTGCATAATAAAATTGTGCAAAAGATGTTACACAGTTTTTGAGAGATTGGACATTAAGTAGTACTGTGCTTTATAAAACCATGTGATAGATATTTTGCAATGATTGAGCAGTTGGTCACTTTTATAAAAAAAACAATGTAGAGCAAGGGATATTAAGAAAGTGTTGAGCGATTTGACACTACTGTGCATTATAAAAAGTGTGCGAGAAATATTTCACAATTGATGAGCAATTGGGCAGCTACTGATTGCTCTCATATAATGGAAACTAATATGCCATAGTAGTATTTGTTTATTTTGCCATGTTTTGTTAAACATATGGTGACATGTTATTATATCGTTAAATTAAGTATTAAATTGTTTATGTACATTCTGGCTTCCTTTAGTTTTTGTTGAGCCTGCTTGTGGTGAGCTCGACATTGTTGTCCCAATGGCTGCTCGGTGCATGTGCGTCCGTCAGTCTGTCTGGTATTGTTCGGGCTATAGCTAATTCATGCATTTTGAATTTACTTGGCGCAAATGTTTACCATAATGAGACGAAGTGTCGAGTGCAAACCCAGGTCCCTAACTCAAAGGTCAAGATCACACTTAAAGGTTCAAGTTCAGAAATAGGTTCACAATTTTGTGTCCGATCCATATCTTGTGAACCACCTGACATGATTTTGAAATAACATTGCACAAATGTTCACCATAGTCAGATGATGTGTTGCGTACAAGACCATGGTCCAGGACTTGAAGGTTAAGGTCACACGTAGGGGTAAAAAATCAGAAATACATAAAACATTTTGTGTCCGCTTCATATCTTGTAAAACAACCTGATATATTTTGAAATGTCATGTCACAAATGTTCATCATTTTCAGACGATGTGTCACATGCTATATAAAGGTCAAGGTCACACTTATAGCTTTAACGTCAGAAATATGTACAAAAGTTTGTGTCCGACCACGTGACAGATTTTGAAATAACATGGCACAAATGTTCACCATAATTAGATGATGTGTCGCGCCCAAGTCCGTAGCTCAAAGATCAAGGCCACACTTAGAGACTCGAGGTCAGAAATATGTACACAATTTCGTGTCCGCTCCATAGCGTGTAAATCACTTGACATACTTTGAAATAACATAACACAAATGTTGACCATACACAGATAATGTGTCAGGCGCGCCACCCATAAAGTGGTTTCAGGAGTGGTAGAGTTGACAAAGATGTGTGATGTACGTGCACACATCTGCCATTAAAACCAAATAAAAGAACAGAGTCACAAAACGGCCCATAAAGTTAATGGACCGGAACCGACCACGATATGCGCAACTAAATTTCATACTGATACCCGCTAACAAATTTGCCTAAAATCGGTTGAGAAGTTTAGGAACAGGGCTGACAAGAAAGTACGACAGTGTTGCCATTAAATATGAATAAATCGGCCAAAATTAAAAATTGACCTGAACACGATGACGATATGCGCAATTTAATTTTTTAGACTTGAACATACTGGTTACTACACACAAGTAACAACAAAATCGGTTGATAAGTTTGGGAGAAGTAAGAGTTGGCAATGAATGAATACATATTTGCCATTAACAATAATCAGAGGACCATAACTCCACCAACAGACAATGAACCGGAACGCAATGACGATATGTTCAAATGGACTGCCGTTTTACTGATACTCCCTAGCAAGTTTGGAGAAAATCGATTTAGACGTTTAGGAGGAGTCAAGCTGACATTAAATGTGACGTAACGTTTTACCCCATACATCGATACATGTTGGAGGCACAGCTTGATTAACGGGTACGAATTCCACTGAACTTGGTATTCATGTTTAGAATGATGAATTGTTCGTGCCCACTATTCCTATATTCAGGTATTCCTGATAAATTATTAAAAGTAGTGTTTCTACTTTCGCTACTAATACATGAAATGTATTCAATAAAACTTTACACAAATGTGAGAATCGTGTAACTGTGTGTCGTGCGAAACTATAAGGTCACAATTAGTGCCTCAGCTCTTGCTCTAAAACGACTACTAATTGAATAAAAAATTATTGCTGATCACATTTGTTAGACGTTTTCAAAGCAAAATAAGTGGCACTAACACTGAATTACAAATAATCCGGAAACCCATGGTATGGTACCACACCGGCACAACAGGTCACATATACCTATTTAATTGCTGAGCTGTACTTGCATTATATTTAAAGAAATGCATGAGTTCTGTTCTGGACAATACAGCTGAAGTGCATGCTGCTGAGTTCTTTCAATTTGTCAGTTGAATGCAACGAACCAATGGCGGATCTACTTTAAAAAAAGAGGCGTACGCTCCCTCCTAAAATCCCACGTTATATTAAATCTACTGATTTTGTGTTGCGCTCTCTAAGCACGCCCGCTCTAAACTGGGATTCTGGATCCGACCCTGCGAGCTATCAATGCCATTGAACAAGCAGAATCCACAATACCCACTTTGTACTTACCTTGATTGAACGGGGTTGTATCTGTAAAAGTTCGCATTTTGAATGAAATGTAGAACTTGACATTTTCTTAACACATTTAATGGTATCAGCAGATTGGGATTCCGGTTACTTAAATACCAGAATGTTTATACTTTTCACTTTGAAAAAAAAAATATTCCTTTTGGTTGTATAACATAGAATAATATGTGTCGCGCATGCTTGTTGCATTACACAGACACTTTTCATTTGTTTATTACATTTGTATGGCAAATTTAAGTAATATGAAGTCCAATATGGCTGTGACATAACATTCACCTTAATTCATAAAATGTTGAATGTAACTTTTAAGTCTTACTCCAAAAACTCATTCTCATTTCCACGCAAAATGATTATTCGACAAAATTTAGTTCACCTGAGTTTATAGTTACTCTCAAGCTTAATTCTATTGTTTGAAATGCATGGATTTCTACTTACCTGGGTCATATCTTTCTGTTTCTATGGTTGTGCCAGGTGTTGATGCTGAAACGACAGAAAATATACTTGTGATACTCAGTCAATCGGTTCTTGTCGTAAGTTGACTCCTTTACTGCTCGGATAGAACGCTTATCATTGGTTAACAAACAAATATACATTATAATATTCATGAGCACTTTAATGATTTCGATAGACACAATTCCTTCTTCTATAGCGTTAATAGTTATATGCTAGTGTTAACATATACAATGTCTATGATCGTATTAAAGAAATATGATTTCATTAATTTTGATTTTCGAATATAATTTAACCATTGCACATTTGATATCACTCAGATCAAGCTTTGTCTATGTTATACCCATGTTTAAGACGCAATCCCTTCTACATTCGTTGGCACAGTTACTGCTGGCATTCCCTTCGACTTCCGGCCACACTTTAATGCACCACTGAGTGTAAGAGGCAATCCTTTCCCCGTACGGAACACATTTACTGCATCTTTGAGTTTAAGAGGCAACCCCGGTGACATATTTATTGCATCATAGAGTTTAAATCTGTTATATGACACATGACACCTACTTTTCTCGTCATATTTCGATAGTGCAGAGGTTGACAAACAGAAAAATGTAAGTTTCATTTCTTTCATTTGAGCCTCTCTATGAATGACAAGCCTTCAAACTTTTATTATTTACTATAGAATTAAGACCAAAAATCAATGGTGGGCTTACACCTTTAAGAGACAACCCATTCCACTTCCGGTGATACATTGACTGCATCATAGAGTTTAAGAGTCAACCCCTTCCACTTCCTGTGACACATTTACTGCCTCATCTAATGTCCGAGGCAACCTCATCCACTTCCGGCCACATATTTAATGCACCATTGAGTGTAAGCTAACTCGTTTTTGGCTTTATAATTATTCTTTAGATGTAACATGTAGAGTTGATATAAATACATGTTATGTTTTATATCGGATAGCTACGATGCATTAATGGCTCTACGGTAATTGCTACGCTGTCGACAGTATAACTAACAAGACATAGAGGACATTTGTTGGTGTCGTCTTATTTCATGTCGTGAGCACCCATATTGGTATTTTCACACGAAGTGAAGACACGTAAATGTAAATACTGCATTTGTTGTTCACGAAATGAATGGAATAACCCGATTTTTTTATTTTAACGAGCACATTTTCTATTTTTTATGGATTTCATCTAATATTTAAGTCTTAATTATTTACGATATTCTAACACCAAAACACAAGTATTCATTCGATATAAGAGTTCGATATAAACAAAATTACAAGAAAGTCTTGTGACATCGAGCCAAGATTTTGAGTTGAAATGAAATTACTGTACACACATTAACGGTTATATAATTTTAACATTTGCAGAGTTCATAGAAAATACAAACTTTCTCAGTATAATTTTGATTAAAGAAGACTATTATCGTTACACTAGATACGTGTTAGTTTTTGTTCACCAAGCAAAGGTAAAGAATTTAATAATATTAGAAAGGAACGCAAGATGTGTTTTGCAAAGCAATCAGTAGTTTTGTCTTTATGTTGTCCATCCCAGAACCTGATATCTCCCGAATCAGGTCTATTAACCATCAATGAAAAAGCAGGGAAATCTATACCTGTCCCACAATTCATAGCAATTAAACGCTTATTAAACTGTGACGGCATTCAAACTTTCAGCTGAAGCAGATGACCAGTCAACGTGCTCAAATGCGGCTGTTCCAACATCGCCGTTTAACGGATCCCATCTGGAGAGCTGACTAGTGTTAACGTATTATGTAATATATATTTGTGATTTAAAACTTTTGTGACTATTTTTATTCATGCCACACTTTACCCGTGATATTGTTTGATATTATGACGTATAATTATTTTGAGATATTAACCCTTTTTGAATGTTTTAGCACTAATAATGTTTACTATATATGTTTTTGAGAATTGGACTTCACTGGATAATAATACAATTTATCATATGTGTACATCGCTCTAAACATGTTTTTTTATTTAGGCTAATTTTTAATCAATGCAATGTCTTTTCTACCCTATTCCTATGTATACAAATTAATCAGTTCTGTTTTTTTATATTGTTTAATTAGTATCGACATACTTATTACTCATTGATTGCGTGTTCGATCCCCAGCTCGACCCGATGCCTCTCATTAAACAACACTCAGTACTGGTTCTACCCAGGAAACGGACTTGAGAGCGGTTCATATAAGCTCTGAGCTTTCATCGCAATCGAGCTAAAATAAATTAGTATAAGCTGAACTAATACCTCATTTAAAATAAGACACTTCTGCGATGTCCTGGCATTATGAACATCGTAACATTAATCCACTGTCTAGGGCGATGATCGATGCAACGATGGCAATCAAACAAGTTTTAGAGACAAAGCCAGTATTTGTATATTTTTATTTAATATGGGAAAACGAAAAAAAGAATTCATTGATAAAATAGTGTTGCCATATTGAATAAATGAATCCATTGACATTTTCACGGATTATATAGACCTTCAACGGGATGTGTTGGCAAATTTGAATTTTAATTTACTAAATAACATGGAGGGGTGGGGGTGGGCGGAGTGGGTGGGGTGCATTTATCAGGGGAGAGGAACTTTTACAGTATGCTTTATCTTGACGGCGATCTTGCATCTTGACCACCAAACAGGCGAAGTACGATGGTACGAAGTCGTTGTTATGATAATTATCTTATCAGTGCACCGTTTCATCCACCGCTACATTGCAGCATTCGCCCGAGCGAGAGGTCGATGATACGAAAGACAATATGGCTTTAACAATTCCCTGTTTATCATATATATGAACCATTCTAGAAAATCTCAACTGAATTCGGTTTTCTTCATATTTACCGTTGTATACATAGTTTATTTCTTATCTCTCTTACAACATTTAACAATACAGGTAATATATATTATCAAAGTATTTTTGGTACTTCCTATTCAATGAATAAACAAGTCGTTTGCCTGAATTCACTTGGTTTGTCACTTTTTCAAATTTAGAATGGATTAATCCTTTGTTGGACTTTTAGATAAGAAATTGAGAATTTACTGTTTTCCTATAGCATTTCCGTGTAAAAATCAATGTCTCCTCGTCAGGTTCCTAACCCCATTATTTGAACTTAAATCCCCTACTCAAATGAATCATTTATATCTAGCATGAATACATTTGGCGTATTAGTTCTTGAAAAGTAACAATTTTACCCCATTTTGGGGCTCAGCCTCAACTGCTATGACTTAACAAAACTCCAGATAATTATATCAAATATGAACACATTTGACTGGTCAGTTTGTGAGAAGAAGATTTCTAAAAAGTCACAAGTTTATTCCTTTTGGACCCCTGCTGGCGCCTTATTGACAGTAAACCTCACTAATCGCTGTTTCATACCACAAGATGATTTAAATAGTTCCTTTGATATCTGAGAAAAAAGAAAATTTCTGGTTTTCCCATAACATGTTTATGTAAAACTCAATGCCCTCTTGAACCCTAGTCCCTTTATTAGAACAAGTTTAAAAGAATATCTATTTGTAGAATTATTTAATCATATACGTATGAACACATTTGGCTGGTCATTTCCTGAGAAAAAGATTTTTAAAATTTCACAGTTGTACGTTTTTTAGCCCTACTAGCTCCTGAATATGTATATTGCCGTAAATCTACATTAAAGGCCCCAGTCTCAATTCTAATGACTTAAACATGCCGCAGACCTCAATATGATTAAAGGTCCCAGTCTCAATTGTAATGACTTAACCATGCCGCAGACCTCAATATGATTAATTCCTGAAATATACGAGACAAAAAGAATGTTTTGTCTTCCCATAGCATTCCTGATATATATAAATACTGGCTATGTAAAAATCAAAGTCCCCTTGCTAAGTTCGATCGGACCATAGCTTAATTTAAATAAACTTGAAACCCTCACAAACAGCGATATTTTTGTATCAAATATAAACAAATGTGGTTGGTCAGTTCTTGAGAAGGTTTTTAGATTGAAATGTTGTCACGGTGTTGTGCTAATTTTGACCGCACTGTCATGGTTTGGATAATGTCATTGGAGAGTATCTGGATAATACTACATCCAAATTATAAATTCTCCAGGTGTTGTAGCCTCCCTGACTGGGAGCTTCATATAAGAATGATTCACAACAAATTAGTGAAATCTGTAAAACGACTTTAGCGAAGAAATCGTTTTAAGCCAAAGATAACGGACGAACGACGGATACCGGGTGGTTACAAAGGCTCACTCTGAGCCATGTGCCAGCTGAGCTAAAATAATTAGATACACATATAATACCACTCCACGTGTTAGTGGAAAACTCGTGCAACCCAGCCATAAGCTCTCTGCTTCCGGTCTTCAGCGGCAATGCGTATTTACCAAATTTAATATTTATCATAGAAACTTTAAACCATATTATAAAAGCTTCAAACATAAAACACAGGGATGTTGAACGTTTTAATATTTTATATTTTCCAGGAATATATATAATAAACATTAGTGACGCTAATGGCGACATATTATTTCCGATTTTAAAAAAAAATATATTTAAAAGGTTCATTTACTTCGGAAACGATCGTTTTAAATAACAATAAAAGTCAGTTTTACTCCTCCAGATGGTCAACTACATGTTTATTTGATCACTGAGAAAGTTGGCAAACAAAAAAGTACATTATTTCAAATAATTATGAACGGGCTTTCTTTCCGATAAACACCTTCGGCAGGAAACGGGGAGTCACGAAGCTTGTTCGGAATCGCGCCGGTGGGTAAAATGTGTACAATTCATTACTTCATCATTTCATGTTTTATCAGTTGAGTAAATAAAAGAAATTTTATTGTATTGTATTGTTTTTCAAGAGAGCACAACATGTGCGATTGTACGGATACGTTTAGAAATTATTAAGCCGATTGCGTCTAGATAATTATTAAACACATCCAGTTTATTCTCCTCAGCGTATTAGTAAACTGGAGCCCACGAGTTAATTTATTGTATCAAAGTGACAAATCGTTCATATAAAAATAAAATGATTTTAAATAACTGTATCACCAGCTAATTATCTAATTCGTTGACTGTACTAAGCAAACCCCACCCCCTCATTGGTAGAGTCTCAATATTGACAGAGAAACATAATAGCGCGTGCGTGAGTATTAAATGCATGTGTATATACGATGGCGGATCCTCAGCAAAAGTTACCTGACATCGAACCTTCGATGCTCTTTCAAACATGGAATAAATAATATATGCTGCCTACGCTCGTGAAAGATACACAGACATGATTTTTTTTTAATGAAAAGGACACCCAATAACGATGCATACTTTTGTTTCAAGCCATAACTTTACTACCTTGTTTATGGATGGACCCCTATTCCAACGGTATTGATCCACACACTATATTCTACAAATAAACTGGTATGTCACCTGAATATAGCACATTGGCGGATATCGTTGAAAATGATAAAAGTAAAGAAACAGTTTTAAAGTTCGGTCCCTCGTTTAAGAAAGAGACAATATATTTTTGTGTATTTTTTTTAAACTGAACCCCTACACCAACACCCCCGGATTGTTTGCGGTTATTTGTGACATTATCATGTCTTAGTCTTATACTTGTTGTTTCAGACGAACACACCAATTAACGTTATAAGTAGTTATGGCGAAAGTACACTTCCTAATTAGCTGTGCGATAATGGTAACTTTACGCGGAACAATCATAGACTGACAGTTATATTTCACACTTTTACTTAAAATACCAGCACAAGTTGAAACGAGTAGGCGATTGACCTGATGCTAGAGCGAATTCCTACTGGCCATATGGCGTTGTTTGTCCTTGTAAATATAATGCAATACAATGTAGATTTACTTAGAGACCGTTCGCTTGTCTAAGGAAAATGGTGCCCTGGTAACAATATCGATCGCCGATTGGATTATTGATTTGTTTGATTAACAGCCCGCATCAGATCAATCGTTTCACCAGGAAGTGAAACTGTTAAACGTTGTAGGGAGGCAGTTGCAGAAAGAAGCTATTCCTGTATGATACCATGTTTCATAAAAATTAAAACGTTTACATCTCATCTCTAAAACATCTTCGCATAGCCCAGTCAAAGCATAGACTGAATTGCTTTTTTTAAATAAAAACTGAAAATGACTTTAAGCAAGCCTTTACCAAAACCAATACATATAAAACATTGTGTTCATCGTTCACAATGTCCTCTCTGTACTTACACAGCCTTATCGTTGTATCTATAAAAAGTGGCTTGAAATATTAATGTCTAATCATCGAAACATCTAAATTAAGCAAATTTATATCCGAAGCATTTGTAAAACGACGTACCATAATAAATAACTGATAAATGTGTTCATCCTCAAAAAAACTTATTTTATGTAAAAGAAAATTTGAGTATATTATACAATATCTAATAGATATGAGTATTGAAATGTCGATAGTAAGAGCGAATACTTGTGGTGGGATGCGAGCGTGTGTGTGTGTGTGTGTGTGTGTGTGTGCGTGCGTGCGTGCGTGCGTGCGTGCGTGCGTGTGTGTGTGAAAATGTGTGCATACTATTTACTCAACTTGTTATGTGTTTATGTGTTTAATTATTTACATGTTAATACAACATTGTAATTTGATGAGAACTTGAACTATGTATAGTTTAAATCAATAAAATAGTCTTCTTCTTCTTCATCTAAAAATGTTACTGCATGAATCTATAAAAAGCATAATGTATTAAAGTATCGGCTGATGCTGACAAACAATTGGGCATATTGATTTACTTACATATTTATTTCATATAATATCTAAAAATATATTTCTGTATACTTTAATTTCAGTTGATAATACTTAAAAGCTTAGTTACATTGTATGTAGCGTATATAAAACTTACTGCTGGCTTTCAGTCACTACTCGTATTCTAGAGTACAAAATGCTGCACATTAATCGTTCTGTTTTATTTGCCAATTTGGAAAACCTCGGTTACCGTGGTTTCGCACAAAATATGTCAATTGCTTTTTTACCTGACGTATTCTCAAATTATAATTTAATTTTTCGCTGAAATACACTTTCCGAATAAAACGCTTTTCTTTACGTGGTTTAGATACTAGCTTTCTACTCACCTAGTTCAAACCTTTCAAACTTGCGTTTTTAATTTAATTCTAAACTGTTTGAAATGCCTGATTTCTACTTACCTGGATCAAATCTTTCAGTTTCTATGGTTGTGGCTTGTGTTGTTGCTGAAACGACAGAAATTATACTTGTGACACTCAGTACATCGTATATTGAAAAATGATACTAGAAACGTCCTTGTTTGGCGTTCAGCATTTAGAGGATAGTTCTAGATGTTGTCACTCCATGTGACAGCGCTTAGAATCTCTAGTGGATACCGTTATTATATGACTCAGTAATTGTTGAAAGCGACGTTTAACACTGCGAACTTGAGCAGCAGCAGCAGCAGCAGCAGCAGCAGCAACTCGTCTAGTAAAAAACAAAATTGGTATTTTTACAAGAGGCAAAGTAAATACTTCTATTCTACCTCTATTCTTTTCGAAGCCGACGACGACACCGGGGTCATGACAATAGCTCTCCTTAAACTTCGTCCCGGTTAGCTAAAAAAAATGGCCAAAAAGCCACACAAAAAAAATATAATTTTTTTTTTGCTTTTTTGGCCATTTTTTTTTTAAAAAAAAAATTCTGAATCGGTAAAGAGGGTAATCCAAACACCGATACTGCCGCCTGTGACTACAATAGCCTACATATTGAACCTAATATCTCCCGATCCAGGTCTATTAACTAACATGTAATGAAAAAACAGAAGGGAATTCTATGCCTGTCTCACAATTCATGGCAATCGAACGCTTACTAACTATGACGTCATTCAAACTTTTCCTGAAGCAACTGACCAATCAACGCGCTCAACGCTGCTATCTATCCAATCAGGAGAGCTGGGTCTGTTATACAGACTGGTATTAGAAGATTTTGTGTCGCTGAGAAATCCCTCTAATGCACCAAAAATATATGTATGCAGTCGATAGTAGATGTGATAGTGATATTAAAAAGTGGCAAGAAAGTGTTGTGACACCCTGGCAAGACTTAAAGAGAAAATAAAGCAATTTACGGCTATATAACCTAATTAAAATTTTACATCATTTGTAGCCCTCATAAAATATAGAGACATATTATTTTGTTTCATATATAATTAAAGAAGATATTTCTCACTACGCTGGATAACGGTTGGATTGTGTTTACTAATCGATATAGAACGCCGGGTGAATTTCAGAGCAACATTATCAAACTATTGTAGCTGATATTTACAGTTTTAGAATATGTATGTAAAGGTATTAATAATTTCATTAATGACTTTGGCAATAATAATGATCATATTGACAAAATTATTAATGAAATACGTTAATATTACATGCATATTCTAAAACTGTACATTTCGCTTACGATAATTTGGTGATGTGGCTCTGAAATTCACCTGACGTTTCATTACCCGGCTTTCAGCATAAAATTATATTTCTGTGTTTTGTACCTGACAAACATGTTATATTCAAACCTGATTAAGCGGTCACCTCTATTAGGCAGCCACTTGTCTTAAGCAGCCACAGTTGTAATTTCCCATTGATATGTTTCAAAACAAAGGAACCTGCATTTAACAACAACCTGTCTTAAAATGTCACTTTTGCTCCTTCCCTTGACTAGCTGCTTAAGACAGGGTTGACTGTATATATTGACCGATAAATGCAATTGTTTGCTTGTAAAAAATAATTAAAGATAATTCTTATACACATAAACCATATTTAACATTTTTAACATTATTTCTTTTCTTTTTTTGCGTTTACTTTACTTCCAGGATTTTACTCTATCGGCTATTAATGCAGTTTATCGCACGTGTGTGTGTGAACATTGCTATTCTTTTGATCGCTTAAAATCTATTTAATATGGCATTACAAAAGTATTTAATAAATACATAGTTTTTTTTCAACCCTTATATCTAAATTAAAATTCATTTGCATTTTTAAAGGATTAAACAAACTTAGACAGAATATGTATTGGTAAGTTTTATTTTGATTAAAAAAGATGCCTTCTATAGAAATGTTACTGTACGATGGAGACCATGCCTCCAGACTGCAAAATGCGATGGTGTGATCAAAAGATGCGGTGCGATGTTGGGATCAAACGATGCGGTGCGATGTTGTGATCAAACGATGCGGTGCGATGGTGTGACCATACGATGCGGTGCGATGGTGTGACCATACGATGCGGTGCGATAGTGTGATCAAAAGATGCGGTGCGATGGTGTGATCAAAAGATGCGGTGCGGTGCGATGGTGTGATCAAAAGATGCGGTGCGATGGTGTGATCAAACGCTGCGGTGCGATGTTGGGATCAAAAGATGCGGTGCGATGTTGGGATCAAACGATGCGGTGCGATGTTGTGATCAAACGATGCGGTGCGATGGTGTGACCATACGATGCGGTGCGATGGTGTGACCATACGATGCGGTGCGATAGTGTGATCAAAAGATGCGGTGCGATGGTGTGATCAAAAGATGCGGTGCGATGGTGTGATCAAACGATGCGGTGCGATGGTGTGATCATACGATGCGGTGCGATGGTGTGATCATTCGATGCTGTGCGATAGTGTGATCAAACGATGCGGTGGCACAATGCTATTGGTCGCTGTACTCATACGTTGCGATACTTTCAATTCCAGTGCATAGTGTCATTGACCATTGTATCATACCAGCGAATCTGCCGGTGCTTCTTTACAAACATCACAATTTAATCAAAACATTTTTTAACACAATTTTAGTCCATTGTGTACCACTATGTGATACACCATGGGAGATTAGCGGTGGTTGGTCACATTTTAATAATGTGGTGTACTAATAAAATATTGCATGGCTGACGAATACATTTTAATAGTTACTGACAAGAACTAAATAAATCATCTACTTGCGTAGCTCAAGCTATTATATAACGGTACCTGCCGATATATTATAAATAAAAATGTTAGTACACTTTTGGAAGTTTACTTTTAGAGTGTACATTAAAAATATACAAATTAATGTATATAAATAACAATGTACGTATGTAGAGGGTAATATGGTTCACCATTAACAGTAAACACTACTGTATAATGGTTTTAGGGAATGTCAACTGATGTTATTAGTATCAAGTGCATTCAATATAGAGCTATGCAAGACTATTAACGAAAACAGACTAATATATTAAATCCTGAACACTTAAATATAGATACCTGTGCAGCCACATTCATCTTAGGCCACCTACAATACCAGCAACAATAATTGTTGAGGGTTTTACGGCACACTCTAGTCTGTTTATATTCTTAAACTGACAATTACTGTGGGTATGTGCTATACACGGTTGCTAACGACATTGTTTAATAAACTTTTACCATAGCAACCGAGCACAGTTAGTGTGCACAGATATACAATCAATATAAATCATTTCTGTTGAAGGTTCAGGTTAAGTCGGATACTTGTGATACCATTAGCAAATTTATTTGCGCTATAAGCGAAAGTGTCTGGCTTAACAGATAGGTATTACATATAGTAAAATACCATAGCAACATTCACCCACACAACACAACTGATTAACTCATCACTTGGCTGCACAAGGTCGAAAAAAATAATTAAACTCCTAATAATTAATCGTCCACTTTTAGCCATCAAAGAATGTCTCGTATAAAATCTGCATAAATATTAGTCACTTAAATAATCAAATAAACTACTAGTTAAAACATATATCTATATATTTATATAATAAAATATTAAACACTTAAACCTCATACAATCATCTGTCATAATCACTCTATCATAAATCATCGTATTTTTTAAAAATCATCTTATATTTTTAAAATAATCATCTTATCCGGCTCGCCAAAATGACTTAGTCCAAAGCACGAGGGTAAACAAATATTTATACATACATACCAGCGAACCATAGCATCTAACCGTCGACCATCATCGCCTTAGATAGCGGTCGCAGAATTGATGTGGTCCTAACAATATCCCACTAAAATACATGCCTATCTAGTGAAGCAGATTTGAATATGTTGTTTTTTGTTTAAACATAAACACAATACCCCACTAAAATACATGCTTATCTAGTGAAGTAGATTTGAATATGTTTTTTTTTGTTTAAACTTAAACACAATATCCCACTAAAATATATGCCTATCTAGTGAAGTAGATTTGAATATGTTTTTTTTGTTTAAACTTAAACACAATATCCCACTAAAATATATGCCTATCTAGTGAAGTAGATTTGAATATGTTTTTTGTTTGTTTAAACTTAAACATAATATCCCACTAAAATACATGCCTATCTAGTGAAATATAATTGAATGTTTTTTTTTGTTTAAACTGAAACTTTTTTGTCTACACATTTGATTTTGTTTATTTTAATTCACTATAAAACTGGCATTTGTTTATTAATATTTCTTGAGATTTTACGATATAATACTATAGATAGCATATTCTTGGTGTACATACCAAACTTAAGTTGTAACAACCCATATTCGTTGCATAAAAACTACTTTAGGATGGGTACGTCTCCACATGTTAGTAAAATCAATCATCCCAGCAATTAGCTCCCTACTTCCATTCTTCAGAAGTAAAGCATCTTAAGCAACATTGACACTTCTAATAAGCTATGGTATAATAAGCACTGCTCATTAAAAAAAATGTGTAAGCATATAGTTCTTCTCCACGTCCTAATTTGAACTATACGCACTTTAAACTATATTACATACAAACGTATGTGAGCAACACAAAAGCCCCTGACAAAAAGTACAGGGATGTTGAACGTTTCAATGTGTTTGTCTCTTCTAAAAATGAATGAAACATTAATTTTGAGACGCTGTTTGTGAGATATTATGAAGAAGTTTCTTCTTTTTTTAAAAAATAAAACCACAACAAAATAACTCATTTTATTTCAATTCTCAAATAGTTGGAGTATTTGTGATATCATCCTTACTTGTTGTTTCAAGATGAACGCCATATTTATGAAATATATAATTATAAAATATTATGCGGAAGTAAAATCTAATATCGTTGTGCAACATGAGAATTGTGACCTTGTATAGGACAATCACAGGCTGATATATGTCTTCTCACTTTTACTTGAAACACTCGCACAAGTTGAAACGAGTATGAAACTGCCTAGCCATGACGCAAAACCGTCATAAGAATTAAAACGTTCACATCCCATTTGGTAACAACATTTTCACTTAGCTCAGTCTAAGCATAGAATGAACATATTAGTTTTATTTATTTTCGTCTTTAACCCTTTACTTCATATAGACGCCTTTAGCACCTAATATAGAAGGCTTTTGAATGATTGGGTAAATTATGTTTATATTAACTGACAGAGTGGAAAACATTGCAGGAAGTGTTCAGATTGCTCGTTACGAGCAATCTGAACTCTTCCTGCACTGTTTTCAAAAGCCTTCTGTGATTGGTGCGGGAAAACGCGTATCTATGGAGTAAAGGGTTAAGCAAACCTTTACCCAAACCAGTAAATATATAAAGAGACAACAACATTGTGTTCATCGTCCACAATTCACTTTTCTGTACTTACTGATTCTGACCGTTGTATCTATAAAAGGTGACTTTTAATATTAATGTCTAAATATCGAAACATTTAAAATGTTACTGCTTTATTCCAACAACGAGAAAGACTGGGTCTATGTACAACCATTATGGTATCGGTTGATGTTGACACTCTACTTTATATAATGTGTTGTTTATGACTATATTTTATATACTATATAACGATACATATTTTTCCGATAACACTTTTATTAATTTATCTCGTTTATCACTTTACATTTTTGGCTGGAGGCCTTATATCACAATACACTTCATATCTAGTGAAAATATTAGCCTTAAGGCTTAGTAACACAATGATGGATAAGCGTACAACTTCACTTCTGGTGGATAAGAGTACAGCATCACTACTGATGGATAAGCTTACAATACCATTACTGGTAGATAATAGTACAACACCACTAGTGATGGATAAGAGTACAACATCACTACTGGTAGATAAGAGTACAACATCACTACTGATGGATAAGCTTACAATACCATTACTGGTGGATAAGTGTACAAAACCACTACTGGTTGATAAGAGTACAACACCACTACTGGTGGATAAGAGTACAATACCACTTCTGGTGGATTAGAGTACAACACCACTACTGATGGATAAGAGTACATCACCACTACTGGTGGATAAGAGTACAACACCACTACTGATGGATAAGAGTACAACACCACTACTGACGGATAAGCGTACAGCACCACTAATGGAGGACTAGAGAACAAAACCACTTCAGTGGATTACAGTACAAAACAATTATTGATGGATAAGAGTACAACACCACTACTGGAGGACTAGAGTATAAAACCACTTCTTGTGGATGACAGTACAAAACTATTACTGGTGGATAAGAGTACAACACCACTCCTGGTGGATAAGAGTATAATACCACTACTGGTGGATTAGAGAACAAACCCACTACTGGTGGATTAGAGTACAGTACCACTATTGATGGATAAGAGTACAACACCACTACTGGTAGATAAGAGTACAACATCAGTACTGATGGATAAGCTTACAATACCAATACTGGTGGATAAGAGTACAGAACCACTACCGATGGATAAGAGTACAACACCACTACTGACGGATAAGAGTACAACACCACTACTGATGGATAAGCGTACAACATCACTACTGGTGGATAAGAGTACAACATCACTACTGATGGATTAGAGTACAAAACCACTACTGATTGATAAGAGTACAACACCACTACTGGTGGATAAGAGTACAACACCACTACTGATGGATTAGAGTACAAAACCACTTCTGGTGGATTAGAGTACAACACCACTACTGATGGATAAGCGTACAATACCACTACTGGTGGATAAGAGTACAGTATCACTACTGATGGTTAAGCGTATAATACAATTACTGGTGGATAAGAGTACCACATCACTACTGGTAGATAAGAGTACAACACCACTACTGGTGGATAAGCGTACAATACAATTAATGGTAGATAAGAGTACATCACCACTATTGGTGGATTAGAGTACAAAACCACTTCTGGTGGATTAGAGTACAGCACCACTACTGATGGATAAGCGTACAATACCACTTTTGGTGGATAAGAGTACAACACCACTACTGATGGATAAGCGTACAATACAATTACTGGTGGATAAGAGTACCACATCACTACTGGTAGATAATAGTACAACACCACTACTGGTGGATAAGAGTACAATACCACTTCTGGTGGATTAGAGTACAACACCACTACTGATGGATAGGCGTACAATACCACTACTGGTGAATAAGAGTACAGCATCACTACTGATGGATGAGCTTACAATACCATTACTGGTAGATAATAGTACAACACCACTAGTGATGGATAAGCGTACAACATCACTAGTGGTGGATAAGAGTACAGCATCTCTACTGATGGATAAGCTTACAATACCATTACTGGTAGATAATAGTACAACACCACTAGTGATGGATAAGCGTACAACATCACTACTGGTAGATAAGAGTACAACATCACTACTGATGGATAAGCTTACAATACCATTACTGGTGGATAAGTGTACACAACCACTACTGGTTGATAAGAGTACAACACCATTACTGGTGGATAAAAGTACAATACCACTTCTGGTGGATTAGAGTACAACACCACTACTGATGGATAAGAGTACATCACCACTACTGATGTATAAGAGTACAACACCACTACTGATGGATAAGAGTACAACACCACTACTGACGGATAAGCGTACAACACCACTAATGGAGGACTAGAGAACAAAACCACTTCTGGTGGATTACAGTACAAAACAATTATTGATGGATAAGAGTACAACACCACTACTGGAGGACTAGAGTATAAAACCACTTCTTGTGGATTACAGTACAAAACTATTACTGATGGATAAGAGTACAACACCACTACTGACGGATAAGCGTACAACACCACTAATGGAGAACTAGAGAACAAAACCACTTCTGGTGGATTACAGTACAAAACAATTATTGACGGATAAGAGTACAACACCACTACTGGAGGACTAGAGTATAAAACCACTTCTTGTGGATGACAGTACAAAACTATTACTGGTGGATAAGAGTACAACACCACTACTGACGGATAAGAGTACAATACCACTACTGGTGGATTAGAGAACAAACCCACTACTAGTGGATTAGGGTACAGTACCACTACTGGTGGATAAGAGTACAACACCACTACTGGTAGATAAGAATACAACATCACTACTGATGTATAAGTTTACAATACCAATACTGGTGGATAAGAGTACAGAACCACTACTGATGGATAAGAGTACAACACAACTACTGACGGTTAAGAGTACAACACCACTACTGATGGATCAGCGTACAACACCACTACTGATGGATAAGAGTACAACATCACTACTGATGGATTAGAGTACAAAACCATTACTGATTGATAAGAGTACAACACCACTTCTGGTGGATAAGAGTACAATACCACTTCTGGTGGATTAGAGTACAACACTACTACTGATGGATAAGAGTACATCACCACTACTGGTGGATAAGATTACAACACCACTACTGATAAATAAGAGTACAACACCACTACTGATGGATAAGATACAACACCACTACTGGTGAATAAGAGTACAACACCACTACTGACGGATAAGCGTACAACACCACTACTGGTGGATAAGATACAACACCACTACTAATCGATAAGAGTAAAACACCACTACTGATGCAAAAGCGTACAACACCACTACCGGTGAATAAGAGTACAATACCACTACTTTTGTATAAGAGTACAATACCACTACTGGTGAATAAGAGTACAACACCACTACTGGTGAATAAGAGTACAACACCACTACTGACGGATAAGCGTACAACACCACTACTGATGGATAAGAATACAACACCACTACTGGTGGATAAGAGTACAGCACCACTACTGGTGTATAAGAGTACAATACCACTACTGGTGAGAAAGAGTACAAAACCACTACTGGTGCATAAGAATACAACACCACTACTGACGGATAAGCGTACAACACCACTACTGATGGATAAGAGTACAACACCACTACTGGTGGATAAGCGTACAATACCACTTCTGGTGTATAAGAGTACAATACCACTACTGGTGGATAAGAGTACCACATCACTACTGGTAGATAAGAGTACAACACCACTACTGGTGGATAAGAGTACAATACCACTTCTGGTGGATTAGAGTACAACACCACTACTGTTGGATAAGCGTACAATACCACTACTGGTGGATAAGAGTACAGCATCACTACTGATGGATAAGTTTACAGTACCATTACTGGTAGATAATAGTACAACACCACTAGTGATGGATAAGCGTACAAAATCACTATTGGTGGATTTCAGTACAAAACCATTATTGGTGGATAAGAGTACAATACTCCTACTGATGGATTAGAGTATAATACCACTATTGTTGTGGATTCAAGTACAAAACCACTACTGGTGATTAGAGTACAAAACCACTATTGGTGGATTACAGTACAAAACCATTACTGGTGGATTAGAGTACACTACTCCTACTGATGGATTCAAGTACAATACCACTATTGTTGTTGATTCGAGTACAATACCACTACTGTTGGATTAGAGTACAGTACTACTACTGGTGGATTAGAGTACAACACCACTACTGGTGGATTAGATTTTAATACTACTATTGGTGGATGACAGTACAAAACCACTATTGGTAGATTACAGTACAAAACCATTATTGGTGGATAAGAGTACAATACTCTTACTGGTGGATTAGAGTACAACACCACTACTGGTGGATGAGATTACAATACTACTATTGGTGGATGACAGTACAAAACCATTATTGGTGGATTAGAGTACAATACTCCTACTGATGGATTAGAGTACAATACCACTATTGTTGTGGATTCGAGTACAAAACCACTACTGTTGGATTAGACTATAAAACCACTACTGGTGGATTATAGTACAAAACCACTACTAGTGGATAACACTACAAAACCATTATTGGTGGATAAGAGTACAATATTCTTACTGGTGGATTAGAGTACAACACCACTACTGGTGGATTAGATTACAATACTACTATTGGTGGATTACATGACAAAACCACTAATGGAGGACTAGAGTACAACACCACTACTGATTGATTAGAGTACAAAACCACTACTGGTGGATAACAGTACAAAATCATTACTGGTGGATTAGAGTACAATACTACTACTGGTGGATTAGAGTACAACACCACTACTGGTGCATTAGATTACAATATTACTACTGGTGGATTAGAGTACAAAAGACTGAACATGCATCGCACGTTTCATTTACAAATTATTCACATAACCTCGGCTATCATGAATTTGCCCAAAATCTATTAATCGTTTTATACGTAATTTCAAAAGACTTATTCTCAAATTATGTTTTATTTTGTTATTTTTTCTGCTGAAATATATATTTTTTTCTTATCTGAAGTTTACTTTACGTTTTTTTTTAAATGTCAGCTGTGTACTTACCTGGAATAAACCTTTCTGTTTCTATTGTTGTGGTAGGTGTTGTTGCTAAAGTGACAGGAAAGACACTTGTGATATTCATTAGACCTTTATAACGAAGCTCTTATAGTAAGCTGCATCTCCGAGAGTTTTGTGATAGATATATATACTGGTATATATATACTGAACGGAGCAGCTAACCCGCCACTTTTGTATGTCCAATATCTTTGTCAAAATATTGAGTAGCGTTACTCAAATCTGTATACGTCACTTACTGTCAAACTTAAGAATACAGACTTGGTCATTGTTATCCTCAATGTTCGTTCTTATCTAAGTCCAGATTTCAAAGATATTACTTTTTGAGAAAATACATAAAATGTCAGGTATGTCAGGTACATACAATGTCAGGTATGTCAGGTACATAAAATGTCAGGTGGTTGATTAGCTGTTCCATTCAGTATATTTTCCTCAAATCATAAATTATTAAGGTTTAATATTCAGATGTGTATATATCAAATAGTATATGACCTTTTGTTTTTTTCTTTTCAAAATACTTTAAATCAAATTGTTATCGTTTTACATAGGACCGTCCATTCGTGAAACGTACGAATTAAAAATAAATCGGTTGATAGAATTTCTGAGCCGATCCATTTGCGTATATTATGTTTACGCTTTTAAAGTGAAACGTTGATATGAGGCAAACTGACGGATAATATGCATGTACAAGTTGTAGATGTACATTTGATTACTGATAGAAACCGGAATGTGAATATGATTTGACAAAGTTAGAGACCTTACCAATATCTCCGATATGTTTTCGATGTTAGCAGTAAAACTGAACATTTATAGCAAATATTATATGTTATGGATATATAACAACTAATATTGCATTCTGTCTCTGTCGTGTAAATTTTTTTAATTTTGTTGGCAAAACACTAAATCGCTGCCCACGACAAAGTCATTCATTGGCTAGTATCGGTCTATGTTATAACAAATAAAACGGAAAATGTCGGACTTTGTATTAACAAATTTCTCATACATAAGATAAACTACAAGGCGGAATCAATCATTATCTTTGAATGTTTTCCGTCTCGTTTACTGAATAGAAAGTTATAGGTGATGAATCTTTAACTTTGTAATACTCACTCATTATTACAGTTGTTGTTGTCGGCATGGGTGTAGTCGGCAAAGTGGTTGTAGTGGTCACCTCTTAAACAATATAGGTTCACAATGCTATACAATGGTTTACTAATATGATTAAAACACGTTTTTAACCCATTTTTAAAGGTCTACGAAACATGTTTGCATTGTTATGTGAGTGAAATATAATGTTAAAATAATAAAAATTAATGAAATATGAAATTTCATTCACATTTTGAATTATTGGATGTAAGCCATATCACACATATATGTAATCATTATTTATAAGAAAATTACTTTAAGTAAAGTACCATTATCATATAGGACTCAACCTGCAACACATTGAGCCACCTCAGAAATTAAGTCATTTTCTTATTAAGATAATCTAAAATTAAATACTTTGAAAACATGGCAGACAAACTTAACCATAATATAACCAGATTAAATCAAAAGTACTGGTGGAAAACACTTAAATCATTCATCTATGACAATACCTCCATTGCTCAACCCCACTACAAGTGAATTAGCTAGTGGTAATATTGACAATGAAAACATTTTAAATAACTACTTTGTAGAACAACTAATCATTTACGATACAATTAAGGAATAACCTCTTCCAAGAACTCCAGATCAAGTATTAACTAGCATTTCTATTTCACCTTACGAAATTGAAAATGTTCTCAAAACACTACCCGTTGGCAAAGTTGGCAGAACGGTCTGAACCGCTCTGTCCTCTCTTTAATACATTTAATACTAACTAACTGCTGGAAAGAGGCGCATGTCACAGCTATTTACAAGAAGGGGAGAAATCCCTCCCAACTAACTACAGACCATTATCACTGTTAAATACTGTTAAAAAAAGTATGTATGTGAACGTCTTGTATTCAAATATTATCAACCATCTCATTAACATGACCTTTCTTTCCCCAATCAAATCAGTAAATCAGCTATCCTATCATTTAAATACTTTTTGCAAAGCTCTTGACGATGGACTTGAAGTAAGAGCAGTCTTCTTTGATATCAGCAAAGCATTTGATAAAGTTTGGCATCGAGGTCTTCTCGGTAAAATACAAAACGCTGGTATAAAAGGCAATCTTCATTCTTGGTTCTTTAACTATCTGCCCAACAAGAATCAACGAATTGTTTTGCCAGGTATTCGATCCAACTATGTCTCTTTGCAATTATGTGTTCCTTAAGACTCAACCTTTGTAATATTTATTAATGATACTGTCGAAGAAATTGGGAACAGTATACGCATTTTTTACGATATAAATGAACAATCAGACGAAACAGCTGGTATTCTAAACAATGATAAAGAAAATATATCTTCTTGGACCAGAAGATGGCTGGTTACGTTCAATCCATCTAAATTCAACAACAACAACAACAACAACAACAACAACAACAACAACAACAACAACAACAACAACAACAACAACAACAACAACAACAACAACAACAACATCAACAACAACAACAACAACAACAACAACTTACTAAGGAATATATTATGTATCAAACGTAAATTACCTTCACATCCTGCAAGTTTGATATTCTCACGCACTGTTTTTAGCGCGGCAAAGTCTGTCACTGTAAACACGTGGTTCGAGTCGGAAGCCATGCCATTCAGTTCCGGTTTGTTGATGCTCGATCCTATTCCAATAGCCATGACAACAATGTTCTGTTGTTTCAACATGTTCGCCTGTGTAATAGTGAGATTTTGATCGGACGAAGCACCATCTGTCAAAACTATCAAGTAATTCGCGGCATCGTCCCGAGCTCCGTGCTTTGGTGTGAACAAGTTTTCACGTGTAAACTTCAGTGCCTCGTCGGTGTTTGTGAGGCCTTGTAGATATCCAATATTCTGAATTTGACTAAGGACTTGTGCCTTCGTTTGATATTGATTTAGGTAAAATTCAAGATTCGGACTGTCCGAAAATGTGACCACACCGATCTGCACGTTGTTTGGACCAATTTGGAAGTCGTTCGCCACGCGTGATACGAAATCGAGCTGGTCCTGGAAGTGTTGAGACCCTTCGCTGGACGAGGCGTCAAGAAGGAAGACAATGTCGGCTTTGGAAATGAAACTGCATGCTGCAAAGTCAAAAAGTACATTCTGACACGATTTAGACATAACGTATTTGGCAACATCAAGCCGTACTTTTAAATACAGACTTTTAACGGCCGATGTAGCATTACCAGTGTTATAGCTAAGCATGTTTTGTGATAAAAATATGAAAAACTTTAAAGGCAGAACATAGGTTGTCAAGTCTATCTTTGTAGATATAATGTACGTAATACCAGATAACTAGGGTAATATTGTATGATCTTATACCATATAACTGTGTTTGTGTGTGTGTGTGTGTGTGTGTGTGTGTGTGTGTGTGTGTGTGTGTGTGATGTATGTAAAACATGTGTAAGTGGCCACCTCTATTAAGCAGCCACCTGCCTTAAGCAACCATATTTTCTATTTCCCATTTCTATGCTTTCAGAGCAAATTAACCTGTATTAAGCAACAACCTGTCTTAAAGGGCCACTTTTGCTCCTTCCCTTGGCTGGCTGTTTAAGACAGGTTTCACTGTATATAATTGCGTGATTGGTCTAATGTCACATGCTGGGTGTATGCGTGCATACGTCGGTGTATCCTTTATGACAATGTTTTATAAAACAAACAAACATATGGTTGCTTAACTAGCTAACTTGCGTTTCGTTTCGGTAAGATAGCTATATGTTAAAAAATTGGAATTGACAACAACTTGTTTAATATATACTTATGATTTAAGTGTATTGCCGATTGATGAAAATATAACGATTTAGTAGTTTCTTGTGTATACGTGTGTAATCAATGTCGTCACGATTTCATGTGTTTCGTTTATATTTTGTAATATTGAAACTATTTGTATACATGTATGCTTATTCTGTTCATTATTTGTGAAATTAAGCATTTAATAAATAAAGTTGGAAAGTTGGTTAGGTCACAAAAAAAGCAGCAAAAAAAAAAGCGTCTCGCTTTTTGTTTAACCGATGTATATCTGATCATCTGCGACGCTTGCTTTTCTTAAAGACAAACGTCTTGAAAGGTTCGAACGATAATAAAAATATAACGATGACCTGCTAAAGTGTTTGATTAGTTGATTCAAACAATCGGACTACCGCGGACTAACGCTTATCGTTAATATAATTATTTCTATATTCATTTTTATTAATAAAAACAATCTATTTAACAAATATATATTGTACAAGATACTTTGACTTCCATCGGAATAGATAATATTAAATTAAGGCATAACCGTTGCAGAGGTGTGTTTGATTCAGCCAATCAGATCTTACTACACGGCAGATTCAAACGTTTCTTTCGCACAACTTTTAGAAAAGCAAACGTTCGAGAACTTTGTATATCCCAGACACCAGGGCCTATAAATATCGTTGAATACTAAATGTATGTGATTATAAAATTAACACTTAAAATATAACATAGGTCCACGGTTTCCATGATTGAATAACGATATTTCACATTTTCAATGTTGTGGAATGATGACGTAATATTAGAACTTCCAATCATTCTTTCTTATGAAAAGCACATTACTGAATACAATTATACATAGTGTTAATAATAAAAAGAAAACAATGTGTAGATCTGCTATGAACAATTATAAGCAGATTGAAGTCGTGTAAATTGTGTACAAAATATTACACAAAATAATACTAAAACTGAACTAGATAAGGGGCCTAACAAACCAGAGTGTGTATGGGGATGGGGGGGGGGATGTCTCAATTTGACTCTGATGACAATATAAACTATACAAACATACTCTGGCAGGTGACATATGTCAGTTCCGACTTGATGCTCTCCAAAGCGTTAAAGTTTGCGACAGCAATGGCGTGTGTGGAGTCCGTGGCAATGTTTTCTAGCTCAACATGGTCTATCCCTGTTCCAATACCTAAATTGAGAGAGGCATCATTACTTATTGTGAAAACAAATATACTCGTACATAAGGGAATATAAGGGAATACAATACATGGCTGGTATATTGTGGAACAATGTGTAATACCTTATTTCTCATTATAAATTTTACCTCAAATCTGACCTGACGCGAGAACGACTATCGCTCCGCCCACCGGTCACGTGGTATTGTTTGTCCAAGTAAATACAATGAAGTGTTCACTTAGACATCGTTTGCTTGTCTAAAGGAAAAAGCGGTGTAACAACAAATATCGATCGCTGATTGGATTATCGACTTGTTTGATTGACAGCCCGCGCCAGTTTAACACTTCGGAATACAAACAGATGATAAAACGAAAACGAACCGTTTCCAAATTGCAAAACAAGCGAAAATACCTATACTTTAGCATAGCTCTACATAACTCAAGTAAAATTGGAATCTAACCTATAATCCTGGTTTATAAAAAATCCGCAATGCAGTCATTTAAATAAGTGTTTTTTTTTTAGATTTACTTTATGATTCAAAACATATTTGCATGATAAGCGGAATTTTGAAAACAATCGGTTTTAAACTACCAATATCAAATATTAATTAACTTGTGTCAGGAAGTGCTCTTTTTGTTATATTTGTTATTTAGTGTTCATAAATTTCCGTTCTTGTCCAATAGTTTGCCATAAAATAGAGTATATGCTTGTTATAATATTTAGATTCATTTTTCATGCCATCGAGGGCTAGCAGACATTGATTTAAACTAACCAGACTTTCCTGGGATCCTTCAGACAGTTAACCAATACTCGAGCATAACCATCCCTGCAGGTAACTCAGTGACAACTTTCTTACTTGAATAAGCAATAAAAGACGGACAACAATGAGTCACAATGTCATATATCAACCATCACAGAACCTGTGGCCAAATGGGGTTCGAACTCACTACCCCGGAATAAATAATTAGACATGAAATCGACTAAGCTAGCTGGACCCGGCTAAAATTGATGAATGATTTTTGATAATTTAACTGATGTACATACCGATAGCTGTGACTTTGATATTTGTCATGTTTTTAAGTAGATTTGCCTCAGTTGCAGTCTGTGTAGGGTGTGTGGACTGCCCATCCGTGATCACAACCACGATGTGAGTTGCATTGGCACGCGCACCTGCAACAATTAAGTAGCAACAATGATTAAGCTTGCAATGAAATTTTTATGATATAATGTGTTTTTGCTTTTTGCTGATAAAAAAACATTGAGCATTTAGAGGTTGTGTTAGACACACATTTTAAAGATAGAACAAATCAAAGTACTTTAAGGGTTATGGGTACAGAAAACCGGGCATGTTAAATAAATATTCATACGCCTTTCCTGATTGATACAATTGAAGCGTTTTGTTTATTATATGAATCATTTTTTAAAGAAATTATAGTACAGTGTCCACAATATATTTATATTGTTTATTATGTTCCATATATAAAGTATATGAAAACAGATATTCGACGAATAAAAAGTAGTTCCTGTATGATTAGTTTGGAGGTGACCAAAAACTGCTAGGCTTGATAACGCCGACATTAATCAAAGTACTTAAGTACTGATAGCACATTCATACACCTTCCTACTTAAACTGATGTTATTGTAGCGTTTGGTCTGTTTTATGCAACTTTTTTTTTTAAAAAAATGACAAAATATAATGTCTACAATATATTTTTACTGTTTGATTTGTTTCTGCTCCATATCTAAAATGCATGAAAAACTGAAATCGACAGATAAAAGGTAATCCCTGTCGCGTATGATCATTATGGCGGTGATCAACACTACCGCAAAATAAACAGGGCTATTTGACATAAAACCTGGCCAAAACGTGTACGCCTAGTAATCATCAAAAATGTTTTGGACAGTTACACTCAGTACATTTAAAACGCATCTATTTTGTTTGATATAATTTGTCAAGATCCAAAAAAGCTACACAAACTAAACTTCATGGTATACATTTCTCAATCACTATGCCAAATTTCACCAATATCATAGGGATAGTTTGTGTAAAATAACTATTCAAAGTAACGATGGATATAAAACAAATTTACAAACATAATATCCTGTATTGCCGTCTCGAGCAGCTAACAATGTCTGGCACAATCGTTGCATGGATCAACTATTTTAGGTTATTAACCTTGACCCTTCATCTAACAGACGACGTATAATTAGACCATATTTTGCGGTGGGTTGACCCGCATGATGGAACCGGACCTTATGCCGCCGTTGTAACTCGAAATTATACCGAACAGAACAATATCAATTTACTTTACTGGCCATCTTTGTCCCCTGGTGTATCGTAAAAAAGAGCATATGTGGTTCAAATAAAGATACGGACCTATAGGCGTGCAAACCCACCACCAAATATGGCTGAACTACACTGAACGGAACAGCTAAACAGCCGCTTTTGTATTTCAAATATCTTCGTCAAATATTGAGTAACACTATAAAAAGTTGTATGCCATTAACAGAAAATGATGTGTTGTTACATAGTCTAAATGTTCTTTCATATTAAAGTCCAAATTTCAAGCAAATTGCTTTAATATGTGTTGAGAAAATACTTAAACTGTCAGGTGGCTGGTTAGCTGTTCCGTTCAGTATATTTTGTCGGTTGGCATTCCTACGTTACCCAATGGTATGGAGTGGTGTCAAAATCGGAGAAAAGGGGCCGGGTTTTGATCCCCTTTTTGCAGATAACTTTCTTCATAATATGTTATGAAAATTCACAAAACAAAAACGAACGCCGTTCTGTATAGAAATGAACTATCGCTCAACTAAAAAATATCGTGTGTTTTTTTAGTGCAAAAAGTGCAATGGCGTATTTTTTGGATATTGGACTACTTCCTTTATTAATTTTTTCAACTGAGCAAAATACGCCGTTGTAAGTTTTGCAAAAAAAAAAGATGATTGCAGTTCTTTATATACCTTTTGAAGCCAGGAAACTATTGGTTCGAACGTAAGCCAAGGCTTTGTCGGTGTATGTTGCGCCGGAGTTGTAGGTTATTTTAGTTATTGCGTTTAGCAGGGCAGTCTGATCGTGATATTTGTTGAGGGGGAACTGTTCGTGGGCACCGCTGCTGAACACAACCACGCTCACCTGTAGAATGTTCATTATACACAAGGACTTATATAAAAGGATAGGAAACTTGCATCTCTCTACTAAATGTTGATAAAACAGCATGAGCAGAACTAATAATTTGGCAAAATTATCATACACATTTCACGGGCAACTGATTTTGTTAACTTACAATATAAGATGTATATAACCGTTGATGTTTTATAATGTTTTAAACACGCAAACTAATCTTTAATATAAGATACTGCAGTTTGAAGTAAAAGTAATTTCCTTGATTGTTTAGTTGCAGTATACAAATTTTGTAGTCATAAGTACAATGTACTTCAACAATTTTAAACTCAATTTGCTGGAAATGGTCTCGTTTTGTAGAGAATTCCATTATGCAAAGATTTAATTCTGATTTATATTTCTGAGGTGAATGAAAGTTAGGATATTTTGAAAACGAGATTTCGCGAGATTTTGCGTGAATACGCGATTGTTCATAACATCTCAATCAGTTTATGTTCCTTCTCTATTACCTGAGTCCTTGTTATACTGTATAATACCTGTAATTACTAACAATATGGATATTTGATGGTTTAAAGAAAGATCTTAAAGATTAAATATTAAGCACTGATTATTTCATTGACATAATGAACAGTCTGTCAGTTTTATTAATTTGGGATGGTTATAATTTAAAAAATAAATACAACTAGTCAGTAGAACAAACCCAGTTCTCCCGATTGGGTCCGTTAAATTTGAGGACGTTGATTGGTCAGTTGCTTCAAGGTAAGTTTGCATGACGTCATAGTTTAGTTAAACGTTAAATTGCTATAGGTGTTTCAAAACATATTAGAGGAACAAAAATACTTATTTGATGAAATATCCCAGAAGTTGATATCAAACAGCATTGATATTAACTCGTGTATAGAGAATTTTTCTGAAATAGTATATAACATTTCTTTTAAGACGAACGGACGTACTTTTAATAGCAGCCCAAAACGTAAGCTTATTAAAAAGGCATCTTGGTTTAATGATGAATGTAAAAATCTTAAAACTTTATTTTATAACAATAAGAGACTTTATAAAATGGATCCTACGGAAGATAATAGATTTCGTTTACTAACTAGTAGAAATGATTTTGCGAAAGCAAAGAGAAAAGCAAAATATGTTTATTTTAAAAAAGAAAAAACAAATTTGTCAAAATTAAGCAAAAGTAATACACGTAAATTTTGGAAATATATTAAAAAATATCAAACGAAAAAAAGGTAAAAATTATTCTGATATTAATTTGAATGAATTTTTCGAGCATTTTAAAAATCTCTCAAATACAGCTCATAGCCATTTTAACCCAGATGATGATATAAATATAGACAGAGAATCTTTGCATATAGCTGAACTGGATTGTTCTTTTACTATTGCTGAAATAAAAAATACTATTTCATCAATGAAACGCCATAAAAGTTGCGATTTTAGTAATAATGTAGCTGACTTTTTTTATCGATTCAAAAGACTTTATTTCACCGTATCTTGTTCAAATATTTAATAATATATACGACACTGGAAATTATCCGGACTGTTGGGGAAAAGGTGTAATTATTCCTATACATAAAAAGGGCGATTTATCTAATCCGTCCAATTATCGTGGCATTACTTTAACAAATATAATGTCAAAAATATTCTTTCTCACCCTGCGTAATAGAATAAATAAATGGTGCGAGGCGGAACACACTTTTAACGAGGCACAATTCGGCTTTCGCGATAGTCATAGTACTACAGATTGTATATTTATTTTGCATTCAATAATTCAAAAGGTTTTGATAAAAAAATCAAAATTATATTGTATTTTCGTGGACTATACGAAGGCGTTCGATACCGTTATTCACGATGCCCTTTGGATTAAGCTAGTCCAATTCGGTATAAGTTGTAAGATGGCTAACATAATTAAAGCAATTTACGGCAACGTTAAATCATGTGTTAAGTTAAATGATTTGTCGTTCTCAAATTTCTTTGATGTATCGCTAGGTTTAAAACAAGGGGAACCACTCTCTCCGCTTCTGTTTATTCTTTTTGTTAACGATATAAACACTACTATTGATCTTAATGAATTAACTGACAAAGATGTAGAACAGTTATCTTTATATATGTTACTTTTTGCTGATGACATAGCATTGTTTACCATAAATCCACTAAGTTTACAAAAACAAATTGATAATTTATTTCAATATTCAACCAAATGGGGATTAAAAATAAATGTAGATAAAACAAAAATTTGTATCTTTGAAAAAAGAAAACAACAACATAACCATGAATGGTTTATAAATAATGAAAAAATAGAAATTGTTGATAATTTCTGCTACTTGGGTATTAAATTCCATTGCACTGGAAATATGTCACGTGCTGTAAAAGCATTATCAGATCAAGCACTCAGAGCATATAACAGTTTACTTTCAGTATTTACTAGGGTTAAATTAGATATCAAAACTAAATTATCTTTATTTGATTCTATGGTTGTGCCAATTTTATTATACGGATCGGAAATTTGGGGTATTTATGAAAATAAGGAATTAGATAAATTACATATTAAGTTTTGCAAACGCATCTTAGGTGTTAAACCACAAACTCCTAACGTAGCTGTATTAGGTGAACTAGGGAGATTTCCATTATCTGTTATCTGTAAACAACGTGCTATAAGCTATTGGACAAAAGTTATGAAAAAAAACAATTCTATTCAATTTAAAGTTTTTAATGAACAATGTACTTTACAAAATACCAGCTGTTGGGCTGGTAGTATGCACATGCTTTTAAATCGACTGGGTTTTGGAGATATTTGGTTGAATTTCAATTTAAACGCAAATTATTTTTCCATGTTAAAACAAAGGATTTGTGATTAGTATTTACAAAATTGGATTACATGTACATCTCTTCAAAATATACCCAAATTAGACTATTTAAGAAAATTTAAAACATGTTTTGAATATGAATTTTACTTGGATTTTATTCCAAATGAAACAAACCGTAAAAATTTAACAAGATTTAGACTGAATGCGCATAATTTAGAAATTGAAACTGGGAGAAACACAAATGTACAAAGGGAAAATCGTTTTGGTAGAGTATGTAATGGGAGGTTGGTTGAATCGGAGTATCATTTTCTATTATGTTGTCCTACATATAGAACAATCAGAAGTAAATATATTAAACATAGTGCTTTTCTAAATATTAATAGTTTTAAAAACATTATGTCATCAAGGAATAAAAAAAAGTATTTGTAATCTGGCAAAATGTATAACCGAAGCTCAAAAGCTAAGGCAAGAAACTTTAAACAATTTGATTGATTATTGATATGATTATAAATGATTCTGTAATTATAGATGTATAAATATCATGACTGCTTCAGTTTGAATTTGTGATATGTATGTATTTGTTTGTATTTCATATAATTGTATATATTTGTTTGTATAACATATAATTGTATGTCTATGCCATAATTAAATTAATTTGAATGTGTAAATGGCCATAGGCAATGTTTTGCTGATATGCCAATAAACTTGAAACTTGAAAGCTATGAATTGCTATAAACACACCACGTTTAGTTAAACGTTAAATTGCTATGAATTGCTATAAAGACATCACGTTTAGTTAAACATTAAATAGCTATGAATTGCTATAAAGGCATCTATGTTCAGTTAAACATTAAATTGCTAGGATTGCTATAATGACATCACGCTCGAAGTCTTCCTAGTTAGAACCAGGACTGCGTTCAGTACCCGGTGTTAAACAGCAAACACGTTTGCTGCCTGGTTCCCTCAAACTATCGAGTACTGCATACTAATTTGAGGTTGAATCAGAAGTTGGCTAATGTTAGCAAACGTTTATAAACCGATCTGAACGCTGCCCAATAAAGTGTCTCGTTGAATGCTGAGTTGTAATAAAATGTTGTGTGAATTTTATATAAAACATTATGTACATGATATTATACATTTTTATTAAAAGCGTATTATTACACAACACGTACGTATGACACAAAGAACCGTACCTGCACATCTTGGGGTCCTATGGAGAATTGAAAGGCGAAGTCTCTGACAAAATCGACCTGTTTTTGAAAGTTGCTTCGGCCCTCGCTGGCAGATGAATCGAGCACAAAAACAATATCAGCTAGTTGACTTCCGCATTCTAATCAGACAGTAGCTTTTGTTAGATATTTTATTATTTTTATTATTATTTTATTATCATTATTATTATTATTACCATTATCATTATCATTATCATTATCATTATTATAATTACCATTATTATTAAAATCATTATTATTATTACCATTGTTATAACCATTATTATAATAATCATTATTATCATTATCATCGGAGAATTTGCTTTTTAGGGTTTCACTCACTCACTCACTCACTCACTCACTCACTCACTCACTCACTCACTCACTCACTCACTCACTCACTCACTCACTCACTCACTCACTCACTCACTCACTCACTCACTCACTCACTCACTCACTCACTCACTCACTCACTCACTCACTCACTCACTCACTCACTCACTCACTCACTCACTCACCACACCCACCCACCCACTAACCAACCAACCAACTAACTAACTGAATACATAATAATTTTTGTTTCAGAAAAATATAATTGTATATAGTCGAGCGAACACTGAAATCCCGAGCAAACATGCCAATTATTTCAGTGAAAAAAACAACAACAGTGAAATTACTATTCATAAATTTCCTTTTTTTAAACAGTGAAATAAAAAAACCGATTAGATAACTCTATAATACATAGAAAACATAAAATACCAAGTTTTAATTAGTGATGTTCTAAAGAAATAACTAAGATTATGTCATAGGCTGTTATATATAGATTACGTAGCTTTAAATAAAAACAACAACGCCATATTTATTTTTGGTGCGTAATATAACCAATATTGTGGGAAATACTGAATATACCTGCAGAATGCATGATATATTACTGTACATATGGAATGAGATGATCGAAATTATACATGTGTTAAAGTATCTATAATATCCCATCCGATTCTGAATTGCCCTGCCGGATTCAGCCCATTCAGTAGGGCTCGGGAGAAGACGTTGACAATAACACGTTTGTATTAGATAAAGAACTTATATATATATATATATCGTACATAACGCACCTGGGTTTGGTGTTGGTTTTGGTTTTCCAGCTGGAAAATAATGTAAAAACATATGAATTACTGTAAATATTTCATAAACTTTATCTTTTTCTGACATCAATTGAATGTAGCATATTAATTGTTTTGAATATCTTCACTAAAAATCTCTATTATGAAGAAGAAAACATTTTGAACGATATTAGTATATCTGCGAGTCACAAACTGTGACAACATTCTCAATAAATATGTTGATTAATTACATGATAGTATACAGTCAGACACATCTGTTCCAGTGTTTCTTCTGCAATAACTAGATAAATAAAATTGTAACATTTAAATATTAAAAACAAATATTTTTTTATAATCTTAATTGCTTTCAATTAAAAAAAACGTCATAATTTCCGTTTCTAGAGAGAAAATCGTGAGAAAAAAAACACATTTACAATACAAAGGCGCCGCCGGGAATATTAACGGCTTCTTTGTAAGCCATTACGAGTCGTTTATTCAATGTGTATCGGTTAAGAGATTTTTTAACCCTTTACTTCATATAGACGCCTTTTGACACCTCTAATATAGACGCCTTTTGACACCTCTAATATAGACGCCTTTTGACACCTCTAATATAGACGCCCTTGACGCCTCTAATATAGACGCCTTTTGACACCTCTAATATAGACGCCTTTGGACACCTGTAATATAGACGCCTTTGGACACCTCTAATATAGACTCCTTTCGCCTTCTTATATAGACGCCTTTGGACACCTCTAATATAGATGCCTTTGGACACCTCTAATATAGACGCATTTGGACACCTCTAATATAGACCTATAATATAGACGCCTTTGGACACCTCTAATATAGACGCCTTTGGACACCTCTAACATAGAAGGCTTTTGAATTATTGGTTGAATTATTTTTATATTAACTGACAGAGTGAAAAACAGTGTAGGATGTGTTCAGATTGCTCGTAACAGGCAATCTGAACTCTTCCTGCACTGTTTTCAAAGGCCTTCTGTGATTGGTGTGGAAAAACGCGTATCTATGGAGTAATAAGTTAAATTATATATATAAAGTAGTCACAACTAAAATATATACTGAACGGAACATCTAACCCGCCATTTTTGTATTTCCAATTTATTCGTCAAAATATTGAGATAATACATAAAATGTCAGGTAGCGGGTTAGCTGTTCCATTCAGTATAGTATCGATAGTTTAATGTTGAGAAATGACTCTTCTTCACGATGCGTATTTCTTTTTTGATATGAATAAGGAAGAGCGAGGTTGGATGCACACGTTAACCAGGTTTGAGCCTCCGAGGTTCGGTTTTGCTACTGATCGTTCCAACGCGGCGAACCCTGTTTTCTCTTCTTTCGCATTAGTTGTATTTATTATGGTTATTCTATAAACTGGTTTTATGTTTACACCGTTTTGGCGACAGTGTCCTTTAAATGCTACATCGCCTTCCGTGCATTTATTTTGTTTTATTCCATGAAATATAAATATATGGTACACGTGCCTCCGCATGACTCATCCTTAATTTCGTCTAGTAACGTGTGCAGGATATCGAAACTGCCTACGGTGAATGCATGGTTTCTGTCCGAAGCGATACTGTTCAGCTCAAACTGATTCACGCCGTCCCCAATGCCAATAGCAACAACCTGCGCTCCTATATTCTGTAAAACATGTTAAACATTGATTGTTGTATATAATCTAAATACGGCGTTGTATATTTTGAATATTATTTATTGAAATGCCACCGTTAAAATTTCACCGCGTATTGCTACGGTGTCTGTATACCTTGTCATCGCCTTCTCATGTCCAGTAAACATTATTCAAAAACTGTATATTACGCTGAAAACGACTCGATCATTTCTTAACAAACCTCTTACATTTCCACCAATGGCGTGAGACTCACTCGTACAATACGAGCACCTATGGACAGACTGGAGACTGGCGATAAACATTGCACAATAGAATTCAAAAAAATAGTAATGGATTCAGGTAATGCTTTTCTTGATATATTTCTTGAAACCCAACACTACTCAACGACTAGTTAAAATCTAAGCATTTTAACAAGACAAAGCTGTCTCCTTCGCAGGGTTATCGTTCGTTACGCACATTCACCTCCGCAACAGGCACAATGTCAGGATTTTTTACGAAGCTTAGTAATTATAATTTTTGCAGTTGTAAGCATATTGTTAAAACCAGACAACAAAACTAGAAATAAATCATCCCTATTTTACATTGGAACAAAAACAACAAAGCAGCTTTTACTATGAATAAATCATGAACTATTTTCTTTTTTTAAGCAGAGCGATTTTCCGATTAATATGCATTTGAAATGGCAGTGATCATGTGGCTGGAAAGTCACGTGAAGCCGAAAGTAGTCCGGAGCCAATGACAGAGATGAATGTAATGAGTTGAATGTGTTAGAGAGTGCAGATAAAGTGCTGATAAATCTTGACAACGACATGGATAGTCTTCCAAATATTCGTTTCCCTATTACTGCAACCAATTAGATGTGAGGTTAGTATGGAGGATAATTGTATTTACATACTGCGATTTAATGCATTTCCTCGGCCTTGCTAATGGATTAATATACCTGAAGATTGTGGGCCTCTGTAATCGTTTTACTGACATCATTTGAGCGCCCGTCCGTCATGACAATAACCACGCGGCTAGCGTTTGCCCGGGCACCGTGATAGCTAGTGTATTGGTAGTACTTGGCGTATCTGAGTCCATCATAGGTGGCTGTTGATCCCGACCTGTACCTCGTGGACTGTATGGCCGCTATTAAGCTGGGTTTATCAGTGTGTCTAAAGTACACGTGGAGGGTTCCGTGATTTTAATCATGTTATTACAGATTGTGTGTGGTCTGAAGAACGTTAGAATTCGCATACGACAAATACATGTTACTATAGACATATTGTTGTTGAAACTTAAAAAAAAAACTGGTTACAATAGTCTATCCCAGAACCTGATATCTCCCGAATTTGGTACATATTAACCACCAATGAAAAAGCAGGGAAGTCTATGCCTGTCCCACAATTCATAGGAATTGAAATGCTTAACTGAACTGTGACGTCATTCAAACTTGCAGTTGAAACAACCGACTAATCAACATGTTCAATATCGGCTTTCCCAACATTGCTATTTAACGAACCAAATCGAGAGAGCTGTGTTCGTATGCAGAATATGGTTACAAGCATTACTATCTATATGGTGTTGAAATACAATATAGTTCTTTTATCTCGTTGGTCAGTTATGCTTTTTCCAGTAAAAAGAGTCCCCGGCATTACACGCTTTATACAAAACAATGGACGCCATCATAGCACTGTATATTTCAATCATTTCATGCAGGAAATAGTAGATAAATGATATGAAATAATTATGCTAGGTGATTTTTTTCAATGAACACCATAAATCAATAACAAATTACACGTGTATATAAATATATGTTTTACGATTGTTTCATTGTGTTAGATATTTTTGATAAAAAACACACAAAAAAGTCAAGCATAAATATATATCAAGTACACATTAAACAGGTACTTACGTTTTCAAGTAAAATTCGTTGTGTGCATAACCACTGTAGACAACTAGACCGAATTGAACATCACTTGGGCCGATGTCGAACTGTTTCACGAAATCCGTCATGAAATCTAACTGTTTTTGGAAGTTGGCCGCCCCTTCACTTGAAGATGAATCGAGAACAAACACAATATCAGATGGTTTGTCGCCGCACGTTGATGGAACGGTACCTGTCACAAGTAGAAATACTCTGAAGTAGGTCTTTATTTACTGTACGGAACAGCTAACCCGTCACAAACATTTTATGTACGGTTCTCAAAAAGTATCAAAACTCATTGTATCTTATACATATCAAAGCAAACATTTGTTCGTGGGAAAAATTCGTTTATATTGCCTTAATACTATTCTCTACCCAGTATTGTAACGAATGTACGAAGGATTAAGTATGGAAATGTTACCAATGATGAGGGAGATTGTGTAGTTTAAATTACTTCATTCATTCGTATATATACCGTTTACATGTCCCTTGTTTTGTCAATCTTGGCACATACCTGAATAGCGTACATTTGTTTATGCATCCGTTACTAGACACATACAAAGCAATATATCACATATAATAAAACCTCACTAGATGAAAATATGAAAGTATATAAAAATCGTACTTCTTAAAACGCAACTCGCATACAAGAAAATTACATCTCAAAGAAGTTGTATAGGTTTTAAATGGACCCCGTTACATTACAGAAGGTGGGCTGTGCTGGTAGCATGTCTAAACTAACCGGTGCGTATGTTATAATACGGTATATGCCTGAAATTAACCCATTAAATAAACGTTTTTGTAATACAAAATACAAACCTTTTTTTGATAAAAGAGTAACACCAATAACAAGAAAACAAAATAGCAGACTTGGTTAAATTGAATCTGTTCACGATGGTATGAAATATGCCCCATCCCTCAGGCTTAAGCGACATTCTACTTATTCGAACAGCAGTGAATCAGACATGTTTTCAAGGAACCAATAATATTAATAACAATACCACTGATTTCGAGGGAACCAATAGTAATTCCACCATGTTCAATGGAACCAATAATAACAATAATAATAATAATAATAATAATAATAATAATAATAATAATAATAATAATAATAATAATAATAATGATAATAATAATGATAATAATAATAATAATAATAATAATAATAATAATAATAATAATAATAATACCACATAGTTCGAGGGAACCAATAATAATAATAATAATAATAATAATGATAATAATAATACCACCTAATTCGAGGGAACCAATATCAATAATGATACCACCTAGTTCGAGGGTACCAATAATAATAATAATAATACCACCATGTTCGAGGAAACAAATAATAATAATAACAATAATACCATGTTCGAGGGAGCCCATAATAATTAAAATACCACTGAGTTCGAGTGAAACCAGTTATAATACCACCGAGTTCGAGGGAACCATTAATAATAATTATACTACCACATAGTTCGAGGGAACCAATAATAATGATAATAATAATAATAATACCATGTTCGAGGGAGCTAATAATAATAATAAAAATACAACTAAGTTTGAGGGAACCGATTATAATACTACTGAGTTCGAGGGAACCAATTATAATACCACCGAGTTCGAGGGAACCAAAAGTAATAATTATAATAATACCACCTAGTTCGAGGGAACCAATAATATTACTACCTAGTTCGAGGGAACCAACAATTATAATACCACCTAGTTCGAGGGAACAAATTATAATTCAACCGAGTTCGAGTGAACCAATAATGATAATAATAATTATAATAATAATACCACCGAGTTCGAGGGAACCAACAATAATAATACCACCTAGTTCGAGGGAACCAATAATAATAAAAACACCATGTTCAAGGGAACCCATAATATTAAAAATACCACCGAGTTCGAGGGAACCAATAATAATAATACCACGATGTTTGAGGGAACCAATTATAATTTCACCGAGTTCGAAGGCACCAATTATTATAATAATAATACCACTTAGTTTGAGGGAACCAATAATTATAATACCACCTAGTTCGAGGGAACCAAAAATAATAATACCACCATGTTCGAGGGAGCCAATAATAATCAAAATACTACTGAGTTCGAGGGAACCAATTATAATACCTCCGAGTTCGAGGGAACCAATTAGAATACCACCGAGTTCGAGTGAACCAATAATGATAATAATACCACCTTGTTCGAGGGAACAAATAACAAAAATACCATCTAGTTCGAGGAACCAACAATAATAGTATCACCTAGTTCGAGGGAACCAATAATAATAATAATAATGATAATAATAATACAACCTAGTTCGAGGGAACTAACAATAATAATACCACCTAGTTCAAGGGAACCAACAATAATAAAAACAACATGTTCAAGGAAACCCATAATAATCAAAATAACACCGAGTTCGATGGTACCAATAATAATAATGATAATAATAATACCACCTAGTTTGAGGGAACCAATATTTGTAATACCACCTACTGCGAGGGAACCAAAAATAATAATTCCACCATGTTCGAGGGAACCCATAATAATAAAAATACCACAGAGATCGAGGGAACCAATTATAATACCTCCGAGTTCGAGGGAACCATTATAAAACCACCGATTTCGAGGGAACCAATAATGATAATAATACCACCTAGTTCGAGGGAACCAACAATAACAATACCACCTAGTTCAAGGGAACCAATAATAATAATAACAATAATAATACTAATACCACCTAGTTCGAGGGAACCATTATAAAACCACCGATTTCGAGGGAACCAATAATGATAATAATACCACCTAGTTCGAGGGAACCAACAATAACAATACCACCTAGTTCAAGGGAACCAATAATAATAATAACAATAATAATACTAATACCACCTAGTTCGAGGGAACCAACACTAAAAATACCATCATGTTCGAGGAACACATAATTATGAATACCACCTAGTTCGATGGAACCAACAATAATAAAAAACACCATGCTCAAGGGAACACATAATAATTAAAATACCTCCGAGTTCGAGGGAACCAATTATAATACCACCGAGTTCAAGGGAATCAATAATAATAAGGATAATACCACCGAGTTTAAGGGAACCAATAATTATAATAAAACCACATAGTTTGATGGAACCAATAATAATAATAATAATATCATCTAGTTCGAGGGAACCAACAATAATAATACCACCTAGTTCGATGGAACCAACAATAATAATACCACCTAGTTCAAGGGAACTCATAATAATCAAAATAACACCGAGTTTGAGGGAACCAATTAAAATACTACCGGGTTCGAGGGAACCAATTATAAAACCACCAAGTTCGAGGGAACCAATTATAATAATAATAACAATAATAATAATACTACTTAGTTCGAGGGAACCAACTATAATAATACCACCATGTTCGAGGAACCCATAATAATCAAATACCACTGAGTTCGAGGGAACCAATTATAATACTACCGAATCCGAGGGAACCAATAACAATAACAATGCCACCTAGTTCGAGGGAACCAAAAATAATAATAACAATAATAATACCACCGAGTTCAAGGGAACCAATTATAATACCACCGAGTTGGAGGGAACCAATTATAATACCACCGAGTTCGAGGGAACCCATTATAAAACCTCCGAGTTCGAGGGAACCAATTATAGTACCATCGAGTTCGAGGGAACCAATTATAATACAACTGAGTTCGAAGGAACCAGTAATAATAATAATAATAATAATAATAATATCACCTAGTTCGAGGGAACCAATAATGATAATAATACCACCGAGTTCGAGGGAACCAATTATAATACCACCGAGTTCGAGGGAACCAATTATAATACCACCAAGTTCGAGGGAACCAATTATAATAATAATAATAATAATAATAATAATAATAATAATACCAAGAGTTGACTTTTTTTTACGGCCGGTACACAGCACGTTAGACTTGTTATAGAGCCAATAATAAAAGCGATACCATTGAGTTTGGATTTACTATTCACGACAGACACACATGTACAGCACGTAAGACTTGTTGTGACAGAAAATATTTGATAAAAGTATCCCTTGGATACACATACATGCTGCTAGTTCAAGCTGGCTTTGAATTGTTCCCAGAGCATTAAAGTTGGCAACATTGAACACGTGCTGAGGATCAGTGGCAATGTGGTTAAGTTCTGTCTGTGACACCCCCGAGCCTATACCGACAGATATAACCTGAAACACAACGGATTGTTTCTTAAAATCTGCCAAGTGTTAATTAGCTTGGATTAACGTATATTATAATGTATAAACTAAGACACATTATGCATGCATACTTAACGTCTTTAAAAAAACGTTAGTTTTTGAATTTACCGCAGAGCTGCTGTCGGTTTTATTAGTTTAGTTTAAACATATTTTATTCCAACATGAAATGGGATTGGGCCACACGTTCTTTCAACAATAGGTTCGGCCCGTCCCCTACATCGTTTTACAATGTTTACATTAAATATCAAAATGACATATTTTAACATTTTTTTTACCAATATTATGAGAATAGAAAAAAGTCGGAAAGGAAAGAAAGTAATAAATAGTAAATCAAACATATATCATTTCTTCGTTATTTCATTCATATGCATGCGTACTGTATCCACATCTCAGAAGCACCGCAGAGTGAAAATCAGATTAGTAAATAAAAAAGCACAAAAATAAAAACAAAACTTTGCTGTCCTATGCAACTTAACATTTATATACAATGGGCAAAATCGTTAAATAATTCACAAGATCGAAGTAATGTAGTACAGTTAAAAACAAGACAGGAAAACATTTTTTATCGATTCACATTCATGTATGTTACCAAATCAATTAACTTGTTAAATCAGTGTTTGGAAAGGATGACATTGTTGAAATAAAATTGAAAAACAGAGTAAGAATGTTTTCATATAGGAAAATAGGAACTATATACTAATGGATAAAGCACTTAGATAGTTCAACATCGTAAAAAGGAGCAAAAATTGTTCACAATGTAGCATGAAAACAAATTAAACAACACATCGGAAAATACCAACTTTGAATATAAAAGCATAGAGGTAGTAGATACTTAATGTTATTTACTTAACCAATACAGTGAAATTGAAACAGCTATAATTGCATGTACGGGGTTTTATATTCGATCGTTTCGTGAACGAGCATTTGTTTCGGTCTAAATAATATTTATTTGTTATCAACAAATTAAAAACATATATTCAATATACAGCGATACATAACAACAAAATTGAGAAGAAAGCTATTTCTACCTTGAACAAAGTCTCTCTTCTGAATGTCTTACAATGACTATACAATGGTGTTACAAATGTAACGAAGATAAATTAATATCTAGACAAACAGATTATAAGGGGCGCTTGAGAAAACAACTAATATGTACAAGTAACTTGATCGTTGAGAATATAGTTGCAGCTGATTGGGTATGTATATCGGCTGCGGCGTATACGACACTTCAACTACGGACAGTTGTGTATACTAGCGTTGATCAAAACTTGCAATACAGCCAAACCTGTCTTAAGCAGCCAGTGAAGGGAAGGAGCAAACGTTGCCTTTTAAGACAGGTTGTTGCTTAATACAGATAAAATTGCTCTGAAAACATAGAAATGGAAAATAGCAAATGTGGCTGCTTAACACAAGTGGCTGCTTAATAGAGGTGGCCACATACACAGGTTAGACGGTATATCACTTAAAACATATTACAAACACACTGTGAGGAGAACAAAGAGCATTTGTTTTAGGCACTAAACCTTGATTCACAACAACTAGAATTCCAACAGACAAACATACAGCAGACACTAATTGAACGTAACAACAGTTACATATAATTATTTTAGATATGTATTGTATTCCTCTAGGAAACCTTCTGTGAGGCCATGCATAAAACAGAGCAAAATCAAATCGACATGTTCTGAAAAGGAAAGCAAAGAGCAACAGAGAGCATAGAAAAGACAAGAGAAATAATCAGAAAACAAGACTTCATTGTTGTAAAGAATAATACACAACTGAATGGACCTGGAAAATTAGGAACCATAAACACAGAAAATTAACATTTCACAGCTAATGTGAATCATAAAAAACTGGGTTAGTAGTACCTTAGGCAATATCTAATGGACATCGAAATAAACACATGCTAGCCTAGTATACTGGAAATTCTAATTGTCATTGATAGAGAGATAAATTGAAAATAAGATATTAAGGAACGAATGAAAGAGGAATCATTCCACAATCTATGATTCTCTATATTGGAATAAGCTATTCAATTCGGCAAATGAACGAAGTCATTTTATTTCAAAATTGCTTTGCTTCACAAACTATAAAGAACCAAAACGGTATGACTCCCATATATTCATTTTAAATATCAACTTATGTATCACTGTGTACCTTGGCACCTGTTGAATGTAATAGTTTGGCCTGAGCAGTTGTTTGTGATGTATACGCGGAGTTACCGTCCGTCATCACAACTACCAGCTTGGCTACGTCACTGCCCCGACCACCATTCTCTGGCTTAAAACTGAAACATCCAGCAAATATGTTTTCTATCACCATTCATACATAGATACACCGTTACACGTCTACACCGAAATAATACGCCCTTAGAAAGTTCCGAGTACAGGCGATCATTGGAATAATTGAATAATCATTAATTTGCCTGCTCTAACTATTGCATTATTAAGTTTGCTATAGCAAGTCTGCATACATAAAATGTCGATGCTTTTGCTGCTCCATGTGTGCATTTTAAATAAAACTAGAAAATTATTCGAGTTTAAAGCAAATGACGACTCTTAAATCATTTAATTCGCTTGATGTAAATTCAAGCACTCACCGTTTTACAATATTTACACTGAACGTTATGCTAGGCATCTGCTATATTGGATGGTTTTCGTTAATATTTAATTACGCAAATTCCTATGAAGTCATCTAAAAATTTAACATTTATTTTGCTTAAAACGCCTTTACTTCGGAAACATGTTCATTTCATAACTTCGGGAACATGAAGTGACGCACAAATGTCTCATCTATCAAACTTATTACAAAGTCACAATTTTACATTTCTATGGATTTTCACTAAAGAGATAGATATTTTCACCACTTTGTACTGTATTTTATAATTAATGATTTCTAAATGTTAAAATGATCAGTTGAAGGTTTAGGTTGTATTTCTTTTATAAACAGGTTTGTGTGATCATCAGTGTAGCAACACAACTATATTACCGTTACCATTGTATATCCCGTATAGAATGCCACATCTTTTGCAGTATACCATATGTATAATTGCTTTAGTCTAAGGCAATTATACAAATAATATACTAAAACAACGGTACATTCTAAATTGAACTACAACCACTGGTTACCTGTTTCCCCTTACAAATTGAAGAGCTTTTGCAGTGTGCGTAGTGTCGCCTGTGTATAAGTTAGAGTGTAAGCTACCACTACTGGTTACCTGTTTTCCCTCACAAATTGAAGAGCTTCTGCAGTGTGCGTAGTGCCGCCTGAGTAGGACGTGTTCGTTATGGCTTTCTGTAGTTCAGTCTTGTTGTTGAAGGCATTCAGAAAGAACTCGTTATATGTATCGGTGGAAAAGGTAACCAAGCTCACTTGTGTGGCGTTTGGACCAATTTCAAGGCTGAAACAAAACATGAACGATATTTTAGTATGTGCCTGATTGCGTGCGTTTTATTATAAATAATGTATTGTGTCAGGCACATGTAGTGTTCTTTTTTCCTTTCAAGTTTTCATCAAATTCAGCTATAGTCGAGAAGGTGGAGCTAAACAATGTAGAAGTGAATGTACTTCAAATATTTAACTGTTCCATAACTTCTAGAACTAAACGTTAGAATACGGTCACGTTGTATTTTCAGTTTTTGAAAATGTCCAGTAGTATGAAAATCTATTGATTATTAAAAGTTCAGTTTTAACTGTTTTTTTTCTTCTGAAAATGAAGAAAAGTATGGATTCTAGCTACGTGTCCTCGATTAATTTATTTTTTGTTTTCATTTTTTTTTATTTCCATAGTACATTCACATACAATTTATTATTACATATATAATGCAATTGACATTCTTCATATATATCTGTTTATGAACGTAATATCAGAAATAAAGTTTAGGATTTCAAGTTTGTTAAATATTCTCCCCTCTAAACCTTTATATGCCTTGAGTGGTAGTATATAAACCTGGTTCTTGCGTGCAACATATTCTCGTGTCATGGTGACCGTTTATATTTTACATGTTTATTCTCCAAGTGTGACCTTGCTTACTAACTTGGGTGACACATCGTCATGTCATGATAGACAATTGTGACCTTGTTTACTAACTTGGGTGACACATCGTCATGTCATGATAGACAATTGTGACCTTGTTTACTAACTTGGGTGACACATCGTCATGTCATGATAGGCAAGTGTGACCTTGTTTACTAACTTGGGTGACACATCGTCATGTCATGATGGGCAAGTGTGACATGTTTTTTTATTTTAAAAGCCGTCAATGTATAGCAAAATTTTGGACGGAAATGAAAATACAAACAGACGGACGACAAACGGTAAATACATGCGAAAATGCTTAATGTATGTCTATACCTACCTACCTACCTACCTACCTACCTACCAACCATACAAAGAGGGTTTCCAATCAAACTTACGATTTCGTAAAGTTGTTTACAAATTGCAGTTGTTTCTGGAAGTTGTCCTGTCCCTCACTGAGCGAGGCGTCTAACACGAACACAATGTCCGCTTTCTTACTCTCACATGTTTGAACTGAAGCAGATTTATTGCATGTTAAATACGTGTGACATGCCATAAATACGACAAAATATATCTTTTGTTACGTATGTATGTATGTTAACTAAGCATAAATCAATTAATGCTGTGAAATAGTTTAAAAACACATATTGTTTATATGTATGCGATATTGACACTTACTGGCATACAACAAAAAATAAACACAATGATTTACAAACGCATGATTGAATTAAAAACACACCAATATGTATGGCAATTTCGTCATGTATGTTAATAATAAACATTACAGAAAGCAATTGGTCTCAGTTTCTGATATCCTAAAAGTAAAATATACTTTTGAACATATAAACTGATGAGACTTGTTAATACTAAACGTAGAAAATGAGAAATTTGGAAGTTTTTTAAGTTCATTGCATTGTCGACATTGGGAACATTACATACGGGATCTTCTCTTGGCAAATCCCAATCAGGTCTCTCACTACCAATAATGCATCTGGAGAGTACATAAGACTTAGTGCTTAAGTCACTATATACGGGTAGTTAGGAAACACGTGACGATTAGGGAAGTTTTACGCTCCCTAGTCAGCGGATGATTTCCTCTATATTTAAATCACCCGCGGTTGAAATGGAAGAGAATCGAACAGTTCAACCGATACTTCGGGAGAGTAAGGAAGTGGATGTAGAAGGTGTTATTGTGTAAATAATTGAAATTGCTTTAAACAATTTATTCACATTAACAACATTATACATTTATACGAAGAAGATTATTTAATTAATAAAATAGAGAACTGAATACAAAAATGTTTTACAAGCTTGTATAAATCTATTTCCATTAATGAGTTAAATATGTGTTAATATGGTAAAATAAACAAAAGACAATTTAATAGTCTATCTCAACGGACTAGCAAACGTAACCCTGACATTCATAAAGGCTTACTAATAATTTTACCGCTATTTTCGTCGTCGTGGTAACAACAAGAACCAGAACAACAACAACACCAACAATCACTACCACCACCACCACCACAACAGCAACAACACAATAATTAAGATTTACATAATCCGTTTTACATATATTCAATATTGAAAACAACTGGTCACTTACCCTTTTCTGAAACACCTAAGATAATATAAAATAATTATATGTACAAAGTATACAAAAGCATACATCTTTAAACAAAGGAAAAAGGCTCACGAACAATTTATGTTTTTTACTCTAACTATACTTCATTCTTTTAAAAAATATAATTTTTGTTTGTGAATTATACTCTTTTCGTTGAATGCAATACTGTCAAAATATGCATTTTGTTCTACATTTTAAGCCATTTTAAATAAATATATCATGTTTTTAACAGTGATGTCACCCTTGTCACAAGACTTTATTTTATACATATTACTTAGTGTACCAAACAATGATCAGAATAAATATCAGTGTGTGTGGTACGAATGCTTTCATTAATAAAATACTATTGAATGCCACAAATAAGAAAAAGCATGAGGATATTGAAGACTTAATTTAACCCTCGTTGGAGTCCTTCTACGTATAGAAAAAAAACCATACAATTAAAATAAACGATAAACACATTTAAAAGAATGAAGTATATTTGAAACAAACACACCAAGTTTTGCAGAAAAATAAGTATTTAAAAGAAATTTTACAGGGCTAGTAAATCTGTCCTACAACATGGCCTTCGTAGTATATAAAGTGCGTATTTACATATGTACAATAGTAAATCTGTCCTACAACATGGCCTCCGTAGTATATAAAGTGCGTATACACATATGTACAATAGTAAATCTGTCCTACAACATGGCATCCGTAGAATATAAAGTACGTAAATACATATGTACAACAGTAAATCTGTCCTACAACACGGCCTCCGTAGTATATAAAGAACGTATACACATATGTACAATAGTAAATCTGTCCTACAACATGGCCTCCGTAGTATATAAAGTACGTATATACATATGTACAATAGTAAATCTGTCCTACAACATGGCCTCCGTAGTATAAGTCTACACAGATGTTCAAGAGGAAAGCGCTGTTAAGACATGACTTTGGAATCATATTAAATCTTCACACAAGTAAAAAAGATGGACATCTATACAACATGACCCTCGTGGTATATAAAGTCTATAAGACAGAGAGCTTAATCAAAACGGAACTTAGATATGGCTTATAGCATATATAACATAGATACACATGGAACTAGATATAACATTGGTATTGCATAATCATAATGTGATGTTCTATGTGTATATAGCATAATGCATTGGTTTTCTTTTCTTAGCATAAATGGCATTACAATTGACTTTATACGATCGATTCCAGTCTGAAAAAGAATTTCAATTTTTGACGCTCCGTCAACATTTCAAATCAGCACATTTTTTATAATACTTTACTTTAAACATATTTTATTGCTTTTTTATATACATGTAGTAGAAAAAGGATTGGGACACAAGTTATCCAACATTAAAATCGGCCCTTCTCAACAACAAATAATTTACAAAAAACAATCAAGATGACAATAAAACATATTGAATTTCATATACGAAGCAAGAAGAAAATATAAAATAGGATACATGTTTAAATATACGCTTCCAATGCAGACATTAAAAGAGGGGGCTCCACTGGGAAGTAAATACCTCATAACAGCTATTGTTTATTAAAACGTTTAGTGTCTTTAATAAAAGTCGGGACATTGTTAACTTCAACATTGTTTTTATCGTTTGAGATATCTATCATCCTCCCGTGTAACAACAAGGTTTTGTCACTTAATGGATTATGATACTGTGTGTCTGAGATATAAACAATACCCAATGAGTATTTAGGGAAATTCTGCAATGTAAATTAAATTCTTTCAATCACATACCGGTATATATTTGAAAGAAAATTGCATCGAAATGGAGGCTTTTTCGTTTTTCATATGTTTATGGCACGAATTTAATGAAGGCCATATACAGTAGTTGTTACAATACACGATAATCTATAACAACAATGCAATTATGCAACTTGTAAGTGACTTACAGGCAGCCGATACTATTTCTTTCTCGATGGATTGCAACGAATCAAATGATGCAACGGTAAACACGTGCTGTGCGTCTGTTGCTATGGCGTTCAGCTCTTTCGACACCACTCCGCTGCCAATGCCAATCGCTATAACCTGCAGGATGACAACAAGGCAACCAAAGTAAGTGTGCAATAACTCGGTGTTTTATTACGTATGGCCAAAACCAGGTCCTGCTATCTCAGTCAGTAGCGCGTCTGAATATTGTGACACTCCAGGTCGTGTTATAACATAGATGGGGAGCAAAATATGAAAACAACAAGATTGGATGGCATAGCTGATTTATATAGACAACTAATTAACTCTCAATCTTTCCAATAAGGCAAGAGTATGTATACACAATGAATATTACTGGTGTACGATAATAAGATCTAAAATATACCCGAAGTGATGATGGACTTCGATGTTTAAAGTCTGGAACTTAAAGTGAGCTCTATTCCAATGTTTCAAAGAGTTTATATAGACAAAGTGTCTAAATTCTGGCACTTCTATGTGCATTTCGTATACACGTGTTCCCAGAATCTGGCTGATCTGACAAAATGTCCGCCATGTTGCCAGGTTTGATACACGAAAAGTTCATTTAACACAATAAAAACACAATTTCCATATCATAAGTTAGCATGAAAAGGATGTCACAATGTCATAGTTCAGTTGCAAATCATGCAAGTTAATATTAAAACTCGAAATAAAGTAGAAATGAAGATGCCAGAATTGAGGTGGACAGATTTTCAAATCTTCCAACACTGGCAACTTGGAGGGAAATTCATATATGATTTCCTATGTGAGAATATACAGCATTATTTGAAGGTAACATTAATATAATCATTCTTAGGCAATATTCACCATCATAAGTTGGGTTTATACTTTGGGAAAGCTTTGCATTAGTCTGAAAACAGAGATCCAATAATTCTTGTTGACAGAAATCTGGCAGTAGATATTTTGGAAGGTCATTCAAGGGTACTCTCATCTATCCTCAGATAAATATAATTAAACTTGTTTAGACTGGATAAACTTGTGTTAAAATAATCTTTATATTTAAACCACTATTTGGCTTACACATAGTATCAAACTATACAGATATAATAACGGAACAGATATTTATGTTTACCCCACCCGGTGCCAGATTTCATGTCAAATCAATATGTGGATTTATGTTGATATTTCAATCTACAGGCATAAGGTGAGTTCATATATAGTAAATATGGATGTTTATGTATATAATCATTGTTGTTCCATGTAGAAATAGTCTTATAAATGGCGTGCTCGTTTAATACAATGATTATTTGCTGGTAAAAAAAGACGTACAGTTGCAGTGTTCACAAGTGAGTCTTATTTTGCTAGATTGTCAGCATGGTCAGGATCTTACGCTGTTTCACTATCAATCGAGGAGTTGTGAGCTCGAATCCCTGCCTCCGTGATGACTGATTTACGAAATTTTGTCTCATTGTCATTCGTCTATCACCGTTTATTACTGTGGAAAACTATTCAGTTTCTTAGGGAGATGGGTGTGCTTGAGTCCTGATAAATCTTCAATGATTCCAGGAAAAAAAATGTTCGGTTAATTGATCGTCTGTTAGTACTAAGTGACATAAAAAATATATATTGGACCTTTGGAATCACGAATCTTGATAATAAAATACCGAATATTCCTTGTGAACAGATTTGGGTCCTCCGTGGCCCGAGTGGTCTAAAACGCCGTCTCAAGATCACTAACCTTTCACCAGTAAGGTCGTAGGTTCGAGTCCTGCTCACTCTTAAACCTTTATGTGAGAAAGATTCTAGTTACTTGCGGAAGGACAGTGGTTCTACTCGGCCTGACTCAGTCTGAGGTCTTCCTCCAGTAAAACTGGATATGCCATATATGACATTAAATGTGTTGAAAATGTTGAAAATATATATAAAAAGACTCAATAAAACCGAGTCGCTATTTGTATATGTCCTCCCAAATGTTTATTAAACAAACATAATAATAATTATTACAGTAGCTTTGCCATTTCTTCGATTTGTAAGAGAATACCACAAGACAAAGCTTTTTTAAACAAAAGGCACAAGAGGGCACGAGGACGCTCTGCTGGCTCATAGCGACCATAGCACTTTTTGAAATTTCACAGTATAAACCTTCTTTGTAGGGTCGTTTTTAACCCATTGTGGATAAATACCCCACCACACCGATACTGAACAAAAAGTTAAACACCGTGAAAAGGAAATTCTTTAAAGTCCCATACCATTCATTCGTAAAACATTTAATCAATATACAGGACCTTTATACACCCAGCCCTTTGATTTGTCAAAATCCGCTCAAAGAGATTTGTTATGAGCAGAAATGCTTTAGATTCTAGATAGAAGTATTGTTGTACACATGGATGCAAAAAAAATATAAACAAAAAAAACTTTTCCCCATACGATTCATATGTAAAATCGAAAATCACCTTACAGGGTCCCTATATCTACCATTCCTACCTTGATTTAAAGAATCAACAATGCCTTGCTGATGTAAGGATAATTAATATCATATAAGATGAAGTTTGACAAAATGGTTATTGACAGGAAGACTTTTGAAATTTCACAATTTCAACCCTTTTGGTGTCGCTTTTGACTATTTTTGAAAAGTCATCCCCCTCATAGAACCAAATCTAATTTGCTAAGACAAGACAATAATATTAAACTATAAATGAGTATTGATCAAATGGATAAGACAATGGAAATTTCTCATAGTATTCGTATATAAAGCTCAAAGTTCCCTAGCAATGCCCCTATATACCCTATCCCCTGGAATCAATTACGAACATATTTGTCCGACAGGTTGTCAAGAAAAAACATTCATGAACATGTCCAATTTTAACCATATTTCCCCCTCCCTATTGGTCCCTTATGGAAAGTAAATGCTCTTAATTGAATAAAATCAAATTTACTGTAACTAGACAATGCGTTAGATCAAAAATTGAACAACATATTTACACAAATGGAGATACAAAAAAGAATTTTCCGTTTTTCTATAGTATTCCTATGTAAAATTCAAAATCCCTTGCAGGGCCTCTATACATTCCAGTGTCCCTTTATTTGTTCAAACTTAAATCTCTCTTAATCGTAGTAATAATCTATATCAAATATGAAAAAAATTGACTGACTGGTTGTTGGGAATATTTTTTTGTTGGGAACCCTTTTTGTGACCCTACCTGGCCCCTTATAGAAAGTCAATCCTCCTTATTGAACTAAATCTTATTTGCTATGGTTAGTAAATGCTTCAGATCTCCAACAGAATAACAATTCTGCACTAATAAACGAAAAAGAATTATATGTAAAACTTAAAGTCCCCATTTAGTGTCCATATAAATACTAACCCATTGATTTGTACAAACTTCAAACCACATCTCATAGAGATAACTTATATGAAATGTAAACAAATTTGACTCACCGGTTGTTGAAAAGAAGATGGACCCTTTTGGAAAGTCAATCCTTCTTATTGAACACAATCTTATTTGTTATGACAAGAATATACTTCAGAATTCAGATGAATAAAACAATTCTTAACTGGATGAAAAAATAGCATTTTCCATTTTCCCGGAGTAGTCCTATGTAAAACTCAAAGTCCCCTTACAGGTCCACTATAGCTGATAACGCCTTAGTTTGTACAAACTTTAAACTCTTACTCATAGAATACCTGTATCAAGTATGAACAAATTTGACTCTTCGGGTGTTGAGAAGAGGATTTTTGCAAAGTTTCTATTTTAACCATTTTGTGACCCCCATGACCCCTTGTGGAACATCAATTCTCCTTATTGAGCCAAATATTATTTTCTATGCTTAGATGATTCTTTAGAACTCAGATTGAATAGTAAGTTTGCCCAGACGACGGACAACGCGCCATCGCATAAGTTCTTTTGGCCTTTGGCCAGTAGAGCTAAAAATACACACAAAATTTATACCACACAAAATGTTGATCGTTTTGCATGGTTGTATTTTAAAATTTTATGTAGTTTGATTTCATAAAAGGAATATATACTTATATTTCATAAACACTTTACTGTTACTATTTTAATTTTTTATATCAAATCTTATTTCTGCAAAAGGAAACATTTGTTTTCGGGACATCGTTTATTCCCGCTGGTATCGTATATCTGATTTTCTCTTGATATCTGTTAATAAAGCCAATAATCTGACACAAAATTTGTCACGAAAATCAACCGACTGCAATGTTTCGTTTCCATATATTTCAAATCACTGTATTTTACGCAATCAACGTCTCACTTACCAGTTACCTCCCTTGCATGACGAAAACAAGATTCTTGCGCTCGAGAAAGTAGAGCTATGTAACTTGGTTGGTCATATCCTTTATTAAAAAGCTCAAAATGTTTCAAAAATCGGAAGCAACAGAGAACTAGCTATGGAAACAATACACTTTTAGAACCTTGATAGTGTGTTTAATTTCTCTCTGTATAGAACAGTGTCAAATTTATTGGTTCGTAAGATGTTAAAGTAAATTATATCTACGAGAATATAAATGTTGATTGTGTCACCTTGATATCAGAATAATGCAGAATGTTTGCTTCTGTGACTGTACCAGTGGGACTAGTTGACTGTCCGTCCGTCAGTACGACCAAAATTTTAGGAACACCATATCGGGCACCATTTTGAGAAAGAAAGCTGTGCTCACGAACAAATTTTAAAGCATCGTCTGTTGAAGTGCTTCCTGAATAATTTAGAAATAAATATGCATATGAATAAGTTTCCATAAACAGAAAAGACACTCACACCTCACAAAAAATGTCAAATATTATAAAAGCTAGTATTAGTTTTCAAATAGTATCGTCTACCTTACTAAATCTACTTTGTAGAAGAGATAACATAAATGCAATTATGCTTGTGGATTGCATATATGCGGTAACTGTATATCACCTATTGATATCACCAGCTATCTGCCGCGTGGATTTGTCTTGAACAGATAGGTTAAACGAACCAAACATAGGCAAGAGGAAGGCACACATAATAAATAATATTAAAATAGCATAATAGATACAATGAGTTGAACTTATGCAAAAAACATTGATACGTGAAGGACAACCCTTTGAATAGTTATTAATCAGTAATGTGTGCTGGTCACTCGTCATGACTTCTTGGTAAGTTGTTTTGGTCTTCTACTATCATTTATTAGGCCTCACTTAAATTCATGTATATACTATCCTAACACTTAACGACATTAGAGTCATTAGTAAACCAACCCCACTGCAATAATTATGCCATAGATTCATCTTATCAAACACACAGAGATTCAACTAGACTGATTGTGATCATTATAAAAGATATCCAAATGACAAATTAGTTAAGTAGTGCAACACATACCTCCTTGATATGCTACACCGTGGATGGCGTTGAGGAGCGAGCTTTCATCCTAGTGCTGGTTGAGGTTAAATCAACTAGACATGTTGCGATTATTATAAAAGTTATCCAAATGACAAATTAGTAATGTTGTGTAACACACACATACCTCCATGATATGCTACACCCTGGATGGCGCTGATGAGCGAGCTTTTATCCTGGTGCTGGTTGAGGTAAAATGCATTGTGGGGGTAGGTGGAGAAAGTCACCACGCTCACCTGTACCTTGTCCGGACCTTCAAATACCCATTTGATATGGTCAGTGGTTGAATATATTTTGCTAAATTTACTATTTGATGCTAATTCTTAATATAGAAATACAATACAGTGCTGCAAATTTATTAAGAGTCTTTTTGTTCAAAACCGAACGCTGACATTAAGAAAAGGTTCACAATTCTATGAAGAAAAAATAAACGAAAGAATGATATTACACTGTGTATACCAATTATAGTATAAGATATAAAACTGACGTCCAGTTTTCCTTTTTATTAATGACATGTTCATGCACACTATGTACTACATAAGTAAGAACATTTATGAAAATAATATAGATCTTCAAATATATACATGTATATGAACTATAGGCTAGTAGATGTGCCAAAAATACTTGAACGTAGTCTAAGTTACGTAGAATATTGTAGAACTTTCTTTGTACCTATATCGTACGCTTGTGTGAAGTTCTGCACAAAATTGAGTTGTTTCTTGAAGTTTGCGCTTCCCTCACTAAATGACGAGTCCAAGAGGAACACGATGTCTGCTTTGTTATGGGAACAATCTTAAAAGCAAAAAATATTTATTTTCAATATGACCTGATACAGTGGGGTGGGGATTAGTCTTAGTCATAAATGTATCCCCTTGTAAATGTATGGAAGCATAACAAGATGATAGTTAATAGTTTTATTCAACAAATTCCAAAAAGGCACACGAGGACAAACTACCTGGTACAATATATGACAGACAGTGCCATATACATGCCAGTAGAGGTGTAACGATTCATCGATGTATCGATGGATTGCAACATACTGGACTATTTCAGACATTTCTCAAGAGTTATCCGATAACTGCCCCTGCGCAGTTTGATGATAGTGGAGATGAATCCCATTACTTCCCTTAAACCGCGATAAAACATACAGGTATCGTTCCGCTCTGACGCTAAAACTAAGTATGCGTAACGTGTTATATATGCCCTCGGGTACAATTTGAAAAGGTCTTATATATGTCCCTGTTTTGATAAAGGCGTTTTGGTGATTTTGATGTGTAGTATAAAAAAGAAATTATTGAATTTGACTTAAACGCTAAAATCATTTGATAAAGTTTAATGTGTTAATATATAACATAGATTAATGATTTTAATGATTTTTTTTACAAATTTATTGTTTTTTGATATAGTTAATTTTATTATAGATAAAGGTTGATTATTTTAACTATAAATAAATAAAATTATTACGGTTAATTGATTATATAAACTTATAAAAGAGACAGAATGACAATGAGACATAATGTCTTTATTTTTTAAACTTATTTATTTTTCTTCGACTTAGGCAAATCATACTCGAAGTCTTCATAGGTATGGCCAGTACTAAGTATATGCGGAAAAGGTGTCTTGCTCAAGGACACCACACATAGCCGTAGCAGAGGATCGAATCCACGACCCTCCGATCATTGGTTCGGTGCTTTATCACTGGAATAAGCGTTCCACTATTCACAGAGAATAGTGCCGGGTGGGGATTCGAATTCACGACCCGAGGGTTGATAGTCAGACAAATTTCTTTCTGAGTTAGCGGGACAAGTGCACTGATATTTAAATGATATTTTTAACTTGATGTTGTTGTTTCTAAAAAAAATGATTACGGTTATATAAATATATAAAATTTTGTTTGAAACAGACATCTGTATATTAGCGCATGTGTTTTTAATAAAGCCTAAAACGGTATTTGACCATAATTCTTTTTTAACAACTTCTTTTAAGAACCTCGTGTTATAATATCTTATTGATTATGTTGTTACAACATATTAATATGTTTTGCATACCACTTCAATATACGAGAGGATCTTTTTTTTAAAAAAAAAAACAAAAAAACTTAAAACTGTACTTTAGTTAAGAAAAATATTAAGTTTTTTAAAGAATTATTACCAATACATTTAATTAATAAAGTCATCGCATAATTGAGAAATACATACATACAAATTTTTCTGTTGTTAGGACTGTTGATTTAATAAATAGGTCAGGCGATTTGAGTTGTCTTGCACCAACATGTATACCAGATCATTCTTTGTTAAAATGGAACATTGCTTTTAACATGTTGCGTTGTGAAAACGAAACACCACAAAGTAGTAGTTATGATACATTTGATTTAACTAGATTACTAGATTCATATCTAAATAATACAGAAGTGCTTACTAATGTTAATATTGCTATTGAAAAGTTGGAGCAAGGATTACAAACACAACATGATATCGATAGTGTTTATCAAGATTGGTGTAGTATAGTTAAGAATAATATGTATAACCAAATACCCTATAAAACTATACAGTCTAATCAACAGAATAAAAGATGTAGACCTGGTAAACAGTGGTGGACCGAGAGATTATCAGAAATGTGGACTGATGTTAGTAATGCCGAACGAAGGTGCCTTAAATGTACTCAACGAAATGTTAAAAAAGATCTAATATCTGAATATGTAAAAGTTCGTAAATTATTTGACCGCGAGGTACAAAAGTCAAAGCGTTTTTATTGGTACTCTTTACAAAATGAATTACTTAATGATTGTTATGTTGATCAGTCCAAGTTCTGGAAGTCTATCGGTAAGATCGGTGTAAACCAGTATAAAACTAAATGTATACCTTTTGAAGTTAAACTTCATGATGGCTCTATTTCGACTTCTGTTTCCGATGTTTTGAACAAGTGGAAAATTGACTTTAGTTCGTTATTTCATAATACCAGTGATGGACATGCTCAGGTACATTTGCATTCAGACATTTCGGATGATAGTAACACTATAAATCTGTCTTTCAATGATAATATATCTGTTTTTGAAGTGAAAAACCCCGTTGAAAATGCAAAGCGAGGTAAAGCTTGTGGTATTGATAATATTCCATGTGAGGTATTGTGTAATGAAACGGCCATTTTATTTCTTCACGCTTTATTTAACGTTTGTTTTAATAATGGCACAGTTCCATCTATCTGGGGTAAATGTGTCATTAACCCAATACCTAAGTCTTCTACTGCGGACCCAAGGGACCCCCTTTCTTATAGAGGGATTGCATTAGCAACTAGCATGTATAAAATGTATTGTAATATTTTAAATAGCCGTTTAAGTGATTTCTGTGAACTTAACTCGAAAATAGTCGATGAACAGAACGGGATTAGGAAGAAGCGTAGTACCACGGATCACATCTCATCACTTACTAGTATTATTGATACGAGGAAAAAACAAAAGAAGTCTACATTTTGTGCTTTCATAGACTTTCGTAAAGCTTATGACTATATAAATAGGGATATGCTTTGGAAAATACTTTTTGATAATGGTATCTGTGGTAAAATACTTCTTGCTTTAAAATCATTATACGTCTCTGTTTCGTCATTTGTTAGAGTGAATAACCTTAATACAGAGTGGTTTGATGTGCACTGTGGGTTAAGACAATGTTGTATCTTATCTCCTTTGTTGTTTAATTTATTCATTAATGATTTGGCTTTATATTTGAAAAGCCTTAATATTGGACTATCGGTTAATAATGATAACATTTGTATTTTAATGTATGCCGATGATATCGTACTATTAGCTGAAAATGAAACTGATTTACAGAGATTATTATCCGCCCTATCTGATTGGTGTGCTTTAAATGATATGTCTATTAATAGTAACAAGAGTAATGTTATACATTTTCGACCAAATTCAACTCCTAAAACTGATTGTGTATTCCAGTGTGGTAATGAAATATTACACATGGTTAGTAAATACATTTATCTTGGTATAGTGCTACAAGAACATTTGGATTTTAATGTTACAGCTAAAGCTGTCGCGCAGAGTGGAAGTCGTGCCCTTGGTCTTTTAATTGCTAAATGCAAAATAATTGGAGGAGTTCCTTATAATGTATATACAAAACTTTATGACTCCATTGTATGGCCTGTAATTAATTATGGGGCTGCAATATGGGGTTGTAAATAATTTTCATGTATTGATGCTGTTCATAATCGTGCTATGCGATTGTTTTTGGGGGTTGGCAAATATACGCCAAATTCAGCTATTGTTGGTGAAATGGCTTGGCAACCTACTATTGTTCGTCAATGGAAAACTATTTCTACATACTGGTGTCGCCTATCCTCTATGAATGAAAGTAGGCTCAATAAACGGATTGCACTCTGGTCTTACTTAAAAGCTAATGTTTCTTGTAAAAATTGGATGTATATGGTGAAAAAACAATTTATATCACTAAATCTTCAACAGTTTTCGAATATTAATGTTAACATCCCTATGCGTACTCTTGTTGATGACGTCACAAAGACAGTTATGGATATTTATACCAGTGATTGGTTTTCATCTATAAGGCGAATGGACAGTATTTCTGGTAAAGGACGAAACAAACTACGCACCTACCGCTTATTTAAATCTCATTTTGAAGTTGAAAATTATTGTAAAATTATATTATCTTTAAAGCACAGGTCTCCTTTTAGTAAGTCTCGTTGTGGTGTTGCCCCAATAAGAATTGAGACCGGTAGATATGACAATCTCAAATTAGAAGATAGAAAATGTCCCTTTTGTAACACAGTGGAAGATGAAAGTCATGTTATTTTAGAATGTCATCTTTATAATGATCTTAGAAATATTTTATTTGAAAAAGCAGCTGCAATTAATGATAATTTTAATAATTTGTCAAATGTTGATAAGACAGTATTCTTATTTTCCCACTCTTCTTTGATTCGTGTTTGTGCCAAAACCTGTTTTAACATATTACAAAGACGTGCATTTTACCTCTGTAAATAATGCATTTTTTGTTTTATATGTATAATGTTACCTTTTTATCAACTCCTATGTCTATGTTGCAAATCAGTTCTTTTCTGATCTGATCAGAGGGGATAATCGATACTTTAAGATATTTTTTATATTGCGCACTAGTGCTTTTTTTTCTTGTCAGAATTTTAAAATGTTGTTTATCTTAATACTTTTTTAATAAATCGATTTACACATAGTCTTATTATGTGAAAAATAATTGTATTTTGCATTGTGTGATAGTCTCATGTAATTCATATATTTGAATGGCTATGTACATATACTGTATGATATTAATGTTATTGTTATTGCGATGTACATAGATGAGACTGAAATAAAGATTAAATATATATAATATATACATTTGAAAACCGCTAACGTTTTTCCTCCCGTTCTATTATCTGTTTATAAAATTTGAATTTGTTATCAATTTATCTGAATATCTATGTTAAATCAAATAGCCAATTAAAAAAAATGTGTGATGCCAAACTTGTGTTGAAATATAATTACTCAACTACATCCTAACAAATTATATTATTACCCCCCAATAAAATTACAAGTTTTGCCTCCGGGCAGGGGAAGTCGATAATTAAGGTCATAAATAAACACTGGCTTATTCCATTGTTTGAGATTTGAAAAAACAGACTGGCGCGGGGCGGGGGGTCTCTGTTTTTTTGTACAAGGATTATTAGATTTACATATTACTTTACTGATCTTAGGAAAACGTTTAAATTCAATATGCTGTAATATTTAAAAACATTTGATATTGGTTTATCATAACGAACTTGTATTTAGTTAAATGCACGATATCAATGCGATGTCTATAAAACAAACATAATAATACACAAAATGAAACATGTTTGCAGTTAGAATATCTATTTCGGATTACTAAACTTAATGAAGTAATCTCAGTAGCTTCATATTTCTTTAAATGATTAAATTATTTTATTTTCGTTCCGCAAAACACCATTCATTTCATAATTATTATCTTTATTTTTGTCTAATCTATATACACGTCATATAACAAAACAGCTATATGAACGTTTAAACTTGTACAATGCCATTCTAAAAGAATTATAAGATTGATTGATTGATTGATTGATTGATTGATTGATTGATTGATTGATTGATTGATTGATTGATTGATTGGTTGATTGATTGATTCATTCATTCTTTATGCATATCAATGTAAACCATAATTATTTTACACGATAAAGCTCTATGTAAAATATTGCTAATCTTTATACTAAAATCTGCAATCAACCAAGTTTTGAATTAAAAGCTGAAGAAGAAAGGAGCACTATTGCGTATTTTTAAAATTATCTTAAAATGATCATTAAATTGAGTAATTCAAAACAATGATATGCTAATTATGCTGTATTAACATACTTATTAACCAATTACATTATCAAATCTCTTTGTTCAATTAATATGCCTCGCGTAAAGTATTGTTGTTATTTAGTCACTGTTTTTGATCTTTATTGATTTTCTTTCTATGTCCACTGAATTATTTCATAACAAAGACATTAAAACATATATTTGTGGGAAAGAAATACACCATTAAATAATGTTTTGGTTTACAAAAGAAATGTACTTGAAGTTATAACGATAAAATTAAATTTCTCCTATATGTTTCTATGTAAACCAAATATGACGGTTTAGCCAGGGAAGTAGTAAAAACCGCCGATATCAAGGGGGGTAACTTCTCTCGATAAGCCAGTGGGATGTCTGAAATAGTCCCACATGATTCACCTTTCCGCCGATTTGTATATCGGGTGTTAAATGAAACTTCCAATAGATCGCGATGCAATGCATTTTTTTAGACCTACGATGCATCGATACGATTGTCACATATCGAAAAAGCAAGACGAATTATCGGTTATAAAGTGGCTAAATATGTGACGAATATTACGGATAACATCTCCTTCCCACCAGGTACTATCCGACTATGTTTATTTCATCAATATTGCAGTTATGCATTGTAATAAGGTATGTTTTTCTCTGTTAGTAAAGATACTTTTAAATTGCATATGAGCAGTTATTGCATACACCTAATTAAAGAGTCATGGTGATTGCATTAAATACAGTTTAAAAATCAGTGTCGTGATGCGTATTGCATCGCAACTAAAATATTGTAATACGCATCGCCTTTTATTTTCACAGGCGATATGTATCGTGATAGGTATCGTTCTGAAAAAGAAGTATCGCGATACACATCGCAGATGAAAAAAAATGTCGATGCACAGCCGTACATGCCAGTGACAAACTTCTAACAATGTTCTAACAACATATTTACAAGATTTTGGCAAAGGTTTAACACAGACTGCATTACTTATATAATCCAGAAGGAAATCTATTGCAATGGACATTTTAGTGATGAATGTTTTTAATCAGTATTTATAAGTGACATTTTTCATTTTAAATATTAAAATTTACATATTCGATAAACTATGTGTCAAGAATTAGTAGTATAGCCTGCAACCTTTGAACTTCCAACACAAAAAAGGAAACAAACTTATATTAAACGTTTCACAGATATATTATACACAAGTGATGTGTCAAAGCACTACCTGGTCACCTATTGCCTAAATGAGTATTAGTGTTCGAAAAAGTAGTAAAGTATATTCAACACCAGTAAACTTGCTATCGATTATGAAAAGAAAAGAAATGTTTCATGAATAAATAATTTATGTATACGTGATATCAGTGAATTTGAGTTAATCAAATTTACACTGCAAATATTATTATTATTTTTTAATTGTAAAACTAACCAAATCATGCAGCTTTGTATAATATCATTTATTATTATGACTCTAATCTTTGAGTCACGTAATAACTAAAAAGCAGATGATCTAAAACAGGTTCCCACGTTATGTTAACCTTGTCGAAACGAAACACAAGATCAACACATGGTCACCTCTTGCCTAAATAATTGAGGGAGACAGATTCACAAATGTCTTAAGCTTTCTTCCGAATCCTTTTCATAATCTTATACGCATGTGTTAACTAATATGTGATATTTTCCGATGTAATCATATACAATTTGTGCATGAAATACGTTTGAACTAGTATTAGATTGAGTTAGAAAGTGTATAAGAGTAGTATGCTTAAATTGTTCATATTGATGTACACTTTTCAAAGATTATGTCAAATAAAAATAAGAAAATTATTTCAAAATTTAGATACTTTGTATCTAAAGCTTTTACGATAAGAAAACAAGTAAATACTATTTAATAATAAAACTGCTGTAGTAATGTTACTTTGCGTACTGAGAAAAATCCCTATATAATGTAACTGTTTCTCGTACTTAATATGGGAATAGCTTTGAACATAACCTTTGTGTGTGTGATATTTATGCTTTTGTTGTGTATTGTGTCTTCGCCATATTTATTTAAAAACATTGTAAATGATAAAAGGCAAATGATTGCCGATATTACCAATAAAATTTGATTTAGTTTGATTTGACTAATACGTACATGCAATATTTGTAAAATACTTGGAATAGATATTCTGTTGGGATTGTTTTAAACCGATGTATGTAATATGCAATATCTCCACAGTTTCAGATCTTTTATTGTAAACAACCTTTCTCGCCAAAGTTTAAACTGTCTGGTATACATATTTGCCTACTCTTCTGACAAGTGCTCTGTCAGATGTATTAAACATACCAATTAATTTAACCATGTTAGGGTGGTTCCAGTAATATTTTGGAATTAAACTTTACAGATATCCAGGTATAACTGATATTCTACAATTGTACATCTTCGGCCAATTCCGTCATCCTTCGGTATAAGGATAATTTGCGAAGTGGTCCGAATTTGACATTCAATTAAAATGATACTCATCTTCTAACTTTAACTAAAAATAACATTTTCTTTCATTTATGGGCGTACTCAATGGTTGATTCCATCAACCTGTTTCGATGTGCAGTCTATGTAAAGATTCTCTAAGCTTACTTTATATAATATTTACGGAATGTATCTAAGCTTACTTTATATTATATTGACGGAATGTATCTAAGCTTACTTTATACTATATTTACGGAATGTATCTAAGCTTACTTTATATTATATTTACGGAATGTATCTAAGCTTACTTTATATAATATTTACGGAATGTATCTTAGCTTACTTTATATAATATTTACGGAATGTATCTAAGCTTACTTTATATAATATTTACGGAATGTATCTAAGCTTAATTAATATAATATTTACGGAATGTATCTAAGCTAACTTTATATAATATTTACAGAATGTATCTATGCTTACTTTATATAATATTGACGGAATTTATCTAAGCTTACTTTTTATAATATTTACTATTAACGGAATGTATCTATGCTTACTTTATATAATATTGACGGAATGTATCTATGCTTACTTTATATAATATTGACGGAATGTATCTATGCTTACTTTATATAATATTTAGGGAATGTATCTATTCTTACTTTATATAATATTGACGTAATGTATCTATGCTTACTTTATATAAGATTGACGGTATGTATCTAAACTTACTTTATATAATATTTACGGAATGTATCTATGCTTACTTTATATAATATTTACGGAATATATCTAAGCTTACTTTATATAATATTTACGGAATGTATCTATGCTTACTTTGTATAATATTGACGGAATGTATCTATGCTTACTTTATATAATATTTACGGAATGTATCTAAGCTTACTTTATATAATATTTACTATTTACGGAATGTATCTATGCTTTCTTTATATAATATTTACGGAATGTATCTAAGCTTACTTTATATAATATTTACGGAATGTATCTAAGCTTTCTTTATATAATATTTACTATTTATGGAATGTATCTATGCTTACTTTATATTATATTGACGGAATGTATCTATGCTTACTTTATATAATATTTACGGAGTGTATCTATGCTTACTTTATATAATATTTACAGAATGTATCTATGCTTACTTTATATAATGTTTACGGAATGTATCTAAGCTTACTTTATATAATATTTACTATTTACGGAATGTATCTATGCTTACTTTATATAATATTTACGGAATGTATCTAAGCTTACTTTATATAATATTTACGGAATGTATCTAAGCTTACTTTATATAATATTTAAGGAATGTATCTATGCTTACTTTATATAATATTTACGGAATGTATCTAAGCTTACTTTATATAATATTTACGGAATGTATCTATGCTTACTTTATATTATATTGACGGAATGTATCTATGCTTACTTTATATAATATTTACGGAGTGTATCTATGCTTACTTTATATAATATGAACAGAATGTATCTATGCTTACTTTATATAATATTTACGGAATGTATCTAAGCTTACTTTATATAATATTTACTATTTACGGAATGTATCTATGCTTACTTTATATAATATTTACGGAATGTATCTAAGCTTACTTTATATAATATTTACGGAATGTATCTAAGCTTACTTTATATAATATTTAAGGAATGTATCTATGCTTACTTTATATAATATTTACGGAATGTATCTAAGCTTACTTTATATAATATTTACGGAATGTATCTATGCTTACTTTATATAATATTTACGGAATGTATCTATGCTTACCAGATTAAGATCTGGTTTGAAATTGAAATATTGAAGCTGTTTTGTAAAGTAGAGCTCTACTATAATGTTCTAATAACCCAAACTAATTTTGTATACACTTATCTCTTAAACCGTTGCTTTACATTTAATAAAATTATGTCAATGTTCCCAACATTCTGCATTAGCCATCCTTTAAAGTAACCTTGTTCGCATAAAACATTTTGACAAGAGAACACCAGCTAATTTGATTGGGACAAATTTCAATAACATTTAGTAACAAATTATAAATCTGTTTGGTATACTTATTACGTTTTGTATTCCATATAATGCTATCCAATAAGGCAGTATATGATAAAAACGAATACTACTTTGATAAGAAATATCAAGTTCAACATGAGCAAAATCATTTTTCAAATTTGTGTTTTACGACTAAAAGACGTTTACAATATTAGGGTCTATTGCAAGATGCCGATCTGCTCAATAAATAATAAATAGATATAATTCATAAAAATATCTAATAACATAAATGTCACATAGAAAGATTATATTGTACAATATGGAAGGAATGTTGCACAAAAAAATTGAATTAGGTTGATACTTTCGAACTTGGCAAGGTCCTCCGTGGTCGTGTGGTCAAAGGCGCTGTCTCAATATCACTTATCTACTCTCACCGCTAAGATCGTAGGTTCGAGTCCCGCTAGCTGTTTATGTGAGAAAATTTGCCATTTTTTTTAAAGAAGGGTGGTGGTTCTACTTAGATTCACCCATTCCTCCACAAATAAAACTAGACATACCACTTATTACCTTAAATGTATTGGAAATGGCGTTAACTCCAATTGAAAACAAATTGGAATGGTTTTACCGTATTACATGCACATTCTTGTTTATTGGTTGACGAACACACCAGCATGATTGCACGTTAAACAAACGTCCTTGGTGAGAAAGTGTGTCGCCTTTGTCGCATACCGTTTTTGGAATGTTAATACAGTAACGTAATGATATGATTACATTTCTGTTCTACTTTCTAACCAAAACCACGACTGATAAGATTAAAATTACAGAAATAATTATGTAGACGTTGCAACAATTACCAACATTTGGAACACATCAGACACGCGTGTATCTCATTTGGATGAAATGATTGGTTAATGACCTATATGAAGTCTCTAATCCTTGAAGTGTGGTTTAACACTAGTCTGTAGAACGCACTAAGCTCTCCCGATTGGGACAGGCATAGAATTCCCTACATGTTTCATTGGGGGTTCATAGACCTTATTCGGGGTATATAAGTTTATATTTATAGCCTAGTTAGCCACCGTTTCCAACCCATTAAAATGTGCATATCTGGTTTTAACGGTGGAGAAAAAAACACCCTCAATATGAATCTGCGTTAAATAGCCGTATTTTCACCAAATTCTGCTAAACTGATTTTTGACAAAACCCTTAAAGCAAGCGTAAAGAGGCAAGTGTGCTTTTAAAACGGCGCCACAAACCATTCCAACACCGAGGACCTCTAAATGTCATGCATTGGGTCGAATAGCGTATCATGAAAAAGAACAGTTATTAAATAACAATCTTACCAGCTGTCCCATTGCTGCTGGACACTAGAAAACAGTAAATGAAAAATGTATATTAATTAAAACATAAATACTGGACGAGATTATCGTATCTAACAGTCAAAACTCAGAGCATATAGTTATGAAACATGTTGCTTCGATTGATTTTATGCTAATTGATTTTAGTTTGATTGCAAAGTAAGCCCAGAGCTTATATGAATAGATTGTGTCTCCTTCTTACTAGAAAGAGCCTATATTGTGTGTTGTTTTTGAGAGTTCAACCGCAACGTCTAAAATGAGCAGACAACATTATATCCACCGTACTACCAACCCACTGTAAGTTATATAGACACTAAACCACGGTTATATTAACCGATTTCAATTCACTTAATCACTGATCAAATTTAGAGATTTATCCACGATTTATCAAACTTTCCACTCTGCTTTCAATGATATAAATCTGTCCAGAGCAGGTTCTTTCGATATGTTTGTTGTCATTATATACTGGCAGGTGAAGCAAGTGTACGTTTTTCTTATTTAGAAAATGATATTCTGTTTAAGCATTTATAATTTCTATTAATGAAGTTTGCGTTATGCTTCCGGTACGAGTTCATCTTAATTTGCATTTGATAACAGCTTCACTAGTAGCCATGACCGCTGTCGCCATGGTGACTAACCGAAACGGGTCCCCGGTGCAAAATTTACGTTGCAAATTCACTCGTTGCTCTCGAAACGGCTCATCGAAGCTTAAAACAGTTAAATAGCTAAAAAAAAAACGATGCATAAATCAATATAATACATAACAAAAAAGTGAAAATCTGTTTAAGAAATATGTATAATAACAATTAAATATCATAGTTTACCAGTTTGTCCCAAACAAGCACAGACTAATCCCAGGAAAAGAGCAATGTGCAACGCGACCATCTCGACTATAACTCGCTTAATGATAAGAAATCGCTAAAAGTACGACAGATCCTTTAGATTTCGAAATTTGTCTCATGATATTGCCAAAGTTAAAAAATTGATAAGATTCCGGCATGATAAGACATTGAACATGACAAATTGAGTATATTAATAAATTGTGGTCTCTTAGTAGATCTATGTGTCATGGGCTTATCAGAATTACAGACAACATTCATTGACTAGAACAGATATCTTGCCCAAATGAAATTCCTGTGCGAACCTAACTCAAAAGAATAATGATCTACTAACATTTTTTTGAGCTATTACATGTCATGCAATTTATTGGTAACCCGTGCGTTCCTTTTCATTGACAATGATAATCCATTCTTGTTACCACGCGATATGTTTGATCTGATTGGACAGTTTACGTGCATATAGTAAAACTTTATACATGTACTATAAAGGTGGGGCTAATATTTTGCAATGCGACATGGACATGGAAATGACGTTTGTGTAATAAAAAAATAAACCGAATATAAATACTTAAGTTAATACTTTTGACTTAAAAATATTATCATTATTTGTTATTTTTTGTCAATAATCAAAACAATATTTTATTTATTTGTGACCATTTTGACCTGTCAGAAAGGGGCCTAAACGATTTTCGTGATAAACTGACTACATATACGTTATAACGTATCGTCGTGATCATGTCTCGTGTAGGTCCCAAATTGTATTGAGAAGACTGGCATGTGCGCGATAGGAACGTGCATGCCTTTACACCGGCGCACGTCATCTTGTTGTGAACTTGTGTGCTTATTGCGATAACATGCACAGTATTTAATCATGGTTCCACAAGGTGTTCAAATGTTACAGAACATGCGCAGACAGGACTAACAGACAGGCATTCGGACATACTACTGATCTTACCTTTAAAATCGTTGACGTAATTTTTATCTCAACGTTCATGAATCTCCCACCTCTGAATATGTGGGGAAGAAGCTAGTTACTTGCATAAATAATGGCGTATCTAGTACTGAGTAGCCATCATCAGCTAGTTGACAAGGAACGATGATCAAGTGCACTGACCACATTTATATAATTGAAATACTGGCGGGAAAAAAGAAGGCGTAAAACCCTATACAAACAAACATAAAGTCGACAAGTTGAGAAGATAGATTGGTAGTGTTGCATGGAGTCTACGCATTGAACAACTACGGTCAGCAAAATAAAACAAGTTAAAATGGTTATACCAGTACAGTTAGGTTCCAAATGCGGAAACATTAAAATTTTACTTTATCGCAGATAGTGTTTACGCAATGACCAGTAAAGATAGGAAAACGACCCAAAGTCCGGTAATGATAGCATGCAATGTTGTTAAGCGTAAATGGCGCTTTTGTGTCTTATAATATGTATTCAGCATACTTAATACGAGGCGCCGTGTTGTACTTCGTTCTCGGCATATTTTGACGTCTAGTACCACTCAAGCGTCAACCTAGTTATACAGTTTAGAGGATTGATTTTCAATGAACAATTTTCAAATATGCAGTTTAATGGTATGGATGGTATTGATAAATTTGCATATCTTGTCACACATGATCCCAGAAAAATAGCTAAATATATATTGTTAAGGCTTACATGAGAAGAAGAAGTACATTATATAACCGATGACTCTCAAAACAGCCGTAATTAAAGGCTCATTAAACTTCCGAAACGGTCGTTTTTAGTTTTAATTTTAAGTCAGTTTTACTCTTACAGATGATAGAAAACATGTTTATTTGATCACTGAGAGACTTTGCAAACGAAAAAATAAAAATAAAGCACATAATTAGTACATAATTTAGAACGGGTTATGTTTACATATTAATGTTCGTGTCTTTGAGATAAACACCTTCGGCAGAAAACGGTGAGTTACGAAGCTTGTTCGGAAACCCGTCGGTCGGTAATAAATGATCAATTCACTTCAGAGAGAAACATGGGTATTGGGAACTGTAGGGGATGCGGTTAAAAATTAAATAACCGCTTGCAGTTAGATAGTTTTTAAGAACACCCCCTTTGTTCCTCTCAGTATATTAATGAACTGGAATCCACGAGCTAATGTATTGCACGTAAGCGACGAATCGTTCAAATAAAATTAAAAATAAAATTACGTTTTAATTACTGTACTAAACGTAATAGTGCGTGCGATAGTATCACGGGTATATGCGAGGGAGGATCCTGAGCAAGAGTTACTAGACCAAACAAGTATTCCGTACTCGTTGTTTTCAGTGCGTACATGTAAAAATAATATAACGCATACTACGTTCGATACAGTTTTATTGCAGATATCAATATATCTAAAAAAAGATAGAAAACCCAATAACGATACATAATATAAGTTTTAGTTTAAACATATTTTATTGCCATAAATATACAATTGGGTCGGGTCACAAGTTCTTACAACGTTAGTTACGACCCTTCCCTAAATACAATGTTACATAAATTAATGCGTGGCTAAAATGTTGTTAGAAAGTTATACTTTTATAAACAAATACAATGCTTAAGCGAAAACAAACATATTCTCTGAATAGTATACAATATACATGTAATCAAGGGGAAGAATAAGTAAAGTGCGAAATGCTTAGTATATGATCAAGCAGAGGATAAACAGTAATTTGAAAAGATAATAGTGGAAAGATAGAAGAGAAGATATATACATGTACATGTCAACCAAACATCATTGCTCTGTAATTTAACATTAATCATTAGGCGGTATATGTGGTCGAAAGCGTCCACTCTCTTTAATAAACTTATGAACGCATCTAATTAAATATTCATTATGTTCTTGCTTTAATTCGGTGTTTCCATACAAGATAATGTTTATATTAAGCGGGTGAAAGTTCCTTATAGATTGAAAAAGTTGGACTCTTTGAGTTGTGAATCTACTGCATTTAAAGAAATAGTGAGTTGCATTTTCAGTCTCAATTCCACAATCACACAGAGAAGAATTTCGTAAATGATTTAAAAATAAGTCGTTATTTAAGTCGCTACACATGTTACGCAAACGTGCATGTAAGACCGACAATGATCGGGTACCAAAATAATAATATATTGGAACCTCTGTTCTTTGAAATAACGAGTTTGTAAGTTTATTTTTGAATATATTAAGTGATTCGGAATAGCGTATTTCGGGTGATAATTCGTTCCATAGTTTAATAGACGATGGTAAAAATGAATTGGAGAACAAAACTGTTCTTGTTTGAAATATTTCAAAACTGTCCCAGTTTCTGAGATTATATGGATTTATATTTTCTACAGTTGGAGGAAGAAGGCCAGTATAAAAATCTGGAACTAAACCGTTCTTCATCTTATAAATAAGTACTATTTTTTGTAGTTTCCTGCGATCTGACAATGAAATCCAGCCTATTTCTTTCATGAGATTAACAATTGAAACTGAACGAGTTAACCTAGTTACAATGTGGGCGGCTTCATATTGTAGTTTTTCTAATTTGTTTTTTTTTCATAATTAGCACAGCTATCCCAAACAACAGCAGCATACTCTAAAATTGGACGCATGTAAGAAATATAAATTTGATTAAGTGTTTTTCTATTTAATTTAAATTTTAAAAATTTCATTGAACCTAAAACTTTTGAGGCTGACGCAGTTATTGTATCTACGTGAGTGCGCCATTTTCCGTTTTGATTTAGGGTTAAACCCAAGTGCTTATGTTGCTCAATGAATGTTAACTGAATATTATCAGGATATATTCTTGGTCGCCATATTTGGTTATTTAAAGATAAAAACAACACTTCTGTTTTATTGGCATTCAATTGAACTAACCACCGTTTAGACCATTCTGAAATAAGGGATAAATCATGGTTAAGAATGCCTTCCATATCATCTATATTAGACGTTGATACTGTAAGTGAACTATCATCCGCAAATAATCGAACGATACTTAGCATATTATCAGCATCATCGTCATCGTGCCATCGTGTCATCACCATCGTGCCATCGTACCATCACCATCGTGTCATCGTGTCATCGCGTCATCGCGTCATCGTCATCGTGCCATCGTGCCATCACCATCGTGTCATCGCACCATCACCATCGTGCTATCGTACTATCGTGCCATCACCATCAACAAATTAATGTCATATAGATGAAAAATTCAGTTATTTATTTGAATTATTTTGGGTTATACCAACAGCAGAGAATTTGTTTTGTAAACAAACTCTGGCAAATTTAACAGATATATTAGGTCTCTGTCTCTGTCTCTGTCTCTGTCTTGGTACCCCATCATGGGTATAACATTCATTGCTTATCAGTGTCTCTTTATATAAAATAGTTTAATTTACTGCTAAGTATTGTTTTTGTAATAAAAAGCAGTAAAATAACATCAATTTTTTTTTTATAAAACTGTTTTTTTTTTTTTTATAAATATTTGACCTTTTTGAATAGTTTATTTTCATAATGACTTGTGATCATACTGATTAAATAATCATTAGACCAATAAACTTTAGATATATATATTAAGTATTTCGACTTTCTTGCTCGACACTTGACTTTGTTACTCGACAATCGACTTTTTTACTCGTGTTTCAATATTTTCTTACTTGACACTCGACTTTCTTACTCGACATTTGATTTTCTTACTCGACATTCAATCTCCTAACTCGACTGTCCTTACTCGATACTCGGTTTGCTTACTCGACAGTTAGAAAGCATCTATCCCATTTACAAAGAATAGTATAAACAAACTTTATCATTATAGTTTCAATGATCTTTTTAGTTCAATTTAATGGAACGACATTATTCCAATGTCCACTATTTTATCAATAAATTGGGTCCTGCTTGATCGAGTGATCACAATGACCACAATGTCTTGTAGAAGAACGGTGTTTCTACTCAGATTTATTCTGATGCATTCCTCCAACAGTACCACTGGATATACCATTGATGATTATGTTATGTGTTGAAAATGACATTAGACCCCATAATGATATCCACATATTATCAAACTTAATTCATATGTGTAGTAAATAAAAAGTAAATCTTTGCTTCATGTAAAATAATATTTTATTTTCATGTAGTGAGCACTGAAGTGGATTGGTCATAAAGACGGGCCCTGTTCAATCAGTTGTTAGCATGTCTGACTGTCAATCCAGGTGTCATGAGTTTGAATACCCGCCAGTAATCTACAACACATTCTCCGTGATGACTGATAAACGACTATCAGTCTCATTGCCATTCGTCTCTCATCACTGTTTCAAAAGAGTTATGGACAAGTCGTCCCAAAGTTAACTCGTCCCTCATTTTGAGACAAGTTTCGAGACAACTTGTCCCCTATTTAAAGACAACTCGTCCCATCAAAAGACAAGTCGTCCAAATTGATTATTTCTTGTACTGTTTCAAACGGGAAAGATATCAGTTAGTTGCACAGATGAGTTTAACTGATCGTCTGTTAACAACTACCTAAAATGTATTTATTTCATTTTGATTGTGACACAAGTTATTATAACAAATCACGTTCGGTGTATTCCTGGGTAGAAACAGTACTAAGCATATACGGATATAGTGTCCCTCTCACACATAGTCGTAGCAGAGGATCAAATCCACGACCCTCTGATCGTCTGTTAGCTCTCGATGGCATAACAATTACGCTAAATACTCAACTCAACAATCAAATGGTAAGAGAAGAGTGAACAAGTTCAGTGTTCAAGTGATATTTTAATACATGTATACATTGTATTGTATTGTTGGGTGTTTATTGTCATTTTCAACAACTGTTCAGTGCTGGCACATGTTGGGTATCATGCCGAACCCAAGACCTTCTAGACAACTAGACCACCACATCGGTTTATATTATGACAGGAAACAGCAGCAACATCATTTATAATCATATCACTATTTCAATATTGATATTTTATTAAGTAATTCACTGCGAAAACTCTGGAATTCATTTAGATACAATAATTATTTTATTATATACATGTATATATATATTCATTGTCGTGTTAAAATAAAGTACACGAGTAAGCGTTCCCCTTGATTTTCCATTTATAGTTATAGAAGAAGAAGACGAAGGAGAAAAAGAAGGAGAAGTAGAGAAGAAGACTATACACAGTTTCTCATCAAACTACAATGTTGCAGTGATATGCATACTTAAACACATAACCACAAAACGAGTTGAATGACTAACATGTACATATTTTAATATATAGACATAACTATCACTTCCGATACTATTATAATAATCCCACTTAAATGCAAGAAGACGATGCTACGATAGCACGATGACACGATGGTGATGGTACGATGGCACGATGACGATGACGCGATGTATTATTGCGTCATCGTCATCGTGCTGTCGTGGCATCGCTTCATCACCATCGTGTCATCGTGTCATCGCGCCATCGTCATCGTCATCGTCCTATCGTGTCATCACCATCGTGCTATCGTACTATCGTGTCATCACCATCGTGTCATCGTGCTATCGTGGCATCGCGTATGCTTGTTGACAATGCGATAGCACGATGGCCCTAACGGAACACCGTAGTTTATGTCTTACATTGTTGAAATAATATTACCTGAACAGATAATTTAAAGTGAAGTGTGGTGTACCCGATATATCAAGGGTATCCCATGTTTACCTGATAAACCTGTATACATCTAAATAAATGTAACCACGTTTGGCGTCAGGGGCGTAGCTTGACTAAAACGATGTGTAGGCACAGTTGTAGGTGGTGGGTCCGAGGGGGTATGCTCCCCCGAATTTTTCTTCAGCTAGTTTGTCGTAGGTGCGTTTTTTTTATTTTTAGGGGCCTGGTTATCATTAATATTAACCTTAAATTCACTGTTTTATAACCAAATACATTGATAAAATGATGTGAAATATCTGGATCATATAATTATTCAATGATTTTTTTGTTGTGAATTTTTAGTTTACGCCCCTACTCACCTAGGGATCCGATTATTACATTTTTTGCAGTTAAATGTTTTCGATTTCTTAGAAAAAAAAGTGTAGGCACGTGCCTACAGTGCCAACATTGTCATTCAAAAGTTTTGAAAATTAACATTCTTGACTCGAAACTTTGAAAGGATTAATGCTGACTTGAGGTAGAAAGCTACAGATATTTCCATTTATTATGTATATTTAGTCAATTATTTTTGAGTGGAACGGGTACTCTTGATTTGAGCAAAATTTTATAACCCCGGGCCTGGTTTGTATTAGGGTGTTAAACAACCCAAAACAAGTCGTGTAACCAGGGGGCTGGTTTGTATTAGGGTGTTAAATAACCCAAACTAGCCCTGTAACCCGGGGACCTGGTTTGTATAAGAGTGTTAAATAACCCAAACTAGCCCTGTAACCCGGGTATCTGGTTTGTATTAGAGTGTTAAATAACCCAAACTAGCCCTGTAACCAGGGTATCTGGTTTGTATTAGAGTGTTAAATAACCCAAACTAGCCCTGTAACCCGGGTATCTGGTTTGTATAAGCGTGTAAAATAGCCTAAACTAGCCCTGTAACCCGGGGGCCTGGTTTGTATTAGGGTGTTAGGTAACTCAAACTAGCCCTGTAACCCGGGGGCCTGGTTTGTATTAGGGTGTTAGGTAACCTATACTAGCCCTGTAACCCGGGGGCCTGGTTTGTATTAGGGTGTTAGGTAACCTATACTAGCCCTGTAACCAGGGGGTCTGGTTTGTATTAGCGCGTTAAGTAACCCAAACTAGCCCTGTAACCCGGGGGCCTGGTTTGTGTTAGCGCGTTAAGTAACCCAAACTAGCCCTGTAACCCGGGGGCCTGGTTTGTATTAGCGCGTTAAGTAACCCAAACTAGCCCTGTAACCCGGGGGCCTGGTTTGTATTAGGGTGTTAGGTAACCTATACTAGCCCTGTAACCAGGGGGTCTGGTTTGTATTAGCGCGTTAAGTAACCCAAACTAGCCCTGTAACCAGGGGGCCTGGTTCGTGTTAGCGCGTTAAGTAACCCAAACCAGCCCTGTAACCCGGGGGCCTGGTTTGTATTAGGGTGTTAGGTAACCTATACTAGCCCTTTAACCAGGGGGTCTGGTTTGTATTAGCGCGTTAAATAACCCAAACTAGCCCTGTAACCCGGGGGCCTGGTTTGTGTTAGCGCGTTAAGTAACCCAAACTAGCCCTGTAACCCGGGGGTCTGGTTTGTATTAGGGTGTTAGGTAACCTATACTAGCCCTGTAATCAGGGGGTCTGGTTTGTATTAGCGCGTTAAGTAACCCAAACTAGCCCTGTAACCCGGGGGCCTGGTTTGTGTTAGCGCGTTAAGTAACCCAAACTAGCCCTGTAACCCGGGGGCCTGGTTTGTTTTAAGGTGTTAGGTAACCTATACTAGCCCTGTAACCAGGGGGTCTGGTTTGTATTAGCGCGTTAAGTAACCCAAACTAGCCCTGTAACCCGGGGGCCTGGTTTGTGTTAGCGCGTTAAGTAACCCAAACTAGCCCTGTAACCCGGGGGCCTGGTTTGTATTAGGGTGTTAGGTAACCTATACTAGCCCTGTAACCAGGGGGTCTGGTTTGTATTAGCGCGTTAAGTAACCCAAACTAGCCCTGTAACCCGGGGGCCTGGTTTGTGTTAGCGCGTTAAGTAACCCAAACTAGCCCTGTAACCCGGGGGCCTGGTTTGTATTAGGGTGTTAGGTAACCTATACTAGCCCTGTAACCAGGGGGTCTGGTTTGTATTAGCGCGTTAAGTAACCCAACTAGCCCTGTAACCCGGGGGCCTGGTTTGTGTTAGCGCGTTAAGTAACCCAAACTAGCCCTGTAACCCGGGGGCCTGGTTTGTATTAGGGTGTTAGGTAACCTATACTAGCCCTGTAACCAGGGGGCCTGGTTTGTGTTAGCGCGTTAAGTAACCCAAACTAGCCCTGTAACCCGGGGGCCTGGTTTGTATTAGGGTGTTAGGTAACCTATACTAGCCCTGTAACCCGGGGGCCTGGTTTGTATTAGGGTGTTAAGTAACCCAAACAAGCCGTGTAACCAGGGGGTTTGGTTTGTATTAGGGTGTTTAATAACCCAAACTAGCCCTGTGACCACGGGTCTGGTTTGTATTAGGGTGTTAAATAACATATACTACCCCTGTGACCCGGGGGCCTGGTTTGTATTAGGGTGTTTAATAACCCAAACTAGCCCTGTGACCACGGGCCTGGTTTGTATTAGGGTGTTAAATGACATATACTAGCCCTGTAACCCGGGGGCCTGGTTTGTACTAGGGTGTTAGATAACCCATACAAGCCCTGTAACCCGTGACCTGGTTTGTATTAGCATGTTAAATAACCCCAACTAGCCCTGTAACCCGGGGGCCTGGTTTGTATAAGCGTGTTTAATAACCCAAACTATCCCTGTAACCTGTGGACCTGGTTTGTATAAGCGTGTTAAATAACCCAAACTAGCCCTGTAACCCGGGGGCCTGGTTTGTATAAGCGTGTTTAATAACCCAAACTAGCCCTGTAACCCGTGACCTGGTTTGAATTAGCGTGTTAAATAACCCAAACTAGCCCTGTAACCCGGTGGCCTGGTTTGTATAAGCGTGTTTAATAACCCAAACTAGCCCTGTAACCCTGGGACCAGGTTTGTATTAGCGTGTTAAATAACCCAAACTAGCCCTGTAACCCGGGGCCTGGTTTGTATAAGCATGTTAAATAACCCAAACTAGCCCTGTAACCCGGGTATCTGGTTTGTATAAGCGTGTTAAATAGCCTAAACTAGCCCTGTAATCTGGGGGCCTGGTTTGTATTAGCGTGTTTAATAACCCAAACTTGCCCTGTAACCCGGGGGGGCTGGTTTGTATAAGCGTGTTTAATAACCCAAACTTGCCTTGTAACTCGGGGATCTGGTTTGTATTAGCGTGTTTAATAACCCAAACTAGCCCTGTAACCAAGGGGCCTGGTTTGTATTAGCGTGTTTAATAACCCAAACTAGCCCTGTAACCCAGGGACCTGGTTTGTATTAGCGTATTAAATAACCCAAACTAGCCGTGTAGCCCGGTGGCCTGGTTTGTATAAGCGTGTTAAATAACCCAAACTAGCCGTGTAACCCGTGACCTGGTTTGTATTAGGGTGTTAAATAACCCAAACTAGCCGTGTAACTCGGGGGCTGGTTTGTATTAGCGTGTTAAATAACCCAAACTAGCCCTGTAACCAGGGGGCCTGGTTTGTATTAGCGTGTTAAATAACCCAAACTAGCCCTGTAACCCGGGGGCATGGTTTGTATAAGCATGTTAAATAACCCAAACTAGCCCTGTAACCCGGGTATCTGGTTTGTATAAGCGTGTTAAAAAGCCTTAACTAGCCCTGTAATCCGGGGGCCTGGTTTGTATTAGCGTGTTTAATAACCCAAACTAGCCCTGTAACCCGGGGGGCCTGGTTTGTATAAGCGTGTTTAATAACCCAAACTAGCCCTGTAACTCGGGGATCTGGTTTGTATTAGCGTGTTTAATAACCCAAAATAGCCCTGTAACCTGGGGGCCTGGTTTGTATTAGCGTGTTAAATAACCAAAACTAGCCGTGTAACCCGGGTATTTGGTTTGTATTAGGGTGTTAAATAACCCAAACTAGCCGTGTGACCCGGGGGCTGGTTTGTATTAGCGTGTTAAATAACCCAAACTAGCCCTGTAACCCGGGGGCCTGGTTTGTATAAGCGTGTTTAATAACCCAAACTAGCCGTGTAACCAGGGGACTTGGTTTGTATTAGCGTGTTAAATAACCCAAACTAGCCGTGTAGCCCGGGGACCTGGTTTGTTTTAGCATGTTAAATAACCCAAACTTAACGTGTAACCCGGGGGCCTGGTTTGTATTAGCGTGTTAAATAACCCAAACTAGCCGTGTAACCAGGGGGGCCTGGTTTGTATTAGCGTGTTGAATAACCCATACTAGCCATACAGTTGATGCTGAAGCATGCAGTTGTGGTCATAACATAAGATGTTCTATTATCTTGTAAGAAAACACCAAATTAAAGCATGAACATTATGAACATTCAATCAGATGCGTTCATTATTTTATTAAAGAGAGCATATGCTTTCGACCATACATACCAACTAATGATTAAAGTTAAATCACAGAGCAATGATGATTGGCTGACATGTACATGTATGTATATCTCCTTCTCTTCTGTCTTTCCACACTTATCTTTTCTAAATACTGTTTATCTTCTGTTTTATCATTTCGCACGTAATAAAATATAACTGACTGTGTTTTTAAAAGTTACTCATGTTCTTAAATGTAACATCAGCCGTTTGCATACTAGTATTAGATTTTAGTATCGAGAGTTGTCTCCCGTGAACGTTATTCAATGTTGTTCATCGTCCGCGCATAGACCTTGCAAGCCTGTGCGTAAAATGAGCCGGGACTCTGTTCCGTTCTTAAGTTATGGCTAATCCCCTAAGTTGGGGATTTGTGTACATATTTGGCACAAACTTTTCTCTTCAGATAATCCCACACATGCTCCATTGGGTTCCTACCCGGAAGTAAATACTCAATATTGAGGCCTTTCCGGTACCTTACAAATACAGATCTGGCGATAGAGTCGACCAAGGTGGTACATTATCGTTATTGGCTGCAAGAAAGTTTGTTGTTAATCTTGCACTTTGGGGCCGCGCATTGTCTTGTTGGAGGATGGCGCCAGGATGTTGATGAACAAATGGCAATACAACTGGTTGCAGTTCGTGATAACATAACGTTGCGCCGTAAGACCTCTACCACCACGTCCAAAATAAAGGAATATAAGCCCCGTGTTAATGTCGTCCCATCAATCCACCCTACACCATTGCTCATTGACCCCGCATTGTCAAAAGGATATCTATTTAAACATGCCAAAATAATGTATTGAAAAGGGGTGTCCTACTTTTGGCTACGCGCCTAGATTAGACTAAAATAGATTTCCCATTTAAAATTGCTACACATTTTGTGACGCATTAAATGTGCCACGTTATTTCATTTTGATTCCAATTTGATTTGTCATACAGGTTTCCACGTTGCAAGATTTGTTTCATCTTAAAAACAATCCGACTACGATGTGAAGTCGTCAAGCAGTATATAAAAGCTATCTATTTTTAGAATGGGGATTTCGTTTCAAGTTTACGACTCTGATTGAAACATCGAATTTGTGATATTTTGGTGGATTTGATATACCAAACTATTAGGATTTTATTTAGTTTTGATAAGATGCTTATTATCCCTATTAAAAATATATTTATTTTTAAGACATTTATAGCGTTTTTTTCATGTTATGCTTACTCCTTTTAACATTTTGAAGATTAACTCGATTCTTTTTTCTTCATTGCATGTGGATTTAAGTCCTCCAAGGCCGAGTGGTCTAAGGTGCTGTCTCAAGATCACTTACCGCTCCACGCTATGGTCATAGGTTAGAGCCCCGATTGAGCCAAAAACGTTATGTGAGAAAGTTTACCAGTTACTTGCAGAAGGACGGTGGCTCTACTGAGAATAATAAAAAAAAATGTGGATTTATATTTAACCTTAAGCAATCAAAATGGGAAATGAAAGAGAAAAAATACAGACAATGTTCAGAAAAAGTAAATTTTAAGACCTTCAACAAAGGTGGTGGTAAGAATTCAAAGCCGTTAAACTACGAGAAAAAAGGATTTTATTAAATTAAAAAAAATCTTATTCTCATGACAAACTGAGTTGTGCAACATCTCAAACAATATGTAAACAACATTCTATGAATGGAAACCAATCTATGATTTTAACCATAAGAAGAATTCCTGTAGTGCTTCGTTTAAACATATTTATTTTACCTCGATTGTGAAACAAGTTCTTACAAATCACGCTCGAAGTCTCCCTGGGTATAACCAGTACTAAGCATATGCGGAAAAAGTGTCTTGCTCAATGACACCACACATACCCGTGGTGGAGGATCGAACCCACGTCCCTTCGATCATGAGTTCGATTATCTACCACTGGACCACGCGCCCCTGTAGCGATTTATAGAAAACAAGAAATGTCACTGGTAAGTGCCACGTCCAAAGGGTCTGTGAAAATAAAGATCTGTATTAAGATAGGTAGGGATTTAAATGTATCCATGAATATCAAGAGTAATGGACCGACGTTTCAGACTAGACACACAATTGCATGTGACGTTGACCTTTGTGTGACATTGACCTTTATATCATATATATATAAATATATATATATATGATTGTAATAATATATGCCTATATAATATTGCCTATATATTCTATCTTAAGTATGTCAGTGCTGTTAATTACACACGCAAAACTTTGTAAATATTTGATGTGAATAAAATATATTATTGAAAAAAAAAGTGATAGCATACAGTTTATACAAGTGTGCAAGAAAGAAATCACATATGCGCAATATAAACATATATACAAGAAAATAACATATATGCAATTGTAAGTTATAGTGGCCATATGCACTTGCATGCATTAATAAGCATGCATATGGAAACGTATATTATATAAAATAACCACACGTATGTGAACGTTAATTATGTGATTAGCGCCAACAATGGTTTAAAGTACATTATTATCTTCGCCACCACTCTCTCGTATTAATATGAGTTTCTCATTATAACAAGTATTATTCAAATTGCAAATTCGCTACAGATGACTCTTACCGAAACGAAACATAAGAATCAAGCAACGAAAAAAAGAGCAACTATTAATGCATGACTTGGTAATCTACTAGAGTAACTAATGTCCAGTGGGTATGGGATAATATAAGCTCAACAAAGTCATCATATCTAGAGTTTAACACAGTTACAAGTGTCGGGCCTTTTATACCTAAAACCATATTCACCACTGAATTTATGTCCATATTGGCGATACACGTGACTGCATCTTGACCAAAAGTAAATCTAATTTTTCTCAACAACACCTGACGTGACGTATACATTTCGACACAATCTATTAGAAAATGATCTGTCAAGCAAACATTAACAAAAAACATTTTGCAGTTTATACAGATTCAGTTAATACGTGCCAAATTGGCAATGAGTTTTACAATAGCTCTACATGATTCGGATATTTAAAGGCATACTGCCAAATTTCGCTCACTTTATATTCGCAATGTACAGATTTGAAACGGTCAAATTCTGCTGATGCTATGCGTATCTGCCAATCATTGATAACCTGTTGACAAATTTTATTTCTCACCCTTTTCTTCCATTCTAACTTAGATGTTACTATTAACATACAATTCATCAAGATAAAATTTCAGGTTATATTTGTTCAATAAATTGATAATATCAGGAAAGAATTCCATAGCACATAAACTTAAATTATAAGAACTCACCTTAATAAGAACACGTGTTTGACAGCGCAATCTCTAGTAAGTCTTCGCATTTGACCAAGTAAGTTTTCTGCGGTCAATTTTGGCTTCAATTGGAAGACACTATAGCATGCTCAAAGCAATATCAGTACGCGTTCTTATGTTCATACCTTGGATGCGTTTAATACATAGTCTATGTGCTCTTTCTAAATACATGACGTCGTTATTGGACAAGTTATACAAGCATTCACTTCCGTATAACGCTTTTGGGATAACTATAGAATTGTATATCTTTTTACATGTAATTGGATGCAAACCATTATCGTGAAAGCCGTAATCAACAAGCCCAAAAAATATTTTTTTCTAATTTTATTGCTAAATTCTTTCACTATATCTGCAGCTTTGAAGATCGCATATCAATTAAACCCCCAACGTGTAAAACTGTCGACTTCTGATAATCTTTCTTTTCCCATTGGAGACCGTTAGCAGATAACGAAAGTAGCAACATGTCATCTGCTACTGTAAGTATGCAAAAGCAGTTTTCTCCAATAGAGAAACCCGTTCGCATAGTTACCAGACGTTTGATCAAGCCGTCTATGAAGCACAGATAGAGAAAAGGTGACAATACCTCTCCTTGCCTGGTTCTCTGTAAAATAGGAAACCAGCTAGAGTTAAAGCCATTATGCATGAAACAGCTGTACATATCTGTGTGCATTTCAACTACAGCGAACCAAAGTTGCTTTGTAATGCCCATTAGATGGAGTTTGTAAAACAGTCCATCGTACCATACTCTGTCGAAGGCCTGTCTAGCATCAAGAAAAACATGCATATAATTTACTAGAGTTTTCACAATATGCGGAACATTCTTTCACCAAGATGTTTGTCATAACACAACTCATGTTTTCTTGGAAGCGTGCTTGTAACTCATGTATGGGACTTGTTAGGCTGGATTTTAGTTTTTTTAACAGAACACTTTCATATAGCTTTAAAATAGAAGACGATAGAGTTTTTGCTATATAACTTTTATGATCGTTTTTGCGTTTATTCCCACCTTCTACTGGCTGGACGTAATGTAACGTTTGGGTAAGATGTTCTTATTTTCACAACATAGTTTCATAAACCACGCACAATTTGACAAATCATAACTTGTATACACATAATAACGTTCACACTGGAATAATTCAACAACATAGACCAAGAACATAGACAAACAACATAGACCAATAACATAGACCAACAACATAGACAAACAACATAGACAAACAACATAGACCAACAACAAATACCAACAACATAGACCAACAAAATAGACCAACAACATAGACAAACAACATAGACCAACAACATAGACCAACAACATAGACCAACAACATAGACCAACAACATAGACCAACAACATAGACCAACAACATAGACCAACAACATAGACAAACAACATAGACCAACAACATAGACAAACAACATAGACCAACAACATAGACCAACAACATAGACCAACAACATAGACAAACAACATAGACCAACAACATAGACAAACAACATAGACAAACAACATAGACCAACAACATAGACCAACAACATAGACCAACAACATAGACCAACAACATAGACCAACAACATAGACCATTACTTATGAATATTCTTAGTAGTACGGACCCAGCTCTCTCCTTTAATTTTAAGCAAAATTCAATAAATATTATACGTCTTTTATCGATTCTACAAGCGATTGATTTATATCAGATATGTTTGACTGGCGCAGCCCTAAAACGTCTCAATTGTACGTGTTCATGTCGCTAATTTAATATCAAAGATAGTGACGCTAATTTCAAAGATAGTGACGTTAGATTTTAAAATTTGAAGAAAATTCCATGATTAACGGTTGAGCGGTGTTCGTTTCATGACATCAACTTCTATAAAAAATGGCGACGACAGTGCGGCGCACAGAAACGTTATTGAGTTTTGTTTCAGGTTGTTCGGCGTGATTTCTTGAACGCATTCAGAAAGAAGCGGCCCGTTCTCTACAGTTATGTGAGTCCATAATTTTTAATCAGGACATCTGCGCCTCCAACGGTCCGGCACGGTCGATGAGTTGATGACAGAAAATTAAATTTTAATAAAAGACTCTGGAATCGTTTTCGGAAAGTGGGTAAAACGCCATAGACGGTGCGTTGAGCATAACAGAGAATAATTTGTAAAGGAGAGACTTTTATGTTGACGTCTTGTAAATAACGCCATGATCTGCGCCGGTATGTTACATTGTTTAAATTTAAGTGAAATCGTTATTTGTATATACATTGTATATAGTTAAAATACTGAATTCAAGGTTAACAGTAGGGACTACCAGGCCCCTAAAAGCATAAGAAATATACGCCAAAGCGCACCTACGATAGTCTAGCTGATTTTTTTCGGGGAAGCATGCCCCCACCCCCCGACACCCCTGGTTGCATTTCTGCATTGCACACAAGTTGGCCAACAGGTTATCTTCTGATTGGGATTGAATACTTCATGGCACAGAGCAGGAACAATTTGTTTTTTTAAAAATTCTAAGGAATCTCTTAAGAACCGAGACACCTTCAATAACGGTCTAAATTGTGTATGTATCACATAATTTGACGACATCTTCATTACACTGCGCACGTTGACTCGGCGTTTCAAATCAAATCTTACCTCAAAGGAATATTTCTCTGACTTGCAAATGCCTGCACAAAGTATCATGCGAGTCTGGTCTAAGTTCAATCTTTCACATAGTATCATGTGGATCTTGTCTATGTTTGATCCTTCTCAAAGTATCATGCGAGTCTGGTCTAGGTTCGATCCTTCACTTAGCATCATGCTAGTTTGGTCTAGGTCCGATCCTTCACATAATATCATGCTGGTATGGTCTAAGTTCGATCCTTCACATAGCATTATGCTGGTCTAGTCTAGGTTCGATCCTTTATATAGCATCATATGGGTACGGTCTAGGTTCGGTCCTTTACAAAGTATTATGCGGATCTGGTCTAGGTTCGATCCTTCACATAGCATCATGCGGGTCTGGTCTATGTTCGATCCTTCACATAGCATCATGCGGGTCTGGTCTAGGTTCGATATTTCACATAGCATTATGCAAGTCTGGTGTAGGTTCAATCCTTACATAGCATCATGCTGGTCTGGTCTAGGTTCAATCCTTCACATAGCAACATGCTGGTCTGGTCTAGATTCGATCTTTCACATAGCAGTATACGGGTCTGGTCTAGGTTCGATCCTTCACTTAGCATCATGCGGGTCTAGTCTAGGTTCGAACCTTCACATAGCATCATGTTGGTACGGTCAAGGTTCGATCTTTCACATAGCAGCACGCGGCTCTGGTCTAGATTCGATACTTCACAAAGCATCGTGCATGTCTGGTCTAGGTCCAATCTTTCACATAGCAGCACGCAGGTCTGGTCTATGTTCGATACTTCACATAGCATCATGCAGGTCTGGTCAAGGTTCGATCATTCACATAGTATCATGCTGATCTGGTCTAGGTTCGATCTTTCACATAGCAGCATGCTGGTCTGGTCTAGGTTCGATCCTTCACATAGCATCATGCGGGTCTGGTCTAGGTTCGATTCTTCACATAGCATCATGTTGGTCTGGTTTAGTTTCGATCCTTTACATAGCATCATGCTGGTCTGGTCTAGGTTCGGTCCTTCACATAGCATCATGCTGGTCTAGTCTAGGTTCGATTCTTCACATAGCATCATGTTGGTCTGGTTTAGTTTCGATCCTTTACATAGCATCATGCTGGTCTGGTCTAGGTTCTGTCCTTCACATAGCATCATGCTTGTCTGATCTAGGTTCGATCCTTCACATAGCATCATGCTGGTCTGGTCTAAGTTCGATAATTCACATAGCATCATGATGGTCTGGTCTAGGTTCGATCCTTCACATAGCATCATGCAGGTCTGGTCTAGGTTCGAACTTTCACATAGCATAACGCAGGTCTGGTCTAGGTTCGATCTTTCACATAGCATCATGCGAGTCTGGTCTAGGTGCGATCCTTCACATAGCATCATACGGGTCTGATCTAGGTTCGACCCTTCACATAGCACCATGCTGATCTGGTCTAGGTTCGATCCTTCACATAGCATCATGCTGGTCTGGTCTAGGTTCGAACTTTCACATAGCATAACGCAGGTCTGGTCTAGGTTCGATCTTTCACATAGCATCATGCGAGTCTGGTCTAGGTGCGATCCTTCACATAGCATCATACGGGTCTGATCTAGGTTCGACTCTTCACATAGCACCATGCTGATCTGGTCTAGGTTCGATCCTTCACATAGCAGCATGCTGGTTTGGTCCAGGTAGTCTCTTCACATAGCAGCATGCGGGTCTGGTCTAGGTTCGATCTTTCACATAGCATTATGCAGGTCTGGTCTAGGTTCGATCTTTCACATAGCATAATGCGGGTATGGTCTAGGTGCAATCCTTCAAATAGCACCATGCTGGTCTTGTCTATGTTCGATCCTTGACATAGCATTATAGGAGTCTGGTCTAGGAGTCCGATCCTTCACATAGTTTCATGCTGGTATGGTCTAAGTTCGATCCTTCACATAGCATCATGCTTGTCTGGTCTAAGTTCGATATTCTACATAGCAGCATGCTTGTCTGGTCTAGGTTCGATCTTTCACATAGCATCATTCTGGTCTGGTCTAGGTTCGATCTTTTACATAGCATCATGCTGGTCTGGTCTAAGTTCGATCCTTCACATAGCATCATGCTGGTCTGGTCTAAGTTCGATCCTTCACATAGCATCATGCGGGTCTTGTCTAAGTTCAATCCTTCACATAGCATCATGCGGGTCTGGTCTAGGTTCGATCCGTCAGATAGCACCATGCTGGCCTGGTCTAGGTTCGATCTTTTATATAGCAGCATGTTGGTCTGGTCTAGGTTCGATGCTTCAGATAGCATCGTGTAGGTCTGGTCTAGGTTAAATCCTTAACAAAGCACCATGCTGGTCTGGTCTAGGTTCTATCCTTCACATAGCAACATGCGGGTCTGGTCTAGGTTCGATCCATCACATAGCATCATGCTGGTCTGGTTTAGGTTCGAACTTTCACATAGCATCATGCTGGTCTGGTTTAGGTTCGAACTTTCATATAGCAGCATGCAGGTCTTGCCTAGGTTCGATCCTTCACATAGCATCATGCAGGTCTGGTCTATGTTTGATCCTTCACATAGCATCATGGTGGTCTTGTCTAGGTTTAATCTTTCACATAGCATCATGGTGGTCTGGTCTAGGTTCGATCCTTCACATGGCATCATGCGGGTTTGGTCTAGGTTAGATCCTTCACAAAGCATCATGCGGGTCTCGTCTAGGGTCGATCCTTCACATAGTATCATGCGGATCTGGTTTAGGTTCGATTATGCACATAGCGTCATGCGGGTCTGGTCTAGGTACGATTCTTCACATAGTGGCATGCGGGTCTCGTCTAGGTTCGGTCCTTCATATATAGCATTTTGCTGGTCTGGTCTACGTTTGATCTTTCACATAACAGCATGCGGGTCTGGTCAAGGTTTTATCCTTCACATATCATAAAGCTGGTCTGGTCTAGCCTTTGATCCTTCACATAGCATCGTGAGGGTTTCGTCTAGGTTCGATCCTCCACAAAGCATCATGCGGGTCTGGTCTAAGTTCGATATTTCACATAGCAGTATGCGGGTCTGGTGTAGGTTCGATCCGTCACATAGCATCATGCGGGTCTGGTTTAGGTTCGATTTTTCACATAGCATCACGCTGGTCTGGTCTAAGTTCGATCCTTCACATAGCAGCATGCGGTTCTGGTCTAGGTTCGATACATCACATAGCATCACGCTGGTCAAGTCCAGGTGCAATCTTTCATATAGCAGCACGCGGGTCTGGTCTATGTTCGATCCTTCACATAGCACTATGCGGGTCTGGTCTAGGTTCGATCCTTCACATAGTATCATGCTGGTCCGGTCTATGTTTGATACTTCACATAGCTACATGCGGGTCTGGTCTAGGTTCGATCCTTCACATAGCATCATGTGGGTCTGGTCTAGGTTTGATCCTTCACATAGCATCATGCTGGTCTGTTCTAGGTTCGATCTTTCACATAGCAGCATGTGGGTCTGGTCTATGTTCGATCCGTCAGATAGCATCGTGTGGGTTTGGTCTAGGTTAGATCCTTCACATAGCATCATGCTCGTCTGGTCTAGGTTCGATCCTTCACATAGCATTGTGCTGGTCTGGTCTAGGTTCGATCTTTCCCATATCATCATGCTGTTTTGCTATAGGTTCGATCTTTAACAAAGCAGCATGCGGTTCTGGTCTAGGTTCGATCCTTCACATAGCATCATGCGGGTCTGGTCTAGGTTCGATCCTTCATATAGCATCATGCATGTTTGGTCTAGGTTAGATCCTTCACAAAGCATCATGCGGGTCTGGCCTAGGTTCGATCCTTCACATAGCATCATGCTGGTCTTGTCTAGGTTTGATCTTTCAAAAAGCAGCATGCGGTTCTGGTCTAGGTTCGATCCTTCACATAGCATCATGCGGGTGTGGTCTAGGTTCGATCCTTTATATAGCATCATGCAGGTTTGGTCTAGGTTAGATCCTTCACAAAGCATCATGCGGGTCTGGCCTAGGTTCGATCCTTCACAAAGCATCATGCGGGTCTGGTAAAGGTTCGATCCTTCACATAGCATCGTGAGGGTTTCGTCTAGGTTCGATCATTCACATAGCAGCATAAGAGTCTGGCCTATGTTCGATCCTCCACATAGCATCATGCGGGTCATGTCTAGGTTCGATCCTTCACATAGCATTATGCTGGTCTGGTCTAAGTTCGATATTTCACATAGCAGCATGCGGGTCTGGTCTAGGTTCGATCCTTCACATAGCATCATGCTGGTCTGGTCTAGGTTCGATCTTTCACATAGCAGCATGCTGGTCTGGTCTAAGTTCGATCTTTCACATAGCATCATGCTGGTCTGGTTTAGGTTCGATCCTTCACATAGCATCATGCTGGTCTGGTTTAGGTTCGATCCTTCACATAGCATCATGCTGGTCTGGTTTAGGTTCGATCCTTCACATAGCATCATGCTGGTCTGGTCTAGGTTCGATCCTTCACATAGCATCATGCTGGTCTGGTCTAGGTTCGATCCTTCATATAGCATCATGCTGGTCTGGTCTAAGTTCGATCCTTCACATAGCAGCACGCAGGTCTGGTCTATGTTCGATTCTTCACATAGCATCATGCTGGTCTGGTCTAGGTTCGATCCTTCACATAGTATAACGCTGGTCTGGTCTAGGTTCGATATTTCACATAGCATCATGCTGGTCTGGTGTAGGTTCGATCCTTCACATAGTATCATGCTGGTCTGGTCTAGGTTCGATCCTTCACAGAGCATCATGCTGGTCTGGTCTAGATTCCAGTCTTCACATAGTATCATGCTGGTCTGGTCTAGGTTCGATCCTTCACTTAGCGTCATGTTGATCTGGTCTAGGTTCGATCCTTTACATAGCATCATGCTGGTTTGGTCTATGTTCGATCCTTCACATAACATCATGCTTGTCTTGTCTAGGTTTGATCTTCCACATATCAGCATGCGGGTCTGGTCTTGGTGCGATCCTTCACATAGCAGCATGCGGGTGTGGTCTAGGTTCGATCCTTCACATAGCATCATGCGGGTCTGGTCTAGGTTCGATCCTTCACATAGCATCATGCAGGTCTGGTCTAGGTTCGATCTTTGACATAGCAGCATGCATGTCTGGTCTAGGTTCGATCCTTCACATAACATCATGCGCGTCTTGTCTAGGTTCGATCCTTCACAATGCATCATGATGGTCTTGTCTAGGTTCGATCCTTCGCATAGCATCATGGTGGTCTGGTCTAGGTTCGATCCTTCACATAGCATCATGTTGGTCTGGTCTAGGTTTGATCCTTCACATATCAGCATGCGGTTCTGGTCTAGGTTCGATCCTCCACATAGCATTATGCGGGTCTGGTTTAGGTTCGATCCTTCACATAGCATCATGCTGGTCTGGTCTAGCCTTCGATCCTTCACATAGCACCGTGAGGGTTTCGTCTAGGTTCGATCCTTCATATAGCATCATGCAGGTCTGGTCTAGGTTAGATCCTTCAAAAATCATCATGCAAGGCTGGTCTCAGTTCGCCAGATTCTGATTTGAGGTAATCTATTGGTAAGCAGACATTGAACATGTGCTATAATTAATTTTTACTAATATCTCGAAGATCTCGAGTCCGACTCCTGGATAGGACCAGTATTGAGTGTTGTTGTTTAGACTGAGGAATCGGGTCGAGTTACGAATCGAACCTGCTACCTTTGTCGTGATCAACCAAAACTATATTCATTACACCAACGTCCCGCCTAGCAATTAGGACCGAGCATGACGTTCAATAAGAAAAGGCATGTTATCGGAATACGTTACGTATGCAAAAAAAAGCCAATATGATTGCAAGTTTAAAACAATGAAAAGGTAAATGATCTTAGACGCGCGTCATTGTTTTGGTCCTCTTTTAACTTAACAACGGCGTCAATTATTTTCGAAAACAAGACCATATTATTCTTTAAGTATTGAAATACTTCTGTTTGGCAGCAATAGTTTTAACTTATGGTGAATAGTGTGATCTATTTGACCTAATTCAGACATGCATTAACAAACAAAACGTTTTCACGACTAGTAAATATCATGATATTTATTTTACCTACATGTATAGTTGAAAAATGTCCTCTGCAGGAGTCCTCCGTATATATGTTTGAATAGAATTTACAACTTGATAATGCATTCTTCTTCTGGGTGTTGTTGTTCATTTTCTTTTATGCATTCAAACATTTTTAAAAAAACTTATTCATGATTTTGATATGAATTATAGAGTACGTCTGTATCATTGTATTACTTTATGTCCCAAATATATATAAAACATAATTGCCTTCAAGACAATTGGTTCATATAGTTGTTTTTCATCATTTGATAGTTAAATATTTTGTCTTCTTTTAAGTAACGTAATAACCGGAAGTCACATGGCCTTGGGGGCCCCTCTCTAAAAATGTTTAGCAACCTATCATACATCGCTTGGTAAAGTTGGGTTCTGTTCTCCAGTGTGTCTCGATATTGTCTGAAAGACAAGTGTGTATTTGCCGTAATTATTACGTCGTAGTTTTAAATAAGTTATAAAAATTATATGTGTTTATACATAACGATAAACAACTGTATACTAGTTTGTTGATATAAATGACAAGCTATTAAATCACAATATATACTAATCACATTACATATTTCATTCAAATATCAAAATATCAACTACTAGTATAAATAATGAATATCAAATCTTAAAGTTGGAATATCTGTATTAGTGATTAAAATATATGGAGAGAAGCCAAACATTAACAAAGCTGTAAAAGCTGCGTTATAGAAATCGGATTCCCCCAGCAACAATAGCTATTTAACGGTACACTGGAGTTCACCAGAACCTAGCAGACATTTCAATCTAAAAACATAATCCAGTAGGATATTAGAAAGAACTAACCACCATAGGTGACTGGGTTCAAACCTGTGTAAGTGCGCTGATTACCATATGATGCAAATTAACACATTACATGTACATGTTAGATACAATATAATCAAACCAACTAAGGACATATTGTATAAAAACAAAAACAAACAAAACCTCTCTATTAACAAGTAGCCGCCATAAGCGGGATGATTATAGTAAACAGACAGTAGTTTGAAAAATAAGTATAGGTACATAACCCACAAAGAATGAGGAAAATAAAATATTATGAGAAGTAACTAATACATAATAACACAAGCTGTAATATGGCAGACATAATAACAAAGTAAAATCGAACAGTACGGTACAAAACAGAGGAACGGCCAAAAAGACAGGATACCATGCCATGATGACTGAAGCAGAAAGGCAAGTATGACTAAAACCATAACCATGTAACAACTAACCGTAACCGTGGTTAGATAAACAATAATATACCATCACAAACCAAGTAGAGCTAGACCAAACTCTAGCTAGGCTATTGTGCTACAGAATTCAATTCAATTGTAGCTAAAATCTCACTGTATCAAAAAGTATGAATTGTATACTTGTTTTTCTTTATTTTTTATTATCGTATTCTCTTGTTATTCATATGAAGAACATATTGCATATTAAAAACACAAATAAACTAAAAATCACGTTATTACTATAGGTATTAATCGTATCGTATTAAATGAAGTATTCTCTCGAAGCATCGATTGAATAGCTAGGTTTTTAAATGTAAAGGAAATATCGTCCGCACTTTTTATGCAGATTATCCGATGTAATACAGAGTTGCTGCCCTTAGATATTTTTTCCACCATTTACTATTCTCAAAATCAATCGTGAAACATCGGGTATTTCCGTATAATACACCACGTGTATAGCTCTAGAATACACCCCATTCGCCTGTGTTACAAGTCTGTGTTCATTCGCGTGATAGTAATACATTATGTATCCGTTATTAAGTTGAATAAATGGCGTTATTATATCGATTTCTTTATTTATACACTCGACATGGGTCATGTTTATATCCATGTTTTTCTTACTCCCAGACAGTAAATAAAAGTCTCTGGAACAACTTCCGCAAAGGTGGCATAAGTGGGGCCGCCATTTTATTTTATCATGTGACTGAAAGTAGTTAAAAAATGGCGCCTTATTATATCAGAGGTCTATTGCGTAGCATAAAGGCCGAGGTGATCAGATTGATCCAGTACTGACACGGAGTGAATATGTCGTAATTGCATGATTAGCCAAAATTTAAACCTTACATTTTGAAAGATTGAAATTTTGTTAGAATATATCAGAAATATTACATATTAAACATGAAAACATGTCAAATTATATACCCTTGATGAAAACAATTGAATAGCTATTGTTTTGTAATGTTCAACAATCATTTAAAGTTATCTTGCGTGAAACGTATTTCCCGCCATCTGTCAAACGGCACCTGATAACCAATCAAAACCATACACAAGACAGTCGTACCGTGTAACCGGGTGTAGTTAAGCAGAGCAAATGCTGGAATCGTTAAGGAACGTAAACAAGTAATGTTATAGGTAAAACACGACTTATCTGTTGTTTTTACATGATGTATGTTTAGATTATTATTTCCTACTTTCGCTGTTATAACTTTATTTCATTGATTATTGATTTTCTTGGGTCATGGATGCACGGATATTGGTAGATTGCGCATGAGCAACAGGAAGGCGAAACAATGATGGTAAAAATTCAAAATACGGTGGTGAAAGTCAAAACTACGATAGTGAAAAGTCGAAACTATGATGGTGAAAAGTCGAAACTACGACGGTGAATAGTCGCAACTACGATGGTGAAAAGTCGAAACAACGCCGGTGAAAAGTCAAAACAACGACAGTGAAAAAACGAAACTACGAAGGTGAAAACAATCGAAACAATGATGATGAAAGCTCGAAACTACGATGGTGAAAGGTCGGAACTACGATGGTGAAAACTCCGAAATAACGATGGTGAAAAGTCGAAATAACGAAACTACGATGATTTCTACTTTTTATCATCGATTTCGTTGTTTCGACTTTACTTAATGTAATAAATATGCCGTGATGGCTCCCAACGGGACACCGTAGCTTAGAGATCTTCCGCACACATCTCCCAGCTGTTTAATATTTCCCAAATAACACCAAAACATCCACTAGTAGTTTGAGTAATTTAATAAAATTAAAATTAGGGAATTGTGTTGGAGTGTTGAATCTATGTGTATTTTTATATACCGATAATATCATTTTTTTAAGCAAAACTGCTTTAATATTTAAATGTTTAAGCAACGTGTAGTACGTGGAAGAAATTACCATTCAAAACAGTAAATACTTAAGTAATGGTTTGCAGAAAGGGGGAAAGATTACCAAATAATTTTGAGATTCCAATGATACAATTATTGAAATTGTAAATATTTCGGACTTATTTACACATCAGGTGGGCATTTAAACGAAACCGATAAAGTACTACCGGTGCAATCCATTAACTTAGACTATTTTTAATCTAATCGACTACTTAAACAATTTTACTAATATTTCTTCAAAACATATTTAAGAATTAACCAATACTTTTATTGCACCTATTGTAAACTATTCATTTGAAGTATGAGAACTTTTAAGAAAGGCACACAATGGATACATTTAAATTTGTGTAAGGGGATTTTATAATTATGTGGGGAGACAGGAAGGAGCAATTATATCAATAAACAATACTTAAACATAATAAAATACTTATTTCCATATTTAGCTCAATCAAAATCAAATAATCATCATATATAAACATGAATATAACATGTAAAACATAGAACAGAAATTAAAAAAAAAAATGTTCTGTTCGTTCTTTTCTGTAAAACACATGAAAATGAAAGACCTAAAATTATAATTAACTGGGTCTCGCAAGTGTAAAATCTAAACTAGGTTATTTATGATATACGGCATAACCAATCAGCGGGAAAGAAAGGTGTGTATATAACAGTAAACTGTTGTTAAACTAATACTTAGTGATATGTTTATATAGAATTGGACCGCAGAATTAAATGACTCATCAGAAGCATTATACTTTAGAACATTTTTCTTCTTTGAATGTGCTCAATATCTAACTAGAGAAGTAAGGGAATTTTCAAGACAGAGATAAGTTCTCAGGGACTTGAAGTATAATTCAGTAGGCAGCAAAAACCTTTAAATGTTTCATTTTATACAGAAATTGTAGACAACGTAATTCTTTAGATCGAAGATACATACTTTTTCATAACAGAATGTAAAAAACTATGAAATACAGGAAACATGGTAAATAGCCATATTAAGAGAAAATTGTATACAATTGCTATATTATTTGAAATAAGAAAATTCGGCGTTAATGTATACAACGCGTTTGAATGAAAAAGCATAACAAATAAATATACGACATAATTTTACATAATTTTTATCGTATTATTTAATTGACTGGATTAACAATACCAAAACTATTTGCATGTTTGAAATAAACTGTATCTATGGCAGTCTACATTTATCTAATTTCATATATCACACGTTCTTCATCCACTTTATTCAATTTCATTGAAGGACCTTGTTATATCTTTAATGACTCCAGTTCAAGACTGTTACAGGACCCATGGAATAGTTAAATATGTAGTAACTATCTACATATGCTCTAAACATTATAATTACGCTAAAAACTGTACTTAGTCAAAATGTGGTTAAAGGGAAATAACCCCGCTTGAAAAATAACTGAAATATATAGTAACTTCTCTCCCTTAAAACCAAATATTGATTATTTATTGATAAACTTGCTAAAGCATAAACAATAATGTTTACTATGCTTAACATCGTGAGCATAACGTAGTAAATTAAAACAAACGATATTATAGATTTTAACAGTATGGTAATAATTTATTAATTAATGAGAAATTATAATGTATTGGTGCTTATGTGTGTGATTTTCTATTGGTTGCAACTTTCAAATATATACGTATATAGGTATGTTTAAAATACAGTAAATACAAATGTTCAAACATTTATACGAGTGGTGATCATTATGTATTTGCCCAACTTTCTCGAACATCGCACTGTCTATTAAAACCGCTTGCGCACACATCGATATACCCATTCAATACCTGTACATTGATAAAAAAATATGTACATATACATGTTTGTAGTATTTTGAGCGTAAAAGTTTCAGTTTGAAAATGGCCACTGTGTTAACTTATGGTTGGGTAACGCTATGAATTATCTGCTAAAATAAGGGGGTTTATAAAAGATACAGTACCAAAACTTTTTTTAGCAAAACAATGGACGTTTACGAGGATATTTCAATATTGTATAAGACAGCTTGCAGATGGACCTGTGGGATGTCGGGTGTCTGTTGAACATGCTCTTAATCTGGTCGACTAGTGAGCAATAGTTCCAAGCTTGCACTACTGAAAATAAAGGAACTGATTGCAACGGACGCTATTATACCATTAGGATCACGGTATCTCATTCAGAAAAGTTCAGCTCCTTTTGACATCCAAGCATGGACTTAGAAAGATTTCTGCAAGATGGATACCACATTTGCTAACCATGAAACAAAGATACACAAGGGTGAAATTTGAAAAAAATGAAGTTTTCAAACATTGTCACCAGTGACGAAATATGGATACACGTTTACAGACCACATCGGAAAGCTAGCAAACGTGTACGGGCAAAGAAAGGTGCGAATAGACCATTGATAGCCAAGAGGACCATAAGTGTTAAAATGGTTCTGAATGCTGTTTTTTCACAATTAATGGACCCGTCATTCAGGTTGCTGTGCCAAGAAGCAAATTAGTAAATGCTAGATTCTAACGTGACAAAGTGTAAAATAAACTGAAAAATATGTTTCCAAAGGAGACGGCCTAAATCAGAAATGAAACTACGATGGTGAACAGTCGAAACAATAAAACAAACGAAACAACGATGGTGAAAAGTCGAAATTATTTCGATGAAACAATGAGAATGTCCCTCTAACTAGTATGTAATTGCAGAAATAAACGAAAAATGTAAAAGTTCTTTTTTTCCAAATAACTCATATGTTAAATTCAAATTACATTTACTGTGCCAGCATAAACAATTACCCATTGCTTGGTAAGATATTAACATATTAGCCTGACTGGTGTTTGAGAAGAATATTTTTAGAAATCCAAAGGGTTAGCTTTTTAAGTTCATTGAGAAGAAAGAAACAACAACTATAACTTTTTTGGAGACCCGTGTGTCCCCTTAAGACACTGAAGCCTCATTTGTTAGTCATATATTAATTTATATGACACTATTTATCACACTGTCACTGAAACTCCAGATGGACTGTGAATGATTGAAAAATGAAAACTATAACCACAGATTGAATGAATAATGGGCATTTATTATTGTATGCCATTGATAGGGAATTCGTATTAAAAGCCATAACACACCTATATATATCATATCAAGAATTGGTTATTTTCCCCGCAAATCTGGACAAAGTGAAAAACCCGCCAAAAGAGATCAGCCAGAATAAAACGAAAATGTTCCGTCATGTAGTATTCAACTAGTCGTACGTATGTTTCAGACGTTCGTATGTAAATAAACTGAACGGAACAGCTAACCCATCACTTTTTTTTTAAAATATATTTGTCAAAATATTGAGTAGCATTATCAAAATTTGCATACGACACAATCAGACAATTGTGTATTGATGTTACATAGCAATGTTCTTTCTTATTTATATCGAAATTTCAAACAGATTGCTTTGAGATTTTGTTTGACAAAAACAAACTAACAAACAAACATTCTTTATTTCTTCCGGTAAGTAAGAGTAACATGTATTTTTTATGTTATTATTGAAAGATCACAGTAAACATGAATATGAACAGCAAATCACGTATCACTATTAAATAGAGTAAAACAAACAGGACAATTTCTTAAACATTTGAATTGCAGAGCACTACATTGCACAAGCATGCGCAGATACAGTTAATTACAGACAACCATCCATGTTAGGCACAAGCAAACACGCGCTTATACTCACGCCTTCACACACGCGCTTATACTCACGCCTTCACACACGCGCTTATTCTCACGCCTTCACACAAGCGCTAATACTCACGCCTTCACACACGCGCTTATTATCACACCTTCACACATGCGCTTATACTCACGCCTTCACACACGCGCTTATACTCATGCCTTCACAAAAGCGCTTATACTCATGCCTTCACACAAGCGCTAATATTCAAGCCTTCACACAAGCGCTTATACTCAAGCTTGTACTAATGCCTTCACACAAGCACTTATACTCAAGCCTTAACACAAACGCTTATACTCAAGCTTATACTCATGCCTTCACACAAGCGCTTATACTCAAGCCTTCACACAAGCGCTTATACTCAAGCTTATACTCATGCCTTCACACACGTGCTTATACTCAAGCCTTCACACAAGCGCTTATACTCAAGCCTTCACACAAGCGCTTATACTCACGCCTTCACACAAGCGCTTATACTTATGCCTTCACACAAGCGCTTATACTCACGCCTTCACACACGCGCTTATTCTCACGCCTTTACACACGCGCTTATACTCACGCCTTCACACATGCGCTTATACTCAAGCCTTCACACAAGCGCTTATACTCAAGCTTATACTCATGCCTTCACACAAGCGCTTATACTCAAGCCTTCACAAAAGCGCTTATACTCAAGCTTATACTCATACCTTCACACAAGCGCTTGTACTCAAGCCTTCACACAAGCACTTATACTCACGCATTCACACAAGCACTTATACTCATGCCTTCACACAAGCGCTTATACTCAAGTCTTCACACACGCGCTTATACCCAAGCCTTCACACAAGCGCTTATACTCACACCTTCGCACAAGCGCTTATACTCAAGCTTTCGCACACGCGCTTATACTCATGCCTTCACACAAGCGCTTATACTCAAGTCTTCACACACGCACTCATACTCAAGCCTTCACACAAGCGCTTATACTCACGTTTTCATACAAGCGCTTATACTCAAGCTTATACTCATGCCTTCACACAAGCGCTTATAATCAAGCCTTCACACAAGCGCTTATACTCACGCCTTCACACAAGCGCTTATACTCAAGCCTTCACACAAGCGCTTATACTCAGGCTTATACTAATGCCTTCACACAAGCGCTTATACTCAAACCTTCACACAAGCGCTTATACTCACGCCTTCACACAAGCGCTTATACTCAAGTCTTCACACACGCGCTTATACTCAAGCCTTCACACAAGCGCTTATACTCAAGCCTTCACACACGCGCTTATACTCATGCCTTCACACAAGCGCTTATACTCAAGTCTTCACACACGCGCTTACACTCAAGCGCTTATACTCACGCTTTCACACAAGCGCTTATACTCACGCATTCAGAGACACATTGTAGCATAAATGACGATGGGCCGACAACTCACGAGGGTAAAATACAAGTATACTCAAAATAAAATTTACATAATTTTATTTTTACATGAATAAAATTATGAATATACAATACATACAAATTAAAGCTAATTGCTCATCAACAAAAACAAACCACTGGTTTAAAGATGTCCTATGATGGAATTAACACTTTTTTATTCACAAGTTCTTTCTTCTTCACGTTCCGTATATCTATATCGCGATACAAACTGCTTACATTGTATGAATGTTATAACTGTTATCAAAATACACTTATATTTGTATTTAAGATACTCTACTTCAGCATCCGTAGAGTTAGCGTCAATCGTCCCTCGTGGCGATGGCTATATAAACAGTGTTATCTTCCCTAGAACTCTGTACTGAGTTATCTGGCTGCACGTCGCCCCGTACCGATTATACTTCGACTATACTCCAACGCCAGGATCGTCAAGTCGTCCATATAACGATTATGTGAGTTGCTGTCCTTATGACGGTACTACCACCAACTTCCTGTCACGTCTATACGTTGTTAACGTAGCGGACATACATCTAAAAACCGCTACAATATATATATATATATAAAAACTCAGATTTACTAGTTACTCAATGCGTTATGACATTGCGTCTTTTACTCATCATCTATCAATTTCATGTCATTTTTATCAATATATGATAATAGTACATTCAATTCTTACAATCTAACAGTTTCATGGTAGATTTATCAAAATATTGTAACAGTACATTCAATTTTTACCATCTAACAGTTTCATGGTAGATTTATCAAAAATGATAACAGTTCTTTCAATTCTTACTATCTGCAGTTTCATGGTAGTTTAAACATCATATCATATATGACGTTCCGTTAAACCTAAAGTAGCAATTATATCTCTACGTAATACCGCATTTATAATATAAACAATTACCGACCAATTCTGTATCTATTTACTTTGTGAATATCAGAACAAGATCACAAAATTTAATTACACATATCAATCAGTTCTAACATGACGAATTTCAACACTTCATCGTAAACACGATATCAACAGCTCAAAATACGTTCTCAGATTCTTAGACCTATATTCTAACAAAACAACTCTCAATACCGCAGATGTGAAATTAAATTATAGACGTTTTCGTCGGAATGGATATAAACCATTTATACAACTTTATTTATTTCTGGTTACGTCAATATATATATCAGACATTTGAATAACTCAACCATATACAACATAATATAAAATTCACAACATAATATAAAATTCACATACCCATCTGCCGTTATGTAATGGAACAGTAACATGCTGAATCCTGCTCGTCACAACGATCCGTAAAGATGTGCTCTGCTAGACTGGAGAGTGTTTCCATTATACAGTCAGATATATATAGTAAAACACTCCACATACCTTAGTGAATTTCGTGCAAATTATTAATTAACAAGTTTCAACATATCGTACGATGCATATTTAACAAAATAGGCTCAATGTAAATTTAAAATTAGTTTGACAAATAATAAACCAGTATAATTGTTCTAACATTCTGAATATTTAATAAATTTTCATTAAACAAATGTCAAAATGATTTATTCTTTAATAAAAAATTGCATATGTTAAAATATCTTAAAAACGTTACTCCTATCGATCTATCGATACGTTTTAATAAACCCAAGACACCTGCTCGAAATGTAGCCTATAGCATTCAAATAGACACGTACTAGCTGACACTACTAAGTTAGGCCACGGCAACCTAACTATTTTGTTACACACTTGCACATGAATACAAGCAAGGATACGAGCATACATACACACATACATATTGAGATTCAACATAAAGCTATGTTTAATCAATATGCAAACAAAAGCAAACAATAACAAAAAAAACAGCATATTTACGTAAATATTCATAAACATATCAGCAGTGTTAAATGATATGACGCTAAATAAATACGAATAATTAATTACAATTATTTCCATTGCTTGTATAAGACACTTAAATAAATCGTCTTAAAGAAAGATATATACTCCAACAAGGTTACGTGAGATGAATATTAAACATTTTAACACCTCCTAACATGCGACTTTATATGGTTATTTTACAGTACTCAATATGGGAATGTATTGTACGAGTATGTATTGTGAAAATTAGGCGTCTCGTCCAGTACTAATTTTTACACAATATTTACGAGTACTATTTATTACAATATTGCACAAAACACTGTAAACTGATCTGTTTATTCTTTACCTCAATCTGACAGAAATGTATCAAAAGAGTAAAGAAAAGTTAAGATCTTATTAAATAAATAAACCGTGTGTCAAAAGCGACAGACGAATGAAGATATTCGGAGTTGTTCAATGTCATCGTCATGCGGAACATTTTGTCGGTTGTTTGTTTTTATTGTTGAAATTCCTCAGGCGTCATCTTGAACTTTAAAATGTACAATATACAAATTATTGGATCCAATTTGTACGGTCACGTGGAAACGTCTTGGGTAGCTGATTGTCTTATACACGTACAGGCACAGAATAAAATTTCATCTTATCTGAAAGGGTGCGAGAGCAAACTTAATACAAAACGATCGAGCCAATCAAGTTTATTTAATTTTAAAGTTAAGAAAGCATTCTGAATTTACATACACGCGTAAATAAATAAATAAAATAAAAATAATTAAATATCAGAAAAAGTAAGTCTGCAATTATGAAAATGAACAAAACCCACAAAACGTCACTTGCTCAGAAAAAAACTAAATAAGTTCACGGCTTCTTAAATCTTTGTGAAAGGTTTAGGGATATTTTCTAAAATTTGGATCACTATTTTAGCTTCAATTAACATTAGATCAGAAGTGTGTATAAAACGTGAATTTTAAAATAAAACGTATAAACAGCGACAGATAATAATAAGTTGGGTCTAAGATGCCCGGAAAGCTATGTGTTCTCAGGTTTGAAAAATAATTTGATGTGTGAACATTAGCAAAATTGAGTTTGTAATTGCCCTGTAGGCATAGTACCGCATTGGAAACGTGGTTAGTTCGGTAGCTATCAAGGTGTTACAATCATTCTGCATATCAATTTGTAGAAATGATATTTTTGTCCATCCTATAGGCATATCAACACCATTGGAATCAGGAAATGCTTCCGTGGTGTAGTCGCATAACAGCGGTTATAAATAATCATTGTTTTTTTCCTTAAAAAATGCATTTTCCTTATTATAATGCTCATGTTTTTATTTTAATGGTATTATTGATGTATTTTGAACATTTTGAAAGCATTGTCGTGTTTGAATTGTGAATTTAGAAAAAATGATGCTTGGAATTTTGGTCATGAAAAAAACAACATGATTTCGGAAGTATAATTTCACTTTGTCCCTGAACAGGAAAAAAAACCGTATTGGATGATGCATGACCCCTACTTTTCTCTTTTTTCATCATATTTATGTTCACTTGGTAGTGCAGAGATTGACAAACAATAAAATTGTTTTGGATAGCATATAGTTATCGCAGTGTCTGTCTGTCCGTCTGTTCGCACACACGAATGGGTAGTTAAGTGTCTAATAGGGTTTAGAGTTTAGAGTTATTTCTTGGACGGTTGAAAAACAGTTAAAAAAATATGTAGCTATTTCTAGACACTTAAAACAGCTTTTATGTGGCTTTTTTCTTTTGTGTGGCTATGTCTTATATGTCCTTACAATATCAGAAATAAAAACACATGTTACCGTACAGATATTTTGGTATTACCTCCTCATAAACATGCCCGGCCTTGAAAGTTGGCGAAATAATGTTTTAACAAGCTATGCAAAAAATAAAAAAAATTAAATTGTTTACATCTAGTATTTAATTAAAACTATTACATAGATGCATGCATATAATATCAATTATTATGGAAATGGTATATTTTAGACGTATCCGTAAATAATTGTGTTATCCGAAATGGGGCCAGTTGTAGTGTGACTCTGGTAGGCCTCGACAAAATTGCTTCCATTTGTGCACGGAGTTGGTGAACACGAAAAACTATAGAAATTGTCTTTAAAGACATTTCATTGAAAAGAAAGTTACTACTTCAAAAGGCCAGAGACGTACATGTCTATTTTGTTTATTCAAATGTACTTTCATAATTTGCCAACCGTATACATGCTATATGCATGTCCTCACAATAATTTCTTTGCGTTTTGCAAGGTGTTATTTTAATGCCGGGTTGACAAGTAAAAAAATGGCGATGAAACAGATAAAAAAAAATACAATCGCTATATTATAACATGGCTGACAATGGTGACATCAACATATGTTATTTTTAACCGCAAATATCATTGTCTTGTTTTCACTGCACATGTGTTACATTTTCGTATGGTATGTTCACATGGGTATGGATATGCCACGTCTGGTGTGCTCATTTATTTTTTTATGTATATATTACACGATTATGATTAAGCATTTTTTATATGCAAAATGGTTTTTGGTATCGATAATAAGCTAAGCGTACTAACATATACATGTATCCTAGTTTCATGGTTCGTTACTCTTTATTTCAAGTCACACCATTCTCCCAATTATAGTTTCCTTTGGATTCTGGGACAACCATGAAAATATTTTAGGATTGAGCTTGAACATCCAGATTTCACTCTAAGATATCTAGTTCACCGTGACATATACACTAATTGTTATAGTTTATTTGGCTATGTTTAGACGTCCCCACATCCTGCAAATTTTGGCTTTTAATATTGTCTCTATGCATGTTTCAAAATTCATTCTTGAGTTTATGTCTAAGAATATTATTAAGAATAGTTAGTGAATACTATCACTGGTTAAAAGAAATAACCAATGGGAGCAATTTATAAAATGAGTTGATATTTTATAGCTGCCATTATCTTCAATAATTGTTGTTGTTATAAAACCATGCGTCATACTCCACCCAGATACATTATACCAACACCGGACCGACAAGGCCTAGAACCATCCTCTAAATTCTAGTACCATTTATCAAGTCTTTAGTATGAAACCAGGCCGGGAATCGAGCCCACGACCTTCGCAAGCGAGACGGACGCTGGTCCACCAAACTACCGCAGCGGTGTCTTCAGTAGTTAAATAGTCGATAGTAATGAACTTAATAAGTTACACTAATTGTCGTGTTAATAAACTCGATTAATTATTTAACTAAGTATGGTACACAAGTCAGTTTTGTTTTATTATGCATTCGTTCCTGTTCACTGAACTCATTAAGGAAGTTTGTCATCAATTATTCTCCTTAAATACGTCAGTTTCGGACTGTGCAATAATAATTAAACGTTCGTACCACAAAAGCGGACTTAACGTTTAAAACGGATCGTTTCTCTTAAAAAGATAATTACTTTGTTTACAACACTGTTCACCCAATAAATGAGCTGTTTTCTTTACCCGGATTTTTGAACAGCATACATAGACGAAACCATGCTAAAGTTAACATATGGAAAGATAGTCGATGTATTAAGGTAATGAAAAAGGAGATATTACTATATGTAAACAATGAATATGATAGTGCTCCGAAGTGATATTTTGTTTGTTATACTTTCGTACATCACTTTATCAGACGGTTCTTTGTTTGGCGGGAAAAAAGATTGTTTGATATCAAATTGGGGAGTATGGAGCAAGCCATTTGGACTAGGCGTAGTCACCAGAAAACGTACTGTTTTGCGACATCCTACAAACGGTGGCAAAGACTGTCCAAAGCTCCTTGTTGAATATCAAATTTCAGGTAAGTTCCACGAAACAGTTGCATTGTCGTGTCTTAAACTGACGATCCACTTTCATTTGTTGGGTTGTGTGTTTTATGTACATGTTATTGATTTTTTTACCAACTTAAACACCAGGTATGAAGAGATAGCATTAAATGTTATTAAATATTGAACGAATGTTTTAACTGTAGTTCCAAATTGGATAATTAATGTTTTGGTTAAAGCCCTTACACTTTAAAGTATTTGTAAATTTCACTTTGTGTGACTTCTTGTACCATCATTTACCATCGGCTATTGGACCAGATGTATACGTTAATGTGATTGAACTATTAAAATACTTAACTTAGAATGGTATCTTATGGCACGGGGGTGGGGGTGTGTTTTTTTTTGGGGGGGGGGGGGGGGGGGGGTAGAACCACTGCATCTACACCTATTGTCTTTAGACCTTGTGTTCAATCTATAACAACTATTGGGACATATCTGGACAGGTATCACTCAAATGTTCCTCTTTATTTGGCTGTCCTGCTAATCGTATCCTCATGTGTTTATTCTAACAATGGTTTTTACAAGTTTGAGTTAGGGGATACTTGTGATACTTTCCTAGCTTGCGAACTGACGTTTTAAAAGTAAGGTCAATAGGTAGGGTAACGGATCATTCTATGCTAGTTTAATGAACTGTGTTAAAAGTACGCTTACACTTTTCAACTAGCAAGCCTTGGTCGAATATTCAATGCAATTGTGCCTCACTACTAGACTATTTGTATTCACTTGTTCTCAAGCTCTTCTGTGACTGAATGGATTATGGCGCCGTTACAAATGCGTTTATCTCTCATTGCTAAGATCATGGGTTAAACCCAGCTAGGTCCAAAAAGTGTGTTTGGGAAAGCTTGCCAGTTGTTTGCAGAAATTCTATTCAGATATTTATTCTGATATCTTCCATCACCATTATAACTGGACACCATATACAAGCTGCAAAGTGTTGAACATGATGTTAAACCATATTATTTGTATTACTTGTTCTAATATACATATCTACGTTGTGAAGCATACAATGTCGGATTAATCGTTATAAAATATGTAAATATTAGGTTTTGTGGCTCTAATTATTGCAGACCTATTAAACTTATAACAAATATTTCCCCTATTGGACAGTGTTTGGATATCATTAAGACAGATAACGATAAAACCTCACAGCCTTTATGTCTTAATGGTATTTCGTGTTGGCCTGATAATAAATACAAAGAAATTAAAATACAAACATTGAGCATGTTTTTAATATTTTTGATTACAACATTTTACCAATTTAATGCAAAATAAAAGAAAAAGAAATAGAAATGCAGCGAATACTAAATTATCTATCTTAATAATTTCTTTTATATTTTTAGAAGCAAAGCCAACAATAAAGAAAACCGCTATAGACATGGTCAATCATATTGTGAAACGAGGTGCGAACACTGGAAAAAAAGTCGGGCGGTTGACAGACTTATTAATAATTTTAGACGCTTCAGGAAGTATGGGGCCAAGAGGGTTCAGGACCGCCAAGACTCTACTAGCTGAATTGTTAGCACTGCTATGTCCAATTCCAGATCCGTTTAAGGGTTATCAACAGGCCGCGCTTATACAATACGCATCACAAGTAAAAGAAGTGTTTGACTTCAACGATAAAAACAACACTGTCCAAATTCAGAATGCGATCAAGAGCTTGAAGTACATGGGAGGAAGCACGTGTACAGCGACTGCTTTCCAGCGTGGTAAACTGATGTTTGACCCAAGTAAAGGTAAATAAAATATTATTAGTCATTGACTACTGTTTTACCATACACTCATTATTTGTTTGACTATTTATCTGTATATTGATTAAACTGTCAGTTCGTGTGTTCGTTCGTCCTCTAGTTCGATCGCTCGTCAAATACCAAGGTCGCACCTGCATGTAAACTAAAAGTTTGACAACTAACTTAACATTCTAAAAGATCCCAATCTTACTTCACTCACGTGAGTATCACAGGCTCAGGGAGTTCTAAACAATTAGCGCATGTTCAACTAACTGCGTTGCCAGGGGTTATTACATGATTGAAAGTTAGTCTGACTTATCTGACTTAATCAAAGCTATTAAACACACAATAAAATCCCTTGAACGTCTCACATACCAATTAATTTTGCACTGTACTACATATAGAGACATGCACTTCTGGAACACTGAACGCATTACTGATGGTTCTAAAAGCACTTTGTTTCCATAGATTGTCATCTGTTGCTCCAAATATGCAGAAAAAACATGGGATTGACCAGGTTGCTTTTTCACAAAATCCATGGTTTGAGGACACCCCTTCATTTTTGACAATTCTGTTCAATTTTTGCAGTGTATCACTACGCATCTTCAAACTGTTATATCTTCATCAAACTGCAACCGGTGTCAGTCAAACTTGGCACAACTCATGACAATGTTCCATTCTTCTCATCTGTAGAAAAAAACATGAGCATTTAAAGCATTTTCAAAAATACTATGCCAAACCAAATTACACAGCTCTAATTTCTCGGGCGTAGTAATCTTGCTACAGCCATGTAGGGGAGGTAATTTTTCAGTGAGACCTTATATATGCAATTAGTATGTATCTAAATATTTAGATTGCTTAACTATTAAACCTTTCACTTTGTATATGCAGGTATGCGAAATAGTTCGAATGTTAAGCAGGAGGTACTTATCATAACCAACGGTGAATCGAACTGCGGTGGAGATGCGGTGAAAGCAGCACAAATGCTACAGAAAACTGCCGATGTTTATGGTTTGATGATAGGAGAAGGTTCAAAGCGAGGAAATAGGGAACTGCTGTCATACGTAACTGCACCATTAAACACACATCTTTTTGGTGTACAAGGTTACCAGAACCTCGGCAAACTACTTACAATTGTTAAACACCAGTTGAACCAACCGGGTGGTGTGCCATGTGCACTTTTTGATATATAAAACTATGTCATGCGATTATGAACATGTTCTTTTAGCGTTTTGTCATCAGTTAGATAAGACAAATTTATATTGGGTCGTCAAGACAGATAACGAGCAAACATAAATTCTAGTTAACTTCTGAGCGGAAAATGTTTGTCATGGTCCGTCAGCAGCAATTACTCCAAAACAGTCTTCCGCAATACACGTCTTCCAGATGGCTGTCGTGACTAAAAGCCTCTTCAGAAATACATGTATATTTAATAATGCTAATTCTGTGTTACGACATATTGAACATTTTGAGAGGCAAAAATATATGGAGGGTATTATCCACCATAATTCAGATTGATTTATTGTATTTTTTATCTTGATAATTACAAATTACATTCATTTGAATGACAATTTTTAACTTCCATGTGTGTAAATTGTATGTAGCAACTGGATAATTAAGAATTACACTTACTCAAATGCCAATTTCTTACTTCCATGTGTGTAATTTTTATATTGCAACTTGTAATTATATAAATTGCCTTCATTTAAATGTCACCTTTGTCCGAAAATGTGTATAAAACGTGCAAGTTACTCATTTCATCATCTAATTTCATGAAATAATGTAAAATTCGGAGAAAGTCATAATTTGAAACTTAGAATTTGAAACTTGGTGTTCAAAACTTAGAATTTACAAGTTAGTAATATTGACACTTCTGAATTAAGTCATTACGTGACTTAAACACCGATACTTTGAAAAACCACTGCTCCCTACGGTGAGAGTAAAGGAAGACATCTGAGTAAGCAGTTTAATGTTGTCAAAATCCAATGTGGTTCCCCAGATGACATCACCTATTGGTAACACAATGGTCAAACCAGCTTTAGGTAGCTGTGAACAGTTTTAAAATGGACGGGTATAAAAATATGTTTTCTACTTTGTTTATATATATATGTATATATATATATATATATATATATATATATATAAATGTTCAAGGTAAAATTGAAATGAAAATAAACTTGATAATGCGTGTGTAAATTCATCAACATCGAGATGTCACAATACGCAATAACTAGTTGTAAATGCATTTGTTCTTTAATTTTCATAAGCAAACTTAACAATGGTATAAATCGATATGTATGCATCTAATGCAAGCGATTAAAAAAACCTATTGACTACAGTAAAAGTAGGGTCATTTATTATGCAATATCTGGGTTGATATATAACCGGGCTTGACTCTCTATTTTCGAGTCCACTAATTATTTGATTGAACCCTTTACACTTTTTATTCATTATAGATTTTTATTCATCACATTTTTTTCATCACTGAAAAAAATACATATAACATTACATAACTACAGAGTAACAACTTATCACATATATCACATACACACTACACATAAATTATGCTGCTTTCAAAGTGAGTTTTTCCTTTGCTTCTTTACACAATTTAACATTTAATTATATTTAATCATCATTATAGCTGAGAGCAATAATGCGTGGTACAATAAACAAGATAAACATTACAATAAAGAATACATGTCACTTACAAGTATAAGGTAAAATGACGATGAACTACTGTTTTGAACTAGTTTACAAATACTCAATCTTTATCCTATATATAATAAAAAAGAAACAATTGTCATATTTGTACATTGTGTACATATATAAAGCAAATATACATTTTTCTTATGAATTCTATATGGAAATGCAACAATATAATATATAAATATTCACTCTATGAATATTTCTCACATATTTTCATAAATGTCTTAAATTCAGATGCGCGGACGCATGCACACACATATTTCTGTCCTATGTGTGTTTTATAACATCAATAATAATTACGTAGTTATTTACACAGACATGCGTACTGACACACATACATTTTAAAACTCACATTTACATATATTCTATGAACCGTAATCAACAATCAATTGTTGTAGAGTACATTATGGTAAAGCAATATTCAAGCTTTATGATTCAATGAAAGTGTATTAAAAATACTAACCAATTTCACTAATTCAGTAATATTCATTCTGTTTCAATTACATGCAACAATGAATAATAACGAAGGAACATTTGTACTTCACATTTGTTATCTTTACAGCATTATAAAATAAAGATATAAGTTGCACTCACCCCAAATTTCCAAATCCGTATTCAACACTTACTTATTTTACTGTATTCACTTCGAAATTTCACTTTTGACTGCCTAAATACTATTTAAATTCTAATATCTTTACTGTTTTGTCGCAAAGACCTACGACCAATGAACTTGTATATAACGGAATGACTAGTGAAACCGACCAATCAACATGATCAATTCATTATTTCCCATTTGAATATTGAACAAATCACTATTCAATACCATATTTGGAAAGTGACACAACTAAATATAGATATACACAGATCTTGTAAGAGTTAACATCACTCAGTGTCAAAATACACACTACTACAGATACACTTCCTGGAAATCTCTGAACATAACAGATACACTTCCTGGAAATCTCTGAACATAAGAGACACTTCCTGGAAATCTCTGAACATAACGTTTGTTCGCTAGCAATCGTTTTGACTAATTAGAGAAATATTTGCAAAGTAAGTTTACAGCTGTTTCATGTAAATTTATAACTAAAATGGAGCGCGTCGTACAGTGGTAGAGCATAGACTCCAAGATCGGGGGCCGTTGGTTCGATCCTCCACCACGGTTATGTGATGTGTACTTGAGCAAGACACTTTATCCATACAGCTTAATATACTGGTTCTACAGAGGAAGACATCAAGCGTGATTTGTCGAAGTTATAAAAACTTCTTTCATAATAGATGTAAAATTAATAATTTAAAACAAATGAGTTGCTATTGTGAACCATTTTAATTCTAAGCGTTCACCATATAAGAATGCGGGACAGTATTGTGTTTGTAAGGTATGAAATACGAAATATAGGAAAAGAACAATTTTCAAACAATGGGTACCTCCAAAGCAAATCTATCATCCAAATACAAGGTAAACCCATTACTGTACAACGTTGCGCAAAATCGGGATCACATGTATCGGTGTTTGGAACCACTTTACCTGACCCAATGACAAAACAATAATAATGGAAGAAACAACCCTATGTCCGATCCCTTATCTCTATATTTTTTTGCTTTGTTTTAATGTGTCTAAATTTTATATGAATACATTTTGTTGTTTTTTATTTTTCCGTGAGGGTGGTGGGATGGGGTTAATTTTAGTGTGTGTTTGGAGGGAAGGTGGGTAATGAGGTTGTGTATATATTTATAGCATATATAGACTATGCTTTTTTTTCATATTACTATTATGTAAAACCCACTATATTTTTTCATTGAAATGAGGTTATATCCATAGGGGGAAAATTGTTTGGTTGGGTGGTATAGAATTCAAATTCATTACTTTTACTTCCTACATCCGTTACGCCATGTCGCTAAGAGCGATATCGTTATTAGGAGTGGGGTTTGGAGCATTTTGACGCCACATAATATCATAATTTATTGTAGTTATTTACTGTTTTTGTATATTCTTATTTTTAAACGTGAGCAGACCTATTTAAGGAGAACTGCACTACACAAACGATATTGATAAATGTATCACATGGATTTATTTTATAAGGCTGGGTACAAGGCAAAAAAATATTCAAAGTGGCCCTTTGTTGTTAAAAAGTACAGTTTGTGCAATATATACAGGTGTTGATTCGGAAATCACATTAAAATCACACAGGGACATGTTTTTTTGTAAACCATTAATTTCAAGATTGTTTTGGCAAAATAATTGATGTTAATCTTTTTGTTGGTGAAAATTTAGGCCAGTCTCCCTCAGAGCTGGACATGGCTCCACCTCCTCTCCTACGCTTATGCCAATGGTTATGTAAGCATCTGCGGCGCATTCATGATGTCATAGTTCAACACGTGTGTGTATCTGAGCGGGCGGATATGTCGTGATTTTGGGGAGAGAATAATCAATTGAAGGATGCGTAATATGTACTAGCTGCAAATTTTCAATCAATTTAACTATACTTGCTTTATTTAAGGGGACGTGCGCCGGATGCTCTGTTCATCCCGAATCCGCTATTGAGCCGCTCTATAGTCGACCTGTGGTTTTATGGAGAGAACCTTACAAAAGATTTATGTGTTTCTGTGAGGCTTACTTTAAAAACTTTATTTCCATTGACAAAGTTTGTAAATCAGTTTCGCATAATGCCGAATGATGGCCGATAACGTACGCTACTTTTAAAAGAAGCACTAGTTGAAGAATAAAAAAACGGCACCGCTTGACGTCAAAATGTTGATATTAGACAAATTAAGAGGCTAGAGGTGGCTCTTTAAGGTATGATTTATAGAATTACAGAATTAAATAAGTTAATAACCAACGAAAAAGATAGCCTTTTTCACATTAAACATATTCTTATGATAAACAATAATACTATAATTTGCAAAATGCAATTAACACAAGTTGACATATGTAAAAGCAAGAAGTTACATATATCATTAAAGTGAAGGTAATTTGCAATTTCCCCTCTGTAATATGTAATTTACACACATAGAAGTTAGGAGTGGCCACTTGAGTGAATGTGAACTGGCGATAAATTAGTTGTATATATAATATGTAATTAAGCAATCTGAATTATGGCGGACAATACGCTCCATAAAAATACATTAAGGATACTGGATACTAGACATACCGTACTTCTGTGTCACTGACAACTACCCCATATATATATATATATATATATATATAGGCAGTTACCTAGTACTAAACATACCGTACTTCTGTGTCACTGACAACTTCCCCATATATATATATAAAATAGGTAAACATCATATAAATATAATTCAAGATATTAAATGGAAGTGTGTGGCTTCCGGATATGAAATATACTGATTTAATTGAATGATTCTGTACATCTTACAGTTTGAAAGTAACAGTGTTAATAGTCTGTTTGTCGGTTTATATCTTACCAAATACTTCTGTTGGTACACGATATTTGGTTTTCCATGAGGAGTTCCCTCTCTGTTCTGTCGTCGGATATTATGTGTATTCCACTCTAAATGTACCATATCGAACTCTTGTTGGGTTATTTGTATGAAGCAAAATCTAACACTGGCTCTAAAGGGAAAACAATATCACATGTAGACACCATAACATATAATAAAATACACGATATATCTTAACACTATTAATTTATGCTTATTTATTTTAGCTCAATCGTGAAGAACGCCCAGAGCTTATATGAACCGCTCGAGTGCTCTTCATAGGTAAAACCAGTACTAACTGTTGTTTTTTAGAGGCATCAGATCGAGATGGGGATCAAAACCGCAACGTCTTACATGAGCAGTCAACACTATCCACGACACTGTCACCCTGCGTATCGCTATTGTTATATGTTGGAGTTGAACTATTGTGTTTATCATATTCAAATAAAACTACCGGCAGCCTATAATCCTTAGAAAAAGCATGCACCGGCTACAAGTGCCCCATGATTTTTGAATAATTCTCTGATTTTACCGATGTGCTGAGGATTGATCATATCAATTGAAAATGATAAAAAGATAATTGTCATGATAAACCGCATAAACTTACATTTGGATGTTTCCGGTGTTAGAATACGTTCCTTGGTTCACCAGATCACCAACAATGCCTTGCCGAGATGCAATACACATATAATGAAGCTAACCCCACCAACTCTCTATTCTCTATAAAAAAATTAATTTTAAAGTTAATCAAAGCCTTAGAATACGAGATATGCTGTTTTTTTATTCATTAATACAAGGGACAAACCTCTGTTATTGTTAGAGAAGGTGTGGTTTATATTAATACAGGCTTGGATAAATTGTAAAGTGTAAGTGGGAAAAATTGTAAAGTGTAAGTGGGATAAATTGTAAAGTGTAAGTGGGATCAATTGAAGAGTGTAAATAAGATGCATTGTAACAATCACAATTTTTCAAGAAACTTCTTAGTTTCTTCTCCAGCACTACGCAGGGAGATATGTATTGCTCTAATTCATTGTATATTGTCTCGCTATGCATTTACGTCCAATACACTGAAAAAAAAAGTTTTTTTTTTAAAATGAATAAATAAAAATGAAAGATCAGAAAGCCCGGCGGTAGGAAATGGGTATGAGCTTGAATTTTTATAAAAAAAATGTCCGATTTAGTTTCTTATTTTTTTTATTTAGTTACTAATTGGTTTTAGCTCAACTGCGAATGTAGTTCAACACTTATAAGAAACACTGTCGAGTCCACTTCCTTAGTAGGACCAGAATTGAGTATTTTGATTAGTATCTGGTCAAGCTGGAGATCGAAACTGCAACTATGGCGTGAGCTGCCAACACTATATCTACTACATTACCACACCGTTTTTGTCTGATCTAGGTAAATCATCTTTAACTAGTATTGTAAATTATGAAAATGTGAACCGTCGACCATCACAATATAATCACCTATCATACTTCGTATGTGAACTGCCGACAATAATACTTCTTTCACCACATATGTTGTCTTCATGATACATTTAACTCAGCACAAAGACTCGGCACAGAAACTTAAATTAGTAATCAACTTAACTAAAGCACCGACAAAGATTCGGGACAGAAAGTTATATTAGTAATAAACTTAACTCAGCATCAACACAGACTCGGTACAGAAACTTCAATTAGTTTATAACTTAACTCAGCACCAACACAGACTCGGCAAAGAAACTTATATTAGTAATGAAATTAACTCAGCACTGACACATACTCGGCACAGAAACTTCTATTAGTTTATAACTCAACTCAGCTCCGACACAGACTCGGCAAAGAAACTTCTTTTAGTTTATAACTCAACTCAGCTCCGACACAGACTCGGCAAAGAAACTTCTTTTAGTAATGAACTTAACTCAGCACCGACACAGACTCGGCACGGAAACTTCTATTAGTTTATAACTTAACTCAGCACCGACACAGACTCGGCAAAGAAACTTATATTAGTAATGAAATTAACTCAGCACTGTCACAGACTCGGCACAGAAACTTCTATTAGTTTATAACTCAACTCAGCTCCGACACAGACTCGGCAAAGAAACTTCTTTTAGTTTATAACTCAACTCAGCTCCGACACAGACTCGGCAAAGAAACTTCTTTTAGTAATGAACTTAACTCAGCACCGACACAGACTCGGCAAAGAAACTTCAATTAGTTTATAACTTAACTCAGCTCCGACACAAGACTCGGCAAAGAAACTTCTATTAGTTTATAACTTAACTCAGCACCGACACAGACTCGGCAAAGAAACTTCTATTAGTTTATAACTTAACTCAGCTCCGACACAGACTCGGCAAAGAAACTTCTATTAGTTTATAACTTAACTCAGCTCCGACACAGACTCGGCAAAGAAACTTCAATTAGTTTATAACTTAACTCAGCTCCGACACAGACTCGGCAAAGAAACTTCTATTAGGTTATAACTTAACTCAGCTCCGACACAGACTCGGCACAGAAACTTCTATTAGTTTATAACTTAACTCAGCACCGACACAGACTCGGCAAAGAAACTTCTATTAGTTTATAACTTAACTCAGCACCGACACAGACTCGGCAAAGAAACTTCTATTAGTTTATAACTTAACTCAGCACCGACACAGACTCTGCAAAGAAACTTCTATTAGTTTATAACTTAACTCAGCACCGACACAGACTCGGCAAAGAAACTTCAATTAGTTTATAACTTAACTCAGCTCCGACACAGACTCGGCAAAGAAACTTCTATTAGTTTATAACTTAACTCAGCACCGACACAGACTCGGCAAAGAAACTTCTATTAGTTTATAACTTAACTCAGCTCCGACACAGACTCGGCACAGAAACTTCTATTAGTTTATAACTTAACTCAGCACCGACACAGACTCGGCAAAGAAACTTCTATTAGTTTATAACTTAACTCAGCACCGACACAGACTCGGCAAAGAAACTTTTATTAGTTTATAACTTAACTCAGCACCGACACAGACTCGGCAAAGAAACTTCTATTAGTTTATAACTTAACTCAGCTCCGACACAGACTCGGCACAGAAACTTCTATTAGTTTATAACTTAACTCAGCACCGACACAGACTCGGCAAAGAAACTTCTATTAGTTTATAACTTAACTCAGCACCGACACAGACTCGGCAAATAAACTTCTATTAGTTTATAACTTAACTCAGCACCGACACAGACTCGGCAAAGAAACTTATATTAGTAATGAAATTAACTCAGCACTGACACAGACTCGGCACAGAAACTTCTTTTAGTTTATAACTCAACTCAGCTCCGACACAGACTCGGCAAAGAAACTTCTTTTAGTTTATAACTCAACTCAGCTCCGACACAGACTCGGCAAAGAAACTTCTTTTAGTTTATAACTCAACTCAGCTCCGACGCAGACTCGGCACAGAAACTTTAATTAGTTATAAAGGTAACTGAGAACCGACACAGAATCGGCACAGCAACTTCTATTTGTAATGAACTTAACTCAGCACCAACACAGACTCGGCACAGAAACTTCTATTAGTTTATAACTTAACTCAGCACCGACATTGACTCGGCACAGAAACTTTAATTAGTTATAAACGTAACTGAGAACCGACACAGAATCGGCACAGCAACTTCTATTTGTAATGAACTTAACTGAGCACCGACAGAGACCCGGCACAGAAACTTCTATTAGTAATGAACTTTACACAGCACCGACAAAGACTCGGCACAGAAACTTCTATAAGTTTATAGCTATACTCAGCACCGACACAGAATTGCACACAAAACTTTTATTAATTATGAACTTAACTCAGGACCGACACAGACTCGTCACGGAAACTTCTATTAGTAATGAATTAAACTAAAGCACCGACAGAGACTCGGCACGGAAACTTTTATTAGTAATGAACTGAACTGAAAACCGACACAGACTCGGCGTAGAAACTTCTATTAGTAATGAACTTAACTCAGCACCGACAAAAATTCGGCAGAGAAACTTCTATTAGTATTGAACTTAACTAAAGCACCGACACAGTCTCGGCACAGAAACTTCTATTAGTAATGAACTTAAACGGCATTGTCACAGTCTCGGCACAGAAACTTCTATTAGTTTATAACTTAACTCAGCACCGACACAGACTCGGTACAGAAACTTCCATTAGTAATGAACTTAACTAAAGCACCAACACAGACTCGGCAAAGAAATTTCTATTTTTAACGACTGAACTCAGAACCGACACATACTCGGCAGAGAAACTTCTATTAGTAATGAACTTAACTCAGCACCGACACAGTCTCGTCACTGACACTTCTATTAGTAATGAACTTAACTCAGCACCGACACAGACTCGGCACAGAAACTTCTATTAGCAAGGAACTTAACTAAAGCACCGATACAGATTCGGCAAATAAACTTCTATTAGTAATAAACATAACTCAGCACCGACAGAGACTCGGCACGGAAACTTTTATTAGTAATGAACTGAACTGAAAACCGACACAGACTCGGCATAGAAACTTCTATTAGTAATGAACTTAACTCAGCACCGACAAAAATTCGGCAGAGAAACTTCTATTAGTATTGAACTTAACTAAAGCACCGACACAGTCTCGGCACAGAAACTTCTATTAGTAATGAACTTAAACGGCATTGTCACAGTCTCGGCACAGAAACTTCTATTAGTAATGAACTTAAACGGCATTGTCACAGACTCGGCAGAGAAACTTCTATTAGTAATGAACTTAAATCGGCACTGTCACAGACTCGGCACAGAAACTTCTATTAGTAATGAACTTAAATCGGCACTGTCACAGACTCGGCACAGAAACTTCTATTAGTAATGAACTTAAACGACATTGTCACAGACTCGGCACAGAAACTTCTATTAGTAATGAACTTAAATCGGCACTGTCACAGACTCGGCAGAGAAACTTCTATTAGTAATGAACTTAAATCGGCACTGTCACAGACTCGGCACAGAAACTTCTATTAGTAATGAACTTAAATCGGCATTGTCACAGACTCGGCACAGAAACTTCTATTAGTTTATAACTTAACTCAGCACCGACACAGACTCGGCACGGAAAATTCTATAAGTAATGAACTTGACTCAGCACCGACATCAACTCGGCAAGGAAACTTCTATTAGTGATGAACTTAACCCAGCACCGAAACAGACTCGGCACAGAAACTTATATTAGTAATGAAATTAACTAAATTACCGTCACAGACTCTGCAAAGAAACTTGTATTTGTAATGAACTTAACTCAGCACCGAAACAGACTCGGTACAGAAACTTCCATTAGTAATGAACTTAACTAAAGCACCAACACAGACTCGGCAAAGAAACTTCTATTTTTAACGACTGAACTCAGAACCGACACATACTCGGCAGAGAAACTTCTATTAGTAATGAACTTAACTCAGCACCGACACAGTCTCGTCACTGACACTTCTATTAGTAATGAACTTAACTCAGCACCGACACAGTCTCGTCACTGACACTTCTATTAGTAATGAACTTGACTCAGCACCGAAACAGACTCGGCACGGAAACTTCTATTAGTGATGAACTTAACCCAGCACCGAAACAGACTCGGCACAGAAACTTATATTAGTAATGAAATTAACTAAATTACCGTCACAGACTCTACAAAGAAACTTGTATTTGTAATGAACTTAACTCAGCACCGAAACAGACTCGGTACAGAAACTTCCATTAGTAATGAACTTAACTAAAGCACCAACACAGACTCGGCAAAGAAATTTCTATTTTTAACGACTGAACTCAGAACCGACACATACTCGGCAGAGAAACTTCTATTAGTAATGAACTTAACTCAGCACCGACACAGTCTCGTCACTGACACTTCTATTAGTAATGAACTTAACTCAGCACCGACACAGACTCGGCACAGAAACTTCTATTAGCAAGGAACTTAACTAAAGCACCGATACAGATTCGGCAAATAAACTTCTATTAGTAATAAACATAACTCAGCACCGACAGAGACTCGGCACGGAAACTTTTATTAGTAATGAACTGAACTGAAAACCGACACAGACTCGGCATAGAAACTTCTATTAGTAATGAACTTAACTCAGCACCAACAAAAATTCGGCAGAGAAACTTCTATTAGTATTGAACTTAACTAAAGCACCGACACAGTCTCGGCACAGAAACTTCTATTAGTAATGAACTTAAACGGCATTGTCACAGTCTCGGCACAGAAACTTCTATTAGTAATGAACTTAAACGGCATTGTCACAGACTCGGCACAGAAACTTCTATTAGTAATGAACTTAAATCGGCATTGTCACAGTCTCGGCACAGAAACTTCTATTAGTAATGAACTTAAAACGACATTGTCACAGACTCGGCACAGAAACTTCTATTAGTAATGAACTTAAACGGCATTGTCACAGTCTCGGCACAGAAACTTCTATTAGTAATGAACTTAAACGGCATTGTCACAGTCTCGGCACAGAAACTTCTATTAGTAATGAACTTAAATCGGCACTGTCACAGACTCGGCACAGAAACTTCTATTAGTTTATAACTTAACTCAGCACCGACACAGACTCGGCACGGAAAATTCTATAAGTAATGAACTTGACTCAGCACCGACATCAACTCGGCAAGGAAACTTCTATTAGTGATGAACTTAACCCAGCACCGAAACAGACTCGGCACAGAAACTTATATTAGTAATGAAATTAACTAAATTACCGTCACAGACTCTGCAAAGAAACTTGTATTTGTAATGAACTTAACTCAGCACCGAAACAGACTCGGTACAGAAACTTCCATTAGTAATGAACTTAACTAAAGCACCAACACAGACTCGGCAAAGAAATTTCTATTTTTAACGACTGAACTCAGAACCGACACATACTCGGCAAAGAAACTTCTATTAGTAATGAACTTAACTCAGCACCGACACAGTCTCGTCACTGACACTTCTATTAGTAATGAACTTAACTCAGCACCGACACAGATTCAGTACAAAAACTTCTATTAGTATTGAACTTAACTCAGCACCGACAAAGACTCGGCACAGAAACTTTTATTAGTAATGAACTTAACTCAGCACCGACACAGACTCGGCACAGAAACTTCTATTAGTAATGAACTTAACTAAAGCACCGATACAGATTCGGCAAATAAACTTCTATTAGTAATAAACATAACTCAGCACCGACATAGACTCGGCATGGAAACTTTTATTACTAATGAAATTAACGAAAGCACCGACACAGACTCGGCAAATAAACTTCTACTAATTAATAACTTAACTCAGCACCGACACAGATTCAGTACAAAAACTTCTATTAGTATTGAACTTAACTCAGCACCGACAAAGACTCGGCACAGAAACTTTTATTAGTAACGAACTTAACTTAAGCACCGACACAGACTCGGCAGAGAAACTTCTTTTAGTAATGAACTTAACTCAGCACCGACAAAAATTCGGCAGAGAAACTTCTATTAGTAATGAAATTAACTAAAACATCGACACAGTCTCAGCACAGAAACTTCTATTAGTAATGAACTTAAATCGGCAATGTCACAGACTCGGCACAGAAACTTCTATTAGTAATGAACTTAAATCGGCACTGTCACAGACTCGGCATGGCACAGAAACTTCTATTAGTTTATAACTTAACTCAGCACCGACACAAACTCGGCACGGAAAATTCTATTAGTAATGAGCTTAACTCAGCACCGACACAGTCTCAGCACGGAGATTTCTGTTAGTAACGAACTTAAATGAGAACCGACACAGACTTGGCACGGAAACTTCTATTAGTCATAAATTGAACTAAACTTCGACACAGACTCGGCACGGAAAATTCTATAAGTAATAAACTTGACTCAGCTACGACATCGACTCGGCAAGGAAACTTCTATTAGTTATGAACTTAACTCAGTACCGACACAGTATCGGCACGGACACTTCTATTAGTAATAAACATAACTCAGCACCGACATAGACTCGGCATAGAAACTTTTATTACTAATGAAATTAACTCAGCACCGACACAGACTCGGCAAATAAACTTCTATTAATTAATAACTTAACTCAGCACCGACACAGATTCAGTACAAAAACTTCTATTAGTATTGAACTTAACTCAGCACCGACACAGACTCGGCACAGAAAATTCTATTAGCATTGAACTTAACTCAGTACCGACACAGACTCGGCACAAAAATTTCCATTAGTATTGAAATTAACTCAGCACCGACACAGACTGGCACAGAAAATTTTATTAATTATGAACTTACTCAGGACCTACACAGACTCGGCACGGAAAATTCTATTAGTAATAAACTTTACAAAAACACCGACACAGACTCGGCAATTAAACTTCTATAAGTAAGGAACTTAACTCAGCACCGACACAGACTCGGCACGGCAAAGAAAATTGTGTTAGTTGATAACTTAACTCAGCACCGACACCGACTCAGCACAGAAACTTCTATTGTTATAAACTTAACTCAGCACCGACACGGACTCGGCACGGAAACTTCTATTAGTAATGAACTTGACTCAGCACCGACAAAGACTCGGCACGGAAACTTCTATTAGTAATGAACTTAACTGTGAACCGACAAAGACTCGGAACGGAAACTTCTATTTGTTATGAACTTAACTCAGCCCCGATACAGACTCGGCACAGAAACTTCTATTTGTAATGAATTTAACTAAAGCACCGACACAGACTCGGCACAGAAACTTCTATAAGTAATGAACTTAACTCAACATCGACACAGAATCGGCACAGAAACTTCTATTAGTAATGAACTGAACTAAAGCACAGACACAGACTTGGCACAGAAACTTCTATAAGTAATGAACATAACTAAAGCACCGGCACAGACTCGACACAGAAACTTCTATTAGTAATGAACTTAACTCAGCACCGACAAAGACTCGGCACAGAAACTTCTATTAGTTTATAACTTAACTCAGCACCGACAGAGACACGGCACAAAAAATTCTATTAGTAATGAACTTAACTCAGCACCGACACAGACTGGGCACAGAAACTTCTATTAGTAATGAACTTAACTCAGCACCGACACAGACTCGGCACACAAATTCCTATTAGTAATGAACATTACTAAAGCACCGGCAGAGACTCGGCACAGAAACATCTATTAGTAATGAACTTAACTCAGCACCGACACAGACTCACAACAGAAATTTCTATTAGTAATGAACTTAACTTAAGCACCGACACAGACTCGACAAAGAAACTTCTATTAGTAATGAACTTTACTAAATCACCGACACAGACTCGGCACAGAAACTTCTATTAGTTATTAACTTTACTCAACACCGACACAGACTCGGCACAAAAACTTCTATTAGTAATGAACTTAACTCAGCACCGACACCGACTCGGCACAGAAACTTCTATCAGTTATTTATCTAACTCAGCACCGACACAGACTCGGCACAGAAACTTCTATAAGTAATGAACTTAACTCAGCACTGACACAGACTCGTCACAGAAACTTCTATAAGTAATGAACTTAACTCAGCACTGACACAGACTCGGCACAGAAACTTCTATAAGTAATGAACTTAACTCAGCACTGACACAGACTCGGCACAGAAACTTCTATCAGTTATTAATCTAACTCAGCACCGACACAGACTCGACACAGAAACTTCTATTAGTAATGAACTTAAATAAAGCATCGGCATAGACTCGGCACAGAAACTTCTATTAGTAATTAACTAATATGTATCATCTGAATGCTTTCTTCAAATTGGCAACAAGCACATCTGCAGACGATTAGGTACTCCTGAAAGTTGTGTGTACTAATGAAACAAAGGTCTTCAAGAAGAGATACACTTTATACATTGTGTTTTAATAACAAAAATAAGTTAAAAGTCGAACTATGTAGATAATGAAATGTAGTACTGAAAACGTTTTAACTTCACTTTTGGTCAGTATGTCAAATGTCATTTTAAGGCAGATGCATTATTAATCAACTGGATAAAAGAACCAATGATGCTTGATGGAAAATATGACATATCATCTATTTGTTACATTTGAAGAAGATATAATAGAACTAACAATATCCAGCAGATGTATGTAAACTATATTTATCACATACATCAAGCTTGCTCTATTATATTATTCTATCATACACAATTCGCAGATTATTTCCTAATCCAAAACTATTATTCGAACCCAGTATTTAATAATTTGAAAATCAGTATGGTCATACTAGTCTATTTCAATCGGGCCCGATTAGCTCAGTCGTTAGCGCGTCTTACTATCAAACCAGAGGTCGTGACGGTTCGAATCCCCGCTCGGCCACAGTTTCCGTGATGATTGATATCCGACATTATGTCTCATTATCATTTGTCTCTCACCGTTGAATCAAGTGGGGGAAGATAGCAGGTACTTGCGGAGATGGGGTTTACTCGAGTACTGGTTAACCTTCTAGGATCCCGGGAAACAGTGGTTAGGTAAACTGTTAGCCCTCGACGGCATAAAATGACGATAGATATTAAATCAATCACTTAATCAATTCAAGTTTATTGATACAAGTTTGATTATGAAAATAAAACCTATCAAAATAGTATTAAGTGAGCACATTGCTGCCTTGAATATTAATAAATAGCATTTCTGTTAGATCCTTAATTCCAGTTACTAGTAGAGGCTATCATGAGCCTGTAAATTCTCACCTGGTGTAAGAATCTGTATGTTATTGTTTTTTTTTAAATTAGTACTCAACTTAAGTCTCTGTGATTATGAATTAAATTTGAAACAAAGGAACATAAAACCAAAAAGCAACATTTTTTTTCTTCAAATAATTTTGTTATGTTGGTTGCTATTTTTGCCAATCTGTCGTCACATTGATCGCCATGTTTAAGTGTTTTAATGTCAATGTTCCATATACAAAGCTTTCAAACTTTCTGGACTACAAGATTTGCTTTAGTTCTGTTCAGTGGTTTAGGGGAAAGGGGATTCTTAAAAAATTGGCCTATCAGAAACTGAACAATAGTAACGAACCAAAAGTACAAACTTGATAGAGTACCATCACAGAAACATTCATGCAAAGTTTGGTTAAATTCTGTTCAATGGTTTCGGGGATGCATTTTTAAAAATCGCCCAATCAGGAAATATTATTTACACTAGCGATCATATTGTATGTGGAAAAGGGTCAAAAGTCTCAAGCTAAGAAGAGGATCAACCTAGGGACATTCCTGCAAAGTTAAGTTGAATTTGGTGTTGTGGTTTCGAAGATGATGATTAAAATGTAAACAGTTTACAGACGGCAACGTCGGAAGTCACGTGACAGCAACCTCAAATAAAAAGTCAGATTAGCTATAAGTAAAGAAGAACCTTCAATAATTGTACGAACTCCAAAAAGTAAGAGGCAAATCTCTTGAGCCGTTATTAGTTTTTGCCACTTTCAGTCGCCACAGAATTCGTCGTGAGTATCTGAAAGCGCATGCACAAGAATTAATGGCGAGAATCTTGTAATAAAATGACATTGCTTAAGAATATTTGCCTATACTAACTGCACAACCAAAACTGAGTTTAACAGCAACACTGATCGATGTGTAATGTACGCTATTGAAAAAATTAACAATATACCATACATTATGTTATCGAGTAACAAAAGTGTTTGCTATTAAGTGTATCATATCAATGGCAATTTATTTAACATATTTTCAATATTGACAGACAGACAGACAGACAGACAGACAGACAGACAGACAGACAGACAGACAGACAGACTACCATGTTCGTACAAAACAGAACAGAGAGTAACCATAGCAGATTTTTAAAATGAACGGATTACATACATACAGCGGCGGTATTCGGAACACCTCGCTCAGATCTCGCTCAATTCTCAGAATCAAACGCTGCGGAAGCACAAAAAGTGCGAGCAGTGCCCGAGGAGTTCCGAATGACAGCGGTGGATCATACTGACTTGGACCAGGAACCAGGGGGTCAAAAAAGTAGTTCAATAGAAAATTGACAGCCTTGGTTGTTCAAGATGGTGTGCGTGTGAAAATACAATTCATAGGTACTATAACTATTGCAATGTCAACTTGTGTAGAGAATATATTTTCCCAGAGAATGGTGAGTTGACTGGTAGCTATAACACACAGATGGGACTATTTCTTATATGGTAATAATTTTGCATAATTTGGCTGTTTTGACCCCTGTATGTGAAATAGTGACACCTACTTTCACTTTGAGCAAAATTATAAAATTGAAAGCAGTTGATGCCCATGTTTTTAACTTTTTTTGTGCCTTGTTTGAATTGAATATGAATTCTGGTAATTCTCATGGAGTTTGGAGTGCAACTGTAAGTGAGACAGTCTATACAGTAGTGCTGGTAGATCTATTTCGATCTCACACTCCACGGACTGGTTTCATTCTGCTTCCGATTCGGAGAAAGTGAACACTCCTGCATTTGACTACCATTTTGTTTATTTTGTAACGGAGTAAATGGATTCCTGGTTGCCAGCTCCTTGCCAATTTTACATTGAATGTTCACACAGTCATGTAAATTACAGAATTTTAGTTCATTATATCCATATTCTTAATGTAAAAGTCAATTTAGTTATTTTCTCATATTATATTGTTTATATCTATATTTAGTTCGACCTGTCACATAAACACCTACATTCGTATTTATAATAACATAGTTTCCAGCTAGTATCTCTTTTAGATATGACTATTACTTGTTGATAACTTGTGATAAAATCACATGCACGTCAAAAGTTGGGTCGGACCCATCACGCAAGTGTGCACACACATGGCCACTTAACAGGTAATGGTTATTTATGGTGTTATGTGAGAAAAGAATGGTCTTTTAAGGCATTATGATGCTAGAAGAATGATACTTCTTAATCTGGTAAAGTTGCCAAACGACAATGCAACCGATTTCTTTATTGAAGCGAATGATTTTGTAATTCCTTATTTGTTTACGATGTTTAATATTATCTATGACTCGGGTATTTACCCCGAGGCTTGATTAATATGTAAAATTTAAAAAACATATTTTTCTATAAAGAATATTTTGACAAATTTAAAAATGATTCTCTACGAAAGCAATTTTGTGCTTAAGATTAAGTCCACATTCTCTTGAAATTGAAACCGGACTATAAAAAATTATAATGATTTTGCTAATATATTATGTAAACTTTGCAACCATAATGTTATTGAGTCAGAATATCATTTCTAACTGTGTTGTACTAAATACGGTGATATTCCTTCTAAATATTTAGGCCGCATGTCTTGGCCTACACTCAATAAATTTACAGATTCGTGTCGTCTAAGAATGAAAAAAAAATGTTGTTAAAATTTTAAAAATTATTGAAGAAGCTGTTGTAATAAGACAATATGAATGTTCCGCAAGATTAATGTACATGTGATGTGTTGTTATTTGTGTATTTATTTTATATTTATTAAAATATGTATTGTCTTTGACATATGTCTTTGTAAAACTTTGTAAATGGCCCCCACCACACCCTTACTGAACAAAAAGTTAATTACTATGAAAAGAAAATACTTTATTATATTCCCATATTATTCATCTCTAAAACTATATAGCCAACGTACAGGACTCTTATACATCCCTATCCGTAATTGGTCAAAACCTCAATCACCCAATTCATATGGATTTGCTATGAGCAGACAATGTTTTGGATTTCAAGTATATTTTTTTGTACAATTGGATGCAAAAATAAGAAAAAAAAATCCCCAATAAAATTCCTTTGTAAAATTCACCTTTAACGTTCCTTCTATATCCTTGATTTGCAGAACCGCCAATTCCTTGCTGATGTAAGGATAATTTATATCACATAAGAACAAGTTCGACTGTATTCGACAGAAAGATTATTGAGAGGCAAATTTTGAAATTTAACAATTTCAACCCTTTCGGTGTCCTTCGGGCCCTTTAGGGAACTCCATGCTCCTAATTTATTAAACCAAATCTAATTTGCCAAGACTAGACACTGCTTTAGATATGAAACTATAAATTAGTACTGAATAAATAAATAAATGACGGACGGACGTACGAATAAAAAAATGGAATTAACCCACAATGGCATTCTATACAGATATGAATCTGAGTAGAACCACCGTCCTTCCACAAGTAACTGGCTCACTTTCTCACAAAGTTTTCGGAGCGAGCGGGACTAAAACTTGCGACCTTAGCGGTGAGAGGTAAGTGATCTTGAGAGTGCGCCTTTAACCACTCGGTTACGGAGGATCCCTCTGATTTGTAAATGTATATCATTAAAATTGTACTTGAAGAAATGGCTTAAGCATGTGTCTTGTTCGAACAATAGAACTGACGGCAACATTCAATCCACCACTTCAGTTCAGACCTGGGAAAGAGTTTTATATTATAATGACATTGGAAACGCAAAGAACATCATCTGAGGAGCTGCATACGTTTAAAGCTTCCGTAAATTAATTTAAATACAAATGCATTGAGCGTAACCAATTTACATAAAATTCAACACACTGTTGCTACAAAGACATGGTTTGAACAAAAAAATAATAGAACCAAACTGAATGAAATGAAAATATATCAACACTATAGGATTAAATTTATGATATATAGAAGCATTTTTTTGGTTGTCAACTCGGTAAATGTTTCAAGTTTTTAATAATAATTCAAATTAACAAAATCTCAGCTTAAAATAACTGTAGCGAAGATAACAATGCATTGCAAACCATTGTACATACGTATGGGTTATTTGATACATTTACATTTCTGTATGCATGGTTGTTAATGCATGCACGTGCATATAGTCATTGTAACTATGTTATGTTCTTGAAAATATTCGAGACTTTTGCTTTCTTTATTGCACAATTGCACGAATTGTATATTATCATGGTGTAATTTCTTTATTGGAGGAAATAAAGATATTAATATGTTAAACAGCAATTTCAGCTATTATTTTTTTACAGATTTATTTTAGCTCGATTGCGAAGAATGCATAAAGCTTATTTGAACGGCTCACTAGGTAGAATCCATAAGTGGATCAAGGAATTTTTGTTAGGGGGAGTGCACTTAAATCCTAAGTTAAAAGGGGGATCAGTACTGTGTATTGCTTTTGATAGAAGTATCGTGTCTAACCGGTGATCGCCCCTGCAACCTCTTGCGCGGGTGCCTATCACCATTTCCACTTCACTACCGCCCGTTTAATATCAGCAATTAATCGAAATTCATTGTCGTCTCACCAGCATTTAAGCCCCAGGTTGTAATTTCTGTTTGGAGCACCGTGGAACCAAACGAGGTGTTTATATTTTCACCGAAACAATGAACATAACCATATACTGACATAGCTATATCCATTTTCGAACACTTCCGTCCATGCTCTGAGCAATGACGACCACGTCATGGATAACATAACCCACGTGAACCCCAATCTAACATCACGAGTCAACCCCTGATGGGAGAACAGATTATATAACTTGGAAGAGATCTTGATAAGAATGTAAAAAGAGGCGGTTTAAAATAAGAGGAAGTGTGACGATCATTTTTTATCAAATTATGACTGAAATCGATGACTTATATAGAAGGATAGGAAACATGCATCTCTCTCCCGATGACTTGTATAAAAGGATAGGAAACTTACATCTCTCTACCAAGGACTTGTATAGAAGGATAGGAAACTTGCATCTCTCTGCAAAGGACTTATATAGAAGAAAAGGAAACTTGCATCTCTCTGTCAAGGACTTATATAGAAGGATATGAAACTTGCATCTTTCTACCAAGGACTTATATAAAAGGATAGGAAACGTGCACCTCTCTGCCAAGAACTTACATAGAAAGATAGGAAACGTGTATCTCACTGCCAAGGACTTATAAAGAAGGATAGGAAACATGCATCTCCCTACCAGTGACGTATATAGAAGGATAGGAAACAAGCATCTCTCTACCAATGACGTGTATAGAAGGATAAGAAACTTGCATCTCTATACCAATGACTTGTATAAAAAGATAGGAAACTTACATCTCTCTACCAAGGACTTGTATAGAAGGACAGGATCTTGCATCACTCTGCAATGGACTTATATAGAAGGAGAGGAAACTTGCATCTCTCTGCCAAGGACTTATATAGAAGGATATGAAACTTGCATCTCTCTACCAAGGACTTATATAGAAGGAAAGGAAACTTGCATATCTCTGCCAAGGACTTATATAGAAGGATAGGAACTTGCATCTCTCTGCCATTGACTTATATACAAAGATAGGAAACTTGTATCTCTATACCAAAGACTTATATTGAAGGATATGAAACTTGCATCTCTCTGCCATTGACTTATATAGAAGGATAGAAAACTTGCATCACTCCGCCATTGACTTATATATAAGGATAGTAACTTGCATCTTTTTACCAAGGACTTATATAGAAGGATAGGAAACTTGCATCTCTATTCCAAGGACTTGTATAGAAGGATTGGAAACTTGCATCTTTCTACCAAGGACTTATATAGAAGTACTTGAAACTTACATCTGTCTACCAAGGACTTGTATGAAAGGATATGAAACTTTCATATCTCTACCAAGGACTTATATAAAAGGATAGGAAACCTGCACCTCTCTGCCTTGTATAGAAGGATAGGAAACTTGCATCTTTCTACCAATGGCTTATATAGAAGGATATGCAACTTACATATCTCTACCAAGGGCTTATAAAGAAGGATAGGAAACTTGCATCTCTGTTCCATGGACTTATATAGAAGGACAGGAAACTTGCATCTCTCTACCAATGGCTTATATAGAAGGATATGAAACTAACATATCTCTCCCAATGGCTTATATAGAAGGATAGGAAATTTGTATCTCTCTACCAATGGTTTATATAGAAGGATTGGAAACTTGCATATTTTTACCAAGGACTTATATAAAAGGATAAAAAAACCTGATATCTATCTACCTAGGACTTATATAGAAGGATAGGAAATTTATATATCTCTACCAAGAACTTATATAGAAGGATAGGAAACATGCATCTCTCTACCAAGGCCCTACATAGAAGGATTTGAAACAGGTATCTCTCTACCAAAGACTTATATACAAGGATAGGAAACTTATATCTCTCTACCAAGGACTTATATAGAATAATAGGAAACTTGCATCTCACTACCAAGGACTTGTCTCTATATAAGTGCTGAAATGAATGAACGACTAAGGGGACTCCGTGGCCGAGTGGATTGATTTGAAATGTTTCACATCTTGGTTATACTTCATTGGTCTTAATTTTTGTTCTTTTTAAACGTAGGTTGTGATTGACAAGTAGATAATTTCACAGCATTGTGATAAACGTGTCAGTTATATGTGTATCAAATATGTTCTCTGATCATGTTAAGGAAATGTAAAAATATATAATTTTATGCTATCAATAATAGGACATGATACACAAATATATGCATGTGTGTATCCTTCAAAAATATCCGTGGGAAGTCCTCTCTGCCGTGGTCAAGTGGTCCATGTTGCTGTACCAAGGTCATTCACCACTCATTTCGTTACAAAGTAGTTCTACGCAGTCGTTTACGCATATGACTAGTGAGATGTTTTTCATCAAAAGTACAGGTGGTCAAATATGACCTGTTATGCATTACATTGGCCTTTATTCCAATTTATTAAAACCTCTGTGATCAATATTTATTACCGTAAAACTCGTGTGTGGTTGGGGATCCACCCAACCACTTCAATGTTAAGATGTGGGGTGGGGGGGGGGAGCATATACGTAGCTCCTACCCCTAATATTTTGATAAAACATGAGGCCCATGGGCCTTAACGGTCACCTGATTATCAAAACAAACATTCATATAAGTATTCAGTCATAAGAAATAACGTTTTTTTGTCATTTTCCCTTATATAGATTTAGTAAAGTAGGCCCCACCACCGGGGTCAAATCCTGAGACTCAGTGTCATGAAATTCACAACTTATATGAAAGACTCATTGGCGTTAATAATCATGCTTACAATTTGTTTCTGAGTGCTTCCTATAATAAGAAGAAGATTTTTAAAGGTAACCTTTAATGGTTTAGGCCCCACCCCCAGGGTCAGACCGTGTGACCCAGGGAAATGCAAATTAAACTTTATATAAAAATCCCATATGTGTCCATTATCATGCTCACCATATGTTTCCCAGTCCTTCGTTTATTAAGAAAAAGTTTTTTTAAAGTTTACTTTGAATTTGACTGTTTTGGCCCCACCCCATGACCCCAGAGGGATTGGGCCAATGTAATTCACAATTTTGATTCACCCTTAGGTGCCAAAGGTGCATACAACATTTCATTACGATTGAGCTTACGGTTTTTGAGAAGAAGTCGAAAATGTCAATTGCTTACGGACGGACGACGATGGACAAAAGGCGATCTCAAAAGTCCCTTGAGACAAAGTCTCAGATGACCTAAATATATAAAGGTCACACAAAAACAAAACACCTTATTTGCATCCATACTTTTGTCCTAAAACTTTGCTTAACAGCATTTGGTGTTTAAATGCAAAATGAAATACAGAGGGGTCACCAGCCCCATTCAACACTATCCCTAACATTTTGGCTATGAACGAGGCATCGGGTTTAAAACCCAGCGGAGGTTTACTTTTATAATATTATATGTGTATGTGTGTGTGACAGTGTGTTTGATAAAAGTATTAACAATTCACAACATGTTGAAGTAATGACCATTTTTTTCAACTGAAAATCTCACTAGAATGCAGCATTTGGTTTTAAAGATATGCACATTATCCGCGTGAGGCCCCTACACACTCGTCAGCGGGTGATAATGCCACATTCTCCCCTACGTCTTTGTTTCCAGTGCATAAGATCCCGAGTGTAACACCTGTAGGAGACTCATTTTTTGTGTGTATATGTGTGTTGTATGTGTGTGACGTATGTGCGCGCGTGTTTTAAATACAAAACTTAAATAACAAGCATATTTCCTCTTAAACTTACTAAAAAGCAGCATATGTTTTTTCACCTCCCGCACTCTCCAGTGGCCCCCAGTGCTTGAGTTACTGAGATACCGGTGTTAAAGCCTCGTGAAAGTATATAGTTTGTTTTTTATAAAAAAAAAAATAATATTCACAAAATATTGTGAGTAAATATCAATCATAATTTATCATAAACACTCACTAAGACGCACTCTTTGATGTTCAATATATTGACATTTTCCGAGGGAGGCTAACTACTCCCCCATTAATTGAAACGATATTACGCCTATAAATACAGGTCAAATGAACTGTCTTATATTATTTCTAACATGCACTTGAAAGTGTCTTTTCTGCCTGCCTGCCTGCCTGCCTGCCTGTCTGACTTAAAATACATACGTCTGTACAACCGTCCACATGAATATAACGGCATCCATCCGTCCGTCCGTCCAATACGAAGCGCGCCTGTCATTCCGTTGACAACAGCTCACCCTGGCCATATCGTTCGGATTTGTATTGTTCGTATGCTTACAAAAACGTGCGAGAAAAATTAAACGCAGGTGTGATAATAGAGCAACGTAAACAAGTACACATTTCAAAACATTAATAAGAATATGTGACCGTTACCGTGTTGACCGGTAAATATAATCAAAGTACTCAAAGTACTGGTGGCCGGTGCATGTTTTTATAGGGAAATATTTATTGAGATTCACGAAGAACGTATAATAACGAGAGTGTTTTTAATTTTTAGCTTTTTTACCCAATTATTGAATTTATTTCTCGCAATACAGCAACAACAAATGGTTGAACAATTTGTTTTCTAGGCACAAACACTCTTTTTGTCTAACTATTTCAATCTGCAGTAATGACATCATTTCAGATTGTGAAAGTTTTGTCACTACTGCATTTAAATATCAGTTTTCTCTGGCGACTCAAAATCTGACCACAGAGAACATATTTTATTATGATTATGCTACACCCCCAACTATGTTGACCATGTATTGTCGTCGGAGATTTTTGAAATTTAAACAAAATACAGAGGCCCAAGAGGGTCTGTGGACACTTTACTTGTAAATAGTGGTTGTTGTTTTATGAAACAAATTCGACTAATCAGTTTTTGAAATTTCACAAAATCAACTCTTTTTTGGTCCCTCCCCTGGCTCCTTATGGAACTTCAATCCTCTTTATGTAATAAAAATTATTTGCTAATTCTACACAATGGTTTAAATCTCAAATCTCAAATTGTTTTCGCAAAAATGCTAGAGAAAATGAGAATTTTCTATTCTCCCATAGAACTCCTATGTAAAACTCAAAGTCCCCATACAAAGCCCCTATCCATTTCAACCCCTTGATGTGTTCAAACTTCAAACCCTCTACCCATAGGGATAATTTTATATAAAATATAAACTGATTTGACTGACCAGTTGTTTAGAAGAAGATTTTTAAAAATATTCAATTTTAATCCTTTTGTGACCCCGTCTGGCCCCTTACTGGAAATTAAATCCTGCTTGTTGAACAGCATATTATTTGCTATAACTAGAAGAAGCTTCAGAACTCAAAATGAATAATAATTCTGCACAAATTGATGAAATAAATGTGAATTTTCCGTTTTCCCATAGACTTCCTATGTAAAACTCAAAGTCCTCTAACAGGGCCCCTATAAATACTATCCCCTTGATTTGTACAAACTTCAAATCTCTATTCATATGGATAATTTATATCAAATATGAACTAATTTGATTGACCAGTTGTAGAGAAGAAGATTGTTGAAACATTTTTAATTTAAGCTTTTTGTGACCCCACCTGGCCCCTTATGGAAATTTAATCCTGCTTATTAAATCAAATCTTATTTGCTATGACTAGATGATGCTTCGTAACTCAAACTGAATAATGATTTTGTACAAATGGGAGAAAAAATGAGAATTTTCCGTTTTCCCATTGTATCCCTATGTAAAACTCCAAGTCCCCTCACAGAGCCCCTATTAATACTAGCTCCTTGATTCTTATCTTGATTCAAACCCCTAATCATAGTGATAATTTATGCCAAATATGAACAAATTTGACTGACTGATTCTTAAGAGAAAGATTTTTGAAATTCCACATTTTTACCCTGTTGGGACCCCTCCTGACCCCTTCAGACAGTGGAATCCAGTCATTTTAACAAATCTGAATCTCCTCGACCAAACAATGCTTCTGTGAAAATAAAGGTAATATTAGTTCCGTTTTGATTTTTTTATCAATGTGTATTATAATCACGTGTCCCCTAATTGATCCCTCGGGGCGGGGTCATTTTTAACCATAGGGACACCATTTGAACAAATATAATGGAACTATAGTTGGTGACTATAACTCCATAAATATTTTCACAATCTGTTTGGCGGTTCACAAGAAAAAGATATTTTAAGTTTTATACTATTTTAGTAACGGTGGCCATCTTGAATTTTAAATAATAATGATAAAACAAATCTTCATAAGTTTGAGTTTAACTGGCCTAGTGGTTTCACTGAAAGTGCTGCTAACGGACGACAGACGACAGACAACGCGCCATCGCATAAGGCCTTCTGGCCTTTGACCAGTAGAGCTAACAAGAGGCCCATGGGCCTTAACGATCTACCTGATTAATCCTTGATGACATAAAGCTATATGAATCTGTTTCCCAACTTCTGTCCTTCGGGAAGCGGCAAAAATTCAAACATGTATTTTGAATGTCATATCTGCATCAACAAGTCACATCGTTTTTCTTATATAGATTTAGTAAAGTAGTACCCACCCCAAGGGTTAAACCGTGAGACTCATAGGCCTCATTAATTATGCTTACAGTTTATTTTCCAGTGCTACCTATAATAAGAAGAAGATTTTTAAAGTTTACCTTGAATTTGACTGTTTTGGCCCTGGCCCAAGGTTAGGGTGTGTCTGTGTGTGTGTTTGGGGGGTTGGGGGGGGGGGTCTATAGGTGTCCATAATCATGCTTACAATGTGTTTCTGAGTACTTTATATAATAAGAAGAAGGTTTTTTGAAATTTACCTTGAATTTGACTGTTTTGGCCCCGCCCCTAAGACCTAATGGGGTCGGGACCATGAAATTCACATAGGTATTAACCGTCATGTCAGCAACAACAAATCACACCAAAAAAAAAACCCATTCAAATAAGTCTATTCAGTCATTAAAAATAACAGTTTTTGTCAGTTTTCTCTTATATAGATTTAGTCAAGTAGGCCCCAACCCCCACGTGCCAAACTGTGAGCACCCAGAGGCATGCGATTCAGCAATATTCATAAAGGACCCATAAGCGTCCATAATCATGCTCACCAATTGTTTCCCAGTGCTTCATATAATAATAAGAATTTTTAAAGTTTACCTTGAATTTGACTGTTTGGCCCCGCCTTAAGACCACATTGGGGTCGGGACCATGAAATCCACATAGGTATTAACTGTCATGTCAGCAACAACTAATCACACAAAACAAATATTCAAGTCTATTCAGTCATAAGAAACAACGTTTTTTGTCATTTTCTCTGATATAGATTTAGTCAAGTAGGCCCAACACCAGGGCCAAACCGTGAAACCCAGGGGCATGAAATAAACAATTTTTATAAAAGACCAATAGGCGTCCATAATTATGCTCACAATTTGTTTCTGAGTGCTTCCTATAATAAGAAGAACTGTAAAGAATGCCGTAATAATAAGACTGAAAACAACCCTCTCACTTTTGCCGATTGTCCTCAATGTGATTTGATCACCACCTATCAGTATCTAGGAAAAAATGTCGTCTTCAGCATCAGTCACGTCGCAGTTATACAAACGTATGACTACATTACACGCCAAATAACTAGTCTGTAGAGCGGACCCAGCTCTCCTCGATTGGGTCCGTAAACTAGGAATGGGAATTTGAGCACTTTGATTGGTCAGTTGAATGACGTCACAGTTTGGTAAGCGTTGAATAGCTATGGATTATTGGACAAGCATCGAATTCCCTGCCTTTTCATTGGGTGTTCATAGACCTGATTAGGGAGATATCAGGACTGGGATAGACTACCAAAAAACCCGCATATTTGCGAAAACAAATGTTTTAAAAATTATTGCTGTGAGCATATACATAGTATTAATTGACGAGGTTTATCCTTCTAATCTATGATTCAATTGATTTATAGCTAAATACGCTTAAATTCAATTCAATTTACAAACATATTCGATAGAACTACTTTTATATCGGCTGAGTGGATTAAATTCCTCTCAGCTGAATTGTTAGGTTTTAAGTAAAAGCGACAGGTGAACTTCAAAATAACGCTAAGTATTCAACTTCAAAACATGGAACCCGTTATGTTAAAAAACACACAAAAAAGAGAGAAATATCTTGAACATTGAAGACAAAATGATGATGATGTCGGTGATGATGATGATTGTAATTGCATTGTTAATTATTAATACCCTATTTTATTTTAATCTTAGAATTATCGGTATAGATTCACGGCCACAGCACATGAATGCACTAAAATATGACATATTTATTATTGTTTATATGTTTGATATTCCGAATGATCTTTGCTTTTGTATGAGTTTGACTAGTATTATGTGCGTATTTGTATTATACATTTTCCTCTATACGGTCTTCTCCTTCTTCTTTTTCTCTGCAAAAGCAATGTTATCTGCTCCATTGGTGGATTTTGATATTTTGTTACCTAGTAATTTGGTGATGAATGCTAATTTTGATAGATATGTGGTGTGTTCACTGAACTGTATCAACTTTCTAATATATGCTGATGGAGTCTCTGGGTATTATACGCATATACCATTTGATCGCGGAAACTGAATTTCTTAGCTATGTTTCACAGGGTCTTCATCGGTTTATTCTATACTAAAGCATATGGTACTGTTGTCTTCAAGAGAAACTTGCATAAAGTTACATTGAATCTTGACAACATTTCATACTGGTTTTCATGGTTTAGTATTAATTTTACATTACTTTTAAACAAACATTTGAGTAACTTAATCAATAACTGTGAATTTTGTTTCATCATGTTGTTGCTTTTATCTGTCCCACATGGATATAGAAAAGAATCCAGGTCCGAATATTGATCAACTGTCAATTTTTCATTGGAATACCAGAAGCATCCGACATTAAATAGAATATCTTGAAAACATTGCTGCAGAGTACCTTGTTATTTGCATTACTGAAACACATCATGATGAAAACATTTTAACCTCAGATTTAATTATTCCAGGGTTTATGAAGCCCTTACGAAAGGATAGATCTTTTGCTGGAGTTGGCGTTCTTATATACGTCTCTGAACTTTTAAAATACAAGCATCGAAATGACCTTGAATCCAAGACATTGAGTATTTATGGGTTTAATTGAATTTCCCTGAATTTGATATTTTAGTTTGTTGTTTATATCGGTCTCAAAACTCAAGTGCATTCTTTTGGAATCAGGTTACTGCATCAGTAGCCAGGGCACACGAGTATACACCACATGTTGCTATTTTAGACGATCTAAATGTTGACATGATATCTGTAAATAACCGTCACGCATTGCCAATTATGATGTCTACATTTGACATGAATAACGTAATTAAAGAACCCACACGTTCAACAGAAAACAGTACAAGTCTTATTGACATAGCCATCATAAGTAATAATTTAAAATGTGTAAAATTATCTGTTATTCAAGTCGATCGTAGCAAAAGCGATCACGATGCAATTCTTGTGTATATTGAAATGCATTCACTATTAAAAGTAACATACAAACGAAAAGTATGGTTGTACAAAAGGGCAAATTTTGATCTTATAAATAGGAAAATAATTGATACTGACTGGTCTGATATTTTAACATCATGTAGTTAATATAGATGAAGCTTGTGACGTTTTTACTTCAAACTATTTAGATATGGCTGATAGAATGTATTCCAAATAAACTTGTAATTATTCGTCAAAATGATAAACCGTGGATGACGTCGGAATTAAGACATGAAATGAAATTTAGGGATAAGTTGCACAAAAAGTCCAGATTATCAAGTACAAATCAGAATATAATAAAATTTAAACAGCAAAGGAACAAAGTAGATAATTTTTTCAAAAAATCGCAAAACAATGTTTTTTTTGAAAATGTTAATGGTATGATAGACCAATATTTTTACTCTGACCCAAGATCATACTGGAAACTGATTCGTAAACTTATGAAAGATTCAGGATCTAGTAATATTATCCCACCTCTCATTGATCAATGTCATAATGATATAATAATGGATGATAAATGTAAAGCCGAATTATTAAATAAATATTTTTGTTCAATATCATCTATTGACGATCAAAATAAAAGTTTACCTAATTTTGAAGAAAGAACTCTAAATACACTAAATACAATACATGTAGAACAAACTGACGTAATGGATATCTTGGAACAATCTAAAATTAGGAAAAGCTTCTGGTAGTGATACTATTAGCCATAACATGTTGAAAACACAGCTCAATCAGTATGTATCCCACTCCAAATTTTGTTTAATTTATCATTAAACAGCAAACATCATGGAAACAAGCAACTGTACTTCCATTATTCAAAAAAGGTGATCGACACGAGATATCTAATTATAGACCTAAATCCTTGCTCTCCTGTGTTGGAAAAGTTTTTTTACGTATTGTGTTTAAGTATATTCATAACTTTATGCTGGATAATTCACTATTTTATAAATATCAAGCTTGGTTTATGCCTAAACATTGTACAGTTGATCAACTTATTGAAATTTATGATAACATATGCAGAGCTCTTGAAAACAAGCAGCATACTTGTATTGTTTTCTGTGATATATCAAAGGCTTTTGATAGAGTATGGCACAAAGGCACTATTTCATAAAGTATATGCTTATGGTATAGGAGGAAACCTACATTAATGGATAAAGGTTCTGGTATGATGAAACATCATCTCTTGGTGACATATCAGCTGGAGTGCCCCAGGGTTCTGTGCTTGGTCCACTTTTATATTCTTATGTATATAAATGATATAGCTGATGATCTTAATAGTATGTCACGGCTTTTTGCAGACGACACATCATTATCCTTCTCTTCATATTCTATACAAATAATTGAAATAACTATAAATTCTGACTTAGATAAGTTAAATACTTGGTCCAAGGATTAGTTAACAACTATTTAATCATAGTAAAACAGAAGTACTGTTTATCTCAAACACTACCAGAAACCCAGAGTTGGAAATTTTGTTTGATAACACAAAACTGGAATTAAGCAATACACATAGACATCTAGGAGTACATTTTGACAAATATGGTAAATGTGTTACACATATTAATTCAATATTTACATCTTGTATGAAAAAAGTTTCTGTTCTTCGCAAACTTAAATACGTACTCAAAAAATACTATTTTATAACTATATAAGTGTTTTATTTTACCAATCTTAGAATATGCTTGTGAACTTTGGGACGGTTGTACCGTGGCAGAGTCTGAGTTATTAGAATCTGTTTCAACTTGAAGCAGCCAGGATAGCTACGGGTCTAACTATTTTCTGTAGTAAATACAATACTTATAAAGAATCGTCTTTAGAACCGCTTTCGCAAAGACGTGAACGTAAAAAACTTATAACACTGTTCCAGATTATCTTAAAAACATAATACCGCCTCTGATAGTGGAAAATTCACAGTATCGTCTCCGTAAATCTGAAGACTATATAATAGCAAATTACAGATTAACATTATCGAATAAATCCTTTGTGCCGTCAACTATAAGAACATGGAATAATAAGCTAAAAACAAATGATAATAACTCTTTATTTTCATTACCTGATTATTACAATCATGGTAAAAGAAAATTAAATATTATATAAACACGCTTAAAGGTATCAATGCAGTTCACTTAATTATGATTTGTTTAGAGTTAATATTGTAAATGAACCTAGTTGTAGTTGTGGAAATGCATGTGAAAATGCGTATCAGTTTTTCTTTGATTGTAGTAACTATACTGTTCAACGTCAACAATTGTTAACATCTCTACAAAATAACAGTATTATTACTTTAGAGTTGTTGCTTTGTGGAAGTGCAAACTTATCTCACGAGGAAAATGTGCATATATTCAGATCGGTTCAAGGGTTTATTGCCGCGTCTTATCGCTTCTAGTATGTGAACTTTAAATTTTTGCAAGTTTAAACTGAACTTAAATCACATTTACCCCACCCACAATACTTTGTTTTTTCCGACTCCGAAATCGAGCACTTACTAACATAATAATTCTCTCTCTCTCTCTCTCTCTCTCTCCCTCTCTCTCTCTCTCTCTCTCTCTCTCTCATATCATCTCCTTTTTCCTTTTCTCTCTATCTTTTGAATGTGCGGGTGTAAATGCGATTATGTGTGAATGAGTGAGTGAGTGAGTGAGTGAGTGAGTGAGTGAGTGAGTGAGTGAGTGAGTGCGTGCGTGCGTGCGTGCGTGCGTGCGTGCGTGTATTTATGTCTGTGAAAGGCAACATTAGTTAACAGTTAAACTCAACTCAATGTTAATATATGTTATTATATATGTTTAGCCATATTCACTGTTTTTATTTGTAAAGTCAATTTTAGGGAAGGGCCGTTACTAATGTGGGTATAACTTGCGGCCCGTCCCAATTGCAATGTACTTGTACACATTTGGCAATAAAATATGTTTAAATCAAACTACAAATAGGGGGGGGGGGGGGGGGGGGGGGGTGAGTCAATTGATAAAATGACTGAATTAAGATCTAATCTAAGTTTAAAAATAAAACTAAATTACGTTGAAACATTAGCCTAATGTATGACCAGGCTGAATTACGCACACACGTGTCTCTAATTCGGTCGATTGGAGCAACGCAAATGCTAAAACTTATATTAGTGTTAATAAGTGTTTAGCCTTATTGCACGTGTTGTCCAGTAAATATAAAAAAACAAACGCTGATTATTCAACTTCCGGTCAAAATCAAAACCTTAAACGCGTAATGTTAAAAAGAAACATATAAAAGAGAAATATCTAGAACATTAGAGGTTATAAATAGAAAACAATGAAGAAAGTGATAGAACGACTGAATCAAGATCAAATTTTAGTTTAAAAATTAAATTAAAATACGTTCAGACATTACCCTAATGTAAGACCAATCTGAATTACGCACACACGTGTCTTTAATTCGGTCGAATTCAGGACACGTTTCTCTAATTTCGTTGGAACAAGTATTGGCGACACACATACGTTCTAAGTCCGGTGCATATGTACTCAGAAAACGGTCAGATTCCAAATTTTAGCAAATAATTCATAATTTTATACATTTTAGACTGAGTATAGATTCGAGCACGATGTGTCCAGATTTATTTTCAGTTGACGACCCCTTAAATGTATATACACATATGTATACGACATGACTCATGTTACACATTATATCCTTTTGTATTTACTTATAACAACGTTTTGTGTTACTTTGAATAATGCAAACATTTCCCCTGTTTTAGTTTTAACCACTTTGCAATCCTAGTGTTCAGGTATTTGGCTTATTTCGTTATTACAATGGTTGTGTGGAATTCGAGGAAACAATAAATGTGCTACTTAATTCAAATATTTATTTGAACCTCAACGACTTTAATTATTAAGTAATAAGAAATTGAATTCTATCTAACTGTCAAATATGATAAAAACAAAGAAATAAATAGAATATGAGTGCGAAATTAAAATTTGATTTGAAAAATGTATATTGAGATTAGTTAGTTAAGATGAACAAAATGTGTTGTATTCCGGCCCAATACCTTGCCATGGACACGTTACGTAGGAACATGTAGAACAAACACATTAAATAATAAAATAATAGTATAATTTATACCAAGGATTAAACAAGGAGTAATATTAGTTTAAACTTATTTTTTTTACTTTGGTTGTGAAATAAGAAATAAAACTTAGGTGGACCTAGTACTAAGCATATGCGCAAAAACGTCTTGCGCAATGATACCAAACATAGCAGTTGCGGAGGATCGAACCCACGACCCCCAATCATGGGGCTGAGGCGCAACCGCTGGACCATGTACTCTACACTTAAACAATTCCCAAGTACGATTTACACAATGTTCATGGTAAATCAAACAAAACCTACTATTTAACCATCGATGCACCAGATAAGTCATTCGAACTTTAATAGCTAGAAACTTGAATAAACAGTTTTTTATTGAAGAATTATTACAAAATAGTAATAATGTATACTTACACACGTCAATGTCAAAGTCACAACTAAGTAAACAAACGATTCAATGGCAGAGAATTGTTAACCTTGATTGAGTGCTGGATAGAATGCTGCAGTATATATACTTCTTTTTAAGGCCGATTAATTAACTGTCAAGGCTATTGTGCATGCATTATCCATCATATAATAACTTTATCAACATCTGCTAAATAATAGGAAGTTCAATTATCTAGGAGATATAAAATACTTAATTATTTTAGCATTTCAAAATTCTCTCCGAAAGATGGGCAATTACATTATTACTTATTTTCTGTTTCTAACATAATAAATTATTATGATGCATGAAGCGAAGAAAACATTGTAATTTACGCTTTTATATACTTATTTGTTGGCACGAAGAGTGGCTATGTATGGTTAAGATAATAAATATAAATTCAAAGTTAAGAGCAAAATCAAGTTATACGTTAATGTTAAGAAGGTTACTACTATATCACCTCTATATATGCTCTCTTTATTCCCTTTTTCATTTAAACTATAAAAAGCAATCCTGCTGATCCTTATTTTCCCTTTTCCATCTACTCTCTTTTTTGTTTCTTTTATACGTTACTCTATCCTTATTCTTAGTCCTTATATATATATATATAAATTAAGTTATTTGATTATATTACATACAACATAAATATGGTTAACTTTTGGCAAAAATATCATTTACGCTGCTACTTGATTTGCTTTCCCCCCAGTTTACTTGGTTGTTTATTTAGTTCAACTGTGTTGTATATACCACAAGGAGTTGTGTACTTTTTTACACACTAATCAACATGTGTATAATATGCAACAAAATGTCTTGTTACATACTACTATGTTTGTGTTTTATGAAATTGAATAATTAAGTTAAACGTTAACCCGACAACGGTGTAGCAACACATACCCCGTATAAGAAGCTAGCAAATATTATAACTTCGTCAATAGCATTTTAAAACTATACGATATAAACTTAATGCACGCTCTAAAGTCGTAAAACTCATAAAGGGGGAAAGGGAAAGCGATAAGCTGTATATTGTTCCACAAATGAATGTCGTGCATACAGAACTCAAATAGCTTAATTTGTGATTTGTCATATTCAGAAGCTGTATTTTGTAATTCCATTCCTGATTTTATCAAACAATCTGTCAATGTTTTAGAGTTTAAATGTCGATATCTTAAAAAGAGAGATCGTAGCATACCAGTTACATAATATCATTTGCATACTACCAATCTATATTGTATATTGTCTATTATCTTAGATGCTATAAATATACTCATTTTCAACGACTATTATAGATTATTAAAAAAAAAAAAAAAAAAAAAAATATATATATATATATATAGAACTGTTATCAATGTATCAGTCATCCTGCAAAACAGAAACAATAATTCACGTGCCGGCAAATTCTGCTACATATCCTCTATACCCCGACACCGGATGTCTAGAATAATGAATATTTATACACACTTATTTTAACATCTTCGCAGTTAGTGTCACAGTCTATTCACGATCCCCGACACCGGATGTCTAGAATAATGGATATTTTATACACACTTATTTTAACACCGTCGCAATTATGGTCACAGGCTATTCACGATCCCCGACACTGGATGTCTAGAATAATGGATATTTATACACACTTATTTTAACACTTTGAATTGTCAAAATCTGCACTATTTGACCTTGTCTGATTCTAGCACCAGCATATTTCATTTTATTCTCACCAATCTCACACAGTTGTAATATATCCATAATATATTGAAAAGTTCTTGAATTGGCCAAATCGGGTAATTAATGTTTGAGTTATGGCCCTTGAATCGTCAAAAATTACATTATTTGACTTTGTGTGTATTCTAGTATCCGCAGCTTTCACTTGATGTCTACCAAACTTACATAATAGTTATACAACCATATTATCTTGGGCCCGTTCTTGAACTGGTCAAATCAGATAACTATTGTCACAGTTATGGCCCTTAAATCATCAAAAATGATGTTGTGTGCACTCTAACGCTTGTAGTTTTATTCGATTCTCATTAAACTAACAAAGTAGTTCTATAACTATAATATCTAGGACAAGTTTTTGAACTGGCCAAATCGGATAATTAGTGTTGAAGTTACGGCACTAGAATTGTCAAAAATTGTGTGTATTTGACCTTTTGTACATCTAGCACTTGCAATGTTCGTATAATATATGCCAGACTTGCACGTTATTATGTAACCATAATATATTGAACGAGTTCTTGAACTTGCCAATCGGATCACTATTGTCAGAGTTATGGACTTTGAATAATTGTCAAAAATTGTGTGTATTTGATGTTGTGTGGACTCTAGAACTCACAGTTTTTACTTGATCTTCATTAAACTGATACAATTGTTATATAACCATAATATCTTGGACAAGTTATTGAACCGGCCGTATTTGATAATTAAAGCACTTGCAAAAATTGCCGTCTTTAGTATTGTTTTCTCTGCCACAGGTGAGTGATTTAGGGCCATGCTGACTCCCTTTTAAATCATGAAATAACAAAAACTTCTTTAAATATCTATTTAAATTTTTGACATCGTTGGTCGATTACTTCTTCATCTTTCTGCACAAGTTTCTATATCTATATAGTGTTGTTGAAATGTATTTGATAAATCAAGTACGCTACCGTTTATTTGTTAAAAAATAATCGTAAAAAACTCAATGTTTGTATTTTGTTTGCATGTATGTGTGTGTGTTCATATACATGTACTTGCAATGATAATATTGATTTAAATCATTGCTTTGTTGAATTATTGCTCTTATATATGTTATGTCAACAGAATAAGTTCATGTGTCTTTTAGGATAAGCAGTCGGCCAAATATAGAGGTTTTACGAAATAATTTATATTTATATTATATTTGTAACTTTTGCATGTGAAAGGGTTCTCCATGGCCGAGTAGTCTAAAGCCCCTTTATGGGACTACTTATCTATCACCGCTAAGGTGGTAGATTCGAATCCTGCTCGCTCTAAAATCTTTATGTGAGAAAGTTTGCCAGTTACTTGCGGCAGAACAGTGGTTATACTCAGATTCATTATGAGATCTTTCACCACCAATAAAATAAAACAAATAACCGGAAAATAGTGTTAAAACCTACCCCCCCCCCCCCCCCCCCCCCCCCCCAATTATGTTAATGTTTAAATATAAATAATCAAGTTGAAAATGAATTAGTTAACTTAATGAATGAGATTTTACGGCGTACCAACACATTGTAGGTTATTCGACGCCAACAGGAAGGAACGTTCCAGGTTAACTCAACATATACAAAAACCTACTGCAACCTGTTAGTACATTTATATATGTCAGACAATTTGACAACCAAAATTCGGCAAAATATTTTGTAAGACAAATTGCCAATTACACAATTTCTGTTTTGTTGTTTCATAATCAACTTCTTCCTTTTCTTGATTAATCTGAGCCATACGGGACAATTATATAATAGTTTTCGTCTGTAGACTGTCTTGTATGATTTATAAGGTGAACAGATGAAAGTGACACAATAAAGTACAAAATAGAGAAAAAAAAATGAGTTCTTTATTTTATGCTATATCATTGTTATATGTTACATGCATGTCGATGTTCACTTGCAAATTATGACCGCAGTCATGTATATATATGACTGATGCAAATGAGAGTAATGTGGATCAAGTATCATTACCATTACGTAATCCTTGCGAATATTAATCGCATGGTCCATTAGTCGTGGGTCCAAATCTATGTGACATTTTGTATGCTTCACACAAAAAATAGTTTACCAAAACGACATTTCAGAGATTATCGTCCCCATTCCAACCTGAAAGAAATCGATACATTGTTAGGCAATTTATATTTAAACTCAGCCTTACATAACAAATTATAGAATATCCATTTTACCTAACATCAACCCTTTTTAGGGACTAAAAGGGAATGAGTACATCACCAATACCGAGTTTGATTTTCTCACATGCGATTCGTCAATCCAGAATAACTGGAATAATAATAATGTTGTTTTTATGTAAAAAAGAAAAAACTTACAAAAATGTTAAACAAGTACATGCACTTACATAGATGAAATGAATGTAATGTCTTTAAACCTGAAAAACATATTTTGAATAGGCAGTTTTATTAGATTAGGCTGGGAGAAAAAAAAACTGAAATATAATTTGGCGCTAAGTTCATTTTCATACATTCTTCATATTCAGACCAAAATACGAAATTTGCAATCTGTCAAATAAAATATGAATGGCTGAAACCTCGCCTGGGTCCAGATACACGTCGATCTTCCTAACGTTATCATCGCCTCTGTTGTTTTCTTGTAACGCCGTACAATACACAGTGTTGATTGGGTTGCTAGGAGAAATGATGAGTGTAACACGTTCAGTTATGTCATCAATAATCGTCCTTGAAACCTTAAGAATATTTAACATTGAAATGAAATCAAAAGTGCCATTGAACTAGCATTATTTATAACACTTTATGAAAACTATTTTTTAAATTCAATTAATAATACTTGAAACGAGAAAACATATGACATTAAAGTTTCTGTATATTTGGAACTGTTTGAACGGTCAGATATGACTACTGTCTTTACTTATTTGGAACAGTCAGATGTGACAACCGTCATTGCATATTCGGAACAAACAGATGTGAAAACCGTCGTTACATATTTGTAACAATCAGATGTGACAAACGCCATTATTTATTTGGAACAGTCAGATGTGTCAACCGTCGTTAACTATTCGGAACAAACAGATGTGATAACCGTCGTAGCATATTTGTAACAATCAGATGTGACAACTGTCGTTGCATATTTGGAACAATCAGATGTGTCAACAGTCGTTAACTATTCGGAACAAACAGATGTGAAAACCGTCGTTGCATATTTGTAACAATCAGATGTGACAACCGTCGTTGCATATTTGGAACAGTCAGATGTGACAACCGTCGTTGCATAGTTGTAACAGTCAGATGTGACAAACGTCGTTATTTATTTGGAACAGTCAGATGTGTCAACCGTCGTTATTTATTTGGAACAGTCAGATGTGACAAACGCCGTTATTTATTTGGAACAGTCAGATGTGTCAACCGTCGTTATTTATTTGGAACAGTCAGATGAGACAAACGCCGTTATTTATTTGGAACAGTCAGATGTGACAACCGTCGTTGCATATTTGTAACAGTCAGATGTGACAACCGTCGTTGCATATTTGGAACAGTCAGATGTGACAAACGCCATTATTTATTTGGAACAGTCAGATGTGTTAATCGTCGTTGCATATTTGGAACAATCAGGGATGACAAAGGCCGTTATTAATTGGGAACTGTCAGATGTGACAAACGCCGTTATTTATTTGGAACAGTCAGATGTGTCAACCGTCGTTATTTATTTGGAACAGTCAGGTGTGACAACCGTCGTTGCATATTTGGAACAATCAGATGTGACAAACGCCGTTATTTATTTGGAACAGTCAGATGTGACAAACGCCATTATTTATTTGAAACAGTCAGATGTGACAACCGTCGTTATTTATTTGGAACAGTCAGATGTGACAAACGCCGTTACATATTTGGAACAGCCAGATGTGACAAATACTGTTATTTATTTGGAACAGTCAGATATGACAAACGCCGTTGCATATTAGGAACAATCAGGTGTGATAAACGCCGTTGTTTATTTGGAACAGTCAGATGTGACAACCGTCGTTATTTATTTGGAACAGTCAGGTGTGACAAACGCCGTGACATATTTGGAACAGTCAGATGTGACAAACTCCATTATTTATTTTGAACAGTCAGATGTGATAAACGCCGTTATTTAATTGGAACAGTCAGATGTGACAAACGCCGTTACATATTTGGAACAGTCAGATGTGTCAACCGTCGTTACCTATTCGGAACAAACAGATGTGAAAACCGTCGTTGCATAGTTGTTACAATCAGATGTGACAACCGTCGTTACATATTTGCAACATTTAAATGTGACAAACGTCGTTATTTATTTTGAACAGTCAGGTGTGACAAACGCCGTTAATTATTTGGAACAGTCAGGTGTGACAACCGTCGTTATTTATTTGGAACAGTCAGATGTGACAAACGACGTTATTTATTTGGAACAGTCAGATGTGACAAACGACGTTATTTATTTGAAACAGCCAGATGTGACAAACGCCGTTATTTATTTGGATCAGTCAGGTGTGACAACCGTTGTTATTTATTTGGAACAGTCAGATGTGACAAACGCCGTTATTTATTTGGAACAGTCAGATGTGACAAACGCCGTTGCATATTTGGAACAATCAGGGATGACAAAGGCCGTTATTAATTGGGAACAGTCAGGTGTGACAAACGCCGTTGCATATTTGGAACAGTCAGGTGTGACAACCGTCGTTATTTATTTGGATCAGTCAGGTGTGACAACCGTTGTTATTTATTTGGAACAGTCAGATGTGACAAACGCCGTTATTTATTTGGAACAGTCAGATGTGACAAACGCCGTTATTTACTTTGAACAGTCAGATGTGACAAACGCCGTTACCTATTTGGAACAGTCAGATGTGTCAACCGTCGTTACTTATTTGGAACAATCAGATGTGACAACCGTCGTTGCATATTTGGAACAATCAGATGTGATAAACGGCGTTATTTATTTGGAACAGTCAGATGTGTCAACCATCGTTACATATTTGAAACAGTTAAATTTGTCAACCGTCATTACCTATTTGGAACAGTCAGATGTGACAACCGTCATTACAATTTTGGAACAGTCAGGTGTGACAACCGTCATTACCTAATTGGAACAGTTAGATGTGACAACCGTCATTACATATTTGGAACAGTAAGATGTGACAATGCCGTTATATATTTGGAACAGTTTGATGTGACAACTGTCATTACAAATTTGAAACAGTTAGATATGACAACCGCCGTTACCTATTTGGAATAATTAAATGTGACAACCGCCATTACCAATTTGAACAGTTAGATGTGACAACTGCCGTTACCTATTTGGAACAGTCAGATGTGACAACCGCCGTAACCTATTTCGAACAGTTAGCTGTGACAACCGCCGTTTCCTTTTTGGAACAGTCAGATGTGACAAACGTCATTGCCTTTTTGAACAGTCAGATGTGACAACCGTTGTTACCTTTTTGGAACAGTTAGATGTGACAACCGTCGTTACCTTTTTGGAACAGTTAGATGCGACAACTATCGTTACCTATTTGGAATGGTTAGATGCAACAACCGTCGTTACCAATTTGGAACAGTGAGATGTGACAACCGTCGTTATATATATGGGACAGTTATACGTGACATCCGTCATTATATATTTTGAACATTCAGATGTGACAACTGTCTTTACTTATTTGGAACATTCAGATGAGACAACCTTCGTTACCAATTTGAAACTGTTAGATGTGACAACCATCGTTACCAATTTGGAAAGGTTAGATGTGACAACTGTCTTTATATATTTGGAACTGTTAGATGTGACAACTGTCGTAACCTGTTTGGAACAATTAGATGTGACAACCGCTGTTACCTATTTTGAATGGTTAGATATGACAACTGTCGTTATATATTTGGAACAGTTAGATGTGACAACTGTCGTTACCTATTTGGAACAATTAGTTGTGACAACCGCCATTACCTATTTGGAACAGTCAGATGTGACAACCCTCGATTTTTTTGGAACAGTTAGATGTGACAACCTCCATTACCTATTTGGAACAATCAGATGTGACAACCGCAGTTACCTATTGGGAACAGTTAGATGTGACCACCCTCGTTACCTATTTGGAACAGTTAAATGTGACAACCGTCATTATCTATTTGGAACAGTTTGATGTGACAACCCTCGTTACCTATTTGGAACAGTCAGATGTGACAACCGCCGTTACCTATTTGGAACAGTCAGATGTGACAACCGTCGTTACCTGTTTGGAATAGTTAGATGTGACAACCGTCTTTACATATTTGGAACAGTCAGATATGACAACTGTCGTTACCAAATTAGAACAGTTAGATGTGACAACTGCTGTTACATATTTGGAACAGTTAGATGTGACAACCGCCGTAACCTATATGTAACAGTCAAATGTGACAACTGTCATTATATATTTGTAACATTTCGATGTGACAACCGCCATTACCAATTTGAACAGTTATATGTGACAATTGCCGTTACATATTTGTAACAGTCAGATGTGACAACAGCAGTTACCTTTTTTGATTAGTTAGATGTGACAACCACCGTTACCTAATTGGAACAGTCAGATATGACAACTGTCGTTACCTATTTGGAAAAGTTAGATGTGGCAACCGCCGTAACCTATTTGGAACAGTCAGACGTGAAAACTGTTGCTACCAATTGGAAATAGTTAGATGTGACAACCGCCGTTACTTATTTTGAACAGTTAACTGTGACAACCGCCGTTACCTTTTTGGAACAGTCAGATGTGACAAATGTCATTACCGTTTTGGAACAGTCAGATGTGACAACCGTTGTTACCTTTTTGGAACAATTAGATGTGACAACCGTCGTAACTTATTTGTAACAGTTATATGCAACAACCTTCATTACCTATTTGGAACAGTTAGATGCGACAACCGTCGTTACCTTTTTGGAACAGTTAGATGCGACAACTATCGTTACCTATTTGGAATAGTTAGATGCAACAACCGTCGTTACCAATTTGGAACAGTTAGATGTGAAAACCGTCGTTATATATTTGAAACAGTTATATGTGACAACCATCGTTATATATTTGGAACATTCAGATGTGACAACTGTCGTTACCTATTTGGAACATTCAGATGAGAGAAACCGTCGTTACCAATTTGAAACAGTTAGATGTGACAATCATCATTACCAATTTGGAATGGTTAGATGTGACAACTGTGGTTATATATTTGGAACAGTTAGATGTGACAACTGTCCTTACCTGTTTGGAACAATTAGATGTAACAACCGCCATTACCAATTTGAACAGTTAGATGTGACAACTGCCGTTACCTATTTGGAACAGTCAGATGTGACAACTGCCGTTACCTTTTTGGATTAGTTATATGTGACAACCGCCGTTACCTATTTGGAATAGTCAGATGTGACAACTGTCATTACCTTTTTGGAAAAGTTAGATGTGGCAACCACCGTAACCTATTTTGAACAGTCAGACGTGACAACTGTTGCTACCAATTTGAAACAGTTAGATGTGACAACCGCCATAACCTGTTTGGAACAGTTAACTGTGACAACAGCCGTTTCTTTTTTGGAACAGTCAGATGTGACAAACGTCATTGCCTTTTTGAACAGTCAGATGTGACAACCTTTGTTACCTTTTTGGAACAGTTAGATGTGACAACCATCATTACCTTTTTGGAACAGTTAGATGGGACAACTATCGTTACCTATTTGGAACGGTTAGATGCAACAACCGTTGTTACCAATTTGGAACAGTGAGATGTGACAACCGTCGTTATATATTTGGAACAGTTATATGTGACATCTGTCATTGTATATTTTGAACATTCAGATGTGACAACTGTCTTTACTTATTTGGAACATTCAGATGAGACAACCGTCGTTACCAATTTGAAACTGTTAGATGTGACAACCATCGTTACCAATTTGGAACAGTTAGATGTGACAACTGTCGTAACCTGTTTGGAACAATTAGATGTGACAACCGCTGTTACCTATTAGGAATGGTTAGATGTGACAACTGTCGTTATATATTTGGAACAGTTAGATGTGACAACTGTCGTTACCTATTTGGAACAATTAGATGTGACAACCGCCGTTACCTATTTGGAACAGTCAGATGTGACAACCTTCGATATTTTTTTGGAACAGTTAGATGTGACAACCTCCTTTACCTATTTGGAACAATCAGATGTGACAACCGCAGTTACCTATTGGAAACAGTTAGATGTGACCACCCTCGTTACCTATTTGGAACAGTTAAATGTGACAACCGTCATTATCTATTTGGAACAGTTTGATGTGACAACCCTCGTTACCTATTTGGACCAGTCAGATGTGACAACCGCCGTTACCTATTTGGAACAGTCAGATGTGACAACTGTCATTACCTGTTTGGAATAGTTAGATGTGACAACCGTCTTTACATATTTGGAACAGTCAGATATGACAACTGTCGTTACCTAATTGGAACAGTTAGATGTGACAACTGCTGTTACATATTTGGAACAGTTAGATGTGAAAACCGCCGTTACCTATATGTAACAGTCAAATGTGACAACTGTCATTATATATTTGTAACATTTTGATGTGACAACCGCCATTACCAATTTGAACAGTTAGATGTGACAATTGCCGTTACATATTTGTAACAGTCAGATGTGACAACAGCAGTTACCTTTTTGGATTAGTTAGATGTGACAACCGCCGTTACCTAATTGGAACAGTCAGATGTGACAACTGTCGTTACTATTTGGAAAAGTTAGATGTGGCAACCGCCGTAACCTATTTGGAACAGTCAGAAGTGAAAACTGTTGCTACCAATTTGAAACAGTTAGATGTGACAACCGCCGTTACTTATTTGGAACAGTTAACTGTGACAACTGCCGTTACCTTTTTGGAACAGTCAGATGTGACAAATGTCATTACCTTTTTGGAACAGTCAGATGTGACAACCGTTGTTACCTTTTTGGAACAATTAGATGTGACAACCGTCGAACTTATTTGTAACAGTTATATGCAACAACCTTCATTACTTATTTGGAACAGTTAGATGCGACAACCGTCATTACCTTTTTGGAACAGTTAGATGCGACAACTATCGTTACCTATTTGGAATAGTTAGATGCGACAACCGTCGTTACCAATTTGGAACAGTTAGATGTGAAAACCGTTGTTATATATTTGAAACAGTTATATGTGACAACCATCGTTATATATTTGGAACATTCAGATGTGAAAACTGTCGTTACCTATTTGGAACATTCAGATGAGAGAAACCGTCGTTACCAATTTGAAACAGTTAGATGTGACAACCATCGTTACCAATTTGGAATGGTTAGATGTGACAACTGTCGTTATATATTTGGAACAGTTAGATGTGACAACTGTCCTTACCTGTTTGGAACAATTAGATGTGACAACCACTGTTACCTATTTGGAATGATTAGATGTGACAACTGTCGTTATATATTTGGAACAGTTAGATGTGACAACTGTCGTTACCTGTTTGAAACAATTAGATGTGACAACCTCCGTTACCTATTTGGAATAGTTAGATGTGACAACTGTCGTTATATATTTGGAACAGTTAGATGTGACAACTTTCGCTACCTTTTTGGAACAATTAGATGTGACAACCGCTGTTACCTATTTGAACAGTTAGATGTGTGAACTGCAATTACCTAATTGGAACAGTCAGATGTGACAACAGCCGTTACCTTTATGGAACAGTTAACTGTGACAACCGCCGTTACATTTTTGGAACAGTCAGATGTGACAACCGTTGTTACCTTTTTGGAACAATTAGATGTGACAACCGTCGTAACTTATTTGTAACAGTTATATGCAACAACCTTCATTACCTATTTGGAACAGTTAGATGCGACAACCGTCGTTACCTTTTTGGAACAGTTAGATGCGACAACTATCGCTACCTATTTGGAATAGTTAGATGCGACAACCGTCGTTACCAATTTGGAATAGTTAGATGTGAAAACCGTCGTTATATATTTGAAACAGTTATATGTGACAACCATCGTTATATATTTGGAACATTCAGATGTGAAAACTGTCGTTACCTATTTGGAACATTCAGATGAGAGAAACCGTCGTTACCAATTTGAAACAGCTAGATGTGACAACCATCGTTACCAATTTGGAATGGTTAGATGTGACAACTGTCGTTATATATTTGGAACAGTTAGATGTGACAACTGTCCTTACCTGTTTGGAACAATTAGATGTGACAACCGCTGTTACCTATTTGGAATGATTAGATGTGACAACTGTCGTTATATATTTTGAACAGTTAGATGTGACAACTGTCGTAACCTGTTTGAAACAATTAGATGTGACAACTTCCGTTACCTGTTTGGAATAGTTAGATGTGCCAACTGTCGTTATATATTTGGAACAGTTAGATGTGACAACTGTCGCTACCTTTTTGGAACAATTAGATGTGACAACCGCTGTTACCTATTTGAACAGTTAGATGTGTGAACTGCCATTACCTAATTGGAACAGTCAGATGTGACAACAGCCGTTACCTTTTTGGAACAGTTAGATGTGACAACCGCCGTTACCTTTTTGGAACAATAAGATGTGACAACCACAGTAACCTATTGGGAACAGTTAAATGTGACAACCCTCGTTACCTATTTGGAACAGTCAGATGTGACAACCGCCGTTACCTATTTGGAACAGTCAGATGTGATAACCGTCATTACCTATTTGGAAAAGTTAGATGTGACAACCGTCTTTATATATTTGGAACAGTCAGATGTGACAACTGTTGTTACTTAGTTGGAACAGTTAGACGTGACAATCGCCGTTACATATTTTGAACAATTAGATGTGACAACCGCCGTTTCCTATATGTAACAGTCAAATGTGACAACTGTCATTATATATTTGTAACATTTCGATGTGACAACCGCCACTACCAATTTGAACAGTTAGATGTGACAACTGCCATTACCTATTTGGAACAGTCAGATGTGACAACAGCTGTTACCTTTTTGGATTAATGAGATGTGACAACTGCCGTTACCTATTTGGAACAGTCAGATGTGACAACTGTCATTACCTATTTGGTAAAGTTAGATGTGGCAACCGCCGTAACCTATTTGGAACAGTCAGACGTGACAAATGTTGCTACCAATTTGAAACAGTTAGGTGTGACAACCGCCGTTACCTATTTGGAACAGTTAACTGTGGCAACCGCCGTTACCTTTTTTGAACAGACAGATGAGACAAACGTCATTACCTTTTTGGAACAGTCAGATGTGACAACCGTTGTTACCTTTTTGTAACAGTTATATGCAACAACCTTCATTACCTATTTTGAACAGTTAAATGTGACAACCGTCGTTACCTTTTGGGAACAGTTAGATGCGACAACTATTGTTACCTATTTGGAACAGTTAGATACGACAACCGTCGTTACCAATTTGGAACAGTTAGATGCGACAACCGTCGTTATAATTTGGAACAGTTATATGTGACAACCGTCGTTATATATTTGGAACATTCAGATGTGACAACTGTCGTTACCTGTTTGGAACATTCAGATGAGACAACCGTCATTACCAGTTTGAAACAGTTAGATGTGACAACTGTCGTTACCTGTTTGGAACAATTAAATGTGACAACCGCTGTTACCTATTTGGAATGGTTAGATTTGACAACTGTCGTTATATATTTGAAACAGTTAGATGTGACAACTGTCGTTACCTGTTTGGAACAATTAGATGTAATAACCGCCGTTACCTATTTGGAATGGTTAGATGTGACAACTGTCGTTATATATTTGGAACAGTTAGATGTGACAACTGTCGTTACCTGTATGGAACAATTAGATGTGACAACCGCTGTTACCTATTTGAACAGTTAGATGTGAGAACCGCCGTTACCTATTTGGAACAGTCAGATGTGAGAACCGCCGTTACCTATTTGGAACAGTTAGATGTGACAACCGCCGTTACCTATTTGGAACAGTTAGATGTGACAACCATCGTTACCTATTTGGAACAGTTAAAAGTGACAACCATCATTATCTATTTGGAACAGTTAAATGTGACAACCGTCATTACCAATTTGGAACAATTAGATGTGACAACCGTCATTACCTATTTGGAACAGTCAGATGTGACAACCGCTGTTTCCTATTTGGAACAGTCAGATGTGACAACCGTTGTTACCTATTTGGAATAGTTAGATGTGACAACCGTATTTACATATTTTGAACAGTCAGATATGACAACTGTCATTACCTAGTTGGAACAGTTAGATGTGACAACCGCCGTTACATATTTGGGATAGTTAGATGTGACAACCACCATTACTTATATGTAACAGTCAAATGTGACAACTAAAAATGAGACTAAAAGACAACATTTTCATTGTTTGGGTATTTAAAAATACTTGACTCTACCTGGTCGGTCAAATCTGGACCGTGTGGGTCAGACGCATGGATTTCTAATCTTGGTCTAGGTTTTCCAGAAGCTTAGCAAGAGATGACCACTCTATCTGTGCTATTCCTCATCACACCTGTCAGAGAATCGTCAAACACAGCTAGCTTGAACCTAAATACCTCTATTCTCCTCTCAGTTGTTGCTGTTCCAGCTTTGGCTCTAGTAAAAACATTGAAAAAACGAAGATTGTTATCATTTTAGAATGCTGAGGTCTTGGGATAATCAAATGATTATATATTTTCCCCATGTAAGCATAGCACAGGCTATTGAGTTCTTAACATATATGGCAGTCTATTACAGACACGTGATTATATGCTTTACCTATACATGTGTGTCACACAATTTTAACTCCTACATGCTTATGCTGGTCTATAACAGGCAGGTGATAATATGTTTTACATATATATGTATGTAACAGACTATTGCCGGTACATGCGGTCTATGATTATATGCTTTACCTATACATGTGTGTCACAGACTATTGACGACTACATACTTATGCCGGTCAATTACAGGCAGGTGATAATATGCTTTACCTATACATGTGTGTCACAGACTATTGACGACTTCATACTTATGCCGGTCAATTACAGGCAGGTGATAATATGCTTTACCTATACATGTGTGTCACAGACTATTGACGACTTCATACTTATGCCGGTCAATTACAGGCAGGTGATAATATGTTTTACATATACATGTGTGTCACATAATATTGACTATTACATGCTTTCCCCATATGCCGGTCTATAACAGACACGTGATTATATGCTTTACATATATGCATGTGTGTCTCAGACAATTGACTGCTACATGCTTACCCTATATGCCGGTCTATTACAGACAGGTGCTTCAGCTATACATGTGTCTCACAGACTATTGACTGCTACATGCTAACCCTATATGCCGGTCTATTACAGACAGGTGCTTTAGCTATACATGTGTCTCACAGACTATTGACTGCTACATGCTAACCCTATATGCCGGTCTATTACAGACAGGTGCTTTAGCTATACATGTGTCTAACAGACTATTGACTGCTACATGCTAACCCTATATGCCGGTCTATTACAGACAGGTGCTTTAGCTACACATGTGTCTCACAGACTATTGACCGCTTCATACTTTCCCTATATACTATAATAGTCATGTGATAATTGTATGTTTTACATATACATGTGTGTCACAGACTATTGACTGTTACATGCTTACCGTATATGCCAGTCTATTACAGACACGTGATCATATATTTTACCTACACATGTATATCAAAGACTATTGACTGCTACATACTTACCTCACTATGATTATATGCTTTACATATAAATGTGTGTCTCAAACATCTACTTATGTTACATTTTTAACCTATATATTGAGTATCACAGACATATGATTATATGCTCGACCTGCCTGCAGAGCCTGTCTGCCTGCCTTTCTGTCTTGCCTGCCTGCCTGCCTGCCTGCCTGCCTGCCTGCCTGCCTGACTGTCTGTCTGTCTGTCTGTCTGTCTGTCTGTCTGTCTGTCTGTCACATCCGTCCGTCCGTCAGTGTATTTTAATTATGCATATATAACGGATACATTAATTTGAAATATGCTTATATACAGACATACATTATACATGTACCTGCCTATACCTAGTTTAACGTAATGTGAAATCTTTAAGGATCTATTTTTATTGGGTTTAACGCAATTTTCAACACATGGTAGGTTAATATAGCATATCCAGATAAATTAGAAGGAATGAATATGAGTAGAAATTCTTTGTGGCAAACCTTCTAACAATAAATGGTTGGATCTAGATAGGCTTGAACCCACGACATCAGAATGATAATTTTATATATTGCAGACGTATCGAAAAATAGAACATACCTACAAATATACAATCCCTCAGTATCGGGATCACTTTTGAGACTCAATACTGAGGAAGCTGTTTCTTCTGCTGAAAGAAAGTTGATGACGTCCGGCACAGCTACTATCGCGCCATCTCCTTGCAACTTGAGTAGTGACACTTCCGGTTTAGGATTACCCATGGCACAACATGTAATGGACCTTGGAAATTCATTGTATAGCATGATACTGTCAAAGATCTCGCAGATACCTACAGTATTTGCTGGAACAACTTCATTTAACACAGGAGACAGAATTTTGATGACCTTGAAACTTATTAAATTTCCCGGAGCATGAGTGCCGACTCTTTGCATATTGTCAACAGTTATATAACCTCCGAACTTGGCATACTTGTGTTTAAGTGTGATATACACTTTGGTTGATTCGTTCGTCAGACTTTCTAATCGTATGCCAGTTTGATCCGACTTTTTTAGTAACGTGGACGTCATTCGAGTTGGTTCCGAACTTGTATTTACATAATGGAAGCCCACGGGATAACGAGTGAGGTAAGTATCAACTTGACTGTAGTTTCCGTTGACAACCATGTTTATTTCAAGGTCGTGACCTTCACGGACTATATATGTATTGTTCAGTTGTAAAGAAAATTCTGGTCGCGGTATAGAGTAATACATTTCGTTTTCAAACTCAATGAAGTTGAACCATACAATGTGGTCATCAACAAATATTTGAAATAAGACCCTTTCCACGGAACTGGCATTGCTGACATCCACAGCAGACCAGTGGTCTTCTTCCAGTCTCCCTTCGATTTCTATAAATAACAAGAGGTCCATATTAACCCAAGATGCTTGCCTGATTACACTTGTCGTATGTTTTTACATTTGAATGGACTTTTGAATGGTCTCTGAAAAGTCTCTTAAAAATTTAAATAGTAGGGGACCATCGGCCTACGATATAAAAAATCTAATTCCTAGCACTCATACTTCCAAACTAGTTATTTTAGATCTTTTAAGATTGTGTGGCCCCTTTTAGATACTAAAGTCACTTAAAAGAACACAACCTCAACTGTAACGACTAGACAATGCTTCTGAGCTCAAATTAAAGAAATTTAGCGGAAGTGGATGAGAAAATCGGAACTTTTTGTTTTCCAATATAATTCTTAAGTAAACAGTCAAAGTCCTCACAAAGAATCCTAGAATCGCAATATAATCATATTTCTTTAATAAAACAACATTATTTTGGTTGCAGCGTCATTGATACATTGAACGATTTATTTCACACCATTTTTTAACATTTTTTTCCAAATTTTGTTTCATCTTTTGGAATCATTTTTGGGGGCGGTGCTTTAGCAACTGCTCTCCGAGCTAACAATATATTCCTATACCGCAAACCTACAACCGTGTATCGTGTTAATGCAAACCTGACAACCACCAATCAAATAGTTCCACCCCCTGATAAGTGTTGGAACTCACTATAAACAGTAGATTCGCCTATTTCAGCGAAAACATTAATATAATAACAGACAGTGATGATTTCTACCTGTAAACAATTTGTGTATCGTATACATTCCAAGTTTATATTCAGTGGTATTAATCAGCAGAATTAAAGTGCATGAATACAGACGCGCTGAACTATGGTCACGTGACCAAAATATTTTTCAGGACGCCATCTTGGACAGCAATTCAAGACAGAAACTTTTTCTTTAACTATTAGTTGTAAATATATTTACCATATTTCATTGAATACGGGGACGAAACTTTTCTAGATCTGTCCCTTATGCCAAGGAACTATTCTTATATAGTTGCTTATGCCAGTAAACAATCAATACTCGTTCTAAAAATACAGATATGCTAATGTCGATCACGTGACTTGCAGTTTCTCCCAAATGTTTAAAATAGACTTTTTATTCCTAAAAACAATTCGATATTGATCGAGTTATGAATAATGTCAGCGCTGTTTTTGTTTTTTTTTGTTAATTAGTAAATATTTCATATATTTTCAATAATTGGAACGTGAGATAATGTCCATTGAAACATATAAGAGTTAAAGCGTTAGTGTTCCCGTAGCAAAAATACGCAAACATCCAGATGTTTTAAAAATCGACGCCATAACATATTGGCCAGTGCGGTTCCGTTATGTGGTGATATAGGGCGCCAGGAAATATAAATGTAAGAATCAATTATTAATGTCGACGTACACATTTCTACTTTTCGTCTTTTAAACGAATTGTTTCACTGTTGTGCTAAAGAAAGCAATAAATAAAAAAGTAAATGAATATATCCAAAGTTGAATTCATCGTGCTAGATTCAGAGCACTTTGATATTTCATATATGATAGAAAACATCTCATTTCTGAAAATATCACGAGTTGAGTTGAAGATACAAATCTCATATCATTGACTTGAACTTATATCTTGAAGTTGGACATTTGCCAAATTTAACAGTTTATATTCCTCTATAGCAGAAAATACTCTTTCAAAGGCAAACCATTCACTTACATTCTCTGACTCATTCGAGCAAAGGGTCAACTTTAGGAAAAAAACATAGAACATGTAGATTTTGTACCCTCTATAAGAATCAAAGATAATCGGGATTATTCTACTTCAACGTATGCAATCTGACCTGTTTGTCTTAAACAATAGCGACATTTTACATTTTATATGCTCCGCCCCCATCAGCACTGCAGTGCTTTGATTTAACCAAAACATATTGTTTTCTTAGGCTCCATTTAGCTAAAATCTCATTTGTATAAAGGTGTAAATAAACGAATAAACAAAGCGAGTTGAGGTGGTCTGCATACGGCAATTTTAAAACAAATTTCACTGGTGTTCTCCGATCAAATCAAGTTTTAATGCATCTATATATTGATACCCATTTTTAAGTAATAATCTAGCACCGTGTCAATTGAACATTTGTGTTATTGTCAGTCACTTCAATTATTAATTATTGTTTTCTATTTTGTTTGATAATGTAAAACTTTAACCCAAAGGAACACTGATATATAAGGCACGCTATAAGTGCAAGCATTTAGATTAAGATTGAAGATACTAGTTAGTTTGAACTTTTGATAGATGACACTGTCAAAGATTCGCATATAGCAGGATAAAAATAGAATTGTTAACATATTTTATGGGCATTTAGCGACATATATGCAGGAAGTATACTGATAAATCATGACCATTAGAGGAAATAATTCTCTAGATACAAGATTTTAAAGGGAACAGTTTTACTTTGAAAAGCAAGGTATACGGTCATGTAGAATTAAGAGTTAACATAAGGGAGACCAGCTGTTAAGATGGGTTTTAGATGGTTGGGTGTTGTAGAAATGCAAGTTGGGTTGCATGGTTGATTATGATAATGGTTGGTGTTTAAGTAGGAACTGAAACTAAAAATGGGAGCGTACTTTGAATCGTTTTTTGAACTATATTTTAGAAACTGCACATGTGTTAAATAGAATTCATTAAAGTTAAAAAATGACAGTTTTAACAATGTAAGAAATAAATGTATAGAGAAAATCGTACGTTATGTGTTTATGATGTGCGATGGTGAAACACATTGAATGCCGGGTACAGTACGAATCCCCAATTGCAATGCAAACCTGCGAACATTAGTGCGGAATGCTGATTGATTATCAACAAGAAGTGAAGACATTCACGCTCTGTCCCATTCTAACTGGTATTTCCTGCATCAGAATTTTAACATTGTTTACATATATGTATGATGTTATAATGCTTGTTCGGACTTCAATATGTATTAATGCTTGAAAAGTATTTTCGCCAGGCTGCTCTTAACTCTACCTTGAAAGCCCGATTGTAACCAATAAAAATCATACGGTCTGAATTTCGGGCCAATGATTGGAATTCTTAAATGAACTACTTTTTTTATTCAAGTATATTTTCAAAAATAAGACAAACATTTAAACTTTTTAAAAACGTACTTAAAGAATACGCCCATCAAATATTATTGTATGCCCAACGGAAATGTACGGCCATTTCAGCAGGAATCCCTTTCAATATATGTAGACTGACTACTGTATGCAGGTTAGGTCAAGGGTTCCGCGATCCTCCGCCACGGCTATGTGTGGTGTCATTGAGAAAGATACGTTTTCATATGCTTAGAACTGGTCATACCTAGGAATACTTTGGGCATGATTGGTTATAGTTGTAATTATTTGTTTCACAATCAAATTCAAAAAAAAAAAAATAATAAGTTTAAACTTAGGTATATCCTTTTTCAAAATAGAAACAAAATTAAGAATCTGTGTACATACTGATGTGTCTAGATATCACGTTACATCGTGCATATAAATAATTTTCAGCGGCAAGTGAAAAATTACCTAAAGTGCCATATGTCCCTGTAAGAAATATAATCAGCGCTTATTGTTTATTTCAAATGTCTTCAGTTCATCAAAGCATCAAAGGAGCTTCAAACGGAATAATTTAACACTGAAGTACTAGTATGACATAAACATATTTACGTTGCATATATCCTCCTTTTCGATATACTATCCACATTGGTTCCAACGTATGTGTGGTATGGCCCGCTAACTGAACTGCTACAGTCACGGACCCATCCTCCTTTACCCCGCTGGATGAGACAGCCAATGCACTCACATCATATACATCAACGTCTTCTGTCACTTGACTTGTATCTAATTGCTGTACATGGAATGCACCAACTTTAACCTATAGAAAACATTACAATACAGTTTTAACAGTTTGCATATCGGTAACATATTGAACCAGACAATACGGTCAAATATATTTTTATAGTCAAACTGGGTCAAATAATAACGAATGCGATGCTTCAGCGGCATAACTGTATCTAATGAATAAAATATAACAATTTTGGAGCAACGCAAATGTTATAAACTTAAATTAGTGTTAATTGGTGTTTAGGCTTACTGCACGTACTGTCCTGTAAATATATAAAAAAAATAATGCTAAATAATCAACTTCCGTTAATTTAAAATATCAAAACCTTAAACGCGTCACGTTAAACACACACACACAAAAGTGAAATATCTTGAACATTAAAGGCTAAAAAAAAAAGGGGGGCGGGGGGGGGGGGGTGTGAGTATAGTGATAGAATGACTAAATTAAGATCTTATCTAAGTTTAAATATAAACGCGTTATGGTAAAAAGACACACACACAATGTAATATCTTGAACTATAGAGGTTAAAAATAGAAAACAATGAGGATAGTGATAGAATGACTGAATTAAGAATACTAGTAAATGTTCTAATTTAAGTATACAAATAAAATTGAAATAAGTTAAAGCATTCGCCTAATGTTGATTGATTGATTGATTTACTATTAAGCGTCATTTTTCTTCCATCAAGGGCTAACAGACGATCAGTTAACCTAACCACTGTTTCCTGGGATTAACCAGTACTCGAGCACACCCAATCTCCGCAAGTAACTGATAACTTTCCCATTTGAATCAGTGGTGAGAGACAAATGATAATGAGACACAATGTCGTATATATAGTCTAATACGGAGATAGTGTGCACGTGGCACCATATTTTAGTCAGACTGCACACACGTGTCCCTGTGAAAACTTAGAAAACGATCAGATGACTTATTTTACCAAATACATCAAATATATTGTAATGAATATACATATGTGTATATGAAATACTTAATGTTACTCATGCATATCATTTTACATTTACTTTTAACAACGTCATTTGATATTTACTTATAAAGCTACTTTTTGTGTAACTTAGGGTTATGCAAACATTTCTCCCCTTTTTAAGTTTAATCACCTTATTACTAGTGTCAACGACTTTATTTTTAACACCGTTTTTACTTTAATCCTTTACTTCATATTGACGCCTTTTGGCACCTCTAATACAGACGCCTTTGGACACCTCTAATACAGACACCTTTGAACACCTCTAATATATACTTCTTTGGACACCTCTAATATAGACGCCTTTGGACACCTTTAATATACAAGGCTTTTGAATTATTTGGTGAATTATGTTTATATTAACTGACAGAGTGGAAAACAGGGCAGGAAGTGTTCAGATTGCTCGTTACGAGCAATCTGAACTCTTCCTGCACTGTTTTCAAAGGCCTTCTGATATTGGTGCGGGAAAACACGTATCTATGAGGTGAAGGGTTAAGCGATGTTTTTATTTCTAACATTGTAACAACTGATTTTTTTAGTTGCATTCAAACATTTATTTATTCATTTCGAAGAAATTACAATGGTTGTGTGACATTGAAAGAAACAATAAATGTGCTATTTCATTTAAGTGTTAATTAAGTTTATACTAATTTATTTTTGCTCAATTGCGAAGAAAGCTCATGGCTTATATGAACAGCTTCCGAGTCTGCTTCCTGGGTAGAACCAGTACTGAGTGTTGTTTAATGAGAGGCATCGGGTCAATCGGGTGATTGAACCCGCAACCTCTGGCGTGAGTGACCAAGACTCTATGTTTATTTGAACCTCAACTACTTTAATTATTAAGTAATAAAAATGAATTCTATCTAACTGTCAAATATGATAAAAACATAGAAATAACTAGAAGATAAGTGCGAAAATAAAATTTGATTGTAAAAAATGCAAATTAAAACTAATTTTGATACACAAAATGTGTTGTTGTATTTCGGCCCAATACCTAACCATGGAGAGTTACGTAGCAACTGGTGGAACAAACACATTGAATAATAGTATTATTGATACCAAGTATTATATAAGGAGTAATATTAGTTTCAATTTATTTTATTTTACTTCGGTTGTGAAACAAGTTATTAAAGCGTATAAATCACACTTGGGATCTTTGTAGGTGGAACCAGTACTAAGCATATGCGGAAACATGTCTTGCTCAATGACATTAAACATAGCTGTGGCGGATGATCGAACCCACGACCCTCCGATCATGAGGCCGGCGCTCTACCACTGGACAACGTGCTCCACACTAAAACAATTCCAAAGTACGTGTTACGCAATCAGTTGTTCGTGATAAATCAAGAAAAATCTATTTGACCATCGATGCACCAGATAAGTCATCCAATCTCTTAATGTTAGGAACTTGAATAAACAGTTCTTTTCTAATCTAAGAATTATTAAAAATAGTAATAATGTATACTTACACACGTCAATGTCAACGTTACAATAAAGTAAACAAGATATCGAACAAACGAGTCCATGGCAGAGAACTATTAATCTTGATTGAATGCAGGATACAATGCTGCAGTATATATACTTCCATTGAAGACCGATTACCTAAATGCCATTGCGCATGCATTACCGTCATATAATAACTTTGTCAACATTTGTTAAATAACAGGAAGCTGAATTATCTGGTCATATGCGAGATAAAATTAAAGTACCTAAGTATTTTAGCATTTCTGACGCTCTTATAATCTCTCTGAAATATGGGAAATTATATATATTTCTTTTTCTAACAATGAAATACTGATGGATTCTATATCGTGTGGATAAAATGAGTAGATTTGTTTTAAATGTCACCGTTTATAGCAATTTGGCAATCCTAATCAACTATAAAGAGTACACAAAGAAACAAAGAAAACATTGTAGTCTACACCTTTATATACCTTTTTGTTGGCACGAAGAGTGGCCATGTCTGGTTAAGAAAATAAATATTAATTGAAAGCTAAGTAAGAGCAAACCGATGTATACGTTAATGTTAAGAAAGCTTCTACTATAAAACCTCTTTATCTTCTTTCTTTATTATCTTTTTCATTTAAACTATAAAAAACAATCCTTCTGGTCCTTATTTCTCTCTCCATCTATACCCCCCTTTTGTTCCTTTTATACTTTACTCTGTCCTTATTCTGAGTCCTTATATCTATCCAAATATTTTCATTATGTTACATACAACATTAATATGGTTATAGTGTTGGTAAATTCACAATATAAAAATATCATTTAATCTGCTGCTTAATTTATTTTTTCTCTCTTTATTTATTTGTTTATATAGTTCAACTGTAGCATATACCACAAAGAGTTGTATACCTTTTTTACACACAAATCAACATACGTATATGTATATAACAAATACATGCTGTCATACGACTATATTTGTGTTGTAAATAATATTTAATCTGATAAAAAAGTTAAACGTTAACCCGACAACGGTGTTGTAAAACATAATAAGTATAAGCATCTGGCGGATACCAGAACTTTCAATAGTAGCATTTTAAAATTATGATATAAACTCCATTCACGCAATAAAACCGTAAAACTCCTTAAGGAAAAAAATGAAAGCGATATAGTTGTATTGTTCCACAAATGAATGTCATGTATTAAGAATTCCCATAGTCAAACTGTGAATTATTTAGAAAAAAATATTTTTCATTTTCAGGAGCTGTAATTTGGAATCCATCCCTGATGTTATTAAAGATGTTATTAAATTTCTGTTCTGTATAACAATGCGTTGTTCTCACTGTTAATATTTTTCCTTCAGCTTGAGATTGTTAGTATTACCTAATCATAGCCAAGTATACTACTCCAAAATGTTGGATTGAATGCCCAATGGCTAAACAATCAGTCTTTCACAGTTTAAATGTAAATATCTTCATTGGAGCAGATCATAGTAAACCAGTTACATATATAAACACTACTAATCTATACTGTCGATGAAATTTAGTATATTTGAAGAACTTTTAAATATATAATGTATAATGTTTAACATTGTTCTTGTTTAATTCAGTTGTTGAGGACCTCAGGGAAGATAAGACTTAGTCCAGTTCTCTTAAAATCAAGTCAGTACAGTCAAACCTGTCTTAAGCAGCCAGTCAAGGGAAGGAGCAAAATTGGACTTTTAAGACAGGTCGTTGCTTAATACATGTTCATTTGCTCTGAAAGCATATAAATGGGAAATAGAAAATATGGCTGCTTAAGACAGGTGGCTGCTTTAAAGAGGTGACCACTTACACAGGTTTACTGTATTATTATTGTAATACTGTTATCAATATATCAGTTATCCTATTAAATAGAAATAATGAATGCACTTGCCGACGGTTACTGCCACTTATAAATTATACCGCGACACCGGATGGCCAGAATAAAGCATAATCATACGCAATTATTTTAACATATACGCAGTTTGGTACACTGTGTATTCACGATCCTGCCATTTCGATGTGAGAACAATTTGATCTTTCGGCAACACGTCATCTCTTCAAATTCCAGTCATGACGGGAACGAACTTAAGTACATGATTCAGCAAGTATTCGTGCTTAAAGTACAAAGTTCAAGTCGCCTTCGTACACAGTTAAATTTTATTAAATGTTCTATGTAAAATTAGGTCTAGTATTTTAACGTTAAAAAAATCAACATAAAACATTTTTTAAAAGTATTTTTTCCATGGGTTAAATGTACTTGTTCATAAAAATACACAGTAATTGGTGGGTTGGCCAGTTTGTTTTTAAAGACGAAGCAATGACACCCCTAATCTTTTTAAAAACATCAAATCCTCATAAGCTCTAAAATGCATCCATATGTTTAAATCCAATAAATTTTACAAACGAACTAGCATTCTAGCTGCCATTAAAAGTGGATTAGATAAGTTAGAACTATGAACTGATTTTGCTCAATTTTTATTTTATACATTATTAAAAACTATTCAAAAACGCCAATCTGTAAACCAATTGTACGCTCTGGTGGATATAGAAGGACAAGGGATTGTCAAAATAGAAAAACGCAATTTACTTACTTAATTGAAATGGCGACAACATTTAAAAACTCAATTCCCACCGTGGAAGATTTCCGCACTATTCAAAACCAGAATTAAAATTAGCCTACATTCCCATCCAAACAAGTAATACGCTATGATTCCAATTTGACAGATGTTTTCGATATTTATCAAATAAAATGAATTATTTTATACAGTTATTCATAATGTGTTTATAAATTATGTATATGTACTTTAACTATTTATTTCATTGCAGGTTACCCAGCAAAACAAAAAAGTGTGAATATAGTTAAAGGCGATGCTTTCAAGTCAACAAATGAAATGTTTGTATTCGTGTGTAAATTTACATACAAACTAGGAAAACGTGACATCAACCATAAATAAGCTATGGTGAAGGCCGACATAATCAGGTTGTATTGTTCGGTAGCATTTCATGTAGACACTCCCTGTGGTCTGGTGAACAAAATTTGATTTGAACTTGGTATGTATTTATAAGGCGGGGCGAGACAATCAACAAGAGCTGAAGTTATCTATATTTGACGTTTATGTTGATGGAAATGATAAAAAAGTATGTGTGCCAGAAAGATTCAGAAATATAAAAAACGCCAGAGAGTAGCAAATAACGAAATTAAAGACAAAAAACATTGGAATATATGTAAGACTCGGGAAAATGTTACCGCTCAACAGTCTTGAAAAATAACTGTCTAACTGAAACCCATCATGCGAGGCACTTTTCCAGATACCAGAAAATGCATTCCATATATCTGAAGCGTACTCGTACGAGATTCACACACTCGGGAAGAACAAGTTAGGCATTAAGAGGAAGAAACTTTTAAAATGACTAAGCTGCCTCAAAATCAATGCATTCCAGCCACTGCAATTACTGCTCTTAGACTGTCACCTTTTCCTTTCCAAGTAAGTCCCCTCCAATCATTTAATGCGTTGTCATTTCTGTTTCTGTTGCCGTTTTCATATCTCTTGAGGGTATACGACGTATGTAGTCTCTCATCTTTTAGTAAGTCTTAACAAGAAATTTCCAGATTCCCTGGAAGGGGCCGGAACCGTCTTGACTGTATAACTCAAATGTAGTTTTACAGTGATTGCATTATAGATATTGGACGTTTCTTGTTAGGTACCATCTACAAAATGAAACTCCTCAACACGATGCAGTATAGCGCTGGGTACCATGGTGAACCAAAGTCACTCCATAAATATTGTTTTTATGAAACAAATAGCCTAATATTGGCAACATGATTGCACTTAAAGGCTCATTAAACTTCCGAAACGATCGTTTTTTGTTTTATTTTAAGTCAGTTTTACTCTTCCAGATGATATAATACATGTTTATTTGACCACTGGGGAACTTTGCAAACGACAAAAATAATATAAAGAACATTAATAGTACATAATTAAGAACGGGTTTTGTTTGCAATTTAATGTTCGTCTCTTTCCGATAAACACCTTCGGCAGAAAACGGGGAGTCACGAAGTTTGTTCGGAAACGCGCCGGTCAATAATATATGATCAATTCACTTCAGAAAGAAACATGGCGGATAGCTTATAAATCTTATCGACAGAGTCAAAATATCAATATTATGCTTTAGCGTCTTTACTCCGGAGGTTCGGACACTGACAGTACGATTATGTGTATATAAGGAACATTCGGTGATGAAATTTGAATATAGTGTTGAGTATTTGATGAGTTTGTGAAATTTAAACCCTTTGTTTACATCTAGATAGTTCAGTATTGCACGCTTTTGTGGTGTTACCCATACATAAAAGACGCACGCTCAACATTCCAATAGATAGTTCACCATTGCACGGAGCTGAGGTTTCACGTTAATAGTATGAATACAATATCAACGTCAACTCCGCGGAATACCAAACAACAAAAAAGAAAGTTATCGTCACCTCTCGACTCTACTGAATTAAAAAAAATAAAGTATGTGATCCAGTTGATATATCAGACATGTCAGATATCGCAGCCACAGCCTCATCTGAAGTGTTCAACAAAATTGTCCTCGGTGATCAGGATATAGACAAAATTGCTTCTATCCTGCAGACTACCTTTGAGGTAAAATTGAAAGACATGGTAAGCAACAGTATACGTGGAGTTGTTGATGCCTTAAAGGATGAAGTGGTAGCGCTCCGATCTGAAAATGTTGCTCTTAAGATGAGAGTGGCTTCCCTCGAATCTGCATCAGATGCTAATGAGCAATACAGCCGTAGAAATTGTTTACGCATTTCCGGCATTGACGAGTCTTCCGGTGAAGACACTGACGCTCTGGTGTTGAACATGGCCAAGGCTATTAACGCGAACATCGAACTATGCGATATTGATCGATCCCATCGAGTTGGAAAGCCCGGTGGTTCCAAGTCCCGAGCCATCATTGTTAAGTTTGGGTCGTATCGAGCTCGCCAGAAGTTGTACCGCGCGCGTACCCTAGCCAAGGATCGTGGTTATATGGGCAAATACACCAACGAGGATCTGACCAAGTTTCGAAATGGCCTGTTATATAAGGCCCGTCATCTGGTCAAAGGAAAATATTTGATAGGTGCATGGTCATCAGACAGCAATATATTGGTTAAGGACAACAGCAACAGCGTTCATAGAATAACGCAGGAAGAAGACCTAGCCCGCAACTTATACATGTATATTGAACTATATAATATAATGATCAAGCTAATACACCACGTGTTATCAGTGTTATTTGTATTTGTATTGGTTATTTTGTACATGCACAGCTTTGTATGTATGTGTATGTGTGCTTGCGAGCGTGCGTAGATGACACGTGTCTAAGGGTATATATTGACATTCGCATACACGTGTAAGCGAATACGTGAACATGCACATGTACATGTGAGAGCCGTACTTTTTCTTTAGTGCCTATTAAACTGATTATATAATGAATGATTTATTTATCATACTGCGAAATGTTTTTTTTTTGTAAGCTGTGCCAATTTTTAGTAACATTTTTGCACGTGTGGAAGTATGAATGCTCGCTGGCGTACGTGTTTTTTTTATTCATTTGCGTGTGCATATGTATGCGATGTTTGTGGAAGTTTGCAAGTGCAACGCACGTAAAGTTGCTTTTGTTAAATTGTATTTAACTGTAATTACTGCTTTGAGCACAGACGTATTACTTATGTTACTATTGCTTCAATGTACCTAAGCTTGATTTTTTTCTGTTTTTCACTACAATGTGACACCAAGTGCATATAATCATTGAAGTATTGTTTCAAGTATCCGAAAGATGTTTCTTTTTATCAAAATACTGAACACTTTACTTGTTTATTCCAAACATCGGTCCTTGCATACACTTAATTCATTATGTATACCATTGCTAACCTCCTTTCCATTTTACATTCCAAACAGTTTCATGCTTTTCATAGCATCATTATTTGTTTTCTTTAATAGTATTTTCTGTGGACGTTCTGAACTCATGGATGGACACCATGGGCGACGGTTATACCTTTACACTTACGTTTGTTATCCTAGAAATCAACTTGTTTTCTTACCTTTGAAGATCGATTTTGTGCTGGTGTCAGACCTGTTTCTAATTTACCTCTCTACAATTACATGACTTGTTTAAAAACATATTCTGACACTGGCACACCGTCGATCAATATTAAATTTAATTTTCAGCCTTACTGCAGCTCATTGTTTTACTGTCTATCAACCACTCTTTAGTCTATACCAGTTCCTTCTTTATTCACATTTAAAGCGCTTCACAATGTTACTCTGATATTGTATATCCCTATAAACGTATATTATTAGGTAACATTTTTAAGGATAATATATTTTTACCAAATATTTCATACATTCCGTTTGTTTTACAACACTCCTAACATGGACCTACATTCTACTGCTGACTTGTGGAGATATTCACCCAAACCCAGGTCCTATAAGCTCAACTGCAACCAACAACTCAGTTTCATCATCCTCATCCTTTTCAGATAGTTTGGAAGCCTTGGACTTTTCACATCATCTTTCTCTTGTTCATTATAATGTTAAAAGTATTAGACATAAATTAGATACAATTTACTCTGAACTATATGGATTTGATATATAAGCTTTCTCTGAAACTTGGCTTAATGATACTATTACATCATCTGATCTAGAATCCCCAGCATTCCATAAACCAATAAGAAAAGATCGCGTTGGAGATAGCCACGGTGGTGTTATTATGTACATTAAAGATACAATTCATTTTTCTCGTAGAAATGACTTAGAAATCAATCGTCTGGAATGCATATGGGTTGAACTTACTATTAAACACAGACATATACTCACTGGAGTATTTTACAGACCTCCAAACTCTGGCTCTGATAATGATAATTTAATTGATGATTCTTTAAATCTTGCTGTTGATACTGGTATCAAAGATATAATTGTAACTGGTGATTTGAACTATAATATGCTGAATGATGTTTCATCACGAAGTTTAAACAATATATGTCAACAGTTTGGTCTGTTTCAATCTATCAAAAATCCTACCCACTATACCAAGAATTCATCGTCTCTTATTGATTTTTTTTTTCTTCTACCTTTGATTTTACGGTGAACTCCAAGTTTTTATTAAAATCCTCCAGAATTTCTTTCACTGCGTTTTTTACAAAGTCTTCAATGTCTTTTTTATTCATGAGTGTGTTGAGAGTTTCCCTGATTTCTTTCATTTCCCCTGATAAGTCCTCTAAAGTGTTCTGCATAAGTGTGAACTCCTCTGCACTTGTGTTGTGAGGAGCCATCTCTGTGTTAGGACGCTTATATCTTGGGGCCTTAGTGGACTGTTTAGCACTGCCTGAAGCACAAGTATTTATCTTTTGCTGACTGGCCTTTGTTTGGTCTGCTGGCTTACTCATTGTGGCTAGTTAGGTTTTTTAATCCTGTAATTATCCACTGAGCATGTAACAGTCAATCTTTGTTGTAATTGTATGTACGAATGCCAGGGTTTTCTCCAGGTTGCAGTAGAAAATATCCAATTGCCACTTACTGTGTAAAATCCTTTGTTTGATTATCCATAAAAACACAGTTTTTTGTAGATAACTTCAATTCTGTTCAGTTATTTTAAAATTCACTTTCACAACATCTAGAACATTATTTTGTTTAACAGCATACTCAAAATGTCATACCACAATCACTATTTAGTTGACTTTTTTGCCAAAAATGTGAGAAAGGTGAATTAGCCAAACATCACAACTCTATCGTCTCTTATTGATGGTTTACTTTTAAGTAATACAGACAGTCTTATTACAAGTGGTGTCGCTGATCCTTTTCTAGATCAAGATATCAGATTCCACTGTCCGATATACGTTGTATTTAAATTCAACAAAAACAAACAACTAGCTTTTAATAGACATATTTGGAAATATGAACTTGGTGACTATGCTCTTTTAAAAAATAAAATCACTCAAACTAACTGGAACGAACTATCTAATGATGATGTAAACGTGTACGCTACCAATGTTGCTTATAAAATTATTGAACTTTAAAATACTTGCATTTCAAATCAAATTATAAAAAATAAACCTCATGAACCTCCTTTAATATCAACTGAGTTAAAAAAGAATATCAGGGTCCGTAAAAGACTATTTAAAAAAGCCAAGAGGTCTAACGAATTATACAAAAGTTACAAAATTAATATCAATTAATAACTTGAATTCTGAAGTAGGATTGGAAAGTCTTGGAACTCGGCGTATTAAACACAAACTTACTCTTTTTTATAAAATGATCCACGGAATGGTCCCACCATATCTATCTTCGTTGGTTCTTCCTCTTACAAATGCAAACTCCACGTACAACCTCAGAAATAATAATAATATTCAAATCCTACTTCAAGAACAACTCTGTACTCAAAGTCCTTCATTCCTTCCATTGTCCGTGAATGGAACACTCTCCCACTTGAAACAAGACAAGCTTCTTCTCTGAGTGCTTTCAAACACCAACTTGAAAGTAAGGCACCAAAAGTACCAAAATTATTTTACATAGGTACAAGGAAATATCAACTACTGCATTCTCGCCTTCGAACGAGCTGTAGTGCTCTTAAGCAACATCAATTTCATAAACACATCGTAGATTCCCCTCTGTGTATATGTGGTCAAATAGAGAGCACAGCTCACTTCCTTCTCAATTGTCACCTTTACCAGCTTCAACGCATACTACTCCTGACAACTGTCAATGAGTTGTGTACAGCGTCTTTAAATATACTTCTTTTTGGCGAACCGCAACTTTCTTATGACAAAAATGTTAAAAAGTTGGAAGCAGTCCACAAATACATTTTAACTACTAATCGCTCCTCCTAAAATATGGAAGTCTGAAGAACAAACAAGGCTGTTTCAATTTACGTTGTGAGATCAGTCCGTCTTTCATTTGTACATGCCGTTTAGAACATGTCCATAAATGCTAATAAGTATAATTATGTGAATTTATATAATATATACATAACTACAACTACTCTACTCTTTTTCAATTACCCGCTTCACTTCTATTTTTCTTAAACATATTAGAAATATTATTCTAACAATATGAAAAGATATTTTTACTAAGTATATTTTGAATTAGGTTATATTCATAAAGTTAAGATCATACATAAAAATGTTTATGATCTGCCAAATCTGTTGACATTTAATATATGTCATGGAGAAGAACTTTATAAGATTTTATCTTCCGTTCTAATCCATATTTATACTTTTGTACTGATTTGTATGTATGCAAATTTGAATGAATAAATATGTTTAAACCAAAGAAACATAGTATGGAGAACTGTAGGGGATGCGGTTAAAATTAAAAAAAAAAAAAAAACGCTTGCGGTAGATAGTTTTTAAGAACATCCCCTTTAGAATTGGAACCAACGAGCTGATTTATTGCACGTTTACAAGCGACGAATCGTTCACATAAAATTAAAAACAACATTACTTTTTTAAATAACTGTACTAAACAAACCACCCTTGGTAGCCTCTCAATATTAACTATGATAAAGTGATGTGTGACGTAATAGCGCGTGCGATAGTATTACGCGTATATGCAAGAGAGGATCCTGAGCAACAGTTACTGACACCAAACTAGTATTCCGTACTCATTGTTTTTCAGTGCGTACAAGTAATATTGTACTACGTTTGATACAGTTTTATTGCAGACATCACTGCATTAATAAAAATACACCAAAAAAAAACAACAATAACGATACATAATATTAGTGAAGCCATAAGTTTTCTAATCTTTTTAATGAACCCCTTATCTAACGGTCTTAATCCGCACACAGCTGCAGTATTCATTTGTGTACTTCCCAGCACAGTCGGAAAGCAACCGAGTCATTACGGAATTACACAAATGTAAACAAAAGTTAAAAGTTCGGTCCGCTCGGCTAAGAAATACATATTTCAACCGAAGTTATTTATTTTCTTGCTTTTCTATAAACAATGACTAATGGGTCTACAGGAATGGGTTTAGCAATACTATAAACGCATTTAATTACAATCATTTTTGTAATTATAAAAAAGTGTGCATTTCGGAAGTTTAATGAGGCTTTAAATATTAAATAGATAATTGGTCTAGCTATACGCGTGTGTGAAAATGATAACCTGCATACATCATGCACATGCTATTAATACTGAAAGATCATTTTCGTGTTTGACAGTCACGAATATTATTATACAGATAATTAAGGGCACATGCAGTGAATATGTACAAACAGAGAATAAGGCTACATCTAGAATCACATATTCTTGTTCACATATTTAAACAAGAATATATCGTGTACCTAATTAAATGGTCCTAATCAATGACCAGGAAATGCTTTTAAAACATAACATATATATCGAAAATAGCCGCCTTCTGTGTTGGTTTTGTGATGAAATTAGAAAAATGGGAATCGGATACATTCTGTTTGTATTTCATTAATAAGACGATTTTTAACCCAAGTTTTTATCGTAATGGTGTTCTTCTTAGCACATAATGTCTAGTATTGATCATCTTCAACGCTTTCTTTTTCAAAAGGTCTGTTTGTCGCAGTCTAAATCAAACTATTTTTGTACAAATATACCATTTTATTGCCTGTTATCTGAACAGCAATATCAGTTAGCACTGTTGGGTTGGTCTTCTGCTTTGGGATGGTCTTCTGCTCTGGGACGGTCTTCTGCTGTGAGATGGTCTTCTGCTTTGGGACGGTCTTCTGCTGTGAGACGGTCTTCTGCTGTGAGATGGTCTTCTGCTGCGGGATGGTCTTCTGCTGTGGGATGGTCTTCTGCTGAGGGATGGTCTTCTGCTGTTCTGCTGTGGGATGGTCTTCTGATTTGGGATGGTCTACTGCTGTGGGTTGGTCTCTTGCTGTGGGGTGGTCTTCTGCTCTGGGACAGTCTTCTGCTGTGGGATGGTCTTCTGCTGTGGGTTGGTCTCTTGCTGCGGGATGGTTTTCTGCTGTGGGATGGTCTTCTGCTCTGGGACAGTCTTCTGCTGTGGGATGGTCTTCTGCTGTGGGATGGTCTTCTGCTGTGGGATGGTTTTCTGCTCTGGGACGGTCTTCTGCTCTGGGATGTCTTCTGCTGTGGGATGGTTTTCTGCTCTGAGACGGTCTTCTGTTGTGGGATGGTTTTCTGCTGTGGGATGGTCTTCTGCTTTGGGATGGTCTTCTGCTGTGGGTTGGTCTCTTGCTGCGGGATGGTCTTCTGCTGTGGGATGGTCTTCTGCGCTGGGACAGTCTTCTGCTGTGAGATGGTTTTCTGCTGTGGGATGGTTTTCTGCTGCGGGATGGTCTTCTGCTGTGGGATGTCTTCTGCTGTGGGATGGTCTTCTGCTCTTGGACGGTCTTCTGCTGTGGGATGTCTTCTGCTGTGAGATGGTCTTCTGCTTTGGATGGTTTTCTTCTCTGGGACGGTCTTCTGCTGTTGGATTGTCTTCTGATGTGGGATGGTAATCTGCTGTGGGATTGTCTTCTGCTGTGGAATGGTCTTCTACACAAAATGTAATGCTTATATTTAAAAAAGAAAAGTAACAGTCGAAGACGATGACAATTACGTAAGGTGTCACCAGTTAAAAGGAACTTGTCCATTTAATATATACAGGTAGTTTTGCAGCATCTACACTGTAAATTTGTGTAAAGTAAAATCAGTATAATCCACGTTTGTTTCTTTGTGTTAGATTTACATGTGCGGACGGTATTTTTGTTGTTTATATGTTATTGTATAACACTTTTTAATATGCCATGGCTGTTGGTAGAAATAAATCCACTTTCACTATTCATTCTTCTAACTATTTTCCCGCCAAAGTGCCAATTTATCTGATTAATATTAATGAGAAACCGGTCCGCTTTAGAATACCTGAATATTTGATATTCTGTCCTTTTAGATTGTAGTTTAAATAAATTATATGTCGATTTACCTACGATAAAATTGGGGGGTACTAATCAATAAATGTTGTTTTCTGTACAAATGAAAGAAAATGCGCAGGAGCCGGGTGGGAGGACTGGTGCTGCGGAGGACGATCCACCGAAATGTTCAAATTTGGTGGGTAGGGGTGGGCGACAACAGTATATACGTTGCCCCGATATATCTTGTAAAAACGGTTGTAGCTGTACACTAACTTTTCCTTGCGGCAGCGAATCTACTGCTTGTGAAATTGTAAACAATTTTGTATGAGAGCATTTCAAACAGAAACATTTCTAATAAACAAAGATACTAGATTATACGCGACTACTGACTGTAAATATAAATCATGTTAAAGGAAACAAAGAAGAAATGAAACCAATAATACATTGGGGGAAACGGATTTTGAGACATAAATAACACCGGTAAAACAAATTATTGATGCAAAATCTATATAAATTGTATTGTACTACAAACATAACTACATCTATGGAATATGACCAAAGGAAGGCGAAAGGCTACAGTGCTTTGTTTCTTTCATTTTATTATCGCAAATAGTCATATAAATCACACATATACTCTGTATACGCTGTATAAGCTTAGCTATGACCTGGAAACACGCCAATATGTCTTTACTAGCCAGTTAGGACAATGATACATCTATCGTCTTCTCGACTGTCTAAGTTCCAGATTTGGCGTTGTTAAAATGGAAAAAAAGAACAATTGTTTGTTGTAAATCTACACTCATAAAGTTCTCGTATAAGTTAGTAGACATGATTTCAGTATACTTGCATTTAAAAAATCTTTCAGAAGAATATAGCATTAGTGGCTTAAGTATGTCTTTAAAGCAATAACATAACCGCACATGAAAATGCACAATTACTGGTAGGTTGACCAGCTTGGTTCTTTAAGAGACAGTACAGTGATATCCTAAGATTATTTTAAAAAAAGAAGTGATCAAATGTTCATAAATACATGCATCTGTTAAAATATATAAAAGTCACTTTTTAACACTAGTGATGTCTAATTGCATTATATACTATACAAGCTGTTGCTGTACTCATCTGCAGCAAGATATCACAGCCCCTATGATTCATTTTGAAAATATATCAAACGAAATTACATAGTACGTTTTTTAACTATGCAAATCCTGCTACCGTGACAAAAAGGAGCACAACTGTGTAGTAGTCGTACTTTCAATTTATTTATATTTGATAAACATAACGGAAGTTATAGTATGAGTACTATAGGTGTCACAAATTTACAATATTGAAACTTCAGTATACCTATATCTGGTAACTTAATAGAAAGTTATAGTACTGAAAGTATTAATAGTCGTAGTATCACTATACGAATATTTTATAAATAGAACGGAAATTATGTCAGCACATTACATGTTCGTCGCACGCAGACGATAATTTACCGTCTATACATAAACGTGTAAAATAATATCAGCACATGGTATGTTTGTCACAAACATACAATATCACATCGCCTATAAACACACATACATAATTATATCAACACATAAACGTGTAAAATTATATCAGCACATGGTATGTTTGTCACAAACATACAATATCACATCGCTTATAAACACACATACATAATTATATCAACACATGGTATGTTCGTCACGAACATACAATGTCACACCGCCTGTACATAAACGTACACAATACTATCAACACATGGTATATTTGTCACAAACATACAATGCCACACCGGTTGTACACGAACATGCAAAATTATATCAACACATGGTATTTACGTCACAAACAGACAATGACACATCGCCCATGGTTACACACAGTCATGTGAATACTGTAATTTATAACCGAATCAGTTATTTTGAAACTACGTCATTCTATTTTTAGATGGAACCTACCATATTAGGGGTGTTTATAGTATGATTTTGACCTGGCTCGAACTCGCGACATTTGAATTGACAGTTCAAACCGTTAACACTACGCTATCATAACAGATAGTAGTACACCACACTTAGTATTGATATCTAGTTTATTTTATAGCTTATGTAACATAATAATATCATAATACAAACACCTCTAATACGGAAGGTTCCATCTAAAAATAGAATAACGTAGTTTCAAAATAGCTGGTTAAGTTTATACTAGTACGCCGTAAACAAATATTTTAAAAAACATAAATATAAATCTATGTACAACACATGGATGTGGTATGATACACGAGCACATATACCAGACACCTGTATTCATGATACATATTTTGCACGTATTTGATTTTAGCCATCTCTTATAAGATTATGTTATAACAAAATAGATCATCAACACCCCCTTGTCCAAACGTTTCTGGAGGAGGAGGTGGAAGTAACGTTGGATGGTGGTGAAGTAACGCTGAATCGTGGTGGGATTCGCGGCCACGGGTAAGACAACTACGATTTAACAGTACTATACATTGAGCGTACAATTCTGAGCATTTTACCGTTAATACCCAATTTAAAAAGATTGAGCCACAGCGCATTTCTATAAACCGAATCAAACACTTTTTTTAAATCGATAAAAGCACAGTAAAGTCGTTTTTCTCATTTAAAACTTTGTCGATAATATTATGAAGTATAAAAATAGCATCCGTTGTAGATCTACCCTTTCTGAAGCCAAACTGTGCGTCAGATATAATACTATTTGCCTCACACCATTTGTTAATAAGTGCGTTCAAGACACTGGTGAAATTTTTTCCAAAACAACTAACTAAAGTTATGCCCCTATAATTGCTAACCACGTCTTTGTCCCCTTTTTGTGTAACGGAATAATGACCCCCGTCACGTTTGTCATCTATGAGCGAAGAGCGGGTCAATAAACGTATAGCACTCTGGGTAACAAGTAAAGCGAATGGTTCGTGTAAGAATTGGGTATTTAATATTAGACAATTTTATAATGTCAATAACATATATGTATAGCAACATTGAAGAACCTTTGTCTGCTTCATTTGTTAGTGATGACCATAGTGGTATATTTAACGATTATGTTACTAGATGGTTTAATAGAATAAATAATGATACTGGTCCTTCTAGACGAGGTGGTAATAAACTCCGTTTGTATAAACTCGTCAAATCAGAATTTGTACCTGAACAATATTGTAACCAGACAAAGGTCTGTATTTAGTAAATTTCGCTGTGGTGTAGCCCCCATCAGGATTGAAACTGGTAGATACGAGGGTCTGTCAATTGATAAAAGGTTATGTCCATTTTGCGATACTATTGAAAACGAATACCATGTCTTATTCAATTGTTCAATATACGGTGATTTAAGAGAAAAAATATTTAATCGTGCAATAGTTTGTAACAATATATTCTTGACTCTGTCTGATATTGATAAATTCATTTTCTTGTTTTCCAACTCGGATATGATACGTATTTGTGCCAAAACCTGCTATCAAATACTACAAAGACGACAATTCTTAATTAGTAAAAAATGTTTTTATTTGTCAATAATGCTCATTATCTTAGTTTCCTGTTTTTGTTTTATTTTGTCTCGTCTAAAGTAACTTTGCTAATCCAATTCACGGTGATCTGATCAACGTGTTTAATGATTTTTTACTTCCATTTTTCAGTATGCGCGATAGTGCTTATTTTTCTTCTCAGTGTCTTATTATTTTATGGCAGTTCTTAATTATTGATTAGCAAGGTTTCTTTAGTTTTACCTATGTAATTATATGTTGCATGTACAGTGTTCTTTATGATTGTATTATACAACTGTGATAGTCTCTTATAACTCCAATATGGAGTGGCAATATACATTTAATGTGCTGTATATATTGATATTTTACATGTGCATGTATGTTGATGAGACTCAAATAAAGATATATACCACTACCCTTTGTCCATTCGTCAGGAAAACAACCTGTATTGAAAATGAGATTAAAAATATCGGTTATATGACCAGATAATATATAGCAGGTCGAAATGAAAAACTCGTTTAATAAACTATCACTAGACACTTTGTTTGTGCTAAGTGAGCGAATTGCAGATTCGACCTCGTTAACTGTTATACAGGTATCCAATTCTTCGAATACGGGATCATTTTGATTAAAATCATTATTGCTATTGAAGTATTCAGCATCTTCCGAAATTTTAAAATTTATCTTCTTAAACAATTCGTTAAAATAAGCATTAAATTCACTTAGAGTAATATCAGCAGTAATATGTTTTCGTTTGACCAAACTATTCCAAAATTCGCGAGGGTTCGCATGACCCTTTTTTTCTATTTCTCTCATTTGTTTGAATTTATAAGAGTTTTTCTATTTTTTAAGCAACTTTTTATATGTTGATTTCCGATTCGCAAGTAATTTCCTATTCTCATACGATTTCAATATATTAAAATTATGCAACGATTCTTTATATTTATTCTTTGCATCTATACACTCGTGATCGAACCGTTTTTTTTTGTATCACTATTATGAATAGAATAGCTTAGTCTCGACACCTTGTGTTGTTTTTTTAAAAGAGGATCGGCTACTTCGCGTAAACATTTTGAAAATTGTACAATAAGATTATTTATACTATCATTGTTATTTGAGTCTACATTACGTAAGAGACTATTGAAATGCGGCAATTTACCAATTATTTTGTTACGGAAAAAAAGTTTCTTTTCATTGTCCCATTTTAAGGTTTCACGTACATTTGGGTAATAACTACGGTGTTCCGTTAGGGCCATTGTGCTATCGCTTTGTCAGCAAGCATGCCCATCCCATGGGCAACCCATGCCTATTTGCATACGTTATGCTTCCAATTCCATGATCTTTACCTAGTCGCCCATTCGCCAATCTTAAAGATGTAGATTTACACAAATCTAACAGTTTATTTCCTTTCAGCGTTAGTTATCGTATCTTCGGATATACGTTGTAAAGGGTTGTCAAGCACATATTCATAATAATCTATGTTATTTATATTTCTGTCTAAAGTGATAAAGTCATTTTTATTTGAAACTCTTGCATTGTAATCCCCTGCCAAAAATATCCGATCCAACGACTCGTAATGGTATATATCGTCCTGAAGTAACTGAAATAGATCAGCATCAATAATATTTGCAGCCGGTGAACCCTCACTCCACATATAAACACCACATAAAAACAAATCATCATCATTAACAAATAATTGCTTATCCAGCTTTAACCATATAATTATATCATGGTGGTTGCAAACAACAGAAATACCATTTTTTATATTATTTTTTACATAAACAACAATACCACCACTGTTCCGTTTAGCTCTCCTGTGTCTAAATTTCATATAAATAATTTAAACACTGATAATCTGGGAAATCTATTTCACTGTCTTTTGAAGTCCAAGTTTCAGATAGAATAATAATATCATTTTTAAACAAGATGTTCACAAAATCAGCACTCTCTCGTTTGAGATTAGTTAGTCCATTACAGTTCTAAATAATAATATTGAGTCCATTCTCGGCGTTTACCTATTTGCTGTTTACCGGTCTCCCATCTATGTATAAGGTATCATAGCTGATCCATGCTCGTTTCCCTTCATCTTTCGCTGATTTCATTCTTGGGGTAAGTTTACGACGCTTCGCGATCACTTCCGGCGTATACAAGTCACTGCCTGTGAGCTATTGTCATGACCCTGGCGTCGTCGTCGTCGGTTGATTAAAGTTTTATGTTGAGCTCAGTTTGTTCACTGTTTCTGAACAAACAACTCATGTTACGGTGACTAAACTTCATAAACACATTCATATCATGTTATACAAACAATGTATATAGCTAACTTACCTAAATTGGCTCTAAAAGCTTCGGTTACTTTTTTTTTTTTAGCTCGGGTTTGGTTAAAGTTTTATGTTTAGCTCAGCATTTTCTCTGTTTCTGAACAAACTACTCATGTTTTGGTGATTAAACTTCATAAACGCATTTATATTATGTTGTAGAAACAATGTATATATAGCTAACTTACATAAATTTCCATACTTTGGGCTTTAAAACCTTAGGTTAAAGTGTTTTGTTTAGCTCGGGTTTGAATTTTTTTTTTAAATCAATTTTATTTTTCAGTAATACTATTAATTCTGTAAGCTGATCACCATCAACTGACAAAAAAGTTTACATCACTGACCTTGACCTATTTAATGGACTTTCCTGCCCGAACCCAACCAAGACCCCAACCCTGCTGCCCATATTTTTTTTCTTTTTTGTTTAAATTTGCTTTGCATCAAATTAAATACTCTGCCCCATTTCAACTTTATTACCGACCCGAAGACCCTCATCCCTACCACCCCCCACCCACCCCCACACCCAATCCCTGCCCATTTTATTATTTTTAATTTTGGTTTGTATTAAATCAAATACTTTGTCCCATTTCAACTTTGTTACCAACCCAAAGACCCTCAACTCTACCCCACCCCCACCATCCTTTCCCATTTTTATATGCCCCATTTCAATTTTGTTACCGACCCCAAGACCCTCACCCCTATCCCCTCCCCCTCATCAACGCCCTTTTTTTAAATTTTGTTTTGTATTAAATAAAAAATCAACTTTGTTACCAACCCAAAGACCCTCACCCCTACCCCCCCCCCCCCCCCACCCCCATTTCAAATTTTTATCAACCCCCTACCCTATCTCCCCCAACCCATCCACGCCCACTTTGTTTTTAATTTTGTTTTGTTTTAACATTAATTCAAATACTCTGCCCCATTTCAACCGTGTTACTGACCCCAAGACCCTCTCCCCTAATTTTGTTTTGTTTAAAATTAAATACTTTGCACCATTTCAACTTTGTTACTGACCCCAAGGACACCACCCCACCCACCCCATTTTTTTTTCTTTTAAATTGTGTTTTGTTTTAAATTTAATACTATTCTGCCCCTTTGTTAACAATTCCAAGTTCCCACACCCCTCCAATTGTTTTCTTAACATTGTGTTCTGTATTGAAGTAGATACACTGTCCCTTTTCAACTTTGTTGCTAACCTCAAGACACTCTCTCCCTCCAACTTATTTTTGTTATTTTATTAAACTAAACAGTCCTGTTTATTAAACTTTAGCACATACACCCCCACATCTACACCCAGATTTTAAAATTAAGTAAAATACATTTCAGCTTAAGTACTGGCTAGCTAGCCTTAGTCAGACATAGACATAATGTATATTCTGCCCTAATAGTCCTTCTTGCACATACACTATTTTGCTAATATGAAAGATGTTTCATTCACACAGATATATCTGTTTTTTCTGATGGTACATTATAATATACTGTTCTGTGATCGACAAGGCTAGAATAGTCGAGTTAACGTTCTTCGACATCTCTATTTTTTTTTTATTGATTTTTTTTAAATCTGTTTTATTTTTTCAGTAATCGTATTGATTTTTTAAACTAATCACCATCAAGTTTAAAAAGTTTACTTCACTGACTTTGACCAACATAATGGATTTGGAAAAAAGACAAGCGTCCGTACCCGCTTGCAGTGCTCTTGTTTGTTTACACTTCGTAATAATCTTTTTTAATTCCGAACAAAATTTTGACATTAAAAGGAGAAAGAGGGGAGTGAAAAATGGAGAGACAGAGAAAACGTGATTTTATATAGAGAGTGTGGAAATAGGAGATATATGTAGAGAAATAAAGTGGAAATGGAGTGTGAGTTAGAGAGACGGAAATGTTGTGTGAGGATCAGATTTTGTTTATTTAGTGGCAGTCCTTGTCAATGAATATACATATTACAATCGCTAATGATTGGCAATATTGTCCATTATTATAACGTATTTAAATTAACCAGACAATGTCTTCAGACAGGAAATAGGTGCGAATAATTGCACCTAATTATCAAACTAAAATTACCTTACTGAGACAAGGGGTCAATTAGGGCCCCGTCATAAAGTCACTACCACTCCAGTTTATGACCTTAAATTACACATGCTATGTACGGTATGGAACAACAAGGAATTATATAGAGACATACAAGTCCTTGAAAATAGTATTCATATGCAAAGTTTATTTCTAATATGTCGGAGGTTATGTTAGTATCCGCAATTGGTTAATCATATTTGTTAATACAGTTGTTTGTTTTCAAAGTAAAGGAAGTTTTATAGCGTACACCTTGGAAGGAATAAATTTAACTGGTAAATATAACACATGTACAGTTATACATATTTTAAAAAGAATACACAGTTTTGTGCTTTAGCGACTAAGTATTGAAATGAGTTATTTTAAAGAGTTATTGATTTAGTGGAGCGTGTGGTCTAATGGTAGAGCATCGAACCATTGATCGGAGAGGGCAGTGGGGTCGATCCTCCGCTACTGTGGTGTTCTTGATCAAGACACCTATTTTGCGTATGCTTAGTACTGGTTCTACTAATTAACACTTTGAGCGTGATTTGTCAAAATTGTAATTGTTTCACAATCGAAGTAAAATAAATAAGTTTAAACTTATTGATTAAATTTATGCCCTATGCATACAACTGTATACTACGGAAGCCCTGGAGGGACATTTTTTATTTATTATTTATATGTTATTACTTATCATTTATTACTTATTACTTATAATTCATTACTTATTTGTTAAGAGTTATAACGTAAAGATGCGGGAAAACAACACAAAACATCTAATGGCGGACGAACACGAGGTGGGTATTTTCTTCTTGTTCTTATTTTTATTTCATATGTAAGGGGCAAATACTTTAATACAGTGGTGTATGTATGTACAATAATGAAGACCTCCATGCATTCTTGAAGAAATTATATGTATTTTTAAGATAATCTAAATATATTTCACGAAATGTCCGTGCTTTAAACAATGAAACAATGGTTTAGAAAGGTAACATTTTATTAAAATTCCAAAGAACGACTGTTTAATCGAGCAGTTAAGACCTCGGACTCGTGACTTAGGGGTTGTGGGTTCGAATCCCACCGGGACATGTCAGGCGTGACCTTATGCAAGTCTCTTAGCTTCAATTGCTTCGTCCGTCGGATGGGGACGTAAACCGGGGGCTCTCGTATATAGATCTGTATATCCTTAGTGCAAATAAAGGACCAAGGAGAATATCTTCGATAAGTAGGGTAAGCACGGATTATTCATGTTTCCCTCTCTCTGGGAGCGGCCAAATATGACATGCACTTATTTTACATCGATTGTGAAGGACGAACGGTGTCTTTCCGGTTAGAAATCGTAATAAGCAGACATTTTCCACATAGGACTACTTTATGCACTTTAATGATAAGATTCCGGCTTAAACTGATTTAGCTCGAAAATCCAGATAGCGGTCTTTGATGAAGGCAGAGACTTGCTGTACGGACCCGCAGGGGTATCGAGTCAACTCATCACTTAGTCAATTTACCCCCATGTCAATTCATCCCAAAATTGGTCAATTCATCCCATGGTATGACCCAGTAAGATGGTTACAACTGATAAATTTATCCCGACAGCTTTCCAAACATAATAAAATTGAGTTTAGTAGCTGTTATTGTTCTGTTGCAAACAGATGCTGTTGAAATATTTTAGTTTGTAAAATGTGGTTTCCAGGAATCCTTTGTCATGTGAATCTGAAAGACTCAATGTGTCTGTGGGCCAGCAATTGATCAGTTTGACTTTCAGTCAATTTTAACAAAATGGATACAAACTAAATGCAACAAATTAAATTGTATGCTTGCAGAAAAGTGATTGTATTGGTACTACATTATCTTGATACAAGACAGTAAGCTTTTAGTTCAGTTCCACTGCTTCTTTTTACATTTTTGACATATCTTACAGACTGATACAGTAACGTCCTAATACATAGTATAAGAACGGTATTAAAGAATGTTGCAGTAGAAAGGTAGATCTTTGCAGTGATATATGTCCACCTATATTGATATTGGGCCTAAAATGTTATAAATTGACCCTGAAAATGGACGTTTTAACATTGAAAGTAATGGGAAAGTCATTTGGTGGTTTGTAACCTGTTTTATGTATGTATCCGTTTTGGTTGTTTCTCCTTTGTGGTAATTTTTTAACTCATTGATTTGTTTTCAATTTTGTCAAATTTTAACCGTACTACCAGGGAATTTGTGGCTGGTATTATGTTTAAATTGCATCAGCCTCCTTTGCAATGAGCTGACCTATAACTGGCATGTTTCGACTTTTGTATTTTGAAAACAAACATTTCAAGGCATAGTGCCACCATTGCATAAAGGCGGTTATAAATAATCATCAATTCTTCTTCTTTAAAAATGCATTTTCCTTATTTTAATGCTCATTTTTTATTTGAATGGCATTACTGATGTATTTTGAACATTTTGATAGCATTGTCATGTTTGAATTGTGAATTTAGAAAAAAAAAATGATGCTTGGAAATTGGGGTATGAATTCATGATTTCGGAAGTCTACTTTCACTTTGTCACCAGTGTACACACTGAGCAGAAAGAAAATCTCTTATATGACACATGACCCCTACTTTTCTCATCATATTTTGATAGTGCAGAGGTTGACAAACAGTAAAATGTAGGTTTCACTTCTTTCATTTGGGACTGTCTATGAATGACAAGCCTTCAAACTTTTATTATTTACTATAGAATAAAGAACAAAAATCAATGGTGGGGTTACACCTCAATTGTAACATGTTTCCGCGAAGTTTGAAATGGCAGCTTTTATGTTATTGTGCTAACTGTTTAATACTTATAGCGATTAATTTTTACTTTTGATTTTCATTCATACTGTTTGTTGATACAATTTATTGAAACTATTTGTTAACATTATATAACTTAACTTTGGTATGATTATTTCCCTTTGTACTTTAGCCGCCATTTACAACGTATGTTGCAGGAACAAGCAGGGCGGAAGGAAAAAATTCAAGCTTTAATTGAAAGCATAATGGCAAGCAAGAAGCCAGAGCAGCTACATGTATCTAAGGTAATAACATAACTATTTAATTATGATGAAAATTCTTTAAGCCAAATAATAAAATTCTAGATTCCATTCCCGTCCCGTCCCGCCTCGACTTTTTGGTGCCTTCGCGAAAAGTGTTAATGCCTCTTTTTTCTGCCAGTCAAAGTCCCGCCCGTTGTTGTCTTGACTTCTTTCTTAAGTCCTATATGTAACCATATAACCACTGCTTGCCCCAGTGTGGCAATGGGTTAATGTCAGAATATTAAGGAGTTAGTGTCAGATTATAAGTGGTAAATTATAAGTAATAAATATTCAGTTATAAGTATTAAATAATAAGTTATAAATTATAAGTAATAAATAATAAGTTATAAGTTATAAATAATAAGTTATAAATTATAAGTAATAACTATTCATTTATAAGTATTAAATAATAAGTTATAAATTATAAGTAATAATCAATAAGTTATAAGTAATAAATAATAAGTTATACATTATAGGTAATTAGTTATAAATAATAAGTAAGTTATAAGTTATTATTTATAACTAGCATAGCATAGTGTCTATGTCTCTGTAACTAGTTATATAAAAAGTGTGTTGCCTTACAGGGGCGTAGCAACCCGTACGCAAAAACGCAGTTCCGTACACATACAAAAAAAATGGAAAAAGAACTTTAGAATGTAAAAAAATAGCATCAGAATGCGTTACACATCTGAAACGTTGATTATATATGTGCAAATAAAAACCTGTAGAGAAAGGCATTATGCCATCAACCCCTTAGCCCCCTCTCCTGAGTGTACAACCCTCCCCCCTCCTGAATGTACAACCCCTCCCCAATTCTACAACCTCCCCCCCCCCCCCCCCCCCCCCCCCCCCCCCCCCCCCCCCCTATATTTAAGTTCAGCAAAATAAATCATCATAGAAACAAATGTTATAACAAAAAAAATGTTTGCAACATGTAGAGTTGGGGAGGGGGTTCTACACTCAGGGGGTGGGGCGGGTGTTAGGGGTCAAAGCCACACGCCAATTACCTGTGCGGAAAGTCATGACTGCCAAAAGAATGTCTGGTCTTGGCCTGTTCAACATCTACCGGGAAAAGAAAATTAATTGCTACAGAAACATTTGGACATCTTCAGTTGAAAGAAGGAGAGGAAATGGACCTTAATTTTCCAGGAATGACTGTAGTTTATAGTGTCTTTAAATTGGCATTTCTACCAACACATATATATGCTTTCTAGAGACATAAGAAATAATACTAATAGAAGTCTGAACAATTTTTCCATTTACTTTCCATTTCGACACCATTAGTCAAAGAATAAAAGATAGATTCACTGAAAATAATCTTGCACATAAACAACTTATGAAGGTTACCAGCTTGAAGATCAAAATTAAAAATATAGCCAAAAAACTCACCAGAGGCCACCAAGTGGCGTCTAAATTTCTAAATTTTCGGTGTGTGTGTGTGTGTGGGGGGGGGGGGGGGGGGGGGGGGGGGGGTGCGGGGTATGTGGAACCGCCTGTCCCCTTCTCGCCACTTCGGCATTATTTTTTTAGTACATTTCATTTTAACCTAGCTACGCCACTGCCTTACAAACGCCTTAACAAGATACTAGTACATAATGGAGAAATGTGCTAACTGTCTTGACGTATTAGAGATTGCTGAATGGGTATCTGTATAGTGGATATAACACCAGTGCACAACCACTTCATTGCTTACACAGTATAATGCCCACTTTTTTCTTTTTTTTTATTTACAGGGTAACACTGGACCTTATGCTAAAAGCGGCCGTGGCAGGGGGAAACGGTCAGAATACAAAGTGTATGTTGGGTGGCAACACTATAACAGAAATTCTTCTTATCGTGTAGTTACTAGTGCCAAGGGTGGTGGAACACGAACAATTACACGTAAAGCTGGTGAGAATATAACAGTTGAGGAGATTATCGAACAGGCAAAGAAATTCTTCTTTAAAGATGGAAAAAGTTATTTTGGAATGTTAGAGATAATGTCAGTGTGTCTAGGTAACTCATCTGGTGAAGAAATTTCACAGTTCACAGATACAAATAGCAACGCTTGCACCTTCACTAAATATTTGAAAGCATATGGAATGTTTCCCTCCCAATGCCACCTGTATTTGCGAACAAAAACAGATTCCGTAAATGATACAGAACTGTCACATAATGATACAGAAATACTGCTTGAGAATGATAGTTCAGCTAATTCAGAAACAGTTGATTTGGTAGAAACAAAGATGTCTCTGAAAAAAGTTTTTTGGTCAATGACCAACAAGCTGGAACACTTGATATTTTATATGGCAAAATAAAACAATCATTATATTCAAGTTCAAACAGTGCCATATACTGTCGATCATATAAAACATGTATCTCTCTGGCTGGCAACAATGAAATACATGATGATTACAATGTGTTTGAAGATGGATTTATAGTAAGTGGAGTGTCCAAAAATAATTACCAATACTTGGTGGAAAATGAAAATAATTACAGTTTTCCTGAAACAATAAATCGTAACACAAATGACTTGCTGTGCATTATACATGGACCTGATAAAATATATGGCACAGAGGCAGATGACAGTGAGCATCTTCTGTTGGGAGCACTTACCATTTACCATAACCAATCATACTTATACAAGTGGTATAAAGATGATCACCGTGTTGAAAGTGGGAACAATCACTGTCTTCTTCGCGTATCGGAACCTGGTACATATACTGTTGAAATAGTATGTAGCGAAAATGTGATTTTCAAGTCTATGCCAGTGTCTGTCAGTGTTTCTGATCAGCAGGACAGCATTCCAGCACAGCCGCAGACATTCACCACTCTATCACAGCCGCAGACATTTACCACGGAATCACAGCCACAGACACCCACCACTCTATCATAGCCACAAACACTCACCACTCTATCACAGCCGCAGACATTCACAACTCTATCACAGCCACAGACATTCACAACTTTATCACAGCCACACACATTCACCACTTTATCCCAACCACCGACATTCAGCACTTCTGTTTCATTACAGACAATCACTACTCCTTCACAACAGACAGTCGGCACTCCGGCTCAACCACAGACAAACAGCAGTACAACACGAAAGGACAGCGTTCCAGTAGATCTACAGACAGACTGTGGTCCTGTTAAACCTAAACATATGAAGTCGGGGCAAGCAGAACATACGACCATTCTGGCAAGCCCTTCAACATCTTCATCATCATGCACAGTATGTGTTCCTAGGGTAAATTTGACTGATGTAAACTTGAGTAAAGAAATAGGAAGAGGGGGATTTGGTGTTGTATATCAAGGACGTTGGATAGGCACCAAAGTGGCAGTAAAAGAGATTGTTATAAAGCGAATGAAGATTGCGAAACCATTTATTGATCGAGAACTCTGTGTACATAGTCAGTTGAGGCATCCGAATATTGTGTTGCTGATGGCACATGCCATGGAAAACAATCGGTTATACTTAATTTCAGAACTTATTGATGGTTGCACGTTAGATAACTGCCTATTTAGTGTTGGAGGAGAAGCTATGAATATGTCATTGAAGTTGAATGTGTCATTGAAGATATCACAAGCTGTTGCTTACTTACATTCACAAAATCCATTAATCATTCATAGGGACATAAAGCCTGAAAACATTCTTGTTGCAGAAAATTTTAATGTGGTGAAATTATGTGATATGGGTTTAAGCAAACTGAAGACCATGAACACTGTTATGACGACTATGGCTGGGGGTTCCATACAGCCTGGCACTCCTGCCTATCAGGCACCAGAGGTGCTGCTGGAAAGAAGAAGTGCAAACTCAATGACAGACATTTGGAGCCTTGCATGTACTTTGGTGGAAGTAATGGTTGAAATGCCTATCTGGAACAGCGTAGAAGATACAGTGCAGTACATTTTTGAACAGAATGAAACTGAAGGCCAAACCTGATGGTTTAGATTTACTTGCCAGTTTGGCTGATATTGACGAGAAAATCTACAATATTTTGGATAAAGGATTGAGTTACAGTGCTGGTGTTAGACCACAGGCGCTTGAAATAGTTGAGTATTTGTATGGTTTGTTAGAAGCCACATACTAACTGTACTGAAATGTGTATACAATGCTGCAGTGTATGTCATGCCACTTGATATGCGTAGCACACCAGTTTAACCTTGTGTTTTATCTAGTTTTCAGCTCACTTGACTTGTTATTTCAGTCTATTAAGAGTATGTGTATTACAAAATTACCATTATCAGTGATACGCCATAGGACATTGATGTCACTTGAAACACGTTTTGGGCGGGGGCTGTATAGGAATAACCGTTGTCTTCCATTGTGAAATGAAAATGTAACACATATTTGGTGTATTGCTTTAAAACCTTTGTATACCTGTTTATAAAAAGTCATGATATTTGTACAAATGTTTATAGTCATGATATCGTTTAGTGAGTCAAGGCGCATTGGTTATGGTAGGAATCACCTTCAGTGATAGCTCTAGTTTCACTTGATAACGTTCTTTCTAATATGTGTGTGATTCACCTTAAAAGTAGTCTGACACATTTTTCTTATGTAATGAAACGTTTTAAAATCAAAATAATTCATTTGTGAGCATTGTCTATCTTTGATATTCTTTCTTTGAGAAAAAAAAAACTTGATTCAGTAACATTGCTTGTTTCTAGTGTTAATACTGTTTCTTAACAAAATATGGCCTCTGGTGTTAATGTTTCTAAATAAAACGTAACAGCTGATATACTGATTTTAGTTCTTGGTTCATTTTAGAAGCAATAACTAAACGTTTGATCGTACATATATTTAATTTTCATCATGGTCAGTGTTGCAGTTTTGGCTATTTTAGCAATGTGCACGATAGAGAGTACTGTTTTATTTCGGTATTGGAGAATCTTGCAACTGACTTTTAGTAAAGACCATTCAAGCCTGACACCAGGCTTCCTTTCTTCAGTGTGTTGCTGTGATTGTTATCAGTGTTACATACCTCCTTGATGAGTTGAACATTTGGTTTTATGAAAATCCTTCAAGATGTTAAGGTGTTCTGGATTTTCATTTCCTCAACACCTTGAAGGATTTCCATAAAACATGGGTCAAATGTTCAACTCGTCAAGGCGGTATGTAGCACTGAGGTCATGTTCTAACCGTGCTGGGTCAAGATCACACCACAACTCGACGTCAAAGATTTGAGCCTTGGATTTCTTATCCGGAGCATAACTCATACGAGGGGTCATTCAAAAAGTTCTGGCAATGGTGTTATATCTCGTAAACAGACTAAATTGTGCTAAAATAAGTAACAGTCTGTTTAACAGCCAGGTCTACTGTATTCGAATACCAGTTTTTTTTTATGTATTTCCATGACAACTACATGAAACTGGTTGCAAGGCAACCAAAGACTTGGCGTCATTTGGCCATGGCCGCGAACTTCAATATGGTTACCATAGCAACATTTTCTGAATATTTTCACTTGCTTAGTCTTCAGATCAAAGCAAGACCTCCCAATCAACAATAATCTATATTAATATGCCTCAATTGAAAAATGAAGTAATTTTTTTTGCACTTTTTGAATGCCCAAGTTGGCATATTGTTGAGTATGTACCAATGGAAGACAAAACAATGTGAATAAAATTAGTACATTTTGAATGCAGAATGTCATTAAACTGAACACTAACCTTTATATAAGAGATGTAACTTTGATTAAATCTTGCTTCCTTATTTCACCATAGCAACAGAATTGCTCTGTCACCTCCGAATCATGCAAAAATCACATTATTTCGTTACAAGGCAAAATATAATAAAGACAAATGTGTTGTTTAGCAGTATATTATTAGTGTATTTTGTGCCAAAATATATTTTAAGCACATTTGGATCTATTCAAACAATAAATGGTTTTATTTGAAAATCTAAATTTTGATTTGGTACAAAAGTGCAAGAAAATCGCGACCATTGAGCTTGCTTGAGATGGGTATACAAACTGTTTTAATCATGGATTTCTGTCTGGTCCATATCTTGACAAGAGCAGATATTTATGTGTTAAACAATTGAATAAAACACGAAATAAGGAATTATAGTGCTTAAAAACAACAGAACTTTCATAATCATGTGTCAAATGTGCAACACCGCTTTGTTAAATTAGTAGGATCGTTGATGTTGCCCGTCCGTCCGTCTCATTTTGGTATGTCGGCCATCTAGAAGGGGCATTTCCTGGGCAATCCTAACCAGACGTGGACAGAAAGTGTATCTATTCTCGCTATTTTCCGAGAGTCTAACGTGCAGCAGGATTAATCCCAGAGTGCAGATACATTCATCGAAATTTATAACCAAAACGTATTTCGCGAGAAAGAACCGGCGTTTGTGAGATAGAAATTCGGTGGGATGAGTGGATTTTGCAGTAAGAAAAGCTTAATTTTAACAAACAACGGTAAGATAGCCTGATCTTGTATAATGTCGATATATATACTCGTCTGGTCACGAAATAACGCTGGTTTGATCGCGCGAAATGCGCTTGGTTCAGTTCTTTTACAGTACGTTTTATTAAAGGTAATTACACACAAATATATCACAAACTATCTATCTCGATTCACGTTCATTCTGTCTCGTACTTGGTCTTTAAACAAAAAATAACAACTGATATTTGAATGTTTTCAGTTCGCACAGACTTTGCATGTGACGTCAAAAGTAAAACAAAATCGTAAAGTTAACTAAAAACCAGGCGCAACTTTTTTCGCAAAAATACTTTTTGAGAACCTTTTTATTGGCTCGGGACTTTGTGTACAATTTCATCCGCTTCACATCTGAATATATATCTTATCATTTTAAAGTATTCCGCAGACAATAATTATTTGTTGACTTAAATCCGTGAATTCAATGTTTGTACGTATCTCAGTTAAGTTGCAACGTTAAAGCCATCGTTGATAATTCTAATCTACGAGACTGACGGTAAAATGTTACACAATTAAAACACACATGTTTATGTGAACGATATCCAATACATGTTTAAAGAACAATATGTTATACGTCTTTTGAAGTGCAAATAGGTATTTATATAGAGTAATGTGGACTGCCGAAAATTACAAAATATTCGAATAGGCAACCAATACATTTTCCCATTATTTTAACAACAAGACAAAACCCTTTTATTTAAAGTGGCTTTTATATGTATGAATCGACGAACAGTAAATATCACTTAAATTTAATACTTATTAAACATTTCCTTCGATTGGCAAACACAATTTTGACAGCAGTGCACTTAAAGACACAGCAAAATTAACATGCACTTTTATTTGCAATCTCGTAATGTATGTTATTATCTTATAATTCCTGTTCATACAGAGATATCAATTCCTCATATAACTTGAAACCATCATCTGCATTACATGGAACCTGGAGGTCTGGTTTAAGGCAGTAAACCAGTTCGTTGAACTCTGCACAGCATTTTTTTTTTTTTGAGCAGCAAACATTTCTTGGCATAGCTTTAGATCACCAACATCAACTTTTTCCCCAGGTCATGTCCACCGTACAGTTCTGGAACGTAATACAAAACATCGGGTTTACCACATGGAAGCTCGTTAAGACTATTCTGCGATCGTATATTGTGTAAATTCTAGTGTTGTGCTATCCGATCCAATTCTGCTTGCAGAGCATCCATCAGGCAAAATCTGACACATTCTATGTGAATCGGATTGATTGCGTTGAATCTGCCAGAATCCCGCAAATCTTTCAGTTTATTTATCCACCAGTGTATTCCTTGGCGTCGAAGATATCCCCACCAGGCTTCAATTCTTTGGTTCGCAGTGCTTCTCCCGTACATGAAGCTCTTGATTCCCGACATGGAATCTTGGTGGTCAAGACGAAGTAAAGGGTGTAAGAAACTGATATGCAAATTTTCAGTACCGCGATCAGCTCGTAGAATCCGTGGCGCACACCTTATATTCTTGACCATTTCCAGATAATAATTCGCAATACATTTAGGGTCGTTGTTACTTGCTCCAACCTCTAACCACAATATTCGGCGGCTGTACCCGTCAATTGCTCCATGAATGCATAAACCAAATGGTTTAAGTTTGTCATATCCATCTACATGCCAAACAAAATTAGGACCCCGTGCACAGTACCTTCTTCTATTAAGCCTGTGAGCTTTACGTAAACTAACACCTTCAGGATCTACTTCTTTCATTAACCGCATAACATCATTTCTTTTAACATTTAATTTATAATCATAAAGTAAACGACGCCACATACTTCTATAACCAATACATTGCCCACTGAGTTTAATTTCCTTCCTTACTACGTCTTCCACTTCTTGTAGCGGTGTAGACACATCTCGTAGGCGACGTAAGCTGTTCGACTTCAATATGCGCTTCAAGTGTCTAATACTCATTTTAATATTGTGCCGACTACATAGCAGAAGAACGATTTCGAAGTATTTAAATCCGGCATAAAAGTATTCTTTGATCAACTGAAGTCTCGATAGTGCAATTTGTCTTTCTGAGGGCAAATAAGGAGGCACAACAGCTCTCGAATACTCTATTTTCAACACCAAAACAACCAACAAAGACACAATCACAGCTCTCAAAAACATCGTTGAATTATCTGAAAATTAACGAGAAATATTTTACACGAATAAAACACGAACATAGAGTCTTTGTAACTTCCAGACATTGTATACTAACACATCTATATGGCGCCGTTTTACTATTTTTTCCATATTTTGTGATATCAAGAATTCGATTTCGTGATATCAAGAATTCGATTTCTTGATATCAAGAAGTGCACCTTTTTATATCAAGAAATCGAATTGTTGATATGAAAAAATCGAATTGTTGATACAAAACAATAAATCTGATATGGGGCGCGGTTTTACTATTTATTTAGTATTTTGTGATATCAAGAATTGAATTGTTGATATCAAGAAATCAAATTCTTACTATCACAAAATACGGAATAAATAGTAAAACGGCACCCTATACATATCGACCAAATTTTGTTCTTCCAACTTGAGGGACATTTCTCTACTTTGTCTCGGTCGTTTTCAAGGAAAGGAGACTGCAGCAACATAGACAAAATAGCCGGTTGTTTATATGAGAGAGTTTAAAGCTTAATACACCTATTTTGAAGTGTTTGTATAGTAGTCGAAAATTCAGGGTGCAAATACTTGTACATATACTTTGACAATTTTTTAAATCAAGCGATAAATGAACAATGCACTCACAAACTTGCAATGTGTAATGTCGCATATTAAAGCCTTATACAAAATTTCTACATATATAAATATATATATATATATATTTACGTAAGACATTATTATTAAAAACAGCATATGCCTTTCTTATAATGCATGACACATCTCTGTTTAGAGCATTGTTATTTCATACAATTTATCACCCATAGTTAATGTAATACAATAAAAAAATAGATGTTCTCAACTTTTTTCAATGCACCCTTTGTAACCAAACATTTCCCACCATAAAGAGTGCCTTATAGTAAGTTATAAATAATTAGTAATAAATTATAAGTAATAAATTATAAGTAATAAGTAATAAATTATAAGAAATAAGTAATAAGTAATAAATTATAAGTAATAACATATTAATAATAAATAAAAAATGTCCCTCAAGGGCTTTCGTAATAAATTTGAAAGAGATTTTTATGAATTGGGTTTAACGGCCAGTACCGGTTAACACAGTGTAGGTCATATTGGGCCGCTCCAAGTGAGAGGGAAACATGAATAATCCGTGCTTACCCTACTTATCGAAGATATTCCCTTTGGTCCTTTTACTTGCACTAAGGATATACATATCTATACACGAGAGCTAAGAGACTTGCATAAGGTCACGCCTGACATGTCCCGGTGGGATTCGAACCCACAACCCCTAAGTCACGAGTCCGAGGTCTTAACTGCTCGATTAAACAGTCGTTCTTTGGAATTTTAATAATATGTTGCCTTTCTAAACCATTGTTTTATTGTTAAAAGCACGGACATTTCGTGAAATATATTTAGATTATCTTGAAAATACATATAATTTCTTCAAGAATGCATGGAGGTCTTCATTATTGTACATACATACACCACTGTATTAAAGTATTTGCCCCTTACATATGAAATGAAAATAAGAACAAGTAGAAAATACCCACCTCGTGTTCGACCGCCATTAGATGTTTTGTGTTGTTTTCCCGCATTTTTATGTTTATAACTCTTAACAAATAAGTAATGAATTATAAGTAATAAGTAATAAATGATAAGTAATAACATATAAATAATAAATAAAAAATGTCCCTCCAGGGCTTCCGTAGTATACTCTCTAAAATTATGTTTATTTTTGCTTATTTCGAAATTAGATATGTATATTAGTTTTGTAAGAGTTTTAACCTCCGATCGGTAAATGTTTCAATAAACTTTTTAATTTGAATAGTCTAGCATTCTGTTAAAAAGACTGTCAAAACCAGTACAGTATCATTTTTTAAAATTAATTTAAATTCTTTGAAGTTTCAATTCATAATTATTTTTGAATTCTGAGAAATGAATATTTTTAATATAAATTTCAACCGTGTGTATTGATTGTTGTTAGCCGCCTCCGATCTCTGTGAACATATACTGTGAGTTCAGTGTTCATTTTTTTCTTCATCTAAAACTGTGTTTCGGGTAATGCCAGCCAAACCTGTTTATTACTGGATATTTATCCGAATTATGTAATAAACTTTTAGACCACCCTCCTTCTTTCCTGGATGCACTAAGTCTTTATCATAATGACGGGGATAATTAAGTCCCAATGTCCACAATATCATTATTCAATCGTCTTTTTAGTTCTGCGGATTCTGTTGAATGTGGAATTGCTCATACCCGTCCAAGATGGAAAATTTCCCAGTTCTATAATATTGACAACGAATACTCGCTCAACTCCTGATCGATATAGCTCATCGACAATGCCCATTAAATCCAAGAATATCGTGTTTTTCGTTACAGGAACCATCAATGTCATTTCCACCAAGTTCACGAATACGTATCTCAAATATAAATAGTTAAAAAATTAAAAACATCATATATTTAAAATATTAATATGAACAATAAAATATATTTTTTAACAAATAGTTTTTTTCCATAAACCTTTGTATTAAAGGTGTTAATTGTAATTTAGATTATATTTGATAATATGTTGAAAAAAAAACAAAATTTTATATTAAGAAAAATAATAAATACATTATAATATTTTGAATAATAATATAATTATTTATCATAATATAATAATAACGTCATTCAGTTTAGTTACCTTGGTCTATTTGAAATAATCTGCTCAAACATATCCTGAAATTTTGGTCAGGTAGACATACCAGGAACACCAAAGAAACGGCATTATCTAGTTAGGTCCAGTTTTCCATTCGTGAAATGTTCCAATCTAGTCGCGTAACTATCGCAAAAAAATTGCATATGTCATGATTCTTGTTTATTGTGGTTTAATGTGGTTTGGACGTATTAACCAATATATATTGATACATTTCTACTTAACAGTATTTACTCTATAATCAAAAGACGATAACAATTTACTCAACGATCATTATAAATCTCAACCTAGAACGCGCGTGTGTTTATTTAGCACGAGTGATCGGTGTCGTAAAATTGACAGTGGTTTAGCCTTTATCACTCAACATACACAGATAGCCTAACACATATTCACACATTGTTTTGGCAGCTGTGTATTTCAAACATGAGAATAATAATAATAAATAATCTAAATTAAAAAATAATGAAAATGATAATAATGAAAATGATAATAAATAGTAATTTAGATTAAAATAATAATGAATATGATAATAAAATGCTAATGATAATGATAATAATAAAAATGAATAATTTAAACTAAAGTTATAAATTAATAATTTTCTTGTAGACATACAACACCTTGAGTCATTATACATGTCAAGAGATTGATCGTGAAGAACGTCAGATTTCAACTGCCTTACATATGTACTCGCTGTAGGAGTGATGATGACGGTAGTTTTGATTATGTGATGGGTTTGGAACGGATTCACCAAGCTGCAAAGCATGGTCTAAAAAACTTTCAAAATCTACTGAAAGAGAAAATCTATTCTTGAAACACATTCATTTCTCCACTAACCTTCACACACAATTTCAAGACTACGAACAAGACCATATGGTAAACGCGTTCTTGGCGTATTACCACTGTTCAACCAAGACAGCGCTACGAAGCACACCTAATGTGACTGCTTTTTCAGCGCTGTGTCTACACTTCTCAGGTCAGCAATGAGAACCGCAGCATGGAACTGAGATATCGTTGTCTAGAATTGGTGACCAACAAAAACGAAAATTATGTTACACCCACAATACAAACGCCTCCATTTCTTGGGCACCGATCTTGAAAAAGACTTAATTGAGTGTACCAGACAAGGATCGTATTCTTCAATGTTGAGATTCATTGTAATGTCACGTTTTGCTGAATATACAAATTCATGTCGTTTGAATGGGACAAAACGAATGTAGGGCAAAACACCTCCCGGACATAACACCTCATCCTCATTTTTTTTTGATTCTTTCAAATTTATACCTTGGAGCTGTTCGACGAAAGTGTATGGTACCACCATCGCCAGCTACTGTTCTGTATTGTCCGGAAACGTAGTTACTGTCAAAGTATTCTGTCAAACCGCTGAGGTTGTATGGCATGACTTCCTTCAGAACTCGCATCCCTTCCTTGACTCTCTCAACTGGAAGAAATACCAGGGTATCAAGCATTCCGCAGAAGTTCCTGACGCCTTCGTCAGCCTTGTAGATAGTCTGCAGCCCCTCTGCCTGGATTCGTCTCCACGTTGACTGGGTAAGATGGTAGAAGCAACACTGAAATATATACAAGAAATGACATAAGACATACCAAGTGACTTAGTGGAGAAAGTGGTTCAGGGGTAGAATGTCGGACTCCGGATCCAAAAGGTCATGGAAATATATCACAAGCAATGACATTAGACAAACCAAGTGACTTTTGATGATTTGGCTTGTATGCTTTATCCAATTTAAACATGTCTTACATAGTGGACTTAGTGGAGAAAGTGGTTCAGCGGTAGGGTGTCGGACTCCGAATCAAAAGGTCGTGGGTTTAGATCCCCACCCCGGGTGATAATTTATCACAACTGAAAACATTTTCACTATTGATAGTGTACCATGGACATATTATTTTTATTTCTGCGGAAAAAAATTCATTATTTCATTAACTGACCTGTATGTTGATGTTTGTGGATATCACCGATCTAACTGCATTATGGATAGCAACTTCGTAACGCGGAAAGGGTTTGGACGGATGTCTTTCATTAGACAGGCATCTAAGATAGCAGTGAAGCATTCTTCATATTGGACGGCAGCAGGGCGTAGGCTGTGGACATACACGTCTCTCCGAGCGACACACGAATGCAGAACAGTTGGAGAAACTGGGCGGGAGGTGTTTTTTTCAGGGTGACATCGCTACTAAATACCAGTGGACCGATAAATAAATAAATAAATAAATAAATAAATAAATAACGGTGCACCGTTAATAAATCATCGGTCCACCGTTAAAAAAAGCGGTGCATCAATAAGAATATAGCGGTGGAACGATAAAATATAGCGGTACACCGATATTATATAGCGGTGCACCAGTAAATAACGGTGCATCGATATATTGTAACAGTCAAGGGCTTGAATAAAAGGATAGGAAACTTGCATCTCCTGGCTAAATGTTGATAAAATAGCACAAGAAGGATTAATTATTTGGCAATTAATCGTTCATTATTCACTGGCAACTAATTTCTTTTACATAAACTGTAAGAACGTATCTAATCTTAGATGTTTAAACATGTTTCGACCACGCAAAATGATCTTGAATTAAAGATATTGAGGTTTGAAGGAAAATTCCGCGCAATTTGTCGTTATTTTAGCTGCAGTGTACACATTTTGTAATCAAAAGTACTTAAACCATTTTAAACATAAATGTCTGAGAATGGTATTGTTTTAATGAGAATTTCATTCTGCAATGTAAGAATTTTGATTTGCATTCCTGAGATGAATGGAAGTTAAGATAGTTGAAAACGTGATATTGCGAGATTTTGCGTGGATATGCGAGCGTTCACAAAATCTCAATCATTTGCCTTTCTTTCACTTTCTAATTCCTTGTAACGGTGGACCGCCACTTTTAACAGTGCATCAACATATTTTAACGGTGCAACGGTATATATGATCGGTACCGGTGCTTTTGATCCTGATTGTACACCATAGCTAATGGCCCCAAAAAATAACACCTGGGGCCGTATTCATAAAGCTTCTTAGATTTTCGCTTAGAACATGTCTTAACTCAGTAATATTTTCTTAGCTAAGATGAAAACAAATTTTTAACTTAAGTGGTATTCATAAAACCACTAAGACAAATCTTAGTTAAGGAAACGTATAAGAAAATAATAATTCTTAGATAAAATATTTCATCTTTTAAAAAAAACTTAACTCGGTAACTAAGGAAGTCTGGGATTTCCAAATCTTAAAATAGTATCGGAAGTGATAGGTGGAAAATAGCTTCTATACTATAATCTACTTTAAATGAGAATTGAAATGTCAATGTGGTATGTGAGCTTGCGTGTAGTTTATATATATATATGACCTTTCTGTTCTGTATATGTTTGTATATGTTTTGTATTATAACATGCCGCTCTCCCTTCAGCGGAGGTAATAAAGATATCTATCTATTCCAAACAATGTTAAAAATATTTCATCAGTTCAAGAGTTTAAGAGATATATATTTAAATATAACATTCCCCTGTCACAAAGATAATTTTTCATTGTCTTACAAAACATTATACTCGTATCCTCATTGTTATCTTATAAATCAATGAACCTGGGAAATAAAACTATGCAACTCATTTAATATATCACATACCGTAATATGTTTTAGTCTATTTTAATCTTATCTAGGAGCATTGCTCAAAATCCCTTTTCAATATACAAGTTTGGCATGTTTAAATAGATACATGTATCCCTTTGGGTCAGTATATATATGCATGATATATTGGAATTTTTTTAAGCCAATTTTAAAGTTTTGTAAAATCCTGATATATTTCCTTTATTAAAACTTAATAAAAGTGTCTCATTCCAGGTTTGGACGGCTGACGAAGCTGTTTAGCGATATTTAATGCAATTTTTGATAATTCGTGCCACCATTTTTATTTGCAACTAAGCTGTGGAAAGTGATAGAAAAATCTACATTTTGGAGTTTAAATACTCTGAAATACAACAGTTTTGTATGTTTAATGATTATGACATTTATGGAATTTTGATACTCACAATGCACAAACTGTGTTTAACCTTTCGTATGAATGATAAATGTTTTTTTAATTTTTTTTAGTAGAACTTAAATGAGAAAAATATCTTTATTACAGTTTTGTCAAGATCTATACTTTATTGTATGTTTAGTAAAAAAATAATATTTTGCTTTTGATATCCATCACTCTTTTAGTGAAAAAAATGTAACTAACGGCCCATTTCTTCTTGCGCAATTCGTACATTCAAATTATTGATCTGATTCGATGCTTAAATACCTCAAAAACAAAAGAACAACCATCATCGTTAACTTGATTTTTAGTTCCCAAGTTTTTAGTTTCAATGTATAATACTGTTTGGGAGCTACCATGATTTTTCTGTATGAAAAATCGTTATGGGGATTCTGACACTGTTGCCAAGTTGTACTGTCAGTTTTAAGTTTAAACTTTCCAACTTTATTTATCAAATACTTCATTTCACAAATAAGGAAAAGTAAAATTATATAAAGCATATATAAAAAGTTTAAATATTGCAAAGTATAAACGAAACCAGTGACCTATCCACACGTTATTACAAAGTATAAACCAAACCAGTGACCTATCAACATGTTATTACAAAGTATAAACAAAACCAGTGACCTATCCACATGTTATTACAAAGTAAACATAAAACCAGTGACCGATCCATATTATGTTCACTGATGGAAAACATGACATCCAATTACCAATTACCCTTAAATCATATCCGTCCATTCATTAGCCATTTAGGTGAAGTATTAGTTTTTACCAGAAATGAAAATGATATTTAGTGAAATAGAAACTAAATCATATATGAAAAGAATCAATTTAACTACAATATTAAATAATCACCAGCATTATAGGACAAACAAGAGACATATAAACAATAAGGAACTGGACAAACAGCTAATTTCAAACTAATTTTTAAAAAAAAAAATTATAAGGCTATACTCCTCCGAAATAATTTCTGACAAGTGCTGACAAGCAAAAAAAGTTTATAATTTTGAACTTTTGAAATTAGCACATGATCACATTTAAATGTAGAATAAAAAAAAGGTAAACAGTTGAAAAAGTTTGTTGTAAGAAGTGGATAAAAAAGGTGGATATAAAAAGATGCATTAATAAAATAAAAAAGAAGATATATTTTTTTTTAAATCAGTGTTTTTATTTGGTTACTGTGATTTTTTAAAAAATACAATTAGAAAAATTAAAAAAACCTCATTCTGTTCAGTGAATTGATATTGTTATGGAGTAAACCCATTGAGAAATATTTATTTATGTTACAGGTTAATGCAGTTTTATCTGCTTTAATTTAATTGCACATTTGCACATTTTAAATATGAAATCTGTACCATCCAGAGCAAGGTGAGTATATTTCATTCCACATAAGCATGTTCCACTGTAATTTTACTTTAGTATGATAAGATTTCAAAATTTATATGTCCACGATTTTTTCTAAAATAATTAAATTAATCAAATATGTTTCAATTATTTCTTTCAAATAACATTGGCTTTTAGGCTGGTAAACGAAATCTTGCGTAGCATCATGTCTCGGACTAATTGCAACACAAACGTTTCTATTATTTTCGTTAACTACAATATATGTAGTTATACAGGAAGAAAGTTGCATTCACTCAGATCAGGCATTTCTGAGAAAATTGACTTTATATTAAGGGCATAACGAAATGTTCTAATAACCACTCACATATACATATTTGAGTGTTGTGGTACCTTTTTTGATAATTTATGGTATGTTTTACCTTAGTTTATACATTATTTACATGTACATAGGTTTAATGGTATTTTTTTTAATCATTCTTTGCATTTGAATGTAAGAAATAATTCATTTTTTCCTTTTGTGATGGGGGAATTACCCCACCCACTATTAATAATATACAAAAAAAAAATCGAAAATGAAACAGACAAATCTTTATTTGTGTTAATAATTATTTCATTTGCATTAATTATGAAATCTCAAATATAACTCCTCAAAATGATCAGTTTAAATTATGGTTCAGCATACATGCTTTAATTAATAGATTTGGTACACGCGTAATGTATGTACAATTCTATCACTCCAGAACTGTCCGATAAACATTGTAATACAGAATGCAAATACAATTACACTATCTTTCCAATTATCAACAAATGGTAATAAAACTTCGTGCCTTCGTACTTTAACCCTTTCCCCCATATAAACGCTTTCTGACCCCTCTACAGCATGTTATTTTTTATGGGACTGTACACCTCATTCTTCAGCTGCCAACCCCAGTCTTCAGGTTGCAGGTTTTTTTCGCCAATCCATGTTTGAGACTGAATATACACTCGAAGGCTATGGAAAGCTGTTGCAGCAGATGTCGGTGGAAGTGTATGGACTTGAACGCACGATGTACTCGTCATAACCTTCGCAGTGAATTTTTGGAACCTTTTTACGTCAAGATTTTGATCCGTATTTTCACCAAGAAGCAATATCAGAGCTAATTCTCTATTGCGCATTACTTCTTGTTTTGTCTCACTTGTCATGAAGAGTGTCCCCACCTCTTGTAGCTGGTGACTCGTACAGAGCCTTTTCAATGCAGCAGTTTTGCCGATCCCATAGATTCGCGAGGTAGTGTCGCAACCCATGAGTGCGTGTAGAAATGGGAGAAGATCACAAACAGGTCTTGTTAGTATTGCCTGTGTTTTATTTAATGTCCCAAACCTTGTTTCGTTTTAATTTTGTCTGCTTCGTATCAGACCTAAACAAAATATTCATTGCGTCCTTCGCATGATAACACAGAAGGACAAGCAGATCCGTGTCTTTTCCTATCACAAACGTCGTAGTGGTTTCAGCATGCTCTACGGCTGTATCGACTATAAGTACATCGGCATCGCTTTCTGCATACCTAACGTTTATCCCTCTTTCTTCAAGGTAAGTCCCCAACAAGTATATAAAGTTTTGTTTGTTTTCAACGTTTTTCAGGAACGAATCTTTGCTTGATCGAAAGGGTGTGTCATTTGTAAATCTCACTGGTGTGCCTACTACTCCTATATTTCGGCGAACGTGGGTGATATCCTTGTTGGATGGTCCATTGGAGTAGCCATCAAACACTACTGTTGTGCTCGAATACTTCTGGGCCAAGTACTGAAAATATTGTTCACATATGATTCTAAATGTGCTATTTTTCTGCCACGGAATCTTCTGTAACAAAGACCCCCCATCAATCACATAGGACACCGACTCTGTTTGCATTTCTGGATCAGGGCTGCAATTTCCAAGTTTCCACATTGCATCAGCTAGTTGAGATTTCTGTGCAGCTTTAGGCAAACCTGTATTGTCGAATAATGAAGATGGGTTGGTGCTCAATTCATACTTGAATATGGTCGAAATATCTTCATCACACCTATCGGCCACTGTAATTAAACGTTGAAAAAGAAGTTGAGGATTAATGGTTACTGTTTCATCATTTATCTTTATAGAGCTATGTTCACTTAGTGGTACTGCTTGACCTTTCCTTTTGTATACGTATTCATCAACGGGTTGTCCAACCATGCCATAAATAATTTTCTCCCCTTTGTCAAAAGCCACATCAACATTGACTCGTTTATTCGCTGTAACACCAGTTTCTATGTTTCGTAAAGATATATCTGCCTCTTCAAATGGAGATCGGGCTTGCAAGAATTACACGACTTGTTTTACATCATGGCTGTCCCGTTTACGGCGTGATAATGACGTATCTTGGTGTTGCTCGCTGGTAGCATAATTGGTGCCACTGAAAACTTGCATGGCGAGATTCATTTCGGCACATGCTGGCATAGATAACAGCCACAACGTTCGCTGAGCCTCAGACATACCTCTTCCCCTCGTAAGTCCTCCAGTGGTCTTCAATGATCGCATCAATACCTGTTCAATAATAAGATCGGTAGAAAGACCTCTCCAGTACCTATCTGTTCTTCTGACAGTGTGGTTCCCTTGTAAGAACTGTCGGTGTACATCCGGATGCTCATGTTCCAATCTCGTCATATTTTGAAGATAGACGTAGGCAGATTTCAGATATAGATAGTGTCCAGATGCAGCAAAATACGGTAACATCTTTCAAAGAGCATTTAGATGTCCATTCCAATCACCAGTTCTCTCTGCACGTATAAATTGTTTCCGTACCGCAATCATATCTATGTATTGAAACCATAATGCTGCTGTTCTGTGTTTGTGTAGCTTTACTTTAAGTTCGACGATCTTTTGAGACACCACTTTCAAACTTTCACTTTGACACACTTCATGTTTGGAAACAATGTTTTTTTCAAGTTTTTCATACGTCTCTGATAAGCTGGTCATTACATCCAAATGAGAATCAGAGCTGCTGGTGCATTCCTGTCGAACTTCTCCGGTTGAAAGGGAACCTTCAATGTATGTCTCGCCAGCGTGTTCAGAATCATTTGATTCATCTACCATGTGAAATAATGTGGTGCTGCATCCAGTCTCGTGTTCAGTTGTGCCATCCCCCTGGAATGAATCACACGTTGATATTATGTCATCAGGTACGTATTCGTCGTTGACACTGCTTCTGCCATTGTCTTGATTGTAGGACATAAGCATAGTAGGGTATATATTTGCTAGCAAAATTGCGTGTAGAGTCGTATCAACAAGAAAATGTCCTCTGATCGCGCGTGATATAGCTTTCCCAGACATCATATGTGTCACTGCGTTTGGGACATATATTGTCTGAAGCACGTCCTGCAATCCGGAACCCGACATGATAAAGCCCACAGAGCCAAGGAAACTCATTTCAGTGTGAAAGGCGCCCAATCTGAGAACGATACTTTTAAGTGGACTCGACCCAACATACATAGATACAATTTGTGTAGCTTTCTGAAATAACGGCTGATCAAATGTCAGGACTGGTGTAACTCCATACCTGCTAGATTGCTCGCATACAAAATGCAGGGTCGAATTTATGCATGACATATCAGAGGGACTCATGTCTATCATAGGTAAAAACGTTACAGATGATTTGCCTGGGTACATATCAGATTCCTGCTTGATGTACATCTGCATAAAGCCAGACCAGCTTGGACGTGTTTCTTTCAAAGGCCAAATTACTTTAGAGAATAAATCAAACTGACTATTATCGAAGTCCTCTGTTGTTGAGTCATTGTCTTCCCCAAGGTCAAGGAAATGTATTTTCTCTGGTGCTCGATTGTCAGGGTGTTTAGAATATTTCATGGTTATTTTTCCAATATCTGACAACTCACTCAGTTGAATGTTTGCCCTAGGGATCGGTAGGCTTACGTTGGACCCGGTGATGTACAAGCTATAATCCCCATCCCATGGAATGTTCCGTGCCCATCAAGCGTACGAACGTTATGGTCCGCATTGTCTGCTACTAACTGAAGGAATTTTCCAGAGAAATAAGATGGGATAGGATAGTTGTGCTCAGTGTTGCTGCAGCATTTAACTCGAACCGTTGAACCTCATAATACGATGCACTAAACCCCATACTATTAAGTAAATCCACCAAGTACCTAGAACCAAAGTGGTGATGTAACTGAACACCTAGACCTATCTGTAAAGGTGCCAGTAGGCTCTTTGGTCTGCATGCCTGTATTATTGCTTGACCAATTGATGCTAACTTAACACTGGTATCATTCCCACACAATAATACTGTCAGCAATGTCTGTAAACTTGCAGGAATGAACTCCTTATTTTCATTTGTAGACAAAACAGAAGAAAATGATGGGTAGAATTTCTTGATGGTCTCTACTTGGATTGAATTAATATCAGCCTTGATCAGCTTCGCTGCTGCAGTTATAATTGTTTTCCTTTTTTCGCTTTCCGAAAACCCTTGTGTATCGTTTGAGAAGTTATGAATAATTTCTGATGCTTTTTGTTTCATTTTGACCTTAGCTTCAGTATTGCCGAAAGTGGTTACTGATCGGGAAGCTGTCGATTTGTCCTGAAGTTGACACTGCATGTCTGATGGTATAATGCATCAGCCGCTGGTAAATCAATTATGCTAGCGATCCTTCCAGAGACGTCATGGGCCCACTGATCATTCCTTTCTGAACATACACGTTCAATGGACTTCTTAAAAGGAAGAATTCTAACTGGAAAAATAGCATAGCCCCGTTTTCTATGGTTAAACTTTGCATCCTGTGAACAAAATATACATTTATGTTTAAAGTCAAATACGCCCGATGACCTTGTGGAACATTTAGTAGAACTATCATTATTGTTAATATCATAATTGCTAGCTATAACGTTGCGTTTATGAATATAGTCTCTTCTGCAGTCCATGTGAACTTCCTGTCCAGGAATAACATTTATGTTTGATTGCCGCTCAACACTGGTTTCGTTTATCGACTTGCTGCCTTTATCCCGTAGCTTCACTGTGGGAAGATCATTGAGAGGTGTGTTGCAGAATACACAGTCATCCATCTGAAATGAATAATAACGTCCATTTGTAAGATTTCAATTTGGGTAAATTCTAGAAAAGTGATGATTATATGTAGCAATAACATTCACAGACGAATGCAGCAGACATAAGCTTGAAATTGATTGAGACTGTTTCGACAGTCTACATTCTTAAGTGTGTATAGAGCATGATTTCATTCTTCAATTGTTAGTGCATAGGATATAATTATTCTATACCAGTATGTATTGTGATGTATTGGTCTATAAAATATTATCAAAAATATCTAAAGTGGGATTGTTGTTTGTCCAACAATATATTATGTGCATTATTCGGTTAGATTGGTACAAAACACGTACGATGTTTTAGCTCTGCTGTACTGCCGGTATCCCAAGAGATGTATGGTTCACCGTTGGTTGTGCAGAATACAATAATACACTGCAGCTGTATTCAGCATCTGAAATTAAACAAAAATTCAATTACAAAGGTCCTCAAGATGATTTTACAATAATATTATAATGTAATAACATGTATCAATAATAAAGCAAGCTTTACTTTTATTATTGTATTGTGCTGCAACGGTCTGTTTTGCAAAATTGTTGTTTAATAAAAGATAGGTACTTAGGTACACGTACAATGATATATTTATGTACTGCTGCTGGTGATCCATGGTATGTATGGTTGCTTGTGTGGCGTACATCTGCGCAATATTCAGCCTGCAATGTAAGAAAAAATGCGTTTAATTACATAGACCCTGTATATTATTTTATTGTAATATAATGATGTTAATAACACACAAAAACATTCAATGATATAAAAACAATCATAACATATTCTAAACAAAGTGTTACTTGTCAAAACTGGTGAATTCAGTAATTAAATAAGCTCCTGTTTTGGTAGTCAGTTAACACGTTTTTTAGAATTATGGCAAAAATGGGCTTCCATACTTCGAAAAATGAACGAATGTGACCCTCAAGAATTACTTTTTATTCTTCAAGTAAGTGTTATTTTGCTCATTTTGAACACTGTTATTAGTTTAATACAAATGTTTAACGCTAGCAAAACTCTTAATATCCTAAAATATGCATGTTAATACCGTATTCAACCTTACCTCAAATTTCACCATGAAACAACGTTCATCAACAATTATGCAGACATACAAGACTTAAACACAAACAAACTTCACGGAATTCATTAAAAATAAACATAATTGATACTTACCCCGCATATTTGATCGATAATGGCACTTTCAAACAGTTGTTTATATATTTTGACTGGGCGCCTCCATGAAATTATGACGTATTTTGATGACATCATTGTACCTCCCGCTGAAGAGTTCTTACTATGGTGAGCTAAACCGTCCAAAATTTCAAATTATAAAATAGGGTATTTTTTTTTTTTTTTAAAAGTCAATATTTTTGTTTTGCCGAGGAACACAGTCTGCAAGTTTGGTTTGGGAGATACTAATACAATGTACTTTCGTTCTGTATAAATACAGTTTTTGTTGCAATTAGTCCGAGTGAATATTTTCGTTTACCAGCCTATTTCAACAGCTTAAAAATGCAATATCTCAGTATCGCAAGTCATCAAGTACCATATAATAAAACAATGAACATATGACTGTATTGACGAGTTGTCTGTTTTTTTGGAACATTAAGCATATATGTAATGAACTGCATGTTCCGTAATGGCCGTTAAGTTTGTTGTAATAAAACACACATGTCTGTAACCGGAAATTATGTCACTTTCTCCAGTGAACAGACCTGATATCTGTCCTTTTGCACTGTTTTAAACATAACATTTTAGGCCGTGACCCGTGGTAATTGTAAAATATATAGATCATATCAATAGCATAGTTTATATCCGTCAACTAAAAATAAAGTTCCGCGACCTTTATTTGCATAGTAAGTATAATGTCAAAAACGATCATGTATTCGGGAACAGCTTTATATATTTCTGGTATTAGTGTTATAACGTAAGTACCATTACCGTGCACGACGTCTATTTAAATGGTGCATATATCATTTTGACTGGTGTGTCTTCATTGTTGAATCGTCTCAAAAACTTACCTGTTATGCCTCATGCCGACTAAATAACATTTTGTATATTGTCTCTTTGTACCTCCCGATTATTTGTTTACTCCATTGCAAATGGCGGCCTTTTGTGCAGGGAAAATAATCTGCGTATCTTGACTGTGCCCGAACCGGAAATAGAGTGAACCAGACTGTGGAGTTTGGTAGTCTTCATCGTATGCGCGTCGCTAAAAGACAAACTTGATTTTGGAGTTCTGTCACAAGTTTAAAAGCGTTGCCACACATAAAGCACACTTTAATACATGCATGAGACCTGTTTAGCAGTATTGCTGTTCCACTGAAATGAGATCATTATCCATCTCGAGTTTCGCTATGTTCATTCGTCTATTCTCTCTATCCAAACCTTGGTCCAACCTGGTGGCGAAGGCATGTCTTAATACTGTAATTTAGGAGATAAAACCCCATGCTTTCACATGGGGGTAGGCCCTAAATAATATTTGAGAAATTACAGTGTATCTTCATATAAACTCCAATATTCATCATTTTACATGTAACGTGACTATTTTACAAATGAGTTAAGATTTGGACCGACTACAGAGTGTTTAGTCATTTAATGTGTATTGAGTCGAAGGTATCATCTAGACCAACGTCGATTTCATTAAATATCTCAAGGTGAGATTTTCCTCATCTCAAAAAGTTCAATTTCTCTAGATGATTATATGAACTCATAATATATAAAATGACCAAACATTATTAAATCAGAAGAAATCATTATTAATTGTAAAAGGATAACACGCAAAATTATCAATATGAATTAAGCTATAGCTTTTCCAAAAAATTATTTGATGGAAATCTTATGTTGAGATGTTAATGGAGATGGGGCCTGCCATTTCTTATTTGATGAAAATCTCACGTTGAGATGTTTAGTGAAGATGGGACCTGCCATTTCTGATTTGATGAAAATCTCACGTTGAGATGTTTAGTGAAGATGGGGCCTGCCATTTCTGATTTGATGAAAATCTCACGTTGAGATCTTTAATCGAGATGGGACCTGACATTTCTGAGTTGAGGAAAGTCTCACGTTGAGATGTTTAGTGAAGATGGGACCTGACATTTCTGAGTTGAGGAAAATCTCACGTTGAGATGTTTAATGGAGATGGGACCTGACATTTCTGAGCTGAGGAAAGTCTCATGTTGAGATGTCTAGTGAGATAATGAGATAGGACAGATTTCAGATAATCGGATACGGCAGATGTCAGATAATCGGATAGGCCAGATGTCAGATAATCAGATAGGCTAGATGTCAGATAATCAGATAGGCCAGGCGTCAGATAACCAGATAGACCAGGTGTCATATAATCAGGTAGGCCAGATATCAGGTAATCAGATAGGTCAGATGTCAGATAATCAGATATGCCAGATATCAAATAACCAGATAGGCCAGATGTCAGATAATCAGATAGGCCAGATGTCAGATAAACATGTTTTTAAGCCCTATGTCAAAAAGTCTAAACGTTTTTAACATACCTCATGATCCGAAGATCAGTATAAATATGGCAAGTACTTAAAGAGAAAGCTTACAGTTGCTGTAACTTGTCCACTGATAAAACTCGAGTAGCGGTATTAGCTGTGGAAAATCAGTATAAATATGGCAAGTACTTCAAGAGATAGCTTACAGTTGTTGTAACTTGTCCACTGATGAAACTCGAGTAGCGGTATTAGTTGTGGAAGATCAGTATAAATATGGCAAGTACTTCAAGAGATAGCTTACAGTTGTTGTAACTTGACTGATGAAACTCGAGTAGCGGTATTAGTTGTGGAAGATCAGTATACATATGGCAAGTACTTCAAGAGATAGCTTACAGTTGTTGTAACTTGTCCACTGATAAAACTCGAGTAGCGGTATTAGCTGTGAAAAATCAGTATAAATATAGCAAGTACTTCAAGAGATAGCTTACAGTTGTTGTAACTTGTCGACTGATGAAACTCGAGTAGCGGTATTAATTGCGGAAAGAAAATGTATACTTATTGTGAAAACAAACGTGTTTAATATCTGATAGATGGAATTAAAGTAAAACTAGTGTGGGTGGTTTTTGACTTCAAGAAAAAATAGTTATTGCTACAAAGTATTTAAGACTTGCGTCTTATTGATAAAATTGATAAAATTATAGAACCGGTACTAGTTATTGATAAAATTATAGAACCAGTACTATAGTTATTGATAAAATTATAGAAACAGTACTAGTTATTGATCAAATTATAGAACCAGTACTAGTTATTGATAAAATTATAGAACCAGTACTATAGTTATTGATAAAATTATAGAACCAGTACTATAGTTATTGATAAAATTATAGAAACAGTACTAGTTAATGATAAAATTATAGAATAAGTACTATAGTTATTGATAAAATAATAGAACCAGTACTATTTGCGGTGCTTTTTAAAGCCAAGAAAATGACATTTGATTTATTGTTACAAATGATCTTAGACTGGATTCTATTTGATAAACTTACAGAACCAGTACTAGTTGCGGTGCTTTCTGAAGTCAAGAAAAGAATTCTAATTTTATTGTTACAAATTATCAAAGACTCGACTCCATTTGATAAAATTTGAGAACTGGACTCGTACTTTTAATGTTTCTGAAGTAACAAAGAAAACTGATTAAATTGCAACAACTTTAATGTTCATACTAGTACACGTGGTACACGTGGTACTACATGATTGATTGAATATTTAGCGTCATAGGTATGCCATCGAGGGCTAACCTAACCACTGTTTCCTGGGATCCTGAAAGGTTAACCAGTACTCGAGCACACCCCATCTCAGCAAGAAACTGATAACTTTCCCACTTGAATCAATGGTGAGGGACGAATGATAATAAGACACAATGTCTTATATCAATCGTCACGGAGACTGTTGCCGGGCGGAGATTCGAACTCACGACCCCTGGATTGATAGTCAGACGCGTTACCAACTTAGCTAATCAGGCCCGGCGTAGTACTACAAAACAATATTGTAAAGGTAATTCACGGACTGCAAATGAACTGTTCATAGTCGCGACCGATAAAGTGTGAGTGAAGAACCAGACCAGGTAGTTGTGGTGCTCTCCAGGGTCTTTACACTTATTGGAACCAGACCAGGTAGTTTTGGTGCTCTCCAGGGTTATTATACTTATTGCAACCACTTGCACAAGTACCATATGTTTTATTTACTGTTAAACTTCGTTTCTTGGACAAGTTATCAAACTGAGTGAATTTCATTCGTTAGCACTAAAATCGGTATGCTCGTAATGGTAAGACCACTTCAGTAATAATGTAATGGTTGCCATGGTGACTGAAATAGCACCAACAACACGTAATGTTTTGTATCCCCTTGTGATTGACGTCTTTTTATTAAATTTTCCTATACGTTTTGAGAATATCTTGAATAAACGCTGCCCAAGTGTTGTCCAACAAGTGATTTCTTCATATTGACAGTCACGTCTCCGATAAAGTTTGGAGTTTTTGAAAGAATTAGCTGTGTGGCGGCCGCTAAAAGTCGGCCCTACTTTGTCTCAGTGTTGGTTTTATTTCTGGTGACTTGGAATTACGGAGCTCATTCAGAGATCTCCGGGAACAGATACGAAAAAAACAGCCTTATCTGCCTGTCTTGGTAGACCAGGATAACAAGAAGTGTCGGTTGTTATTTATATAACCCAACAATTAAATAAGGACGGTCATTATCCAAATGATAACATTAACATTCCGCTTGCTGGAGAAATTAATCTCTGAAAGAGAGGCTATAAACCTTCCATGTCTCTTTTGTATTGAATATTACTTTTTGGTTTTTATTTTTGATTGAAAATCCATTTACGGTCTTATCTATTGACTTCATAATTTCACAACCAACTTGTTTTATTTAAATGATATTTGAGTTATCTTCCATAGCTACACCCAGTACATTGTTACAAAGAGATGCGTCATCACGAATTAAGTTTCTTGCGTTTAGAAATGCAGTAATTACTTTATGTCGTCGAGGATATTCACTTTTTGTACATAGAGAGTTTCGAGTTAAAAATGTGATTTTCAAGTAAGAAAGATAATTTCGAGTAAGAAAAGAGAATTTCGAGTAAAGAGGAGGGAGTAGACTAACATTTATGTTAATATACACATAAGTCATTGTTTCAGTGTTTTAACTCATGACATAAAGTTTTCGCGACGTACCTGACATCACTCATGGTGTCAACATTATATAGATACCGCCATAGTGTGTCCCTGACATCACAAACGATAACAGGACTTGATACACATCGTCATAGTGTGTACCTGACATCACACACGATGTCAGGACTTTATACACACAGTCATAGTGTGTACCTGACATCACACACGGTGTCAGGACTTTACACACACCACCATAGTGTGTACCTGACATCACACACACACACACACGCACTCGCGCACGCGCACGCGCACACGCACACGCACACGCACACACAACGCCATAGTGTGTTCTGACATCACACATGTTAACAGTACTATATACACACCACCATAGTGTGTACCTGACATCACACACGGCGTCATGACTTAATACACACCGCCATAGTTTGTATCTGACATCACACACGGTGCCAGGACATTAAATACACCACCATAATATGTACCTGACATCACACACACACACACACACACACACACACACACACACACACCACCATAGTGTGTACCTGACATCACACACATACCACTATAGTGTGTACCTGACATCACACACACACACACACACACACACACACACACACACACACACACACACACACACACACCACCATCATAGTGTGTATCTGACATCACACACATACCACCATAGTGTGTACCTGACATCACACACACAAACCACCATAGTTCGTACCTGACATCACACACGATCAGGATTTTATACACGCCACCATGATGTGTACCTAACATCACACAAGGTGGCAGGACTTTATACACACCACTATAATGTGTACCTGACATCACACACGGTGTCAGGACTTTATACACGCCGCAATAATGTGCAATTGACATCACACACGGTGCCAGGACTTTATACATACACCACTTTAGTGTGTACCTGACATCGTACACACAACCACCACAGTGTGTAACTGACATCATACAAGGTGTCAGGACGTTATACACACCGCCATAGTGTGTACATGACATCACAAACACACACACCGCCATAGTGAGTACCTGACATCACATATACACACACACACACACACACCGTCATAGTGTATACCTGACATCACACACGGTGTCAGGACTATATACACACCATCAAAGTCTGTACTTGACATCACACACGGTGTCAGAACTATATACACACCACCAAAGTGTGTACCTGACATCACACACGGTGTCAGGACTATATACACACCGCCATAGTGTGTACTTGACATCACACACACCAACATAGTGTGTATCTGACTTCACATACACACACCACAAATGTGTGTACCTGACACGCACGCACGCACGCACGCACGCACACTACCACCACCTACACCATCATAGTGTGTACCTGACATCACACACGGCGTCAGGACTTTATAAATACCACCAAAGTATATACCTGACATCACACACGGCGTCAGGACTATATACACACCACCAAAATCTATACACACCGCCATCACACGACGTCAGGACTTTATACACACCCCGCCATACGCCCCTGATTCAAGTGTGGCAGCGCTTAGAATACGTCGCGATATAATAATATAAAACTTGTTGAAAGCGACCATAACCACTAAGCAAAAACTAGCGTGAGCGGTGAACACTCCATCTACTGCACTCTGACGCTGCATCCCCGACATGTTTCTTATTTAAGCATGATAATGCTTTTTTTGTTATGTTATAAATACTTTTTAATCAAACATAACACCAAACGCCGGTACATGCAAAACAAAAGAAAGAAAAAAAACAAAACAAACAGAGTAAACAAGTATTGTCTATCTTGCTGAATAATAAAAAACTTTTTAGACGACCCTCGATTAATGAAACTGGATAAGAAGTGCATTGTGTTACCACTAGGTGGTGCTTAAGCACGGAGTGTATTATACATTTCGCAACTATCAGCCATAACAAGCTCACGGCGGCGAACCCACGTGACCAAATGCTATGGAGTGGTGTAAACAACGCTTGAAAAGTGACCGCTTCATAAATTTTTTTGCAGATAACACTTTTTTTGGCTATTGGCTTTCAGAGGTTAGGTCAAATTTGAAATCTGGGTTTTCTAGACACCGATTCTGTCGCTTGCACAGGCCACAATTTCGGTGTTTAGAAAAGCATAAAAAAGGCTTACACCACCCACCCAACAGCTCCTTCCCACAATGCCCTCCACCCATTTTTTTTTAAAATAAATAAAAGTTTGATATGTTTTATATGATTATAAATGAAAATTTTGAGTTTTATCTTTTTATGAGGGTAGGTGTTACAGGGTTATATATATTTAGACATATAAATTCTATAGGCCCTATATCTGAATATATAACACTACAACACCTACCCTCATTTTTTTAAAAAAAATAATAACTCGGTATATTCATATAGATAATCATATAAAACACATACATTTTTTATTTATTTTTGATAATATATTTATTTTTATAATATATTAAATTAAGATGGATTAGACACCGATACTGCCGCCTGTGGTCGCATGTGCTTAATAACTCAAAGTAGAATCTGTGGATTTAGCCGTGGTAGCTCGATTACTCACTCTCTTGGAATAACTTAAGGTGAATTATTCCATGACCTCGTATTGTTTGTTTTCGCATGATATCATTATTTATCTCTGTATAAAACAAAAATATGGAAAATATAACGTAAGCGTCCCGTGTTTTATTTTATACAGGGCACACAATCCGAATCTGCACCTGAACATTTGTGATGTTACTCATATGGTGTGTTGAAACTGGGTGTATGTTTCTTGTTTTCATCAACTGACTTCAACACACACTTACAGAACTGTTTGTTTGAAGGTTACAATGTGAAACAAGTATAGTAATTTTCAATTAAGTGACGCATGGTGATATTTTAAAAAAAAGCTATTACAAAAAGTATGCACAGACTTGTGTTTGGTTAAGAATACATAAAATAGTTAATTCACATGAAAGATCGTTGCTAAAACGCCCTTTGGGTTAGTTACTATAGCGTCCACTGCAAGGTATCATTAAGTTATCAGCGTGCTTTGTTAAAATGTTCACACCCAATCACATACTCTTTTCAGATATTTTGTGTTCGCTAATGTCAAATTTTGAGATACTTGCATCACGTGACATATTCCGCGGGAAACTTATTGACTAATGAAACGCGATCGTTAGTGCTCGGTTTGCAACTGATTGGTCGAAAGTCACGTGACAGCAAACCGAGTATTGCCGAGAAAAAAAACAGTCCCGCTCAGTTTGTACTGTGCCTTTGTTCTGTCAGGATGGATTTCATATGTGGACTTTGATGGTAGCGTGAGTTAAATGTGTCTTTTTCTACTTTATAAAGATATTTTATTGCAAATTTTATCGTTTTTATTTAGCTGAATACTATTTTAGATATTAATACACCTTTCTGAATTTGTACTTGTCCGGAAACCATCACAATTCATGTCCGTGTGTCCCTTGGTCTGTGTCATAATTGGCTATTGTAGATTCAATGCATTTGCTTAATAACTGTTTGATAGATTTAATGTAAGTAATTACGAAGGAAGAAACTTTATTTACATGAAGACAATTGGGAGACCGAGGGACACTGTCTGATTATTCTCAAGTGAAACTTTCGTTTAATTGATATCATAATTAACAGGTACACCATGAGGAAGATGGCCTCAAGGAAGATTGGCTTTGTTAATTGAGTCTCTGTAAATAAATAATTTACTTACTTGCAGATGTGTATCGGATTGTTTTCGCAGACTAGTATAATTACTGATAAACACACACACACTGTCAGTAATGACTGATACTGACACTCTATTCAAATTATTTATTATGATAAGTATTATAACTACTCGAACTTCGAACAAACTAAATATCATACTGGCGGACAAATAATCATAATAATGTATGTGTTGTTTTTTTTAGTAAAGAAATCATTTGATCAGGTTATATTTGTTGATGTATATTTTATATTAACAGTTGTGATGGGTGCAGCACGTACACCAGTGGTCTTGTTGGCAGTTCGTTTTGGTGATGGTATCAATGCTTATGCTGACAGTGTGGATATTTGCAGAAAAAACTTATGTAAGTGAAATTTATTTTATATACTATCTACACTTGTATTCTATTCATTAACTGATTAAAACAGTCGACCATAAAATTACCATGATTTGGGGATCAGTGCAATGGTATTTGTCATTTTCTACACAGTACATGTTATATATGGAAACTAAGTACAACCACCATCCTTCTGCAAATAACAAGCAACCTTAAACAATGCCTTAGACACCGTAATCATGTAGAAATCTTAAGCGTATTATTGTTTTATATAATGTACTTCAACCAATCTAGACTCGAACAAACACACGCCTTGGTGAGAAGCAAGTGATAAATTGGGTCATGGAAAATCCCCAGTGTATGCTTATGATTTTAATTGTTTAAATTAACTACCATAAATTTGTTAAATGAATGTAATATTTTCAGCATTTAGTTTAGTTGATGAAAGCAGCATGTATGGTAAAGTACAAACATTGCATCTTATCGGGAGTACACTGCACTGTTCTCTACTCAGTCTCTATGTTATATAGATGTGCTATATATATCTTACAGAATTGTCCTGTTAGTATACATTTGTGTCATAAACTTTGACAACCATCCTCACCCCACACAAAACACTAGGTGTGTCTTACATAGTCCATGTGCAGCCAGTCAATGGCAGTCATTTGCTTTTTGGTCATTTGCCAATTTTATATAATCTTTCTGCAACCAGTCTGGATGGAGATGTAGATGATAGCTTTGACTATGTATGTAAATAATCAGTTGTGATAAGTATGATAATTTAATTAATAAGTTGAGAGCCAGATGTAATATCAATAATGGTGTTCCATACTTTGTCTGTTATTAAGAATTGCCATATGTCAATTCAACACTTAATCACTCGACCGGTTCTTGTCTTAAGAAATAACGGAATCAAAATAATGGAGATGAAAATGATACCTTAGTAATCATGCTCTTTAAAAGCCCTGATATACTTTAATGTATGAGATTACCATACACTATTAAATGTATGATATTTATTATGTGTTACATTTTATTACAATTAACTGTTATGGTATATCAATAAAGAACGAAAACATTCACACATTCAATGTTTTATTTCAGCAATAACTGTACCGTTCTCGGCTAGAATCTTTCATGCTGGTGTGTGGTTCTCTATGGTTGACTGTTAACAGATAGAAACAACAGAAGATAGAGTTTACAAACTTGGTAAGTATTGAAACACTTTCTTATTTGGTTGATTTATATTATCTCTGTAAGTGCATAGTGTTTGTGTATTTTTCTCAAGTCCATTTCCTAGATAGAACCAGTAATGGTTATGTGAGCCAACTGCCTACAATGGGCCCATCCTGGATTCGAACCGGCAACCTCAGTTGTGAGTTTGACACCATGTACACTACACCATCGCCCCATTGGTAATTTTGTTCAATGTTTTTTTTTTTTGCAAAAGAATTATTTCTTGCACGTAGGAAGGCCGCCATCTATATTTGATATATGTCAGAACAGGCTATCATACAGACGGTTATGTAAGCCTTTAAATATCAAACTTATTTCAACATCGATTTTGAAACAAGTTTATACAACAAATCACCTCGAAATTTTCCTTGGTAGAACCTGGACCGAACATATCCGGATGAAATCTCTTGCTCAAGGACACCACACATGGCCGTCACGTGACGGATGATTTAAATTTAAATTCAGAAGCAAATGCAGACTTTTATACTCTCAGTTTAATTTAAATATCCATGTATTAACTGAACTGATAACTTCATTTAGGCAGTTATCTAAAATATTGTCTGGTGTAATATGATACTTTTTTTTATATGTAACACTGAAAATAAAATGTTTAAATTTCTGCTTATTCTGCGCCTTAGTCTGTATCATTATTATAATCATATCGGCGCCAATTCTTTAATCATTTTACATTGATAGCAAAACGAATTCATACAAAATGACCGTGGCGGGGATCGAACCAACAACCCTTCATTTCTATGATATTCTACATCTAAATCATACACTTGGTATATATTATGTATATTTTTAACACAATCTTGCATATAAAAATAAACTTTTTGCGATTAATTGTTAAACAGGTTGTCACCCAGTAGTATTGTAATGGTGACAGGTCCATGTGCCCGGCTGTGTTGTGATTGTGACACTGGTACAACTCCATGTAGACGGTTGGCTAGAAGACATACAGACTCGTAACGGGGAGATGAAAGATAAGTACATTAGAAGATGGTATTTATGTTTGATTGAATATTTAGCGTCATTTTTATGCCATAGAGGGCTAACAGACAATCAGTAAACGTACCCACGGTTTCCTTGGTTCATGTCCGGTAACTAGCACTCAAGCATATCCCATCTCCGCCAGTAACTGATAACTTTCCCGCTTGAATAAGTAGTGAGAGAAGAATGGCACCATATGGCGCAATGTCAGATCAATCATCATGGTCAATGTCATAGATCAATCATCATGGTAAATGTCATAGATCAATCATCACGGTCAATAGCTAAACAAAGCTAATGTTTATTTTGTCTCGTGTAGACTATAAACACACTTTTGTATCATCACGGAAGACCGTGGCAGAGAGGGGATTCGAACTGGCGACCCAGGATTGTTAGTCAGACACGCTACCTACTGAGCTAACCTGATTGGGATAGAGAGACCTTATAAGGCATATTATATAATTGTTAATTGTAAATATATTTTCTGAATCATCTTTCAGTACAGGTTTCGATCTTACTTTACATTATGTGTAGGGACTAGTTCTTTAAATGACTGGTACCATCTCGTGTCATGGGGTGGTGCCAATGTAAGACAATTTTGAGAATGTTACATTAAAGTTTACTATTTCTTCCTCCGAGTATGTACTTCAATTCTACTGAAGTTTATGTTTGGGGTGGGGGGGGGGGGGGGGGGATTAAAAAAACATTCAATAATTGGTTCTAACCCGTGTCAGTGGGTTGTGCCAGTTGGTTTGGATCTTTTTAAAGTAATTCTAAAAAAAAAAATTGTATCTGCATGAATTGTATTTCTTGGTAGATTTTGTGAAGTTATGTCCCTTGGATTATTAAAGATTATAGAACTCAAAATTTGCAGAAAAGCTAAAAATCAACCATGTTCATCTTGTAGCATTGCCATAAGTAAACGAATGTTTTTTAATGAAAATTTCAAAAAATATAATTTTATTTAAGTTAGAAATATTCTTTAAGTGGATTATTTCAGTTATTTAGGACAAATAAAACATGCAAAGTCATTTAGGGAAAACAATCAGTTGAGGCTAATAAAACAAATACAGTCAATTAAACAAATAAAGAATACACAATGACATAGGGCAAATAACATATACAATTAATTAGGTCAAATTAACCATATTTACATGTATCTAAGTAGGGCAAATTAAATATATATAATTAATTAGGTCAAATTAAACATATATACATGTATCTAAGTAGGGCAAATTAAATATATATAATTAATTAGGGCAAATTAAACATAAATAATAAATTAGGGTATGTTAAACATATACAATTAATTAGGGAAAATTAAATATATATAACTAATTAGGGTAATTAAAACATATATAATTAATTAAGACTAATTAAACATATATAATTATTTAGGGCAAATCAAACATAAATAATTTATTAGGGTAAGTCAAACATATATAATTAATTAGGGCAAATAAAACATATATAATTAAATAGGGAAAATTAAATATATATATATATAATTAATGAGGGTAATTGAAACATATATACTTAATTAAGACTAATTAAACATATATAATTAATTTGGGAAAATTAAACATAATATAATTGATTAGGAAAAATTAAAAATATATTATTAATTAGGGTAAATCAAACATATACCGTCAGTTAGGCAAATAAAGAATACACAATCACATAGGGCAAATAACAGATACAATCAATAAGGGCAAATTAAACAAATACAATCAGTAAAGTAAATAAAGAGTACACAATCACATAGAGCAACTGACATATATAATCAATTAGGGAAAATAAACATATATAATTATCTTTCATAGAATGCACTATCACAAAGGGCAAATAACATATACAATCAATTATGGCAAATTAAACATATATAATCAATTAGGGATTAAACATATATAATTAATTAGAGCAAATTAAACAGATACAATCAATAAGGCCAAATAAAACAAATACGATATTAGGGCAAATTAAACAGAAACAGTCACTTAAGGCAAATTAAATAGATAGTCAGTTAGTCAGGGTAAATAAAGAATACACAATCACATAGAGCCACTGACATATTATGGAAAAATAAACATATATAATTATTTTTAAAGAATACACTATCAAAGAGGGCAAATAACTTATACAATCAATTATGGCAAATTAAACATATAAAATGAATTAGGAATTAAACGTATATAATTAATTAGGGCAAATTAAACAGGTACAATCAATAAGGTCAAATAAAACATATATGTTATTAGGGCAAATTAAACAGATACAATAAATTAAGACAAATTAATAATATATAACTAATTAGAGCAGCAATACAATCAATCAGGGCAAATACCAAATACAAAAAACAGATACACAAACAATTAGGGCAACTAAACAGATATAATCAAACTAACAAATACGAATATGAACGGAGTTTATCATGATTTCATATATTTAGGACCGTTGTGAATCATAAAAATGGCTTCTTGAAGTTGAGCGCTGCTCGCGTACACTAACATGCATTAACTCTTAACAAGCATGTGGGACGCCAAACATTCCTGAATTCTCCCAGTTATTGTATTCATACAGTTTGGTTATGAATGCCATTTTGTATTTTTGTTTTAAATAAATTTAAGGACATTGTTTCCAGTAAAGTTTATATTCAATATTTCATTCATATTCAATAAACAGAAATTGTTGTATTTAATTCATGGGCAAAAACAATTAAAATATTGCATGGTAGGATTTGTATATGCGCCATTTGTAACAAAAATATTGTTACATTCTGCTCATATAAAACATTCTCGTGCAAGTGTTAACTCTAGGTCAGGTTACGGTAGCAGAATAAAATGTTATAATTCACGGACGTAACTTCCATTTACGACCGTATATTAACTATTCTCCTGCAGTAATCGGGAAATGTTTGTTTTTGCATAATGAAAATAAATAAACTATTTTTATTGAATTGAATCCTGCATATTGAATTAAAACTACAATTTAGAAACAATATCCTTAAGATAGAGCGAGTTGTTTGTGCAAACAATAGAAAGCTTAAGTTAACCGTTAATATCAGGAGTGTTTGGTATACCCCCATGGCATAATATGTTCACATTAATTATTAACACTATAGAATTTTAAGAAGCCTTTTTATGAGAACAACCAGAAAGCTGGGAAAACTCTAATAGGTTTGTTTATTCATAAAAAAATGTTTCATGTATACATTTAATTGTGTAAGTTGCCTTTAACTCATATAATAATAATTCGCCGCACTTATATAATAAGATATATGCCGCACTCATATGACAAGATATACGCCACACTTATATAACAAGATATACGCTGCACTCATATAATAAGATATACGCCGCACTCATATGACAAGATATACGCCGCACTCATATGACAAGATATACGCAGCATTCATATAATAAGATATACGCCGTACTCATTTAAAGAAATACTCTATAATAATAATAATAATAATATGCTCGTATTTTTGTATGAAAAGAACAAAATTATACTTATATATCAATATAAAGCACATATTATAACTCATATAGTATGATATATGTATTATGTATTTTGCATATGTAATCATTAACTAAAACAAAGAAACAATAATTATTTAAAAGATATACTCATTTAATCTTATATAACATACTCATACATTAAAATATATCCCATATTCCTATAGTGTACCTAAAACAAAACAGATATTCATATAATATTATAAATCACTCATAAAATCTCATATAAAATATACTTTTAGAATTATATATAAAATAGGTACTCAAATAATCAAATATAAACACATATAAAATCATATTATAAAATAAAATTTATGTTATTAATTTCATAAAACAAATACTTATATGCTTATATGAAATATATACTCCCATAATCTTAATAACATACAAAAATACTAAAATATATCACATACGTCAATAATTATAAACAACTTATTATCATAAAAATAAATAAAACATATACTCATATAACCTTATATAACACTTATATGATTAAATATACCAAACAATCATGCACTCGTCTAAAACAGTTGTTATTATAATTTAAAATAACACTCATAAAATCTAGTATAAAATAAACTCATACAATTATGTATAAAGCAGGTACTAAAAAAAAAAATATAAACACAAAATCATATTATAAACAAATACTGACAATGCCAAACTCAAATACTGGACTATCTCATATTATTCTATAATAACAAACAAATACTCATATAATTAAAATACTAATACTCGTGTAATCGTGTATATACAGCATTCATTAAATACATTATATTGCATAATCATATAATAATATAAAACAGTAACTCATATAATAAATATATAAATATCCCTATAATACTCATACAATCTTTTTAATATTAAAAAATGAGTAATATTACATACTCTATAATATATAATATATATCTATAATTATATAAAAAAAAACACTCATATCATTAAAACAAACAGACAGTAATATATTCTAATTTAAAATATATGTATAAAACTATATGTAAATCAGATACTAAAATAAATCTTATTCAACACTCATATAAAATACCCCAATTAGTCATATACTTATATAAAACAGTTATTCAAATAATAAAATAAATCATACTCTCATTTAATATCATATAAGATATACTCATAAAATCATATATAAAACAGATACTTAAATGATCAAATAAAAAACATGTTGAAACTCATTAATGTAACCCTAAAAGAAATATGCGTATAGTAATGTATAATAATGTACTCATATAATCTTATATAATGATATACTCACATAATCTTATATAATGATATACTCATATAATCTTATATACCTCAAATAGTAAAATGTATCATTATTATACTCCTATAGATATATGAAACAAATACTGATATAATTAGATAAAACGGACACATATATGATATATAATGAATACTTCAATCATATAAAATATACTCATATAATAGTATGTAACAATCATATACAAAAATCATGTCCAATTACCATATTATTATTTAAAAATTCATATAAAACTATATAAAATATAATATAAGATATACTCATATAATTATGTATAAAACAGATACTCTTATAATCATATATAACACATATAATATAGTAATAAAAGAGATACAATTCACTGTAAACAACTTAAACATAAAAATAACTTGTCAAAACGTATAAATATAAATGGGTCGTCACTTAAAACAATCTAATATAATATAAAATTATCTACATGCATCCCAAAATCACCAAGATACAAGAGAAAATCAGGTTGAATAAGAAAAAAAAATCAAATATCACATTATTCTTTAAAATAATCCATTTAATGACCATTTTCTTACATGGGAATCGTGAATTATTTCTAGCTTTTATCAAATTTTATATACTTTTTAAAAAAAAATGTTGGAACATTTCAAATAACTAAAATTAAATATTTTTAAGAAATGGCATTGCTAAACCCTTTAACTTGAATCCTTAGGCTTTATATGAACCTATCTTTCGGCCTGTATTGATTATAAATACGTTATACAAGAGGCACTCTTCAAAAAGAAGAACTGCGTCTTGTAAATGTGCGTGGTCTTTAGATACATATACACTTCTATATGTGTGTTATAAACGTACAGACGTATCTCCTCACTTATACATAGTTCCGATACATAATAATGTCTCGTTTGGCAATGAGTTTTATTTATTTAATCATTCACTTAAAAAAAAAGACATTATGTCAAAACAAAAAATTAATTTTTTTTTATATTACTCGGAGCTATGTATCAAGTCCGTCGAAGCCATATTTAAACACATTACACATACAACACACCACACATACCTGCACAAGTGTTTAAGATGTTCATGGTGGATTTTAAGCAAAATAAATGCCTCTAACTTTGTTATCACTTTAACAAAATTGAAAAAAATCAATGGACAGTTTTTTTAATTTAATTGTTTGCTTTCTGCATGATTATGACTGATTTTGTTATATTTCGTAGATGGACAGGTTGGAAGGTTTGTGGATTTACCAGAACTTCAGATGTGGAGTTGACAGTTACGATACACTACTGAGGACTGTGCAATGTTTCATCAGATTCCAGGTAAATAAAGTAACAAATGAAAAACTTGATTTTCATGAAACTTTGTGGGTTTTCCCTGTTTAAAATGTATATTTGCTGTATTTAACACCATTATCAACACATCTCGGGTTATATAGATGGCATGTTTTAATGGTGGAGACAGACTTGTAATGAATCAGAGATGCCATTCTTCCGCATGTAATAGCCAAATTTTTCACAAACATATTTCGACCAAGATGAGTTCGAACCCCCAAACAAATTGATAAGTGAACAATTTTGAACATAGATTATCAACACGTTTTGTGTTATATATGGCACTCAGTTGTATAAGTGAAGGAAAACTTTAGAATAAATCTGAATTAAACAATCATCTTTCCGCAAGTAGCTGGCAAACATTTTCACAAACTTCTAGCCAAGCTGGGCTCGAACCCCAGACCTCAGAAATGAGAGTTTGATAAGCTTGAAACTTGAGTTAAGTTAAGAATATGATCTACAAATTGTTTTCATTCCTTATTAGTTGTGTTAGTAAGGATTCACCTCCGAAAGTTTGAATTAGCATTACATTTGGGAACATTTACAAAGTTGTGATTCATAAATTAGATACAGGAATATAAAGTACATATATTATGTAACACATTTTTGTCCATCCCTCTGTTTCAAACTACCTCAGATACTAAGCATCCACACTTTAATACAGTTTAACTGAACTGCACTCTGGGTATAATCGTCACCACAAAGTGGACATGCATATATTTTCACTGCTTTTTTACCAAAAGTTATGCCACTTTTGCCAGAGTAAATTCTCAATATGTGAGTGTATAAGAATGGATTATTTTGAATAAATTATATCGGGATCAAATTAAGCTTACCGTTTACATTTATAGATACTGACTTTAGGAATATAATGTGTGGGTCTTGACCACAAAATGGTGGTAGAGCAACGAACAAATAATCAAAGGTAGAGGGTCGTGGGATTGATCCCCGACCAGGTCATGTGTTTTGTCCTCGACCAAAATACTTTATTCTCTGTGATGATTGATTTACAACATATAGTTGCATTGGTATTTGTCCCTCATCACTGATTCAAGTGGATAAATTACGTGTGGAAATGTGTGTGCTTGAGTACTGGTTAGCCATCCATGATCCCAGGAAAGAGTGGTTAACTTAACTGATAATCTGTTAGCCCTCGATGACATAAAAACGACGCCTTGTATTGAAATTCTACCGATGAAGACATCATATGTTGCAAACACCTATTTCACAATTAATGTAAAAAGAGTGAGTTTTAACTGAATTAGAACTTACAGAGCAAATTTGAACGGATTTCCAAATGAAATGCAATAGTTCATATATAATTTTCATTATGTGCAGAAAGGATAAGATATGCATTCATTTTGATTTTGCAGGATTGGATGAAGTTTTTGGTGGAAGCCAGAAGTGGAGGAGAATACACTGGACATCCCCACCTTGTTCTTTTTGTATTTAAAGAGGTCTCACATGTATCTCACCAATATTTTTAATATTTTTTTTAAATAGGCAAACCACATTTTTATAACTGCATATTTATATATAATTTTTTTATAGAAATTCTGTTTCAAAATATGTCTGTGTTATATGGAACACGTGATCCATTAAAAGTTGTATATCAAAATATTAATGAACACAACGCAAGATTAATTATAATAACGTAAACAGTCATTATGTCCTAACTCGTGATCCTTTTTATGATTCATGAAACCTGCACGCGGAAGGTCATGGGTTTGATCCCCGGCCGGGTCTTTACAAAGACTTGATAAACAGTACTAGAAGCTTCCTCGCTTGGCGCTCAGCATTTAGAGGATAGTTCTAGGTCTGCTCGGCCAGATGTCGGTATAATGTGACTGATTGGGGTATCATACCATGTGTCTGCGGCATGATACACCAGTGTGGCAATGCTTAGAATACTGTCTCAAGTAGGCAACGCCGCGATATGCTTAAAATACTGTTTAAAGCGACCCTTAATACGATACAAACAAACAAAAAAACAATGATTCATGAAACATGTACTAGTACAAAGATACAGGTGAGGCCTCTGTATATGTACTGTAATTTATCTGTGTTAATGTAAAAAATATGTAATGTGCTTCCACTACTTCTAGTATATGCTAATTTATGTACAGGACACGCAACAAGTACATTCATATTCGCGAAGTATCGACCAATGCTGTATATATATGAACATAAACAAACTTACAGACTTCGTTAATTACGAGATTTCTAAAAAAATGAAATACAAATTGAATGTTTCGTTAAATTTAATCAATTTCAAGAACTAAAATAAAATAAAATATCAACAGTAGAAAGAAATGAAATCTTTCAAAAATGCTTCACTTTAAATTCATTTTAAACTTGTTTGGTGTCCTAAATTTGATCAAGATTTTGTTTTTATAGAATTTTGTTAGGTCTAGATTTTGTTGTTGACCTTTTTCAGAGTCCTTTAAATTATTGTTTAAAAGCAAACACTATCTTAGAGGCTATTGAATTGTTTTTGAGTTATTAAGCCGTATGAGTATCATTGTCCTTTGCCGCTAAACATAAACATAAAAAAGGAAATCAAATCAAAATAGCAAACAATCTGAAAAGATTGTTATGGAAATTTGTAAACAGCTTATAGAATTAATATAATAATCAATTATCATTACATTCATTATAAACATAACATAAAAACAGCTAAAGTAATAACAGCAAAAATAGGAGATAAATCTAAACTTCTTATCACGTGGCTATGTTAAAATTAAGACAGGTGATTTTGTTAATTACTGAAATAATCAATTTAATTAAATTAATTCTTTGCTTATATATGAAATACGACAGTTTTTACCATTTTCTAGCTATGATCAAATTACTGCCCTTTATTGAAAATTTGAGATTTATATCTATTTGTCTTAAATTCATTTATAAAATTATGCATAATATTAATAAAATTCACTCCCTTTTTCAAAAACTGGCGTTTATTTCATATTCTTTACTTTTTTCGAAATTTCGCTTTAAGATATTGTATTACAAAAATAAGAGAAAAAAAACTAAAATAATAATAATAAACAAATATGAGAAATACTGAAACTTAAACTGCTTGTCACAAATAAAAATTTACAGGGCTATGTTAAAATTAACAAATTAAGACAGGTGACCTTGTTTATTATGGAAACACTCTAAACAAATTACTTCTTTGCTTATATATGAAAATTGACGGTTTTTACCATTTTCGAAATGTGATCACATTACCTCCCTTTATTGAAAATTTGAGATTTAAATCTTAACATTTTCTATTTGGCTTAAAATCCTTAATTAAATGAAGTAAAATAATTAATAAAATTACCTCCCTTTATTAACAACTGGCATTTATTGAATATTTTTACCGAAATAAGGCTTTAAATTATTACATTAATCAAATAATAGAAACATCAAAGGGTATCCCTTTATTAAAACGACTTTTGTTGTATACGAAATTAAGTATTTCGAAACTTAACTTTATATCATGGTTTCGTATTTTCCCAATCAAGTTAAGAACACGACAGGTGATTTTGGTAACTACGGAATTATCAGTCTAACTAATATATATGCTTCTATATGAAATCAAATACTAACTTGGAACCATTCGCCAGCTTTGACTTGTATTAATAAATATCAAATATTAAAGAAATAAGAAAAATGCTTATACCCTTATAACAAGACTTATAAAGTTATTTTTTTATATTTTTATCATTTTCAAGACTATGTATTTATGAAATTAATCAAATTACCTCTTTTATTAAAACACACTTTGTATATGAATTCATTGATTTGTACTTATATATTATATTATATTATATTATATTATATTATATTATATTATATTTATTATATTATAATGTTTTGTTTTGTATTTTAATATTAATTATTTATATATATATATATATATATAATTTTTTATTATTTATTTATTTTACATTTATTTTATTCAATTAATTTTATTTTTTTTAAATTTATTTACTTATTTATTTATTTATTTAGTTGTTTATTTATTTGATAATAGTACTGATATTAAAAAATCATAACCTTCCTTTATTGAAATTTATTTTTATTGTATATGAAATTTTTAATTTATTTAATTTACTTTTTAATTTTTTTTTTTTAATTTATTTGATTTTATTCATTAATTTATTTATTTATTTAATAATAGTATTGATATTAAAAAAATCATATCCTCCCTTTATTGAAATTTATTTTAATTGTATATGAAATTTTTTAATTTATTTTTTTATTGAATTTTTTTTTAATGATTTATTTATTTATTTATTTGATACTAGTATTGATAATAAAAAATCATAACCTCCCTTTATTGAATGTTATTTAATTGTTTATGAAATTTAAATCTAACAATTTCGATGCAACTTAAACTTAATTGTTTAAATCAAGTATTGAGAGAATCAAATTACCTCCCTTTATTGAATTCATATGCGATTTAAATATAACATTTTTTGATATGATTATTGATTTAATGAAATACTGAGAATAAAAACACCTCTTCATTAACAATTGTATATGAGTTTTATAAAAAAAAATAATTAAATGAAATATTAAGAATAGAATTATTTCCCTTTATTGAAATTATATATAAAATTATCAATTTGTCTTACATTTAATTACAATTATTTATTTACATTATTGTTTAGTTTTTATACCAGCATTTCACAAACAATTCCATTATTAAATACAGAGACCTCTATTGTATATGCAAATACATTCATTTGTAGCATAATTATGAAAAAAAATTGCCCCTCTATAACTTTTATATGAAATTAAACAAATCTGTACCATTTTCAATTTGACTTGAAATTATTCATTGAAATAATATCAGGGTTAAAATTACCTCACTTTATCAAAAATTATTTCTTATTTATCTGTAAAATTATTGATTTGAATTAAATAATGTCCCTTTATAGTAACATTGGTTTTATATAATTAAATAACGTTTTATCATTTCGCGATCTTGTCCAAGCTATAACATTTTAATCACAGAAAAATTCTGAAAAGTAATATGAAAAAAAATTACCTCCCTTTTTTAACTTTTATTGCATAAAGAATTAAATATGTATATATATTGACAAATAACTTATATCGAATCTAATAATCCTTTAACATCTTAAAGAGTTTTACTTTAAATGATTATTAAAGGTTAAAAATAGATTTATTTTCCTTTATTGACCAATAAATTTATCTATATCTGTCGATACAGATTTAATTTCTTCCCTTCATTGACTAATAAGTTATCTTATATAATAGTTAGTTGATAATAAAATAAAATTTATTGATTACGGAAGATAGAAAAAAATCCAATTTAAATATGATTTATCAATTACCTTGTTATTAATGACTTATCATACATGCATATCAAATACGTAAGTGTTGTTTCCTTCCTTTTTAAATATTTGACATTAAGATATTAAATTGAATATTCAAACGTACCATAGAACCTAACTCTCTCTCTCTTTATAAATAAGTGATTGTTTATGAACCTGAGGTTACCTGTAACAAAAATTGATTAAGGCAATATATGCCAAAACTTAATTACCTCCTTTTATTGAAAACATAACTGATTACAAATGTTTTAAATGAGCTGTACATGTCAGCAATGGTTCAGGATTTCATGTAATTATTTAAAGAGGTGGGGAAGATGTATTAGAGAGGGCATATCTGAAAGTGATTGGAGTGTGGGGGTGGGTGGTCACAGGTGGTAATATATATATTTAGCTGTGGGTGAGGTGCACTATGACTGTTGTGCTGGATTTTTACTCTAATTATATATTCCATCTATTAAATGCGAGCATATAGTATGTGGAAGCACTAAGTTTGTTATTATCATGTAGAATGTACACACATGTCTGACACCACATATCAACTTTTGTATAGGCTTCATCAATATGATATATAAAAGTGGTCTACAACAAGGTAAAATATAAAGTACATGTATCATATTTTTTAATTCATGTGCTTTTGACACAAACTGCAAAATTGGTATACATGTATTAATATTTTTTTAAATACAATATTTATACATGGAGATTAACCGTCAATTTTCCTTCAAGCTCACTAACTAACCTTTCACTTGTAACATAGATCTAACATAGAAGGCTGCGCAACTGTGTACTGACTCACAATTCAAAGACAATATGAACACTATGACCTATATACAAAGAGACATAATTTAAGTGCTATATTTATGATTTATATACAAAAAGGACTCGTGTGACCTATATACTTGTACGACCACTATAGATCTGCATACTTGCCAGTTTTCTTAATCCGAAACATTACTTGCATACATAACCTTATGAAGGAAAGTTAATTGTTAAGTTTACATGCAAAGTACAATATATTGTTAATTAATATATTGCTACTTTCAACAAAAAGAGAATAAAAGTCTTTAATAAATGAATATTATATCAAAAAATTAGAACTCGGGTTTAATTGAATTTTTTAAAATAAAATTAACCATTCTCAAGAGTTCAATGACAGTTAAACGTAATGGTTGGTGTTACGTGTGTGTACCTGCATGACGTAAAATATATTTCATTAGGAATGTTTATAGATTGCTTTTTGATATTTATTTTTAAATTTAAAATAAAATTCTTTCTTTTGTATGTTGTTTATTCATCCATTGATCCACAGAGAATAATTTATATATTATTTATTTTTGATTATTTACATATTTACTTTTTTTTACAATATTGTAACATTGTTGATTTTTGTTCTTTATTTTATTTTAACTTACCCACTTTACGCATCGTACCCTATCCCATCCTACCCACATTACCTTACTCTACCCTTCCCAAGCCTGCCCTGCCCTGCCCTGCCCTGCCCTGCCCTGCCTTACCCTAGCCTAGCCTAGCCTACTCTACCCTACTTATATATTCTACATACTATCCTGCCCTGCCCTAGCTTAGCCTAGCCTGCCCTGCCCTGCCCTGACCTGCCCTGCCCTGCCCTGCCCTGCCCTGCCCTACCCTGGCCTAGCCTAGCCTAGCCAACCCTAGCATAGCCTGCCCTGCACTGCCCTGCCCTGCCCTGCCCTGCCCTGCCCTGCCCTGTCCTGCACTGCCTTGCCCTACCCTACCCTGGTGCCCTACTCATATATTTTACATACTATTCTACTCTACCCTACCCTACCCTACCCTACCCTACCCTACCCTACCCTTACACTACCCTACCTTACCCTACCCTAACCGTCACCTCACCTTACCTCGGCTCACCTCACCTTACCTACCTTACCTTACCTTACCTTACCTCACCTACCATAACCTTAACCTAACCTACCTTAACCTTACCTAACTTAACCGTAACCTTACCTCACCTTATCTACCTTTCCTTACCTAACTTAATCATAACCTTACCTAGCTTAACCTTAACCTTACTTAACCTACCTTAATATTAACCTTACCTAACCTACCTTAACCTTTTAACATAATTTAAACTTAACCTTACCTAACCTACCTTAACCTCTTAACCTAACCTACCCTTAACCTTACCGAACCTACCTTAACCTTTTAACCTAACCTACCTCACCTCACCTACCTTAACCTCACCTAACTTAACCTTACCTTACCTAACCTACATTTACCTCTTAACATAACCTACCTTAACCTCTTAACCTTACATACCTACTTGACCTCTTAACCTAACCTACCTTAACCTTACCTAACTTAATCTTAACCCCACCTCACCTACCTTACCCTCTTAACCTAACCTACCTTAACCTCTTAACCTAATCTACCTTAACCTCTTAACCTAACATACCTTAACCTCACCTAACTTAACCTTACCTAACCTACCTTAATCTCTTAAGCTAACCTACCTTAACCTCTTAACCTTACGTCTTACTTAACATAACCTACCTTAACATTACCTAACCTACCTTAACATTAACCTTGACTAACCTAGCTTAACCTCTTAACCTAACCTACCTTAACATTGACCTCACCTAATCTACCTTTCCTTACCTAACTTAATCATAACCTTACCTAGCTTAACCTTAACCTTACCTCACCTCATCTACCTTAACATTAACCTTAACCTTATCTAACCTACTTTAACCTCTTAACCTCATCTAACTTAATCTTAACCTTACCTAACATAACCTAACTTAACCTTAACATCTTAACCTAACCTACCCATAACCTTACATAGCCTACATTAACCTCTTAACCTAACCAACCTTACCTCACCTCACCTACCTTTTTACCTTAACTTATCTAACCTACCTCACCTACCTTGACCTCTTAATATAACCTACTTAAACCTTAGCCTATTAACCTAACCTACCTTAACCTAACCTACCGTAACATTATCTAACTTTCCTTAACCTTAACCTAACCAACCTTAACCTTACCTAACTTATCCTTAAACTTAACTTAACTTAGCTTAACATTACCTAACTTAATCTTCACCCCACCTCACCTACCTTACTCTCTTAACCTACCCTACCTTAACCTCTTAACCTCACCTAATTTAAACTTAACCTTACCGAACCTACCTTAACCTTTTAACCTTATCTACCTCACCTCACCTAACCTACCTTAATCTCACCTAACTTAACCTTACCTTTACTAACCTACCTTAACCTCTTAACCTTACATAACTTCTTAACCTCTTAACCTTTTAACCTAACCTACCTCACCTCACCTAACCTACTTTAATCTCACCTAACCTACCTTATCTCTAACTTAACCTTACCTAACCTACCTTAACATATTAACATTACCTAACCTACCTTACTTAACCTACTTAACCTTACTTCAAATAAAAAAAAGGTGTGAAAAATAGGCGTTAACACTACTCACCAAAAAAAGGTGTGAAAAATAGGCGTTAACATTACTCACCAAAAAAAGGTGTGAACAATAGGCGTTAACATTACTCACCAAAATAAGGTGTGAAAAAACGGCGTTAACATACTCACCAAAAAAAGGTGTGAAAAATAGGCGTTAACACTTCTCACCAAAAAAAGGTGTGAAAAATAGGCGTTAACACTACTCACCAAAAAAAAGTGTGAAAAAAGGTGTGAAAAAACGGCGTTAACACTACTCATCCAAAAAAGGTGTGAAAAATCGGCCTTAACACTACTCACCAATAAAAGGTGTGAAAAAATGGCGTTATCACTACTCACCAATAAAAGGTGTGAAAAATAGGCGTTAATATTACTCACCAAAAAAAGGTGTGAAAATAGGCTTTAACACTACTCACCAAAAAAAAGGTGTGAAAAAAAGGTGTAAAAAATAGGCGTTAACATTACTCACCCAAAAAAAGGTGTGAAAAATAGGCGTTAACACTACTCACCAAAAATAGGTGTGAAAAATAGGCGTTAACATTACTCACCAAAATAAGGTGTGAAAAATAGGCGTTAACACTACTCACTCAAAAAAGGTGTGAAAAATCGGCGTTAACACTACTCACCAATAAAAGGTGTGAAAAATAGGCGTTAACATTACTCACAAAAAAAGGTGTGAAAAAATGGCGTTATCACTTCTCACCAATAAAAGGTGTGAAAAATCGGCGTTAACACTACTCACCAATAAAAGGTGTGAAAAATAGGCGTAAGCACTACTCATCCAAAAAAGGTGTGAAAAATCGGCCTTAACACTACTCACCAATAAAAGGTGTGAAAAAATGGCGTTATCACTACTCACCAATAAAAGGTGTGAAAAATAGGCGTTAATATTACTCACCAAAAGAGGTGTAAAAAAAAGGCGTTAACACTACTCACCAAAAAAAGGTGTGAAAAAAAGGTGTAAACACTACTCATCAAAAAAAGGTGTGAAAAATAGGCGTTAACATTACTCACCAAAATAAAGTGTGAAAAATAGGCGTTAACACTACTTACCAAAAAAAAGGTGTGAAAAAAGGTGTGAAAAAATGGCGTTAATACTATTCAACCATAATAAAGTGTGAAAAATAGGCGTTAACATTACTCACCAAAATAAGGTGTGAAAAATAGGCGTTAACACTACTCACCCAAAAAAAGGTGTGAAAAAAGGTGTGAAAAAAACGGCGTTAGCACTACTCATCCAAAATAGGTGTGAAAAATCAGCCTTAACACTACTCACCAATAAAAGGTGTGAAAAAATGGCGTTATCACTACTCACCAATAAAAGGTGTGAAAAATAGGCGTTAATATTACTCACCAAAAGAGGTGTGAAAAATAGGCGTTAACACTACTCACCAAAAAAAGGTGTGAAAAAATAGGCGTTTACATTACTCACCAAAAAAAGGTGTGAAAAATAGGCGTTAACACTACTCACCAAAAATAGGTGTGAAAAATAGGCGTTAACAGTACTCACCCAAAAAAGGTGTGAAAAATAGGCGTTAACATTACTCACCCAAAAAAAGGTGTGAAAAAAAAGGCGTTAACACTACTACTCACCAAAAAAAAGGTGTGGAAAATAGGCGTTAATACTACTCACTAACAAAAAAGGTGTGAAAAATAGGCGTTAACACTATTCAACCATAATAAAGTGTGAAAAATAGGCGTTAACATTACTCACCAAAAAAAGGTGTGAAAAATAGGCGCTAACATTACTCACCAAAATAAGGTGTGAAAAAACGGCGTTAACACTACTCACCAAAAAAAGGTGTGAAAAATAGGCGTTAACACTACTCACCAAAAAAAGGTGTGAAAAATAGGCGTTAACACTACTCACCAAAAAAAAGTGTGAAAAAAGGTGTGAAAAAACGGCGTTAACACTACTCATCCAAAAAAGGTGTGAAAAATCGGCCTTAACACTACTCACCAATAAAAGGTGTGAAAAAATGGCGTTATCACTACTCACCAATAAAAGGTGTGAAAAATAGGCGTTAATATTACTCACCAAAAAAAGGTGTGAAAATAGGCTTTAACACTACTCACCAAAAAAAAGGTGTGAAAAAAAGGTGTAAAAAATAGGCGTTAACATTACTCACCCAAAAAAAGGTGTGAAAAATAGGCGTTAACACTACTCACCAAAAATAGGTGTGAAAAATAGGCGTTAACAGTACTCACCCAAAAAAGGTGTGAAAAATAGGCGTTAACATTACTCACCCAAAAAAAGGTGTGAAAAAAAAAGCCTTAACACTACTACTCACCAAAAAAAAGGTGTGGAAAATAGGCGTTAATACTACTCACTAACAAAAAAGGTGTGAAAAATAGGCGTTAACACTATTCAACCATAATAAAGTGTGAAAAATAGGCTTTAACACTACTCACCAAAAAAAGGTGTGAAAAATAGTCCTGAACACTAATCATCCAAGCAAAAAGTGTGAAAAATAGGCGTTAACACTACTCACCAAAAAAACGTGTGACAAATAGGCGTTAACACTACTCACCAAAAAAAGGTGTGAAAAATAGTCCTGAACACTAATCATCCAAGCAAAAGGTGTGGAAAATTGGCGTTACACTACTCACCAAAAAAGGTGTGAAAAAAAAGGTTGGAAAAATAGGCGTTAACATAACTAACCAAAAAAAAACGGTGTGAAAAATAGGCGTTAACACTACTCACCAAAAAAATGTGTTAAAAATAGGAGTTACATTACTCACCAAAAAAAAAGTGTGAAAATAGGCGTGAACATTACTCACCAAAAAAAGGTGTGAAAAATAGGCGTTAACATTACTCACCATAAAAGTAAAAAAAAAGTAAAGGTAAAAAAAATAAAACATTAGAGTCCAATCTAGATTTTCTGAAGAAAATAGCTCACGAAGGCCGGGCACATTTTGTTATTTATAGGTGATATTGACTCAAGGGTTCCGGACAGGTGTGGATTGGGAAGAGATTTAAACCTTCTTTTTTGGCCAAAAAACTACAATCCTACAGGTTTAAGGACGAAATAACAACTTGTGTTAATGTTGATTACATTTTAATAAGGCCTGGATTATCTTTAACCAATGGTTAAAACACTTATATAAATGATATCTGGTATTTAAATTTTAGTTATTTTAAGACTTAGGATAAAGATAACAAAGAGTTAAAATTAAACCAACGTTTATACAACTGGCTGCTGAAGTCCAAACAATTCCACAGTTATACAGTCGGGGGAAATGAAATAGCATTGTGCCTACTTCCTACTTGTACTTATAACTGTGAATGCGACCCTACCTGGGTAGCGCAATGGTAGCGTACATGCTTGTCAATTCAGTGGTTCCGGGTTCGATTCCCGACGGGCACATTTTTTGTGACAAAATGTTCTCCGCCTCTGTTTCAAGTGGGGAAGATGTCAGTTACTTGCAAAGATCGGTTGGTACTGAATTCCTGGAAAACCGTTAGGAAACCTGACCGCCACTATATAACTGTAAACTGTTGGTTTAAACATATTTATTCATTCAAATGTATATATATATACACATAAGTTTAGGTATAAATATGGATTAGAACGGAAGATAAAATCTTATAAAGTTCTTTTCCATGACATATATCAATTGTGAACAAAGTTGGCAGATTATTAACAATCTGATTTATGCTCTTAGCATTACGAATATAACATAGTTCAAAATATATTTAGTAAAAACGTTTAACAGACTTTTAGCAATATTGTTTCTGATATATTTAAAAAACTTAGAAAAATGAAGTGAGTAATTAGAAAAAAAAAGAAAGGTGATTTAAATGATTAAAGTAATGGATAATTATGTGAATTCACATAATAATAATTATTAACATTTTTGGACAAGTTCTGAACGGCATGGACGAAATTGGGAGACGGGCTGACCTCACCACGTAAATAGAACTAGTTTTGTTATTTCTTCAGACTTACTTACATGTTCAGGAGAAACGATTAGTGGATAAAATGTATTTGTGCACTGCTTCAAATATTTCAACATTATTGTCATAAGAGAGTTGTGTTTCACCAAAAAGAAGTATATTTAAAGAAACTGTACATAACTCACTGACAGATGTCAGGAGTGGTATGCGTTGATGCTAGTAAAGGTGACAATTGAGAAAGAAGTGAGCTGTGCTTTCTATTTGTCCACATGTACACAGGGGGGAGTCTTCAATGTGTTTAGGAAATAGATGTTGCTTAAGTGCACTACAACTCGTTCGGAGGCGGGCATGCAATAATTGGCATTTCCTTGTACCTATGTAATAGAATTTAGGTACTTTTGGTTCGTTACCGTTGAAATGGCGTTAAACCCATCAATCTCAATCAACTTGCAAATGTGACATTGAACTTCGACCTATTGATGTTTTTATTTTTCTTGAGAACGTCACATTTTCGTCTTGTCACGTAAATGACTTTTCACATATCATCTGAACATATGTAGATATTGTGAACGATTGTCTAAATCAAACAGTGCGCTCAACTTGCGGTCGCATGAATGACCGAAATATATTCTGCCATTGCGTGCACACGCCACATGCCTACTGTAATTCCCGCAACAGTTGGTGGTGAACTTACTATGTACATAGATATATACATGAACTCGTATGTACTTATTTGTAATAACGCTTAAAAGTAAAAATAACCTTGACGTAGATAACAACCTTATTGTCTAAGAATTGAGTAGAATTCAGCCGTTAAGTGTTTAAGATATCAAACGTTCATGTTTCCGAGTGGTTCCCCCACCAGCGGGAGTGGGACACCTTTTCCGCACACTACCCCCAGGCTGCCTCTCCTCAATAATTGACGTACTCTCACGCTCATTAAAGTACCCTTTACGTACAAAATACTTATAATTACGTTAAGTTACTAAAAAAGCAAGCCATTCCTATTAAAAGGATATTTTATTAATTGAATTGAAACAAAAATAGTATCTGGCATTTTTGTGTGAGATTAATGAGTAATAAATGGGTGTTGTGTAATTAATGTCGATTGAAAAGCTTACCATGGCTTATGTTTAAGTGTTGCAACATGCGACAATAGTCATATGATGTTTTGCTTATATTTATCAAACCATTAAAAAGGGATCCCATGTATGATCGAAATTTAACACTGAACATTTTTCAACAACTGTTTTGACCAGAATTTAATGTTGAAATGTGACCCGGGTCAATTTTCAACATTGAAAAATTGTCTAATTAATCGAGACTTGATGAAAATTGATTAAAATTTTATTAAACTACCAGGTGCCTTAGATTTTACACGAGAGAACAGACCGGTGAAGGTCATTCTTCAGAGATATAGGAGTAATCGAATGTGTTGTTAGGGTTGGGGAATATTCATCTCCAGGGTGGGCATGTAAAATCTAAGGCACCTGGTAGTTCAATAAAATTTTAATCAATCTTCATCAAGTCTCGATTAATTAGTCAATTTTATTGAACTACCATGTGGCCTAAGCTTTCCCACGAGATTTTAGAGTTGCACAACACATTATTACTCAAAATTGTATGCTGACAAAATTATCATTTTGTCTACCAAAAACAACTGACTCTGTATTAAGGAAATATACACATTTATATTTATAATGATCCAGCAACATATGTGTAGATATAATATGTTATAGTATATAATACAAATTCAATCTATATTGGTAAATATTTTCATCGACTAGTGATATCAATGTCATAATCTATACATTTAAGCATGTCCATGACAACCAAGCATTGCGGTTGAAAAAGATGGTTCAATGGTTTTGTTATAATACTTAGCAAATGTTTGCGTGGAACTCCATACGGCAGCTTTCATTATTGTTTCTATTTGTAACCCTTTGAGCAGCATCTGCTGAAGTAAATGCTGAGGGACAACTATGAGCTCCAAAAATCACTATATCAATGCCAGACTTTTGTAACAGGCTTTTGATCCATCTGGCTACAGTACTCTGTGTGACTGCATTATATGGTTTCACGGTTTATATAAACAACTGTTCCTCATTCGCTCGCAATGGTTTTGTTCTTTGAATATACATCTTTAGTGTTTTTACTAAACATAACTTTTTGTTGTCCGCAAAACTTTGAATTTTTAATGGTTTTACATGTCTACCTGGCTTGGTTTGTTTAATTGATCCAGAAATATAACACGTAACTTGATTTGGTTGTATATCAAGGTCAGACAGCTTCAACATATGCATAGTTTGGCATCTCTGCCCAGACAATATCATAAAAAGCACAGCTAATTTCTCTGATAGTTGCAATAAGGTCATTGTATCATTGTCGATACTGGTGGTCAAATATGATAAAACTTGGTTCACATCCCATATCTTTTGATATTTTGGCAATGCCGGTCTGTTACTAAAAACGTCTTTCATAAATCGTTTGACCATGACATCATGCCAAATATCTCTTTCGCTGTCTAAATTACAAACAGATGGTAACATAAATTGTGCCGTGTTAATAGAGCTATAAGTTAAGTTTTGCTCATATAAAGACGTTAAAAAATCTAACACTTGTGATATAAGTGGGTCAAAAATATCGATTTTCCGTTGACTTGAAAATGACAACCATTTTTTTTAAATAAGACCCATACTGTTTAAATGTGGACTCTCCACGATTGCAATATGATGTTGCAAGAGAGGTCTGATACGCCTTTACTTTTAAGTTGTTTCCGGATAGAACGAAGGCAGCTAGTCTCAATTTCCGCATATGATGACGTTTTTTGGTGTCCTGTGGTAGAAGTAATTGATTCTTCTCTGGAATGATGTACGATTGTGCACATATGTGATGAAGAACCTGGCTGAACCACACTTGCGTCGGCCAAATTGGTGCAATCAGTATCACCCGCTCCACTCTGTCTGTTACAATCTTCTGGATACATCGACTGATTAAACTAAAAGGAGGAAACATGTAATAATTGTTATAGTTCCAATGTAAAGTAAATGTATCCACTGCCACTGCTAATGGATCAGGTTTATAAGATCATATGGCTTTGTTTGGTGATTGAGTCTTGATGCAAACAAATCTATTTCGACTTTGCCTAATATTTTTTCAAGCATAATAAAGTATTTGGCATTTAACATCCACTCCATATCAGATTTCTCTTTTTGAGAAAGCTCATCAGCTTCACAATTCTCTGCACCAGGAATGTGAGCAGCACTTAGCCATATATGTTTATCTTTACACCAATATCAGATTTCTTTAGCCAGTTGATGCAATTTTTCAATCTTCCCTCCAAATTTGTTTATATATGAAATTGCCACTGTATTATCCGTGTATATGCGAATGTGCATATCTGTTATCTACTATCAGAGATTAAATTGTTAGTCAAGCTGCTTTCAATTCCAAATAATTTATATGCTCACTGGATTCAGTTTCTGACCAAAACCCATGTGTATTGGTGTTTGATGTAGAATTCACCCCACCCCACCCTGTCATACTAGAGTCACTGAACAATATAATGGATAGGTTTTCACGAATTATGGGTGAACAGGCATTTGGCACATGTTCAATAAACTTCTGAATGGTTCGACGACTTTCATGTGACAAATTGAGGCGGGATTCAAAATTACCCCTGTAAAGTTTCAAATATCTGTCTCTCATGTTCTAAATCTTTATAAAAGACTCCTGGTTCACTTGCCACCATTTTTCCTATAGCACTAGCCAGTTCACGCAAGGATATCAGCTTTTCCTCCATAATTAGTTTACACATTTCCAGCAGATTTGTTAACCGTTCTGGTGTTAATCTTACTGTCATTTCAATTGAGTTTAATATAAAACCCCGAAAAACAATAGTCTGGACAGGATGTTAGACAGATTTTTCAGGATGAACAGTAAACCCTAAAACATCTACTAAACTACAAGTATCCTCAACATTTTTTATGCATTCTTCTTGTGTACTAGCTTTCAATAAACTGTCATCAATATATGGTATATTTGAATGGCCTTTCTTTCTCAATGATGCATACACAGGTTTTAATAATTTCGTGAACTCTTGGACTACAAGACAGACCCTGGGGCAATGTACAAAATTGAAAATGTTTTTCATCCCATATAAATCATAACAACTTCCTATCATCAACATAAACAGGTACACTAAAATAAGCATCCTTCAAGTCAATTGATGCGAAAAAATCATTTTTCTGGATATTAGCAATAGCCGATTTCAAAGTCTCCATTTTGAAATGAAGTTTTTTAACATTATCATTAAAAGTCTTTAAATTCAAAATAACTCGAACACTACCATCTTTCTATGGTCTGATAAAAACATTTGAATAAAATTGACCCTCTTCAACAGAAGCAACCTCTTCTATTATACCTTTCTCATTTCTGTAGAAACCAGCGTTTTGTCTTGGTCATGAAATTGTATTGGCCTAGGAGTAAACAATTGAAATGGCCGGGAGTCCAACTCAATCCTATAACCTTTAATTGTATTCAGAATCCAATGATCTAATGTAATAGCCTGCTAAGAACCACTAAACTGAGAAATCTGCCCCCCTATAAAGTTTTCTGGGGTGTTTGACAAGGTATGCAAATTTGATTTACTGCTGCAGGTACTCACGTTTACTTCTTCGGGTATGACAATCCCTTTCTGGACTTCTGAGGCATATGCCTCTGGTAATGTTTCCCTTGTGGTTTCCCATGATTGTACTGGTGCTTTTGCTTTGGGTATTGGTTCCCTTTTGGGAACGGTGGCCCTAAATTGATGCTGAGAACTGCCCGACAACTTCAGGGCACTTTTTGATTCTTTTTTAATCTCGTCCACTTTTTGTTCCAAATTATCACCAAACAAATGGTCTGTGATCTTAGCATCAGTTGCACAAACTTTCTTTTATTTTTCAAGAATCAGTGGCTGTATTAATGATCTACGTTTCCTGTTCACCACATTGAGGCCCATTGCCAAGCAGCGGAATGCATCTTTTGTATAATCCGCTACTTCCTTGACATCCCCTTTTTTCATTTAAACTTCAAGACTTTTGACAACTGGCACTATTGTCAGGCACATATATTTCTGTGCGGCCTGCATAGCCAGATCTCCTTCCCGTTTGGCCTTAAAGGCATGCCGTAATTCCCTATTTACTTTTGACATGATTACCTTTTTGCAGTTTTCCGGAGTCAAATATTTGTGCGACATTTCATTTATGGTCGTCTCCGACATGGGGTTTCGATTGCATTATTGACTAATAATGCCAATTTAGTGTCAATTTCCGGCCCATAAACAGTTTTTTCTTCATATTGTTTTTCTAAATCATGAAGAAATTCCGACGTTTCATCGGTATCGGTCGCCCCGGATGATAACACTGTGTCCAGGTCGTCCACCGGTACTACTTCATCCTGTTCCGGTGTGTCAACAAAGATAGGCACTTGGGCTGCAGTTATTTCTACCTGCGCTTTACTTGCATTGTGCAAAGATGTTTGTATCTTTGCAACACTGACAACAATGTTAGAAAGAATGTCTATTTCTCCATTTTTTCCTCCATTTTAGAGATTCTTTTCTCCCACAATACATCGCCAATCCGCCCAGCACTGCAACATCCTCCGATTGGTCAGAAGCCACGAGGCAGCTACCCGATTCATAGGTGACCGGCATTTGGGGATTCCCCAACGCAGCAATCTCGATATTGCCAATTTTGGCCTGTTCTCTTAATATACGAGTGTCCGGGTTTACCGGAGTTTCACTGGCTTTCCCAGTTTTTATCTTTGTGAGCTCCTTAGCTCTTTTTAATAATGATTCCTGAAATGTGATGTCCCTTTCTGGCATCGCCGTTTCTGCCATTTCTAGGAACGAATTAATTTTTCTACACAAATCCAATCAATCGCACGATTTAGCAAGTCCCTCAATGTTCACCATAATGTTCGTTAGACTGCAAATACGTTGAACTTCAAAATTATATCTTCCTTTTTACTGAAACACTCTTCCAAATTCGTAATTAATCTTAATTTCCCTGAATATTTTTTCTCTGCAAATAACCTTTTCTTTATCCGAAACTGTAATGACCTTGACCTTCACCGGTCTGTTCTCTCGTGAGAAATGTAAGGTCACATGGTAGTTCAATAAAATGACCCTTGGGGTGGGGTCATTTTTCAACGTGGTCAGAATTTGATGTTATACCGAATCCACCTCACCTTGAATCCGCCTATGTTATTTACCTGGTAAGAAACAGTAGTCGCCACAAAGCAATACCCGTCATATTCCTAAAACATTTGATTTTCTTGGAATTATCATGACATTTTTACTCAATTACATGGGTACTTTGTTTCTAAGTAAACAGAAGAGGAATTACAATAAACGTGTAAATCTTTACAATAAGATTGACCTCTGACACATTGTGTATCCGGATTGTAAATGTCACGTGGGGAAAGTGTATATCGCGACGGTGTCTACTTGAGACATTATTCTAAGCGTTGCCACATTTGCGCAGACACAGGGTATGGTACACCACCCAGTCACATTATACTGACATCGGGCCGACAAGATCTAAAACTATCCTCAATATACTTAGCCGAAGCGAGGAAGATTCTACCATTCCTAGTAACAGAGGGTCGAACCCACGATCATCTTTCGCATGCCAGACAGACGCTCTTCCCCAGAACTATTCTCTGTATACTGAGCGCCAAGCGAGGAAGATTCTACCATTCCTAGTAACCATTCCTAGTAACAGAGGGTCGAACCCACGTGACCCTCCGCATGCGAGACGGACGCTCTACCCCAGAACTATCCTCTAAATGCTGAGCACCAAGTGAGGAAGATTCTACTATTCCTAGTAACAGAGGGTCGAACCCACGTGACCTTCCGCATGCCAGACAGACGCTCTACCCTAGAACTATCCTTCATATGCTGAGCGCCAAGCGAAGAAGATTCTTCTATTCCTAGTAACTGGGTCGAACCAACGTGACCTTCCATATGCCAGACAGACGCTCTACCCTAGAACTATCCTCTAAATGCTGAGTGCCATGCGAAGAAGATTCTACCATTCGTAGTTATAGAGGGTCGAACCCACGACGACCTTTCGCATGTGAAACGGACGCTCTACCCCAAGACCAAAGCTGTGGTTAATTCTACCATTCCTAGTAACAGAGGGTCGAACCCACAACCTTCCGCATGCCAGACAGACGCTCTACCCCATGACCACCGCTGTGGTTAAATTGCATAAATTTATTCAAATGAAGTTATTGTCATCATCAATATTATTTATCTTTTATACAATATGCTGTAGGTTGTGAAACTTATAAAGTTAAGTACATGGGGATATTCTAAATGACAAATCAATTAGCCTATCTGAGTGGCGGCGTCGTACCGTACGGATGCTTGCCTTCCGTTAGATGCGGCAACCGTCGTTACCTATTTGGAACAGTGAGATGCGACAACCGCCGTAACCTTTTTGATTAGTTAGATGCGATAACCGTCATTACCTATTTGGAACAGTTAGATGCGACAACCGTCATTACCAATTTAGAACAGTTAGATGCGACAACAGTCGTAACCTATTTGGAACAGTTAGATGTGACAACCATCATTATATATTTGGAACATTCAGATGTGACAACCATTAATACCTATTTCGAACATTCAGATGAGACAACCGACGTTACCAATTTGAAACAGTTAGATGTGACAACTGTCGTTACCAATTTGAAAAAGTTAGATGTGACAACCGCTGTTAACTATTTCGAACATTCAGATGAGACAATCGTCATTACCAATTTGAAACAGTTAGATGTGACAACCGTCGTTACCAATATGAAACAGATAGATGTGACAACCGCCGTTACCTATTTGGAACAGTCAGAATGAGCAACCGCCATAACCTATTTGGAACAGTCAGATGTTACAACCGCCGTTACCTATTTGGAAAAGTCAGATGTGACAACTGTTGTTACCAATTTGAAACAGTTAGATGTGACAACTGTTGTTACCAATTTGAAACAGTTAGATGTGACAACTGCCATTACCTCTTTTGAAGAGTTAGATGTGACAACCACCATTACACATTTGGAACAGTCAGAGGTGAAAAATGTTGTTACCATTTTGGAACAGTTAGATGTGACAACCATCGTTACCTATTTGGAACATTTAGATGTGACAACCGTCGTTACCTTTTTGGAAAAGTTAGATGCGGCAACTGTCTTACCCTATTTGGAACAGTGAGATGCGACAACCGCTGTTACCTTTTTGGAATAGTTAGATGCGATAACCGTCATTACCTATTTGGAACAGTTAGATGCGACAACCATCATTACCAATTTAGAACAGTTAGATGCGACAACAGTCGTTACCTATTTGGAACAGTTAGATGTGACAACCGTCATTATATATTTGGAACATTCAGATGTGACAACCATCAATACCTATTTCGAACATTCAGATGAGACAACCGTCGTTACCAATTTGAAACAGTTAGATGTGACAATTGTCGTTACCAATTTGAAAAAGTTAGATGTAACCGCTGTTAACTATTTTGAACATTCAGATATGACAACCACCGTTACCTATTTTGAACAGTCAGATGTGACAACCGCCGTTACTTATTTGGAGCAGTTAAATTTGTCAACCGTCATTACCTATTTGGAACAGTCAGATGTGACAACCGTCATTACCATTTTGGAACAGTCAGATGTGACAACCGTCATTACCTAATTGGAACAGTTAGATGTGACAACCGTCATTACATATTTGGAACAGTAAGCTGTGACAATGCTGTTACCTATTTAGAGAAGTTAGATGTGACAACAGTCGTTATATATTTGGAACAGTTTGATGTTACAACTGTCATTACAAATTTGAAACAGTTAGATATGACAACCACCGTTACCTATTTGGAACAATTAAATGTGACAACCGCCATTACCAATTTGAACAGTTTGATGTGACAACTGCCGTTACCTATTTGGAACAGTCAGATGTGACAACAGCCATTACCTTTTTGGATTAGTTATATGTGACAACCGCCGTTACCTATTTGGAACAGTCAGATGTGACAACTGCCGTTACCTATTTGGAACAGTCAGATGTGACAACAGCCATTACCTTTTTGGATTAGTTATATGTGACAACCGCCGTTTCCTTTTTGGAACAGTCAGATATGACAAACGTCATTGCCTTTTTGGAACAGTCAGATGTGACAACCATCATTACCTATTTGGAACATTTAGATGTGACAACCGTCGTTACCTTTTTGGAAAAGTTAGATGCGGCAACTGTCTTACCCTATTTGGAACAGTGAGATGCGACAACCGCTGTTACCTTTTTGGAATAGTTAGATGCGATAACCGTCATTACCTATTTGGAACAGTTAGATGCGACAACCGTCATTACCAATTTAGAACAGTTAGATGCGACAACAGTCGTTACCTATTTGGAACAGTTAGATGTGACAACCGTCATTATATATTTGGAACATTCAGATGTGACAACCATCAATACCTATTTCGAACATTCAGATGAGACAACCGTCGTTACCAATTTGAAACAGTTAGATGTGACAATTGTCGTTACCAATTTGAAAAAGTTAGATGTAACCGCTGTTAACTATTTTGAACATTCAGATATGACAACCACCGTTACCTATTTTGAACAGTCAGATGTGACAACCGCCATTACTTATTTGGAGCAGTTAAATTTGTCAACCGTCATTACCTATTTGGAACAGTCAGATGTGACAACCGTCATTACCATTTTGGAACAGTCAGATGTGACAACCGTCATTACCTAATTGGAACAGTTAGATGTGACAACCGTCATTACATATTTGGAACAGTAAGCTGTGACAATGCTGTTACCTATTTAGAGAAGTTAGATGTGACAACAGTCGTTATATATTTGGAACAGTTTGATGTTACAACTGTCATTACAAATTTGAAACAGTTAGATATGACAACCACCGTTACCTATTTGGAACAATTAAATGTGACAACCGCCATTACCAATTTGAACAGTTTGATGTGACAACTGCCGTTACCTATTTGGAACAGTCAGATGTGACAACAGCCATTACCTTTTTGGATTAGTTATATGTGACAACCGCCGTTACCTATTTGGAACAGTCAGATGTGACAACTGCCGTTACCTATTTGGAACAGTCAGATGTGACAACAGCCATTACCTTTTTGGATTAGTTATATGTGACAACCGCCGTTTCCTTTTTGGAACAGTCAGATATGACAAACGTCATTGCCTTTTTGGAACAGTCAGATGTGACAACCGTTGTTACCTTTTTGGAACAGTAAGATGTGACAACCGTCGTTACCTTTTTGGAACAGTTAGATGCGACAACTATCGTTACTTATTTGGAACGGTTAGATGCAACAACCGTCGTTACCAATTTGGAACAGTGAGATGTGACAACTGTCGTTATATATTTGGAACAGTTATATATGACATCCGTCGTTATATATTTTGAACATTCAGATGTGACAACTGTCTTTACTTTTTACTTATTTGGAACATTCAGATGAGACAACCGTCGTTACCAATTTGAAACAGGTAGATGTGACAACCATCGTTACCAATTTGGAAAGGTTAGATGTGACAACTGTCGTTATATATTTGGAACAGTTAGATGTGACAACTGTCGTAACCTGTTTGGAACAATTATATGTGACAACCGCTGATACCTATTTGGAATGGTTAGATGTGACAACTGTCGTTATATATTTGGAACAGTTAGATGTGACAACTGTCGTTACCTATTTGGAACAATTAGATGTGACAACCGCCGTTACCTATTTGGAACAGTCAGAAATGACAACCCTCGATATTTTTTTGGAACAGTTAGATGTGACAACCTCCATTACCTATTTGGAACAATCAGATGTGACAACCGCAGTTACCTATTGGGAACAGTTAGATGTGACCACCCTCGTTACCTATTTGGAACAGTTAAATGTGACAACTGTCATTATCTTTTTGGAACAGTTAGATGTGACAACCGTCGTTACCTATTTGGAACAGTAAGATGTGACAACCGCCGTTACCTATTTGGAACAGTCAGATGTGACAACCGTCGTTACCTCTTTGGAATAGTTAGATGTGACAACCGTCTTTACATATTTGGAACAGTCAGATATGACAACTGTCGTTACCTAATTGGAACAGTTAGATGTGACAACCGCTGTTACATATTTGGAACAGTTAGATGTGACAACCGCCGTTACCTATATGTAACAGTCAAATGTGACAACTGTCATTATATATTTGTAACATTTCGAGGTGACAACCGCCATTACCAATTTGAACAGTTAGATGTGACAACTGCCGTTACCTATTTGGAACAGTCAGATGTGACAACAGCCGTTACCTTTTTGGATTAGTTAGATGTGACAACAGCCGTTACCTATTTGGAACAGTCAAATGTGACAACTGTCGTTATCTATTTGGAAAAGTTAGATGTGGCAACCGCCGTAACCTATTTGGAACAGTCAGACGTGAAAACTGTTGCTACCAATTGGAAACAGTTAGATGTGACAACCGCCGTTTCCTATTTGGAACAGTTAACTGTGACAACTGCCGTTACCTTTTTGGAAGTCAGATGTGACAAATGTCACTACCTTTTTTGAACAGTCAGATGTGACAACCGTTGTTACCTTTTTGGAACAGTTAGATGTGACAACCGTCGTAACTTATTTGTAACAGTTATATGCAACAACCTTCATTACCTATTTGGAACAGTTAGATGCGACAACCGTCGTTACCTTTTTGGAACAGTTAGATGCGACAACTATCGTTACCTATTTGGAATAGTTAGATGCGACAACCGTCGTTTCCAATTTGGAACAGTTAGATGTGACAACCATTGTTATATATTTGGAACAGTTATATGTGACAACCATCGTTATATATTTGGAACATTCAGATGTGACAACTGTCGTTACCTATTTGGAACATTCAGATTAGACAAACCGTCGTTACCAATTTGAAACAGTTAGATGTGACAACCATTGTTACCAATTTGGAATGGTTAGATGTGACAACTGTCGTTATATATTTGGAACAATTAGATGTGACAACCGCTATTACCTATATGGAATGGTTAGATGTGACAACTGTCGTTATATATTTGAAACAAATAGATGTGACAACTGTCATTACCTGTTTGAAACAATTAGATGTGACAACCTCCGTTACCTATTTCGGATGGTTAGATGTGACAACTGTCGTTATATATTTGGAACAGTTAGATGTGACAACTGTCGCTACCTGTTTGGAACTATTAAATGTGACAACCGCTGTTACCTATTTGAACAGTTAGATGTGGGAACCCCCATTACCTAATTGGAACAGTCAGATGTGACAACAGCCGTTACCTTTTTGGAACAGTTAGATGTGACAATCGCCGTTACCTATTTGGAACAATAAGATGTGACAACCACAGTAACCTATTGGGAACAGTTAAATGTGACAACCCTCGTTACCTATTTGGAACAGTCAGATGTGACAACAGCTGTTACCTTTTTGGATTATTTGATGTGACAACCGCCGTTACCTATTTGGAACAGTCAGACGTGACAATTGTTGCTACCAATTTAAAACAGTTAGGTGTGACAACTGCCGTTACCTATTTGGAACAGTTAACTGTGACAACCGCCGTTACCTTTTTGGAACAGTCAGATGTGACAAACGTCATTACCTTTTTGTAACAGTTTTATGCAACAACCTTCAGTACCTATTTTGAACAGTTAGATGTGACAACCGTCGTTACCGTTTTGGAACAGTTAGATGCGACAACTATCGTTACCAATTTGGAACAGTTAGATGTGACAACCGTCGTTATATATTTAGAACAGTTATATGTGACAACCGTCGTTATATATTTGGAACATTCAGATGTGACAACTGTCATTACCTATTTGGAACATTCAGATGAGACAACCGTCGTTACCAGTTTGAAACAGTTAGATGTGACAACCATCGTTACCAATTTGGAATGGTTAGATGTGACAACTGTTGTTATATATTTGGAACAGTTAGATGTGACAACTGTCGTTACCTGTTTGGAACAATTAGATGTGACAACCGCTGTTACCTATTTGGAATGGTTAGAAGTGACAACTGTCGTTATATATTTGTAACAGTTAGATGTGACAACTGTTGTTACCTGTTTGGAACAATTAGATGTAACAACCGCCGTTACCTATTTGGAAAGGTTAGATATGACAACTGTCGTTATATATTTGGAACAGTTAGATGTGATAACTGTTGTTACTTTTATGGAACAATTAGATGTGACAACCGCTGTTACTTATTTGAACAGTTAGACGTGAGAACCGCCGTTTCCTATTTGGAACAGTCAGATGTGACAACAGCCGTTACCTATTTGGAACAGTTAGATGTGACAACCGCCATTACCTATTTGGAACAATCAGATGTAACAACCACAGTTACCTATTGGGAACAGTTAGATGTGACAACCCTCGTTACCTATTTGGAACAGTTAAATGTGACAACCGTCGTTACCAATTTGGAACAATTAGATGTGACAACCCTCGTTACCTATTTGGAACAGTCAGATGTGACAACCGCTGTTACCTATTTGGAACAGTCAGATGTCACAACCGTTGTTACCTATTTTGAATAGTTAGATGTGACAACCGTATTTACATATTTGGAACAGTCAGATGTGACAACTATCGTTACCTAGTTGGAACAGTTAGATGTGACAACCGCCGTTACATATTTGGGACAGTTAGATGTGACAACTGCCATTACTTATATGTAACAGTCAAATGTGACAACTAAAAATGAGACTAAAAGACAACATTTTCATTGTTTGGGTATTTAAAAATACTTGACTGTACCTGGTCGGTCAAATCTGGACCATAGGGGTCAGACGCATGGATTTCTAATCTTGGTCTAGGTTTTCCAGAAGCTTGGCAAGAGATGACCACTCCATCTGTGCTATTCCTCATCACTCCTGTCAGAGAATCGTCAAACACAGCTATCTTGAACCTAAATACCTCTATTCTCCTCTCAGTTGTTGCTGTTCCAGCTTTGGCTCTAGTAAAAACATTGAAAAAACGAAGATTGTTATCATTTTAGAATGCTGAGGTCTTGGGATAATCAAATGATTATATATTTTCCTAATGTAAGCATATCACAGGCTATTGAGTTCTTAACATATATGGCAGTCTATTACAGACACGTGATTATATGCTTTACCTATACATGTGTATCACATACTTTTGACTGCTACATGCTTACCATATATGGCGGTCTATTACAGACACGTGATTACACGCTTTACCTATACATGTGTGTCACACACTTTTGACTGCTACATGCTTATGCTGGTCTATTACAGGCAGGTGATAATATGTTTTACATATATATGTATGTAACAGACTATTGCTGGTACATGCGGTCTATGATAATATGTTTTACATATACATGTGCGTCACATAATATTGACTATTACATGCTTTCCCCATGTGCCGTTCTATAACAGACACGTGATTATATGCTTTACATATATGCATGTGTGTCACAGACAATTGACTGCTACATGCTTACCCTATATGCCGGTCTATTGCAGACAGGTGCTTTAGCTATACATGACACTCACAGACTATTGACTGCTACATGCTAACCCTATATGCCGGTCTATTACAGACAGGTGCTTTAGCTATACATGTGTCTTACAGACTATTGACTGCTACATGCTAACCCTATATGCCGGTCTATTACAGACAGGTGCTTTAGCTATACATGTGTCTCACAGACTATTGACTGCTACATGCTAACCCTATATGCCGGTCTATTACAGACAGGTGCTTTAGCTATACATGTGTCTCACAGACTATTGACTGCTACATGCTAACCCTATATGCCGGTCTATTACAGACAGGTGCTTTAGCTATACATGTGTCTCACAGACTATTGACTGCTACATGCTAACCCTATATGCCGGTCTATTACAGGCAGGTGCTTTAGCTACACATGTGTCTCACAGACTAATGACCGCTTCATACTTTCCCTATATACTATAATAGTCATGTGATAATTGTATGTTTTACATATACATGTGTGTCACAGACTATTGACTGTTACATGCTTACCGTATATGCCAGTCTATTACAGACACGTGATCATATATTTTACCTACACATGTATATCAAAGACTATTGACTGCTACATACTTACTTCACTATGATTATATGCTTTACATATAAAATGTGTCTCAGACATCTACTTATGTTACATTTTTAACCTATATATTGAGTATCACAGACATATGATTATATGCTCGACCTGCCTGCAGAACCTGCCTGCCTGCCTGCCTGCCTGCCTGCCTGCCTGTCTGTCTGTCTGTCTGTCTGTCTGTCTGTCTGTCTGTCTGTCACATCCGTCTGTCCGTCAGTGTATTTTAATTATGCATATATAACGGATACATTAATTTGAAATATGCTTATATACAGACATACATTATACATGTACCTGCCTATACCTAGTTTAACGTAATGTGAAATCTTTAAGGATCTATTTTTATTGGGTTTAACGCAATTTTCAACACATGGTAGGTTAATATAGAATATCCAGATTAATTAGAAGGAATTAATCTGAGTAGAAATCCTGTCTGGCAAACCTTCTAACAATAAATGGATGGATCTTAAATAATATTGTGACTGAACTGTTACAGTTCACTGCTTATTTGAAGAACACATTGTTATTGATCCATTTTAACATACAGGCTTGGAAGAATCCAATTTCTAACTGAACCATTGTCTTGGAACTAAAATTTGGTTCAAGTCGTGTTTTAGTTTCACGAATCCAGTTCGAGCCAACTGAATATAATTGACCATAACTTGTTAAAACGGTATAGAGCTATCCATCGCACATTGGAATATCACTGAAATGAAATACATTGTTATAACAATTTAAACAATTAATATAAGTTAATTGATAAATACCACTCAGTTGTTATCATTGCTCCTTTGTTAATTTAATGTGTATGGATTTGACAACACTGACATATGAATTTTTTACATGCTCAGCAAGACGGATGGAGAAACAGACAAGGCTATAATGGAAACATGAACTATTATGGTGAATCAAGATAGGTTCAATTAGGGTTTTGGAATGTAAATGGATGGTCTAGTGATAGCGGTTCAGATTTTTAGAGAAAATTGTGTATGTTTTATGAATATTGATATTATTGGCATAGCTGAAACTCATCTTTTAAAAGAAAATCATTTAGCTTTAGATAACTATGTGTTTATTGGGCATAATAGGAAACAGATACATGTTAAAGCTAGAAATGGATCAGGCGGCGTATGTTTAATTGTAAAGTGTGACTTATATAAGGAGTTTGAGATTAATGTATTAGACAAGTCATATAAAGGTATTTTATTGGTGTCTTTTAAAAACAAATTAACACTTTTATCTTTTAACGTATGTGTATGTTATTTACCTCCTTAAGGATCATCCAGATATGTCAATCCTAATGATTTTTATGATCAACTCTTAACAAATATATATGAATATCAAAAATTAGGTCAGTTTGTCATATGTGGTGATTTTAACAGCAGAGTTGGTGATATGCCAGATTTTATCGAAGGTGTTGATAATGTCTTAGAAAGAGATGTGATTGATTTTGCTAAAAATGCATATGGAGACATGTTGTCTAATTTTTTAATTGATAGTAATTGTTGTATAATGAATGGGAGACATTTTAAAAGTAATAATTTCACATGTATTTCATCGAAAGGTAGTTCTGTAGTCGATTACTTTATAGTTCCTTATGAAGACATCGAATGTATAGATAATGTAAATGTAACTATTGCATCGGATATGGTGCGGGAACAATGTATAGAGTCGAGGAGTATACCTGATCACTCACTTTTGACATGTTATTTTCATCCTAAATGTTTGAAATCTGCAATTGCAGAACAAAATAACGAATATATTGTAACAGAAAAGATGTATACAATATTTGATGTTAGACATATTCCTGAACATTTTTGTCTTAATTCAGAAATAGCTTTTGATAACAGTTTTCAAGAAACGATTTCAAAATTAGAATATAATGAACAAGGGCAGAGTTTAGTAGATACTTTATATAATTTGTTTTCTCGTATTATTAAAGATGAAATGTTAGAGAAAATACCTAGCAAAAAGGTTGTTTTAAAATATGGGTATTCTAATAAACGTTAACGAATTTCAAAACCATGGTGGAATGAAAATTTAAGTAAACTTTGGAATGATATGTGTAGCGCGGAGAGATTTTGGTTAAAGACTAATGGTATTTTAAAAAGCAGTAAAAAAAGAGTTTATGCTGAGAAAAGAAAAATATTCGATAAAAATGTACAACAAAGTAAACGTAAATACTGGTTTAAATTGCAGGAAGAGATTATTAATGATGTTAAGAAAAACCCAAATGAATTTTGGAAAACTATTGGTCGGGTTGGTGTTAGAGATAATAGAAAAAAAGACATACCTATGGAAATTTTAGATAACGATGGTAAAATTGTTACAGATAAAACAGCTGTTTTTAATAAATGGAAGTCAGATTTTTGTGACCTTCTTAATCAAGATATAGACACTGATATTGATATAGAAAGTGTGGATGTTAATCTTAATATTAATAATGATATTCAAAATTTTAGTTGTGGTTTTACGTTAGATGAAGTAAGAAAATCTGTACTTGATGTTCGTAATGGTCGTTCCATTGGAGTAGATGAAATTCCAGGGGAGGTCCTAAAGAATGAAATAGTTTTAAGTTACCTTCATAAGTGTTTTAATATATTTTTGAATACAGGTAAAGTTCCTACTGTGTGGGGTAAGGGTATTATTACTCCTATTCCAAAATGTACATCTAGTAATCCAAGAGACCCTTTGTCGTATAGGGGTATAACAATTACATCTACAGTCTATAAAATTTATTGTAGTTTATTGAATAACAGAATTACAAATTTCACCGAGCAAAACGATATTATATTTGAAAGTCAAAATGGGTTTCGTAAAGGTCGCAGTACCATTGACCATCTTACATCTCTAACAAACCTAATAGATACTAGGAAAAAAATGAAAAAATCTACTTACTGTGCTTTTATTGATTTTAGAAAGGCATACGATACTGTAAATAGAGATATTCTGTGGAAAAAATTAGATAAGTTAGGAATTCGGGGGAAACTTTTAGAAGCCATTCAGTCTCTCTACAAGAATGTATTATGTTCTATTAAGTTAAATGGTTTTAACACGGACTGGTTTAGTGTAAATACGGGCTTGAAGCAAGGGTGTTCTTTATCACCGATACTGTTTGACCTGTATATTAATGATCTTGCTTTGAAAATAAATACATTACAGATGGGTGTTCTGATAGATGACACTCTAATTTCAGTTCTTTTATATGCAGATGATATTGTTCTAATAGCAGAAACACCAGAATATCTACAATATATGTTAAACATGCTTAATAGTTGGTGCATAAATAATTATTTGTCAGTTTACTGTACCAAATCCAATATAGTACATTTTAGAAATCCATCATGTGAACGTTGTAATGTTATATTTAAGTGTGGCAATGATGTAATTGAGTACACGTCACAATATAAATACCTAGGTCTTATATTGACAGAACACCTAGATTTTGCAGTGACTGCAAAAATTGTTGCGCAATCTGCAAACAGAGCGTTAGGCCTACTTATTGCAAAATCAAAAGCTTTCGGTGGTTTCCCATATTAAGTTTTTTCAAAATTATATGATAATCTTGTTTTTCCAGTTATTGCGTATGGGGCGGGAGTTTGGGGTACACATAATTTTAGTAGCATAAATGCTGTCCAGAATAGACCGGCTAGATATTTTTTAAACGTGGGTAAATACACACCAAATTCTGCAGTTACTGGAGATATAGGATGGACACCATGTATAGGTAAAGTGTGGAAATGTGTACTATTAAATTGGTGTCGTTGTATTAATATGCAAACTACAAGACTAAATAAAAATATATTTTTATGGTCAAATTCAAAAAGTAATAATAGATGCAAGAACTGGAATTTTAAAGTATTAGAAATGTTCAAAAAATATAATGTAGAAAGATATGGTAATGTTTATGTAAATGCAAATTAATTTGTACTTTTAAACGAAATAATACCACTGATTGTGAATGACGTTTTCACAAAGTGGCATGAAGACGTAAACAGAGAAGTTTCACAAAGAGGTAACGGGGGAAATAATTTTAGACTTTATAAACAGTTCAAACATAAATATATTGTGGAACAATACTGTAAATTAGTATACAATAGACGCCATAGAGGTGCTTTAGCAAAATTTAGAAGTGGCACTGCTCCAATAGCCATAGAAATTGGAAGATATAGACAGTTGAGTGTAAATGATCGAGTGGGCTTTCATTGTAAAGATGAAGTTGAGAATGAGATGCATGTGTTACTAAATTGGCCTTTGTATGATACCATTCGATCAGAGTTATTGACAGAAAGTGTTTTTAAGGAATTTAATCCGTGTAGCGATAATGATAAACTATGCTATATACTATCGAACCAAAGTGTTGTGAAACTAAGTGCCAAAACCTGTTTTATGATTTTAGAGAGAAGAAGAAATATTTGATATAGTTGTATATAAATAATGTAATAGTTGACTTAGACATATGAAGCATTTTAACATTGTAGTGAGAAGTCGGTGCTAATCAGTTCATTCTTGATTTGATCTAGAATGATTTTCGATTTTTTGAAATATTTTTTAAGCTTTAAGTAGCAGATGCGTTAGCATTTCCTTTCCTCCTCACATCGTAATCTTATATAATTTTAATAACATTTTAGACAATATGTCAAGATTAGCACCGGCCTCTCATTTTTTACGGTGTATATATATGTTAAAACGTGGTGTGTTATATGTGCTATTCTGCAAGTATGTTTGCTAGTCTGTAAGGTTATATAAACAACAAGTATTATTAATTGTGACAAATTGGTTTAAAATATGTATTGATAAGTTTTACATGTAATATAGTCTCTTATAATTCTTTATAGAATGGCATGGCTAACTGTTAAATATAATGTTTAATTTAATGTATATACTGTGTATTAACCATGATGAGACTTAAATAAAGAAACATCTACTATATTTTACCAATAGTTTGAGGTTATTTTTTTTAACTTTTATAGTAAACTTAAGTACTTCCTTGCATGTACCATGATTCAATGAAAATGCCATCAATGACAGCTATATCCAATGTTACACTTTTGCCAATGGTTTGGTCAGTGGAAATCTGTTATCTTCATGAATTAGTCAATTAATTTATTTCATTATGATTGTGTATGGGGGAAACTAGATGAGAGGTATATAACATTAAACACCAATAAAAATACACTACGATGTAATTATGGTTCAGATTCAATGAAATGTATTAGTGAGAAAGCTTAAGGATGGACAAAGAGCATTGAATTAAGTTTATAAGCTAAATTGCAACTTTAGACAAATCAAACAAATATAAGTACCTTACAATTCAGTGTGAATAAGTTATCTTCTCATTGCTTCCAGAGATTTATACATTCGATTTCTTCTTTTTTGTCTTTCATTAAAAATTTTGTTTTTAACTGCTCTAAGTTTATTGTCCAATGACATGCCACTAAGCAGATCTGGGTGTAGCTGTAGAAATGTCTTTAGTTGGCTTAATCCTGAAATACACATACAATGAAATAAATAAACAATGGACACTCTTTTTAAGTGGACAACGTTATACATTCCTGTCACCATGCCAAGATAAAATGTTACAATTTGCTGACTTGACTGTCTTAAGATCTGATAATGCCGTAGACATAACAAACTTTTATCAAGACAATCACAGCAATTGAGCTTTTGGTGCCTATAAGTGAATTCTGGGGGTAATTCCGCGACATAAATACCCCTACCACACCTATACTGAACAAAAACTTAATTGCAATGAAATGGAAATACTTAAAATTCCCATACAATTCATCTGTTAAACAAAAATAGTCCCCATACAGAACCCTCATATAACCCAGCCCCTTGATTTGTCCGAACTTCAATCACCCACTCTTAAGGATTTGTTATGAGCAGAAATGCTTTAAATTTTAAAAAGATGTTTTTTTGTACACATATTATACTTACATGTGTCCCCTAATTGAACCCACTGTGCAGGGTCATTTTCAAACCCAGGGACACCAATTGAACAAATCTAACAAAACTTGAGTTGGTTATCATTACTACATAAACATTTTTAAAATCTGTGGGCGGTTCTTGAGAAGAAGATTTTTTAAGTATTAGACTATTTTTATTTATGACAGCCATCTTCAATTTCAGATAAAAAAATCTTCTGTATAGTCTCCTATGCAATAGAAACATCCATATATTGAGTTTAATTGGCCTAGTGGTTTCAGAGAAAATGTTGCTAACAGACGACAGATGATGAACAACGCGATGGAACAACGCGCCATCGCGTAAGCCCTCCTGGCCTTTGGCCAGTAGAGATTAAACAAGAGGCCCACTCTACTGACTCATGAACCCTTGGGGCGGGGTCATATTTAACCCTAGGGACACCATTTGAACAAATCTAACAATACTATAGTTGGTCATCATTACTACATAAACATTTTGAAAATCTGTTGGGCCGTTCATGAGAAGAAGATTTTTTAAGTATTGGACTATTTTTAGTAATGGCGGCCATCTTGAATTTCAGATCGAAAAAGAAAAATCTTCTGTATAGTCTCCTATGCAACAGAAACATGCATGTGAAGTTTCAGTTTAATTGGCCTAGTGGTTTCAGAATAAATGAAAGAAAAAGAGAATTTTCTATTTTCTCATAATATCCCTATGTAAAATTCTAAGTCCCCTTACAGAGCCCCTATAATTTTAGCCCCTTAATTCTTATCTGCAATCAAACCGCTACACATAGGGATAATTTATGCCAAATATGAACACATCTGACATACCGGTTCTCAAGAAAACGATTTTAGTAATTCTGAATTTTTACCCTTTTGGGGCCCCTCCTGAAACCTTAAGACAGTGGAACCCATTGATTTTTACAAATCTGAACCTCCTTCACCAAACAATGCTTCTGTTAAGATATAGGCAAAATCATTTCAATTTAAAAAAAAAAAAAAAAACATTTTATAATGACACGTGTCCCCTAACTGAACCCTCGGGGCGGGGTCATATTTAACCCTAGGGACACCATTTGAACAAATCTAACAATACTATAGTTGATCATCATTACTACATAAACATTTTGAAAATCTGTTGGGCCGTTCATGAGAAGAAGATTTTTTAAGTTTTGGACTATTTTTAGTAACGGCAGCCATCTTGAATTTCAGATCGAAAAAGAAAAATCTTCTGTATAGTCTCCTATGCAACAGAAACATGCATGTGAAGTTTCAGTTTAATTGGCCTAGTGGTATCGGAATAAAAGAAAGAAAAAGAGAATTTTCTGTTTTCCCATAGTATCCCTATGTAAAATTCTAAGTCCCCTTACAGGGCCCCTATACATTTTAGCCCCTAAATTCTTATCTGCAATCAAACCCCCACACATAGGGATAATTTATGCCAAATATGAACAAATCTGACGTACCGGTTCTCAAGAAAATGATTTTTTTAAATAATCATCTTATCCGGCTCGCCAAAATGACTTAGTTCCAAGTGCGAGGGTAAAGAAATACTTATACATACATACCGATTGATTTTCACAAATCTGAACCTCCTTCACCAAACAATGCTTCTGTGAAGATATAGGCAAAATCATTTCAATTTTAAAAAAAAAATAAAATTATAATGACATGTGTCCCCTACTTGAACCCTCGGGGCGGGGTCATATTTAACCCTAGGGACACCATTTGAACAAATCTCACAATACTATAGTTGGTCATCATTACTACATAAACATTTTGAAAATCTGCTGGGCCGTTCATGAGAAGAAGATTTTTTAAGTTTTGGACTATTTTTAGTAACGGTAGCCATCTTGAATTTCAGATCGAAAAAAAAAAATCTTCTGTATAGTCTCCTATGCAACAGAAACATGCATGTGAAGTTTCAGTTTAATTGGCCTAGTGGTTTCAGAGAAAGTGCTGCTAACAGACGACAGACGACAGACAACGTGCCATCGCATAAGCACTTCTGGCCTTTGGCCAGTAGAGCTAAAAATCAGCGGAAATGAGAATCATTAGTTTTCTGTATTTGAATGTGACATACGGGTAGATTGTTTATCTAGATTTATTGTTAAAAAGAACTTACTTTCATCTATTTTAGCTTGACTGCGAAATAAATTCAGATCTTATATGTATAGATCTCGAGTCAGTTTCCTGCGTTGCTTTTATAGGTTATCAAATTTACCATGAAACTCATTTTAAAACCACACAAACACGACCCACTTTACCCGTTAAATAAAATTTAGATATCATTATAGCCATATGTTCAACGTATAACATTGATATACCTTCGAGATGTTAACAATGGTTAGTGTAAAGAGTCAATTTCAACATTACAAGTTGTCACTTTCAGAGGAATTGTCCCTTTTATACATTTCTTTTGACAACACAAGATTGACCTAAGGACCATGCACATAAAATCTGATCAACACTGAATATGGATTCCTTGAATATTGAAGTCAATAACTCGTAGTCCATGTACCTATTACACATTGTTTGTGTAGGCAAGATTAATTTTGCTTTATGCTGAATAAGAGTTGTTGTTCAATTTGTCTTTTGTTAAATCTATTTTACTTCTAAAATATTCATTCTCAACTATGATACAATCCAACTACCATTGATGTTGTTCTGATAAAATATGGGTTTTTTTCTAAATGAATAAAACAGAAATTTTGAATCCCACACTTACTAACCTAGAAGAGATCCTTTCCTGTCAGACCGTTCTGTATCAAAGACGTAACGTTTGAAGTAGTCTTCCACTAATTTAGAGTCTCTTTCTTTCCAGGAAGTATAAAGACGCTCTGTTTACAAAAGAAAGTCAGTTAGGTTTAACATAACTTTGAACTACACTTTCTTAATTCCATTTTTAATATGTATGTATCAGTGATAATGAATGAACACACATAAAAACTTGTTAAAATGCACAAATACAAATACAGTTTCAAATTAATTGTGTATCATTAGAAATGCAACAAAATGATACCATTTACATGTCATGTTACCAATAGTCCTTCAAATCAATTCAATGATCTTACTAACCAAAAATAACATAATGAAAACCATTTTGTGAAGATTGTGTGCCATGAGATAAATCACATCAAAAGTTTTCACTACAAAGCAGCAAGTATCATAGAGTTGAATTTAACATGATATAAGTAGCAATGACATGAAACTATATATGTATATCTCCCCAATACATACATGTAAACTAACTCTGTGTGACCCTTGGGATGCATCAATGTGCAAAGGAATAAATATTGTGATGCCTATGTTCAGTTAATATCTTGGGACAAATTTATATAACAAACATGTTAAAAGAGTGAAATAAATTGTACAGTTTGACTTATTCTCACGTATGTATAGCATATGCTTACCTTTCTTACATTGGCGCCTAGCTTTCTTTGGTGTGCTAACATAATCATTATCTGAATCACTGCTGGATTCTAATATGTGCAATAAAATGAAATGTATTATTTCAGTAAGTATTGTTTTTCAAATAGTTATTTGGATGAAAAATAGGAAATGATATCGTATAAACTGTGTTCATAATAACTGTAATTATTACTTTTATTTGCATAAATGAATTATCGTGGGTAGTAACACTGGTAAAATCTTGTTTACGGCAACTGAATGGAATACAAAATCAATACAAATTGGTCAATGACTTAACAGTGTTAAACACTAACATGGTCATATCATCACCTTATTAACCCTTAGAGGCACGAGTGAATGAAATAAGGTGAAAGCATATGATGTGACCTTGACCTTTTACAACAGACCCAAGTCATTCCCATGACACATTGTCTTGTCCTAGTGAACGTTTGTGGCAAGTTATTTAAAATTCCAAACACAACTAAAGATAAGGTCCAGATAGCAGGGGACAGACCAACAGAGCTGTGACCTTGACCTTTGAGGAACAGACCCAAGTAAGTCGCAAGACACATCATCTTGTCCTAGTGAACATTTGTGCCAAGTAATTTAAAAATGCAATCACAACTAAAGAAGATATGGTCTGGACAGGACGAAACACTGTTTATACATTGGATTTTCAAACACTTGACCTTGAGCTTTGACCCTGACTTTTGACAAAAAGGCTTTAGTCATTCGCATGACACATCGTCTTGTCCTAGTAAACATTTATGGCAAGTTATTTAAAATTCTAATCACAACTAAAGAAGATATGGTCCGGACAAGAGGAAACAGTGTATACATTGGATTTCCAAACACTTGACCTATGACCTTTACCTTCGACGAACAGACCCATGACATTCGTATGACACATCATCTTGTCCTAGTAAACATTTGTGCCAAGTTATAATTGTTAACTTAATTTCTGAATGAAAACAGTTGTATAATGGCAATAAGAATTAGCCAATGCCTTAAAATGAACGATTTCGTTTAAATTGTAATGTTACTCATCTATTTAGCCTTTTATTTATTTTTATATATATCGTTTGTAAATTTTTTGACTTATTACAATGAAATGATGAATACATCCAATTATGTTTTTTAAAATATAATAATACCTTCATAATCTGAATCATTAGATCTCTTCTTTCCCCTCTTGCTAGTGTGTTCTGAATAATTCAAATCAAGTATGGTGTTATATAGAAACAATTGGGTTCGAGAGTTATATTGAACCTAAATTGCTCAAATGTAGCATAGATGATGCGCTTTTTGATAAATCGGGGCAACTGCTCATAGAACATTTTATCAAATTATTCGTGTTAATTTTTTTAAATCTTGTAGTATATAGCTACAGTGTTAGTTTGGTGAGAACCAAGAAAAACAAGAGTTGTCAGAAGACAACAAAGCTCACCTATGGGATAAAACTCACAACCCACGTAAAACTTTAACGCAACTAAATGCAAAAGTTTAACCTGGGTTTCTACAGATGAAGTCGCCGCCGCCGCCAGAGTCATGGCAATAGCTCTCCTTGGACATTTGTCCAGGCGAGGTAAAAAGTGAGCACAGATAAAGTGAGCACAGGAGAATACACAAAATCAAATAATCCAGTGTCTGAAGTCAGATCCAATTGCTATATATCTGAGACATTTATTATTCAATATTGCCAGATCAAAAAGTTTAGCAAAATATTATGAGTATGCATATGAATAGTGTGTCAATTAAATTATGATATAATGCAAAATATTGATGCTATAGTACATACAATGTCCATACACATGTCAAATGTAGGATATTATTTGATATTTTTGACATTTTAAAAGTTTTTAGATGATGAAGGCATCCTTGTCACAAAAAGTTATTCATTCTAATCATTGTCTAGTACACTCCTATTAATATTCAAATATTTTCTTGTGGCAAGAGTGTTAAAGCAATGATATATTTACATAAAATGGCTTAAGATGCATGAAAATTACATATTTTTCACTGTACATGTTCACTTAAAGTGAAAAATGTAAAATTGAAAAAGAAAATATATATTTTATAAAAGAATAAAGTATAATTAAAATATAAAAGACAAAAAAAAATCCTAAAGAAAAAATAAGTTTAATTTCATTGCAAACACACATGGCTATTTTTGGGTGTTTGTGAACCTTGTCCTTTAAGTGTCACATTGTACATTATTATATATCATCATGAATGCTTCAATCTGATTGGTTGAAACCCAAACTATTGACTGCTTATTCCTACAACAAGAGGGCCAAGATGGCCCTATATTGCTCACCTTAAAGACCTTGAGTCACCCAACTTACCGGTAAGTAGATTATATAATACATGTACACTCAAAAATCCAGAAAAACGATATGGGCAAGCAGTTAGAATTTTGTTTTGTTTTCAAGATGTAACAGATGCGAAGAAGAGTTGTGCGATAACAATAGTATCCTTGTGTGGATATCTGGATATCAGATATCGAAAGAAAGTTTTCACTATATATCCATATAAATAAAACCAGCCTCCCCTCCTGGCGACTATGTTTTTCGACGAATCGCAATGGCTGGAACAAACTTGGTAGAGGTTCAACATGGTAAATGTCAGTGAAATTACATCAAAATCAGGTCAGAAGATTCTGACAAGAAGGTCTTGAAGTTTTAACTATAGCTGCTTATATAGTAAACTAGCACCTCACTGTGGCGGTCATGTTTTTTAACAAATCACAACGGCATGAACAAACTTGGTAAAGGGTCACCCAAGACACATTTCTGTGAAATTGTTTTAAAATCGATCCGGTGGTTTCTGACAAGAAGATTTTCTAAATTTTTACTTTAGCTTATATAGTCAACTAACCCTAGCCCCTGGCCGCCAAGTTTTTTGACAAACCACTACGGTTTGAACAACTTGGTGAACGGTCGTCCAATGAACATTTCTGTGAAGTTATATCAAAATTGGCCCAGTGGTTTCTGACAAGAAGATTTTTTTAAGTTTTTACTATAGCTTATATAGTAAACTAACACCACCCCCTTGCCGCCATGTTTTTTGAAGAATCACTACGGTTTGAACAAACTTGGTGAAGAAACTATAGTTGGTCATCATTACTACATAAACATTTTGAAAATATGCTGAGCCGTTCATGAGAAGAAGCTTTTTTAAGTTTTGAACTATTTTTAGTAACTGCGGCCATCTTGAATTTCAGATCGAAAAAAAAAATCTTCTGTATAGTCTCCTATGCAACAGAAACATGCATGTGAAGTTTCAGTTTAATCGGCTTAGTGGTTTCAGAAGAGATGAAAGAAAAAGAGAATTTTCTGTTTTCCCATAGTATCCCTATGTAAAATTCTAAGTCCCCTTACAGGGCTTCTATAAATTTTAGCCCCATAATTCTTATCTGCAATCAAACCCCTACACATAGGGATAATTTATGCCAAATATGTGCAAATCTGACATGCCGGTTCTTAAGAAAATGATTTTAGTAAATCCAAATTTTTACCCTTTTGGGGCCCCTCCTGACCCCTTAAGACAGTGGAACCCATTCATTTTTACAAAATCTGAACCTCGTTCACCTAACAATGCTTCTGTTAAGATATAGGCAAAATCATTTCCACTTTAAAAAAAGAAAATAAATAAATATTATAATGACATGTGTCCCCTTATTGAACCCTCGGGGCGGGGTCATATTTAACCCTAGGAACACCATTTGAACAAATCTAACAAAACTATAGTTGGTCATCATTACTACATAAACATTTTGAAAATCTGCTGGGCCGTTCATTAGAAGAAGATTTTTTAAGTTTTGGACTATTTTTAGGAATGGTGACCATCTTGAATTTCAGATCGAACAAAAAAATCTTCTGTATAGTCTCCTATGCAACAGAAACATACATGTGAAGATTCATTTTAATTGGCCTAGTGGTTTCAGAATAGATGAAATAAAAATAGAATTTTCTGTTTTCCCATAGTATCCCTATGTAAAATTCTAAGTCCCCTTACAGGGCCCCTATAAATTTTAGCCCCTTAATTCTTATCTGCAATCGAACCACTACACATAGGGATAATTTATGCCAAATATGAACAAATGTGACGTACCGGTTCTTAAGAAAACGATTTTAGTAATTCCCAATTTTTACCCTTTTGGGGCCCCTCCTGACCCCTTAAGACAATGGAACCCACTCATTTTTACAAATCTGAACCTCCTTCACCAAAAAATGCTTCTGTGAAGATATAGGCAAAATCATTTCCATTTAAAAAAAAAAAAATATATATTATAACGACATGTGTCCCCTAATTGAACCCTCGGGGCGGGGTCATATTGAACCCTAGGGACACCATTTGAACAAATCTAACAATACTATAGTTGGTTATGATTACTACATAAACATTTTGAAAATCTGTTGGGCCGTTCATGAGAAGAAGATTTTTTAAGTTTTGGACTATTTTTAGTAACGGCGGCCATCTTGAATTTCAGATCGAAAAAAAAAAATCTTCTGTATAGTCTCCTATGCAACAGAAACTTGCATGTGAAGTTTCAGTTTAATTGGCCTAGTGGTTTCAGAGAAAGTGCTGCTAACAGACGACAGACGACGGACGACAGACAACGCGCCATCGCATAAGCACTTCTGGCCGTTGGACAGTAGAGCTAAAAACAAACTTAAAATAATACTAAAATGGTTTATTTATCAAAGTTTTTCATTTTTAAGTATTAGACTGTGTGATTCTTGATTGATATATTATGAAAGTACAATTTTATATAATAACATTGTAACTGTATCAATTAAATTTTAAGCAACAGTTTTTGCAAACATGTTTACAGAAGATGGTGGTGGGGATAACTGTCTTATATCCCCCCCCCCCCCCCCCCCCCCCCCTCCAATAATACCGTTTCGTAGTTGCATTATATACAAATGTATGTTGAGTTTTGTACATATTTGAATATGGCAATTTTCTTAGTTTCTTTAAATTAAAGTTACACCCTTCCCCCTCAATATACTAGATCCCTAATAATAATCCCTAGTAATAATGGGGAGTTTAATAAATAAACCAAATATATCTATTGACATAATCTGAACTGATGACGATGTTCCATTCTGCCTCATAAAATATATGCTATAGTCTAAATCTATTCTAGAAACTTAGATAGATTAAACTTCTAAGCAAATGATTTTACCATGGAAACTGAAGTAACTGATACTGAGCATACAAGTTTAAGCCACAAAACTGAGGTGTGATTTATGCTCCTGCTTTAGCTTCTAAAAAGTTGTGATGCAAATGGACTGTGGAAAATGCATTGAAAGCAAAAACTTCATGTTAAAAAAAAAACTTGATAAAGGGCGGGAAATTGAATACAATGAGCCTGTTTAGACCTTCAACAAATTTTCCGTGGCATGAAGGCATATCAAGTCAAGAAGCAAATGAAATTGACTTTTACATTTATTAATTCCTTGACCTTCAGTTAAGAAAAGACAAAAAGATATAATTTTGTGATGAGATAATTTTGACATAAACCTGTTGAATTATTATATAATGGTAAAAGGCCTCCAAAGCTGTTGGTCTCTAGATATAAGTTACTAGTCCAAATGAATGAATGAATGGCATTTTACCGTGTACCAACACATTGTAGTTTTTTTTATGCCAATAGGAACGAAGTTTCTATATATTTTTATTTGATGTTGGCCTATAGTTGGCTAAGCCAGAAGTTCTGAACATGCTTAATCTAAGTAATGTTTCCATCAACATGTCTCTCTCATCTTTTTTCAGAATATCAAAACCTTCCGTATAGTAGATCTTTGCTGAGTCTTCTGCTTCCAATTCATCATTTGAAAGTAACTTTCCATTATGCTGTTCACTCATGTCTAGTAAAGTGAAAAATACCTGCAATACAGAACAAAGAAAAAGTAGTTCATTAACAGTAGTTTTGACAATCAAATCTAAATGGGGATATAATTTTATAATATTTTATAATTTTATTATAAATTTATTTAGACCTTTTTCGCACTGAATATATATGTCAGAATTTTACAAATTCATTGAATCTGAATAAAAGGTCTAAGACTACAGTGACAAAATATAAGATAAAGTCGCTCATCTGGTTTCTCCTTTCTGACTATGAAGAACTTGTTGTAGTTGTAGATGAGAAAATAAGAATTATCTGTTTTCTCATAGCATTTCCATGTAAAGTGAGTGACCCTATTGGACTCCAATGAACCCTTGAGGACGCTCTACTGACTGATAGTGGCCATAACACTTTTTGAAATTTTACAATATTAACCTCTTTTGGGGGTCCTCTAAACAACTTATGGATAAATATCCCCACCACACCTATACTGAACAAAAACTTAACTGCAATGAAAAGGAAATACTTTAAATTACCATACCATTCATCTGTAAAACAAATAAAATCCCTGTACAGAACCCTTAAAAACAACTCAGCCCCTTGATTTGTCAGAACTTCAATCACCCACTTTAAGGGATTTGTTATGAGCAGAAATGCTTTAGATTTCAAAAAGAGTTTTTTGTACACATGGAAGCAAAAATGAAAATAATCAGTTTTCCCTATAATGTTCATATGTAAAAGTCAAAAACACATTACAGGGCCCCAATATATCCAAGCCTCTTGATGGTCAGCTACCACCATTGAGACAAGCTCTCTGATTGGCTGAAAAAAGTATAGGGATGTTCAGGGCATATATTTTTATAGTTAGCTTAATTCTGGTTGGATGAAAATGTTAAACTGGCAAATGATCACAATAAAATATGAGTTTATTATGTTTGCATCATTAAAAAATTAGAATTATGTTGATGTGACTGACTAAACTCATTTTATCAAGGAAACTGCATGGAAAGTAAAATTGGTGAAATTGACTTTTTTCATGCTGAAAGCGGGGGTACCCAACTTCAGGGGGCAAAAAGTGGTATTTTTGACCCCTTTTTGGGACATTTTAATTTGAGTCTAGGACAGTAGTTTAAAATAATATAGGACTTTTTTGTCTGCGAATGATAGAAATAGTGAAAATTAGGTCAAATGTTATAATGTAAGTCTATGGAAAATGCAATGGTGGTAGCAGACCTAAATGATATGCAGATTCTTTAATCCTTGCTGATGTAAGGATAATTTATAGTTAGTATGAACTAGTTTGACTGAAAGGTTATTGAGAGGAAGCTTTGTGAAAATTAATAATTTTAATCTTTTTGTCCCACCAACCACTCTCAATTCAATCCTCTTTATTGAACAAAATCAGATTTATTGTTACTAGACGTAGATCTAGACAATGCTTTAGATCTCAATTAAACAACATATTTATACAAATGGAAGAAAAAATAAGAATTTTCCATTTTCCCGTAGTATTCCTATGTAAAACTCAAAGACATCTTACAGGGCCTCTATACATCCACTGCCCCTTGATTTGTACAAACTTAAAATTCTTAATCATAGGGATATCAAATATGAACAAATTTGACTGACCAGTTGTTGAGAATAAGATTTATGCAATGTTCAATTGTAACCATTTTTTTTATAACCCCACCCTGCCCCTTTTAGAAAGTCAATCCTTCCTATTGAACAAAATCTTATTTGTTATGGCTAGTAGATGCTTTAAAACTCAAACTGAATAAAACTAGAAATGTGTCCATGGGACACAAATGCCCCCACTTTGTAACTACATTGTAGATATCAATAAAGCCATATATAAAGTTTCATCAAAATCAGTCCATCAATAATAGATTTTAGAGGTTGGAAACTGTCAGCCTATCAGATTCCAGGTCACCTAATTAATATGTGCCAATTCCATCCATTGTCAAACTTGACCTGGGTCTTGTTGATATAAAGCCAAATATAAATTTTCGTCAAAATTGGTCCATAAATAAAGACTTTAATGGTCGGAAACTATCAGCCAATCAGAGCCCAGAACACATGATTAATATGCAGGGATTTTGACGGAAATTGAGCGGAAACCAATTTCTTGACATTTATCAATAATCTCAGTCCAAAAAGGGGCATAACTCCATCAAAAATCATCAGACCGGAACGAAATATGAACTTGGCCTGTATTATCTGAATGTAAAGTCACACACCAAATTTGGTTTAAATCTGTTCATTAAAACTAAAGATATCAGTCGGAAACCATTTCCCTACATACGGACAGCGGTGATACTATATGCCCCCTCATTGAAAATGGCAGGGGCATAAAAAGTCATAAATGAATGAAGAAAAAAAGAGAATTTTCTGTTTTCCAATAGTATTCCAATATGAAACTCAAAACCCCTTAACAGGGCCCCTATAAATACAAGACCCTTGATTTGTATAAACTTTATTTAAACTCATAGGGATAATCCATATCAATAAATTAGACTGACTGGTTGCTGAGAAGAAGATTTTTGAAACATTTCTATTTTGACCCTTTTTTTACCCACCCTGGCCCCTTATAGAAAGTCAATTACCTTTATTGAACCAACTCTTATTTCCTATGACTAGATGATACTTCAGAACTCATATTGAATAATAATTTTGCCTTAATAGATGAAAATAGGAGAATTTTCTGTTTTCCCATAGTATCACTATGTAAAATTCCAGGGCCACTATAAATATTAGCCCCTTAATTGTTATCTACAATCAATCCCCTACACATTGGGATAATTTATGCCAATTATGAACACATCTAAATTACTGGTTCTTAACAAAATGATTTTTGTAATTCCCAATTTTTACCCTTTTGGGTCCGCTCCTGACCGCTTAAGACAGTTGAATCCAGTCATTTTTACAAATCTGAACCTCTTTCACCAAACAATGCTTCTGTGAAGATATAGGCAATATTATTTCCATTTAAAAATAAATTAAAATAAATAAAATTAATATTTATTATAATGACATGTGGCCCCTAATTAAACCCACTGGACAGTGTCATTTTGAACCCAAGGGACTCCATTTGAACAAATCTAACAAAACTATAGTTGGTTATCATCATTACTACATAAACATTTTGAAAATCTGTTGAGCCATTCATGAGAATAAGATTTTTCAAGTTTTGGACTATTTTTAGTAAAGACATGGTTAATAAACAGTATGAATTTATTTTGAATAAGAACAAATAAACACTGTTACACCGGTCATGTTTGTATATACAAATACTTATTTAATGATAAAATAAATATTCTTATAAAAATATTGAAATGGCCGTTATTCAAGTTGGCCAACAAAGCCATTCAGTTTTACCTTTTTGTACATGAAATAATTAAAGAAAAAGAAACAAAGACAAAATGAATGTTTCTGAGTAGACAATTAAGTGTCTCATATTCTTAAACAGAAGGTCAAACTCAAAGAGGGACTGAATCGCTCTTCTAGAATCAAATTGCTAGAAGAAATGTTTTTCTTTTAAGATCCTCCAAGATCTTGTAGTTATATAACTCTATTGTACAAGTTTGGTTAAGATGAAAAAAGAGAATTTTCTGTTTTCCCTTACAGGGCTCCTATAAATTTTAGCCCCTAAATTCTTATCTGCAATTAAACCCCCCTACACATAGGGATAATATAAACAAATCGGAACATCCATGTGAAGTTTTAGTTTAATTGGCCTAGTGGTTTCAGAGACAACATGCCATAGCATAAGCCTTTGGCCAGTAGAGCTAAAAATAAACAAGAGGCCCATCTGAGGCCAATGAAGGGGTGGGAGGGGGAGTATTTAAATCTTAGAAATTTTGTCCAATAATTTCATGTTAAATATTTAAATCCTATATTTAACTTTAAATGATAGATAATTTTTTAAAAAACTACACAAATTGATTAACTTATTGAACAGAAACAATAACAAAACAAGAAATGTCACTGGTAAGTGTCGCATGTACCTCAAATGTTCTGTGAAACTAACAATATATGTTACAATAGATAACAATGTATCCACAACATTTCAGGCTAGACATACAATTCCAAGGTTTTTTTTACATTAAAGCATGACCATGACCATTGTGTAACCTTGACCTTGACATCTGATGTAATGGTTTGGGTATTCCAACAGCTAACTGCAGGTGACACATCATCATGACATGCTGATCGTTTGTGTCAAGGTATTTTAAAATCCCTCCATGTAAGATAAAGTTACAGATCAGACATGAAATATCAAACAAACTGAAAGTGTGACCTCGAAGTAAGGTTATGGGTCTTAACGTGACACGTCATCATATCATTTTGATAAATTGATAAATTGAGCCAAGTGTTTTTGAAATCCATCCATGTATGATAACGTTACAGGACAGACATGAAATCTCAGACAGACTGAAAGAGTCATACAAACTCAAAGTGGGACCTTGACCTTTGAGGTACGGGGTCAAGGTCTTACTTGTGACATGTCATCTTGATCAATTGAGCCAAGTTAAAGACAAAGTTACAGACCAGACATGCAATATCAAACAAATTCAAAGTGTGACCTTGACCTTTGGGGAAAGGTTTTTGGTCTTACTGAGTTACATGCTACACTTAATTATGTCATGTTGATCAACTGAACCAAGTGTATTTAAAAAGTTACAGACCAGACACTAAATCTCAAAAGGACTGAAAGTGTTCTCAAACAAAGTTAAATTGTGACCTTGACCTTTGAAGTGGGTTTAAGTGCGACACAATGTCATGTTATGTTGATCATTTGTAGCAAATATTTATTAAATCCATCTATGCATGACAAAGTTAAAGGCAGGACACGAAATCTCACACAGACTCAAAGTGTGACCTTGACCTTTGAGGTATGCATGTGTGTCTTATGTGTGACACTTCATCATGTCTTGCTGATGAATTTTTTTTGAAATTAATCCATAGGTGACAGTTACAGACCGGATAATGAATCTCAATCAGACTAAAAGTGTCATCAAAGAAAGTTAAATGTTGACCTTGACCTTTGATGTGGGAGTCTGGGTGTAACATGCAACACATCGTCATGGTATGTTGATCATTTGTTGCAAGTATTAACAAGTCTATCTATGTATGACAAAGTTACAGGCTTGACACAAAATCTCACCCAGACTCAAATTGTTGTCAAATCAACTCAAAGTGTGACCTTAGAGGTATGGGTATGGGTCTTACTCATGACATCATCATGTTATGTTAATCATTTGTAGCAAGTACTATAAAATCCATTAATGCATGACAAAGTTACAGGCCGGACACGAATTCTCACACAGAATCATAGTGTTGTCAAACGATCTGAAAGTGTGACCTTGACCTTTAAGATACAGGTGTGGGTGTTGTGCGTGACACGTCGTCATGTTATGTTGATCATTTGTAGAAAGTATTAACAAAATCCATTTATGAATAACAAAGTTACAGGCCGAAAACGAATTACCAGACGAACAGACAGACAGATGCTGCGATTATTCGGATCATTTATACAAAATACAAACAAATTTGTCGTGACAGTTCTTGAGAAGAAGAATTTTTGAAAAAAAATAAAGGAAGGTAGGTAATTAACAAGATTATTGACTAATCACCATTTTATCCCTTTTCAGGTCCCTTTTAAATCCCCATCAACTGTTATGACTAAACAATGTTCCAGACCTCAAGATAGTTGAAATAATGTGACACAGAATAAGTGAGAAAAATAGAATTATCTGTTTTCCCATATTATTCCTGTATGAAAATCAAAGTCCCCTTACAGGACCCCAGTATATCTTAACCCCTTTTGGACCGCGGCGTGGTCTAGTGGTAGAGCGTCCGCCTTGCATGCGGAAGGTCATGGGTTCAATCCCCGGCCAGCTCATACCAAAGACTTTAAAAATGGTACTAGAAACTTCCTCACTTGATGCTCAGCATTTAGAGGAGAGTTCTAGGTCTGGTCGGCCCGATGTCAGTATAATGTGAGTGGGTGGGGTATCATACTATGTTTCTGCGGCATGATACTCCAATGTGACAGCGCTTAGAATACTGTCTGAAGCAGACACCGTTGCTATATATTTGAAAAATTGTTGAAAGTGACGCTAAACCCCATACAACCTAAACCCTTTACTAGAACAACTTGAAACCTTTATTCATAGAGGATATTTAAACCAAATGTTAATAAATTTGGCTCGTCAGTTTTTAAAAATACTTTTGAAATTCCACAATTTTATCTCTTTTTTTTTTGGCCCCTGCTGGTCCCTTATTTATATCAAATCCCTTTTAAAGAACCTCTCAACTGTTATGTCTAAGCAATGCTCCAGACATGAATATAGTTGAAATAATACCGAAAATAGATAAAAAAGCAGAATTTTCCATTTTCCCATCGTATTCCTTTTAAAAATCAAAGTCCCCTTACTCGACTCTAATCGATCTTAGCCCCTTTATTTGAACAAATTTGTCTCTTAGTCAAAGGGATCATTTATGCTAATTGGACACTTCTTGAGAAGAAGAGTTTTAAATGTTAATTTCCCTATGTTAAACTGACATGTCCCCAGTGCAGGGCCAATTTGACACTAGGGTCATGGCTTGAACAAGCATGACAGAAATTAATTAGATTATACTACAAGCAAAATATCAAAGCTCCAGGCCTAGCACTCGTATGTAAAAATCAAAGTGCCCTAACCAGGCCCCAATTGATCCTAGCCCCTTTATTTGAAAAACTTTCAATATCCTCGTCATAGGGATCATTTATACCAAATATGAAAAAATTTGATTGCAAATTTTTTTTTGAAGATTTTTAAATGTAAATTTTCCTATGTTAATCTGGCGCATGTTTTTATGAATTTTCTTTTAAAATTTTAATTAGATTATAAGAAGTTTAACAGGATTAAAATTTTGTATCAATATCAAATAGTGACAACATGGCAATTGATTATAGCACAACTTCTCACAGATGTCAAATGACAGCTATATCCTGAGTTCAATATAGTCTTAATTAGCATTGTAAAAACTTGCGAAAACAAAGTGAATGATAATTTAGTGTTAACAGCAAATCGAGATGGGCAAGTAGTGAGAATTTTGATTTGTTTTGAAGATGTAACAGATTCGTAGAATAGTTCAAACTTGGTAGAGGTTCACCCATGGTAAATGTCAGTGAAATTACATCGAAATCAGGTCAGTAGATTCTGATAAGAAAGCTTTTGAAGTTTTTACTATAGCTGCCTATGTAGTTAACTAGCACCTCACTGTGGCGGTCATGTTTTTTAACAAATCACAACAGCTTGAACAAATTCGGTAAAGGGTCATCCAAGGATCATTTCTGCGAAAATGTTTTAAAATCGATCCGGTGGTTTCTGACAAGAAGATTTTTTAAGTTTTTACTGTAGCTTATATAGTAAACCCCAGCCCCTGGCCGCCATGTTATTTGATGAACCACTACAGTTTAAACAAACTTGGTGAAGGGTCCTCCAAGGAACATTTCTGTGAAATTATTTTAAAATTGAGCCAAGTTTCTGACAAGAAGATTTTTTAAGTTTTTACTAATTAAACTTGCCCCGCCCCCTGGCGACCATGTTTTTTGGCAAATCAAGATGGCTTGAACAAACTTGGAAATACGTTACCCAAGGATCATTTCTGTGAAATTATTTCAAAATCGAGCGAGCAGTTTCTGACAAGAAGATTTTTTAAGTTTTTACTATAGCTTATATAGTAAACTAACACCATCCCCTGGGCGACATGTTTTTTGATGAATCAAGATGGCTTGAACAAACTTGGAAGAGGGTCACCCAAGGAACATTTCTGTGAAATTATTTTAAAATCAAGCCAGTAGTTTCTGACAAGAAGATTTTTTAAGTTTTTACTATAGCTTATATAGTAAACTAACACCACCCGCTGGCTGCCAGGTTTTTGACGAATCACTATGGTTTGAACAAACTTGATGAAGGGTCCTCCAAAGAACATTTCTGTGAAATTATTTTAAAATCAAGCCAGTAGTTTCTGACAAAAGAGATTTTTTAAGTTTTTACTAATTAAACTTGCCCTGCCTCCTTATGGCCATGTTTTTTGACGAATCAAGATGGCTTGAACAAATTTGGTAAAGGGTCACCCAAGGAACATTTCTGTGAAATTATTTTAAAATCGAGCCAGTAGTTTCTGACAAGAAGATTTTTTAAGTTTTTACTATAGCTGATATAGTAAACTAACCCCACCCCCTGGCAGCCATGATTTTTGACGAATCAAGATGGCTTGAACAAACTTGGTAGAGGGTCATCCAAGGAACATTTCTGTGAAATTATTTTAAAATCGAGCCAGTAGTTTCTAACAAAAAGATTTTTTAAGTTTTTACTAATTAAACTTGCCCCATCCCCTTGGGGCCATGTTTTTTGATGAATCAAGATGGCTTGAACAAACTTTGTAGAGTCATCCAAGGAACATTTCCGAGAAGTTACTTTAAAATCGAGCCAGTAGTTTCTGACAAGATTTTTTAAGTTTTTACTAATTAAACTTGCCCTGCCTCCTTATGGTCATGTTTTTTATCTGAATCAAGATGCAGGCTTGAACAATCTTGGTAGAGAGTCACCATGGAACATTTCTGTGAAATTATTTTAAAATCGAGCCAGTTGTTTCTGACAAGATTTTTTAAGTTTTTACTAATTTAACTTGCCCCGTCCCCTGGGGGCCATGTATTTTATCCGAATCAAGACGCAGGCTTGAACAAGAAGAGTCACAATGAAATTATTTTAAAATTGAGCCAGTAGTAAAAGGTTTCTTTAAGTTTTTACTATAACTGATATAGTAAACTAACCCCACCCCCTGGCCGCCATGTTTTTTTGACAAATCAACATGGCTTGAACAAACTTGGTACAGGGTTACCCAAGGAACATTTCTGTGAAATTATTTTAAAATCGAGCCAGTAGTTTCTGACAAGGAGATATTTTAAGTTTTTACTTATTAAATTTGCCCCGCCCCCTGGCGGCCATGTTTAATGATGAATCAAGATGGCTTGAACAAACTTGGTAGAGGGACACCCAAGGAACATTTCTGTGAAGTTATATCAAAATTGGCCTGCTGGTTTCAGAGGAGAAGTTGCTCGAAGCTAAAAGTTAGCAACGGACGACAGACGACGGACGACAGTTGACAGACGACGGACACCAGGCGATCACAAAAGCTCACCTGTAAGCCTTCGGCTCAGGTGAGCTAAAAAGAAATCTTCATCATTTAATATAAAAATGAATATAATATAATCACCAAATCCATTAAGTTACTAATTTATCAATGAAATAGGTTGATATAATCAACTGTTAGTATAATTCATCACAAATCATTTATCATTCTCCGATCATACATACTTACAATACTCATCAATTTATTTTTAAATAATTATCTTTTCATGCTCGCCAAAATAACCAGTTCAAGAGAGTAAAAAAGCACTTAAAACTTGACATCGAACAATTTACCAGTCAGATTGGAATTACTGTCAGGACATTGTGAACTTTACTACAATAACTATTTTTTAAAACATAAATTAAATAAACTTTGTTAATATACTATTTTATTGGACACTGCTTTAAAAATGGGATTTTAAGAGGATTTTAAGGGGATTTAATATTATTGCTTAGATGTTACTGTAAAACTATGACTTTAATTAATCAATATCATATATATTTGAAACTTTATTTATTAATAAACTGTGTGACTTTAACACCAAATTAAAACTGATAGAAATTGACAAGCGTCATTGTATTTGCTGTCTGTGACATTCAATGTCATGAATTTAGTGTCTAAATCTTCATCAACTTCAGCAACATTACATTACTTCAAATTAGAAAATACTCGGTCAACCGTAGTAAGAATTACCAAAGATAATTCACGACTTAATATGTTCCCAGGACAGGGCCAATTTTGACACTAGGGTCACGACTTCAATAAAAAGATAGAAACTCATTAGATCATACTACAGGCAGAATTTCATAGCTCAAGGCATTACACTTTCAGCGCCGAAAATTTTGAAAAAAAAAAAAAATACTGATAAAACTCTAGGGTGGGGCCCAATTTGAGCCCAGAATCATCATTTGAACAAGTTTAGAGAGCTTAGTGTAAGAATTCTTTACACACAATTTAGTGAAAATCTGTCAAGTGGTTTAAGAAACAAAGTTGTTTGAAACAATTGTTAACGGACGGACGAAGAGTGATCACAAAATTATTTCCTTATTGCCCTTCTTCATCCACATAATCTGTTTCACTATTGTAGTTAAGATACTTATTGTGTTATCACAGGATCTGTAATTTTACCAATTTTGTGTTGCCATAGTAGCCACAATCTCGTCAGACTGAAAAAATAAAGTGACCTGCATTATCTTCTTATTGCTCACTATCCACATTCAAAATTTCACAAACCTAACTCTGAGTACTTTTTGAGTAATCTTTCAAGATGGACTAGTGAAAGAGCGAATGGCGGATGGACAATATCCTTTTTATTGAAAAGCTTGGAAAATAATACTCCAGAAAGAAGACAGCTGTTCGATCTTTAATTATACGATCATAATATACTTTAGAAATTCATTTAAAGACGTCAAACTTCGCAAAGTTAAGTAATTGTAATTAAGTAACAGGTTGGGATTTAAATGTATCCATAAATATCAAAAGTAATGATGTTTCAGACTAGAAAGGCAATTTTATGTTTTTTTACATTAATGTCTGACCTTGACCTCGTTCTTTATCATTACCACCAGGCAAGCGATGAGCTCTTTCTAAGCTTATCCGTTCTTCGTCTATCTCCAGATCTTTCTTTATATATGCACGCACATTTTCTTCAGTTTCTTCCCATGATTATCTTCCTATCTCTGGTAGACCAAAGAATTTTAAATTTTTCTTGTCGGGATTGGGATTCTTATTCTTATCTTCACTAATTTTCAGCCTGTCTTCAAATACTTTAATAGTGTCTGAAATGTCAACCATTGACTCTTGTATCAAATCCTGTTTTTGTTCTTATTTTGTATTTGAATCTTTTACTTCTTTAAGTGAACTTTCAAACCCCGTAAACTTATCTTCCATTCGACGGACAGATCTTTGTATGTCAAGCATCACTTCCATCATATGAGTATCAGACGTAGCAGGCATTATGTTTCTCTGTTGTTTAATTTGATTGTTGAGACATAGGCTGAAAGTTGTTATTTTGACCAGATAGTGATAGACTGAATTGTCGTTGGGTGTCTTCGTCTTGCCTCTGTTCAGTAGGAGAACTCCTCAACCATGCGTTAATTGGTGGTTGGCTATCTTCATTAAATGGATGTGGGCGCATTTTACTGTTGCTTTGTGAGGAGAACGAACCACTCCTTAGTGATCTATTAAGAGTTGGCTCCTCTTTGGTTACGACTATTAGTGGACACGCGATTGCAGGTGGTGTTTCCTGAGTTAGATTTTGGAGGGCCGGGATTTTTCTCTACACACTGCACCACAAGCAGAAAAAACAGCAGCAATCTGATGCACAGCGATATGGAACTCGAATTTATTGTGAGGGGATTTGTTAACTTGTAAAATGGTCTCAATAATACACTATGATTAAAATTCCAGACACCCTTACTTAACAGCGTGTATGCGTAACTTGCCGATATAATCCCTTTAAATGGACTGATCTGAATCTGAATCTACACAACATGTAGTCTATTAATACTGCATATTACAGATCTTTTCTGCAATAATGTTTAACATTTCTGAATCTAACATCAATTCTAAATCAACCATGATTGACGACAACATAAAGAAAGCCAGTAATATAACATTTGCTTCAAGGACTATTTTCATTGTCAATATGCTAATTAGTATGGTCACTCCTACAAGGGACTGTTTTCATTGATGAGTGAAATGCCAATTAGTATGGACACTCCTACATTTCAGCCTTCGTAGTAAATTTATAGCAATCATTTGCAGACATTAGATATCGAAAGAAAAGACTCAAACACATTATCACATCATTTCTTTATTTTTCGTACATTGAAAAATTTACCTTTATCCGACAGATACACAAACAAGAATTGTCAGAAGACTAACAAAGCTCTCCTCAGAGTGTCTAAGTCCAAAAAGGGCCATAACTGTCCCAAAATGCAATCCAGAGTTATGGTTCTTATCTGTGTGTGTTCCACTGACGATGGTGAACACACATGCAAAGTTTCATTCACATCCAATGAGTGGTTGTATAGATATCTTAAACTTAAACGCAAAAGTTTAACTTGGGTGTCTACAGATGACGCGGACGATGACATCGGGGTCATGACAATAGCTCTCCTTGGACTTTGTCCCGGCGAGCTAAAAAACAAGAACTACTTTCTCTTGAGCATTGAGATGGTGCATATAAAATGAGATGATTTTATCAACTAGTATGATTCTAAAGAGACACCAGACGATCTGGCGCCTCAAAAATAAAAATTTATTCATAGGTGACAAAGTGAGACCAGATACAAAATCTCAAACACACTGAAAGTGTTGTCAAAGAGAAATGGGGGGGGGGGGGGGGGGGGGGGATAAAAAGATAAGCCCCTTTGGCATATGAAACCAGGGGGCAATGATTTGAACACACCTGAGAGCTTCATGCAGGAAAGCTTCACACCAAACTTGATAAAAATCTAATAGAGCTGCTTAGTTTAAACTTATATTTTATTTCACTTTGATTGTGAAACATGTTATTACACAAATCACACTTGAAGTCTTCCTGGGTAGAACCAGTACTCAGCATATATACGCAGAAAAGGTGTTGCTTAAGGACATTTGCTCAAGTCTTGGTGCCATATTTACTCCACATATGGATATGAAAGAGCAAGTTAACTATAAATGTAGATCTGTGTATATTCATCTACGCAGTATTGGCCGTATAAGAAGATTTCTGATGATGCCACAATAACTCTAGTTAATTCATCAGTTACCTCAAGATTGGACTACTGTAATGTGCTTCTTGTCAGCATTTCAAGTTCCACTTTAAATAAATTGCAGTGTGTACAAAATACTGCTGCTTATATTATCACAAGAACTTCACGCTGCAGCCATATAACTCCACTGCTGAAAGAACTTCATTGGTTACCTGTGCCTTACAGGATTCAGTATACAATCCTTATACATACCTACAAGGCGTTACATGGTCAGTCACCACTATATATACAAGAAATATTGAAGGTTTATAGACCAGCCAGGGACCTACGCGCTAGTAATTCGCTGACATTAGTGGTACCGAGGAAAAGAACTTTTCTATTTGGAAACAAGAGTTTTGAGCATTCTGCTCTGAGCTTATGGAACACATTGCCTAGCAATACTGGAGGCGCACAATCTTTAAATGTGTTTAATAAACTGTTAAAAACACACTTCTTTATGAAACATTATGTGCACTGAAAAATAACAGTGGTATGTGACACTGTTCTAGAAACACTGACATTTGATGATATTTGAATCTAACCAGCGTTTAACTTCATGACTTTTTTTATCAGTTTTTATGATGTTTTTTTATTTTCATTTCTTTGTGATGCCATCTATTTGTTTTATTTGCATTGTAGATATTGATCTCCATTTTTACTGTATATTATCTTAGCAATAAGTAGACGTCTTTTTTAATCAAGTTGATGTCTGGGATTTCCGTGCTGATGTATGTTTTATGATCTTACCTTTTAAGCGGTGTCTTTAAATTGTTATGCAATACTATGTAAGCAAATTTTACTGTATGTATGTAGCACTTTTGAACGTATTTTTGATATGATAAGAGTGCTATATAAGTGTGGTATAATAAATAATAATAAAATACATAGCTGTGGGAAAGAGTCAAACCCATGACCCTCTGATCCTTGATTTGATGATCTACCGCTGGATCATGCGCTCCACATAGAGCTGTTTAACAGAAGTTGTTTAAAGCAAGACGGGCAGAAGACAGATAGAAATTTTAGCTAGAACACATGTCTTTCCCAAAATTGGGTGGGGGTTAAGAAAAAAATTAATTCCAAATTATAATACCTTAGAACCAGAAACAATCATTCCAGGCATATATCTATTTTTGAAACAGCACAAAGTCCATTCAAGTAGAAGTTTCCCACCATGCTGACCGAGTACGTTCCTGTCCAAGCTTTCATATATACTGGGTTTCCCACTGGTACCAGTTGGTGAAAATCTAGTATTTCTTCTTTCTAGCCTTTCCTGGTCACTTTCATATTTCTTAACCTGAATCAGATAACACGAATAACATGCAGTTGTAGTATTTTTGAAATTTAATAACTGAGTTATCTCTTGACCTCTTATAAAAAGTAACTCCTCCATCCCATTTCCGAACAAAAAAATAAAGTGTTGAAAAATATCCCTGCAAAAATGAGGATGTTCTGTCAATCGTGAAACATCGGGTATTTCCGTATCCTCCGTATAATACATCTCGTGTATAGCTCTAGAATACACCAACGTTATTCCCCTGTGTTACAAGTCTGTGTTCATTCACGTGAAAGTAACAAATTATGTATCTGTCATTTAGTTGAAATATATGGCGTTATTATATCAATTCTTTTATTTATACACTCAACATGGGTTATGTTTATAGGGAAATTTAAAATATCAGTCTTGATTAACCAACGTTTATATTTTAACGTACATGTATATAAGGTGGCATATGGGGGCCGCCATTTTATTTCATCATTTGACTGAAAGTTGTTCCAAAATGGCGCCTTATTATGTCAGAGGTCTATTGCGTAGCATAAAGGCCGAGGTGATCAGATTGGATGTTCTGTATTCCCAATGTAAAATGTGAACAGGAGACCAAGAGGGCCTCTTGAAACACTTTACTGGACAGATGAACATTTCAGAGGAAATATTTTTTGTAAGTTATCCTTGAATTGTGCTAAACCCAGGATAAGATTAAATGTTTAGATTATTTAAAAAAAATCTGTTGGGCTGTTCATGAAAAGATTTTTTAAGTTTTGGACTATTTTTAGTAATGGCGGCCATCTTGAATTTCAGATCGAAAAGAAATCTTTTGTATAGTCTCCTATGCAATACAAACTTCCATGTGAAGTTTCAGTTTAATTGGCCTAGTGGTCTCAGAGAAAGTGCTGCTAACAGACGATGGACAACACGTTATCGCAATGTTTATTAGAGCTAAAAAATGATATATTCTTAATGAATAAAAAGAGTTGTCAGAAGACAACAAAAATCGCCGATGGGATAATTTTTTTTTTTTTTTTGAATGGGGTTTAACGCCATTTTCAACACATTTCAGGTTATATATGGCATATCCAGTTTTACTGGTGGAGGAAGACCTCAGACTGAGTAGAACAACCGTCCTTCCGCAAGTAACTGGAAACTTTCTCACATAAAGTTTTTGGAGCGAGCGGGACTCGAACCTACGACCATAGCGGTGAGAGGTAAGTGATCTTGAGACGGCGCCTTAGACCACTCGGCCACGGAGGACCCCCGATGGGATAAAACTCACCAACCATGCAAAGACTGAGATTGGAGGCAAACACCAAAACTTAAACGCAACTAAACACAAAAGTTTAACCTGGGTGTCTACGGCCGCCGACGATGCCAACACCAGTGTCATAGCAACAACTCTCCTTGTCCAAAATTTAAGATGGCTGCCAAAGACATGGTTACCAATCAGTATGAATTAATTCTGAACAAGAACAAATAACACTGTTACACAAGTCATGTTTTTTTTATACAAATACTTTTTTAAAGGCTTCTGGCCAATACAGTCTCAAACCTGCTACATGTAAAATAAGTAAGACTTTCAGAGATAATAATTTTAAGAGTTTCTTTTAAAATGTACTTATAAGACATGCGGAGGTGCCTCTTGTGGTCGAATCATGACATTGTACATGTATGATAATTATTGTACCAGGCTTGACTCAAAGTTTCAAACTACCACTGACTGAAACTATTTTGTGCAGTCCTGTTGAGTTTGAGCAATCAAAGTTATGAGAGAGAGAGAGAGAGAGAGAGAGAGAGAGAGAGAGAGAGAGAGAGAGAGAGAGAGAGAGTAAATCACACTCATAGAGGTCATCCACCCAGGCCCGATTAGCTCAGTCAGTAGCGCGTCTGATTATCAATCCAGGGGTTGTGAGTTCGAAACCCTGCTCAGCAACAGTCTCCGTGATGATTGATATAAGACATTGTGTCTCATTTTCATTCGTTTCTCACCGCTGATTCAAGTAAGAAAGTTATCAGTGACTTGCGCAGATGGTGTGTAAAACAGTGGTTAGGTTAACTGTGATCATCTGTTAACTCTCGATGGCATAAAAATGACATTAAATATTCAATCAAGAGGTCATCCCAAAAAGAATGAGCAATTTTAGTAAAAGGTCACTCAAGGAATTTATTCCAAAATTATTCCAAATTCAAGGTCATTTTTACTAGAACTTAACGCTTTTCCTCTTTGTTGCTAACCAGAGTTTTACAGGGAATAGAATTTGAAAATTTTTTTAACAGTACCATAAAAGAAACATGCAAGCTAAATTTCATAGTAGTTTTAGCAGAAATATTTTTCAAGTTTTCACTACAGTTATTACAGACAAAACAAATTGGAACAGCTTGAACAATCCTGGTAAAGAGTCACCCAAGAAACATTCTGCCAAATCTGGTCAGCATATTCAGACAAGAAATAAGCCCATCCCGTATATCGGAAACCAGCCCCGCCCCATGGCGACCCGTTCAAAAGCCAAGCTATAAACTTAGCAGAAATGATATTCTTTATGATTTGAAATTATTAACCTTTCAGTCACTGAACATTTCTCAGAATAATTTCCATTTCTATAGATACAGAATAGCATAAAAATACAAATCGGAGGGAAACTGATTATATTTACCTCAACAATAGATACAACTGCCTGATTACTGTTTTGCACAAGTAAAATAGCATCTTCTTCTATACATTTGATTCGCAAGTCAGGAAATGATGCAACTTCCACACCTTTTATATTCGCTCGACATTTATGTGAGTCACCACTTCTGTGAAAGATATATATATATAAATATATAAAATCCAAATTAAAATTGTTTTTAAATAAAAAGGTACTGCCTGCTAGCACTAAAATCAAGCATCAAGCATTGATTAGGAAAAGTGTGTGTGTGTGTGGGGGGGGGGGGGGAGTTCGGGGAGTGAATGTAGGACAAAAGCCCAATGGTAAAAAAATGTACACAGGGACAAAAGCCCCTTGGTCGATTCTAGAAGGTGGACAAAAACCCCTTGGTGAATTTTAGAAGGTGGACAGGTGGACAGAAGCCCCTTGGTGGATTTGAAGAAGTGGACAAAAGCCCCTTGATTATTTTAGTAGATATTGTATATTATGACTTTTACTGTACATAACAATAACTGAAATACATGAAAACAGAAAAAATGCATTGTAAGTTTGCATTAATTCATTGATTGACTGCTGGATTGAGTTAATACAATCAGCAGTTTAATTACTTTTCAGATAATAAATTGAAATCAATTAAATTTAAATGAAATAATATTGAAATAAATTGTGGGCAAACTTTAATCTTAAATTACTTATTAACTTCAAACAAAAACATTCAATTGATGTTTTTGTCCACTGTTTCAAAAGAATCAAGTGACTTTTGTCCATCTTTTCAAATCTACAAAGGGACTTTGTACACTTTTTAAAATTGACCAAGGGGCTTTTGTCCAACTTCTAAAATTGATCATCCAGCCGTGTCTGATTAGCTCAGTCCGTTACGTGTCTGACTATCAATCCAGGGGTTGTGAGTCCCCCGCCCGGCAAAAGTCTCCGTGATGATTGATATACGACATTGTGTCACATTATCATTCGTCTCTCACCACTGATTCAAGTGGGAAGTTATCAATTACTTGCGGAGATGGGGTGTGCTCAAGTACTGGTTAATCCCAGGAAACAGTTGTTAGGTTAAATGATCGTATGTTAGCCCTCAATGGCATAAAAATAACGCTAAAAATTTGATCAATCAATCAATCATTCAATTAGTAAATTTGACCAAAGGGCATATGTCTATCTCCTAAAATCTACAAAGAGGCTTTTGTCCACCTTCTAAAATCTACCAAGGGACTTTTGCCCAGGTGTACACTTTTTTGACCAAGAGGCTTTTGGGTAGATACTGCGGGAAGATATTAACACAGGTTGAGTGCATTTTGCAAGTAAATATATATATATACACCAGTCATGAACACAATAATATATAATTTTACTCAATACTTTAAAGATCAATACAGCCTATTTCATCCAATAGAGTATACAGAAAACTAATAATTAATAAACAATACTTGGCTGATATAGAGATTTTCAGTTGTCTGGGTGATTTGGATAAAACACAAATACGCCACTCATCGAGAATATACATTCACCCTGTCAGTCACACAGACAATTGAATAAAGTCTGTTAATTACATTTTCAATTGCCTAGTATTGTGTGTTATTTTTACATTTATCTCATCTAGAAACACATCTTGAATATTTGTGGGCTTGGTGAAAATACTGCGATATCATTATAGGTCTCGCTTATAAATATCCTCCCTTACATGATGGTAGCAAGATTTAACGCTCAAGAACTTACAGCTGTTCAAAGCGGTTGGGCAATTTTGTTGATGAAAATGCATAAAATGGTCTATTGCTTAGTGTATATATGGGAACATTAGAATATTTTTATGATTTCTGCCAAGTTTTGATGAAACTATAACAGTTTAAAGATGAGAATACACTGGAACAAATGGGCAGAATTGTCAAAAATGAAGGGGTGCCATCAAACCAATGAAATTGTCAAAAAGTAACCAGGTAAACCCCATGTCTTTTGCCTGCATAATTGGACCAACAGAGGACTATCTATTGGAACAAGGCACTTTTAGAACCATTGGCAATGTATCAAGAAGTGCATTTCTCTATATGTAGAACAGCAAATAATTAATTGTTGTGAGAGACATTATAGTATGTCTCATGTAACGATTCAGCTAATTATGCCACCAACCATTTTGAATTTGTTAAGTTTTTTTCAAATCCACATTTAAAACATAGTTGCATTTGTGATGCAGATTAGACAAGAGCAATCAACTATTGAAAACTGCACCACTTTTCCAGAGTTTATATCAATATTGTGACATCAATAAAAATGACAAAAAAAAGCTGTACACCATGGCATGTTTTTTGCTGCCAGAGCTTAATATTTGGAAAAGGATAATATGAATATAGGTTGACATGCAGTGGATGGAGTGTGGGTTCAACTATTCCAAGTCATTAAAGAATAACACTGTCATACATTATTGTGAGACACTGTTATTCTTTACTATTGTGAGATTCTCACAGGATTAACAATAACAAAGACGGAAAAACAGCAGTTTCAACAACATATCAGATTAACAGATACAAATTGGAGAACAATACATGTTATTGTCAGAATGATCATTGCTAGTTCATTAATGATCAAAGGTCAGGCTATACACTATCATTGTAAGAGTAGATAAGGGGAAGTTTGAGCTTAAATTAAACGATCATTGCTGCTACAAACAGTATTGAAAATGAAAGAGATCTATCCATTTATTTGACAAAACAAAAACATGTTGACAGTACCTGCTGACTGTAAGTATAGAATTTAAAGGGAAATACCATTTGTTGTGTCGTTCAAATGATGTTGTTGTTGTTGTTGTATGGTGTTTAGCGTCGCTTTCAACAATTTTTCAGTCATATCGCGACGGTGTCTACTTGAGACAGTATTCTAACTGGAGTATCATGCCGCAGTCACATGGTATGATACCCCACCCAGTCACATTAGGCCGACCAGACCTAGTACTCTCCTCTAAATGCTGAGCATCAAGCGAGGAAGCTTCAAGTACCATTTTTAAAGTCTTTGGTATGACCCGGCTGGGGATTGAACCAACGACCTTCCGCATGCAAGGCGGATGTTCTACCACTAGACCACACCGCGTTGTTCAAATGAAGACATACACATTATTACTTATGTAACTCAACAAACTCATTAGGAAAACCAAAAGTGTGAATTTGGAAAACAGACACAGACAGACCCAAACCTGTGTTTTGTTTTGCTAACAGGCATTTATTTAGGGACAGATTTTTTCTTTTTACTCAATGGTCGTTAACTCTGATAATACAGGCACACGGCTAATCCGGTATTACGACCACCTTTAAATTGCTTAATTGTTATTTGAGTAATATCGATGGTCTTTCAAGATAAATCGCATTGCTAATTTTAAGGTAAAAGTAAAACACGTTTGTAAAAATGGTGAAGCGAAGCACAAAGAACTTACTCTTAAAGAAAATGATACTCTTATTAACAACAGCAATTTTAATTGATGATTAGGAATGAAACATGTTTAAAATAAAGGACACCACCGAAACAACTAAATCTGCTCAAGTATAATTTTGAAACATTTAATGTGTTGTCTTTACGTCTTATTATTTTATATATATGTAAATAAAAGATAAATCATATATTTATTTTAATTATCCCCTTGTTATTACATGTGTATACATTTAAAATAATAATGATACTAATTAAAGTATTAACAGCAACAAATGCATAATTAGAAGAAAAAAAAGGATTTATTTTTTATTATTATCATAATTTTAATTGCATGCAGGATATAGTATACATCAATCTACTATTATGGTTACATAGGCCTACAACTTTTGCCAACGATTCTGGATTTCGATAATAACTCCAACCCGCTATTCCAAAAGGCCTGTCCCCAAAGGTGGTCTTATTAGAGGGGTTTTAGTGTATTTGCTGTTTTTGTCACTTACTTTGGTGATAACTGGCACATGCTGACAAAACTGTAGAAAAATTGTCTAAAAACTCCTTCGGTGGCGATCCTGTCTCTTATTTCAATAACCATGCAGACTGTGTCTTCTAAGAAGTCCAGGACTGGCTTTATATTCCTTTGGTGACTGAAATGAAAATAAGAAAATAACTTCAATTGATCTTTGAAACAGGAATGTTAACAGTCTTCCGACCTTATTTTGATGATACACTTAGAGTTAATGAAATTGAGTTGTGTCATTACATAGATCTGCATATGATGTTGATTAGGTATGCAAAGTGCCATCACCTGAAATTTGTGTCCAGAAATAGTTTGCTACAAAAGCCTTCAATTGGGAGAACAGATACAGTGTATTGGGAGAACTGGGACAATAAATTTCCGTATTTGCTGCCTAACTAAAAGGAAAATTTATATCAGGAAAAAAACACTATGTCTTAACAAGAGGGCTAATATAAGCGCTCACAAGTCCTTTGGCAGAGGAGACCAAATTGGGCAATATTTGATAATGCAAGGTCATATCTTAGACATTTAAATTTGGTCAGTTGAGATATTATAGATATATAACTACCGTGTAAGTTTGGTGAATATGAAATGAAAACAGCAGGTGTTAGATTGCACATAATTTCAAATAATGCAATTTTTGACAACTCAAGTGACATAACTCAAACAATAAATATCTGATTTGGCTAGCTCTAAAAAGATATTATAGTTATATAACTACTGTGTAAGATTGGTGAATATCATGACAATGTCACTGTGAGTGTAGATAAGATCAAATAGCACCATATTTGATGATTCAAGGGCCATAACTGCCATAACTCTTTCAATAATTATCCAATTTAGCCAGTTCAATTAATTTGTTTATTGAGATTTTTTTTGTTTTGGTTATTAAACTACTATGTAAATTGATCAAGATAAAAAAAAATGAGAGAGCTAAAGAGCACACAAAATATTATAAATATAATTTAATGATTCAATGGTTGTAACTCTGACACTTATTATCTGATTTTGCAAGTTCACAAACCTGTTATATCAGCCTACAAACAATGTATGTGGATTAAACTATTCCCTTAAAGGGAATTTATTAGAATTTTTTAAAATTTTAAAATTGGCTAAAACATACTTTTCAGGGCTCAAACTGGGTCTGAATTTTAGGGAGAAGTGACTTCTCCTTCATCCAAAAAAAAGGAGAAGTGGGGAAAAAATAGGGAGAAGTGGTAAATTTCGTCATGCTGTTGTACACGAAAACTTAGTTTCATTAAAATTAATGCTATGTCATTATGTGTGTTTTTGTTTTATATTGTTTTTATAATGTTTTATATTGTTTTGATTTATATCAAATGTGTTGGTTGACTGCCTTCTTGTCTTTTATCTGATGTTGTAATTAAGGAACTAGTTTTTGTGTAATATATTCTTAAAGAACAGGGAGTTTTACTTTCTGAATAAAGATACAGCTAAATGAACTTACAATCTACTTATTGGTTAAAATTAACACGCATGAGAGACCACAGGTATCCAAAACATTGTTATGTTATGCTAAAACGTCTACATGAATCTGGTAGAAAAACTTGGGCAGGGTGTATAAAAGAAATGCTTTTCAAATTTGGTTTTGCGTACGTGTGGATCTCCCATGACGTAGGGATTGATGTAGGGTTTATTAATATTTTCAAGCAACGCTTAATTGACTGTTATTCACAAAATTGGCATGATGATGTTGAATCTTCACCAAAAGCATTACATTATAAATACTATAAGTCTTTACTCAACGTCGAGCATTACTTAACTCTAGACTTGCCATATAAATATAGAAGAGCTATGTCTAATTTCCGTTGCTCTAGCCATGATCTAATGATAGAGAAGGGGAGACATATAGGAACTGATAGGCATTTAAGATACTGCTTTATCTGCTTAAGGACAAACACATGTTATTGAAGATGAATATCATTTTTTCTTCGAATGTCCACGAGAGCTACTTATTTTAAAGATATATGGTTAAGAAACAGCACTCATAATTTATTCTATTCTCTTATGTCATCTTCAAAATCAGATGAAATTTTGTCAATCGCTAAATTTTTATATCACGCAATGAACACTAGAAAACTAGAAGTTAATATTCTATAGTTACTTTAATAATATCCATTGTAATGCTACAACCACATTTATTATTTGTATGTTTGTCACTCTATTGTAAAATTGTAAAAGTTAGTATGTTTGTATTTTGGGCCAGAGGCCTATATTACCAAATAAAATATTATTATTATTATTTTCATGGTAGAAGTATTCTTCATGCCACTCATTATTGTTTATTTTTTTTTTTTGCAAAGAACATGGAACACTAGTACCTGGTAAAAGCAGAAGATAAATGCTTTTTATCTATAACTTTATCTCCGAAAGAGTAATCAAAAAGATATTTCTCTGTTCACATATCATTTTTATTTTTTACCAAATAAACACTTTTTTATTAAAATGCAAAACATAATCATAAGTTCATGAAACATACATTAAACACACATTTTTTAAATTTCAGATGCTGTGTTACATGCTATCCCCACTGCAGTCCTTAAACTAACTGTTTCTTACTTGACCTTTTTAATTCTCATTTATAAATATTTCGTACTTTCTGTTGTTTCCAATATTTCAAGGCTTTTTGGAAGTAAAACTTTGTAGTTATAGGTCGGATCACAAATATTTAGAGTGATTAAACCAGCTGATTTAAACAAACAAACTGCGTAACAAACCAATTTTTTTATTTGAATTCTATACATCACTCACGGACACCAAATTAACAGTTGTTATAACAATTCAGTTCAATTTGTTTATTTCGACTCAAACATATTTATAGACAACAGTTAGCGGCAACATAATTATCAATACCTCTTCAATCATAGGTAATTTCTTAATATCAAACGTGCTAATTATTAATTTTAAACGTATAATTCAGAATTGAATTACACTCTTGTCAATCAACTATGCATCTCGCAAACACAAAGGATGATTACGTCATACATGGAAAGTTACTTTGTTCATGGAAAACTTTGATTGACAGTTGAAAAAAATGATCGGTTTCAATTAGACGCTGGATGTTTTAACTCTATGCAAGGGAAACCTTGATCTTGGTCAGCCAAACGACTGCGTTGCCTAGCAACCTATATGATGTTGGCACGGGGTGTAAACATAAATGCCGAAAATTGACTGGGGATATTTGGATCAGAAGTAACCAATTATTGCAATTTGCATTCCCACATATGTGGCGACACTAAATATCCACGGATTAGAGAATATACCAAATATTGGTTACAGTTCCACTTCGCTAGCATCCAGAAAAAAAGCGATGTTGCTAATTTTAAGGCGACTTGAAACTTGCCGTGACCAAAAAAAAAAATCGAAGTGACGGAGAAAAAAGCGACTTTGTCGCCCACTAGTTTGAGCCCTGACTTTTCCAATATATCATGCCTAGATAATACTCGCTGAAAGGTATTGCAAAATGATATTTATCTAAACATACCAAAACAATATATTAAACTTTAGAGATTTCCAAACTTGGGTTAAGAGCCTATGTTTGACTAAAATAGATTTCCTTCTTAAAAATGTAACATTTAAATAGCGCTTTTTTCACATTTTGGCAGATTTATTTATTATTGATGTATTTTAACGATTTTAAAAATAACTTTTTTTTTTAAGACATTGATAGCAATTTTTCCTGAGTGCATGCTGTAGGCATTTCCAAATTTGGGTGTTTTCTAAATATCATTTTCTGTGAGCACCTATAAATATAACCCCAAAATGGTAGTTTTTTATATCTTATACGAAACCTCTTCAATTCGTTGCAACTCATTCCAAATGGGCAAATGTCAGTGACGTGATAGAAATTGGTCAAAAATCCAACTCAAGCATGAATTCTTGTGATGAAAATAAAGATAAAGTGTATAAACTAAACCCTCTCACCATTTTTCAACAGCAAACTCGGCCAAAATGGACTTTTTAGTTGCCTCTAGTTGGCCTCTTATGACATCTTTAAGAAAATTATCCTTGTTCATACTATCAAGTTCATCTATTTCGATATCATACGTCAGGCATGTTTTAAGTTGGGTCAATATTTCCGCATGTTCCTTGTCCAGCGTTGGTTGCATGTTTGTTTTGCCCAGGATTTCATCAACAGTGATCGGGTTAGACTCGTAGAAAATTGATAACGATTCCAAGCACCATATATCCCATCCAGATGTACACGATGGCAAAGTACGCGGTGATGCATAGGCAAAATCAGCTTCAGATTCCCAATGTGCATCATGTGGAGTTGATCTGGAGCTTGTACCAGAATGTTTGCGTTTTTTTCCTACACTTGGCGCTGTACTTCTGGAGCGTTTTTCACTCGCCATTTTTAGCTGCTCTCCAATCGAGGAGGAATATATAGATAATTGCGAGTGGGTAGAGGCTAATATCAAGAAGGTTCCCTTCAACTTGTAACATTCGGAATTACTCGGATTATTTTTCTATGTACCGCTAAAATCCCAAGATTGTCAGTAAACATGGCAAATGTTAATGGCTTTCGGCCGTAATAATAATGCTCTTTTACATGGAATTAGTGGTTGGATGTAAAACGCAGGTACATGTGATTCATCTACTTTACTGTTTTGTTTAAGTCAATAATGTACATGTTAACGAGAGTTTTAGTTTAAACTTATTAATTTTACTAGGCTACAATTGTGAAACTTGGAACCCAGTTTACAACTTTGACAAAATAAATCACGTTTCTTCCTTGGTAGAACCAGTCTACTAAGCATATGCGGGAAAAGCGTCTTAACTCAATGGGACACCACACATAGTCGTGGCGGAGGATCGAACTCCAGCCCCCCCCCCACCCCTATCGGAACATAGATTCATGTGCTCTCATACTAACTCCCCCCCCCCCCCCCCCCCCCCCCCCCTCCCCCCCCCCCCCCCCCCCCCCCCCCCCCCCCCCCCCCCCCCCCCCCCCCCCCCCCCCCCCCCCCCCCCCCCCCCCCCCCCCCCACACACACACACAACAAACACACCAAGTGTTTAGTATACTAATTGACTATAATATCCTTAGTTTTAAATTGCATGTCAATCAATGTATGGTCTGGTTGATAATTTAATAAATAATATTATACTAAGGGTGTGTGTACATCCGTCCATTGCAGGGTTAATATCTTGGTTGGTAACTCATAAATAAGGTGTTTATGCACAGCTTTTTAATTATTTTGACATCCGATTTGTTGTCTCCAAAGAAGCAAAATAAAAAATCTTTACAAGGCTTTCAAGAAATTGCAATATGTCGCACTAAGTGTGTAATGTGTCACACTTTCAGTCAAGGGGTAAAGAGTTTGAATCATTATATAGCCAACTGTGCTGGTGAGTAACTGTTTTATGAGAGGCATATGATCGAGCTGGGGATTAAACCCGCAACCTCATGCATGAGCAGCCAACAATATCCATTTGACTTCCGCCCCACATTCTACCAATCTTTGAAAATGGTTTAATTGTATCCATTGTAATTTATGTTTTCAGATCCTGTCGTTGTGTTTTGTTTTTTTTTCTGATGAGCACAACTATAATGGTAGTTTAATTGTTAAAATAAATTCTTATAAATAGAGTTTAAAAAGAATGACTTAAGAGTCACTGAGAATACTTTACAATTGTTTAAAAGAAATAATGTTATTATTTAGGGTAACCATTGTAATTTAAAGAATATCCATTAAAAATGAAATGAATACACCTAAATACATTAAATGGTATGTATATCATTTTAGATTCCATCAATAGCTCTGCCCGGTTAGCTCAGTCAGTAGCATGTCTGACTATCATTTCATTGTCATAGTTCAAATCACCACACAGTCACCGTCTCAGTGATGATTGATATATATTGTCATTTGTTACTGATGCTGAAGTAGGAAAGTTGTCAGTTGCTTGCAGAGATGGGATGTGTCAAGCACTGGTACTGGTTAACCTTCCAGGAACCAAGTTGTTAGCTTAAATGATCGTCTGTTAGCCATCAGTGGCATAATAATGATGCTAAATATTCAAACAAACATTAATAACACAATACCATATTGCTTTGGACAAAAAAAATAAAGACATTACAATATCATACAAAACTTTAATATGTTAGCACATAAATAAGTTGATATCATGAAATATTCACTTGCCGTGATTGTAGGTATCGCCAACACAGTTTGCTGTAGATCTTTTTCCAGGAATTGCACCTGTAGGTAATATAGAGTTGCATTTAAACAATACAATTACATATATCTTCCCACATTATACAATATGTTTTTAAATATGTCTTTAAAGGAACACTTTATGTCGTTGTTTACAGAGCTGTGTCATCAGTTCTATTCAATTGCCCAGGATTCACTGAATTTGTGTGTGAATGACATTGTGTAATTATATTATTATAATCTATCAAATTTTGATGAGGCTGCAATAGCATTTCAAATGTCTGATTGATTGGACTAATTTTATTAAAATGTAACTAATGTATATAAATATTTTTTACAATTTCAACAATGTAATAAATCTATACGACTCAGCTAACATTAAATTATGTTAATTGTAGGTAGTGCCAAATCAGCATGTTGCTGTCAGTCCTGGTCTTACACCAGATAGGATCACCCAGGTAAAATAAAGTTGTATTTTAATAATCTCATTTCATACATTCACAGTTATTTTTGGTAAATAAAACAATACAAGTACCAATGGAGAAAAAAATATGTTGACTAACTATTCTTTATTGAAATGCCTCAAAACAATTAATATGCACTTGCAACTTTTATACATAAATATACTGACAATTACCTCTGTAGCCTTTTGGATAATGAGTCCAAGATAAATATGACAACAGTCCATGGTGTTGCATTATGACAAATATTCAGACTCAGTTTAAAAAATTGATTCATAGTCTTGTTTTGTCATTTAATCGTTATAAATTATTTATAGAATGAATATCAACCATAGGTTAAAAGTTCCTAAAGCATTTATGTAACATAAATAATGCAAAGGCAATAGCACCAAGCTATTTTTAACACATTTCAGGCTATATATGGCTTATCCAGTTTTATTGGTGGTAGAAGACCTCATAATGAACCTGAGTAGAAGCACTGTCCTTCCACAAGTAACTGACAAACTTCCTCTATTGAAGTTTTTGGAGCAAGTAGATCTCGAACATATGACCTTAGCTGTGAGAGGTCAATGATCTTGAGACAGCGCCTTAGACAACTAGGTCATGGAGAAACCCTTATGTAGGTTTAAAGAAGCAAATATTTGCATATATTACAGGTAGTGCCAACTGACTATGTACTGGTAGTTAGCCCTGATCAGGCACTGTCTGAAGTCATCCAGGTATAATTAAAACAATATATTTCTTATAATCTTTTTTTCTCTGTTTTTATCTTCTGTTGCATTGATATAAGAATAGCATCATACAAAACTGTGTGTCCTTTCAAGTATTAGATCAAGTCTAGGTCATACAGTTTAAAGTTCAAATTAGCACAGTGTCTGCTGACTGCTCCAAATGTTCTAAATCCCTGAAACGAATTTGATATAGCTTGATACAAATATTCACCTCATTGATACAGCATGTGTTACTAGACTTACAGTCAGTAATGATTGATGTAAAAGTATTAATTGAAAATCAATGATCAAATGTCTATTTAACAACACCAAAATTTACAAAAATATTAGTGGGTTATCTTATTTGCACCTAAGTTTTTACTTGTGATTTCAGGTAGCACCAACTCAGCAACTAGTTGAATTTAGTCCTAATCAGGCACATGAAGATATTATCAAGGTATAATTTAAATATATATTTAGTAAATTAAGTTGATGTTTGTGTGCCATGGTAAGTTAAACTCAACTGACACCTGTATATGAAGAGTGTATGTGTACCAAGGTAAGTTTTACTCACCTGGCACCTGTTTATGAAGAGTGTATATGTGTCAAGGTAAGTTTCACTCACCTGGTACCTGTGTATGAAGAGTGTATATGTGTCAAGGTAAGTTTCACTCACCTGACACCTGTGTATGTGTGTCACAGTAAGATTCACTCACCTGGTACCTGTTTATGAAGAGTGTATGTGTGCCAAGGTAAGTTTCACTCACCTGGTACCTTTTTATGAAGAGTGTATGTGTGTCAAGTTAAGTTTCACTCACCTGACACCTGTGTATGTGTGTCACAGTAAGTTTCACTCACATGGTACCTGTTTATGAAGAGTGTATGTGTGTCAAGGTAAGTTTCACTCACCTGGTACCTGTGTATGAAGAGTGTATATGTGTCAAGGTAAGTTTCACTCACCTGACACCTGTGTATGAAGAGTGTATGTGTACCAAGGTAAGTTTCTCTCACCTGGTACCTGTTTATGAAGAGTGTATGTGTGTCAAGGTAAGTTTCACTCACCTGACACCTGTGTATGAAGAATGTATGTGTGTCAAGGTAAGTTTTACTAACCTGTGTATGAAGAGTATATGTGTGTCAAGGTAAGTTTTACTAACCTGACACCTGTGTATGAAGAGTGTATGTGTGCCAAGGTAAGTTTCACTCACCTGTCAACTGTGTATGTGTGTCAAGGTAAGCTTTACTGACCTGACACCTGTGTATGAAGAGTGTATGTGTGTCAAGGTAAGCTTTACTAACCTGACACCTGTGTATGAAGAGTGTATGTGTGTCAAGGTAAGCTTTACTAATCTGACACCTGTGTATGAAGAGTGTATGTGTGTCAAGGTAAGTTTTACTAACCTGACCCCTGTGTATGAAGAGTGTATGTGTGTCAAGGTAAGTTTCACTCACCTGACACCTGTGTATGAAGAGTGTATGTGTACCAAGGTAAGTTTCACTCACCTGACACCTGTGTATGAAGAGTGTATGTGTGTCAAGGTAAGTTTTCACTCACCTGACACCTGTGTATGAAGAGTGTATGTGTACCAAGGTAAGTTTCACTCACCTGACACCTGTGTATGAAGAGTGTATGTGTGTCAAGGTAAGTTTCACTCACCTGACACCTGTGTATGAAGAGTGTATGTGTACCAAGGTAAGTTTCACTCACCTGACAACTGTGTATGTGTGTCCAGGTAAGTTTCACTCACCTGGCACCTGTGTATGTGTGTCAAGGTAAGTTTTACTCACCTGGTAACTGTTTATGAAGATTGTATGTTTGTCAAGTTAAGTTTCACTCACCTGACACCTGTGTATGTGTGTCACAGTAAGTTAAACTCGCCTGATACCGATTGATTTTGATTAAAGGTAAGAACTGAGTGTACTCCAAATATTTTGATCATTGATATTAATGTATTTCTCTTTCAAGACTGATGGTTCTGGTTTACACAGCCAGATAGCTCCAGATGACTTTGATCAGGTATAACAACAAAAGAAAGATAATACAAATACTAGTAATACTGAAATATTCAAATAGTAATTAATAGTTATTGAAGTATATTTTACTAAAGAATACTTTTATAATTTATTAAGTATTGGAAATTAAATATTTTCTGCACATCAAAATTGATATTGATTTGTGAAATACTATACTAACTTCGATGATATATTTTTTCACAAATACAAGCATGTGTCTGTGAACATACTATTTTGTAGTTAATTGTAATGGTAGAAAACAACTTTTGTTTCAGATGAACAGTTTCAGCATGCAATGTGTAGACACATGTAGTAGAGCTCTTGTACCTCTTGATGTATTTAATCAGGATGAATATATTCGTAATTTTGGTTTAATTAGGCGGCATGTGTATGGATATGGCAATTGTATTTTTAGAGCTGTTAGTTTCGGATTATTTGGTCATGAAAGTAGTTATTCTGAGTTACGGCAAATTGCAGTGTCTTGTATTAGGGAACATGAAGATGATTTCAATGATTTCTTTATCCAAGGATCAATGAGTGACGATTTAAACGGGGTATCTTTAGATGGTGTATATGCTGGATTTAAGTGTATAGTCGCTTTAAGTAGGCATTTCAGGCGTAATATTTTTGTTACACAAGGTGTTAATGATAAAAATGTTGTTAATACTATCACTTTTGATGAACAAAACAGTTACATATCAACAGCTCCTATTCATATTTTGTATACAACCAGTGTAAGAGGTCATTATGATATTGCAATTGATGATGTCACTGGATCCACATTTCCTTACCAGAAAGTAGCAAATGAATTACTTAATTGTGGTAATACTTCTGTTGTAGATGATTTAAAAAGTATTTCTTTCAACGAGAGTGTAATAACTTCAGATCCATCAGTAGCATTTGATAACATTGGTAGTAGCAGTCTGCAGTAGCTCTACTGATCACGTTTACATAAACCCACCATTAGGTAAAGACTCTTGTCTTGTTGGAACTGTTTGTAGTCATTGCAATATGTATTTCTCTTCAAAGAAAAGTTTGAAAAGACATAGTCGTAAATGCCGTTCTAGTCCATTAGACAAAAAGGAAAAACCATTGACTTCAATTCCTTGCAGTGTACCATCTTGTTCTGAAAAGTTTAGGACAGTAGATAAAATGGCTGAACACCTTAAGACTATTCATGGAACTGAAATGGCAATACAAACATTTTATTTTAAATCTGAACAGGAATTTATGTGTTGGAAATCCAATGAGGAATGTGCAAATAATGTGTATTTAAGTGCTTAGCTACGAAAAAGGTCTGTGGTAAAGTATACAAGAACTTTATATGTTATCGTAGTGGTTCAAAACTTAGTGAAAATAGTTATAACATTAAGAATGCTGTTTTAAGTAATAAACGTGCACGTAAAGGCTCAGCAAAAAATGGTAAGATCTGTCCATCAAGAATGAATGTAATAGTGCAAAGTTCTGGGGTTGTTTCTGTGAAGTACATACAGACTCATTTTCATGCAACTGGTTTAAATCAAACTCATTTCCTTCCTATCCCAGAATCTGTAAGGAATCAGATTAGGTCACTTTTATCCATGGTACAAAATATTAGTAGTCAACATCAGTGCATTTAAGAGTTCAAAGTCTGCAGTCACTCCCCAATAATCTTGTGCTGTTATATAAGCAGCAACACACACAATCTAATTCTATCCAACTTAGGAAAGAAGATTTCATGTTGGTTCTGATGACCAAAGAACAGGCTATAGAATTTAAGCATGCCCCGGATGTTATATGTATAGATTCTACTCATGGCACAATAAACACAATAGAAAAACTTACGCCTAAGTAAAAAATCTCATCAAACAAGAAAAATAGAAAAACAACTCAGTTTCAAGGCAACACAGAAGAAAAAAGGAGTTTATGTGTGTCGGGGTAAGATTCCCTCTCCTCGTACCAATGTATAAGTGTGTATGTGTGTCAGGGTAAGATTCCCTCTCCTCATACCAATGTATGAGAAGTGTATGTGTGTCAAGGTAAGATTCTCTCTACTCAAACCCATGTATGAGGAATGTATGTGTGTCAAGGTAAGTTTCTCTCTCCTCATACCTACGTACAAGGAATATATGTGTGTCAAGGTAAGTTTCCCTCTCCTCATACCAATATATGATGAGTGTATGTGTGTCAAGGTAAGATTCTCTCTCCTCATACCTATGTACAAGGAATGTATGTGTGTCAAGGTAAGTTTACTTCTCTTACCTATGTACCTCTTCATACCTGTATGTGTATGTGTGTCGCTGTAAAAAGAGTGTAAAATTATTGAAAAAAAGTTTTCCAATTGTCGGTTTATTCAAGTTTGCTTAATGGCGACCATTTAATTTTTACAAAATTGATAATTAAAAGCAAACATTTTTAAAGCTTGAATTACTGTAAGACTTAAAAATAAAACAGGAATTTAAACTATCATAATTAATGTACAGTGTAAGTTTAATGCAGCTTCAAATGCATCCTTATAGTACAATGAAGTACATCTGTCTTTAAGATGGAAGATGTTGGTTCAATCCCAACTAAGGATATCTGTTGGAGGCTTCATACTACGTATTGTAAATCAGTTTTAAATTTATGAAATGAGGTTAGTGAAAAATGCTTATATTAGTAAATAAGTTTGTGTTTATTTCAGGAATGGTAGCATAATTTTGAGTTTGATCCAGTGATGAAAAACAGGCTAGATTAATGTCTGAAGTCCGAACTAGACTAGAGAATGTTTTTCATCTTTCAATGAAAACTCAAAATTGTATAATTTACAATATATTTTCAAATTATTTAAGATGAAAGAATAACTATGATGATGTTTATTTTATATTAAAGTATCTAGCTACCAATTTAATGTTATTGTTTGAATAGTGACTTTGTTCCAAGCCCTGTTGAATAAGCACAGTTGTGCACATCTTCATGGCTACCCAGGCTACAGTAAGCATTCCATGAAATGTAATGTCCTACAAGCTAAAAGCAAAGCAACATCATGGTGCCAATGAAATGCAAACTGGTACTTTAAGCACTACCCAAATTCAATTGATTTTTATAAAGAAACGAAATGCAGTTTCTATTGTTTCAACATTGCACATCATTAACACATAATGCACGATTTTTTATATATCAGATGTCCACTCTCTTCGCTAAATGACCATAAAATATGTTACTAATTATATTTTTGGCCTGCTGTACGTGAACCTTTGACAGTGTCATATATCAAAAGTTCAAACTAATTAGTATCTCCAAATCTTAAATAACTAAATGTTTGTACTTATAGCATGCCATACACACAAGTATTATTTGGGTTTAAGTTTTACATTATTAAAAAAATAGAATACAATAATTAATAATTGAAGTGAAGTGACTGACAATAACACACTATATATATAGTTGACATACAGACTGAATGATTGTATGCAAGTATTTCAATATTCTTTATTTTCATTTCAATTTGCCTTACTGAATGGAAACTAAATGGGGTTAAACTTTGCTTAATGATTGTCTTATTTGTATAAATAAGCCATATTTCATACCAAATATTTTAACCAAAGTCCACATCATTGCACAATTTAAGGGAATTCCTTTAATGGAATGGCCGAATCTTATGTTGAGAGAACTTGTGGCCAGACCCTTTTGCCTTAAATTGTATTTGACTTATATGCATGATAAATATTGTAATGTGTTTATTTGGCAATAAAATATGTTTAAACTAAACATTGCATAATTGAAAGCCTTTATTATATATCATTATGAAAAAGTAATGGAAGTCTATCAATTTGTCCAAGGTCAGACTTGAACTGACATCTCACTCCTTGGAGGAGTTTGTACTTTCTTGTACTACAAAGACTTTCTCCCTAATAGACTTCCTGTGTAAAGCTAAGAAAGTATTACCTAGAGCTTTTCTGTATTTACAATTTCTACAATAAAAAACACACTTAATATTGATACACAGAAGTTACAGAACAATATTTAATGTTTTAAACCACTCTTTAATAAGTATAAATAGAAACAATCACTGTCATTTTTTCTCGAAGAGTAAACGTTTGTTGAGACTGCAGTATACTGTTATAGATCTGTTTGTGGGTAGGGTGCATTTTAATGCGGTGTATTATTTTGATGTTTTTGCTTTTAAATTCTTATAATGGCAGTTCCATATACATGTTGTATGTGTGTAAGGGGAGGGGGGGGGGGGGTAACAATTTGTTGTGATTTGTTAAAAAAACATGACCACCACAGTGAGGTGCTAGTTTACTATATAGGCATATATTAGATTTTTGGTAAATACTTTGTAAATTCTGACGGAGTTGTCTTTGTTACTGTAAACAATTTTCAAATTGTTTTTTAGCTCAACTTTTCGAAAAATAAAGAGAGCTATTCTTCTCACCCGGATGTCAGCGTCCCACCTTGGTTGAAGTTTTGTGTTTGATAACTCTTTGATTAATATAATGCAAATTATTGCCCTTGTTTGACTTAGAAATTCTGGTTAGTTTTGCTTGTAAGTACCATCTAGTCCATACTTAATCAACCACTCAATGTATTTTATTTGATTTAAACTTAACGCAAGACTTCCCAGTCATAAAACATACTACAATGAATAAGTTAGATAACTCTTGCATGGATAAAATGCAAATTATTTTTCCCACTTTTTAACATATTACAATATTACACACAAGTACCATCAATTGGAACTCGCAACCCATGAATTGACAGTCAGACACATTATAGAATTAACGTTTAACATGAATAAACTCCAAGGTGTGATTCATTTTACAAAGTGGGGGGCATTTATTTGGGACCGAGATATCCAAATTTAACCATTTTATAAAGTACATATATTTATGTGAAAAATACCATAAAACACACAGCTGATGCTTTAGATGTTTCAACCTGACTTTTTAATTTCACAAAATTTGATATTATACTACATGTATATAGTATTAGAAAACAAACATGTAGTGCTGACAAGAGTGCATTTTATTAATAGAAATTTGGGCTATTTTAAATATTAATTTCTATTTATTTACATAATTTGATATGGTAAATATTTAAGTCCATTATCTTAGTACAACATGATATGCTTCTGTGGTGTAACTGGCAAACACATCTACACTTTTGTAGAAATTCTGGGTTCGAATCCCAGCAGTTGCGAACAACATTAAAAAAGATGGCTTAGATATGGTGAAAAAAGAAATGTCTGTTTAAAAATAACAACTGTTTAAAAACTTTTGTTATAATAAATTGTTCTTGTGTTGATCTCAAATTCAATCAAGTATATTGCAGTAGAATTTATTTATGGTACAGTTAATTATATGGTAACCACTCATTAAAAAAAATGTACATTTCATTAACAGTATTAATATCATTATGTATATACAATATCATATTCTGTCATTTTAAAATTATTGGTAAAATACAATGATCTGATGTCAATCCATATGAAAAACCTTCATTCTATAATACAGGAGATCATGTCAAGGAAAACAACATCCTTCTGTTTGCCTATTCTGCTGAAAATGAGGCCAAGTATGAGGATTGCATCCAAATCATGGATGCTTATGAACAACAAGTAAAGAGATGGTACAGAGAATGTGGTAGAAGTAAGTATTTCAAAGTATTGACATACATGTATTTTAGTGCAAATCCAACAACTCCCTGCAAGTGCCCCACAAAGTTTTACCCAACATAGCCTTAAACACACAAATCAATTATCTATAGAGCAGTGTAAAAGATTTACAAATGGATATTAAAATATACACACTTCTCCTTTAGGTACCTGACCAGAACATGGTTACTGTGACTATTGCTGGCCATGATTGCTCTACCAGTAGAAATGGCAATGTTGACATCAGAATTCAGCACCTTGGACAGACCACCATAGTGCCAGTACCTGTTAAAACTTTACAGCAGAACTGTGTAAGGGTGATGTTAGGGCAGACTGCTGTGACCATAACAATAAAAAAAGATGATGACCTGCAGAACCATATTTTGAATTATTTACAATATTACTTTGTTCTTTTGAACTTTAAAGACGCCATTCGAGAAGGTGACATTTTCCGAATAAGCAATATCCTGAAGATGGTTATACCATTTTTTTTCAATCATTCTGCTCTTTCCAAGTACATGGTGGAGTGGATTGATTTTATACTTAAGACAGAAATATTACTTCCAGCTAAACTTTCAATGCAAGTAAGAGTTGCTTCTTTTGTGAACCCTAAAGGCAGGCAGGGTAAGAACAAGGCTGCCTGCCTTCAAAAAGAAAATCAGGTCAAAGAGGTAAAAACCCTTATAAGGGGCCTTGGGGCAAATAAGACTGAACAGTCGATTATAAAGATATCAGAGGCTGCACCTGTGATTAAGGACATTGTTAAAAATTTTGATAGTCAAATTGACTTTAAAGAGAAACCAACATCACACAAGAAAAGATCTGAAGACGAGGACTTGCTGTGTATTATAAAAGTGTTACGGGAGCTTCGGCCATTTAGGACTGTACAAGGTAGAAAACTTGAAAGTTTTATTGACATGAAGGCTAGTGTTTTTCATGAACTGTATAACAAGAGAAGTATTTATAAATGAGAAAATAATATATACTGCAAATCGACTGAAAAGGGGACTTCCTGAGGAAATGGAGGCCGATGAATAAACTGTAAAATATTTGGTTATATATTTTCCTAAAAATGTATAGATCAGGTGGAATTCAAATGTCTGTGTTATATACATGTGTATTTTATTGCCAATCAAATGAATATCCAACTTAAGCGTAAAAGTATTCATTTTTTGCTGTATTTCTTAAATATAACAATATCACAAAATGTGACCTTGAGTGGCAGGCATTTGGGAAGTACTCAGTTCAGTAGAAAAATATGATTAATTAATTAATGTATTAAAATATAAATTCATGTCAATTAAGTTGCCATTGATCTTAATATGATATTTAATATTGTACATATGAAAATTTCAAATATTACAATGCACAATGACATACATCATGTATACTTTTGTATCGTCTTTAAATATGCAGTTGTTTAAAAGTGACTAATGCATATATTTTTGGTTACAAAAATGTTTTAATCAAACAGGAAACTAAATATACTTAAGAACATAATTATTGATTATGTCCAGCGTATACATGTATATGTGTTCAACAATTTTATGAAGAATACTGAAAAAGTGCATACTAAAAAAATTATCAGTTAATTAATTGCTGATATTAAAGGGACATGCATCCAGACGTTTATCAAAATTTCAAATATTTTAAGTATATAGCAATTGATTTTTAAAAATCAAAAATATTACACCGATGTTATCAAAAGTGATACTTTAATGTGTATGATTTTATGTACAGCTAAAATCATTATATTTTATATCTAAATTATATTGTGTTACCAACAGTTTTTAGAGTTTTTTCTATACATTTTATCTGTTACATAAACTGTATCTAAAAGGGACGGAATTACTTTATTTCTTCTTTCTATTGCAACTACTAAAGAAAATAATTTCTAAAATTTGAGAAACTTTCATATTTATCTGGAGGCCTGTCCCTTTCAACATTGTATGCCTGATGTGTTTTTCAGACCTTTTGTTCTGCTGCAGATCTGCAATTACTACAGCAATTTATGGAGTCTCCAGTGAATAGGGTACTGCCATAGCCAAAGTGCTGTACTAATTGAAGGCGCAGACAAGAAACACTATTTTGGATGTATAAACACATGGCATTATCGAGCCCTTTCCTGTTTTTTTGCAATGTCAGTATTATTGTTATAAATTTTCAGAATGGAACAAGAACGTTGAAACCCTCACAACTGCCGAGTTATATTTTTTTTAAAGAAACATCGGAAAATGTTTTTTTGTTTTTTTTTTTTACATTTTGCGTCAGTTTCGACATCAAGGGTTAACAGGCAATCAGTTAACCTAACCGCTCTTTCCTGAGATCCTGGAAAGCTAACCAGTACTCTAGCACACACATCTCTGCAGGAAACTGATTACTTTCCTCCTGAATTATCGTTAGACTAATAACAAAGAACATAATGTCAGATATCAATTATCACAGAGACAGTGGCCTGGCGGCGATTTGAACTCCCATTATTCTCCTGGGTTAATAGTCACGCTATTGACTGAGCTTACCAGTCCAAGTTACAACACACAAATCTTACAACAGATTTGTGAAAGTGATCCATTGTGTTCTTTGATTTATGGAAATATAAATTAAATTTATGTAATCAATTTGATAAATAAATTAACTCCAAGTCTTTACATTTTTTCTTCCAAACAGCATTGTCATCATCTTTTTTTCTGTCATCATCATCTTTTTTTCTGGACATCTGTTGACACATTAAATATATTATTTTACCAAAACATTGGTTCTCAATACCTTCATTAATTACGATATGCAAACTTTAAAATTAATAACATACAATGATTCAGCAACAGTCTTAATAATAAAAAATATTTTATTGTAGGTTTTTAATGCGACTGGTAATTTAACTATTGTGCATAATCTCTTCTTTACTCTCTATCACCATGTTTTATGTCACTCCCTTAAAAACTTGGTCATCACCCAACACTATTGTTTACATTTTCATTTCCATAATTGGCAGACAAATAAAAATAGAATATACATATCATAAAAGCTGTTTCATACATTTTCAATGCAGTATTGACAGCAATTTACTGCCAGAATTGATTGCGATATATGATATAGGATGTATAACCCAACCTACAAGTCAATAAGAAGCAATTTTGTACTTCCTTACAAAACAAGAATTACAATTTGGTGAATTTATACACAACATATACTACTAGAAGTGCAAGAGCAATAATTTTTGGAACAAAACGTTATAGAGTTGCGCCAAGTAAATATACAGTTGATGATGCATATTATACAATGTAACATTTAATCGGCTTAAAGTGGAATGAGTATGTTAGCTCCTAATGTTGCTGACTGACCAACTGAAAGCATAAATACCTAGATTTACCTCCATTCAAACCTCGTCGTTCAACCTATAGAACTCATCATTTTGAATATTTTCTATGATGAACCAAATTCAACAATATGTAACCTATATGACAGACTAAATAGAAATCAAAAATATACATTATATGTAAAACATTTTATAATATATTATTTATTGTATAAATGATTTTGGTGACTTTGTTACTGATTTATATATTTGAATTTATATAATGTACCTTCTGGGTTTTGTTGACTTTCTCCGCTCTTTCGTCCTGTTTTTCTGCATCATCTTCAGATTTCATTCTTTGCTGTAAAATTTATAATCTTAATTAAAATTAATTTTCTACACTTTTTAAACACCAGGCCACAGTCCATAATATGCATTAATGTATTTAGTGTTTGTTAGGCTGTTTCTTGTTGTTAGTGGAGGGTTAACGCCATATTCAACACATGACATGTTTTATATGACACATCTATTTAGTTTTATTGCTGGAGAAATACCTCAGAATGAAAAGAATGATAATAAATTGGCAAACTGTCATATTATGATGGATGACGACTATTCAGAATTGATTTATTTGTTGATTAGATTCTTTGAATCTATTTAAAAAAAGTAAAAAAATAATGATTCATTGACCAAGTTATCTTGTTATTTCAAAATACAGTAAATTGTACAACAGAAAAAATTGATATATAAAGTCATCAATGGCTCTTATTTTCAATTTCATAATATTGTATATTGCTCTAAAAGTTTTAGTTATGACCAGTTTATACTTGTTGCGTTTCATTGTCAAGTCTGCAATATCAATATTGCTCTAATTCGAATGAGTGTATTTTAAACTATTTTAAGATTCATGCAAACTCTGTTTTGAATGCAAGATACTTACACCAAACGACGGAAGGGTTTTATTCCCTCATTCTGAAGGCATCCAGAGCTTTACTTAGGTTTGCATCCTCAATCCACAGACATGTCCACAATAACGTTTGTGAAAGAGGCTTCTTCCCTTTTCATGTTTGTTCCAGCTCCTCAACTTTCAACGTTATAGCATCACTCTTACTTGCGAGCTTGATGTGAACCTTCAGGCAATTTCTGGCTTGTCTTGCATTCTGCCAACAAACAATAAAAATAATACTTTATTTTTTTTTAAACAGCAGTCATCTTTAATTGTTTGTTTTCTTATTTTGCCCACAGCTTGGGAATTTGGGGAAAAGTACAGGAAAATATTCACCTGAAGTCACCAGTTTATCTGATAAGAAGTTTTGAGGAGAACAAAATAGACATCGATTTATCTTTATCAGATTCACATTATAGAAAATGACAAGCATAACATCTTTTTGACAATGAACATACCAATTTAATTATTTGTTTTACATGCTTATACTTTTCATTATTTGTGAAATTAAGTACCTAATTAATAAAAATGAAGAAAAAAAGCTGACATAATATTTTAATATCTTGCTTTCCAAAACATGTTAAAATATAGAATGAAATAATATTAAATTAAAAAAAAGTGTTAAAACTCCTGACCTACCTAACATATATATTGTTTTTGCCATGAAATCGGAAATTTTAGAGCCATTGAACATTTTAGGTGCATGAAATCTTACACTTTTTTTAAAACTATGTTAAGATGTACATATATCTAAGATGTACATGGATAAACAATGTATTTACTATAAATTCTGAATGGTAAACAAAGTTTGGAAGCTTTGCTTGTTTGTTTCCTTTAAAGATATAACCATAAACATCAGATGTATGATAGGCAGATTGTTAAATAATATACTGATCGACAATACAATAAAATTATTATTTTTGTATTTCACACATTTTAGATAACAAATAGAAAATGACTGTGACTACATATTGTCTTCATGTCAACTTATAAATGAAAGATTAATATGAATTTTAGAAAACTACTTCCTCATAGCCAAAAATGTTTGCCAAGCATGTGGTGTCCTTTACACTTCTCACAACGTTCACCGCATCCACGAAAGTCATAGGCTTTTGCTTTCCTCCAATGGCATTGTGATGCAATCCGACTTTAAGGGCCTCTTCTGCCGACAGCTCCTGGTATATAATTACAAACACCCATTTATGTCTCAGACCACGTCGATAGAGGGAGGTCAGTGCAGTTCTCGTGTGGTTACCTCCCAACACTTCTATGGTAGCACCACCATTCTTATCTGCCTTATGGACATCACCTGTAAATGAAATTTTAAATAATGTCTATAAATCATCATTACTGGGATAGAGGGATTGTAGAGATACACTTAATCATTATTGGGATAAAGAGGGATTCTAGAGATACACTTAATCGAAAATATGAAATAAAATGTTAACATTAAAAAACACTTGCTGACCTTGGTATATTATGCATCAAGTGGCTGACACTCCACAGTTATTCTCTGCTTGTCCACATGACACTTGATATGCATGTCAGGGAATTCTTTTAAGCTAATTAAGTGCTAGTAATGTAGGAAGCTAGTGATATGATTTCATAACAAACAAGAGCTGTCAGAAGACAACAAAGCTCGCATCTGTGTGTCTAAGTCCAAAAAGGGCCATAGGTATGGCAAAAATGCAACCTAGAGTTATGGTTCTTAACTTTGTGTGGTGAACACACATGTGAAGGTTCATTCACATCCAATGAGTGGTTGCATAGATATCTTAAACGCAACTAAACGCAAAGTTTAACCTGGGTGTCTAAGTCCAAAAAGGGCCATAACTGTGCCAAAATGCAACCCAGAGTTATGGTTTTTGTCTCTTGTGTGTTTCAATGATAATGGTGAACACACATGAAAAGTTTTATTCATATCCAATGAGTGGTTGCATAGATATCTTACGTGATAAAAAACTTTAACCTGAAAAATTAAGTCGAAAAAGGGCCATAACTGTGCCAAAATGCAACCCAGAGTTATGGTTTTTGTCTTTGTGTGTTTCAATGAAGATGGTGAACACACATGCAAAGTTCCATTCATATCCAATGAGTGGTTGCATAGATATCTTACGTGATAAAAAACTTTAACCTGAAAAATTATGTCGAAAAAGGGCCATAACTGTGCCAAAATGCAACCCAGAGTTATGGTTTTTGTCTTTGTGTGTTTCAATGATGATGGTGAACACACATGTGAAGTTTGATTCACATCCATTGCCGGTTGCAGAGATATGTGAAACTTGTACGCAACTAAACGCAAAGTTTAACCTGGGTGTCCAAGTCCAAAAAGGGCCATAACTGTGCCAAAATGCAATCCAGGGTTATGGTTCTTGTCTCTGTGTGTTCCATTGATGATGGTGAACACACATGTGAAGTTTGATTCACATCCAATGAGTGGTTGCATAGATATGTGAAACATGAACGCAACTAAACGCAAAGTTTAACCTGGGTATCTAAGTCCAAAAAGGGTCATAACTGTGCCAAAATGCAATCCAGAGTTATGGTTCTTGTATCTGTGTGTTCCACTGATGATGGTGAACACACATGCAAAGTTTCATTGACATCCACTGAGAATAGATTTCTGAAACTTGTACGCAAAAGTTTAACCTGGGTGTCTACAGATGACGACGCCGGGGTCATGACAATAACTCTCCTTTGACTTCGTTCAGGCGAGCTAAATATCATTGCCAGGTATACACTGTAACATCCATAGTTATAGAATTATTAGCCATCAACCACTTATCATATAAAAGGCAAAAAAATGTCTCTGGTGGCCCAAGCAGAAGAGCTGTAATGTGGTGTTACAATGGAGCCAACCATAATTTTGATAAATATTATAAACAGCAAAAACCTATCAACCCTGCTTTTGATTTGGAGGGGCGGGGGACATGCCACCAGAAACAACTTATCATCATGACATTGGCTAGATAATGTAGCATGTGTTAATTATTAACTGAAAATGTAAATACGCGATTGCTAATGATTATAAGTTGTGTTTATTTTGTAAGTAACATTCTTTACGAGAAAACTTAAGTTGTGTAAGGTTGATAACATGTGTGTAGTCAATATATTTGATTATAATGGACTTAAAATCATTGTATTAAGAAATTCATATTGTGCAATACATTTTATCAATCCGCTTCATACATCTGATGATATGTCCAGCCATCAAATGGAATTCTCCTCCGGGTGCCTTCAGGAAGCTCTCTTCCAACTCTCAACCATGGGCCATGTCTACTTGCCTGATTCGCTTTGCCCCCTCTGGCTCAATCAAAGTCAATAAGTGAACCTTAACTGACTTCTCTGTAAAATATAAAACAGAAGTTTTAGTTGAGTAACAGGAATCAAGATTTTGTTCAAACAGAAATCAGTTACATAAATAATGCCTATAATATCAAACAAGAAAGCTGTCCATAGGTAACGGGTGCCCCCCACCACCCCCTTCCACTATATGAATTTTAATCTTGTTCTAAGAGATAAAAGTGTAAGTTTATGGCATTATATTCAGTTGTCTGGTTTTATAGCAATTTATATACAGTTTCACAAAAACCAAATACATACAGTCATAAACTTGAAATACGAGGGAGATGCTCTCTATACACATGGATCTGTGTTTATTCAACATCAGCAAATGGCAGAATTGTTTTAATTTGATAGTCTCCTCTTAAAAATAAACTAACTACTAGTCTAGTATGTAGAGAAATATGTTGTTTCTTGAAAATATATATATATATATATATATATATATATATGGGAGAGATAATAAATTAATTATTAGAAATTATATATATATATAGGGAGATAATTAAATTCACAACAACGGAATTTACGAATTTTGGGATCTTTTCAGATGCCCATTCACAATGCATGATATATATATGGAGATAATTATTATTTGTGAATAACCAAGACATAAATGTACAGACCAGACTACGGCGAGTGCGCCTAGCTACAATGCAAACCATAGATACAATATCAAAGCCTCTGCCAAACCAATAAATTTGGTATCGACCATGACTTATATACTATGGAATTACATGCAACACATCTGGACAGGGTGGACAAATTTACATACATGAAGTGATAGCTTTTTATGAGTAGGATCCAGTTAAGGATTCATTACTACTCACATGCTATATAAAGGACAGATTTATAAACCTGTTGGATCATATAGATACAGTGAATTCATATATATTTAATTTCATAAAGGGAGATAATTAAATTCACGACAACGGAATTTACGTTTTTTGGGATCTTTTCAGATGCTCATTCACAATGGATGATATATATATATGGTGATAGTTATTTGTGAATAACCAAGACATAAATGTACAGACCAAACTACGGCTATATCATGCATTGTCTTACACGCGACACTTTTAACTCAATTTCAGCTTAACTATAGTCCTTAAATGTGTTCAAAAACAAAACACATGTTGATCAATATTACCAGTGACTCAATTACATCAAGGAATTATATTGAAGTCCTTGGTTACATTTTATATGTATTTGATATATTACCATTGTGATAACAATTGAATATAACTCTGAAACTGTCACCAAACTTAATTATGTTGTAATTCGAATGTCAACATACGACAGAAATGATGAAGAAGAGTAAAGGGCAGGCTTAAAAGGAGAATCCCTCCTTACCTTCAAAAATTCTGCGCTATTCTATAATATTTTTATAGTGTGTAATTCGCACGCACCGTATACTCTTCAAATTAGAGAATTCGACCAAGCGAATTTCACAACATGGTATTTTGGTAATCCATTGAAAATCTTCTTGTGTCAGGTAAAATAGTGATACATGTCGACAAATATGAACACAGCACTATAAAGTATTATTTATAGACACATTAGTCCTATATTGAGTATCGTATCAATATCATACTTACTAGCTCAGCCCAGGTAAAGCTCTTGCCAAAAAGATCATGTAATGGAACCTGTATATTGATGTACTGAGTTCTGAAAAACTCATCTTTTACATCAAGCTGTAATGTGTTATCTTCTATTAAAAAGGAGGGCACAAGGGAGAACTTTTACATGTTATCAGGTTTTGTTTTCCTTCTATAGCAGATGCCGCTTAACTCCAATTTGTTTCCCCTATGGCTAAAAATTCCCCTCGCTGGTCATTTTCCCCTTTTGTTAAAAAAAATACCTTTCCGGAAAAAAGGGCCCTTTTCGCAAAAAACATACCTGGTTCACTTATTTTATGACAACTGTGAACGCTTTACGGAAGTAAACAATCATGTCGCACAATTGGAGACACTATTCCAAAAAAGCATGCAAGGGATCAGGAAATTTTTAAAACAAGAAGTTACTGGCCCCCCAAAAAATACCTGGGCGACTACCAAAACGTCCACAAATGATTAATACTTCGTCTCAAACTGGACATACTATACTGTCAATGGAAGAATTCAGTCTGCGAAAAATAGATATAGTCCGAGACCCAGGTTATAATGTTTTTTGTATAGGGCTACAAACGTATTTCAAACGTATAGACCGATCAAACTATTAATATCCCAAGAGACCAATTTCTGGTAATTCTGGGTCTTAAAATAGATAACACCTAGAGGGATACTCTTATTGTTTGAATTGATGGGGTATTGACTTTCTGCAACTAATCAGAACACGTTATTTCCTTCAGCCTGGTTTGCAATAGTTTCTGTTTTGAATAATTTACCGTATATCGTCGGCCATAAGTCGAATTTTTCAGACTCCAAAATCACTCTCTGAATCCCTACTCGACTTATGGCCCCGTCCTAGTCCCGAGTGATGATTTTTTTTTACCAACGGTCAGCTCCTACTGAAGTTTTGAACGTCGAATTTCAGTTTCAGCAACAGTCTATATGAACAATGACACCAAAGTGCAGAATTGAATTACACTCTTGTCAATCAACTATGCATCTCGCAAACACAAAGGATGATTACGTCATACGTGGAAAGTTACTTTGTTGATGGAAAACTCTGATTGACAGTTGAAAAAAATGATCGGTTTCAATTAGACGCTTGATGTTTTAACTCTATGCAAGGGAAACCTTGATCTTGGTCAGCCGAACGATTGCGTTGCCTACACGGGGTGTAAACATATATGCCGAAAATTGCCTTGGGATATTTGGGTCAGAAGTAACCGATTATTGCAATTTGCATTCCCACATATGTGGTGATACTTATCCACGGATTACAGAATATACCAAATATTCAACAGAAGACTGCATTTGTTTGTCGGCTGCATATTTGCCGTTGATTCGATAACGGTACATGAACGTATACATGCGTAAGGTCAGTTGTGAGTGCAGGCAATCGCTACTGTAGGAATTTTAATATTTAGGTGACCCAAATCTCACCCACTTCCTTTTCGAAAATTCTGGGTCGACTTAAGGAAGGGTCAATGCAAAAAACTGAGATCTGAAGGTCAAAAAGTCCCCTCGACTTATGGCCCGACTCGCCTTATGGCCGACGATATACGGTAATATCGCTTAATTGTTAGATTACAGTTATGATGATGCCGGAAACAACCGAATTTGACGTAAATTATCAAACACCAAATATCATGGTGACCTTGAAATAAGCGCCTTGTGCCAAATTGCGAAAAAAAGAAAAAAAAAACTACCTCTGTCATAATTGTACGACAAGAACAAAAGAAAGGGTATAAACCTGAACGAGTTTGTACTTTCAAGAAGAACTGGGTCACCTATAAAGATCGAAACTGACTGAAGTATGAGTTGGTAAAATGAGTTAACAAAGATTTTCTCAGCTGTATGTTCACATGTGACCTATTTAAAATAAACAAATAACCAAATGAAGACAGTTGGCGAGTAGGTTTATTAAACTTGCAAATAATTAGGGTTGTAGACTGGGTGAATGCAATGTGTAGGCACGGTTGTAGGGAGGTCCAGGGGTAAGGTCTTCCGAATAAACAATCCACTTTACTGTGCCTTTTGGTGTATATTATGTTTTTTAGGGGCCTGGTTATCCGTAATATATTAACGGTGATTTCATTGATTTATAACCAAATAAATTGATATTAAATGTAATGTTTCAATGTTTGTTCACTTTAATAAATGGAAAATGAAGAGGCCTTCCTAGGGGTTGGATTATTATTGTATTTTGGTATTTTTATTTTTTTTATTTTTTTGATACACCCCTGATAATATAAAGCAAAATAAAACTGGTTGTTAGATCTAATTAATTCAGGAATTATTTCTTTATATTCCTGATGAATCTTCCATAATAAAAGAGTGGCAATTGATGTGTGACCAATTATTTTAACTTGTGCTATGATACTTACTATGAAGAATCAGATTATTATAGTGATGATGAGATGTGTATACAGACAAGGAATAAGAGATTCTTCTATAGTCCCTAGATACAGGGCAATGTGCTGAGACAAGTTGGTTAAAGAATAATGATAAAATATGATAATAAACTTATGTTCTTTTTTATGTATTATATATTGAAGTTTTAAATTGAGGAAGATGTTTGTAATTTTATTAAACCATTAACCGTTTCTACTGTTGTATGTAAAAAAAATCCCCCAAATTCTGAACAACGCACATGATTTTTTCCCCTAAAAAAGGTATGGGCCCCTTTTTCTAAAAAAAAACCCCTGGTAATACATGTAACGTTGCGTTTATCACATTATCATTTACAACATACAACCTATAAAACACGGCCAGCGTAACCGGAGAGGACTGGGTTGAAGAGGCGAAAACGTAGCTGGACATACTTAATTCCTATTTTCTACCTTTTAACTATCCAACCTCTTCTTACTGTCTATCCTTTTAATATCTTTTCTTAACCTTGCACCACCCATCAAGTAATAGTCAAGTGTGACTGTGTCGACGTACAATGTAGATGTAGAACATTTTAGTGATACAATTTTTTTGTCAGTCTTTTGTTATTTGCAAGTGCTCTTGCTTAAATTTTTTCTCTAGATTAACACGATATTCTCTGTTTTCTAGTATATATAGAGAGAGAATTCATTTAAAGTTCATCCATGAAAATAACTATTGCATGACTGACTAGAATTGTGTTTGTGCATGCCGAGGTTTCATCACAAAATTTAAGTCTGTATACCTTCTTTGTTTCTGGTGAGATAGACTAGTTTAGCATTAAACCTTCAAATTTTTATCATTTTGTTCTTTATAATTTGGCAAGCTTATAAAACATGAGATTGTTTTTGTCAATAAATTAAATCTAAACTTATATTTGTTCTTGCAGATACTGATATGGAAAAAAGTGTGTAGCCTTTTTAAAAAAAATGTCCAAAGCTACAAAAAGGAAACATGTCGTGAAAGAAGTTCTTGATGATTTTGTTCTTCCTGAAGACTCCCAACAAATTGTCAGGGTAAGTTTAAAATGCATTAAATTGAGCCTTAATAATTGTGTATCAGTTGTGATTCTTAAAGTCTTTTATTTGTCTTCATCTATTGTGATACATGTGAGTGTAGGACCAGTGTGACTCTTGTTCATGTGCACACTTTATAAACAGTCAATACTGGATGGAAAACCTCTTTGTCAGTAACTTTTTCCTCCTGAAAACTTTTAGTTTATAATTGATCTGTATATAACTCTTGCCTTATGTGACACGCAACTGTAACATTCGTTTCCAGATTTCAGTAATTGCTATTTAATCAGGCTGTATATAACAACTTGATATAGCATGCGTCTGAACTGTATATTAATTATCTAATGACCTGGTAATTTCTTTCTTTTAAGTGATATACCTTTGAAAATGACAAACACAAGAAACAGTACACATGATAATAATCTGTTTGTCATACATTTATCAAAATTATCTCCTGGTTTTCAAGGAATTTTTTTTTACACCTAAATATATTCACAATTTAAATGTAGTGCTATTGCACACAGTGAGTGACATCTTTTTTTACTACAGTAGATTTTCTCTGAAATGATTAATCACATGTCGATCACATGACTCTTCAGTGCCCGTAGGCATCATAATAGCAGAATCAACTATACAAACCAGTGTGTTTTTTTTGGTAATTTTTATAGCCGTTATTGGGTCATATTCCCAATGGCAAATAATATCTTTTTTTCCCAACTGAATTGTAAAAATTCCCAATTGAAAGCTTCAGTAATTGTAAATTTGCAATAACTCCTTGATAAAATAAAATGATTTCCCCATTCTGAATTGAGTATGACATTGATTTTTTAATTAAATGGTCAGAGAAGCAAGTGTACACATGTTTTATGTTTAAACATATATATTTAATGCAAAAGTTTTCCCAATGTTAATGAAAACGCCGCTTAAGGGTATGGGTCATCTTCCCAAAATGGTGGAAAAAAACACTACAAACTGACGTTAACAATAGTGTTAACCTCCAAATTTCAAAGCAATTTAATTTGATAGAAAAACATAAATCAGAATGTAACTTAAGCTTGTTAGTACAGTCATCACTGTCTTAAGCAGCCAGTCAAGAGAAAGAGCAAACATGACCTTTTAAGACAGGTTGTTGCTTAATACAGGTTAATTTGCTCTAAAAGCTTAAAAATAGGAAGAAGCAAATGTGGCTGCTTAAGACAAGTAGCTGCTTAATATATGTGACTTTTTACACAGGTTTGAAGGTACATCATGTTATAAGTTGATATTTTAAATGAACATTTTTCCACTACAGGTTTGACTGTAGTTATATCAAAATAAGTTAAACAATAAAATGAAAGAAAGAGAAAAATGATATTCTTTTCATGTATATAAAAACAATTATAACGAAAGCAATGGTGTTAAAAATAACAAATATGATAACGGTAATCAGTAACTGAACAAAACCTGTCATATAAATACTGTTTATGTTTGAATCAAATGTGAGGAACATTTTAAATCAATTGGCTGTTTGCAACGGCCAAGTTTTATTTGACCTTTTTACCCAATTCCCTTAAGTGGTCACTTAAGACAGTCTTGACTATATATTTGTAACCTTTCTCTGGTAAGCAAATAATTATAAAGCAAGTCTCTGCCAAGTGATATATCATTTTTGCAAAAAATTAAACAATGACAAATAATAATTTATGAACTTGAATGTGAGATTATTTCATCACATCACTCAGATAAATGATTCATTTACCATTAACCTTTGAGGTCATCTTTATAAAGAATGATTTTTTTTCTGTCAAGATGCTATGAGTATGAATGTATTATTGTCATCATATATGACATCACCATCTTTTTTTTATATTTATTTTGTTGAATGTGGTTTTACACCATTTTCAATGGATGAAAGGTTATATATGACTTATACATTTTATTTGTGAAGGAACGTCTCGGAATGAATCTGAGTAGAACTACCATTGCTCCGCACGTAACTGGCAAAATTTCTCACATAAATTTTTTTGGGCGATCTGGTCTGGAACCTACAGCCTTAGTGGTGAAAGTAAGTGATCTAATTATTGAGACATCGCCCTAGACAACTCGACTAAGGAGGATCCATCACCATCTTAAGATAGCATCATTTACACAGATTAATTGATGTGACATCATGTGGTTTGGTATTCTATATAGGAGAGCTGAATCATACTGACAATACGCCGCAATGAATCGGTAATGATATTACACCAGGTTGATATAAAAGATACGCAATGAGTTTATAACACCCCTGCACTGTCAGTCATGTGATAAACTGTATTTGAAGCTATTTTTATACTTCCATTACATCTCAACGTGTCCATCTTGTATTTGTACTATTTTTCAGATATCTGCTAGCAGAGGAAATAATCTACATGAAGTAGAGACAGATAAAAATGACAAATTTCTTGTCAGTATGCCAACTAAGTTCCGTAAAAATGTTTGGGTGAAAAGAGGTAACTGCTGTTAATAATTGTTGTTGTTGTATGGTGTTTAGCGTCACTTTCAACAATTTTTCAGTCATATCGGGACGGTGTTTACTTGAGACAGTATTCTGAGCGCTGTCACACTGGAGTATCATGCCGCAGACACGTGGTATGATACCCCACCCAGTCACATTATACTGACACCGGGCCGACCAGACCTAGAACTGTCCTCTAAATGCTGAGCGCCAAGCGAGGAAGCTTCTAGTACCATTTTAAAAGTCTTTGGTATGACCCGGCCGGGGATCGAAACCACGACCTTCCGCATGCAAGTAGACAAAATCATTAATGAAATACCTTTACATATTCTAAAACTGTAAATATCGCTTACAATAGTTTGATAATGTGGTGTTTATTAATCCTTTCAATAAAATAACTTTATATTATAAAAACTTCTTTTGTTTTCTTAATAATTTATAAAACATAATACCATACTGTAGTTTATAGGGAATATATCAGGATTTATTTAAAATTTTAAAATTGGCTACAAACATTTTTTTCATTATATCATGCATATCCATACTCATTGATCCCAAATTGCAAAAAGGATATCGATCTAAATATGCCAAATTTATATATTGAAAAAGGATTTCCTGGCTTGGGCTATGCACCTAGGTTAGACTAAAATAGATTTCCTGCTTAGAATTGCAACATATTTTGTGATGTATTAAGTAATAAAATGATTGCATCTTATAGAAAGAATTCGAATGACAATGTAAAGGTCATTAAGCAGTATTTAAGTGCTGTCTATTTTTAAAATTGGGATTTAGCATCCAGTTTACCACTACAATTTAAATATTGATTTTGTCATGTTTTGGAGGATTTGACCTACCAAAACATTCAAATTTTATTTATTAATCATAATGAGATGTCTTTTATCTGTTTTAAAAATATTTTTTATTATTTAAGACATTTATAGCGTTTTTTCCTCTCATATATTCCCTTTAATAGAGAGGTAGTAACCAACACTCTTCTTTTGCCAGGGGACTTTGTTATTGTGGAGTCGATAAATGAGGGAGACAAAGTTAAAGCAGAGATACTGAACATTTTATACAAGGAACAGATCAAGTATATCAAAGAAGAAGGCAAATGGTATGTATAGCCTTGGTCTATCCAATAACAGCAACTTACATGCCGCTGTAATTATTTGGTCCACTTTTTTTTACAGTGACATTCTTTTCATTGTCATCTGTCTCCCACCACTGATTCAAGTGGGAAAGTTATCAGTTTCTTGGGAGATATGAGTGTGCTGGGGTACTGGTTAATCTTCCAGCATTGCAGAAAAGAATGGTTAAATTGTTGGCATTGAAATGATGTTAAATATTCAATCAAACAAAAAATGACAAAGATATCAAAATTGACTCCTAATACTAGTATTACAACTCAAACTTTGCCCTGAGTTTCCACATTGCGGGTAATGTGCCTTGAAAGAAATGGTACTAATATCATCTTATTACAATGCATTATTAGACATAATTAAGGGGCTATTTATAAGAACTTACTAGTTATTGTATGGTAGGTTTAAAATAACAGGGTGGGGTCATTTGTGGAAATAGATTATTGAGTTAGTTTGATGTAATTGTACTTAGCCTATTTATTATTACGATTTATCCCATGAAGCTTACACAGGTGGTGTGTATTATATTGACTATTAAATCTGCAAATTTACAATAAAATCTAACTTCGTTTTCTATAAAAAAATATATGATTTATTAGGTGTTGCATTCATAAAGTCCATAAGTGTATGTGACCATGTACATGATATATATGTTATTTTCAAGTGATGATACTGTGGCAAGTACACCTTGTTATAGTATTAATAAACATCATACATTTGAAAGACCTGGTTATCAGATTTATTTGAAAGTTCTTTAAATGACAATTTTAAATTGGGGTTTTAATTTAATTTAGTTTGGTATTAAAGTTTATTCAGCTGATATGATATGGTAATAATTGAGTTATTGAATAAATAAAAAATCAACGATGTTCATAGGTAAATAATTTTTGGGGGCTGTGCTTTAGCAGCCGCTCTCAGAGCTAACATGATTTTATTTTCAATACCGCAAATCTACACCCGTGTTTCGTGTTAATGCAAACCTAACAACCACTTATCAAATAGTTCCACCCCCTGATAAGTGCTCGAACTCACTTTAAACAGTAGATTCGCCTATTTTAACGAAAACATTAATATTATAACATACAGCGAAGATTTATACCTATAAATAATTACGTATCTTATAAATTCCAAGTTTATATTCTGTAGCATTAATCAGCACAAAGGAATTAAAGCGCATGAATACAGACGCGCTGAACTATGGTCACATGACCAAAAGATTACGCCATCTTGTAAATCAAATTCCAGGTCACAAACTATATCGCCATCATGCACATTGAAAGAGTCGTATATTTCGGCAAGGACTTCAGATAATAAGTACTTGATTCGGGAGTCTGATTTCGCTTTTTCTATCATTTTAAAAATGTGTACGGTAACGAAACTTTTCTCGATCTGTCCTTTAAGCCAAGGAACTATACTCCTTGCTTATGTCAATAAACAATCAATACTCGTTCTAAAAATAGAGATATGCTAATGTCGATCATATGACTTGCGGTTTCTCCCAAATGTTTAAAAATAGACTTGTATTCCTAAAAAGAATTTGAGATTGATCGAGTTATGAACAATGTCAGTGCTGTTTTTTTTTATTATTTAGTAAATATTTCACAAATTTCCAATAATTGGAACGGTAGATAATTTCTACTTAAACATATAAGAGTTAAAGTATTTGTGTTTCCCTAACGAAAATACGCAAACATCCAGATGTGTCTAAAAATCGGCGCTATAACATTTTGGTTAGTGCGGTACCGTTTACGGGGTGATATAGGGCCCTTGAAAATATAATTGTAAAAATCAATTATTAATGTCGAAATACACATTTCTACTTTTCGTCTTTTAAACGAATTGTTTCACTGTTGCCCTAGAGAAATCAATAAAAAAAATAGTTAATGAATATACTCAAAGTGGAATTCATCGCGCTAGATTCAGAGCACTTTGATATTTTATATATATAGAAAGCTTGGTATTTCTGAAAATATCACGAGATGATTAGAAGATACAAATCTCATATCATTGAGTTGAATTAATATCTTGAAGTTGGACATTTGCCAAATTTAAGAGTTAATATTCTTACTATAGCAGAAATACACTTTCAGAGGCAAACCATTCAGTTACGTTTCTGACATATTCGAAAAAAGAGTCAACGTTAAGCATAGAACATGTAGATTCTGTACAATGTACAAGAATCAAAGGTAATCGGGATTATTCTACTTCAACGTATGCAAACTGACCTGTCTGTCTAAAACAATAGCTACATTTTACATCTTATATGCTCCGCCCCCATCAGCACTGCAGTGCTTTGATTTATACATTGTATCCTGTATCTTGTAATATATTTGAGTTGGTAGTCCCAAATCCAGAAAATGAAAATTGAAGTTAAATGTATTTTTATCAATAACAAAACACTGTATATGGAAAGATGTACAGTTAAACCTGTCTTAAGCAGCCAGTCAAGAGAAGGAGCAAAAGTGGCCTTTTAAGACAAGTTGTTACTTAATAGAAATTCCTTTGTTTTGAAAGCACAGAAATTGAGAAATAGCAAAAGTGGCTTCTTAAGACAAGTAACTGCTTAATAAAGGTGATAACTTACACAGGTTTGACTGTATATTGTTTACGGTATATGACATGGGAATACCTCGCATTATTTGTAAAATATATTACAATGTATTATCTATATAAGTTGTCATCTTTGTGGAATGCATTATATTTAAGTTGTTTATGTTACCTCTTCTGAAGGCCTGAAGGATTCATTGATGAAGCTGCCTCCAAAACTGGCGACAGTCTGATCCCAGACGATATGTTACCGCCAAGCGATAGTGACTCTGATGAAGAAAACCTCGGAGATCGAGTGATCAACACAAACAGACCCACAGTTGTGTACGAGGAGACTAGCAGTGAGGATGAGGATGATGAGGACACATGTAGATAAATGTTGGAGGAGAATTGTCATGGATGAACTTGTGTGATAACTTCCATAATTGTTAATCAACTATGGGATGGTGATGGCTCTAGTTAAGACACTTGCATCTGAGTTTTTGTTCTTCAAGATCTTTCCACCATTATATAGTGTGTTTAAATCACATTAAACACATTGAAAAATTAATCTAACTCATATATAGATGGATATCAAAGATGAATAACTCAAGTTAATTAATCAGTTATTGTCATGTCAGAGTTATTGTTCTTAAGAATTAGTGCACATATGAGTGATGTACATTAGGAATGTTGACAAGCAGTGGCAACTGACCATCACTTCAGTATTTGTTGATTTAAAGACAATTTAAAGACAATTACTTATTGAGAGTTTTTAAAAAAGATTTGTTACTTCATTTGGAATGTGGTAAAATAGAACTGTAAAAAGAATCATTTCTTAAATTGAAATGTAGTAACAAAAGGACTGAACAGAATTATTTCTTAAATTTTTATAATGACAGCTTTTTGATGAAAATATGTTTTATTTGAGTATTAAAGTAATTTTTATACCATTGAGGGCTAACAGGTAATTAGTTGATCTAACCGATCTGTACTGGGATCTTGGAGGTTAACCTGTAATCGAGCACACACATCACTTGCAAGTAACTGATAATTTTCCCACTTGAATCAGTAGTGAGAGAATGACAATGAAACACAATGTCATATAGCAATCATCACAGAGACTCTGCCAGGCAGGGATTCAAACTCGTGATCCCTTGATTGATACCAGTAGTTGCATCCACTTTCGAATACACTTATCAGGCCGGACAACTCTTAATGTTTTGTCAACTATATATATCTCAAAGTTTATAATTATGGTCCCTTTTTTTGTTTTATTATAGAAATTATACTGTTTATCTCAGAACTACGGGTTATCTCGGAAGTATTTTCTGGTCCCCTGGACTTTGAGATAAGGAGAGTCATCTAATATTATATAGAACATTTCATTACTTTGTAAAAAATCAATCTTTCATTGTTAAGTGCTTTAAAACAGTATAAAGGTAACAGTCAAACCTTTCTTAAGCAGCCAGTCAAGGGAAGGGACAAAGTGGCATTTTAAGACAGGTTGTTGCTTAATGCAGGTTAATTTGCACTGAAAGCATAAAAATTAGAAAATGCAAATGTGGCTGCTTAAGGCAAGTGACTGCTTAATAGAGGTGGACACTTAAACAGGTTTGACTGTGTACTTGAATTTTAACAAAGGCAATAAAGACAATTTTGTAATTTTATAGATTTATGCAATTATGGACGATGATCAAGGGGTAATTTGTAAGTTAGCTGACATTTCAAATTATTAATTATTTGCGGCAATCGGTTAGTGACTTGTGTAAAATGACACATGCGGCATGGATGTGGTGATTTGTTTGGGCAGCTACATGTTAATGTATGAATAATAGTTTTCAATCTGATTATTTTCTATATCTCAGTGACATTAAATCTAAAGTTGTGTTTTTACTATTCAAATTGTGAGATTGGAGCAATGTGGGTTTGTTCCCTGAATTCGGCCAATGTGTGGTGTCTTTGAGAAATATACTTGATCCACGTATGCTTCCGCGGAGGATCATTTGTATAGGTGGCAAAACATGTTTCACAATTGTTGTAAAATAAATAAGTTTATATAAAATAAAAAAATTGAAAATGACTTTGCTGAGAGAATGCTCTATCAAACAGTAATTGTATTTAAACATATTGAATTTGTATCGATTGTGAAACAAGTTTTTACAACTTAGACAAATCAAGCTGGAAGTCTTTGTGGGTAGAACCAGTACTAAACACATGTGGATAAAGTGTCTTGCTCACGGATACTACACATAGCCATGGTGGAGGATAGAACCCACGACCCTCCAGTTCGATGCTTAACTGGACTACGGGCTCCTCATATACTAATATAATGCCATTCCCTACAAAGTTTATTAGGTGCGATTAAAAAATGCAGGCTTTGCAGAGCTTTTTCATGCCAAACCCAATACATATTGTTAGGAAAGGCACTACTCTGGCATTTTATTTATCCTGCTAACTAAACTATAATTGTGTAGGTTTTAATCACAATATCTTGAACATTAATTTGATGAAGAAATTCAAGTAATCTGAGTGAAAGTTTAATTATAAACTTAAAATTGTTATGTCAAGTAATACATGGTGATAGGATGCTTATATTGAACTAGGACTGAATTATGATGGTTGTAAGTGGAGAGTTTATAAAGTGAAGTGTTTACATACTGTTCTGGACAACACATACATGTAAATATTCAAATCACTTACAAATAATTAAACCAATGATAAAAACAATTGTTGCGCTTGTAAATATATATCCCAAATGATGCTTCAAAAACCAAAGCCACGGCCCAAAAATTGGCTATCATTTTAGCTCAATTTTCATAGAAAAGAGGAGCTCTTGTCCGTATAAAAAAGTCTGTCTAAATCAATGTATTACCATGACTACCATTAATGAGACATTAGCTTGCTATAAAAACTTAACCAAGTTTTCTAATGTCTATTTTTCCTTTTTTATGTTTGTTTAATTTATCAATCACGTGAGTGGTGGTTAAATTCCACAGGAGACATATTTGGTATTAGATATTGAAATGATGAAACTGAAGCACATGATCCTGTGGTAGAGCAGTGAATCCAAGTGTCCTGAAGCAATATATACTGAACGGAGCAGCTAACCAGCCACCTGATATTTTATGCACCTTTATGTATTTTCTCAAAAAGTGTCAATGTATTTTCTTGGAAATTTGGATTTGAATAAGAATGAATACTGCTGTGTAAAATCAATACATACTTGTCTGTTTATGTCGTCTACAAATCTTTATTAAGCTACTCAATATTTTGATGAAGATATGGGAAATACAAAAGTGGTGGGTTACCTGTTCCATTCAGTATACTTTGTCCGCATATTTTTATTACTGGTTCTACAAAAAAAAAAACATAAAAAAACATTGAGCGTGATTTGTCTAAGTTGTAAGAACTTGCTTCACAATCGATGTAAAATAAATAAGTCTTTTAAGACTGTTCATTCTGCAATCATGTATTTGTATATGTTTATTTCTTTGTATGTGGAAACTGATAATGGAAAGTCTCTACCTTTTTGCTTTATATGTACATTTAAAGCATTTGTATTTTGTTAGTGCACATTGAAACCCTCGATTCATTTTGTATGCATTTCAATGTCGCTTTGGTTATTTTTCTGCATCAAATATCCCAAATAGCCAAAAACTGCGTCTCGTTAAGAACAAGTTATGTACAGAGAAAGGAAAAATGATTTAACACTATTTAAAAAAAAACATTAATCACTTTTAGATTTTCTTCAACTATACTTAAAAGGGGCACCTGTTCATTCTAAAATTATTTTAGAATGATGTGATTTCTGCATTTTTGTTTGTACAAGAATGGATCTTTTCTTTTGCCAACTGTACTTTAAAGCGACACCAGTTAATGCTGCAACTGATTGTTACTGTTCACGCATTGAATCAGTCTTCACTCTACTAAAACGTACAACTGTATGAAGATATTAATTTTCAAGTATTAATATGTGGAACTTTGTTTTTAAGAAAATGTCACGTAAATGGAGTCTTTTTTTTAAGAAAGTGTCACATAAATGGAGTTTTTTTTTTAAGAAATTGTCACGTAAATGGAGTCTTAAGTGTCTGGTTGGTCTAAGACACTATTGTCTAATGACCCCTCACCGCTGAGGTAGTGGGCTTGAGCCCAGCTGGAGTGAACAAATATTGTGTGAGAAAATTTGCAAGTTACTTGCAAAGGATCCATGGTTCTACTCTGAGGTGTGCATTCATCAATAAAATTTGATATGCCAATATATGTGTCAAAAATGGGGTTACCATCCATGCCCCGCACCCACAAAAAAATGAGTAAAATTTAAAAATTATATAGTTATATATTATTTCCTTTGAGTTTTTGCAGCACCTATAAAAAACAAATGAGAATAGAGTGTTTGTTACTTTATACTGCATTCGTCTTTCCTTCCAATAAGTTAAAAGAATTATTCCCCTTTTCAAGACATAAATGAATCTCCATACATGCATACATATGTGTATTCTAATTTCAGTGCAATAATTAATTTATAGTTTATAGAAATATGGAAATATTCTTTTTGATTAGAAAAAAAATTAAAAAGGATCAAGTCCAGTTATATTGGACGGGCTACTGTCAGATATCTATTCACGGACGCGATCCCACTACTGCACGACATGGGAACTTTTGCCTGCTGTGTTTCCACCCTGGGCCGATACGTTCCTCCTTAGACAACCTGGACATGCCTGGGCTCCCCCGGGCAGCCCATATTGATGCCGGGCTTAGTGCGGACGCCCAATCTACATAGACACGCTGACAGTAGGACTCCCATCCTCAAACCGTCCTCAGACCCCGGCCTCCAAGTAGCTGGATTACAGGAGCACGCCATCACTCCCGGCCGATAGTCAAATCGTCTAATTGGTCTTATAAACCGAACTTTTATTTTTAAAAACATTCATGTTTTTTTAATTAATAGTGCATTAGGAATATGAACACTTCTCTAAAAGTAAGGAAATTATTTTTTCCAAGACTAAAAAAATAAATTAAATGTACGATGCGCATAATTTTATTACAAATGTACACGTATGCACACACATCGTCTTGTGCCGGAGGGACTGTCACATTCTCTAACACATTCAACTCCTTACATTCACGTGAAAACTCGTAACGAACGATAACTCTGCGAGGGAGATCGGGACTGTCAGTGACAACTGACGGTTTGCGGGAAAACTGCCCACGAGGGTCAGCGTATCAATGTGTGTATATACACGTTTCTCTTTAGACAACCTGGACATGTCCGAGCTCACCTGGGCAGCCCATATTGATGTTGGGTTTATTGCGGACGCCTAGTCTACAGAGATAAGATGACTCTAGGGATCAATCAGGTATTAATCTTGATAGTTTACATTTCCCTGTCTCAAACTTGTTAACAGTGAGAAGACAACAGTGAGAATTAAGTGATTTATACATACATGTACGTTATTAGACTAGTAGAGTTTAATAAGTTATGGGCGACTGCAGACACTCAGGTTAAACTTTTGCGTTTAAATTTTAAGATATCTATGCAACCACTCATTGGATGTGAATGAAACTTCGCATGTGCGTTCACCATCATCAATGGAACACACAGAGACAAGAACCAAACTCTGGATTGCATTTTGGCACAATTATGGCCATTTTTGGATTCAGACACCCAGGGGCGAGCTTTGTTGTCTTCTGACAACTCTTGTTTAGTTGGAAAGGGGGGACCAACTTAAGACTGTCGAGTTCTTTCAATATCTCGGCACTTTAAAGTTAGTTTCGTCTTTCGATATAAGAGTGTATTATTATTATTATTATTTTTATTATTATTATTATTATTATGCTTGGTTGAGCTCGCATCAACAACATGAGCATTAAGTTATTTAAGTCAATCAACAGCAAGAACCTTATTCACATATATAAATTTGACTTCTAGAAGAAACAGCAACTGATATCGGCACATCTTTTTAAAGTTAGTTTCGTGTTTCGGTATTGAAGTGTATAATTCTCCAATTTTCGATAAGGCTGAGAAGATAATAGTTTATGTTGAATATCGAAAGACGAAACACGAATATGAAACACACACCAGACTGCCAAATATCACACAGATCAATCAAAATATAGACCTATATTTAAAAGAAAACCAACAGAAATATAATATTAATGTATTTATTATATTGCAAAACTTTAACAACTCTGTACACATGACATTTAGTTGCATTGCATTCTGAAAAATTATATACAAAATATAACGTGAACAAAACATAATAAAACAATTGTCAATTATAAAGAAACAAGTTTGACAAGAAATTGCACATACACGCTATACATCTATATACAGTCTTATAGGTTTAAAGTGTTAACAATTGTGTATATTATTTAAATTGATGTCAATGGTCATACTTATATTTACACTAATATCATGATTATATCTATTATTTACACGTGTATCAATGATAATTTCAGTATTTACACGTATGTCAATGATAGTTTCATTATTTACACGTATGCCAATGGTAATTTCATTATTTACACATTTGTTAATGATATTTACATATTTACAATGTTGGGTAGCGCTTGTTGTTCACTAAGTGTTTGTAGGTATGCATTTAGAGAGACTTCACTTTAAAACTACCTGCTACCATTGGTTACAATAGGAACAACGTCCTTTAATATATTATATTCTATATGTCCATATCCGAAATGTTGCGATTTACAATTCCATCGCAGTAGAAATGTCAATACTACATTTAGTAACATTGCGGTGAGTTTCACGCTCTGATGATATTCTCTGCCACGCATAGTCATAGCGTTTCAGAGCATCACGGGTCGTCTGAGTTGTCTTTGCTCCCTTCAAAATCACTCTTCTCACAAACACACTGCAGTTTTTGTTAACAACTTCATCGAGCTGTTTTCTAATGTTTGCTTTACCCAACATTTTTCTTTCCCAATGTGTACCATTTGTAAACCCCCGACGACACACCTTACTGTAAACAACAAATTTTCTTGAGCGATATGTCGGCTGCACAGCTACTTCGTAAAACGCGGGAATGTTGGTCTTGCCGCCGAAAATTTGCTTTGCTCTGAAACCGCAGTTGCATCCGGGTCGTTGGGCCTTGGTAGTATCTGTTGATAAAGGAGATATGACCAACTGCCATTTTGACCACGATAAACTTTTCATCATAAAATTGACCTCGGGAACATTTTCTCGACGCAGACGGGGAAGCATTTTATCTACGTATCTTTTTAAGCTTTCTGGTACCCTGGCTTTAGTAACTGGTGTTTTTCTAATCGTTGATGCTTTTGGTGCTTTTATTACAGCAACAGTTTTCGTAATTTTCCCCTTCTTCGCAGTCTTCATTACTGGCGATATTTTTGCCGCTGCAACACTTCTGACAGGGGCGTCAGCAACTGTGCTACTACCTGATGGCACAGCGTCACGAAGATTACCAAACAGATTGTTGAGATCTTTATTGATCGGTCCAGATCTTGCTCTAACTTCCTTTTCATAGGTGTCGAAGAAATCGGCACCCTTTTCTTTGTAGCACACTGTCATTAGGAAATCAAATACGTTTTTGAAATCACTCAGTTTAAGATGCTGTCCGTGTGTGCGGTTGGCAATATCTGCATAAAAATGGTCTGCGTCGCTTTGTGATCCACACTGGACCGAATATATCCGCACACCAATGCCCGCCAGGCTGTCTGCTTCCTTTCTCCAGTCAAGTTTTAGTTTATTACCCTTATAGTTTGGCTCGTGAGGGTTACAATCCCCTATCATAACGAGCGCCCTTTGTGATCCCGGAGTCCAGGATAATTTCGTTCTGACCTGATGTAAAACCAGTTCGTAGCATTCATCTGCGTCTCCGCCTCCGGTTCTCTCGACGTTCTGCGCGAAGTCACACAGGCGAGTGACGTCATCTGTGAAGTCTTCGTACTTTGTAACATATGTTCGTGTATCACAGTAATCTCCGTGCGCGAATATAGATATGCGAATCCCAGGAATATCTCCTTGTAATCGCTGAACCATGTCCGACACTCGGCCTCGAACCTCTTCCAAGCAAGCACCCATACTTCCGGTTGTGTCGAAGGAAAATACAATCTCCATCGGGCCATTAGGAAGTGCCATGATCGTTTTTGACTGTTATCTAGTTAAACTGTAAATGGAAAATATAACATTGTTTTAGTATTAGTTGGTGATAAAAAAATACAAAATACTAAAAACGAAACTTTTCAAATAGCCTACATGTACACAAAGTGAGCGATTTTTTTTATAAAAGTATAAATGTTTTAACAAAAACACAATAACTAAAAACATAACTTAATATGTAGTTAATTCATAAAACATAACATTTTTTTTGTATAATCCAGCATACCTTATAATAAAGAGAGACAACTCTTCGTCTACTATTTCTCTCTATTGCGGCAGTTATCTCGACCTTGTTAGTAAACCAGTTGTAGATCATACTGAAACCAAAGCAGATATGTTCAGTATATATACTACCACTATACTCCAGTGAGCATGCCCGTAACTTGTTCGTGCTCGCTGAATTAATAAATACGTCATGCTATATTTAGATATTTACTTCATAGTAGATAAATAGGTAAATAGAACATGACTTCGGTAGTGTTCGTGAATTAAAGAAAATTTGACGAAAATTGCCGAGGATGTATTATGAAATAAAACTAGTATTATATTACTTGTATTATCGACTCGTCGTTTCACTGATAGTCACACATTAGCATATCTAGGATTTTCAGTCAGGGCAAGGGGTGAGTGAAGTGAAATATGTCTCATTGCCCCCTCTCTCAACCAAAGGCGGATTACCTTAAGGGGTCGAATTTTGGGTGTTACTTCCTTGGGCTGTGTGCAGCGGAATCTGAGATTCTGAATAGATCTTAATATATTTATTTCTCAGTGTTCTTTAATGCAAATGACATTTTGTTGTATACCACCATAGTTGAATGAATAACCCACATTTTAGAAAAGGCCTATTCTTGATTGTATAAGTTTGTGTGTCAAAATGACTGGAAGATAAACCTTAGCAAAGAACCGAATATTGCTATATAAAAAGTGCGCCACACTGCAGTGTAGGCTTACCTCTTACATATATGCGGGGGGGGGAGGGTCAACCAAATATCAACTGGCTTTTTTATTTTCTTGTTAATATTTACCATATAAATGCAATTACAGTATCAGGGTTCAGAGATTTCTTCACTCTGTGGAGTCCCAAACTGTTATTTTGTGTAAAGTGAATGGTGTATATGTGACCTGTTTGATAAAACTCGGCATGGGTCACAGCACATAGGTTATTTATGGGAAATACCTTTGACATGGCTAGCCCATTTTACCGTAGAACTTACCAGAACTCGTCCAACTCTACCCCACCCATTTTGTATTAAATATATCAATGATTGGTTATATTCTACTCCATTGCTACTTTGGTATTCACAGAGTCCGACGAACCAACTCCCCTCCCATTTATGTACTGTTCCCCATTCTTATTGGGTGTTGCAATACTACACTACATCATCTCACTTTGCTATTTTTTTTAAAAAAAAATCTCTTCTGTTTCAAACTATCTGTTCTATGCGAAAAACTGTTTCATATAGTCGTAAAACCCTATACATGGTTTCTACGATTTTATAGTAACACTGGGCAAAGTGCTGCACCGACTTGTACTTCGTGTCATCTGCAAGGCCCATAGACGATTTTTAAACGTATAAACCTAGATATACACTATATTTGATATAAACCAAATACGCTATTTTGAAATTACGTCATTCTATTTTTGGATGGATCCTATCGTATTAGGGGCGACAGCACATTTATCTGTTACATATAGTATACAATAGAATAGATTCAATACTAATATGTTACCTGTTACTGGACAAGGCTAACTATAAATAGAAGTACGTAGTTTCACAATATACGATATTGGGTTTGTACTGTGCTGACCGTATAAACAAACATTGTGACAGTGTTTACTTGAGACAGTGCTCTGAACGCTGCCACGCCGGGATATTATGCCGTAAACACATGATATGATACCCCACCCAGTCCCATTATACGACACCGAAAATGCTGAGCGATAAACAAGAAAACTCCTAGTACCATTTGTCAAGTATTTGATATGGTCTGACTGGGGATCGAATACAAAACCTTCTTCATGTGGGGCGCACGCTCTATCACTAGACCACCGCTGCAGTAATATTGAATTGAATTGAATCGACAATAGGTTCATTAATCATAAATGTCTAAAACTTTTCAGCGTTGACACTAAGAACTTTCTCCATACAAATGCATATTTAAATCACCAGCTTCTTTCGTACCAGTGTCAGTTGATATCAGAAACTTACTTCGTACCAGTGTCAATTGATATCAGTAACTTGCTACGTACCAGTGTCAGTTGATATCAGAAACTTGCTTCGTACCAGTGTCAGTTGATATCAGAAACTTACTTCGTACCAATGTCAATTGATATCAGAAACTTGCTTCGTACCAGTGTCAATTGATATCAGAAACTTACTTCGTACCAGTGTCAGTTGATATCAGAAACTTGCTACGTACCAGTGTCAATTGATATCAGAAACTTGCTTCGTGAAACTAACTTCGTACCAGTGTCAATTGATATCAGAAACTTGCTACGTACCAGTGTCAACTGATATCAGAAACTTGCTTCGTACCAGTGTCAATTGATATCAGAAACTTGCTACGTACCAGTGTCACTTGATATCAGAAACTTACTTCGTACCAGTGTCAATTGATATCAGAAACTTGCTTCGTACCAGTGTCAATTGGTATCAGAAACTTACTATGTACCAGTGTCAATTGATATCAGAAACTTACTTCGTACCAGTGTCAATTGATATCAGAAACTTGCTACGTACCAGTGTCAATTGATATTACAAACTTACATCGTACCAGTGTCAATTGATATCAGAAACTTACTTCGTACCAGTGTCAATTGATATCAGAAACTTGCTACGTACCAGTGTCAATTGATATCAGAAACTTGCTTCGTGAAACTAACTTCGTACCAGTGTCAATTGATATCAGAAACTTGCTACGTACCAGTGTCAACTGATATCAGAAACTTGCTTCGTACCAGTGTCAATTGATATCAGAAACTTGCTACGTACCAGTGTCACTTGATATCAGAAACTTACTTCGTACCAGTGTCAATTGATATCAGAAACTTGCTTCGTACCAGTGTCAATTGGTATCAGAAACTTACTATGTACCAGTGTCAATTGATATCAGAAACTTACTTCGTACCAGTGTCAATTGATATCAGAAACTTGCTACGTACCAGTGTTTGTAGTATAATGTGCATGGTATGAGCTAACTGTTTGTAGTATAATGTCCGTGATATAAGCAAACTGTATGTAGCATAATGACCATGATATGAGCCAACTGTTTGTAGTCTAATGTCAATGATATGAGCTAACTGTTTGTAGTATAATGTGCATGGTGTGAGCTAACTGTTTGTAGTTTAATATCCGTGTTATGAGCTAACTGTTTGTAGTATTATGTGCATGCTATGAGCTAACTGTTTATAATTTAATGTGCATGTAATGCGCTAACTGTTTGTAGTATAATGTCTGTGATATGAGCTAACTGTTTGTAGTATAATGTCCGTGATATGAGCTAACTGTTTGTAGTATAATGTGCATGATATGAGTTAACTGTTTGTAGTATACTGTCCGTGATATGAGCTAACTGTTTGTAGTATAAAGTCCGTGATATGAGCTAACTGTTTGTAGTATAAAGTTCGTGATATGAGCTAACTGTTTGTAGTATAAAGTCCGTGATATGAGCTAACTGTTTGTAGTATTATGTCCGTAATATGAGCCAACTGTTTGTAGTATAATGTCCATGATATGACTGTTTGTAGTATAATGTGCATGGTATGAGCTAACTGTTTGAAGTATCATGTCCGTGATATGAGCTAACCGTTTGTAGTATAATGTCCGTGATATGAGCTAACTGTTTGTAGTATAATGTGCATGATATGAGCTAACTGTTTGTAGTATAATGTCTGTGATATGAGCTTACTGTTTGAAGTATAATATCCATGAGATGAGCAAAATGTGTGAAGTGTAATGTGCATAATATGAGCAAACTGTGTGTAGTATAATGTGCATTATATCAGCTATGTGTTTGTAGTATAATGTACGTTATATGAACCAACTGTTTGTAGTATAATGTCCATGATATGAGCAAACTGTGTGTGGTATAATGTCCATGATATGAGCAAACTGTGTGTAGTATAATGTCCATGATACGAGCAAACTGTGTGTATTGTAATGTTAATTATATAAACTATCTGTTTGTAGTATAATGTGCATGATATGAGCTAACTGTTTGTAGTATAATATTCATTATATGAACCAACTGTTTGTAGTATAATGTCCGTGATATGAGCTAACTGTTTTAAGTATAATGTGCATGATATGAGCAAACTGTGTGTAGTATAATGTCCATGATATGAGCCAACTGTTTGTAGTATAATGTGTATGATATGAGCTAACTGTGTGTAGTATAATGTCCATGATATGAGCCAACTGTTTGTAGTATACTGTCCATGATATGAGAAAACTGTTTGTAGTATAATGTCCATGATATGAGCAAACTCTGTGTAGTATAATGTGCATTATATGAGCTTACTGTTTGTAGATTAATGTGCATGATATGAGCTAACTGTTTGTAGTATAATGTGCATAATATGAGCTAACTGTTTGTAGTATAATGTCCGTGATATGAGCTTACTGTTTGTAGTATAATGTCCGTGATATGAGCTAACTGTTTGTAGTATAATGTGCATGATATGAGCTAACTGTTTGTAGTATAATGTCCGTGATATAAGCTAACTCTTTGGATAATAATGCCCATGACATGAGCTAACTGTTTGTAGTATTATGTGCATGATATGAGCAAACAGTTTGAAGTATAATGTCCGTGATATAAGCTAACTGTTTGTAGTATAATGTCCGTGATATGAGCTAACTGTTTGAAGTATAATGTCCATTACATGAGCAAACTGTGTGTAGTATAATGTCCATGATATGAGCAAACTGTTTGTAGTATAATGTCCATGATATGAGCTAAATGTTTGTAGTATAATATCCGTGATATGAGCCAACTGTTTGTAGTATAATGTGCATTATATGAACTAACTGTTTACAGTATAATGTCTGTGATATGAGCCAACTGTTTGTATTATAATGTTCATAATATGAGCATATGCATGATATGACTGTTTGTAATATAATGTGCATGGTATGAACTTACTGTTTGTAGTATAATGTCCATGATATGAGCTTATGCATGATATGAGCTAACTGTTTGTAGTATAATGTTCATGATAATAGCTAACTGTTTGTAGTATAATGTGCATGATATGAGCTACTGATTCGTTTTAGAATAAAATAAAATATGTTTATTTAAGAGACTGAATGATAAGGTGATGCTATTTTAAAGAGAATTTTAAGTAAAATAAATGTAAGATTATTTGAATTCATTCTTGATATAAAAATACGCTGTCCTTGCTACTAATGCCGTATTCTCATTGTTTTCGTGATAAAACTATACATACACTTCTTTTACATTTCCTTTTTCCAACAAGACAGCGATACTTTGGAAGCCTAACACCTCCCCCGACAGCCACTGTCCCTAATCCAGATGTTGAAACCACTAATGCCGCTCCGGCAACCTCCGCCACTCGGGGACAAACACATCCCAAGAGCCCCTGACGAAACAGAAAAAGACAAATTGAAAGAGTAACTGAATAAATTTTAAAACAGGCCTATTTACATGTGTGAATCAACGCGCTTATGTGACAGTGTGTGCGTAACCTTAACACATATCATCGGATTAGTTCAAGAGGGTCCATTTTGTGTTTCTGTTTATTAAAAATAACTTGTCTTTTAGACGTTTATGTTATTTATACAGATACAGTGACTTTACAGAAACGGTTATCCTATAAAAACACCAATAAAATTGGGGAAAATAACCACGAATGCAGCCTTTTAGTTTATGCTCTTTGATGAAATGTTGTAATTTCTCTCGAAATTAATTTTGAAAGTTTTACTGGTACATGTAAAACCAGAGTACTACTCACTCGATAAAATACAAATGGCATTTATTATCTCTACATTAAAACTACTGCAAAGTATTTACGTCTCACACAACAATTAATTTTGTACTGTTCTACAAATAAAGACATGCACTTCTGGAATACTGGATATATTACTAATGGTTCTAAAAGTGCCTTATTCCCATAGATAGTCCTCTGTTGGTCCAATTATGCAGAAAAAACATGGGGTTTACCAGGTTGCTTTTTCACAATTTTGATGGTTTGATGGCACCCTTTCATTTTCGACAATTCTGCCCATTTATTGCAGTGTATCACTACGCATCTTTAAACTGTTATAGCATCCTCAAACAGTTCACAATGTCATCCAAAAATTGCAGAAATAATGAAAATGTTCCAATGTTCCCATATGCACAAAGAAATAAAAATTTTATGATTTTTTAACAAAATATTGCCCAACCGCTTTACACAGCTCTAATTTCTTTGGCGTAAGAATCTTGCTACCGTCGTGTATGGGAAGTAATTCTTAAGTGAGACCTTTAGAAAGGAAACAACATATACAATTACAAAGGGGACATACAAACCCTAATGGGTACCTGAGTAGTCATTTACTTATGTTTATTTATGTTTTATTTCTGATTCAGGTCCTTTCGGTTTCTCTATATAGGACTATTCGTTGGTTTAATGTCTCAATGTCCCTACTGCCACTAATTTTGACATTAAGACTTAATTCCACCAATATTCATAACAAATGTTTCAACTTAAAACTCGGCATCATATAATAAATTAAACAATAAAAATGGGCTCAACTAAGATCCCCTTTGTCCGAGTTGTTGATATAGATTACTCATATTTTCAATTTAATTAACTAAGTCAAGCCTATCTTAAGCAGCCAGTCAAGGGAAGGAGCAAAAGTGGCCCTTTAAGTCAGGTTGTTGCTTAATACAGGTTAATTTTCTCTGAAAGCATAGTAATAGAAAAAAGAAAATATGATGCATAAGGTAGGTGGCTGCTTAATAGAGGTGACCACTTACGCAAGTTTAACTGTATGTCGTTTAATAGAAACTATTTTTAGAATAATACATGGATGGAAGTAAAAAAATATCTTTATTAAGGTGTTGTTACTGAAAATCAGTTTTTACTTAACTATGAGCTAATACAAAGGATATTATAATAAACAATAACTGTTATGGTGTTCAACGAAGTAAATACAGCAGCGAAATATTAAAACAGAAGTTCTCAACTGCTCATAAATACATCTTTTTAAAGACACGTTTAGAACTGTGAGGTTTTGCCATTGTTAATGTAATGCTCTATTCACACATAACACGAAGCCAGGCTTCTATGAAACATTATAAAAATAGTCTATAACACATTGCAGTTGTCAGCGCAACAATTGACCTACAGTCACTCATAATGGGCGTAAAGTTCGTAATGTTGTGAGACTTTATACGCATTTATGTTTACTTTTAAAAGCATTATTTTTATTTTCAAAATATTATTTGAGAATATTGATTGATTGATTGATTGAAAATTTAGCGTCATTTTTATGCCGTCGAGGGCTAACAGACGATCAGTTAACCTAACCACTGTTTCCTTGGTTCAACCAGTACTCGAGCACACCTCATCTCCGCAAGTAACTGATAATTTTCCCACTTGAATCAGTGGTGAGAGACAAATGATAATGAGACACAATGCCGTATATCAATCATCACGAAGACTGTTGCCGGGCGGGAGATTCGAACTCACGACCCCTGGATTGATAGTCAGACGCGTAACCGACTGAGCTAATCGGGCCTGGCTATTTGAGAATAAAAAAAAATGAAAAGCATTTTTAAAATCTACGAACTCCTAAAATCATTTATGAAGAGAAAAAAATACGAAACGAACAAATTGTACGAACAAATGACTGTCCACAAAGTAACGGCTATCTTCATGACACGACGGGCTTAGTAAAGCTAATTTGTAGTTGATACTTGTAGTATTTTAAAGATTACAGTAGATGTGTACATGTATACATCAATACCGTACTGTATCGGACTCGTTATTTGTATCTAAACGGCGAAATATTGTTTTGATTGGGAAAATAGAGATTCGTTTGGTAAATAGTAGCGACCAGAGGTCACGCAGTCAGATACGCTGTACCCTTCTGCAGAATAAAAGCGACCAGAGGTCACGCATTCAGATACGCTTTACCCTTCTGCAAAATAGTAGCGACCAGAGGTCACGCAATCAGATATGCTTTACCCTTCAGCAGAATAGTAGCGATCAGAGGTCACACAATCAGATACGCTGTACCCTTCTGCAGAACAGATACCTCCGCCACTCCTTCCCCTCGGTGAAACGGCTGTGGAACCAGCTGCCAAAGCACCTGGAACCGGCGTCCAACCTGGAGGCATTCAAGGGGGATGGGGAGTGGGCCCTGTACATTATTGAAGGAAGAAGAATACGTTCAGTGTTTATCTGCTACTCACTTCCATGAATGTCTTTTTTTATATCAATAATATTAAACATTTAGTCGACGGAAGCAGGGGCTTATAAAGAAATATCAATCCTTGATGGAAGTGGTAAACATGACTTATAAAGAAATATCAATCCTTGATGGAAGTGGTAAACATTTAAAATCGTACTTAAATACACACACATACACACACATACCAGTAATATATGTACGTATTACAAAGAGAAATATGACCTGGTAAATCATAGCAATTATTATAACAACATTTCAAAAGAACGTTACCTTTCAATGCTCTACAGTAGGCTCTTCCTCTAAATACAAAGCGATGTTTGCGCACCTGTAAGCCAGTGTACAATTAAATACAAAGCGATGTTTGCGCACCTGTAAGCCAGGTGTACAATTAAATACAAAGCGATGTTTGCGCACCTGTAGGCCAGGTGCAATTAAATACAAAGCGATGTCTGCGCACCTGTAAGCCAGGTAAACAACTAAATACGAAGCGGTGTCTGCAAACCTGTAAGCCAGGTATACAACTAAATACAAAGCGATGTCTGCGCACCTGTAGGCCATGTATACAACTAAATACAAAGCGATGTCTTTGCACCTGTAAGCCAGGTATACAACTTAATACAAAGCGATGACTGCGCACCTGTAGGCCAGGTATACAACTTAATACAAAGCGATGTCTGTGCACCTGTAAGCCAGGTATACAACTAAATACAAAGCGATGTCTGCGCACCTGTAAGCCAGGTATACAACTAAATACAAAGCGATGTCTGCGCACCTGTAAGCCAGGTATCCAACTTAATAATTATCATATCCAGTTTATGTTTGAGCTGTTGTGATAGTTGTATCTTTTGGATCTTTTGTCTCCTATTGGACATAAAGTTTCTTTTTTATCTGTGATTATTACACAATGATATTAAATAAGCGTTTGTAGCGTATGTACAATATACAATATGTCTGTTGACAACTCACTTGTGTTTATCTGTATATGTGTATACTCGTCTAGATCAAGTGTTAATATTCTCCGTGGTTACCATGTCATCTGTCCTATACGTCTCACACCACTATTATATTTCCGATAGGATTCCATTGTACCTGCAGCATGTGTCTCGGCTCAAGTTCTTCACTGGTTTAAGATAAGATTTTCAATAACAAAGAGAAAACCATACTTGACCGTTTTTTTTTAAATTCAATGCTTTTGTGAGACCAATTAATTTCCAGAGAAATACTATGTCAACTATTCGCCCACAATGCGGTTCGAACCAACAATTCTGAAATGTCAGAGAATTGTCAAGAAAGCTGGTATCAGCATCACATTTTCAGTGGTAATTTCTAAAATACCGACCACTTGCTAGGAAAAAATAAATCACTGCAGTACAAAACCTTAAATAAGATAACTAAAGTTTTATTTCTACCTCCTTCATCTACTCCAGGGAGATACAAGTGGTGTGATACTTTAATTGATTATTTCACAAAAACATGTTTTTTTAAAATTAGTTTATGATGTTTCGCGATCTAGGTGTGAGTTTAAAATTATAAAAGTGATTGTTTGCTATTTAGAGATTATTTGAGATGTTTTGTACTGGGAAAATACATGAATGTAATTGACATTTTAATACTTTTTAGATTAAGTAACATCATGGTTTGTCCATTACTATATAACTGAGAATGTGCTATTTAAAATGATTGAATATTACAAAAGTGAATCTTTGAATGATATTGTTCTCTGGCCAAAGTTCACTTTAAGTTGAAAAAACGTCGCGACCACTATCACTTTTATTGTGTTATACCAGTAAATATTTGTTTGTGATAGATTTAAATGTTTGTGATAGGTATATTATAGGTTTGTATTAGGAATACTTCCTTGTTAGTCTACGTTGGGAGAATCATTATGAAAGTACAAATTAAAATAATGATAAATATAGACAGTTATTTGTTTTTGTTTATTTAACCATAAATAATGCGAGGATGTCATCTTATTTTGAATCGCAATTATGAATTAAATTTAAAGTTATGATTTGTAGATGTGTTAATTGTTAAATGTCTTTTGAATTGCAATGGTTCAACACAGCAAGATATCGGATAATTCATTTAACATTTAAGGAAAGTGAATTTCCATTTGTTTATAGTTAATAAGATACAGAACTATCTCCCTTGCATGTTAATACATATCCAATGAACGTTCAACAAACAAAATGCAAATTCCGTATTCATGTTAACAATTAATACAACAACATGCTCCATTTTCATTTATCTAATACATGTATCAGCAAAACGTTATATATATATATATTATATTATATATGTACATTTAAGTTGGTTAAAGTCCACAGAAAAGCAATCATCGTGCCTTTGATACATACATGCATGTTAAGTATTATTTCGGAAGTAATGTCTCGGAAACAAAAAAATATGACAGAATATGTCCAAGCTAAAACTGACGGTTTGTTGGTATACGTTCATGGAAAATAAACGACAGAGTTAAGCTATATATAGATTCAATAATATAGTTACTTCACGAATAACATATTCATATTTTAATTAGATAATAACCAGACATAAATGCACAAACCAAACTACGGCGAGTGCGCCAAGCTACAATGCAAACCATAGACACAATATCAAGGCATCTACCAAACCAACAGATTTGGTATCAATCACGACTTTTATACTATGGTTTTACATGTAGCACATCTGAACTGGACGTCAATTTACATGAATTTATAGCTTTATCGGAGTAGGATCGAGTTAAGGATTCATGACTACTCACATGCTGTATATAAAAGACAGAAATAAGCGAGTAAGCTTCGAGTACCATTTTTGAGTTTTTGTTATGACCCGACCAGGGATCAAATCTACGACCGTCCACTTGCAAGGCAGACGCTCTACCCCTAGTCAACCACTGTAGCCCAACATATTAACGTTTGGCTATCTACGTTCATGTTTGAACGTTCAAACGGAAGAGAAAATATACCAGAGTTAGTGTTTCGGTTAACTTTCATTTTATTTATGTCATTCTCAACGTACCAGCACAAAGACATTTCTTTAAAATGTGGTTTTTCGCTATTGTATAGTTTATTAAAATGATCATGTTAATTTTTTAAACAAATAATAGTTTTGCACCAAAAACTAACATGTTAATTGTTTGGATTAAAGTCCAAAATGACTTAGTTCAAAATGCGAGGGTAAACAAATACTTATACATACAAAGACGTCGTTGACCAATGCTCATTAATAATTTATTTAATTTACAATGCTGATGGAGGTTGTGGTTTTATTTAATATAATACAATCTACTTAACTTACAAAATACCAGGAAAAAACAAATATTCATAAAAACGGCTGAATAGAAATTTTGTACAAGCTAGAAATATCTTTCATCTCAATTCTGTTGTTACATATCGCTGTATATCGAATATATGTATATGTTATATGCTGATAACAAATTAATATTGCTTAAACCAAAAACGGCTGAAAATAAAATGCAAACGTTTTCGGCGACGTGTATATATGTTTTCTTCTTTTTTTAAATTGTTGTTAGTGTCACTTGTTAGATTTAAAATATACGGCTTAACGCCCAACTATGATGAACCTGTTTACATTGTTCCTATCTGGTATGCTTGGAGCACCTAATTATCCATAAGCATATGTCTTGCCCTCGCATATGTCGTGTAAAATATGAAAATTGTTTTTATGCGGGAATAAGTTTATCAAACAATCGAAACTCATTCCATTGAGTATATGTATATATTTATGGCAGTGATGAGAATGTACTCTTTTCGCTCACGGACATTTAATTTTTATTGACATTTCATGTTGCATCTCATGATATTGTAACAATCATGTACGCCAGTGTAACAATCATGTACGCCAGTGTAACAATCATGTACATGCACGCCAGTGTTACAATCATGTACATGCACGCCAGTGTAACAATCATGTACGCCAGTGTAACAATCATGTACATGCACGCCAGTGTAACAACCAGTGTAACAATCATGTACACCGGTGTAACAATCATGTACATGCACGCCAGTGTAACAATCATGTACATGCATGCTAGTGTTATAATCATGTACGCCAGTGTAACAATCAGGTACGCCAGTGTAACAAGCATGTACATGCACGCCAGTGTAACAATCATGTACATGCACGCCAGTGTAACAATCATGTACGCCAGTGTAACAATCATGTACACGCACACCAGTGTAACAATCATGTACGCAAGTGTAACAATCATGTACATGCATGCCAGAGTAACAACCAATGTAACAATCATGTACGCCAGTGTAACAATCATGTACGCCAGTGTAACAATCAGGTACGCCAGTGTTACAAGCATGTACATGCAGTGTAACAATCATGTACATGTACGCCAGTGTAACAATCATGTATGCCAGTGTAACAATCATGTACATGCACACCAGTGTAACAATCATGTACGCAAGTGTAACAATCATGTACATGCATGCCAGTGTAACAACCAGTGTAACAATCATGTACGCCAGTGTAACAATCATGTACATGCACGCCAGTGTAACAATCATGTACATGCACGCCAGTGTTATAATCATGTACGCCGATGTAATAATCATGTACGCCAGTGTTACAAGCATGTACATGCAGTGTAACAATCATGTACATGTACGCCAGTGTAACAATCATGTATGCCAGTGTAACAATCATGTACATGCACACCAGTGTAACAATCATGTACGCAAGTGTAACAATCATGTACATGCATGCCAGTGTAACAACCAGTGTAACAATCATGTACGCCAGTGTAACAATCATGTACATGCACGTTAGTGTAACAATCATGTACATGCACGCCAGTGTTATAATCATGTACGCCGGTGTAATAATCATGTACGCCAGTGTAACAATCAGGTACACCAGTGTAACAATCATGTACATGCACGCCATTGTAACAATCAGGTACGCCAGTGTAACAAACATATACATGCACGCCAGTGTAACAATCATGTACATGTACACCAGTGTAACAATCATGTACGCCAGTGTAACAATCATGTACATGCACGCCATTGTAACAATCATGTACGCAAGTGTTACATTCATGTACATGCATGCCAGTGTAACAACCAGTGTAACAATCATGTACGCCAGTGTAACAATCATGTACATGCACGCCAGTGTAACAATCATGTACATGCACACCAGTGTTATAATCATGTACGCCAGTGTAATAATCATGTACACCAGTGCAACAATAATGTACGCCAGTGTAACAATCATGTACATGCACGCCATTGTAACAATCATGTACATGCACGCCAGTGTAAAAATCATGCATATGCACGCCAGTTCAACAATCAAGTATTGTTTTATGGACAACTCGTGTACTAGAATAACAAGCAAACAAGTTGTTTATCTCATATACATTAATGAGATGTCGCTCAACAAAAGTAAAACACTATCTACAGCATTGCGCGATGAAGCATATAACTATAACGTTATATGTTTCCACGACAAAATGTTTAATTTATTATTTTAAGACAAACAACGAAGTATGTTGACAGAACATATTACTTACTCCGCATTGACTAAAAAAATCCGAATCCAGTACATGTATTTTCATTTTGTTACTTGTTCTGTGTTTTAAAGAGATTCCTTTAGTGTGCATATTATATGCGCTGTATTGTATGCTATATGTCAATTATTTATATATTTTTCTGGCGTATTTATGTGTTATCACATATAAACTTTCCAGCTGTTGGATATGGTGCGATATGCACCAGAAAAATCGACATTGACCGCCAACAGAGACTTCTATACTTGTTTTAAGTTAATATTATCATCTTGAAGAATAAATAGCATAACAGAATTAAAAATCACTCATGGACCATATAGACAAATTAGATTTTAGTTTAGAAAGACTGGTTTATTATTACATTATATATAATAAGTATCATTGTAAAAAACAACTAAGACAGACATGTCAGATATAAATAATGATAAAGTTGTTTACGGAGATATGATATATACGCGCTTATCTGATATCTGCATAATAAACACATTTAAATATAAAACAAAATACAACACAATTATGACATTAATTTTAATTACAAATTTTATTTTACTTTACGTTACACGCTTGAAAGGTTTATGATGTACATAAAAAACTTGTCTCTGTCATCGGTGTGCTTTAGAAGGGAAAAACGGAAACCACTAAATCTTAACACTTGAAACATAACGCAATAAATAGGTACAATTCGAGTGTCGGAACACTTTTCTAAGAAATCTATGAATATATGCACGAAACCATGCTTTATTTTTTTATTAAACCATTGGCATTGGCTATTATCCACTAGTTCTTACAAAAATCATAGTTTTTACAACAACTTTCAAAGACTGTTACATGTATGTTGCCTGTGAAATAACAACAACACGGTGCGGTGACATACAATTTTTATTATTGATATATTAATCTTAAAAAGCTGGTAGTTACATAAAATCTATTTATATAAAAAGTTTCCAGAAAACTATTGCACTTATCTTTGAATATAAATCAGGATCATATACAAAAACAATTTTATTATATAAAGGCATATGTGTTCAATGTTATACATACATATGTGTTAAAATGTGTTCAATGTTATACAGACATATGTGTTAAAATGTGTTGAATGCTATAAAGACATATGTGGTTAAAATGTGTTGAATGCAATATAGACATATGTGTTGAAATGTGTTGAATGCAATAAAGATATATGTGTTCAATGTTATAAAGACAAATGTGTTGATTGCAATAAAGATATATGTGTTCAATGTTATAAAGACAAATGTGTTGAATGCTAAACAGACATACGTATTGGTGCTAAAAGTACATTAATGCAAAACAAAGAATACAATAAAAGAGCTCTCCAATCAATGTATATAGACATGTCGTACAGAAGAGTAATGTCTGTATGATCCTTAAAGATGATTATAAGCAAGAATGAGAACATAATTGTGAAATTTAATATGCATACAAAAAAGGTCACATGTTTAAGAGATCACGTGCTATGTAAGGACATAAAATATATAAAAATAAAATAAAGATAGACGTAATACAGAGTCAGGGAAAAAGAACATACCATGCTGGAATCGAAACCGTGTTCATCTGAGAACGATTTTCTACCCTACCATTAGTTATACTATTTTCAATAATTCATATAATTATCTCCCTTTATCACGTGACTCGAACACACATTTCTTAGCAATATTTGAACATACGTTGAATGAATAAATATGTTCACATCTAAGGAATGACATTCCTGGTAACTTTATAAGATGTGAACTTTCATATACCACATACGACATAAATAAATCCTACATTGTTGCCAGTAAGTGCATATCTCATGAACAGTCTATGTTTAACGGTATTCATTTTATTGATCATGTTGTGAATGCAGCCAATCTGCGTGTTACATTAATCACGTATCTAGTATACCAAACGGAACAGCTGACCCGCTACTTTTGTATTTCTGATATCTTTGCCGATGTAGTGAGCAATGTTATCGAATGTGTATACGACACCGACAGTATTGTCGGTATAGTGAGCAGTGTTATCGAATGTGTATACGACACTGACCGTATTGATTTTTTTTATTTTATAAAGTCCAATTATTTTTTTCTTACTCAAGTGAAAATTTCAAAGAAATTGCGTTAGTGCTTTTTGAAAAAAAACCCATAAAATGTCATGTGCATAAAATGTCATGTGGCGGTTTAGCTGTTCCGTTCAGTATACATGTATACGATCAACTTAAATGTTATATATCTACGTTAGTGTCGGTTACAGAACAGCCAAAGGTATGACTCTTGTGTCACATGCTCGTGATGACGTCATGTTTATTTGTGCCATCTAATTCGTAATGTTTCAGAAACACAATCTTATGGCCGAATCTAAAATCTACCGTTTACTGGCATGTTTATATAAGGAATACACGCGACTATTCTATATTAGTAGATGTTTCGTGCAAGAGTTAGGTTGCGTGTGTATATAGGTCTATATGTACGTATCGTCTGGTGACTCCCCACAATCTCAGGCTGCACGACTGAAGCTTTTATCCAAACTTTCGTGATTGGGATCTGAAGTGAAAAAATACTAAAATAATAATAATAATAATAAAACAAAAATAATGATAATATAATGATAAAATAATATTGACAATGATAAAAAAAATAATGATAATAAAATAATAATGACAATAAAAATAAAAATGATAATGATACTAAAAATAATAATGACAATGATAATAATAATAATAATAATGATAGTAATAATAATAATGATAAAAAATAAATGAATCAAAATAATGAAAATAATTATAACAATAACAACGATGATAATAATAATAATAATAATAATAATAATAATAATAATAATAATAATAATAATAATAATAATAATGATAATAACGATAATAATGACTTTATTAAAGTTAACAAGGAAACTCACTTGAACTAAGTTCAATCTTCCCTGAGTACCTTAACAACATATTCTGTGTGAATATTTGTATATATCCATAGGTAGGGCTTGTGTTCTAGTGGTAAAGTAAATAATACCGTTTTGTCTTTCCAGACAATGTATGATGGCTCAAATTCCATAATATATTCTATCATGTAACTTCAGCAATTACAATTCTTTATATCATACAACTACGGGCCGAATTGATAAGGCGTTGTTTTTCAAAAGTATACCGGAAGTGACATTACCCTGAATCCGTAATTACTCTGAGGGTTAATTGAGGGATAGGATGAAAGATATCACAACAGGTCCATCGTGTTTCATGTTAGAGGAATAACGAACGATTCCAATAGCAGAACAATTAAAGATGTTTAAACTTACGTGCAAACAAGAAAGGTGCCCCCTTGAACTCATCTACGTCCAGTTTGTCATCACCTGCAATGGTAAGTTAATGATGAGTTATAAAATCAAACTGAATATAGTGGTATACCTGGCACGATATAAGGACAAATCAGTTCATTTAATAATTTTAAAGTTTGCCCCGATGAACTACGTTAATAGAGCGAATAATGTATATTGAGTTTAATTTAAACTTTTATAATGATGATATTTATACATAACGTTGTAAAACCAGTCGTTGTTTCCATACCTGACCATGTTCCACTGCCAAACTGAGTCCGTGACTCGCATGTTAAGGCTATCTAATGATAAGCTCAGCGTTTTATAAAGTTAAACTCAGTACCTGCTGTCATTTATCGCCCAGTCGGTTCCCTGTGTGCAGATATTATTCTATTTGCTCTTATCTTAATGTTGTTGTTGTTGTTGTTGTTGAATGGTGTTTAGCGTCGCTTTCAACAAGTTTTCAGTCATATCGCGACGGTGTCTACGTGAGACAGTATTCTGAGCGCTGTGACACTGGAGTATCATGCCGCAGACACATGGTATGATACCCCACCCAGTCACATTATACTGACACCGGGCCGACCAGACCTAGAACTCTCCTCTTAATGCTGAGCGTCAAACGAGGAAGCTTTAAGTACCATTTTTAAAGTCTTTGGTATGACCCGGCCCGGGATCGAACCCACGACCTTCAGCATGCGAGGCGGACGCTCTACCACTAGATCACGCCGCGGTCTGTTCTTATTTAAAGGAAGGACAATACTCACCATTGGCATCAGCGAATAGGAACGGTACCCTTAGTTCCTCGTAATCGACCATGCCTATGGACCTCATAACTGCAAACGAAAACTCTTCATACGTAATAGTTTTATCACCATTGCGGTCGTAGTCGGATAGCTCGTCCGAGAATGGTAGGTCGACTTCCATATATCCAACCTAAAATATTGCAAATACATTGTAGATTGTATCATGTAAATGAATGTGTAAGAAAGAAAAATAATGTCCTTTATAACACATCGATTTATATTGGGAAACATTTTATATAATATCATTTATGATGTTTTAATGATAATTATAATAATAATAAAAATAATAATAATAATAAAGACGTTTATTAACGAGAGAACTCATTTGAATGAATTCAATCTCCAAAAAAAAGTACAACATTAATTTAACATATAAACAAAAGAAGTAAACAGGTAGATATATATATATATATATATATATGTGTGTGTGAATGTATATCAATTTTGAAGAGAGCTACCCGATTTATTAGAATTACTAAGACTTTTTATCCCCATCGTAAATATAAAGCTTTCAACTGATTGATATAGTTTGCTTTTTTTTATATATAAGACGGAATAGAGTTCCACAAAGAAGAGCATGAATAAGCAATCGAATTTTGAAACATTTCATAATTAGGCTTCGGAGAATACAACTGTAGATTAGAGGATGACCGTAATGTGCATGTATGAACATTAGCGGTTAGAGTAAATAAATCTTTGAGATATGCAGGAGCCTGGTCATTAAATGATTTATATTTTGGAACGTTCGGTTCAAAGGCAATTAAATATAATAGTTTTGTTATGATTTTTTGACATTATTTGTTATTATATTCTTTAATGACCGATAAGTTGTGTATATAGTCTGCATGAATCTACATCGAGAGGTTATTGTTGTATATTCGCTTATTTTACATCACCACCTGTTTCCCAAATAGGCGATGCCACCTATGAGAGTGTTAGTCACTTTAAGTTTGTGGGATAGTGCTTAGTACAGATAGAAAAACGTCCTAAGTTTGTTCTGGTTCTTTATCTTGCTCGGTGTATAGCACCGTAACACCGGTCCTCGGTTTAACCCTTTACTCCATAGATACGCGTTTTCCCGCACCAAAAACAGAAGGTGTTTGAAAACAGTGCAGGAAGAGTTCAGATTGCTCGTAACGAGCAATTTGAACACTTTCTGCACTGTTTTCCACTCTGTCAGTTAATGTAAACATAATTCACCCAATGATTCAAAAGCCTTCTATATTAGGTGCCCAAAGGCGTCTATATTAGAGGTGTCCAAAGGCGTCTATATGAAGTAAAGGGTTAAAGTCCCACCCGAACGATTATTGGTATATTTAGTAGCCACACCAGGATATCTTACACACAACCCCGAGACTAGAAGTAGCGTGCTCTACCGGCTGAACAAATTGGGCTAATGGAGACCACACGTATATGTGACAGTCTATATAAATGGCAGTGTTAACTTACACTTCGTTTACACCTCCTGGAGCGGAGACGACACTGTCTGTTTCCTAAGGCCACACCCGCACCGACTATGGCTGTTGTAGTACCAGATGTTCCTGCAGCTAACGCCGCCCCTGCACCAGTTACAGCAACTGGGCACACAAACCGGAACAAAGCCTATATATATACAACATTGTTTAAATTGTGGCACATAATATTTCTTCATGGAAGCTTATCCATGTACACTTTTCAAACACTTCACATATATAAATAGAAATACAAAAGAATTATTGGACGATATACATAGCACACCATTTGGTCGTATCACAATATTTTACATACAGTTATTATATACATATACCAAAACTGAATAAAAATAATATTTAAGATAATGTTCAATAGAAAATGGAAAGAAAAATCACTCCAGCGCAATCTCTTTTTATACATTAAAATTACATTCCATTCGATTCCATTGGTTTTCAAATGAGGTTAAACACTCATCAAAGTTATTGTATGAAATTGAATATAACGTTATTGTGTTAAATATAACGTAGTTGTGTAATTGTGTTGAATATAACGTAATTGTGTTAAATATAACGTAGTTGTGTAATTGTGTTGAATATAACGTAGTTGTGTTAAATATAAAGTAGTCGTGTAATTGTGTTGAATATAACGTAATTGTGTTAAATATCACGTAGTTGTGTAATTTTGTTGAATATAACGTAATTGTGTTAAATATAACGTAGTCGTGTAATTGTGTTGAATATAACGTAATTGTGTTAAATTTCACTAAGCGCACACCAAAGATTGTAAAACTGTATCATCACAGTTACTATAACAATTATTAAGTTGGTTTGTTTATACAGACACCCATTATTTATCATACGTGAAAGTTGTTTAATCATTTTAAGCTGATGTTATAAAAAGTGCGGTTTTCCTATACTTTATACATTGACCTTTGTGACGTATATTACGGACATGTGAGGGAACATATGAACGCTAGTTAACATTTTTGTTTAAGGGAACTATTTTAATTTCATTTCTCGTAATTTTGTGAAATACATTTTATTTTCTTACTTTTTTATTGCTAATATGCTTTGTTTATTGCATGACGGTATATATATGCTGTTGCACGACAACCTAATTATAATAATAATAATAATAATAATAATAATAAAAATAATTAAGACTTTTATTAACGAGAGAACTCATTTGAATAAAATCAATTTTCCATGAGGCCCTCATCATATTTACATAGTGCAACATTAATTTTACATATAAACAAAAGAAGTAAACAAATAAATATATATAATTATATATGTGTGTGAATGTATATCAATTTTTATGAGAGCTACACTATTTATTAGAATTGCTTAGAATTTTTTCCCCATCGTAAATATTAAGCTTTGAACTGTTTAATAGAATTTGCATTTTTTATATAAGACGGAATAGAGTTCCACAGACAAGAGCCTGAATAAGCAAACAAATTTCGAAATATTTCAAAATTAGGCTTAGGAGATGACCGTAGTGTGCGTTTATGAACATTAGCTGTTAGAGTAAATAAATTAAAAAACATGAATCCAGAATAATCCGGTTAATGCGTGTCGAAAGAAAAAAAGTTTGGCTTTAATAACATGTATTGTTAAATATATAAAAAGAAAATGTTGAAGGCAAGGAATCTGAGAGAATAGAATTCGTTGTTGAAGGTAATAAGACAATGTGATATATGTGTTTTATAATATATTTGGCACGCATGCACATACCTTGCATCCTATCTTTTTAATGGCTTTTCCAGTATTCTTTATAACTTTTTTGACACCTTTCTTGACCTTCCTCCAGGTTCTTCGCAGCCAGCCGGCATCTGCGGGGATGACCAGGGCCAGGATGACCACGCCCACTATGAAATACTTGAAGAACTGCATTGTGCCAGGTTAACACAGGTTAATATTCTCTGAAAGCGTAGAAATTGAAAAAAAATATTGCTGTAAACTACTCAATAGAGGTAACCGCTTGTACAGGTTTTACTGTTAATATATTTTACGAACATTCAAACACAGTATCAACCATCGTACATTAGAACAGAACAAAACAGAACATACGTTTATTCAGACTTAAACTAAACAGTTTCTCGTCTATATAACAAAATTACAAAATTTAATGTTTTTTTATTTATTTATTTTTTTTTTTTTTTTTTAATAGATATGTCAATTTATTTTAACGAAACAACCTGAAATATAATATAGTACCATTTAATCATATAGATTTCTTTTTAAAATAAAACTTAAATGTTACTTATCATTCGGCGATGCCCGGTTTGATTTATGCAGGAGAGCAGAACATACTTTATTAAACATGTAAGCCGCATATCTCTGTCAACTAAATAGGTGATATTCTCAAATGTATAATAAACCAAATGATAAATATATTTGTGTTTTTTCTTTCAAATGTGAAGAAATCATTTTAACTATAGATACAAAACAATAATCATTGATGTAGTGAACAAAGTAATTACAGAAAATATTTACTTACCTGTTTCTTTATCCGCATACAGTTGTGGAATGTTGAAGTAAAACTAAATGAAGGAGATTTATATACTAGCTAAGATCCGGTTTTACGTCAGTGGAAACATGTTTTGATTAAAAACAAGGAAATAAACTTAGACAATAAACAATCTCAATTAAGCAATTTAACATTGTCTTAAAATGAAAGGTTAAAACGACAGGGAAGGTCCTGGAAGATGATATTTTCTTGTTAAAATTACACATTTCAATCTCTGTTTGAATAAGGGTTTACGTACTGAACTATTCTTCACTGCTCAGTTTTACGTTTTAGTTTGAGTCTATATACAAGCGCAAGAACGGTGATTTTACGTATGCACATTCCACTGTCGTTAACACCATAATTATGCAAACCCTCCGTTATAATAATATATGCACCCGTCTCTGTTATAATATTACAAGCATTCTGTTACAACATATAACCCATCTGTTACAACATATAACCCATCTGTTATTATATATACCACACCGCTGTTCTTATATATACCATCCCTCTGTTATAATTAGTACCAACCCTCTGTTGTAATATATAACCATCTGTTATAATATATACTATTCCTCTGTTATGATATATACCACCCCTCTGTTATAATATATAACCATCTGTTATAATATATACTACCCCTCTGTTACAATATATACCACCCTACGTTATAATATATAACCCTCTGTTATAATATATACAACTCCTATGTTATAATATATACAACCCCCTGTTATAATATATACTGCCACTCTGTTATATTATATACAACCATCTGCTATAATATATAATCCCCCTCTGTTATAATATATACTACCCCTCTGTTATAATATATACTGCCCATCTGTTATATTATATACCACCCTCTGTTATAATATATACTGCCCCTCTGTTATAATATATACTACCCCTCTGTTATAATGTATACTGCCCCTCTGTTATAATATATACTGCCCCTCTGTTATAATGTTATTATACTATCCCTCTGTTGTAATATATACCATCCCTCTGTTATGATATATACCACCTATCTGTTAAAATATATACCACCCATATATACCACTCCTCTTTTTTAATATATACCAACCGTCTGTTATAATATATAAAAAAACCTGTTATAATATATACCACATATATATATATAACCCTCTTTTTATAATATATACTACCCCTAGTATATATGTTGTAATATATACTGCCCCTCTGTTATAATATAATCATACCATCCATCTGTTATAATGTATACTGCCCCTCTGTTAAAATATATAATTATACCACCCCTCTATTATAATATATACAACCATTTTGTTATAATATATACTGCCCCTCTGTTATAATATAATTATATAATTATAACACCACTCTGTTATAATATATACTGCCCCTCTGTAATAATACATACTGCCCCTCTGTTATAATATAATTATACCACCCATCTGTTATATTATATACAACCAATTTGTGATAATATATACTGCCCCTCTGTTATAACATACACCAACCTTCTGTTATAATATATACCACCCTGTGTTATAATATATACGATCCCTTTGTTATAATATATATCATCCCTCCGTTATAATATTTAGCCATTCTGTTATGATATATACCACCCCTCTGTTATAATATATACCACCCATCTGTTATAATATATGCAATCCCTCTGTTATAATGTATACCACCCCTCTGTTATAAAATACACCACTCCTCTTTTATAATATACACCACTCCTCTGTTATAATATATACCGACCCTCCGTTATAATATATACCACCCCTCTGTTATATTATATACCACCCATCTGTTATAATATATACTGCCCCTTTGTTATAATATACACCGCCCCTCTGTTATAATATATACCACTCCTCTGTTATAATATATACCACTCCTCTGTTATGATATATACCACCCCTCTGTTATGATATATACCACCCTTCTGTCATATTAACCACCCATCTGTCATAATATATACCACCCCTCTGTTATAATATTCACCACCCGTCTGTTATAATATTTACCACCCATCTGTTTTAATATATACCATCCCTCTGTTATAATATACACCACCCTCTGTTATAATATACACCACCCTCTGTTATAATATATACAACTCTTCTGTTATAATATACACCACTCCCCTGTTATAATATATACCACCCCTGTGTTATAATATACACCACCCTCTGTTATAATATTGACCACCCCTCTGTTATAATATACACCACCCTCTGTTATAATATTTACTACCCATCTGTTATAATATACACCACCCTCTGTTATAATATTTACCACCCATCTGTTATAATATACACCACTCCTCTGTTATAATATATATCATCCATCTGTTATAATATAAACCACCCATCTGTTATAATATACACCACTCCTCTGTTATAATATATACCACCCCTCTGTTGTAATATACCATCCATCTGTTATAATATATACCACACATCTGTTATAATATATACCACCCCTCTGTTGTAATATATACCATCCATCTGTTATAATATATACCATCCATCTGTTATAATATATACCACACATCTGCTGTAATATACACCACCCATTTGTTATAATATACATCACTTCTCTGTTATAATATATACCACCCCTCTGTTATAATATATACCACCCATCTGTTATAATATATACCACCCATATATACCACTCCTCTTTTATAATATATACAACCCTTCCGTTAAGATATATACCACCCCTCTGTTATAATATATACCACCCCTCTGTTATATATATATAAAAAACCCTGTTATAATATATACCATATATAAATTACCCTTATTTAATAATATATACTACCCCTAGTATATATGTTGTAATATAAACTGCCCCTCTGTTATAATATACACCGCCCCTCTGTTATAACATACACCATCCCTCTGTTATAATATATACAATCCCTCTGTTATAATGTATACCACCCCTCTGTTATAATGTATACCACACCTCTGTTATAATATAAATCACCCCTCTGTTATAATATAAATCACCCCTCTGTTATAATATAGATCACCCCTCTGTTATAATATAAATCATCCCTCTGTTATAATATAAATCACCCCTCTGTTATAATATAAATCACCCCTCTGTTATAATATATACCACCCCTCTGTTATAATATAAATCACCCCTCTGTTATAATGTATACCACCCCTCTGTTATAATATAAATCGCCCCTCTGTTATAATGTATACCACCCCTCTGTTATAATAAAAATCACCCCTCTGTTATAATGTATACCACCCCTCTTTTATAATATACACCACCCATCTGTTATAATATACACCACCCATCTGTTATGATATATACAATCCCTCTGTTATAATATACACCACCCATCTGTTATAATATACACCACCCATCTGTTATGATATATACAATCCCTCTGTTATAATATACACCACCCATCTGTTATAATATACACAACATCTCTGTTATAATATACACCGCCCCTCTGTTATAATATACACCACACCTCTGTTATAATATACACCGACCCTCTGTTATAATATACACCACACTTCTGTTATAATGTATACCACCCATCTAATATAATATACACCGCCCCTCTGTTATAATATATACCATCCCTCTGTTATAATATACACCACACCTCTGTCATAATATACACCACACCTCTGTTATAATGTATACCACCCATCTAATATAATATATACTACCCCTCTGTTATAATATACACCGCCCCTCTGTGATTATATATACCATCCCTCTGTTATAATATATACCACCCCTCTGTTATAATATACACCGCCCCTCTGTGATTATATATACCATCCCTCTGTTATAATATATACCACCCCTCTGTTATAATATATACCACACCTCTGTTCTATATGGCGACGTAGTCCTCGGCAAAACACTCACAGTCCAAAGGGCTTTTATAAAAAAAAATGTTTTCATCTAAGAAAACTCTTTAGGTGTAACCCCACCATTGATTTTTGTTCTTTATTCTATAGTAAATAATAAAGTCCAAAGGGCTTTTACCCAAATGAAAGAAGTAAAACCTACATTTTACTGTTTGTCAACCTCTGCACTATCAAAATATGATGAGAAAAGTAGGGGTAGGGGTCATGTGTCATATAAGAGATTTTTTTCTGCTCAGTGTGTACACTGTTGACAAAGTGAAAGTAGACTGCCGAAATCATGAATTCATACCCAAATTTCCAAGCATCATTTTTTTTTCTAAATTCACAATTCAAACATGACAATGCTATCAAAATGTTCAAAATACATCAATAATGCCATTCAAATAAAAAAAAATGAGCATTAAAATAAGGAAAATGCATTTTTTAAAGAAGAAGAAATGAGGATTATTTATAACTACCATTATGCGACTACCCCACGGAAGCACTTCCTTTTTGCAATGGTGGTACTATGCCTGTATGTGAGTTTCAATGTGTCGTACAGATTACAGTTTTGCAAGTGTTCGGCATCAATTTGATAAGTGTATTCATTGAAGAATGGAAGTTCTATACATGGTAGTATAGTCATACATCGGGTTATATCTACTGTGTGTACTACATGTAACAGTAGGATATACCGTGTCATGTGTCCGTGGTGGTTAGTAGACGACCGTGGAAAACTGCAGCTCGACTGCTGGGTATCGTTTAATATATCTGTGGTTGTTTATAGAATTGCCATGGAAAACTGCAGCTCGACTGCTGGGTATCGTGTCATGTGTCTGTGGTTGTTAATAGAGCGGCCGTGGAAAACTGCAGCTCGACTGCTGGGTATCGTGTCATGTGTCTGTGGTTGTTAATAGAGCGGCCGTGGAAAACTGCAGCTCGACTGCTGGGTATCGTGTCATGTGTCTGTGGTTGTTAATAGAGCGGCCGTGGAAAACTGCAGCTCGACTGCTGGGTATCGTGTCATGTGTCTGTGGTTGTTAATAGAGCGGCCGTGGGAAACTGCAGCTCAACTGCTGGGTATCGTGTCATGTGTCTGTGGTTGTTAATAGAGCGGCCGTGGAAAACTGCAGCTCGACTGCTGGGTATCGTGTCATGTGTCTGTGGTTGTTAATAGAGCGGCCGTGGAAAACTGCAGCTCGACTGCTGGGTATCGTGTCATGTGTCTGTGGTTGTTAATAGAGCGGCCGTGGGAAACTGCAGCTCAACTGCTGGGTATCGCGTCATGTGTCTGACGTGGTTAATAGAGCGGCTGTGGAAAACTGCAGCTCGACTGCTGGGTATCGCGTCATGTGTCTGTGGTTGTTAATAGAGCGGCCGTGGAAAACTGCAGCTCGACTGCTGGGTATCGCGTCATGTGTCTGTGGTTGTTAATAGAGCGGCCGTGGAAAACTGCAGCTCGACTGCTGGGTATCGTGTCATGTGTCTGTGGTTGTTAATAGAGCGGCCGTGGAAAACTGCAGCTCGACTGCTGGGTATCGTGTCATGTGTCTGTGGTTGTTAATAGAGCGGCCGTGGAAAACTGCAGCTCGACTGTTGGGTATCGCGTCATGTGTCTGTGGTTGTTAATAGAGCGGCCGTGGAAAACTGCAGCTCGACTGCTGGGTATCGCGTCATGTGTCTGTGGTTGTTAATAGAGCGGCCGTGGAAAACTGCAGCTCGACTGCTGGGTATCGTGTCATGTGTCTGTGGTTGTTAATAGATCGGCCGTGGAAAACTGCAGCTCGACTGCTGGGTATCGCGTCATGTGTCTATGCTGGTTAATAGAATTGCCTTGGAAAACTGCAGCTCGACTGCTGTGCATTGCGTCAGATGTCTGCGACAAGAATCATTCAGATAGGGGTATATACTGGGATGCATTTTTCGTAATCTATCTGACTGATATATTCATCTATGCGATATACTGCATAATGGATTTTGACCGCCCAACAGCACCCCTTCCCCCACCAAAAAAAAATAAATAAATAAAATAGATAAAACCCACAAGATATTAATAAAATTAACTAGTACGATAACATAAAAAGTACAAACGTCATATTTTCTTCAATGACGATAATTGGTGTCCAACAGAATGTAAAAACAAGTCAATGTTACGTTAAACATGTATAAACATTAATGACATTTGGTTTCTTTAAGATAGATGATACTTTTATTACCTAATAACATACCTGTGTCAATTGCTTTAGCTGTTAACAGTAAACACATATTAAGTAATTAAGAACACACCGTGACGTAATACAACAAACGATTAATTAACCTTAATTACACGACAAGCGGATACTGTAAACTGTAATTTGTGCGGATAAACTTTTGACACACGAAGTGAGAACGTGGTTGAATCAGGACGCAGTAAGTACTTAATAAGGACGTAGTAACAAAACTAATTTATTATTCAAAATGCAAATAAAAAACTTATTTGTTCTCCACGATTCAGAATCTTTATTTGTAACCTTTATATTTCTATTTCTATGCGTATGTATTATATAAATATAAATCTAAACAGTCACGATTTTATTTGTATATACTTGTCATAACTAATACTGCGAGTCTAAAATATGTTCAACCATGTAATGAATGGCGTCAATAATAAACAGTAATAAGGTTACTTAAGTGTGCTGAGTAAAAAACAGTTGCCGATACGAAATGCAAACAAATGCCGACGCTAACGGAAGTTGGATCTTTGCGCATGTCTTCCCAGGTATACAAGGGATACTTTTATATGCTATTGCTGCTGCTTCTGCTGCTGCTGCTGCTGCTGCTGTTGCTACTACAACTACTGCTACTACTACTTCTACTACTACTACTACTACTACTTTGGTAGAGCACCGAACCCATGATCGGAGGGTCGTGTGTTCGATCTTCCGCCACGGCTATGAGCAAGACATTTTTTTCGCATATGCTTTGTACCGGTTCTACCCAGGAAGACTTCGAGCGTGATTTGTCTAAGTTGTAAGAACTTGTTTCACAATCGAAGTAAAATAAATACGTTAAAACTAAACTACTACTACTTCTATGGCGTTATATAGTATGAGATTCATTGACGTAGTACAAGTGGCACTGACGGGAAATATTTCATGGCGTTTTCACGGCGTTGTTACTGAGCGTAGTAGGCGCGTGGAAAGCGCGTGTTGAGATCTGACTTGACGTAATAAGACAGTAGTAAGGACGTCACAGTAGTTCGGGCGTAGTAAGAACGCATTGGGTGTGGTACGCGGTGATCATGCGTGTGATAAAAAATTAGTGAAGACGTGTTAGACGCAGTGAGAACTTGGCAGGGACGTTATAAAGACGTAGTATGAACATATATAATTGCAAATTTTTTTCCATTTTGACCACGTCCCCGCTGCGTTCATCGAAATTTCAAGACGCAGTGTTGTCTTCATGGTCTGAGTCTGAGTGTTAGGGGGCATTGATGAATGTTTAGTGTCATGTGTATGCATGGAGAGATAAGAGGCGATTAGTTAACCTAGTCACTTCCCTGACATCCTGGAAGTTAACCAGTATTCGAGCACACTGATCTCCGCATTGAATATTTAGCGTCATTTTTATGCCATCGAAGGCTAACAGATGATCAGTTAACCTAACCACTGTTTCCTGGTATTAACCAGTATTCGAGCACACCCCATCTCCGCATGAACTGATAACTATCCCACTTGAATCAGAGGTGAGAGACGAATGATAATGAGACGCAATGTCGTATATCAATCACCACGGAGACTGTGACTTGGTGGGTTTTGGAACTCGCGATCACTGAAATGATAGTTTGACGCACTACCAAAGGAGCTAACCATACCTGACGTTTATAAATAAAGTAAATGACGCTATTAGTAAGATTATTGGCAGGAGTGACCTGGGCTTCTTGTACTGGAACTCAAGAATTCTTTTTTTCAGTATGTTTGCATGGTTTGGCTGGATCTTCACAAAATAAGAGTGTATCGTTATCCTGATTGATAAAAGACAATGTTTTATGATGATAAAATACATTTTTTATGATGATAAAATACAATGTTTTATGATGTTCAGAACAGTTATTTATCTCATTTATTTTTCACTTCAAAGCTCTGATATTTTGTTGTGTTTGTATGGTTCTTATTCTATTTCTATAGTTTCACTTTATAAACATTGTTCATAGATTTATTTCCTGTTTCAAAGTCTTAGAGTTTAAGATAAAACAGTTCATACTAGGGCATTCATTTTTTTACATTTGCTCGAAAGCTGCTTGAGGAAACTTAAATCACTTTTATAGTCCATTCCATTTTTATAGTTCACTCCTAGCTATATTTTTTTGTCATTTTTTTTCTATGTTTAGAATTCAATGAAATTTCCCAATATTTATCATTTGTGTATATTAAGGCAATATCAGAAAAAAGCATCTGAAAAAAGTTACAGTGCAGTATTTTTGTCATTCCCACACCAACAAGATACCAGTCTTTGAACTTTGTCTAAACTGTAGGTTTTACAAAATATACACACACATATTTCTCACAAAAAGTATTTAGTCAAAATTAATACATGGATGCATACTGATTATATAAATCTTCTCGACAAGGTAGTTTTAAGTTTGAATATAACCTTTTGTGATTAAAAAAAAAAAAATCGGCCGAGCAACACATTTTTTTGTAATTTTGAAATTAAAAAAAAATACTTTTTTTTTTCAAATATATTTCTAACCTTAAAAAATATTTTTAATTTTGTTTTACATTAGAATTGGTATGAAAGAGTACTATGCGAGACTTTGGGCAATTTGATCCATTATCTATTGCAAAATATTTGAAAAACGATAATTTTTATATCAAAATTGCATAAAATTTGTCCCTGAACCGAAGTGATTCAATTTAGGCTTAAAACTACCTTTTCCTTGAAATTAATTATTATCTGCATGCCTCCACATATTTCTATTTATTATATGATATAAGACCTAATCATTTGGTGCTTTTTAAAATCAGCCAATTTGGTTATCATTCAGTATAAAGTACCGGTTACAGGGGGAGTACGTTTAGTTACGACATATGTAGGTGCGTTATCATTTGACTTCAGATAATATATGATCCCCTCCCAGTGGGGGCCCTGTTCCTTGGATATTTTAAAGTAATGGCCATTGTTCCCTAGATCCCCAAAACTTTTTACCATAATTCCCCAAAAGTATGTCCCCCAGATCTCTAAATGTAGGCCTTTAATCCTTGGATCCCTGAAAGTAATGGCCAATGTTCACCAGATCTCTAAAAAATTATTGGCCATGTTTTCAAGATCTTCAAATCCCCTGGGAGGGCCTTATATATGCTATAAGCAAACTTTGCATTAATGAAATCCTATATGGATACATGTACTGCAGGTTACCCAAAGTGAGTTACAGGCGGACAATGCACAAGCTCGTGCATTATATTTGTTCACAATCTTCACACTTATACTTCCTTTGTGCCTATAGAAGTCAACATGTATCATTTGCTAGCAAATATCAGTGATGCAAGTAAATGAAAATGGAAATATTCATATAACACTGATTACATGTTACCGACCCCTACACATGCGCTTGGAACAGGCAGGTTGCGATATTAAAACTGTAAAAGTATTCTTATTTCCATGCTCTGTATATGTGTAAGCCCACCATTGAATTTTATTCTTTATTCTAGAGTAAATAAAAACAGTTTTCATGCTTGTCATTCATAAAATTAATTAATGAACCAGTATGAATTTTGAAGTTTGATTTTTATTTTCTAATTCCCAATACAATTTTCATCATGTATAAGAGAAGATCAATTCATTTATTTCGTTATAGAAATGTTGTTTGATTATGTCTCCATTCATCCATATCGAAATAGATTAAAAAATATCTCGGAGTTGAACATCCGCCAAACTTGAGAGTTATTGCCATGCCTGTCACACAGCAGACAAATATACTTTCAGCGGCAGCACAGAACATGTAAATTATCTACCCTGTATTAGAAATACTCGCAACGGTGCAAATTGGTCGTCTTGTCTAGTCGGGCCCGATTAGCTCAGTTGGTTACACGTCTGACTATCAATCCAGGGGTCGTTAGTTCGAATCCCCGCCCGGCAACAGTCTCTGCGATGATTGATATACGACATTGTGTCTCATTATCATTTGTCTCTCACCGCTGATTCAAGTGGGAAAGTTATCAGTTACTTGCAGATGGGGTGTGCTCGAGTACTGGTTAATACCAGGAAACAGTGGTTAGGTTATGACTGTAAAGTTAGTAGGTAGTTCGCAGTTGGTAGTTCGGGATTCGAATAACCAACTACCGACCAGCTGCCAGTTGGGGATTCGGAATCGTTATTATAATTACTATTTCATTTACATATTTTACTCGTGTTAATATGTTTAAAAATATAATCAATAATAAATGTATGTAAATTAATATAAAATCTGAATCCCCAACTGGCAGCTGGTTGGTAGATGGCGATTCACGGCGAATCCCCAACTGGACATTTTGAATCGCCGTCTGGTGAGTATACTCATTTTATTGAAGAACCAACCCGCCAAAGTGTGTTATTTATTATTATAAATTTATTTTTAATTGAATTGACTGATTAAAAAAAATAAAACAACGATTTATAAAAAAATCCGAATCGCCAACTGGCAACTGGTTGGTAGTTGGCGATTCGCCGCGAAATTTTGAATCGCTTCCTGGTGAATATACTCATGGTATTGAAAGAAAAGCGCGGGAACGGTGTTTATTTATTATTATGAACTGTTTTTCTATGGAAATGATTCGTTTTCAAAAACAAATATCGATTTGAAAAAAAAAACGAATCCCAAATTTGCCATTTTGAATCACCGTATTGTGAGTATATTCGTTTTATTGAAGAACCAAACCACCATTGGTGTTATTATTATCCTGAATCTGTTTTCTTTATTGAATTGATATGTTAAAATAATAAAACAGCGATTTAAAAAAAAAATCCGAGTCCCCAACTGGCAGCTGGTTGGTAGTTGGCGATTCGCGGCGAATCCCCAACTGGACATTTTGAATCACCGTCTGGTGAGTATATTCATTATATTGAAGAACCAACCCGGCAAAAGTGTGTTATTTATTATTATTAACTTATTTTTAATTGAATTGATTGATTAAAAAAATAAAACAACGATTTCAAAAATAATCCGAATCCCCAACTGGCAACTGGTTGGTAGTTGGCGATTCGCGGCGAATCCCAAACTGGAAATTTTGAATCGCCTCCTGGTGAATATACTCATGGTATTGAAGGAACAGCTCGGGAACGGTGTTTATTTATTGTTATGAACTGTTTTTCTATGGAACTAATTTGTTTTCAAAAACAAATATCGATTTGGAAAAAAAACGAATTCCAAATTTGCCATTTTGAATCACCGTATTGTGAGTATATTCGTTTTATTGAAGAACCAAACCACCATTGGTGTTATTATTATCCTGAATCTGTTTTCTTTATTGAATTGATATGTTAAAATAATAAAACAGCGGTTTAAATAAAAAAATCCGAATCCCCAACTGGCAGCTAGTTGGTAGTTGGCGATTCGCCGCGAATCCCCAACTGGACATTTTGAATCACCGTCTGGTGAGTATACTCATTATATTGAAGAACCATCCCGGCAAAAGTGTGTTATTTATTATTATAAACTCATTTTTAATTGAATTGAATTATTACAAAAATAAAACAACGATTTAGCAAAAAATCCGAATCCCCAACTGGCAACTGGTTGGTAGTTGGCTATTCGCCGCGAATCCCCAACTGGAAATTTTGAATCGCCTCCTGGTGAATATACTCATGGTATTGAAGAAACAGTGCGGGAAAGGTGTTTATTTATTGTTATGAACTGTTTTTCTATAGAATTGATTTGTTTTCGAAAACAAATATCGATTTGAAAAAAATCCGATTCCATAATTGGCCATTTTGAATCACCGTATTGTGAGTATATTCGTTTTATTGAAGAACCAAACCACCATTGGTGTTATTATTATCCTAAATCTGTTTTCTTTATTGAATTGATATATTAAAATAATAAAACAGCGATTTAAAAAAAAATCCGAATCCCCAACTGGCAACTGGTTGGTAGTTGGCGATTCGCCGCGAATCCCCAACTGGAAATTTTGAATCGCTTTCTGGTGAATATACTCATGGTATCGAAGGAACAGTGCGGGAACGGTGTTTATTTATTGTTATGAACTGTTTTTCTATAGAATTGATTTGTTTTCGAAAACAAATATCGATTTGAAAAAAATCCGATTCCATAATTGTCCATTTTGAATCACCGTATTGTGAGTATATCCATTTTATTGAAGAACCAAACCACCATTGGTGTTATTATTATCCTAAATCTGTTTTCTTTATTGAATTGATATGTTAAAATAATAAAACAGCGATTTAAAAAAAAAATCCGAATCCCCAACTGGCAGCAAGTTGGTAGTTGGCGATTCGCGGCGAATCCCCAACTAGACATTTTGAATCGCCTCCTGGTGAATATACTCATGGTATTGAAGGAACAGCGCGGGAACGGTGTTTATTTATTGTTATGAACTGTTTTTCTATGAAACTGATTTGTTTTAAAAAACAAATATCGATTTGAAAAAAAAAATGAATTCCAAATTTGCCATTGTGATTCACCGTATTGTGAGTATATCCGTTTTATTGAAGAACCAAACCACCATTGGTGTTATTATTATCCTAAATCTGTTTTCTTTATTGAATTGATATGTTAAAATAATAAAACAGCGATTTAAAAAAAAAAATCCGAATCCCCAACTGGCAGCTAGTTGGTAGTTGGCGATTCGCCGCGAATCCCCAACTGGACATTTTGAATCACCGTCTGGTGAGTATAATCATTATATTGAAGAACCAACCCGGCAAAAGTGTGTTATTTATTATTATAAACTCATTTTTAATTGAATTGAATTATTACAAAAATAAAACAACGATTTTAAAAAAAATCCGAATCCCCAACTGGCAACTGGTTGGTAGTTGGCGATTCGCCGCAAATCCCTAACTGGAAATTTTGAATTGCCTCCTGGTGAATATACTCATGGTATCGAAGGAACAGTGCGGGAACGGTGTTTATTTATTGTTATGAACTGTTTTTCTATGGAAATGATTTGTTTTCAAAAACAAATATCGATTTGAAAGAAAAACGAATTCCAAATTTGATTTTGAATCACCGTATTGTGAGTATATTCGTTCTATTGAAGAAACAAACCACCATTGGTGTTATTATTATCCTGAATCTGTTTTCTTTATTGAATTGATATGTTAAAATAATAAAACAGCGATTTAAAAAAAAAATCCGAATCCCCAACTGGCAGCTAGTTGGTAGTTGGCGATTCGCCGCGAATCCCCAACTGGACATTTTGAATCATCGTCTGGTGAGTATACTCATTATATTGAAGAACCAACCCGGTAAAAGTGTGTTATTATTATAAACTTATTTTTAATTGAATTGATTGATTAAAAAAATAAAACAACGATTTAAAAAAATCCGAATCCCCAACTGGCAACTGGTTGGTAGTTGGCGATTCGCCGCGAATCCCCAACTGGAAATTTTGAATCGCTTCCTGGTTAATATACTCATGGTTTTGAAGGAACAGTGCGGGAACGGTGTTTATTTATTGTTATGAACTGTTTCTCTATAGAATTGATTTGTTTTCGAAAACAAATATCGATTTGAAAAAAATCCGATTCCATAATTGGCCATTTTGAATCACCGTATTGTGAGTATATTCGTTTTATTGAAGAACCAAACCACCATTGGTGTTATTATTATCCTAAATATGTTTTTATTTATTGAATTGATATGTTAAAATAATAAAACAGCGATTTAAACAAAAAATCCGAATCCCCAACTGACAGCTGGTTGGTAGTTGGCGATTCGCGGCTAATCCCCAACTGAACATTTTGAATCGCCGTTTGGTGAGGATACTCATTTTATTGAAGAAGTAACCTGGCAAAAGTGTGTTATTTTTTATTATAAACTTATTTTTTATTGAATTGATTGATTAAAAAAATAAAACAACGATTTAAAAAAAAATCCGAATCCCCAACTGGCAACTGGTTGGTAGTTGGCGATTCGCCGCGAATCCCCAACTGGAAATTTTAAATCGCCTCCTGGTGAATATATTCATGGTATTGAAGGAACAGCGCGGGAACGGTGTTTATTTATTGTTAATAACTGTTTTTCTACGAAATTGATTTATTTTCAATAACAAATATCGATTTGAAAAAAAAAACGAATCCCAAATTGGCCATTTTAATTCACCGTATTGTGAGTATATTCGTTTTATTGAAGAACCAAACCACAATTGGTGTTATTATTATCCTTAACCTGTTTTCTTTATTAAATTGATATGTTAAAATAATAAAACAGCGATTTAAAAAAAAAATCCGAATCCCCAACTGGCAGCTAGTTGTTAGTTGGCGATTCGCGGTGAATCCCCAACTGGACATTTTGAGACGCCGTCTGGTGAGTATACTCGTTATTTTGAAGAACTAACTCTGCAAAAGTGTGTTTTTTATTATTATCAACTTATTTTTAATTGAATTAATTGAATAAAGAAATAAAATAACGATTTAAAAAAATCCGAATCCCCAACTGGCAACTGGATGGTAGTTGGCGATTCGCAGCGAATCCCCAACTGGAAATTTTGAAGCGCCTCCTGGTGAATATACTCATGGTATTGAAGGAACAGCGCGGGAACGGTGTTTATTTATTGTTATGAACTGTTTTTCTATGTAATTGATTTGTTTTCAAAAACAAATATCAATTTCAAAAAAAAAAACGAATCCCAAATTTGCCATTTTGAATTACCGTCTTGTGAGTATATTCGTTTTATTGAAGAAACAAACCACCATCGGTGTTATTATTGTCCTTAACCTGTTTTCTTTATTGAATTGATTTTTTAAAATAATAAAACAGCGATTTTAAAAAAAAATCCGAATCCCCAACTGGCAGCTGGTTGGTAGTTGGCGATTCGCGGCGAATCCCCAACTGGACATTTTGAATCACCGTCTGGTGAGTATATTCATTATATTGAAGAACCAACCCGGCAAAAGTGTGTTATTTATTATTATTAACTTATTTTTAATTGAATTGATTGATTAAAAAAATAAAACAACGGTTTCAAAAAAAATCCGAATCACCAACTGGCAACTGGTTGGTAGTTGGCGATTCGCCGCGAATCCCCAATTGGAAATTTTGAATCGCCTCCTGGTGAATATATTCATGGTATTGAAGGAACAGCGCGGGAACGGTGTTTATTTATTGTTATGAACTGTTTTTCTATGGAACTGATTCATTTTCAAAAACAAATATCGATTTGGAAAGAAAACGAATTCCAAATTTGCCATTTTGAATCACCGTATTGTGAGTATATTCGTTCTATTGAAGAACCAAACCACCATTGGTGTTATTATTATCCTGTTTCTGTTTTCTTTATTGAATTGATATGTTAAAATAATAAAACAGCGGTATAAATAAAAAAATCCGAATTCCCAACTGGCAGCTAGTTGGTAGTTGGCGATTCGCCGCGAATCCCCAACTGGACATTGTGAATCACCGTCTGGTGAGTATACTCATTATATTGAAGAACCATCCCGGCAAAAGTGTGTTATTTGTTATTATAAACTCATTTTTAATTGAATTGAATTATTACAAAAATAAAACAACGATTTAAAAAAAATCCGAATCCCCAACTGGCAACTGGTTGGTAGAAACAGTGCGGGAACGGTGTTTATTTATTGTTATGAACTGTTTTTCTATAGAATTGATTTGTTTTCGAAAACAAATATCGATTTGAAAAAAATCCGATTCCATAATTGGCCATTTTGAATCACCGTATTGTGAGTTTATTCATTTTATTGAAGAACCAAACCACCATTGGTGTTATTATTATCCTGTTTCTGTTTTCTTTATTGAATTGATATATTAAAATAATAAAACAGCGATTTAAAAAAAAATCCGAATCCCCAACTGGCAGCTAGTTGGTAGTTGGCGATTCGCCGCGAATCCCCAACTGGAAATTTTGAATCGCCTCTTGGTGAATATACTCATGGTATTGAAGGAACAGCGCGGGAACGGTGTTTATTTATTGTTATAAACTGTTTTTCTATGAAACTGATTTGTTTTAAAAAACAAATATCGATTTGAAAAAAAAAACGAATTCCAAATTTGCCATTTTGAATCACCGTATTGTGAGTATATTCGTTCTATTGAAGAACCAAACAACCATTGGTGTTATTATTATCCTGAATCAGTTATCTTTATTGAATTGATATGTTAAAATAATAAAACAGCGGTTTAAAAAAAAAAATCCGAATCCCCGACTGGCAGCTAGTTGGTAGTTGGCGATTCGCTGCGAATCCTTAACTGGACATTTTGAATCACCGTTTGGTGAGTATACTCATTATATTGAAGAACAAACCCGGCAAAAGTGTGTTATTTATTATTATCAACTCATTTTTAATTGAATTGATTTATTACAAAAATAAAACAACGATTTAAAAAAAATCCGAATCCCCAACTGGCAACTGGTTGGTAGTTGGCGATTCGCCGCGAATCCCCAACTGGAAATTTTGAATCGCTTTCTGGTGAATATACTCATGGTATTGAAGGAACAGTGCGGGAACGGTGTTTATTTATTGTTATGAACTGTTTTTCTACAGAATTGATTTGTTTTCGAAAACAAATATCGATTTGAAAAAAGTCCGATTCCATAATTGGCCATTTTGAATCACCGTATTGTGAGTATATCCATTTTATTGAAGAACCAAACCACCATTGGTGTTATTATTATCCTAAATCTGTTTTCTTTATTGAATTGATATGTTAAAATAATAAAACAGCGATTTAAAAAAAAAATCCGAATCCCAAACTGGCAGCTAGTTGGTAGTTGGCGATTCGCGGCGAATCCCCAACTGGACATTTTGAATCGCCTCCTGGTGAATATAATCATGGTATTGAAGGAACAGCGCGGGAACGGTGTTTATTTATTGTTATGAACTGTTTTTCTATGAAACTGATTTGTTTTAAAAAACAGATATCGATTTGAAAAAAAAAATGAATTCCAAATTTGCCATTGTGAATCACCGTATGGTGAGTATATCCGTTTTATTGAAGAACCAAACCACAATTGGTGTTATTATTATCCTAAATTTGTTTTCTTTATTGAATTGATATGTTAAAATAATAAAACAGCGATTTAAAAAAAAAAATCCGAATCCCCAACTGGCAGCTAGTTGGTAGTTGGCGATTCGCCGCGAATCCCCAACTGGACATTTTGAATCACCGTCTGGTGAGTATACTCATTATATTGAAGAACCATCCCGGCAAAAGTGTGTTATTTATTATTATAAACTCATTTTTAATTGAATTGAATTATTACAAAAATAAAACAACGATTTAAAAAAAATCCGAATCCCCAACTGGCAACTGGTTGGTAGTTGGCGATTCGCCGCGAATCCCCAACTGGAAATTTTGAATCGCTTCCTGGTGAATATACTCATGGTATTGAAGAAACAGTGCGGGAACGGTGTTTATTTATTGTTATGAACTGTTTTTCTATAGAATTGATTTGTTTTCGAAAACAAATATCGATTTGAAAAAAATCCGATTCCATAATTGGCCATTTTGAATCACCGTATTGTGAGTTTATTCGTTTTATTAAAGAACCAAACCACCATTGGTGTTATTATTATCCTGAACCTGTTTTCTTTATTAAATTGATATGTTAAAATATTAAAACAGCGATTTAAAAAAAAAATCCGAATCCCCAACTGGCAGCTGGTTGTTAGTTGGCGATTCGCGGTGAATCCCCAACTGGACATTTTGAATCGCCGTCTGGTGAGTATACTCGTTATTTTGAAGAACCAACTCTGCAAAAGTGTGTTTTTTATTATCATCAACTTATTTTTAATTGAATTGATTGAATAAAGAAATAAAATAACGATTTAAAAAAATCCGAATCCCCTACTGGCAACTGGATGGTAGTTGGCGATTCGCCGCGAATCCCCAGCTGGAAATTTTGAATCGCCTCCTGGTGAATATACTCATGGTATTACAGGAACAGTGCGGGAATGGTGTTTATTTATTGTTATGAACTGTTTTTCTATGAAATTGATTTGTTTTCAAAAACAAATATCGATTTGGAAAAAAAACGAATTCCAAATTTGCCATTTTGAATCACCGTCTTGTGAGTATATTAGTTTTATTGAAGAACCAAACCACCATTGGTGTTATTGTTATCCTAAACCTGTTTTTTTATTGAATACATCTGTTGAAATAATCAAACAGCGATAAAAAAAACAATAAAATCTTATTCATCTAATATTTACTATATTGTATTACTTTCTTATACTATCTTGGAGAACATAATTAAATATATACGATGGCGTTTGTCTTGTATGTACTCCCATGTATTGATTAAAACATTATAACACCAGTGTAGGTTTCGTTATTCAATAAAGCAAATATACTCAACAGACGGTGATTCAAAATGGCCAGATGGGGATTCGGATTTTTTTTCAAAAAGTACCGAGCAAACAATGAAACTGCGTGCCAGTTGGGTATTCGGAGTTTGTTTATTAAATCACTGTTTTATTATTTTAACAAATCAGTTCAAAAGAAAACAATCTTAAAATAATAATATAGACACCAGCACAGCGTCGTTTCCACAATATAACGAGTATACTCATCAGACGGCGATTCAATATTTCCAGTTTGGGATTCGTCGCAAATCACCAACTACCAAACACATGCCAGTTAGGGATTCAGATTTTGTTTATTCAATCAATTCATGAAGAAAACAGGTTTACGATAATAATAACACCAATGGTGGTTTGGTTATTCAATTAAACGAATATACTCATCGGACGGCGATTCAAAATGTCCAGTTGGGGATTCGCCGCAAATCGCCAATTACCAATCAGCTGCCAGTTGGGGATTCGGATTTTTTTTTAAATCGTTGTTTTATTTTTTTAATTAATCAATTCAATTAAAAATAAGTTTATAATAATAAATAACACACTTTTGCCGGGTTGGTTCTTCAATATAATAAGTATACTCTCCAGACGGTGATTCAAAATGTCCAGTTGGGGATTCGCCGCGAATCGCCAACTACCAACCAGCTGCCAGTTGGGGATTCGCGGCGAATCTCCAACTACCAGCCAGCTGCCAGTTGAGGATTCGGATTTTTCTTAAACCGTTCTTTTATTTTTTTAATGAATAAATTCAATAAAAATAAGTTTATAATAATAAATAACACACTTTTGCCGGGTTGCTTCTTCAATAAAATGTATATACTCACCAGACGGCGATTCAAAATGACCAGTTGGGGATTCGCAGCGAATCGCAAACTATCAACCAGTTGCCAGTTGGGGATTCGGATATTTTTTAAATCGTTGTTTCATTTTTTTAATAAATCAATTCAATTAAAATAAGTTTGTAATAATAGATAACACACTTTTGCCGGGTTGGTTCTTCAAATTAATGAGTATACTCACCAGACGGTGATTCAAAATGTCCAGTTGGGGATTCGCCGCGAATCGCCAACTACCAACTAGCTGCCAGTTGGGGATTCGGATTTTTTTTTTAAATCGCAGTTTTATTAATTTAACATGTCAATTCAATAAAGAAAACAGATTTAGGATAATAATAACACCAATGGTGGTTGGTTTGGTCGTTCAATGAAACGAATATACTCACAATACGGTGATTCAAAATGGCAAATTTGGAATTCTTTTTTTTTTTCAAACCGATATTTGTTTTTGAAATCAATTACATAGAAAAACAGTTCATAACAATAAATAAACACCGTTCCCGCACTGTTCCTTCAATACCATGAGTATATTCACCAGGAGGCGCTTCAAAATTTCCAGTTGGGGATTCGCTGCGAATCGCCAACTACCATCCAGTTGGCAGTTGGGGATTCGGATTTTTTTAAATCGTTATTTTATTTCTTTATTCAATCAATTCAATTAAAAATAAGTTGATAATAATAAAAAACACACTTTTGCAGAGTTAGTTCTTGAAAATAACGAGTATACTCACCAGACGGCGACTCAAAATGTCCAGTTGGGGATTCACCGCGAATCGCCAACTAACAACCAGCTGCCAGTTGGGGATTCGGATTTTTTTTTTAAATCGCTGTTTTATTATTTTAACATATCAATTTAATAAAAAAACAGGTTAAGGGTAATAATAACACCAATTGTGGTTTGGTTCTTCAATAAAACGAATATTCTCACAATACGGTGAATTAAAATGGCCAATTTGGGATTCGTTTTTTTTTTCAAATCGATATTTGTTTTTGAAAATGAATCAATTTCGTAGAAAAACAGTTATTAACAATAAATAAACACCGTTCCCGCGCTGTTCCTTCAATACCATGAATATATTCACCAGGAAGCGATTCAAAATTTCCAGTTGGCGATTCGCGGCGAATCGCCAACTACCATCCAGTTGCCAGTTGGGGATTTGGATTTTTTTTTAAATCGTTGTTTTATTTTTTTAATCAATCAATTCAATTAAAAATGAGTTTATAATAAAAAATAACACACTTTTGCCAGGTTGCTTCTTCAATAAAATGAGTATCCTCACCAAACGGCGATTTAAAATGTCCAGTTGGGGATTCGCCGCAAATCGCCAACTACCAACCAGCTGTCAGTTGGGGATTCGGATTTTTTTTTAAATCGCTGTTTTATTATTTTAACATATCAATTCAATAAAAAAAAAACAGATTTAGGATAATAATAACACCAATGGTGGTTTGGTTCTTCAATAAAACGAATATACTCACAATACGGTGATTCAAAATGGCCAATTATGGAATCGGATTTTTTTTCAAATCGATATTTGTTTTCGAAAACAAATCAATTCTAAAGATAAACAGTTCATAACAATAAATAAACACCGTTCCTGCACTGTTCCTTCAATACCATTAGTATATTCACCAGGAAGCGATTCAAAATTTCCAATTGGGGATTCGCGGCGAATCGCCAACTACCAACCAGTTGCCAGTTGGGGATTCGGATTTTTTTTAAATCGTTGTTTTATTTTTTTAATCAATCAATTCAATTAAAAATAAGTTTATAATAATAAATAACACACTTTTACCGGATTGGTTCTTCAATATAATGAGTATACTCACCAGACGGTGATTCAAAATGTCCAGTTGGGGATTCGCGGCGAATCGCCAACTACCAACTAGCTGCCAGTTGGGGATTCGGATTTTTTTTTTAAATCGCTGTTTTATTACTTCAACATATCAATTCAATAAAGAAAACAGATTCAGGATAATAATAACACCAATGGTGGTTTGTTTCTTCAATAGAACGAATATACTCACAATACGGTGATTCAAAATCAAATTTGGAATTCGTTTTTTTTTCAAATCGATATTTGTTTTTGAAAACAAATCATTTCAATAGAAAAACAGTTCATAACAATAAATAAACACCGTTCCCGCACTGTTCCTTCGATACCATGAGTATATTCACCAGGAGGCAATTCAAAATTTCCAGTTGGGGATTCGCAGCGAATCGCCAACTACCAACCAGTTGCCAGTTGGGGATTCGGATTTTTTTTAAAATCGTTGTTTTATTTTTTTTAATAAATCAATTCAATTAAAAATAAGTTTATAATAATAAATAACACACTTTTGCCGGGTTGCTTCTTCAATAAAATGAGTATCCTCACCAGACGGCGATTCAAAATGTCCAGTTGGGGATTCGCCGCGAATCGCCAACTACCAACTAGCTGCCAGTTGGGGATTCGGATTTTTTTTTTAAATCGCTGTTTTATTATTTTAACATATCAATTCAATAAAGAAAACAGATTTAGGATAATAATAACACCAATGGTGGTTTGGTTCTTCAATAAAACGAATATTCTCACAATACGGTGAATTAAAATGGCCAATTTGGGATTCGATTTTTTTTTTCAAATCGATTTTTGTTTTTGAAAATGAATCAATTTCGTAGAAAAACAGTTATTAACAATAAATAAACACCGTTCCCGCGCTGTTCCTTCAATACCATGAATATATTCACCAGGAAGCGATTCAAAATTTCCAGTTGGCGAATCGCCAACTACCAACCAGTTGCCAGTTGGGGATTCGGATTTTTTTTTAAATCGATATTTTATTTTTTTAATCAATCAATTCAATTAAAAATAAGTTTATAATAAAAAATAACACACTTTTGCCAGGTTGCTTCTTCAATAAAATGAGTATCCTCACCAAACGGCGATTCAAAATGTCCAGTTGGGGATTCGCCGCGAATCGCCAACTACCAACCAGCTGTCAGTTGGGGATTCGGATTTTTTTTTAAATCGCTGTTTTATTATTTTAACATATCAATTCAATAAAAAAAAACAGATTTAGGATAATAATAACACCAATGGTGGTTTGGTTCTTCAATAAAACGAATATACTCGCAATACGGTGATTCAAAATGGCCAATTATGGAATCGGATTTTTTTCAAATCGATATTTGTTTTCGAAAACAAATCAATTCTATAGAGAAACAGTTCATAACAATAAATAAACACCGTTCCCGCACTGTTCCTTCAATACCATGAGTATATTCACCAGGAAGCGATTCAAAATTTCCAGTTGGGGATACGCGGCGAATCGCCAACTACCAACCAGTTGCCAGTTGGGGATTCGGATTTTTTTTAAATCGTTGTTTTATTTTTTTAATCAATCAATTCAATTAAAAATAAGTTTATAATAATAAATAACACACTTTTACCGGATTGGTTCTTCAATATAATGAGTATACTCACCAGACGGTGATTCAAAATGTCCAGTTGAGGATTCGCCGCGAATCGCCAACTACCAACTAGTTGCCAGTTGGGGATTCGGATTTTTTTTTTAAATCGCTGTTTTATTATTTTAACATATCAATTCAATAAAGAAAACAGATTCAGGATAATAATAACACCAATGGTGGTTTGTTTCTTCAATAGAACGAATATACTCACAATACGGTGATTCAAAATCAAATTTGGAATTCGTTTTTTTTTCAAATCGATATTTGTTTTTGAAAACAAATCATTTCCATAGAAAAACAGTTCATAACAATAAATAAACACCGTTCCCGCACTGTTCCTTCGATACCATGAGTATATTCACCAGGAGGCAATTCAAAATTTCCAGTTGGGGATTCGCGGCGAATCGCCAACTACCAACCAGTTGCCAGTTGGGGATTCGGATTTTTTTTAAAATCGTTGTTTTATTTTTGTAATAAATCAATTCAATTAAAAATAAGTTTATAATAATAAATAACACACTTTTGCCGGGTTGCTTCTTCAATAAAATGAGTATCCTCACCAGACGGCGATTCAAAATGTCCAGTTGGGGATTCGCCGCGAATCGCCAACTACCAACTAGCTGCCAGTTGGGGATTCGGATTTTTTTTTTTAAATTGCGGTTTTATTATATTAACATATCAATTCAATAAAGAAAACAGATTTAGGATAATAATAACACCAATGGTGGTTTGGTTCTTCAATAAAACGGATATACTCACAATACGGTGATTCACAATGGCAAATTTGGAATTCATTTTTTTTTTCAAATCGATATTTGTTTTTTAAAACAAATCAGTTTCATAGAAAAACAGTTCATAACAATAAATAAACACCGTTCCCGCGCTGTTCTTTCAATACCATGAATATATTCACCAGGAGGCGATTCAAAATTTCCAGTTGGGGATTCGCGGCGAATCGCCAACTACCAACCAGTTGCCAGTTGGGGATTCAGATTTTTTTTAAATCGTTGTTTTATTTTTTTTAATCAATCAATTCAATTAAAAATAAGTTTATAATAATAAATAACACACTTTTGCCGGGTTGGTTCTTCAATATAATGAGTATACTCACCAGACGGTGATTCAAAATGTCCAGTTGGGGATTCGCCGCGAATCGCCAACTACCAACCAGCTGCCAGTTGGGGATTCGGATTTTTTTTTAAATCGCTGTTTTATTATTTTAATATATCAATTCAATAAAGAAAACAGATTTAGGATAATAGTAACACCAATGGTGGTTTGGTTCTTCAATAAAACGAATATACTCACAATACGGTGTTTCAAAATGGCCAATTATGGAATAGGATTTTTTTCAAATCGATATTTGTTTTCGAAAACAAATCAATTCTATAGAAAAACAGTTCATAACAATAAATAAACACCGTTCCCGCACTGTTTCTTCAATACCATGAGTATATTCACCAGGAAGCGATTCAAAATTTCCAGTTGGGGATTCGCGGCGAATCGCCAACTACCAACCAGTTGCCAGTTGGTGATTCGGATTTTTTTTAAATCGTTGTTTTATTTTTGTAATAATTCAATTCAATTAAAAATGAGTTTATAATAATAAATAACACACTTTTGCCGGGTTGGTTCTTCAATATAATGAGTATACTCACCAGACGGTGATTCAAAATGTCCAGTTTGGGATTCGCGGCGAATCGCCAACTACCAACTAGCTGCCAGTTGGGGATTCGGATTTTTTTTTTTAAATCGCGGTTTTATTATTTTAACATATCAATTCAATAAAGAAAACAGATTTAGGATAATAATTACACCAATGGTGGTTTGGTTCTTCAATAAAACGGATATACTCACAATACGGTGTTTCACAATGGCCAATTATGGAATAGGATTTTTTTCAAATCGATATTTGTTGTCGAAAACAAATCAATTCTATAGAAAAACAGTTCATAACAATAAATAAACACCTTTCCCGCACTGTTTCTTCAATACCATGAGTATATTCACCAGGAGGCGATTCAAAATTTCCAGTTGGGGATTCGGATTTTTCTTTTTAAACCGCTGTTTTATTTTTTTAACATGTCAATTCAATAAAGAAAACAGATTCAGGATAATAATAACACCAATGGTGGTTTGGTTCTTCGATAGAACGAATATATTCACAATACGGTGATTCAAAATGGCAAATTTGGAATTCGTTTTTTTTCCAAATCGATATTTGTTTTTGAAAACAAATCAGTTCCATAGAAAAACAGTTCATAACAATAAATAAACACCGTTCCCGAGCTGTTCCTTCAATACCATGAGTATATTCACCAGGAGGCGATTCAAAATGTCCAGTTTGGGATTCGCCGCGAATCGCCAACTACCAACTAGTTGCCAGTTGGGGATTCGGATTTTTTTTGAAATCGTTGTTTTATTTTTTTAATCAATCAATTCAATTAAAAATAAGTTAATAATAATAATAAATAACACACTTTTGCCGGGTTGGTTCTTCAATATAATGAATATACTCACCAGACGGTGATTCAAAATGTCCAGTTGGGGATTCGCCGCGAATCGCCAACTACCAACCAGCTGCCTGTTGGGGATTCGGTTTTTTTTTTTAAATCGCTGTTTTATTATTTTAACATATCAATTCAATAAAGAAAACAGATTCAGGATAATAATAACACCAATGGTGGTTTGGTTCTTCAATAAAACGAATATACTCACAATACGGTGATTCAAAATGGCAAATTTGGGATTCGTTTTTTTTTCAAATCGATATTTGTTTTTGAAAACGAATCATTTCCATAGAAAAACAGTTCATAACAATAAATAAACACCGTTCCCGCGCTTTTCTTTCAATACCATGAGTATATTCACCAGGAAGCGATTCAAAATTTCCAGTTGGCGATTCGCGGCGAATCGCCAACTACCAACCAGTTGCCAGTTGGGGATTCGGATTTTTTTATAAATCGTTGTTTTATTTTTTTTAATCAGTCAATTCAATTAAAAATAAATTGATAATAATAAATAACACACTTTGGCCGGGTTGGTTCTTCAATAAAATGAGTATACTCACCAGACGGCGATTCAAAATGTCCAGTTGGGGATTCGCCGTGAATCGCCAACTACCAACCAGCTGCCAGTTGGGGATTCAGATTTTATATTAATTTACATACATTTATTATTGATTATATTTTTAAACATATTAACACCAGTAAAATATGTAAATGAAATAGTAATTATAATAACGATTCCGAATCCCCAACTGGCAGCTGGTCGGTAGTTGGTTATTCGAATCCCCAACTACCAACTGCGAACTACCTACTAACTTTACAGTCATGGTTAGGTTAACTGATCGTCTGTTAGCCCTCGGTGGAATAAAATGACGCTCAATATTCCATCAATCAATCAATCGTCTTGTCTATTACAAAAAAGAACTGACATTTTTATATCTCACAATGTTCCGCCCATTTGACTGTGAGAATTGAGTAATTGGTTAGCCACCCTTAAGATCAAATAGGTCAAAACGCTATATATGAACTTTTTTCATGTGTCAAAGTTCATTTATTTCCCTTTATCAATCCCTGACATACAAGAGAAATATAAAGTGTAAGTTTCAACTGGAATTGAGTGTTTTTAAGAACATATTTAAAATTAACTACATATGAAGGAATATTCATGAAACTTTGTACACATGCAACATACAAACACAATTCTTACTAATAAGCATTGAAGTAATACTAAAATATTCAGCCAAAATGTTTGAATATAAGTGTTTAATAAATAGCAAAGAATCATTATTCATTGTAATTTATATTATTGACTATGCTTCCTCTGGTCTATTTCAGAATATATTTCAAATAGGGATTTTATAACGGAGATAATTTAAAATGCACCCCCCCCCCCCCCCCCCCCCCCCCCCCCAACACAACAAAAAACACAGCTTAGTGTTTATTTTAGGCTGTCTGAACCTTTAAACGATTTTTTTCTGAAAACAAGCATAATGAATTTATTCCTTAGATTAATGAATTTTACAAACTCGTATTGACGAAATATCAATAAATCCGATATGTCATTGGTTTGTCAAAAATGAATTGAGTTCTCATTGACCCTTTATTTTCGGTAGGCCAGTATATATGGACTGTGTGTAAAATATGCCAAGATCAATGTCTTATTTTTATAGTGTACCATTTCAAAAACAATTACAATGTCTGGTAGATTTATAAATAAATACATTCATTATTTGTCATATGTATATATATGTGCCCTCTGGTTGATTTTTGAAAATGGTAAATAAAGATTTTATAAAGGGAGGTAATTATGAACAAAAAAACAACAAATCTATCAATCTATTCCGGGTTCCAGTGTCGAACAGAGGTTTTAGTTTTGGTGCCGGCGAAATCGTTATAGACCGACTGTATGCTATAGTCCGTTCTAAGTCTGTCTATATATATTCCGGCTAATCTGTACTCCACTGTGTTTTCGCCAGATGACGTCACTAGCTCCGTTTGGCACATTACTTACCGATTTGGTTAGTTATTATAGCCCGAGTCGATCGTTGTTGGTCTTGTTGTCGTTGTTTTTGTTGTCGTCGTCGTCGTCGTCGTCGTCGTTGTCGTCGTCGTCGTCGTCGTCGTCGTCGTCTTACATCACTTTTACATTTCCCATAGGGCTTCATTGTAACATTTATGTCCAAAACACAGTGAAAAAACAAAATCTGCAGCATGTGTCTGGGCTCAAATTCTTCACTAGTTCAAGGAAAAAAGCATACCATGACCAGGTTTTTTTTTTTAAATTCAATGCTTTTGTGAGACCTATCAATTCCAGAGTAATGATATGTCAACTATTCGCCCAAGATGTGGCATATAATTTTCAGTGGTGATTTCTTAAATACTGACTTAAATATTTAACTCATGCTTGAAAATAAATCACTGCAGTATAAAGCACTGAAAAAAGAAGAAAAAGAGAACTTTAGTTTTATTCCTACCTCCTTTATCTTCTGTAGGTCCGCAGTACTAAAGAGAGATAATAGTGGTGTGAGTCCTCGTCGTTGTTGTTGTTGTTGTTATTATGGTTGTTGTTGTTGTTGTTGCTGTTCTTCTTATTTTTCTTTTTCATCCCAATCTCGTCCGCCTTTGTGTCCTTTTTGTGTTTTCTTCTTTTAAATGCTTACAGTTCTTCTTCTTGTACATTCATACGGAAAATATTCAATCAATCAATCATTTACGGGTGACCCATACTTAAAGGCTCGAATCTTAAACTTATTTTAATCTATTTCAGGGTGACCTTAGTTGTTGACTTTTGTATCGCTGTGCTTCCAGTGGAGCTGATGATCACACTATGGAACTTACAATCTCATTATTTCTTTGCTGTTACTTGCTGTTTCATTGTCGTTCTGTTTTCATGGATACTGGGTGAACGTCGTTAGCGTGACACAATAATGACGTCACCATTTTCATCACTTCCAATGTCGCCAAGCCTTTCTTTCATATCAAATTTTCGTGCATACACCAATTTATTTACCGGATTCTCTATACTAGCTGTTGATTTCGCCATCTACCCAACCTACTTTTATGAATCAAGAGTTTATAGGACGGCGCTAATGGACAGTGGGTTAGGTTTCTACATGATTTCAAATGCGATTGTCGCCCCAGAGGCAAGGGGTATCATAACAACACAAAGGTTAGTATATGTATTAGTATATAAGTTAGTATAGATGTTAGTATATGTGTTAGTATATAAGTTAGTATAGATGTTAGTATATGTGTCAGTATATAAGTTACTAGTATATATGCTAGTTTTTGTGTTGGTATATATGTTAAACTAAATGTTGCTATATAAATTAGTATACGTGTTAGTATATATGTTGGTATATATGTTGATATATGTGTTTCTATATAAATTAGTATATGTGTTAGTATATATTTTGATATATATGTTGCTATATACATTAGTATATGTGTTAGTATTTATGTTGGTATATATGTTGCTAGCTATATAAATTAATATATGTGTTAGTATATATGTTGGTATATATGTTGCTATATTAATTAGTATATGTGTTAGTATATGTGTTTGTATATATGTTGGTATATATGTTGCTATATCAATAAGTATATGTGTTAGTATATGCGTCAGTATACATGTTGCTATATACATTAGTATATGTGTTAGTATATGTGTTAGCATATATATTGGTATGTATGTTGCTATACAAATTAGTATATGTGTTAGTATATGTGTTAGTATATATGTTGCTATATAAATTAGTATATGTGTTAGTTTATGTGTTAGTATACATGTCAGTATATATGTTGCTATTCAAGTAAGTATATGTATTAGTATATGTGTTAGTATTTGTTTTGGTATATATGTTGCCATATAAATTAGTTTATGTGTAAGTATATATGTTGCTATATAAATTAGTATATGTGTACGTATATGTGTCAGTATATATGTAAGTATATATGTTGCTATTCAAATAAGTATATGTTTAGTATATATGCTAGTATATGTGTTGGTATATATGATAGTATATATATATATATAAGTATATGAGTTGGTGTGTATGTTAGTATATGTGTTGCTATATAACTTAGTATATGTGTTAGTATATTTGTTAGTATAAGTGTTAAGTTACTAATATATATGCTAGTATATGTGTGGTATACATGTATATGTTAGTATATATGTTGGTATATAAGTTGGTACATATGTTACTATATAAATTAGTATATGTGTTAGTATATATGTTTGTATATATGTTACTACATAAAATAGTATATATGTTAGAATATATGTTAATAGTATATATTCTAGTATATGGTTTTGTATATATGTTAGTATAAGTGTTAGTATAAAGATTAGGATATGTGTAAGTATATATGTAAGTATATGTCAAAGTATATAACGTGATATATATGTTAGTATACGTGTTAGCATATAAGTTAGTATATGTATTAGTATATATAGGGAGATAATTATTTGTGAATAACCAAGACATAAATATACAGACCAGACTACGGCGAGTGCGCTTAGCTACAATGCAAACCATAGATACAATATCAAGGTCTCTGACAAACCAAATAAATTTGGTGTCGACCATGACTTATATACTATGGAATGACATGCAACACATCTGGACAGGGTGGACAAATTTACATACATGAACTGATAGCTTTATATGAATAGGATCCAGTTAAGGATCAATGACAACTCACATGCTATATAAAGGACAGATTTATAAACCCGTTGAATCATATAGATACAGTGAATTCATATATATTTTATTTCATAAAGGGAGATGATTAAATTCACAACAACGGAATTTACGATTTTAGGGATCTATAAATCTGTCCAAAATTGGCTAAAACATGTTTTTCCATTTTACTCAACTGACCCCGAACTGCAGAAACGCTTTTAACTATTTAAACATGCTAAAATAATTTATTGAAAAGGGATTTACTAAATTGGGCTACACACCTACGTTAAACTAAAATAGATTCCCCGCTTAAAATCACAACATATTTTGTGACTTGTCACATGAGACACGTGATTTCTTTTTGATTTCAATTTGATCCGTTATAAAGGTTTACACGTAATAAAAAAATACTCCATCTTAGAAAGAGTCCGAATGACGACGTGAAAGTCGTCAAGCTGTATTTAAGTGCTGTCTATTATTAGAATGGGGATTTCGTTTCATGTTTACCACTACAATTTTGATATCGATTTTGTCTCGTTTTGGTGGATTTGACAAACCAAAACATTCGAATTGTATTTATTGATGGTAATGGGATGTCTTCTATTCCATCCATTTTGATAATACATTTATTTTTAAGACATTTATAGCTTTTTTTCCTGATATGCTCCTTTAAAGGACATGAGTTTTGTTGTATATCATCGTTTAGTTTTCATGAACATTTGGTACAACATTCTGCAATGCTCTTCTCTTGGTTACGCTCAGTGCCTCCAACGACTATATTCTTAATGCAATCTGACTAAAGTACACGATCTTCCATAAATGTAAGCCTATGCGTAGTGTAAATAGGAGATGATTTTAATGAGATTGTTCTTAATGTAGCAATAATATCAAGTTGTGGAAAAAATAATTAATAATCATTAACAGAGAAAGACTGTTGAACATAATTGTATGAAATGTGTACATTTTCTGCTTAATGCTAAAACTAATTTAAAACTATTTACTGTTAATAATTCTTTCTTAGTAATATCTATATTTTGCGAAAGTGACTTATATAGATTATATATTCAACGAAAAACGTTCAGTCAGTACTTTCGATCTAACCTCAAATTGCCAATTTGAACTGGTTTTATTTACTTTTAAAAATTCACGTATTATACGTACATGACCAGGTAAATTGGTATTGTCAGTCTTACGAAATATGTTGTGACTGAAGAGTGGCATGGTCACATTGATATAACACCTTGACAGGTCAATGGATAACCAAACCATCGCTATAGAATTATTAGAAGATAAATTGTCTTTAGCAAGTATTTTGATTTTGACACTTATGTCAGTGTAACGTTATATTAATTGAAAATAATCAATATTTTCAATTAAATTATGAACGAATGTTTGATTTTTGCTTAGTTTAAAGTTTGTAGTGAAAAAGAAAGTCAATATTTAGACTGGAAATTCAGCCCGTATGATTTTCATTGGTAACAATCGGCGTTCGAGACAGAGGTCAGCGCATCCGTGCGAAAACATTTTTCAAACATCAATAAAAACTGAAGCATGAAAAGCATTGTGGCACCATATAAATATGTTAATATATGTTACATTCTGGTGCTGAAAATACCTGTCAGAATGGGACTGAGCATGAGTGTCTTCTCTTCTTGTTGATAATCGTGGTAATCGGAATTCCTCTATAATGTTCGCAGACATGCATTGCCGATGGGGCTGCGTATTATACCCGTATTCAATTTAAGATTTACACGGAGCTGGCAACCAGCATTCCATTTACTCCGTAACAAAATAAACAAAATAACTGTCAAATTTAAGGGTGTTTACTTTTCCGAACCGGAATTAGAGTGATTCAGTCAAGTGGAATTTGATGAACATCGAATGTCGAACGTTGAGTGTTAAACATTGCACTTACCTCGACCTGACATGGCTTAAACAAATGTGTAAGTTTCAACGTACAGTAATGCACGGACAATGATGTATCACCTACAATGGCCATAGAAGAAGGTTGGACGAATAACCCTAGGTAGAAACAATCTTTGTAACATTTAATTTAATAAAAAATAAAAAAAAAGATTGAAATAAAACAACGTGTACCAATTATGCGTTTATATATCAATAAAGCCTACACATTTTCAAAATAGCGATTAATTTTGCCCGTCCTTGGGCCAGTTGAGTCTTCGCAGGATGGTACACTTGCCACGTGTCTGTTCCCCGTACCGGTGAACCATCTCCGAATTACGCCCGTTCTGTAACAGAAACATATACCAGGATATCGGTACATAATTGATATCAGATGTCTTTATAAAATTAGTACATTTATATATTGTATGGAACTGTCTTCGTACAACTGGTAAATTGATTTAAGTAGCTTTCCTGCTCAGTACCCCAGATGTCGTAAATTGATACCGAGAGCTCTCCTTCTAGTGATTATACATATCAGGATATTTCATCGTACAAGTGGAAATTGAACAGTTTTCTTCGTAACCATGGTAACGGTGTTAATACATGTAAACTGTGTAAACTGATATGATGTCTTAAGCTTTCTTTGTACCAATGTAAAGTTATATCAAGAGTTAAGTGATATCAGGAATTTTCCGCGTACTAGAGTTTACGTATACCAGCAGCTGTGATTCAAACCCCGGCTATTTCTTCGTATCAGTGTCATTTGGTATCAGGAAATGTCAGGAGCGTTTGAACTGTACGCCAGTTTTATGAACAGCAACGCGATAAGTGGGATGTGGGAGAGGTCTTCAGGGGTGTCTCACTAGAACATTTTATAAATTAGAAGGAAACTGATGCGTTCTCATGCTATATTACAGCCTTGTAGCAACTGCAAGAGATTTCTTCGTATACTTGTCACCTGGTATCAGGAACTACATTCGCACTGTAATAGGTTTATTATCAAGGATTTTCTTCATACACGTACATATTATATAAGCTTAGTGATCCCAGTATATACACCTACCCGGAATTACATCCATAGTTTTTTTATATTAATGCTTGTGCAATGGACTGTTTGAACTGTTGTCTACAATTTGTTATAAAGTATACGTTAAACAACCCTGACTTATCATGGCGAAATTGACAGGTAAATGCATGTATGCATTGATACGCTAACCCTCGGGGTATACTTTGAATTTCCCGCTAATTTTATTTATAAACGTTATCCATGACAACCCCTCTGGCACGATGCGTGTGTGCATAAGTGTACACGTATAGTGTGAGTATGTGTATTTTACATTTATCTTATATTTTACAGTCTTTTACAGTAATAATGTCCTTACTTTTACAAAATATTTCATATTCTTAATTCACCATTTAATAAAAATAAAAATGATAAAAATATGATAAAAGTTAGGTTTATAAGACCAATTAGACAATGTGACTAGCGGCCGGGAGTGATGGCGTGCTCCTGTAATCCAGCTACTTGGAGGCCGGGGTCTGAGGACGGTTTGAGGAAGGGAGTCCTACTGTCAGCGTGTCTATGTAGATTGGGCGTCCGCACTAAGCCCGGCATCAATATGGACTGCCCGGGGGAGCCCAGGCATGTCCAGGTTGTCTAAGGAGGATCGTATCGGCCCAGGGTGGAAACACAGCAGGCAAAAGTTCCCATGTCGTGCAGTAGTGGGATCGCGTCCGTGAATAGATATCTGACAGTAGCCCGTCCAATACAACTGGACTCGATCCTTTTTCTCCCCTTCAGTTTTCATTTTATATATATATTATGAATACAACTTATCATCTACGACATATTGTGAGAGATATAGGGAATTATTTTACACTTTTATATATGTACTGCTGGACCCGATTTGCTCAGTCGGTTACGCGTCTGGCTATCGATCCAGGGGTCGTGAGTTCGAATGCCTGCCCGGCCACACTGTCCGCGATGGTTCATATACGACAATGTGTCTCATTATGCTTCGTCTCTTTACCGCTGGGAAAGTTATCAGTTACTTGCGGAGATGTGGTGTGCTCGAGTACTGGTTAACCGTTCAGGATCCCAGCAAACAGCAGTTACGTTAACAGGTCGTCTGTTAGCCTTCGTTGGCAAAAAATGACGCTAAATATTCAATCAATCAATCATATATTTATTACAAAAACGTATGATAAATTGGTAAAAGAAACTAATTATAATAGTTTTCATTTCTTGAAAGTTCAAGATATATGAACCTTCGTGTATCACGTGCACTTTTACTAAACAATGAAGTGTGTTCATGTCACGTGACTAGTTGCACATACGTTCATATTCCATTTAAGATTGATTTATTAGATATATAACGGTATTTGTATGTCATTGTGGGCTAACAGACGATGAGTTAACCTAACCTCTCTTTCCTGGGATTTTGGAAGGATAACCAGAACTCGAGTACCTCCATCTCCGCAAATAACTATTAACTTTCCCATTTTAATCAGTGTGAGATACGAATAATAATGAAAAGGAATGCCGTACGTCTACCAATCATCACGGAGACTTGGCCGGGCGGGGATTCGAACTCATGACCCACGGATTGATAGTCAGGCGTGTTACAGACTGAACTAGTCGGGTCCGGCGTATTAAGAGTTTTATATGAATAATCCGCGGGTGGTCAGTTCAATGTGACTGTGTGTTCGGTGTTATAGCATGATACTTCAGCGTGGCAGTGCTTACATCTACTGCAAAAAGTAACATGTTACATCTAAAAGACCGTTGGAATCGACGTTCAACACCAGTAAAAATTTGATTTTAATGGTGAATATCTGCTGGTTAAACTTCTATACTTTTGAGTTTTTTATTAAAGAACAGGCGCTGGTTTCACTAACCATCTCAACATGAGATTTTCACTAACTCAAATTTTGGAAATGCCATAACTTCATATATGTTTATCAAATGTGCATGTTATCCTTTACTAATAAGTAAAGATGTGTTCTGATTTCAACAATATGTGATCGTTTAAAAGATTAAGAGTACTCATTAAGAAAAAAATGAAATATTTGAGTTGAGAAAATCTCAGCTTGAGATGTTTAGTGAAAACAGGCTCAGGACAATAATTAAAAACAAAGAAATGGATATCGATCTCACTTGAGTTGATTTCCAGCCAATCTCCTGGCTCGTTGTCCTCGGAAATCCGCGCTGTCGTTCTGGAATCACCGGTAGTTTCATGCCATCTATAGGCTGCGAGCCTCTGCCATATTTGTATGAGGATTTGGGGCGGGGGGACACTGGTCGCCCTTCGAGCTCGCAGTTTAGCTGTGGGAATAGAAATCTTATTTAGAATTCATTGAAAATAATATCATACGGAGTATGTTACGTATTATATGAAAAATGATTAACTTAATTATATTTACGGAATTCACAGTTCTTTATAAATCAAAGATGGCACATTGTCTATGGAATACTATGTTGAATGATATTTGAGCAGTTAAAAGTTAGTTTGATATTTGTTTTTGTCGTCTGATATTCGAATGTGGAACTCTTCAATATTGGAGACAGAGAATGTTAACGTTATGGTAAGTTCCATGTTCAATATCGAAAGTCAGTCTGCTGATATTTCATACCACAAACAAAACAATCCTACTGAACACTTTGTTATGGTAAGTTTCATGTTCAGTCTGCTGATATTTGTGTCATACGTCAAACAAAAAATCCTACTGAACACTTTGTTATGGTAAGCTTCATGTTCAATATCGAAAGACGAAATCAAAATTTAAATTCAGTCTGCTGATATTTGTGTCATACGATAAACAAAACAGTTCTACTAAACACTTTGTAGACGATAGTTTATAATACACACTTTACAGAGTCTAGAACGTTCTGATGTCGTCAGAGCTATAAATAACATTCAATGCGTTGTTTTGTTTAATGGAAGGGTAAGTAAATAAACAAAAGTTCTAGAACACGTGCATGTATATTCACGGACAATTTAGAGCAGATAACCTTATTACCTTTCTGTATTCATAGACAAGATATCCCCAGGTCTCCGGCCATTTGTGCCTCGCTGAAATGTTTTCGCGGCGAACATGGTCTTTCCTGAGAAAAAAAAAACAAATGTAGAAAGAAAAATATTCATAAAACACCAGCAACGAAATGTATCTGCCTTCTATTCTGAAAGCCAATTCGCTTTATCTGTCAAAAAGGTATATACTATGAATGTATCAATAAATCAGAGAGACGCACCGTTATGGAAATAACGTGTAGGTTTTTATAGTATTCTCTTCTTATTTATTTTTTAGTGGGGTGGAGAAGGGGGCATGGTATTGGGCGTGGTAGGGGGTTATGATTTGATTTGATTTAGTGTATAAATGCATGTTTCCAGGTATATTTCGTCTGTCAGAACCACTATTTGCGGTAAGCCGTTATCTAGGCTCGATGCCATAAAGTGGCGGGAAATGAAACAACTACCAGATGACACACGACCAGCTTAAAATTTTAGTGTTTGAGGCTGCTTGTTTGCTGTGCATTATGAAGTAGTGCCGTATGTTACTTTTGTGTTTATTAACTGCATGTTTAGCGAACGTGAACCTCGCGTGAACCTCGCGTGAACCTCACATTCAGTTGTATATTGACGGCACAGTGTTCATAAATATTGGTCGACATTAATAATAGTAATAGTAATAGTAACAGTAACAGTAACAGTAACAGTGATAGTGATAGTGATAGTGATAGTAATAGTGATAATGATGATGATGATGATGATGATGATGATGATGATAATGATAATAAATAATAATTATAACAATAAAGACTTTTATTAACGAGAGAACTCATATGAATACATTCAAGCTTTCACGAGGCCCTCAACATATTTGCAAAGTACAAATGAACAAACACGAATATATCCAGATGTGTTGCATATAAATCCGTAGTATACAAGTCATGATATAATAACATGAAATAATACTGCTATCCAACTATTTCAGGGTTGTTTTTAAGTTGTATCGTTGATTACACTTCACAAATAAACTAAGTATTTTTTTTCCATTTATAGAACATTATCGCAGCTGTTTTAGACCCGTATACCATTGCCTGTTCTTCATGTCATACATGTACAATGTTTAAATTGTACTACTCGTCTATTAGTCTTCGGTGGCATAAACTGACGCTAAATATTCAAACAAACATTGTTCAAATAATCTTTCTTTTAGCTGTTAAGAGTCGAAGATTATAATTATATATTAGCCACATATAGGCAAATGGAGGCACTTTCCTCCAGTTGAATTTTCGTAGAGTTTCACATGTTTATTAGTGTTTTTGTAAAAAATAATAAAGTTATTCCCAAAATATGAATTACTCTTGCAAAAATATGACATATCCTACGCAAATAATATATGCAGTATGAATGTATCATAATAAAATGTAGTTTGTGTTACAGATTTGAACGGCTTAAAATGTCTGAAATATCAGAAAAATGCAGTAAATGCTACTACAAGAAAATATCTTTTCGTGGCAGCATGCCCCCGGACACCGCTAGCAAAGTTGTGATTGTTCCTCCTGTAAAATCAAACAGGACAATATTATAGAATAACTACTTCAACATGTCTGATACCTCAGCATAATAATATCGCTTTTCATACAATCACAACATGTATACATCATAGGATTACGAGAGAGATTGTGATTTTGTCGTTGCTTTAAGTTGACATACTTTTCAAGTGTGTTAGTTGAATACCGGTAACAGTTTCAATAAAAAAAAGATAAAAAGAATAAAATAAAATTAATGTATTATTATTTTTGTATTTTTGATTATCATTGACTGCGGTTTGAACACACGACATCCTGAGTGACAGTCAAAGGCGTACGCTATTAGACCTCTTTGAAGCCTAATTATAGCGTTAACACCGTTAAAAGCTGTTAGGTCTTGAAACCGGGAGCGTCATTCTTGTTGACAGGCACTAGAATCAATTCATACGTTTGATATACGTTTTATGTTATGCAAATCGTTGTAACCGACTAAACGTTTGGTGGTGAAAATAAAATACCTCGAAATGTGTATGTTGTATCCATACGCTACGGCGGTTTGTTAATACTGCGAATAGCCTTATTTTGAAATCCTCATTGATTTAAGGTCAACCCATCCAGTGGGCTGTGGATGTCTTACAATTGCTACAATCACCAGTCGTGGAGGATTAAGCGCCTTTTACTGTCTTCACTTTATCTTTCTTATGTCTAATGACATAATTTCCTTTTCTTGTGTTTGAATGAACAGGTTTTGAGTGTATACTTAATATGGATATCATAATTGAAAGCTGTTTTCAAATACTATTAGTACTCCGTTCTGGTTTCAGATTTCTTTGCAAAAACTTTCGTTCTACATCCTAAAGCTTTTATTTCTGTACATTCCCGTAATAGCCTGTCTCTCTAAGTTTACTATCTTTCATTCTAGAGTGTGCTTACTCATGTTCTATATACTTGCTTCTATACAAAACCGTCCATATTTCTTACCTTTCGCTTGTTCTCGGTACAGTACGCTGTACCGTAACGGAATAATATAGTGACCCGTTTCATGTTCAGGGTAGGCGGGCCAGCATATATTTTCATACATCTTCTTACACTTTCTCCTCAGGTTGCCCCCTCCCCCCACCCCCTTGGCTTGTATTGCAGTATTTTTTTTTAGAAATCACCACTGAAAATTTGATGCTGATACCAGATTGCTAGGCAATTCTGTGTCATTTTGAAATTGTTGGTTCGAACTGCATCGTGGCCGAATAATCGACATTTTTTTCTACAAATTGAAAGATATCACAAAACCTTTGAATAAAAAAAAACGCTTGGTCAAGGTAAGCTGTTTTCCCTTTATAATTTCAGATCTTGAACCAGTGAAGAAATCGAGCCCAGACACATGCTGCAAATTTCTTTTTGTTGCGTTTTAAACAAAAATGTTACAGTTAAGCCCTATGGGAAATGCAATAGTGATGTGAGACGTTAATGTCGCAAACACATCTGCCCCCAAATGTCGCACGTTTAACGCACCATTGCATAGCACCACATTGGGTACAGGATGGGCTTCCGTTGGGTAGTCGCATAATGGCGTTTATAAATAATTAAAAAATGAATAACAACCCTCGAATAGTTGGAAAGAAGTAGTATTTCATGTCATTAGAATACAGCTGAATGACACAATGCCTCAACTTGAGTAACGTACACTATACGAGACACCTCTTTGTGCTACGTACTTAGCAAATTTTGGCCTTATAACCTCAAGTTGTATTGTTTATACGATTTAACTGTGCGTATTGATATAGAAAAACAAATATAAAACACATAAAGCTGCCCCAAAATTGCTTCCGAAGTGGCAAATGGGTCTGTAAATTACGTTTTTTTTCAATCTGAAAGTGGTCCATTCCGTCATTTTTCCCGAATGTTTGAAGAAATGGTCATATTCGCATTCAAAACCACATGCTCGTTTGAAACTTCAATAGAATGCCGCTCGTATCGGCTATACATTTGATTTAAAAACGAAATAATAGTATGAAAATAAAGGGATTTTCCCAACTCACTGCCCAACCGCGTGCACAAAAATAATAGAAAGTACCGGTTTATCGTGTGTAGTTATCACCGAAAATGCGGCGTAGAAGCCGTTTACGTAATATATACGTTGGACGGGGTGGAATTTGAATTTGGCTTAGGAGAATACAACTGTAGATTAGAGGATGACCGAAATTAACATGTAAACACCACTACGGTCGATACTTATATGCGGACTGTCCAAACAACAGATGTGTTCCGTGCCTTAATATTGTATTAAATCTGACTTAGTCAGTTTTCATGACAGCCGTACTATGTGTGTGAGTATCCCGTATTCCTATGTACGCTCGTACGCCTAATCGCTACGTACATCTGCAAGGGAGTGTCAGATCATGTCGTCCCATAGCTCCTTTTTGTTTGATATTGGATTTATTACACAATAAGAATGTACAAATTTTGTAGTGTGTTTTTTTAAAATAAATATCGAATAACGTCATTAACAGTGTTGCTCAAACAAAGAATTCTAGTCCACACAGGACGACACTGACCGTGATCTGCAGTGTAAACATGTTGTATTGCATTGCCCATACATGTATACAGCAAATGGGTTGGTCAGCACTTGTGGTCAAATTATGTTGCCTTTATTTATTCAATGTTCGTTTAATGCTTGTAATATGTAGGCCTATCTGTGAATATATTTGGCAATAGAATATGTTTAAACAATAGGTTGGTCCACAAGTTTTCATCAAAAGTAATGCATAGACATGAATATTCATAATGATAACTTGTGATATGAAAAGAACAGATGTAATGCTTATGAAAGTCTAATTATAAGACGTATATCGAGAGAAGAAGAAAAAGGAGAATATGAAGAAGAAGAAGAAGAAAAAGAAGGAGAAGAAGAAAGAGAAAAACAAGAACAAGAAGGAGAAGAAGAAGATGAAGAAGACGAAGAAGAAGAAGAAGGAGAAAGAGACGACGAAGAAGATGACAAAGAAGAAGAAAAAACAAAGGAGGAGGAGAAGAAAAAGAAGAAGAAAAAAGGAAGAGGAGAAATACAAGAAAAAGAAGAAGAAGAAGGAGGATAAGAAGAAAAAGAAAAAGAAAATGAAGAAGAAGGAGAAGGAGAACAAGAAGTAGAAGAAGAAGGAGAAGAAGAAAAAGGAGAAGAAGAAGATGATTAAAATAAAGAAGAAGATGAAGAAGGAAAAGAAGAAGAAGAAGGAGAAGAAGAATACGAAGGAAAAGAAAAAGAAGAAGAAGAAGAAGAAGAAGAAGAAGAAGAAAAAGAAAAGAGACACATTGTAGTAAAGTTTCAAATGTTTCCTAGGGAACCATATTACGTAAGGAACGTTTAAGAGTGATAAGAAAGCGAAGCGGGTATGACTGTAATAATTTCAAACAACCGTTTAGCGCTGATATAAGATAAGATCTGTTTAACACAATAACATTCACACATTTTTTAATGAATCAATTTGTTCTCGCGGTGAGTCGTGGGTTCTAGCTCTTACATCGACTATACATTTGCTGCGTCCTGTTATACAGATATGCCTTTTATTTAAAATTTAATTAGAAATGGTTTTACTACGACGTCATCAAGTGTGGTTATTATGGAAAGCCAGAGCTATCGTCTGTGATTCATTTTTGTTATTAGACGTACTTTTTCATATACAGTAATTGCTTTCTGACATATCTACATAATATAATGAAGAAAGTACATCATAGTTATAATGATAATTCTACCTAATATAACGACGCATCTACATACTATACTAGTAAATCTACATACTATAACAAAGAATGCACAACATATAAAGATAAGTGTACATAATATAATGAAGAAAGCACATAATATAAAGATAAGTGTACTTAATATAATGACAAATTAACAGCATATAATGAAGAAAATACATCATATAATGACAAATAAACATACTATAATGAAGAAAGTATACCATATAATGATAGTTCTAACTAATATAATAGCAAAATACTAAATCTACATCGTATAAATAAAACGCACAGTATATAAAGGTAAGTGTACGTAATTTAATGAAGAGAGCACATAATATAAAGGAAAATGTACGTCAAAAATGAAAAACAGAGGACAGCTCCGGCAATCCATAATCTGAAGAGCTTGTTTGAATAATCGCTATAATATAAATTAACTTATTTTGTGCTTTTTGATGAATTATAGATATTTCTCAGTGGATTATTTATGGTAATCCACTGTTTAAAATAGTGAAATTATGAAAAAAAAATGTTATTTTTTTATTATTCCAATAATATCTAATGGCGAATTGGGTTAAAAATAAACAAAAACTTGATATGTAAATGCATAAAATATAAAAAAAAGTGTGTTTTGGTGTAAGATCAAGTGATATTTCATCTCGTGATCACTAAATATGATATTCTCACTCATGGCAAGCCAGTCGTGAGATTATGACTTTTGGTGATCATTTGATGAAATAGAATTCGGTCTTACACCAAAACAAACAAATATCCTCTATACGTTTAAAGTAGAAAAAACATCAATGTCAATTGTTGTAGGGTGTTAAATATAAGTGTTTTCTTTTAAACTATTTTAATATAATTATACTTATTTCAAATGTTAATTAAAATATAACTGTACAGTTAACGTAACTTGAGCATGACATATAACCAGAGAGAAATTTACATCGACTGTGAGTTTGAAACATCGCGAAATTAAATCATGATATAGAGATAAATATCATTACCATATCTCGTCATTATGTACAATATTCAACGTTCTGGCGAGGCGCTTTGTCGCCGTATGAGCCTCCGCCATGTTAACAATGGCGTCTCTATTACAGACGAGCTATAAGACGTCTAGGCGAAAATTTGTCGTTACTTCTCCCAGGAACTCTGTCGCTAAGAAATGACGTCGTGACGTTTTAAAGATGACGTTGTGAAGTTTCAAGAATAACGTTGTAACGTTTCAAATGGATATTGCCAGGACACGGTGTTGTTTACGTGTTTGTGCATTTAAGGAATTTGTAAAAAAAATAGATATGAACTAAGGCTTCCATGTAAATAATAATAATAATAATAATAATATAAATATAATAAAGACTTTTATTAACGAGAGAACTCATTTGAATAAATTCAATCTTCCATAAAGTACAACATTAATTTAACATTAATTTAACATATAAACAAAAGAAATAAACAAGTAGATTAATAGAATTTGCATTTTTTATAGAAGACGGAACAGAGTTCCACAAAGAAGAGCCTAAATAAGCAAACAAATTTCGAAACAATGAGCCCCGAACTTTGCTTCTTATATGTATGTTCATTTTTCATGAATATTCAACAAGTAAAGTTCATTTCTTTTATTTGTTACTGATGTGTTCGATTAATAATACCATACCATGTTTAATATTTATCCAGCATCGATTTGCATGTACAAATTGTGTCCCATCCTTTAGTTAACTGGTTAATGTAGGGAACGGTAAAGATTATACCTGTTGTCTTCTAGCCATGTTTCATGACGTCAAAATATGTTAATAATTAGTTAAAAACTAATGGCCTTGTTTACGGATGGAGGTGCCTTATTTACGGATGATTACTGCAATCGGTATATGCATGTTTGCAGCATCTATAAAGCCTTATTTATCGAACCAGTATAGCATTGCCTACCGCGTCTATATAGCCTTATTTGGTTTAAACATATTTATTCATTGAAATGTACATATATACACATAAGTTTAGGTATAAATATGGATTAGAACGGAAGAAAACATCTTATAAAGTTCTTTTCTATGACATATATCAATTGTGAACAAATTTTGCAGATTATTAACAATTTGATTTATGCTCTTAGCATTACGAATATAACATAGTTCAAAATATATTTAATAAATGTTTAACCGGCATACTTTTAGGAATATTGTTTCTGATATATTTAAGAAACTTAGAAAATGAAGTGAGTAATTAGAAAAAAAAGAAAGGTGATTAAAATGATTAAAGTAATGGATAATTATGTGAATTCACAAAATAATAATGGTTAACATTTTTGGACAAGTTCTGAACGGCATGGACGAAATTGGGAGATGGGCTGACCTCACCACGTAAATAAAAGTAGCCTTGTTATTTCTTCAGACTTACTTACATGTTCAGGAGAAACGATTAGTGGATAAAATGTATTTGTGAACTGCTTCAAATATTTAACATTATTGTCATAAGAGAGTTGTGGTTCACCAAAAATAAGTATATATAAAGAAAATGTACATAACTCACTGACAGATGTCTCGAGTGGTATCTGTTGATGCTGGTAAAGGTGATAATTGAGAAAGAAGTGAGCTGTGCTTTCTATTTGTTCACATGTACACAGGAGAGAGTCTTCAATGTGTTTAAGAAATAGATGTTGCTTAAGTGCACTACAACTCGTTCGGAGGCGGGCATACACTAATTGGCATTTCCTTGTACCTATGTAAAAGAATGTAGGTACTTTTGGTTCGATACTCTCGAGTTTATGTTTAAAAGCTTTCAGAGAAGAGACTTGTCTTGTTTCAAGTGGGAGAGTGTTCCAGTCACGGCGACTGAAGGAATAAAGGAATTTTAGTACAGAGCTGTTCTTGAAGAAGGAATTTGAATATTATTATTATTTCTGAGGTTATACGTGGAACTTGCATTTGTAAGAGAAGGAACCAATGAACATAGATATGGTGGGACCATTCCGTGGATCATTTTATAAAAAAAGAGTAAGTTTGTGTTTAGTTCGACGCGTTTCAAGACTTTCCCATCCTACTTCAGAATTCAGGTTATTGATAGATATAAGTTTTGTAACTCCAGCTGTTATTCGTGCTGCTTCATACTGTATTCTATCAAGTTAATATTTTTCATAATTTGTACAATTATCCCAAATAACATTGGCACATTCCAATAAGGGTCGTATAAATGAAATGTAGAGTGTTTCTAGTGATTTTCTATCTAACTGAAATTTTAGTTTTCTCATAATATTTATTCTAGACCAAGCTTTATTCTTAATATATTCAATATGAGTGTGCCAGCTACAGTTATTTGGTAAGTATACTCCTAGATGTTTGTGAAATGACACATCTATAATTTGTTGGTTCTGCAAAAAAGTGTGGGGGGGGGGGGGGGGTTTGAGTGCGTTTGCGAGTTACATACATTGATTCTGTTTTGGATGAATTAAAAGTAACAAGCCATTTATTTGACCATTCAGATATTTTATTTATGTCAGAATTTAATGTCTGTGCAGCATTAACAATATCATTATTATGATTAATTATAAAATAAAGGCTTGTATCATGGCAAAAAGTCGTATGTTGGAGTGAATATCAGATACTATGTCATTTATATAAACTAAAAACAGAAGAGGACCTAATATAAATCCCTGGGGAACACTGGCTTTAATTGGTCTCCAATTAGACCTCGCGCCTAGAATAACAACATATTGGCGTCTGTCTTTAAGATAGTCAGTTAAAAGATTCAAAAGTTGACACGATATGCCAGCTGCTTTCAATTTAGCCAACATCCCTTTGTGCAAACTCCATCAAAGGCTTTACTTATATATAAAAAATACAACCCTGACCTCTTTGCCATCGTCAATCGCTTTGCAGAGGGTATTATAAAGAAAACATAGCTGATTGATAGTTGAATCACCAGGTACAAAACCAGATTGAAATGAAGAGAAAGTTACTATCTCGAAAATAATTGAACATATGCTTAAATATGAGCCTTTCAAATACTTTATTCAATACACTAAGAAGTGAAATTGGTCTGTAATTATCAGCCAAAGACGGGCCTCCTTTCTTGTAAATAGCACATACGAACGCTTCCTTCAAAAACTTTAGGATAAAAACCGTTTGTTAAACAAGTGCTAAACAAATCACACAGTGGAGTCGATAATTCATTACTTAGTTCACGGAGCACATGATTATTAATTTCATCGGGACCTAGGGCTTTTCCAACTGGTAACGACTTAAGAATACTGCACACATCGATAGGTAGTAAAGGAAGATCTAGTAAAGTCTAGGTATCAAAATAGGTGGTTCAATGTTATCGTCATTTAAGATTGACTGAGATTGCAAATGAATTTAGTAAGTTGGCTTTTAGCTCAAAATCGGAAATAATAGTTCCATTGTCATTTAATGGAGGAATTGCTGGCTTTTCATTTGAAGAGATGAACGACTTTAATATTTTCCACCAGTCTTTGGGAGAGAGAGATGCATAATTAAGTTTACTTGTTAAATTATCATAGTATGACTGCTTTGCTTGGCGTATAAGTTGGACGACCTCATTACGTTTTTGTTTAAATCTGTTCCAGTGGTATATTTCGTTAGATCTATTTGCTTTCTTAAAAAGTATTTTACGGGCCCTAATATTCTTTTTTTAACTCAGTGGATATCCACGGAGGATCATGCGGTTTAATTTTGATGATTTTATTTGGAATACATATATTTCATTATAAGTTCATTAATTTCATTAGCAACATGAGTAGCATACACGTCTACATCATCGTTAGATAGTTCGTTCCAGTTAGTTTGAATAATTTTATTTTTTAAAAAGTCGTATTTATGGAACCAGTGTAGCATTGCTTACCGCGTCTATATATACCTTATTTATGGAATCGGTATATCATTGCTTATCGCATCTATATAACCTTATCTATGGAATAGGTATATCGTTGCTTATCGTGTCTATATAACCTTATATATGGAATCGGTAGACCATTGCTTACCGCGTCTATATAACCTTATCTATGGAATCGGTAGACCATTGCTTACCGCGTCTATTTAACCTTAACAATGGAATCGGTATACCATTGCTTATCGCGTCTATATAACCGTATCTATGGAATCGGTATACCATTGCTTACCGCGTCTATATAACATTATCTATGGAATTGGTATACCATTGCTTACCGCGTCTATATAACCGTATCTATGGAATCGGTATATCATTGCTTACCGCGTCAATATAACATTATCTATGTAATCTGTAAACGATTGTTTACCACGTCTATATAACATTATCTATGGAATCAGTATATCATTGCTTACCACGTCTATATAGCATTATCTATGAACTCAGTATATCATTGCTTACCGCGTCTATATAACCGTATCTATGGAATCAGTATACCATTGCTTACCACGTCTATATAGCATTATCTATGGACTCAGTATATCATTGCTTACCGCGTCTATATAACCGTATCTATGGAATCAATATAGCATTGCTTACCACGTCTATATAGCATTATCTATGGACTCAGTATATCATTGCTTACCACGTCTATATAGCATAATCTATGGAATCTGTATACCACTGCTTACCATGTCTATATAACCGTTTCTATGGAATCGGTATACCATTGTTTACCGCTTCTTTATAACATTATCTATGGGATCTGTAAACGATTGCTTACCACGTCTATATAACATTATCTATGGAATCAGTATATCATTGCTTACCACGTCTATATAGCATTATCTATGGAATCTGTATACCATTGCTTACCATGTCTATATAACCGTATCTATGGAATCGGTATACCATTGTTTACCGCTTCTATATAACATTATCTATGGAATCTGTAAACGATTGCTTACCACGTCTATATATCCTTATCTATGGAATCAGTATATCATTGCTTACCACGTCTATATAGCATTATCTATGGAATCGGTAAACGATTGCTTACCACGTCTATATAACAATATCTATGGACTCAGTATATCATTGCTTACCACGTCTATATAGCATTATCTATGGAACCAGTATACCATTGCTTACCACGTCTTTATAATATTATCTATGGAATCGGTATATCATTGCTTACCGCGTCTATATAACATATCTATGGAATCTGTAAACGATTGCTTACCATGTCTTGTTAGTCTTGTTTACCGCATCTATAATTATAAAAATATCTTCAGAACCAGTAAAGCCTTGCTTACCCCATATATGAAACCTTGTTTATAGAAACAATATAGTCTTGTTTACTGCATCTATTATTATAGCAATATCTGCGGAATCAGTAAAGTCTTGCTTACCGCGTATATGAAACTTTGTTTATAAAAAAAATATTGTCTTGTTTACCGCATCTATAATTATAGCAATATCTGCGGAATCAGTAAAGCCTTGCTTACCTCGTGTATGTAACCTATTTTATAGAATCAATATAGCATTGTTTACCTCATCTAAAATTATAGCATTATCTGCGGAATCAGTAAAGCCTTGCTTACCGCGTATATGAAACCTTGTTTATAGAACCAATATAGTCTTTTTTACCGCATCTATAATTAAAGCAATATCTGCAGAATCAGTAAAGCCTTGCTTACCTCGTGTATGTAGCCTGTTTTATAGAATCAATATAGCATTGTTTACCGCATCTATAATTATAGCAATATCTGCGGAATCAGTAAAGCCTTGCTTACCGCGTGTATGTAGCCTGTTTTATAGAATCAATATAATCTTGTTTACCGCATCTATAAGTATAGCAATATCTGCGGAATCAGTAAAGCCTTGCTTACCGCGTGTATGTAGCCTGTTTTATAGAATCAATGTAGTCTTGTTTACCGCATCTATAGTTATAGCAATATCTGCGGAATCAGCAAAGCCTTGCTTACCTCGTGTATGTAGCCTGTTTTATAGAACCAATATAGTCTTGTTTATCGCATCTATAATTATAGCAATATCTGCGGAATCAGTAAAGCCTTGCTTACCTCCTGTATGTAGCCTGTTTTATAGAATCAATATAGCATTGTTTACCGCATCTTTAATTATAGCAATATCTGCGGAATCAGTAAAGCCTTGCTTACCTCCTGTATGTAGCCTGTTTTATAGAATCAATATAGCATTGTTTACCGCATCTATAATTATAGCAATATCTGCGGAATCAGTAAAGCCTTGCTTACCTCCTGTATGTAGCCTGTTTTATAGAATCAATATAGCATTGTTTACCGCATCTTTAATTATAGCAATATCTGCGGAATCAGTAAAGCCTTGCTTACCTCCTGTATGTAGCCTGTTTTATAGAATCAATATAGCATTGTTTACCGCATCTTTAATTATAGCAATATCTGCGGAATCAGTAAAGCCTTGCTTACCTCCTGTATGTAGCCTGTTTTATAGAATCAATATAGCATTGTTTACCGCATCTATAATTATAGCAATATCTGCGGAATCAGTAAAGCCTTGCTTACCTCTTGTATGTAGCCTGTTTTATATAATCAATATAGCATTGTTTACCGCATCTATAATTATAGCAATACCTGCGGAATCAGTAAAGTCTTGCTTACCTCGTGTATGTAGCCTTGTTTACGGTATGACTATGACATTGCTTAATGCGACCATATAGTACTGCCTATCCCTCCTGTGTAGCATTACTTACTGAATCAGTATAGCCTGCTCTTAGTTTCGACACTTTAGCTTCAGTATGCTTTGTCAATAAAGTATACTACCGTATCATTATAGTATTGTTTACCGTATAGCCTTGTTCACATTGACCGTATAGCATTGTTTCTATATAGCCTTGTTCACATTGACCGTATAGTATTGTTTCTGTATAGCCTTGTTAACAGTGATCGTATAGTATTGTTTCTGTACAGCCTTGTTCACATTGACCGCATAGTATTGTTTCTGTATAGCCTTGTTCACATTGACCGTATAGTATTGTTTCTGTATAGCTTTGTTCACAGTGACAGTATAGTTTTGTTTCTGTATAGCCTTGTTCACATAGACCGTAAAGTGTTGTTTCTGTTTATCCTTGTTCACAGTGACCGTATTGTATTGTTTCTGTACAGCCTTGTTCACAGTGACCGTATAGTATTGTTTCTGTATAGCCTTGTTCACATTGACCGTATAGTATTGTTTCTTTAAAGCCTTGTTCACATTGACCGTATAGTATTGTTTCTGTATAGCCTTGTTCACAGTGACCGTATAGTATTGTTTCTGTATAGCCTTGTTCACAGTGACCGTATAGTTTTGTTTCTGTATAGCATTGTTCACATTGACCGTAAATTATTGTTTCTGTATAGCCTTGTTCACATTGATCGTATAGTATTGTTTCTGTATAGCCTTGTTCACAGTGATCGTATAGTATTGTTTCTGTATAGCCTTGTTCGCAGTGACTATATAGTATTGTCTCTGTATAGCCTTGTTCACTTTGACCGTATATTATTGTTTCTGTATAGCCTTGTTAGCAGTGACTATATAGTATTGATTCTGTATAGCCTTGTTTACATTGATCGTATAGTATTGTTTCTGTATAGCCTTGTTCGCAGTGACTATATAGTATTGTTTCTGTATAGCCTTGTTCCAATTGATCGTATAGTATTGTTTCTGTATAGCCTTGTTCACATTGACCGTATAGTATTGTTTCTGTATAGCCTTGTTCACATTGACCGTATAGTATTGTTTCTGTATAGCCTTGTTCGCAGTGACTATATAGTATTGTTTCTGTATAGCCTTGTTCACATTGACCGTTTAGTATTGTTTCTGTATAGCATTGTTCACAGTGACAGTATAGTATTGTTTCTGTATAGCATTGTTCACATTGACCGTATAGTATTGTTTCTGTATAGCCTTGTTCACAGTGACTGTATAGTATTGTTTCTGTATAGCCTTGTTCACATTGACCGTATAGTATTGTTTCTGTATAGCCTTGTTCACAGTGACCGTATAGTATTGTTTTTGTATAGCCTTGTTCACATTGACCGTATAGTATTGTTTCTGTATAGCCTTGTTCACATTGACTATATAGTATTGTTTCTGTATAGCCTTGTTCACATTGACCGTATAGTATTGTTTCTGTAAAGCATTGTTCACATTGACCGTAAAGTATTGTTTCTGTATAGCCTTGTTCACATTGACCGTATAGTATTGTTTCTGTATAGCCTTGTTCACATTGACCGTATAGTATTGTTTCTGTATAGCCTTGTTCACAGTGACCGTATAGTATTGTTTCTGTATAGCCTTGTTCACAGTGACTATATAATATTGTTTCTGTATAGCCTTGTTCACAGTGACCGTATAGTATTGTTTCTGTATAGCCTTGTTCACATAGACCGTATACTATTGTTTCTGTATAGCCTTGTTCACATTGACCGTATAGTATTGTTTCTGTATAGCCTTGTTCACATAGACCGTATAGTATTGTTTCTGTATAGCCTTGTTCACATTGACCGTATAGTATTGTTTCTGTATAGCCTTGTTCACATTGACCGTATAGTATTGTTTCTGTATAGCCTTGTTCACATTGACCGTATAGTATTGTTTCTGTATAGCATTGTTCACAGTGACTATATAGTTTTGTTTCTGTATAGCCTTGTTCACATTGACCGTATAGTATTGTTTCTGTATAGCCTTGTTCACAGTGACCGTATAGTATTGTTTCTGTATAGCCTTGTTCACAGTGACTATATAATATTGTTTCTGTATAGCCTTGTTCACATTGACCGTATAGTATTGTTTCTGTATAGCATTGTTCACAGTGACTATATAGTTTTGTTTCTGTATAGCCTTGTTCACATTGACCGTATAGTATTGTTTCTGTATAGCCTTGTTCACAGTGACCGTATAGTATTGTTTCTGTATAGCCTTGTTCACATTGACCGTATAGTATTGTTTCTGTACAGCCTTGTTCACAGTGACTATATAATATTGTTTCTGTATAGCCTTGTTCACATTGACCGTATAGTATTGTTTCTGTATAGCATTGTTCACAGTGACTATATAGTTTTGTTTCTGTATAGCCTTGTTCACATTGACCGTATAGTATTGTTTCTGTACAGCCTTGTTCACATTGACCGTATAGTATTGTTTCTGTATAGCCTTGTTCACATTGACCGTATAGTATTGTTTCTGTATAGCATTGTTCACAGTGACTATATAGTTTTGTTTCTGTATAGCCTTGTTCACATTGACCGTATAGTATTGTTTCTGTATAGCCTTGTTCACATTGACCGTATAGTATTGTTTCTGTATAGCCTTGTTCACATTGACCGTATAGTATTGTTTCTGTATAGCCTTGTTCACAGTGACTATATATTTTTGTTTTTGTATAGCCTTGTTCACAGTGACAGTATAGTATTGTTTCTGTATAGCCTTGTTCACATTGACCGTATAGTATTGTTTCTGTACAGCCTTGTTCACATTGACTGTATAGTATTGTTTCTGTACAGCCTTGTTCACAGTGACAGTATAGTATTGTTTCTGTATAGCCTTGTTCACATTGACCGTATAGTATTGTTTCTGTACAGCCTTGTTCACATTGACTGTATAGCCTTGTTCACAGTGACAGTATAGTATTGTTTCTGTATAGCCTTGTTCACATTGACCGTATAGTATTGTTTCTGTATAGCCTTGTTCACAGTGACTATATATTTTTGTTTTTGTATAGCCTTGTTCACAGTGACAGTATAGTATTGTTTCTGTACAGCCTTGTTCACATTGACCGTATAGTATTGTTTCTGTACAGCCTTGTTCACATTGACTGTATAGTATTGTTTCTGTACAGCCTTGTTCACATTGACTGTATAGTATTGTTTCTGTATAGCCTTGTTCACATTGACCGTATAGTATTGTTTCTGTATAGCCTTGTTCACATTGACTGTATAGTATTGTTTCTGTACAGCCTTGTTCACATTGACTGTATAGTATTGTTTCTGTATAGCCTTGTTCACATTGACCGTATAGTATTGTTTCTGTACAGCCTTGTTCACATTGACTGTATAGTATTGTTTCTGTATAGCCTTGTTCACATTGACCGTATAGTATTGTTTGCTGCACCTGATTTTTTTGCTCACCGTATAAGTACAGTAATGGCTTCTTTAACAGCATGTTCTTGTTCATTGCATAGATACTATTTGTATTACTCGTGTAACACGGGCCAGAATTAAAAAGACAGTGTGCTTGCCCAAATCAAACTCTCTTTAATTAGAAACGGTTTGGTAGGTAGGAAAAAACTCTTTTTTTTATCCCCGCCTATTGAAAAATATTTTTTGAGTAGGATGGCTTTGAGCAAATAAACTTTATTTTATCATCATTTTATTCTTGCTAACCAAGTCTGTATAGTAGTGTTAACCTTGTCTGGATCGCATTTGTTATACAGTAAAACCAGCCCAAGAGGCTACGTAAGAGAACTATAAAAAGTGGCCACTTTAGGCAGATTAGTGTTTAATGTATGTAAAGTTATACTGAAAATAAAGCAATTTTAAAATGTGGTTACTTAAAAAGGTACTTCTGTATGTAAGCCGGGCCCGATTAGCTCAGTCGGTAACGCGTCTGACTATCAATCCAGGGGTCATGAGTTTGAATTCCCGCCCGGCAACAGTCTCCATTATGATTGTTATACGAAGTTGTGTCTCATTATGATTCGTCCCTCACTGCTGATTTCAATAGGGAAAGTTATCCGTTATTTACGGAGATGGGTTGTGCTCGACTACTAGATCCCAGGAAACACTGGTTACGTTAACTGATAGTCTGTAAGCCTTAGATGGCATAAATGACGCTAAATATTCAATCAATCAACCAGGCATGCTGTATGTCATATATCTATGTCATATTTGATTTTTTCTCGAATTAATATTCATAGCATTTTTGTTACATTTGTATTCGCAAATACATTTAACATAAAAAATTATGAATACGAGTATGAGAGAAAAGAGATTTTTTTTTCTAAATTTTCTTACGTTTGCATAATCTATTATAAAATAAAAAAAAAATGCAATTAAAGGAGACCAGAGGTACAAGTAAACAATGGACTCAACGAACTATACAACATTTTTTTTTATATCTTTAATACTTTTATATAGGTTAAATCCAGGAAAATCGAGTCTATAAATGGTATAAATATCATATGTACAAAACATGCAACCAACTTGTACTCAGGTCAATTAATTTTATAAATATGTGTATGGTCGCAATAGAGAGAAAATAGCTAAGAACCAACACATTTTGTTAAGATATATCATAAAAGAAAAAAAACGTAAGAAAATGTAATAGAACTCAGATTCAATATAAAAGCAACATTGGGGATATAACATATTTACGAAATTTACTTCAGTGAAAACACTTCAAATGCACGAGTGCGCCCGTGACTTATGATCATGATACAGTATAAGACATGCCCTAGTACAATACATTTGGTGACACCATCATTTCAAAATTTTAGTTCATCATTTAAAACACATTTAAACTGTTATTTTGTTCATCATATCATCGTAGTTTATCTGTATTTTTCGAGTTACTGTATGTTGCACAATGTTCAAAAACACAGAACTTTATGGCGTATATTGTATAATTCTGACACGTGATCACACAGTGGATTTTAGATTATTTTGGACAGCCTTACTTATTATTTAGATATCATGCGTTTGACTATGTAGACGATATGCATATCATTCGGAACACATTGCCGACTATCCTACTGCCGAATGATGACGGAATTGACCGAGTATACATACGATTGTTATGATATGTTTATGAGGATTGTTAAAAATAATCGGTTCCTTTCCTTAACTTCAAAGTCAGAATCATAACTCTTTTCCTTTACCAATAAAATAATGTTAAAACAGGTTGTTTTCAAACATGTAGTTAATCCACTTTACGATAAATTCACAGGGAAATGTAGACAATTCGAATAACTGCTCCATACCTGATTAACTTCTATCTAACACAGTCATGTGCTTGTCTCTGTGATAGCCTTTGTTCTGATAACAGCCTTCTGATAACAGCCTTCAATATGACATTAAACATATATAACATCCAATAAAACATTAAATTGAATTGAATTGAATTCTATTTATACACAGTAAGTATATCCTGGTGCGTGCGCACATCTGAGTTTACATATTGTACACACAGTTCACTGTCTCTTTAATGTTGCAAGAAAAATGGGTTAAGCACAGATCACACTAGTTACCCCATGACTTTGCACAACGTTGGTTAATATGACTAAAGTCCAGTTATGCACGTGTGGTTGTCATTCATGAAGGGCCGTTCAAACAGTGTTATAATTCAAACTGAATCTTACATAAATCCGACACTGTGGGGAACTTGAGCGATATATAGACGACACAGCTTAAACTAAACCCGAATTGCATGTTTGTCAAACTTTGCAACGATTATATTAAAACAGCAACATACGAGATGAACAGAGTTCAATATTCTTGTTAAACATTACTTTATTAATCGTCTGACTGTACACTGTAGAAACGGTCACAGCGACTCCGCTAGTGTAGGGACTATTATGTTGTGCAAAGCAGTGGCATACGAGCACACTGAATTGTCAGTTGCTTCAGCGGACGTTCATTTACGTCACAGTTTTGGTAAAATGCATTGTGAGACAGAAAGGGAATTCCATGCGTTTAAGGCGTAAGCCCACCATTGATTTTTGTTCTTTATTCTATAGTAAATAATAAAAGTTTGAAGGCTTGTTATTCATAGAGAGACCCAAATAAAAGAAGTAAAACTTACATTTTACTGTTTGTCAACCTCTGCATTACCAAAATATGATGAGAAAAGTAGGGGTCTTTGTCATCAAAGAGATTTTTTTCTCAGTGTGTTCACTATTGACAAAATGAAAGTAGACTTCCGAAATCATGTATTCATACCCCGATTTACAAGCATCAATCATTTTTTCTAAATTCACAATTCAAACATGAAAATTCTTTCAAAATGTTCAAAATACATCAATAATGCCATTCAAATAGAAAAAAGACCATTAAAATAAGAAAAAGGCATTTCTAAAGAAGAAGAAACGAGGATTATTTATAACCGCAATTATGCGACTACCAAACGAAAGCACTTCCTTTTTCCAATGGTGGTACTATGCTTGAATCGGAATTGCTTCAGCGGACGTTCATTGCATTGTGGGACAGATAGGGAATTCCATTATTTTAGATTATTTTAGAGTGTAACAGACCTGAATCGGAAGACTTCCGGTACTGGGATAGACTATTTGAATCTGAAGCATCAACTCAAAGCATGACGTTTTATTCAAATGATTGGTGAGTTTAGACCCACCTCTACGTAATCTAGAGACCTGTATTGCAATGCTGTTAGTTAGACAAGACGTTTAAACATATTTGATCTAAGCGTAAAAATCTCTAAGCTTGTACTTGGTAACGACATCACTGGACTTAAACTTGACCTGACTTGTGTTAAGTGTTTTAGTTTATGCTAATGTATTTTGGCCTGATTGTGAAGAAAGCTTAAAGTTTACAATAAGTATGAATAGAGTCCGATTCATGGAAAGAACCAGTACTGAGTTGTTGTTTTTTTTTATAGGCTGAGGATCGAACCCGTAAACATCTGCCATGAGCAGCAAACACTTTATCCACTACACTACCGCTCCACTGTTATCTAGAAATCGACACGCTTCAAACCGGATTTTAGTCATAGTTCCGTACAGAAGAAACTTGAATTCTGATGTGCCGTCAGTAGGACAATTACATAATGCAATCTAAAACCTATTTTCAGCCAACCCCTGTAGACACTTACTACACTTACTACAGAATCAAGGTTTCCTCGTAAGTTATGACGTTATAAAAAATAAAAGAAAAATCCAAATTAAATCTATTCTAGATACAAACCTGTTGAATCTAAATTTTATTTCAGCCATCCCCTGTAGATAGTTACTACCTAATATAAGTAACGACGTTATCAAAATAAAATAAAATCCGAACTAAAGTTGTTTTAGATACAATCCTGTTGAATGCTCTTATTACAAAGAACGTATAAATCTTCTGTCTATCAGTCATAGCAGGTTCATATGTTCTATGAAATATTCAACATAAAAACAACGGACAAAGACATAAACCAAGTTGTAAAGAACACAGATGACGTAATCACAGCAGCCGAGATCTCGCAGTTGTCACGTGGCTTCATAGTTTCTGCTAGTGTTAGCATGGCGCCAAGGGCCCAATCTGAAAATAACGAGGCATCGATCAAAATCATGACACGAATGTAGAATTATACATTAGATTATAAAAAAAAACTCTGTCTCAGAATTTCGCTTTTATTGCAAAACAAATACGGAAATGTCGTCGGCAAAAAGTTCAATGTCGACATAAATATTCATCTGTTTGTGACAACTGACCAACCATGAAATATGTTTCTGACACCACGGAATAATTCAATAGCAAATACCAAACATCCAAAGAAAAACTGTTCAGTGTATACTGGCGTCCGTTGCCATGGATAAGTTCGCCTATACGGTTTCCATGGACTATGCAATGTCTCGTTCTACGACTGACTGTCGTATAAACAAATTTTATGTCTTTAATTATAACATACGGTTCAATATTGTCTCAGAATTTGTTTTCTTACTCCGTCATCTATCTCTGCCCAGGCCTCAGAAAATAGTCATGCGTCAGTATAAACCGGATGTACAGAATTAATATACTCATTTCACCGTGTGTTTTCTTTAATTAAATGTATTAGTGTATAATGGAGTGATATTGCTTTTCGTTCTTTCTTTATTTTATTCTTTTTTTTCTTTTTTCTTTCTTTCTTAGCAAAAACAAAACTGCATGGAGGGTAGTTATATGTTTTTTTATAATACGGTTGAGCCTAGTAAAGTCACAGAAAGGGCATTATCAAAAAAATTGTTTTAGAAATAGTCACATAATGATTGTTTCAAAATCAAACATTTTTCTCAAAGGGAATGATGTTTTTTTTCTCAATTTTTAGTTGATACAGTTCATGCAATGTTTGGAATATTCGCCGCCATATGTCAAACGAGTGGAATATGTCAAACAAGTAGAATATGTCCAACTACCCGTTGATACATTAACTATCACCATAATTTCTATGTAGGAATATCCCCTTTCAAAATATCTTGAGATACAGCCATCCATTGTAATTGTTGTATTGAGATCGCATTGCATATGCACAGGAAGTCGAAGGTCGAAACTACGATGGTGAAAGTCGAAACCGCGATGATGAAAGTCGAAATCACGATGGTGAAAGTCGAAACTACGATGATGAAAGTCAAAAGTACGATGATGAAAGTCGAAAGTCGAAAGTATGATGGTGAAAGTCGAAACTACGATAGTGAAAGTCGAAACTACGATAGTGAAAGTCGAAACTACGATGATGAAAGTCGGAAGTACGATGATGAAAGTCGAAAGTCGAAACTACGATAGTGAAAGTCGATACTACGATGATGAAAGTCGAAACTACGATTCGACTTCGATGGTGAAAGTCGAAAGTCGAAACCACGATGGTGAAAGTCGAAAGTACGATGATGAAAGTCGAAAGTCGAAACCACGATGGTGAAAGTCGAAACTACGATGATGTAAGTCGGTGACTATTCATACGTTTTGATTCTTTGTCCAACATACTGTACCTGACATTTTTTACATGTTATAAGATATATAACATTTTTAGATGTGTAATCGGTATTACAACGTATACCATACTTATCACCAGTAACGTAATTAGAGATACTTGAATCTTGTACTATATTGCAACAATGAGAGCATCCACGCCTATTACATTTAACAGAACTAAATGTACGTGCGTTATGGCTTGTAAATTTAGATTGTACCAAAAGGTCTTTTATATTTTTTGGACGTCTGTACGCTACAATAGATTTGTATCTCATTTTTTGACAAGTCCCAGTATTTATTAAGAACACCACCTATATTAGGTAATGAAGTGTTATAACAAACAGTGAACGGTACCACATCACTGTTTTGTTTTTCAGTATGCTTAAGAGCGTCGGTTTGCGAAAGTGGTGTCACTTTATTTAATGCCGAGTCAACAATAGAAGGTGGGAAATTACGGTCAGTAAAATACTGGCGTAAAACAGGCAAACTATCTTCAAAGTTGTTACATTAATTATGATGAGTCTGGCCTGGCTGAAAGGTATACCATTTTTACATGACTTAGGATGTGATGACGTATAATCTAAGTATTGGTGTACATTTGTACCTTTCAATCAATTCTTTTTATCTTACTTCCTGGTTCGAACTGTTTTTCTGCACAAATTGTCTTTTTGTAAAACAGCGTCGCAGATGACTAAGACTATAAAATGTACAGGCTAATTAGTCTTGGTCATCAGCGAAGTGAGTTAGTCGATCCCAGAACCTGATATATCCCGGATCAGGTCTATTAACGCCTAAATAAATAAGCAGGGAATGTTAAGCCTGTCCCAGAATTCATAGCAATTGAACCTTTACTAAACTATGACGTCATTCAAGCTTTCCCTGAAGCAATTGATCAATCGACGTGCTCAAATGTGCTGCTATTTAACGGACCCAATCGGGAGAGCTGGGTTCTACAGACCAGAAGTGAATGTCAATTTAGAAAGCAGTATGGCGGATGTATGACTAAAATATGTAACAAGTAAGTAAAATTATATATATATGTGTAATGGCAGTCAAATAGGTTGTTTTTTATAAATTACTTATAATTACCTATACTGATGTCATCTATATCCGATTTAACAAGAATAGTATTTTTGCTTTCATCAAATCCATAAGCGTCCAAGAGGAGTGACGGTATATACAATCCCATAGTGCAATACTGAGATGCGTACTCGGCTGACAGCCCATCGCTGATGGTTTCGGACAACGTCTGCAATGAATGACAAAATGTTATGTCGTCTGTTGTGAAAATATTGAGAATTGAGAATGGCAGTCTGAAGTTAGTTTTATATTCTAGTTTCGTGTCGGTATTCAACATGAAACTAACTCTGACCTTTCCAGCATCCAATATTGAAAAGTACGCATTCCAAACCTCCAATATTGGAGAGTATGCCATTCCAGTCTCCAATATTGAAGAGTATGCCATCCCAGTCTCCAATATTGAAGAGTTCGCATTCCCAGTCTCCAATATTGAAACGTACACCTTCCCATCATTCAATATTGAAGAGTACACCATTCCAGTCTCCAATATTGAAACGTGCGCCTTCCCAGCCTCCAATAGTGAAAAGTACACCTTCCCAGTATCATATATTGAAGAGTTACATACTTGAATATCCAAAGACAAAAACAACTGGCTGCTGTTGGAAATCATGTTTTTAAGAACATTACAAAAATATTTTCACATTTTCGAAATATAAATGAATCTTAATATGAGACTGATTAAATTCATTTTTCTGGAGTTACTACATAAATGCAAACTTGGTCAAATCCGAATTTCAGACAATTTTTATTTCATTTATAGCCGGTCTTTAAGCTGCTTGTGTCGTCATAACCAAGCGTTTTCGTACTTCATTTATGTCGAACAATGATTCGGGATCATTTGGATCGAATTTATGTTGAGATTCGTCGGAATGTAAACTCCGATCCCGTGTGAAATCTCTACCAATGAAATGATGGATGGTTGGTTGTATGATGTTTAACGTCACTTTGAACAATTGTTTATGGCTCGCTAATATGACTCATTCAAAGTGCGCCGGTAAATAAAAACCTATACAAACATTTTAACATTTTTTTCAGTTATATCGCGACGGTGTCACACTGGAGTATCATGCCGCAGACACGTGGTATGATACCCTACCGAGTCACATTAACACTAACACCGGGCCGACCAGACCTAGAACTATCCTCTTAATGCTGAGCGAAGAAGCTTCTAGAACCATTTTTTAAGTATTTGATATGACCCGGCCAGTGATTCAACCCACGACCTTCCGCATGCAAGGCGGATGCTTGACCCATAGACCACCGCTGCGGTTCTAATGGAATGAAAGGAAAGTTGAACAAGTATTGGAATCATTAAATAACAGCGTGCTACAGCTTTATGAGACTGTGTTTTACATTCGTTCTTTACATTATAAGGTACAAATGTCATTAACCATAATTTATAATATAGGACCTATGCACATCAAGAAAACGAACCCAAAGGAGTGGGCAAAAAGTTAGAGCAGGAAACAAAATTAGATGGCTTTATTTGATCGAGTCGATGTCTCTCTTCTAAAAAAGAGTACACCCGTTAAAAAATCGTCAACGTAATCTAAGTGAATATTCATCGTAGTCAATAACCATGGAGATATCAGAATACCTCACTAATGACCTACCAGAAAGGAAGTTTAATGAATGCATCTTTTTTACCTTTTGACAATGTTTGGCGGCATTCGTATGCAATAATGACACGTTCAGGCGACCCCTGTCGTCTACGGCTTGGAGGTATCTAGGTGCATATATAAACGCTGAGATCGCATAGAACATTGCGTTACCAACGGGCGGCTGATACGTCCGGCCAATGGCGCACGGTTTAGGGTAACACCAACTGTCGTCTGCTGTTTGTAAGAAAATGTCTATAATTTCAAGGCACTTGGTGACGTCTGCTGACCCGTGAATGTGGACGGAATTTGCAAAGGACATGACGGTAGTATTATCTGGAAGCAAACATCAGATAGTAATTATTTAAGTCTATTTTATATTGTCTGTTATGTTTTGTTTATATATCTTACTCACTCACTCACTCACTCACTCACTCACTCACTCACTCACTCACTCAACCACTCAACCACTCAACCACTCACTCAACCACCCAATCCACCCATCAATCCATCCACCCTCACTCACTCACTCACTCACTCACTCACTCACTCACTCACTCACTCACTCACTCACTCTCACTAACTCACTCACTCACTCTCTCTTACTCACTCACTCTTACTCATCACTCACTCACTGACTCATTCATTCATGGCTCGCTCGCTCAGTCACTCACTCAATCAATCAATCACTTACCATTCACTCACTCACTCACAGACCACTAATTACTCATTCATTCATTCACTCTTCACTCCCGACTCACCAACTACTCATTCATTCACTTACTCACTGACTTATTCGTACTCCTTCACTCACTCAAATCACTCATTCAATCATTCATGGATACCCTTAGAAACTTAAATAGTGCAGGATTATTTATAGAAGTGTGCATTAAGTCTTGACTCACGTACAAATAAAGCATCTTTAAAATATGATTGCTACCGATATTAGCGGCAACATTTTGTTTAATTATTCAAACTATTAATCAAAATGAACTACTTACCACCTTTAAGCATACACGGATTTTCTACTTCCTGCTTATCACCACTAATTGCCACAATGTAGTCATTAATCCGCGACACAATATAGTTCTGTCCATAAAATAAGTAACTATGAGCATATAAGTGATATGTCCGTCCGCCAAGCCGGACGGGAAACATATTTGCATAAACTGAATGTTCAGGTAGAAAAGCTATCTGTGTAGATCCTCCTCCCATCTCTATCACGCCCACCGTGTCTGTTGGAGGCCTGTTCAGAGAATAAAAAAGAAAACGTTGTGTTACCAGTAGGTGGCGCTTACTAGTTTAAACCTATTTTATTGCCATATAATCACATATTACAATATATATCATGCATATAAGCACAATACAATTTAAGGCAAAAGGGTCTGGACACATGTTTTCTCAACATTAGATACGGCCATCCCCGTGGTGGCCAGTTAGGCGGCCATTATTGGATTTTCTCGCCATTTTGAAAGTTTCGCGGTAGGTATCGGTCGTAAAATTACCACTTGGCCTTGTCCTTGGCCTATGTTTGTGCCAGGTTTGGTGCTTTTCAAAAAAAGGAACAATTGCTTTTCCCATATGGCTCCGCTAGAATGTATTAAGATCTTTATCTATATTTGATAAGGGGCATAACTCTTATAAAATGTTTAGAAGCATCCATTTCCAAAAAATACTGGTCACTTGTGACGAAAAGTGCTAAATGTGCTTCAATTAAATATTTCAAATTATTATAAGTTGACAAATATTTAAAGAATATAAAAATGTTAAATTACTTTTATTTATATTTACAAAACTGGCCAATGAAGATGTCACTAGTGTTATAAAAAATGCAAATAACTTCTGAAATAGGAAGTTTTAGATATAACATTTTTTAGGAGTAGGATTAAATTCAAGTGTGGACATGAGTACAAAATCGCCGCATAGTCATCATATATTGTTGTGAATATAACATTTTAAATGGTCATTTCATAAAAAAACAATCACTGAAGAGGCACGTGTAAATGTATTATTTGCTTATACATGGAATTCTGAAGAATCATCAGAAAAGAAAGGAATATCCAAAACATCATGCAACAACCGTTTAGGAAAACAACACCTTCCTGTTTAGAAAATGTTTTTTAATAAAAAATAAACTAGGATCATTGTTTATGGCCGTCATTATGCGAATCTCCCACGTTAGTACCTTTTGTATTAAAGAGAATATATTAGGATATTCAAAGTTATAAAACTGGCTAAAAACGTTTATTTTTCAATTTAGCTTGCCTATGTATACCCACTGACCCCGTACTGCCAAATGAAGCTATATTTAAACATACCAAAATAATATATTGAAAAGGGGTTTGCTAACTTTGCCTATGTTACACTTAAATAGATTTCCCGCTTAAAATGCATTTTTTAAACATATTTTGTGACGTTTAGAAACAATTTTATTTTTTAAAGACATTTGTTAAGTGTTTTCCTGATATACTCCATTTAATTGTGTGTTATGACTCAAACATCAACAGAAAGGCCACTCATTACCTTGGAATGACAAACCCCATATAGACAACGTCTCAAAGAACACCTCCCCTACATGCAACCCCCCCCCCCCCCCCACACACACACACACACCCACACTAACACACCCACACACACGCACTATAAGAAACAGTTGTATTTTTTTTTTTAAAAATCTGGTAAAAGCCACTTGTCTTACAATGTCAAATGTGTGCGAAAAGGCAAATATAGCATTTTATATACACTATAGTCATTACCTAATAGTTTACTCATTGGTCGATTATCTATTTCATTTTCATTAAAAATGCTAGTTCATTTAAAATGAAGGTTTAAAACTCATTAACTCGATTGGTATGAGCTGACCTGTCCGACCGGAAGTAACCCCTGAGATAGTTTGCAGCAACCCATGCGTAAACTGCCTCTTCCTCTCCCGACAACACGCGGATACCCTCGTCTCTTGTCGCAAACGGATTAATGGACGAATTTCGGAATAATTTTTCTATAGAATCCAGAAGTGTCTCTGTTACATCTATAGAAAGCGTCCGTAATCCTGCAGAGAAAATATTACATGTTATTCAATGCTCTTCTGTAAACATTTATTAACATTCGTCTTGGCTAATATAACACATATATTTTGAAGGTAAGCACTCCTTGTGTTTGCATTGATAACCGTACGTTGTTTATTGCCACTCAGATTTCCTTAACACATAAATGAGTTGGCAATAACACTTACACTGATAAGATATTTGTAGAAAATAAATTGTTCATTGGAAGATAAAATTGTTTATACTGATTAAAGGAAAAGTAAAGTATGCGCAAACCCTTAATACAATGTTTAACTTGTAAGATAAGACATTTTATCTTTGATAATTTCTTCAAAATATAAATCTAGAACTTATCTTTTGGCAACCGAAACTATTTGCTTCATATAATTCAATTTGAAATTACGTAGGTTAGGTTATAACTGTGTATGAGAGCGTACCAGTTCTGTTATATATTGATTAGGTCTAGCAAAATAACAAGCAGATGGAAGTTATTTTTATATTCAATGTTCATCTTTCGGTATTGACTGTTTAGGTGTAAGTCCATCATTTTTTCGTTCTTTATTCTATTGTAAAGAAAATAGGGTTGCAGGCTTGTCATTCATAGAGGGAAAATGAAAGTAGTGAAACTTATATTTTATTGTCGGTCAATCTCTGTACTACTAAAATATGATGGGAAAATAGAGGTCATATAGCTTAAAAGTATTTGTTTCTACTCAGTGTGTCTACTGTTGACAAAGTGCAAGTAAACTTCTGAAATCATGTAATCATATCCCAATCTCAAAGCATCATTTTTGTTTTAATTCACAATTTAAACATGACAATGGTTTCCAAATGTTCAAAATACACCAATAGTACCATTCAAATTAAACGAATGAGCATTAAAGTAAGGAAAATGCATTTTTAGTGAAAAAGTAAAAAATGTTAATTATAACGCCATTACGTGACTCAACCCCACGGAAGTATGTCCTGTTTCCAATTGTGGTCCCATGCCTTTGCGTATAAACCTCTTTCATATTGGTGACTGATAAATTAATATCAAACTAACTTCAGTCTGCCATAATAATACATAATAAAGAATAACGATTGATTGGGTTCGTCTGAAGTGCGGCCATTATAAAACCAACGCTGACAGTGGCGCAAATGGCCCTAAAACGATGTACAAGCCCATCAGGTTCTAGGGCCGGAATCTGGAGGCATTACCCATCAGAAAAGGATGGATTTTTAGGATGGATTTTCTGCGTTCTCGAGGCATATAATGATGCATTCGCAAGAATATATGTAAGCCCAGGCATTGTGGCGTAAAGGTGGCTGCTACGTCACTGGTTGATAGAAACGTGTGTGGTACGGCCTATAGCTATACAAAGTTTATGTTTACATGTATATTTATACTGGAATATTCTTACATAACGTTACATTATCTATGGTAAGACATTTAACAGTATAAGCAAATTACGAAATGTTTCCACTATCCAACATAATTATATACAGTAGAGCAAAACAAACACAAATACATAACTATTTTCCTAAGAAAGCACGGTTTTTCTCAATAAACAAATGATACAATTTTGAAAAAACTTTACTATACCTGCCGTTGCCATGAAGTATATAGGTGTGCGTCTATGGTATGCTGCTGGTACCACTTGCGCAGCGCGTAATAGCACATCGTGTATATATTTGTCGACTTTAGATCCCTTGCTTGCAATCTCACTGATACCCGGCTTGAACTTTTGTGTTTCAACGAGTTTGATTTCATAATTAATATCAACATTATAATCACTTTGTGTTTCTTTAAATTGAGCACCCCTTGAAACTTTATCACGTGACACTGCTTCTGTCCCACGTGACCATTTGTATATTTTTAGTTTTGTCCCTGAACTTCCTCCATCTAAAATAATGCCGTACTCGTCGTCGCTGGTTTGCTGAGAATGAGTCGGTTTGATGACAAAGTACGTGCTCATACATAGCAAGAAAACCATATGCATTGCCTGAAACGAAATAAATAGTAGAGCTACAGACATTATGCTCAGTCATCAACAGCAATTTCACCATATAAACATTATAAACAGTAGCAAAATAAACAGTAGCATTACATACAGTAGCATTATAAACAGTAGCATTATAAACAGTAGCATAATAAACAGTAGCATAATAAACAGTAGCATTACATACAGTAGCATTATAAACAGTAGCATTATCAACAGTAGCATTTTAAACAGTAGCATAATAAACAGAAGCTAAATAGTAGCATTATAAACAGTAGCATTACATACAGTAGCATTATAAACAGTAGCATTATCAACAGTAGCATTTTAAACAGTAACATAATAAACAGAAGCTAAATAGTAGCATTATAAACAGTAGCATTACATACAGTAGCATTATAAACAGTAGCATTATAAACAGTAGCATTAAAACAGTAACATTATAAATAGAAGCATTATAAATAGTAGCATTATAAACATAAGCATTATAAACAGTAGCATTATAAACAGTAGCATCATAAACAGAAGCATTATAAACAGTAGCATTATAAATAGAAGCATTATAAATAGTAGCATTATAAACATAAGCATTATAAACAGTAACATCATAAACAGTAGCATCATAAACAGTAGCATTATAAACAATAGCATTATACACATAAGCATTATAAACAGTAACATTACACACAATAGCATAACATAAGTAGCATTATAAACAGAAGCATTATAAACATAAGCAATATAAACAGTAGCATTATAAACAGTAGCATTATAAACAGTAGTATTATAAACATAATCATTATAAACAGTAGCAATATAAACAGTAGTATTATAAACATAATCATAATCAACAGAAGTATTATAAACGTAAGTAATAAAGACAGCAGCATTACACACGGAAGTAGTATCAACAGTAGTATTATAAACATAAGCATTATAAACAGTAGCATTACACACAGAAGCATAACATAAGTAGCATTATAAACAGTAGCAATATAAACGTAAGCAATATAAACAGTGGCATTATAAACAGTAGCATTATAAACAGTAGCATTATAAGCATAAGTAATATAGCATTACACACGGAAGTATTATAAACAGTAATATTATAAACATAAGCAATATAAACAGTGGCAGTATACACAGTAGCATTATATACAGTAGCATTATAAACAGAAGCAATATAAACATAAGCAATATAAACAGTAGCATTATAAACAGTAGCATTATAAACAGTAGCATTATAAACAGTAGCATTGCACACAGTAGTATTATAAAAAGTAGCATTATAAACAGTAGCATTACACACAGTAGTATTATAAACAGTAGCATTATAAACTGAAGCATTAATATAAACAGTAGCATAACACACAGTTGAATTATAAATAGAAATATTTTAAACAGCAGTACTAGAAGCAGAAGCATTATAAATATGAACATTATTAACAGTAAAATTATAAACAGAAACATTATCAACAGTAGAATTATAAGCAGAAGCAATATAAATAGTAGCATTATAAAAAGAAACATTATAAACAGATGCATTATAAGCAAAACCATTATAAACATAAGCATCATAAACAGAAGCTTTATAAACAGTGGTATTATAAACAGAAATATTATAAACATAAGCATTATAAATATAAGTATTATAAACAAAGGCACTATAAGCAGAAGCATTATGAACAGTTACTTTATAACAGAAACATTATACACAGTAGTATTATACACAGAAGCATTATAAACAATGGCATTATAAACAGTAATTTTTTATACAGCAGCATTATAAAGAAGCATTATAAACCGTTGCTTTATCAATAGTAGCATGATAAACAGTATTATTATAAGGAGAAGCATTATACACAAAATTATTATAAACATTAGCATAGTAAACAGCAGTACTATAAACAAAAGCGTTATAAACAGTAGTATTATAAACAACAGCATTATAAACAGTAGTATTATAAACAATAGCATTATAAACAGTAGTATTATAAACAACAGCATTATAAACAGTAGTATTATAAACAATAGCATTATAAACAGTAGTATTATAAACAACAGCATTATAAACAGCAGTATTATAAACAAAAGCGTTATAAACAGCAGTATTATAAACAACAGCATTATAAACAGTAGTATTATAAACAATAGCATTATAAACAGTAGTATTATAAACAAAAGCGTTATAAACAATGACATTATAAGCAGAAGCATTATAAGCAGTAGCATTATAAACAGAATCATTATAAAGAATAACGTCATGTACAGCAGTATTATATGCAGAAGTGTTTTAAGCAAAATCATTATAATCAGGAAAACTATAACAATAATATTGCAAATAGTAGCATTATACGCAATAGCATTATAAAATATAGTTTTATATACAATAGCACATGTACAACTTCTGTAAATACAAACAATGTTATTATAAATAGGATCCCTATTAGCAGTACTATTTTAATAATGTTTATAAACAAACAATAGATTTATTAATTGTAGCATCATAATGAACAACATTTAAAACGTAAGTATAATAGACGTCAGCATTATAAAAAGTAGAGTATATAAACTATCACTGTCACATTATTAGCAGAAGCACTATCAATAAAAGCGAAAACTAAAAGCATAACCAATCAACAGTTGCTCTAAACGTGAAAGCAACTGATTGGTATTTTATGAACGCCCGCGTATTTACGCAAAATCTCGCCAAACCTCGATTTCAGTTATCTTAAGTACAAATCAAATTATTTCTTTGCTGAATGAAATAATCAAAAAAACGAAACAACTCCTAGCAAGTCGTGTTTGAAATTATTGAAGTACTTATAATAACAAAATCTGTATACTGCAACTATAAAAACAACAAAAGTACTTTTACTTCAAATGTTCTTAATTCAAGATCATAGTACGTGTTTAAAACATTATAAAACATCTACGGTTACATAAAGCTTACATTTCATGTCTAAGAAAGCAGATGCCTGTGAAATATAAATGATTAATCTGCAAAATTATTAAATTTCGTGTGCTATTTTATCAATAGTCAGTAGAGAAATGGAAGTTTCCAATCCTTCTATATAAGTCCATGTCCAAAACAAGAAAAGGAAAGGAATTATTGTGTTGTTTAAATACCCAAAATTCTATTTACGATATGTTTGCTAAAACCTCTTTATACAAGTTTTGTCAAATTTCTGCATATTTGACAACCATATCAACAAATCCTATTTATACAAAACTTATCTCGTTAAATGTTTATGAAACCTTTGTTTAGTAACACCTATATTTCATTTTAAATGTACATGTTTCGTAAGTGTTTAGTTCTTATCTGTTTCAAATGTTTTTTATATTCATATCATCCAACATACAAACTTGAAAAATTATATAAAAAATCACACTGTTATTTAAGATAATTGCAAATTCACTATTAAAGACAAACACCGAGTAATACAAATGTTCTCTCGTACTGAGTATCTCAACATCCCGAAACTTGAAGATTATAAAAAATATTCTTTTATTAAAACAGTATTTTCAATCGTTGCAAATCCACTTTTAAGGATAAACAAAAAGTAATAGAAATGAAGAAAACTTTTCAACTGACTACAATTTACACATTACTGTCAAATAAAGTAGAACTTAAGAAATATTTTTAACTGACTACAATATACACATTACTGTCAAATAAAGTAGAACTGATGAAAACTTTTCAACTGACAACAATATACACATTACTGCCAAATAAAGTAGTACTGAAGAAAACTTTCCAATTCATTACAATATACATGTTACAGTTAAATAGTGTAGAACTGAAGAAAACTTTCCAACTCACTACAATATACACATTACTGTCAAATAAAGTAAAACTGATGAAAACTTTTCAACTGACTACAATATACACATAACTGTCAAATAAAGTAGAACTGAAGAAAACTTTTCAACTGACTATAATATACACATTACAGTCAAATAGAGTAGAACTGAAGAAAACTTTCCAACTCACTAAAATATACACATTACTGTCAAATAAAGTAGAATTGAAGAAAACATTCCAACTCATTACAATATACACATAACTGTCAAATAATGTAGAACTGAAGAAAACTTTTCAACTGACTACAATATACACATTACTGCCAAATAAAGTAGAACTGAAGAAAACTTTCCAATTTATTACATTATACATGTTACAGTCAAATAGAGTAGAACTGAAGAAAACTTTCCGACTCACTACAATATACACATTATTGTTAAATAAAAATAAATTGAAGAAAACTTTCCAACTCATTACAATATACACATTACTGTCAAATAAAGTAGAACAGATGAAAACTTTTCAACTGATTATAATATACACATAACTGTCAAATAAAGTAGAACTGAAGAAAAATTTTCAATTCACTACAATATACACATAACTGTCAAATAAAGTAGAACTGAAGATAACTTTTCAACTGACTATAATATACACATTATAGTCAAATAAAATAGAACTGAAGAAAACATTCCAACTCATTACAATATACACATAACTGTCAAATAAAGTCGAACAGATGAAAACTTTTCAACTGACTATAATATACACATAACTGTCAAATAAAGTAGAACTGAAGAAAACTTTTCAACTCACTACAATATACACATATCTCAAATAAAGTAGAACTGAAGATAACTTTTCAACTGACTATAATATACACATTATAGTAAAATAGAATAGAACTGAAGAAAACATTCCAACTCACTACAATATACACATAACTGTCAAATAAAGTAGAACTGAAGATAACTTTTCAACTGACTATAATATACACATTATAGTCAAATAGAATAGAACTGAAGAAAACATTCCAACTCATTACAATATACACATAACTGTCAAATAAAGTAGAACTGATGAAAACTTATCAACTGACTACAATATACACATTACTGTCAAATAAAGTAGAACTGATGAAAACTTATCAACTGACTACAATATACACATAACTGTCAAATAAAGTAGAACTGATGAAAACTTATCAACTGACTACAATATACACATTACTGCCAAATAAAGTCGAACTGATGAAAACTTATCAACTGACTATACTATACACGTTACTGCCAAATAAAGTAGAACTGATGAAAACTTTTCAACTGACTACAATATACACATTACTGCCAAATAAAGTCGAACTGATGAAAACTTATCAACTGACTATAATATACACATAACTGTCAAATAAAGTAGAACTGATGAAAACTTTTCAACTGACTACAATATACACATTACTGCCAAATAAAGTCGAACTGATGAAAACTTATCAACTGACTATAATATACACGTTACTGCCAAATAAAGTAGAACTGATGAAAACTTATCAACTGACTACAATATACACATTACTGCCAAATAAAGTAGAACTGATGAAAACTTTTCAACTGACTACAATATACACATTACTGCCAAATAAAGTCGAACTGATGAAAACTGATCAACTGACTATAATATACACATAACTGTCAAATAAAGTAGAACTGATGAAAACTTTTCAACTGACTACAATATACACATTACTGCCAAATAAAGTCGAATGATGAAAACTTATCAACTGACTATAATATACACATAACTGTCAAATAAAGTAGAACTGATGAAAACTTTCCAACTGACTACAATATACATGTTACAGTCAAATAGAGTAGAACTGATGAAAACTTTCCAATTTATTACAATATACATGTTACTGTCAAATAAAGTAGAACTGAAGAAAACTTTCCAATTTATTACAATATACATGTTACAGTCAAATAGAGTAGAACTGATGAAAACTTTCCAATTTATTACAATATACATGTTACAGTCAAATAAAGTAGAATTGATGAAAACTTATCAACTGACTACAATATACACATAACTGTCAAATAAAGTAGAACTGAAGATAACTTTTCAACTGACTATAATATACACATTATAGTCAAATAGAATAGAACTGAAAAAAACATTCCAACTCACTACAATATACACATAACTGTCAAATAAAGTAGAACTGAAGATAACTTTTCAACTGACTATAATATACACATAACTGTCAAATAAAGTAGAACTGATGAAAACTTTCCAACTGACTACAATATACATGTTACAGTCAAATAGAGTAGAACTGATGAAAACTTTCCAATTTATTACAATATACATGTTACTGTCAAATAAAGTAGAACTGAAGAAAACTTTCCAATTTATTACAATATACATGTTACAGTCAAATAGAGTAAAACTGATGAAAACTTTCCAATTTATTACAATATACATGTTACAGTCAAATAAAGTAGAATTGATGAAAACTTATCAACTGACTACAATATACACATAACTGTCAAATAAAGTAGAACTGAAGATAACTTTTCAACTGACTATAATATACACATTATAGTCAAATAGAATAGAACTGAAAAAAACATTCCAACTCACTACAATATACACATAACTGTCAAATAAAGTAGAACTGAAGATAACTTTTCAACTGACTATAATATACACATTATAGTCAAATAGAATAGAACTGAAGAAAACATTCCAACTCATTACAATATACACATAACTGTCAAATAAAGTAGAACTAATGAAAACTTATCAACTGACTACAATATACACATTACTGTCAAATAAAGTAGAACTGATGAAAACTTATCAACTGACTACAATATACACATTACTGTCAAATAAAGTAGAACTGATGAAAACTTATCAACTGACTACAATATACACATTACTGCCAAATAAAGTCGAACTGATGAAAACTTATCAACTGACTATAATATACACGTTACTGTCAAATAAAGTAGAACTGATGAAAACTTTTCAACTGACTAAAATATACACATTACTGCCAAATAAAGTCGAACTGATGAAAACTTATCAACTGACTATAATATACACATAACTGTCAAATAAAGTAGAACTGATGAAAATTTATCAACTGACTATAATATACACATTACTGCCAAATAAAGTCGAACTGATGAAAACTTATCAACTGACTATAATATACACGTTACTGTCAAATAAAGTAGAACTGATGAAAACTTTTCAACTGACTACAATATACACATTACTGCCAAATAAAGTCGAACTGATGAAAACTGATCAACTGACTATAATATACACATAACTGTCAAATAAAGTAGAACTGATGAAAACTTTTCAACTGACTACAATATACACATTACTGCCAAATAAAGTCGAACTGATGAAAACTTATCAACTGACTATAATATACACATAACAGTCAAATAGTAAAACTGAAGAAAACTTTTCAACTGACTACAATATACACATTACTGCCAAATAAAGTAGAACTGAAGAAAACTTTCCAATTTATTACAATATACATGTTACAGTCAAATAGAGTAGAACTGAAGAAAACTTTCCGACTCACTACAATATACACATTACTGTCAAATAAAGTCGAACAGATGAAAACTTTTCAACTGACTATAATATACACATAACTGTCAAATAAAGTAGAACTAAAGAAAACTTTTCAACTGACTACAATATACACATAACTGTCAAATAAAGTAGAACTGAAGATAACTTTTCAACTCACTACAATATACACATAACTGTCAAATAAAGTAGAACTGATGAAAACTTTCCAACGCACTACAATATACACATAACTGTCAAATAAAGTAGAACTGAAGAAAACTTTTCAACTGACTACAATATACACATAACTGTCAAATAAAGTAGAACTGAAGAAAACTTTTCAACTGACTACAATAGACACATAACTGTCAAATAAAGTAGAACTGATGAAAACTTTCCAACTCACTACAATATACACATTACTGCCAAATAAAGTAAAACTGCAGAAAACAGTTCAACTCACTACAATATACACATAACTGTCAACTAAAGTAAAACTGCAGAAAACATTTCAACTGACTACAATATACACATTACTGTCAAATAAAGTAGAACTGAATAAAACATTTCAACTGACTACAATATACACATTACTGTCAAATCATGTAGAACTGAATAAAACTTTTCAACTGACTACAATATACATGTTACAGTCAAATATATGTTGAACTGAAGAAAACTTTTCAACCCACTACAATATACACATAAATGTCAAATAAAGTAGAACTGGAGAAAAACTTTCCAACTGACTACACTATACATGTTACAGTCAAATAAAGTAGAACTTGAAAAAAATGTTAAACTCACTGCAAAATACACATTACTGTCAAATAAAGTAGAACTGAAGAAAATTTTTCAACCCACTACAATATACACATAGCTGTCAAATAAAGTAGAACTGGAAAAAACTTTTCAACCCACTACAATATACACATAAATGTCATATAAAGTAGAACTGAAAAAAACTTTTCAACCTACTACAATATACACATAACTGTCAAATAAAGTAGAACTGAATAAAACTTTTCAACCCACTACAATATACACATTACTGTCAAATAAAGTAGAACTGAAGAAAACTTTTTAACTGACTACAATATACATGTTACTGTCAAATAAAGTAGAACTGAAGAAAACTTTTCAACTGAGTACAATATACACATAACTGTCAAATAAAGTGGAACTGGAGAAAATTTTCCAACACATTACAATATACATGTTAATGTCAAATAAAGTACAACAAAAGAAATCTTTTCAACTGACTACAATATACATGTAACTGTTAAATAAAGTGGAAGTGAAGAAAACTTTTCAACTGATTAGAATATACACATAACTGTCAAATAAAGTAGAAGTGGAGAAAACTTTTCAACTCACTACAATATACATGTTACAGTCAAATAGAGTAGAACTGGAGAAAACTTTTCAACTCACTGCAAAATACACGTTACTGTCAAATAAAGTAAAACTGAAGAGAATTTTTCAACTGACTACAATATACACATTACTGTCAAATAAAGTAGAATTGAAGAAAACTTTTCAACTGACTACAATATACATGTAACAGTCAAATAAAGTAGAACTGAAGAAAACTTTTCAACTGACTACAAAATACACATACTGTCAAATAAAGTTGAACTGAAGATAACTTTTCAACTGACTACAATATACACATTACTGTCAAATAAAGTAGAATTGAAGTAAACTTTTCAACTGACTACAATATACATGTAACAGGCAAATAAAGTAGAACTGAAGAAAACTTTTCAACTGACTACAAAATACATATACTGTCAAATAAAGTAGAACTGAAGAAAACTTTTCAACTCACTACAAAATACACGTTACAGTCAAATAGAGTAGAACTGAAGAAAACTTTTCAACTGACTACAATATGCATGTTACAGTCAAATAGAGTAGAACTGAAGAAACGTTTCAACTCACTACAATATGCATGTTACAGTCAAATAGAGTAGAACTGAAGAAACGTTTCAACTCACTAAAAAATACACGTGACAGTCAAATAGAGTAGAACTGAAGAAAACCTTACAACTGACTACAAAATACATGCTACAGTCAAATAAAGTAGAATTGAAGAAAAATGTTCAACTGACTACAAAATACATATACTGTCAAATTAAGTAGAAATGAAGAAAAATTTTCAACTGACTACAAAATACATATACAGTCAAATAAAGTAGAACTGAAGAAAAAATTTCAACTGACTACAATATACATGTTACAGTCAAATAAAGTAGAACTGAAGAAAACTTTCCAACTCACTACAATATACATGTTACAGTCAAATAGAGTAGAACTGAAGAAAACTTTTCAACTCACTACATTATACACATAACTGTCAAATAAAGTAGAACTGAAGAAAACATTTCAACTCACTACAATATACACATAACTGTCAAATAAAGTAGAAATGAAGAAAACGTTTCAACTGACTACAAAATACACATTACCGTCAAATAAAGTAGAACTGAAGAAAACTTTTCAACTGACTACAAAATACACGTCACTGTCAAATAAAGTAGAACTGAAGAAAACTTTTCAACTCACTACAAAATACATATTACTGTCAAATAAAGTAGAACTGAAGAAAACGTTTCAACTGACTACAAAATACATATACTGTCAAATAAAGTAGAACTGAAGAAAACTTTTCAACTCACTACAAAATACACGTTACAGTCAAATAGAGTAGAACTGAAGAAAACTTTTCAACTGACTACAATATGCATGTTACAGTCAAATAGAGTAGAACTGAAGAAACGTTTCAACTCACTACAATATGCATGTTACAGTCAAATAGAGTAGAACTGAAGAAACGTTTCAACTCACTAAAAAATACACGTGACAGTCAAATAGAGTAGAACTGAAGAAAACCTTACAACTGACTACAAAATACATGCTACAGTCAAATAAAGTAGAATTGAAGAAAAATGTTCAACTGACTACAAAATACATATACTGTCAAATTAAGTAGAAATGAAGAAAAATTTTCAACTGATTACAAAATACATATACAGTCAAATAAAGTAGAACTGAAGAAAAAATTTCAACTGACTACAATATACATGTTACAGTCAAATAAAGTAGAACTGAAGATAACTTTCCAACTCACTACAATATACATGTTACAGTCAAATAGAGTAGAACTGAAGAAAACTTTTCAACTCACTACATTATACACATAACTGTCAAATAAAGTAGAACTGAAGAAAACATTTCAACTCACTACAATATACACATAACTGTCAAATAAAGTAGAAATGAAGAAAACGTTTCAACTGACTACAAAATACACATTACCGTCAAATAAAGTAGAAATGAAGAAAACTTTTCAACTGACTACAAAATACACGTCACTGTCAAATAAAGTAGAACTGAAGAAAACTTTTCAACTCACTACAAAATACATATTACTGTCAAATAAAGTAGAACTGAAGAAAACGTTTCAACTGACTACAAAATACATGTTACAGTCAAATAGAGTAGAACTGAAGAAAACTTTTCAACTGACTACAAAATACACATTACCGTCAAATAAAGTAGAACTGAAGAAAACTTTTCAACTGACTACAATATACATGCTACAGTCAAATAGAGTAGAACTGAAGAAAACTTTTAAACATGTAACAGTCAAATATTTCAACAGACTACAAAATACACATACCGTCAAATAAAGTAGAACTGAAGAAAACTTTTCAACTGACTACAAAATACACGTCACTGTCAAATAAAGTAGAACTGAAGAAAACTTTTCAACTCACTACAATATACACAAAACTGTCAAATAAAGTAGAACTGAAGAAAACTTTTCAACTGACTACAAAATACACATCACTGTCAAATAGAGTAGAACTGAAGAAAACTTTTCAACTGACTACAATATACACGTTACAGTCAAATAAAGTAGAACTGAAGAAAACTTTTCAACTGACTACAATATACACGTTACTGTCAAATAAAGTAGAACTGAAGAAAACTTTTCAACTCACTATAAAATACACGTCAGTGTCAAAAAATTAAGAAATGAACAAATACATTTCAACTCACGGCTTTATACATATTACTGTCAAATAACGTAGCGGTGAACAAACTTTAGCATATGACCATGGCGCACTTGCAATTTTCTATTTTGCCAGCTAACTGAGCTGGTCTGGTTTGGTTTCTTTCGATATAAAAAAGTGATTACACCTAGATAATAGCATCTCCGCCGAACGTTCGCCGCCTCAAGCAAATACCTATTGTATGTACCGCCGTAAAATTTGATATCCCATTTTTGTGTCGATTAGAAAAGTGTCGCTCAGTACTTTAATTACCCTGCGAATAGCCTGTTAACACCTGAGTCATTATGACACACCACCGACCTCGATTACGTCACCACACCACCGACCTCGATTACGTCACCACAAGTTCTTTAGTTATTTACTATTTTATTTTTGAAAATAAAACTATTTTTATAACTTTCTGTTCAACTCAAAGTGATAGAAAGTGTATTGAATCATAAAGCGAGCGGAAGGTCCCACTTAAAGATAATGGTTGATTCTGTCCTTGTTCTTTATCTTATTTATGATATAATCGTTTATACGCAGGTCGGCATTTTCCATTTTATTCGACCGCGGCGTGGTCTAGTGGTAGAGCGTCCCCCTCGCATGCGGAATGTCGTGGGTTCAATCCCCGGCCGGGTCATACCAAAGACTTTAAAAATAGTACTAGAAGCTTCCTCGCTTGACGCTCAGCATTTAGAGGAGTTCTAAGTCTAGTCGGCCCGGTGTCAGTATAATGTGACTGGGTGGTGTATCTTATCATGTGGTTGCGGCATGATACTCCAGTGTGACAGCGCTTAGAATACTGTCTCAAGTAGACACCGTCGCGATATGACTGAAACATTGTTGAAAGCGACGCTAAAAACCATACAACAACAACATCCATTTTATTCATCGATGTTTTAGCATAACCCAATATTGGCCAATGATTTAGCATTTTGTCAACAAAATTTAAGAATTTTACAATATACGGACAAAATACAATGTAAGTTATTGAACAGAATGTCCATGATATATGATGTTTGATATAAATGTGCAGTTTTACTATTAAGATCGAAAGAAATATCGTCGATATAAGTGTTTTCATAAGTGTGGCCTCTTCAATATTTGATAATAACATTATTTGTTTGTTTTTATTTGAACCAATTCTATAAATATATACATTTAAACGGTATCTTGATCCGATAAATATTTGAATGACATTCTCTGTCACGCATTTATTATTGTCTATATCAAAATAGTGGCCGATGCAGTTTCATTAATTTGTACTGTTATGATACAAAGAAAATCATAAAAATAAATCTTCTTTTTTTCTTTTAGACTTGTTACGCATATTTTCAAAAAAACAAACATGACACCACTAGTTTTACAATTCTCACTGTTAAAGGGAAACTTCTATAAATGTCTGAAAAAATAATTATTTTGAAAATGGATAAAAACTTGTCATTAATGAATAAAATTCCATTTGCTTGGTTTGTCAAATCCATCAAATCGGTACCAAATTGATATTTAAATTGGAGCGATAAACGTCAAACGAAACCCCATTCTGAATGTAGACAGCATTTAACTACCGATTGACGACCTTCGCATTGTCATTAGGACGCTTTCTAAGATAACCAATTATAACTACACGTTACGGATCAAATTAAAATCTAAATGAAATCACGTGACTCATTTAAAACGTCACAAAATGTTGCAATTTTAAGCGGGGAAATCCATTTTAGTCTATCCTAGGCGCGTAGCCCAAGTTAGGAAACCCATTTTCAGTATATCTTATACATGTTAGATATCCTTTTGGCAATACAGAGTCAGTGACTATATTTAGGCATGTAATATTGGAAAATAGTTTTTTAGCCAATTTTGAAAAAAAAATCCTGATATATTATTCCCTTTACAATGTAAAATCCTAGATAATAATACTTGGAGATTTAGGTATGACAATACGTCAATGGCACGTGTTTTAAAATGATTTGATAAGAACACATGTATTTGTTCTATTTCAATAGTGTAATGTGTCGCTTTAAATTTTTCTTTGTTAAAAAATACTCACCGGTGCCGATATATCCACTCTCCGATATAAACACCTTTTTTTCAAATTAAAACTTTACGGAATATATTATTTAAAAAAATACATTACATACCGCGTGCTCTTCCATGGGTGCGGCACGTTTTCGCTGTTACACTATACAGAAAATGTCTGTTCGCACATTAGTTATTTTGTATTGACAACACAACACAAATATATATATTATGTAACTAGTAAACCACAACATCTCAACCAAATTTGGAAGGAAGCCACGTGGTCTACGTCGTGATTCTGGCATATGACAGCCCCAGCTGTAACCGTACTATCTGAACTCTTGTCCCAGTATAGTAGTGCCGAGTACCAGTCGCATGAAACACGACATAACCTTTATACAAACTATTGTTGTTTATAAATAGAAAAAAAACTCAATAGCATTAAGATATTAACTATTTAGCCAACACGCAGATGTTATAATATTTATATCCTTGTTAAACCGCACAATGATAACGGTCCTTGGTGTGATAGATAGATAGATAGATAGATAGATAGATAGATAGATAGATAGATAGATAGATGGATAGATGGATAGATGGATGGATGGATGGATGGATGGATGGATGGATGGATGGATAGATAGAGATAAGCATGTGCCTTCCTGACTTAGTTTGCTGTCTCGGCGTACTGAATAGGCAGAAATAGGTTATACCTTCCTGACTTAATTTGTTTTTCTCGGCGTACTGGATAGATTGAGATATGCCCATGCCTTCCTGACCTAATTTGCTGTCTCGGCGTAATGAATAGGCAGAAATAGGTTATACCTTCCTGACTTAAAAGAGTTTAAACTTTCCTGACTTAATTTGTTTTCTCGGCGTACTGGATAGATGGAGATAGACCTATACCTTCCTGACTTAGTTTGCTTTTTGGGCGTACTGAATAGGCAGAAATAGGTTAAACACCTTCATGACTTAATTTGTTTTCTCGGCGTACTGGATAGGTGGAGATAGACCTATACCTTCCTGACTTAGTTTGCTGTCTCTGCGTACTGAATAGGCAGAAATAGGTTATACCTTCCTGACTTAATTTGTTTTCTAGACATACTTGATAGATGGAGATAGACCTGTACCTTCCTGACTTAATTTGTTTCCTCCGTGTACTGGATAGTTTGAGATAGACCTATACGTTCCTGACTTAATTTGTTTCCTCGGTGAACTGGATAGTTTGAGAAAGACCTATACTTTCCTGACTTAATTTGTTTGCTCGGCGTACTGGATAGATGGAGATAGGCCTATACCTTCCTGACTTAAGTTGCTTTCTAGGCGTACTGAATAGATAGCTGACTGAATTTGCTTTCTCGGCGTACTGAATAAGTAGATATATACCTATACCTTCCTGACTTAATTGTTTTCTCGGCGTACTGAAAAGATAGAGATAGACCTATACCTTCCTGACTTAATTGCTTTCTTGGCGTTCTGAATAGATAGAGATTGGCCTGTATATTCCTGACTTAATTGCTTTCTCGGTGAACTTGGTAGATAGAGATAGACACATACCTTCCTGACTTTCTCGGTGTACTTGGTAGATAGAGATAGACATATACCTTCCTGACTTAATTTCTTTCTCGGCGTACTTGGTAGATAGAGATAGACCTATACCTTCCTGACTTAATTGCTTTCTCGGCGTATTAAATATATAGAGAAAGACCTATACCTTCCTAACTCTATTGCATTCTCGTTGTACTGAATATAATGAGTAAGGCCTATACCTTCCTGACTTAATTGCTTTCTCGGTGTACTGAATAGGTAGAGATAGACCTATACCTTCCTGACTTAATTGCTTTCTCGGCGTACTAAATATATAGAGATAGACCTATACCTTTCTGACTTAATTGCTTTCTCGGCGTACTGAATAGATAGAGATATACCTAAACCTTCCTGACTTTATTGCTTTCTCGGTGTACTTGGTAGATAGAGATAGACATATACCTTCCTGACTTAATTGCTTTCTCGGCGTACTAAATATATTGAGAAATACCTATACAATCCTGACTTAATTGCTTTCTCGGTGTACTTGGTAGATGGAGATAGACCTTCCTGACTTAATTGCATCCTCGTTGTACTGAATAGAATGAGATAGGCCTATACCTTCCTGACTTAATTGCTTTCTCGGTGTACTGAATAGGTAGAGAAAGACCTATACCTTCCTGACTTAATTGCTTTCTCGGTGTACTAAATATATAGAGATAGACCTATACCTTCCTGACTTAATTGTTTTCTCGACGTAGTGAATAGATAGAGATAGACCTATACCTTCCTGACTTAATTGTTTCTCGGCGTAGTGAATAGATAGAGATAGACCAATACCTTCCTGACTTAATTGTTTTCTCGGCGTAGTGAATAGATAAAGATATACCTATACTTTCTTGACTTAATTGCTTTTTCAGTATACTGAATTGATCGCTGACTGAATTTGCTTTCTCGGCGTACTGAATAGATAGAGATAGACATATACCTTCCTGACTTAATTACTTTCTCGGTGTACTTGTTAGACAGAGATAGACCTATACCTTCCTGACTTAATTGCTTTCTCGGCGTACTAAGTATATAGAGATATACCTATACCTTCCTGACTTAATTGCTTTCTCGGCGCACTGAATAGGTAGAGATAGACCTATACCTTCCTGACTTAATTGTTTTCACGGCGTAGTGAATAGATAGAGATAGACATATACCTTCCTGACTTAATTGCTTTCTCGGCGTAGTGAATAGGTAGAGCTAGACCTATACCTTCCTGACTTAATTGCTTTCTCGGTGTACTGAAAATATAGAGATATACCTATACCTTCCTGACTTAATTGCTTTCTCGGCGCACTGAATAGGTAGAGATAGATCTATACCTTCCTGACTTAATTGCTTTCTCGGCGCACTGAATAGGTAGAGATAGACCTATACCTTCCTGACTTAATTGCTTTCTCGGCGTAGTGAATAGTTAGAGATAGACCTATACCTTCCTGACTTAATTGCTTTCTCGGCGCACTGAATAGGTAGAGATATACCTATACCTTCCTGACTTAATTGCTTTCTCGGCGCACTGAATAGGTAGAGATAGACCTATACCTTCCTGACTTAATTGCTTTCTCGGCGTACTGAATAGAATGAGATAGACATATACCTTCCTGACTTAATTGCTTTCTCGGCGTACTTGTTGGACAGAGATAGACATATGCCTTCATGACGTTATATATGCCGCCAGATTGTTCTAAAGTGCCATGATCGGCGGCTATACCTTGGAAGTAGTGTCTTTAATACATAAAATGTCTCTGTTGTAAGCAACCCAAAATCTGAATCGTACAGACGGCAAATGTGAATGATAAGAAAAAGGTTTAGTGTAAACTTACTTATTTTACTTCGACTGTGAAATAAGTTCTTACAACTAAGACAAATCACGCTCGAAGTCTTCCTGAGTAGTACCAATACTAAGCACATGCGGAAAGGTGTCTCGCTCAAGCACACCACACATAGCCGTGACGGAGTACCGAACCCACGGCCCTCCGATCATGGGTTCGGTGCTCTACGACTAGACCAAGCGCCCCACAAAAATAAGTGGCAATGGAATATATCAAATAATGTTTTAATAAAAACAGTTTAAACATCAGCAAGAAAAGAAAAAAAATGACAATCATTTAAATTTCGTTGTTACATAACTTTGTTTAACCAATTCCATGGACCACTGTTATTGTGTTTCTGGATACACAGACGCGTCATTTCAAGAGACAGTTTAACCAAAAGCAGCACATTAAAACAGAGTGCTTTCTCTGCCTCTCTTGACTATTCAATTTTACACATAAGTGTTCTGTACCGACAGTGTCTTATTGCTTTAGCCGCAATAATGCGACTGTTAACCTCATTTGTGGTCTATGGAAGGGTTCCATGTGTGCATACTGTGTTACGGATATTTAATTAAACTTCTCTATATAATATCGATTGTAAACTTCAACATATTACTAACCGTGTCATTCTAACAAGTTCCGGTAGGGTGCTTTTTTAAGTTTATTTATTTTACATCGATTGTGAAACAAGTTATTACAACAGAGGCAAATCATGCTCAAAGTATGACTAGCATTAAGCATATGCAAATAAAGTGCCTATCTCAAGTCGCGTCGGAGAATCGAACCAACAACCCTCTGATCATGGGTCCGATACTCTACTGCTGGACTACGTGTTCCTCAGCAAACAGTGTCGCTTGTTTCTGCCAATGGTTTTGTTGATATTGTAAATATTAGTTTTGGAGTTAAAACGTTAATGATGAATCAGTTGATCAAATTATTCAGTGCTAAATATACTGTATTGCTCAAAATAGGTATAACTATGTTGTTTTTTTTTTAAATATCATAAAATGATATTTGTTTAGCGATTGGAAAATTGTAATACCAAATTAGTGTATGCACATATATGTACCTGTATCTGATTACAAATTCTTGTACATGACTTTATAAGTTCCATCCTAAAAATGGATACTTTTGGCAGTTGGACTTTCCAAATTGCATATTGGAACCACATTTTGTTGAGAGAAAAATGCTATAAACAATAACCCAGTAATATGCCAAATTATGACAAAAACAATGAAGTGGTAACTTTGCTTAAACAAATGCAAAATTATTGGATTCATTACTCATCTATGAAATGTGTGTGTTTATATTCAAAAACAGCAAGAAAACATTACAAATTATACTTAAAAATATATGTGTTTCGTCCTCCATCTTTCATTTACATTATTTTTCAACATGGAACAGCACCATTGAATGCAAAATGGTTCCGTAAATGAGAGGCAAGATCTATAAAAATTTTATTAAGGAGAGTGTCGTCAACTGTTCCTTAATGATTTGCTTTAGTCTGTAGTTTGCCATAAAATAAGTATATAACCTAGAAAATAGGTTAACGGATATCTCTGCATATCGATATGCACGTAATCTAATGGCAGTAACGTTTACACATCAAAGGCGCCGAACAAAGGTCAACACATAGTTTGGGTTTCGGTGAATGCCTATATACGACTTTATCGCTGGTGGCAATCGGATTCATGAATAACAAATATGTTTATTACCCGAATCGTTTTATTCACGTTCTGAAAGGACACTATCCAAAAAGGGAATTGACAGCTTTGTGTAATAGATTACTGTGTAATTTCATTGTTATTTCATTATCTATGGACCACTGTTAAATATGTACTATGTGTGGAATAAGAAAACATTGTATCAGGGATATATAAAGTATATAGTATACATGTTTATGTTTCTTTTTATTTAATCCAAATAACTGATAAACGCACTCAAAAATAGGAAAACATTCTTTCCTAGTAGGAAACAGCTTTAAGGAGAATGTCACAAACAACCAGACATAATGTCTTTGACATGTAAACTATCCCCCCCACCCCCACCCCCACCCCCACACATAAACACTCACTACTACCCCGTTTCTTGCACTTTTCATTTTTAAAATTGTGAAGAAGAAAAAAGAAATAATACTATGACGAACGTTTTTGTTACCCGTACTAAAGTTGTATTTAGTCGGTTCATCAATAAAAGTGATTTCAACCCATGTTCCACTTAAAATAAATGTTTGATTATCATAAAGTAATAATTTGACATTTATTAAATATCGGCCGTTTCAGTAAGACATCAAATATTTAAAATCGACGCAACTTTGACCTTTGTGTACTTTGCTGATGATGTATTCATACACATACCATTTTTGCCCTTGATGAGCCCCGCACCACCGAGGGGTTGACTAGGTAAACTGGATCAGTCTGTCATTCAAAAACATTTTGATAACTATTACCTGAAATTTGATTTTATGATTTTATTCACTGAATGAAGCTTCTGTCCGACCCCTCACAAAGGATTGTTTACTATTCATTAAAAACTATCATAAACAGGTGTTCTATTAATTTTTTTTAGACGTTTGGACTAATTTTCGTATAATATCTGGACTTGTTAAAAACTAGAGCCTGTATACAATAAACAGGAAATTAAAGTGAAATTAAGACCAACACGCGTGAATTAAATTCCATTCCAAATCGTCTACATGAAAACAATTAACAAATTGCACTCGAATATTCCTGCCCTTAATGAACTTCTGTACAGAGCGAGTAATGCAAATCGATAAAAACATGATTAAGATACTATTGTTGCATTTGCCTTAAGTGTATGTTTTTACAATAAGAATAGAAACTTATTATTTTATTTCCTGTTTCAATGGCGTCTAAGTATTTTCTGATTATCAATTTCCTCCATGGTTTATTTGCCTATTAAGGTACGCTATGATCTTGAAATGCACAAATCCACTCCTTATACTATAAAACTGAACTTATGCACGTTTGATTCAGGTACACTCAGGCTGCATTCAGTTCGGTTTTAAACGTTTGACAACGTTAGCTAAAACTTACTTTCCTGGAGACTGGCTGTACATCAAAATTGCACACAATACGCGATACTTTTAGAAAACCAGGCAGCAAAACATGTTTGCTGTTGAAATGTACTGAACGCATGTAGCCCACCCATGTTTGCTCTGTTTATAAACGAAAACAGTGACCAAACCGAACGAAACGTAAATGGACATCAGACTACATCGGTACTGTCCCCCATTTCTCAATAAATCACGTGATAAAACACAAGCAAACAGCTCTCGGAGATGTTGTTAGCAAACGTTTAAAGCGAACATACCGTTCAGTTCACTCTGTCTGTTATCAAACGTTTGCAAACACTCTGAACGCATCCATGTTTTATAGCGATGTGGTTTCCACGACATGAACTCGATTATAGCACGGTATAGACCTTTTGACATAAAATGTACTTTCCCGAAATGCCACTGTTTCTTTGTGTGGTATAAGAAGTTCTGTTTGCTGCCAAGCTAACGTATTTGTTATAGCGGTGGTAATAAGGTAATGATATTATGATATGCAGGGGTGGTATTCACCAACCATTCTCAAGTACATGTATATATTCTTAGTCTTGAACTCAATAATCAATTTTGAAAAACACACATTGAGACAATTATTTGAAGCCAAAGTTTGCAAGCATGTAGGGACACCTGATATATAATCAAATACATTCTCACAATTACTCTAGCTGTAATGGTACACTAGATATCTAGAGTTTAAATTTGGATTTTCAAGCTAAAGTCTAAGAATATTCTCAAGAATGGTTGGTGAATACGACCCCAGATTATCCTACAATGTTTAGATCTATATATTTCAGCTCAATTGTGACTTTTATTGTGAACCTATCTCGAGTCTGTTTTGTTTGATATAGTGTTTGAGAGGCCATTGGACCGAGCGTGTGATCGAACACGTAACCTCTGGCAATACCATTCCCTGTACTGTAGAAAACATAAAAATGTATACTATATACTGTATTAATGATGAGTGAGGTAATTATAACAATCATGATCACTATCATCATTATTGTACAAAAATAATAATTATGATAGTTATGATGATAACAGTGATAACAATAATGATAATAGTTATGATGATGATAATAATAATAATAATAATAATAATAATAATGATAATAATATTGATAATAGTTATGATAATTATTATGATTACAATAATGATAATAATAATGATAATAGTTATGATTATAATAATGATTACAATAATGATAATAATAATGATAACAATAATGATAATAATATTGATAATAGTTATGATAATTATTATGATTACAATAATGATAATAATAATGATAATAGTTATGATTATAATAATGATTACAATAATGATAATAATAATGATAACAATAATGATAATAATATTGATAATAGTTATGATAATTATTATGATTACAATAATGATAATAATAATGATAATAGTTATGATTATAATCATGATTAAAATAATGATAATAATAATGATAACAATAATGATACTAATACTGATAATAGAGATAATATTAATAAAGAAGTTTAAAAATATACCGACAATATGTATATGTATCCCATAATTTACAGTGCAGGAGTGTAATAAACAGATGACGTATTTTCGAATTCCACGAATACATAAATGGCATATATTTGTTAATGGTATTATCTATTTGTAAATAGTCTTAATAAATTTTTAACCGTATTTATTTAATATATTTTTGTCATCATCACGTCCATTAATCTTTGCGCACACAAAATGACCTATTTATGTGTCGACGTGCCGTAAAACACCATTCATTAATTCATTCATTCATTCATTCATTGTCAATGGTAAAATTACGTTATTTTGAGATGTTACGTCATACGACAATTGACGGAAACAAATAATGCCGGACTTTTTCGCCATATATACATGATATGTTTAATAAAGTCAACAATAAATCAGCACTAATGTATTATCCTTTATATAGCACATGTGCATCAAGTATTGAATTAATTAAAAAAAAATACCCGTTTTCCGTTAAGCAGAACGTTCGGGGTTTAAAACTAGAAAGTTCATGCAGCGCACATGTTTCGTTATCAGACAGGTGGTGAATTTGAAAAGAAATACTCTGATAAAAATTCTTGATTGTATGTCACGGTACCAATTTTGTTCAGCTCTCTGCGTATAAACCACGTTGATAACGATTGGAACAGAGCATCAAAGAGGCATCAGAAAAATCAATCGATCCGGCTGTTCCCAAACCTCAGGATACGTAGCAGTCGGAAGAATGCTAAAGCAGTAATTTATCAATAATCTACAATTTCTATCAAAATCGTATTCTAATCGTATAAAATACAGTGATATAGTGAAACGTTTAGATTATATCTGAAACTAATATCAAACCATTAGTGTTTAATCTCATTTGATAACCAATGGAATCGCTTCAATTTTCAAAATTGTGTCGCTCTTATTTGTTAAAACATCCTACAAAATAATTCGTTCTTAATTTTTAAGACGTTTGTCATCCTTGCGCACGCGTGAATAGCATTGCACAGACTCCGCCCTTGATTTCCTTCCGAAAAAGTCATGTACAACCTAAAAAGCCGCCCGAGCTATGCTTAGAAACGGTTTAAGCAAACATCAACTTTAAAACGTCAGTCAGCTCAGCTTTCATCGTAGCTCAGCCCGGAGTCAGTCAAATGACGTCAAACTGTCAGCTAAATGACGTCTAACACACGCTAACTCCGTTTGGGTTTCTTGATTGTTAATTCTTTACTAAATGAACACTAACTATTACGTATAACTGCCACTTATTGATATTGTTTTACACTTATTTATATACATCGATTGTGAAACATATACAAATCACGCTCGGAGTCTTTCTGGGTAGAATCAGTACTAAGCATATGCGGTAAAAGTGTCTTGCTCAAGGACACCAGCCATATCCCTGACTGAGGAGCAAATCCACGACCCTTCGATTGTGGATTCAATACTCTAACGCTAACTCCACTCTTATTGATATTCTATCATCGATATAACACGTTGCTTACAACCATGTAAAGCTTTTAGCAGTTTCCTACAACAAAATCAAGTTTAAAAATAATTTCGTAAAATAAAACTAAGCATTATCTTAAATTGTGGATAAAAAAAAATAGATGACACAATAATACAGTTTCAGATTTTCTTCCGATCATGTGAAAAAGATATCTTGTGTCATGGAAGATATAATTTTCAACTGGACACGAACGGATCGTATCTCACAAGTGGAACAAATAACCCTCGTCCTGGAAATATCCTATATCAAGTGTTAACAAACAAAGAAATCGGTTCGGAATAAGACCAGAGTTTTTTCTCACTGTTTTATTGTAGTTTCCCAATGAGATATTCAACGTCATATGCAGGTTCACCTACTGACCAAAGCTAGCTTAGTTGACTGATCTTTTACGTCATTTTCAACACATGGCAGGTAATGTATGACATGCCCAGATTATATTTGTTGACGGAGACCGCATAGTCGACCTAAGACCATTCAACCACGGAGGACTTCTATGTCACATTGTATACATTTGGATAGTTTGCTTAGGTTCGTGAATGGAATATTTTCGATTTTAACTTTTCTTGGCCACCACTGAACCGTTACGTGCCTGCTAAATAAGGTATATAATGAGTATATAATGCTTTATATACATTGCCAAAAAAAGAACATATCCAATTTTAATTGAACAAATTTGAAATAACCTTGGAACTCTTAGAATGATTCGGTATCACATATGACAATTTTACTAAGTCGGTTCAAAGTTCAAAATAACACTTTTGAAATCTCATTTTTGGCACAAAAACGATTATCGAACCCAGATCTAGACGATGTTTAGATGAAATTAACCCTCTACAAAAAGAGATGGAAACATGTTGACCTTCCATTTCGTTATGGTAGCCATATGTGTGGAAATTAAATGAAAGATACTCATTGAGTTTGATTGAAGAAATTGAAACTCTTGCTTCCAGACGTTCAATTTAGAAAGAATCAGAGTTTGGAAGAAACTATTTTGCCTCGCTATGGTCATTGATCATATCCTCTATAGAAATCAGGATTCCCAATAATTCAACGTTTCTGTGAAATTACATGTGTAAAATACGTTGGTCAGTCTCTGATAAATAGTCGCTTTAAAATAATAAAAGATGAGCACACGGTGTCTACAAAACTCAACTTGAGCCTTTGCATAAAATTCATGAAAATATAAACCAAACCAAAATACCACATATCTTTGTAATGTTCCCATAACCTCTACTTGCAGGCATGATACGAATATAAAGTTGATAACCTGCGTTTAAGATAATAGGTTGATCAACGATTTGAACCATGTCAGTCGTTACAAGTGCCTATTTGGAAAGGAGCCCAATTTCATTAATGTCGAACTTAAAGTGTCTCTGCAAGTCATTTTAAATCAATTAAATTAGTGTTGTTTTTAAGGCAAAGAAATACAATTACTAAATTAAATTTTGTATTTATCTTTAATTAATTAAAGCGTATTTCTTGAATTTATATAACATTATTCTGTAATTATTTTAACCAATTTTATGCGTTCAAGTCAAACATAAAAGTTTCAAATACAGATGCTTAATGGCATTCGAAATAAACAGATGATTCCTTTATTTGCAGTGTATATTATTTGAAATTGTCGGTATATATTATTGCGTTTTGTTGTTAAGTGAATTAGGCGAATGACGTCAAACGTTTACGTTTGTGAAACAGAATCCCTGAGCAAATTGATATCATCCTTAGATTTAAGCTTATGATACAAATGAATCTTCGATATATCTTGATAGAGAAATTAGATGAAAAATGAAAAGCGGTAACATGCTGTTAATATCCTAACGTGTTAACCTACCTTTTTTATTATCGTAGACTCATTTCCGTGCATACAGTCTTTAACATTGTTAAAATGAATTAATAGTTTATAGTGTTTAGTTAATACGTATACATATAGTGCATATGGATACGCCTGAACTAAAACATTATATACTATTTACAAATGTACGAGTATAAACACTTTTCATATTTGTGTTTTGCTAAGGTATATAAAGTTTAAAATTCAACTTGATTTGCATTGCCCTGCATGAACAGACGCAATAAAACCGAGTATGGTATTTTCTTCATTTGGTTTCGTTCTGTATTTCCAACGGAGCATTTAATCAGATATTATTGTATAAACAACCAAGCAAAGCGTTAGGAGTCAGACCATCAAATTGGCTCTCTTTAAAGCATGAAGAATGTTCCCCTTCACAAAACAAAATAATGAAAAAGCGGATCGTTTCATTTCATTTGGATTTGGAATTTATTCCATGTTAACGACTGAAGTAGAACTGTAAATGTTAGTAGATATATACCCCAATAAATGAAATAAGGACCATGTAATTTTTTCCCGTAAATGTGTAAAGTGGTATATATAGTTTTTAAAACAAAGTTTGGAGCTGCTATGATACTTTATACCAAACGAATTCTATATCAGGCAATATATTCAAAAACAATATTTATTAAAAAAAAAAAAACATTAGTAAAAGTAAACGCATACAAAATTTTGCATTTTTTCTTTAAAAGTTTTTATTTCAATCGTTTTAAGATTTAACACCCTTTTCTTACATCAATTTTAATTGTAAAAACTAATTTCACAACAGTCATTCACCAGAACAGGAATCGGAACTGGACCGTCTTCCCAGTTTCAAAAATCGCCAAAAAAACCCGTACATTTTCGTGTAAAAAATCAGGTGTGCTGATTTAAAATCCTCTTACTCTTACATTTAACATCAGTTTTTCCAATTTTTCATATATATGTTGACCATATTATCAACGAACCATATAAGAAAGCTATTTTGGTTAAAAATGCTTTTTTAATTTTTTTTTTAAAGTTCTTATGTTTTTTTAAAAAAATATATTTGTTAAGACTTCTCTGAAGCTAAGTTAACATCGCAAGGTTCATGAACCGTTTTCAAATACCTATTCTGGATATATCTGCAGAACAACTAGAATTTAGTCCATTAGAATTAATATAGGGTATGGTAATATTTTGGAGTATACTGTTAAAAAAAGAGGAATGCGGATGTATTGGTATAAAATAAACTTCGAAATATGCATGTTCCGATTTATCGCTGTATACTCATAGTTACTCACAAACTGAATTCTTACAAACCGTACAGATTTGAACCCCACGTTTTGATTTAATTAAAAAAATAATGCCGTGAGTAATACGTGTTTATGGACATATTTTTTTCCGAAAGCCGCGGCGGTTCTCAAAAAAGCAAACATATATTTGGATAACGAACGATAGTGATTTATTCTACTTATTACAAAACATAATATACGAATTGTATGAATTGCAGGAACATTGACAGTACCTGTAGCGTCTATCTGCAGCAATTATGTTTGTTCCTATAGTTACAGTGCATTTATCTCTATATACTCTACTTATTTATATGTTATATTATCTATTTTTTGTGCGTTTGAACCGGGCAGGCGCCAGATAATTTATGAAAATGACGATGCTCTACAAAAAATGTAATTAAATCTATCTTGAAACTTAAACATTTTACGAAACATTGTAGTATTTTCCCAATGGAATAGGTTGCTATTGCATTTGTAAGTTTGTCAGCTGACATTACACTAATGAAATAGAGTTATAAATTAATATTAATTATTCGCTTTTCCCGCCGTTAGTGCATTGAAACGTCTATTAAACTGTATAGACCAAACATAATGGCGCCATTGTATTTTGATTTCCGCGTTGGATGCTTTTAAAACAACGTAACATTTGAAAACTCGTTATTCATAGTAGTTTATGTTATGGCCTTAAACAAGTGTGTATTTAAACATCAGTATAAACAGTAGCACTGAAAGATGCATTGTAGTGTGATTTGGCTTCACAAAAAAGAAATCTAAACATCAGTATAAACAGCAGCACTGAAAGATGTATTGTAGTGATTTGGCTTGCATCACAAAAAGAAATCTAAACATCAGTATAAACAGCAGCACTGAAAGATGCATTTTAGTGTGATTTGGCTTGCATCACAAAAAGAAATCTAAACATCAGTATAAACAGTAGCACTGAAAAATGCATTGTAGTGTGATTTGGCCTGCATCACAAAAAGAAATCTAAACATCAGTATAAACAGTAGCACTGAAAGATGCATTGTAGTGCGATTTGGCTTGCATCACAAAAAGAAATTTAAACATCAGTATAAACAGTAGCACTGAAAGATGCATTGTAGTGCGATTTGGCCTGCATCACAAAAATAAATCTAAACATCAGTATAAACAGCAGCACTGAAAGATGCATTGTAGTGTGATTTGGCCTGCATCACAAAAAGAAATCTAAACATCAGTATAAACAGTAGCACTGAAAGATGCATTGTAGTGATTTTGCTTGCATCACAAAAAGAAATCTAAACATCAGTATAAACAGTAGCACTGAAAGCTGCATTGTAGTGTGATTTGGCTTGCATCACAAAATGAAATTTAAAAACCAGTATAAACAGCAGCACTGAAAGATACATTGTAGTGTGATGCGGCTTGCATCACAAAAATAAATTTAAACATCAGTATAAACAGTAGCGCTGAAAGATGCATTGTAGTGCGATTTGGCCTGCATCACAAAAAGAAATCTAAACATCAGTATAAACAGTAGCACTGAAAGATGCATTTAGTGTGATTTGGCTTGCATCACAAAAAGAAATCTAAACATCAGTATAAACAGTAGCACTGAAAGATGCATTGTAGTGCGATTTGGCTTGCATCAAAAAAAGAAATCTAAACATCAGTATAAACAGCAGCACTGAAAGATGCATTGTAGTGTGATTTGGCCTGCATCACAAAAAGAAATCTAAACATCAGTATAAACAGTAGCACTGAAAGATGCATTGTAGTGTGATTTGGCCTGCATCACAAAAAGAAATCTAAACATCAGTATAAACAGCAGCACTGAAAGATGCATTGTAGTGCGATTTGGCTTGCATAACAAAAATAAATCTAAACATCAGTATAAACAGCAGCACTGAAAGATGCATTGTAGTGTGATTTGGCTTGCATCACAAAAAGAAATCTAAACATCAGTATAAACAACAGCACTGAAAGATGCATTGTAGTGCGATTTGGCCTGCATCACAAAAAGAAATCTAAACATCAGTATAAACAGTAGCACTGAAAGATGCATTGTAGTGTGATTTGGCCTGCATCACAAAAAGAAATCTAAACATCAGTATAAACAGCAGCACTGAAAGATAAATTGTAGTGCGATTTGGCTTGCATCACAAAAAGAAGAAATCTAAACATCAGTATAAACAGTAGCACTGAAAGATGCATTGTAGTGTGATTTGGCTTGCATCACAAAAAGAAATCTAAACATCAGTATAAACAACAGCACTGAAAGATGCATTGTAGTGCGATTTGGCTTGCATCACAAAAAGAAATCTAAACATCAGTATAAACAGTAGCACTGAAAGATGCATTGTAGTGTGATTTGGCTTGCATCACAAAAAGAAATTTAAACATCAGTGTAAACAGTAGCACTGAAAGATGCATTGTAGTGTGATTTGGCCTGCATCACAAAAAGAAATTTAAACATCAATATAAACAGTAGCACTGAAAGATACATTGTAATGTGATTTGGCTTGCATCACAAAAAGAAATCTAAACATCAGTATAAACAGTAGCACTGAAAGATGCATTGTAGTGTGATTTGGCCTGCATCACAAAAAGAAATCTAAACATCAGTATAAACAGCAGCACTGAAAGATGTATTGTAGTGCGATTTGGCTTGCATCACAAAAAGAAATCTAAACATCAATATAAACAGTAGCACTAAAAGATGCATTGTAGTGCGATTTGGCTTGCATCACAAAAAGAAATTCTGCTTTTGTGTATAGCCATTAGGTAGAGTAAAATAGTCTAGTTCGGATGACTTATCCGATTTCTATTGCATCATCATATAGACGTATATTATGTAATTGGTTTTTAATTCACGAGGTGAAGTTCACGTTTTCCTCAATCATTTATTATATATCATTTTATCATTTACTTGACTAGCTATCTAGCCGGTATGTTTTATGATTATTGATCACGTACCTGTCAAAATCATGTATTTCTATGGCAAGCACAGATAAACGCCAAACATGTTTTCATGCAGTACATTCGCTTCCTATTGACTGTATGAGATTGCTGACTTTACAAGGGTTCTAAGCACATAGCATTTGTCTTTGACCTTAGACAAAAAGTTGCCGATTTTTTTAAATCTTATAAACTAGGTAATGACTGGGAAAATTAAAAATCAAAGCCAATTTCAATGATCATTGTTCACGTTCTATTTCTATCCGCAGTGTTACACGCTTCAAAACAGTGGTACACAGTGTAACTATTCCAATTGTTAATATTTACCATTATCTTAATAAAAAAAAATGGAATTATAGTCGTACATAGTTCAATTCCAACAGAAGTCAATAAGCCAGTGTAAAACATCATTTTCAGAATATAAACTTATATAGTTTAATGCCAATGAATTAGTGCAACTGGAGTCAGTCAGTAAGCCAGTGTTATAGATTTTGCTGGCTGTTTTGTATAACCAATAGCGCATGTAGTATCAGTGTGCTTTGAAACTGTTGTTTGATTGATTGATTGATTGAATATTTAGCGTCATTTTTATGCTATCGAGGGCTCACAGACGATCAGTTACCATAACCACTGTTTCCTGGGATCCTGAAAAGTTAACCAATACTCTAGCACACCCCATTTCCGCAAGTAACTGATAACTTTCCCTCTTGATCAGCGGTGAGAGACAAATGATAATGAGACCCCTGGATTGATAGTCAGACGCGTTACCGACTGAGCTAATCGGACCCGGCTGAAATTGTTGTACACTATCATATGTTTATGCATAGTGTTACTAAAATAGTTATCAATTGATTTTATCATTATCTACAGGAAAATATTTGTGTTTGTTAAATTTCATTGTTTTCTTAAAGATAATTCGTCGATTGAAGTCAGTAGCACAGTTAGTCAGACATTTATTTACCTTTTCGTACAAATCTTCGATATCAGTTTCTACGTTCATCGGTTAGCTCGGAATTCCCTATATTCAACTGCAGCACTGTTAATGCCACTTTGACTTGTAATATCACGTGATTTAATCTTCACACCGAAAAACACCAAATATCTGCGTGCAGTCAATCTATCCAGAAGAGATTAAGTTATTTGACAGCTCTTCTGGTTGTTAACCGTTCATCATTCATTTAAATCCTGGAACCACTTTAACTAATCTTACACCTGCTTTATCACCCTATCATCGGAATCCTTCCGCATAATGATAGCACGATACTACGTGGAGAAATAGGTTTCTTCAATTCAATATTCATCATTCATCAAACAATGATATCCTATGATAGCGATCCCTGTTCTGGCGCATATCTGATTTTATTCTGTAATTGTCAGGCAATCAAGAGGAACACAGATCTGATTTTATTCTGTAATTGTCAGGTAATGAAGAGAAACAACAGTTTAAGGTATGCATGCACAGTGTGTGTAACATAATGTAGCATTTGCATAATCGTTATTCCTGATCATTTTCGCTGTAGCCTTACACAAATGTGCGTTAAAACATTAATATAAAAAGTGAATTTAAGGGATGCTATGTCATTTATTTTGTACAAAACAAAAAGAAATATTGCGTTTTTTTAATAATAGTCATAAAATAGAGAGTAACATGTTTTATGTCTACGCTATCTGAAGCTTATCAGATTTGTGTTGCATCATCATATAGAAGTATATTGTGTATGTGACTTTACACGAGGAGAAAGGTCATATTTTTGCGATCATTTATTATATATCACTTACGTCAATAATTACCTAAATGTTTTTGTTTTTTTTAAATAATTGATTAGATACCTTGTTTTGTATATCAAGCACAAAAAACGCCAAAATTAGTTTTGGTGTAGTGCATTTGCTACCTATTAACAGTATGCGAATGCTGTATTTGCAATCTTTCTATGCATATTGATAACATTGTATTTTGCTAAAGGGAAAATGTTTTCGATAGTAGACTAGATAACGACTCAGTATTTTACCATTATGTTATGAACATTAAAAGACAATGCAAATACCAATAACCAGGGTTCCCTATCTATTTCTATTGGCATCGTTATATGCTTTTAAACAGTTATACACGATGTAACTGTTCCAGCCAGTTGTCAATTTCTTTTTACCATGATCTGTATATTAGTCTAACGTAGTTTAATTACAAATAATTTATGTAACTGAAGTCAGAAAGCTAGCGTCATAGATTAACCCCTTGCTTTATTGTTTTAGCAATACCACACATGTTATTAGTTTGCTAAGAAACAGTCGCACACTACCAAATGGCTGTACACAGCATTACTATACTAGTGGCAATTGATTTTATCATTATCTAAAAAATAAAAAGTTTTGTTTACTTCGTTATATTACAGATAATTCGTTCATTGTAGTAAGTAGGCCAGTAAGTCAGAGATTTTCTCTTTCGTATAAGTCATCGATATTGGTTTTAACGTTCATCGGTCATCTTTGAACAACGACTTCTTTTTATTCTATTACAATGTTGATACCTTGTGTATGTATCAGGTGATTTAATCAGCTCTCCGAAATTCACCAAATATCTGCGTGCAGACAATTTATCTAGAAGAGATAAGGTAATTCGACAGATTTTCTGGTTTATAACCTTTCGTCAATCATTTAAATCATGGAACTACTTTACCTAATTCTACACCTGCCTTATCGCCCTATCATCGGAATCCTTCCGCATAATGGTAGCACGATACTACGTGGAGAAATGGATTTCCTCGATTCAATATTCTTCAAACAATGGTATCCTATGATAGCGGTCACTGTTCTGGCGTATATCTGAATTATTCTGTAATCGCTAGGCAAAAAAGTGGAACACAGATCTGATTTCATTCTGTAATTGTCAGGCAATAAAGTGGAACACAGATCTGATTTCATTCTGTAATTGTCAGGCAATAAAGAGGAACACAGATCTGATTTTATTCTGTAATTGTCAGGCAATAAAAAGGAACACAGATCTGATTTTATTCTGTAATTGTCAGGCAATAAAGAGGAACACAGATCTGGTTTTATTTTGAGGAAATAAAGAGGAACACAGATCTGATTTTATTCTATAATTGTCAGGCATAAGTAGAAACAATAGTTTAAGGTATGCATAGTGAAACTGATGTATCAATTATTCCCTTTTATGTTCATAAGTGCATTAAATTGTCTATTGACTTGTATAGACTAAACATATTGACGCCAAATGCATTTTGGTATCGTCTTTAGATGCTTTTAACATAATGGACCATTTGCATAATCGTTATTCCTGAGCATTTTAGTTGTAGCCATACACAAATGTGCGTTAAAACATTAATAAACAAAGTAACCTTAAGGGATGCATTGACGTTTGTTTTGTACAACACAAAAATACTGCCATTTTATAACAGCCATAAGGTTTAGAGTGAGGCTTTCATCTGAAGCGTATCAGTTTTCCATTGTATCATTAATATATATATAAGTATATTGTGTATATGGATTTTAATTTGCAAGATGAAAGTCACAATTTCCTCAATCATTTATTACATATAATTTACGTAAGTAATCATATAACTGATTTGTTTTATGGTTATTGATCACATACTTTGAACTATTGCGTTTTCATGCCAAGCACAGAAAAACGTTAAAATTCAGTCTGTATGTGTAGTACATTTGCTACTTACTAACCGTTTACAAATGCTGTCTTTATGCTCTTTCTGTGTACCTGTTTAATATTTGCAAATGTTCAAAGTCAAAATGTTGCCGATTGTTAATACACTTGTAAACTAGGTAGTAACTCGGTTTTTCAACATTATGTTATTAGCTTAAGGTAAGTCTATTTCAATAATCAAGGTGAATCTTCTATTTCTGTCACCATCGTTGCAAACTTAAAAAAAATGTAAACTGTAACAGTCCCAGGTGTCAGGTTTTACCATTATCTAAATATAGATATTGAAAATAGTCTAACATAGTTCAAGTACAATTACTAGTGCAACTGAAGTCAGTAAGCCAGTGTCTGCTATATCGTATATTAAGCAATATCACACATATTATCAGTATGCTTAGAAACAGATGTACAATATACCTCATGACTGTAAACATTTTTACTTTAACAGTGGTCAATTGATTTTATCATTACCCAAATAAAAATCGTTAAGTTTGTTTTACATCATTTTATAACAGATAATTCATACATTGAAATCAGTAGACCAGTAAGTCAGAGATTTACACTTCTATATAAATCGTAGATATCAGTTTTTATTGTTATCGGTCAGTTTGGAACATCGACTTCCATATCTTCTTATGCAACACTATTAATGCCACTTTGGCATGTACTATCACGTGATTTGTCCTTCTCACCGAGAAAACACCAAATAGCTGCGTGCAGTCAAATTATCCAGAAGAGATTAAGTTATTCGACGGATTTTTTTTAGTTTATACCCATTCATCAATCATTTAAATCATCGAACTACTTTACCTGATATTACACCTGCGTTATCACCCTATCATCGGAATCCTTCCGCATAATGATAACATGATACTACGAGGAGAAATAGCTTTCCAATTCAATATTTATCATACAGTAGTATCTTATGTTAGCATCACTGTTGTAGCGTATATCTGATTTTATTATGTAATTGTCAAGAGAAACATCAGTTAAGGCATACATGCACGCTTTAGGTTTTAGTCTGTCTTCACTTGTATTTATGAGTCAGATAATTTTAGTATATTTCTGTTCAAGTTCAAAAATTAGTTATATAGTAAACCTTTAATTTGCTAATAAAGAAAAATTATTTGTTTTTCAAATTCAATTTTATTTATTTCATCCATAGCTGTCGGTCTACGATATTTGTCTTTGATTGCCATTAAGCATACGTGACGACGAAGCGTATGAATATGAGAAGTACTGCTTGATATTTCGGAGGAGTTTGATGTTTATGTTTCAACAATACACATGGTTTTAAAAGAATATTTGAAATGAACAACTAAGCGCCCGCTGGGTCCCGAGGCTACAATACCCGGACGAACTGGAAAAATGAGTAAGCGCTTCTCGTGAGTTTGTTGAGTGGTTGAGTGGTACCAGTCAGCGTGTGTAGATGAATCCGTAGATGAACTTAAGGTAGAAACCCAGCGTATTGTCTCATCATTTGACCAGTCATGGTACGAAGTCACTTTTAAAAAATGGATTGCACGTAATTAAACTGCATACAGGTTAACAGTGAATACCTCGAGAAAGAATGAGAGACGTTTCTTTTGTACACAATGCGAGACGTGATACATGGCGTCGTTTTTTATTTGTGCTGTGCCCCAGGTAGCCGTCGCAGATTGTAGAATATTTGATACCGAATTCTAACTGGTTTGTGTATCAAACTATAGTTTTCTGTATTTAAAAGAGGTTTGAATTCACTTTAAGAGATATATAATAGTTTTAGTTTTAGTTCGAAAGTCGCTCTTTATTAAAAAAGTCAACACCACTGAAGCCAGTGCTAGGGGACCGTGAGGGGTGTTGCGTATTTGCCATTTAACGAACTCCAGGATCACTCAACTCTCGCCGCTAAGGTCGTAGGTTCGAGTCACGGTCGCTCCAAAAAAATATATGGGAAAGTTTGTCATTTACTTGCGTAAGGGTGGTCGTTCTACTCAGATCCATTGTGAGGTATTCCACCACCAATAAAACTAAATATGTCAAAATATGACAAAAACAAACACATATTGTTCATTTCTGAAACAGTATTTTTATATTCATAATCAGTAGACAATTTACTTGTTATATATGTTATATAAACTTTACTGCTTATTTGTAACCCAGTGCTCATTTAGGCAATAGGAGGCCACGTGGGGATTTGAAGCATCTCTTGCGTGTAATATATCTGCGAAAATGGTCATTTGTTGTGTTGTTGTTGATAATAGTCAGGGCCTAGTTGTTCAAAGCTTGGTAAGGTTAACCTTGGGTTAAGTGAATCATTTGTAATTTCAATATTTTCCATACTTAATGATTGTATGGTAATTTAAAAGCATTTTTAGAAACAATATGGCATATTTTCATAATGTTCAATAAAATAACCTAAAAAGTTGTAAATCTAAAAATATGTGATTTGAAAATTTCACTTAACCCAGGGTTAAGCTAACCATGCTTTGAACAACTGGGCTCAGACGTTATTCAACGTGTTGATTCTCGGCTTTAATTAACGGTTCAGTCACTATTTTCGCCTATTTACGTATATAGAAATAACAAAAGATTTATTTACATGTATATTACAAGAAACCTTTACCGAATGGGGTACTGTTTCTTGTTCTTGCAATTCGTGTTTTACTTCTTATTTAATTCCATGCATTTTCATACATTAACATGTAAAAAGCATTTCATATAACAATAACCTGTTTCAAACGGCCGTTTATGTGTGATTCAATGTTAACGGTGTTCTGATAGCCGTGTTTCCATCCCCGCCGTGCTTATGTAACATACCACAACCCCATAGACGAATGCCTTCCGTTTTTTTAATGAATGTGTATCTTTGTCTGGTTTCCCCTGACACGTATATGTTAACATACATATTTACATATAATTACTTCAAATGAGCATCGATTAAATTCATTCATTACTTAACTTTCAATATAAAACATTATAATGTTGTTGTTTTTCTCCTGGATTACAAACAACTGTTATAAGTAATAAAGTGTGTGTTCAACCTTCTCCAAAATCTTGTCAAATTCTTGTCATTTTTTTTTATCTTAATGGTCATTGTTAGAATATCGTAACATGTATATTGCATGGTCTGTCATACACTGTATTATGTAGCTTGTGTTCTTGAATACAACTACCAAACTATCATAATATAACGACAATACATTTTTCAAATGTAATAATTGTTTAACTAAAACATAGATAAAACCCAAGATCGGAGGGTCGTGGGTTCGTTACTCCGCCCGGCGATGTTTGATATCCTTGAGCAAGACACTTTTTCCGTATGTGCTTAGTGCTGGTTTTACCAAAGAAGAGTATCGTTTGTCTTAGTTGTTATAGCCGCCGAAGTAAAATAATTAAGGTTTAATTAACTCAAAACGTGCCGGTATCATAATATCTATGTATCGTTGTAGACATACTTAACATAAAAGTCAATGCAATGCATAACCATTGGACATCATACGCTACATTATAACTAAATAAGTTTAATATAATTTAAGATAAATTGTGTCATTGTAATTATTCCAGCATGAACAATCCGGCAATACTCGCTATATAGAACAGATACATGAGGTATATATGATAAGACATAATATATATATATAAAACTCATAAGATATACAAGTTTTAATATATTCTGTTTAGTCAAGTTATATGTCTTAAATGAGTACTGTTCATGCAGATGCTGTATGTTTATATATTATCTCAATTTTATTACTCGCTATACAGAACAGAAATCCGTTTCTTAGATGCAGGAGGTATTTACATATATTATATGTCATTTAACAAGGTAAGTGTACTTTTGTGAACATATTTTATGAGATATACAAGTTTTCATATATTCGATCTGGTACAGTAATAGTATATTTATATATTTTCTTTTCAAATGAGTACTGTTCATGCAGGTGCTGTATTGCTGCAGTGGTATATCTTGATTTTATCGTTTGCTCTTTAGAAGCCTTCAATACACCTGACGAAAAATGCAATACATATGTTTAGCGTTTATTTAACAAAAAACAGCAAACACAAAAAAAATAATCTTCTAGATAAACACCCAATGTTTTCATATTCAAAGTCTGCAACGTGCCTTCTATTCTCATTATGTATAATACATAACATGCATGTGGCATTTATTGTTACTGACAGAACTTCTTTTTAACGATAGGTATGCATGACACAGGTCATTAACTCATTGTGATATTACGTAATGAAAGCTTATATAAACCGCTCTCGAGTCCGCTTCCTGGGTAGAACCAGTACTGAGTGCTGCTTTGCAAGAGGCATCGGGTCGATCTGGGAATCGAACCCGCAACCTCTGGCGTGATTGGCCAACATTAAATTCATAACACTACCGCCCCGCTGGTAAATTACATCGTACAATTAACAGTTTGGTTCAGTGATAATATATATTGATTAATATAGTCTGTAGAACGGACCCACTCTCACGAATAGGTCAGTTAAATAGCAATGTTGGGAAAGCCACATTTGAGCACGTTGATTAGTCAGTTGAAGCTTTGAATGACGTGACGGCTTAGCAAGCGTTCAATTGCTATGCATTGTGGGACAGGCATGGAATTCCTTGTTGACTAATATTTAATATAAGTAGTACTCATCATCACTATCCAAGTTATCAGTAATACAGCTAACATTTATCTGCACGTCTGCTACGGTATGGGGGAGTGAATTGGTCTGACGGGGGCTGTCAGTCAAACAAGTCTATAATCCAATCGATATTAGTTGCTACGCTACCATTTCATTAGACAAGCAAACAAGGTCTAAATAAACACTGCATTGCATTTACTTCGAAACTTGAAAAAAAACAATGCCACGTGACCACTGTGCGGAGCGATAATGTTTCTCGTACATTTCTAGTACATTAAAAACACACACAGAAGAAACGTATAGTTAATAAATGTGATTCTTCAGTGGACTATATTCTGCCCACAGTATTTATGTTAGGTAATAGGTAATTGTTTGGAATAGTTTGAATATCTAGAGTCATGTTTATGCAATCGAGGACTCACAGACGGACATTCACTATAAAGACTGGTATTTCGAAAGAATGGAAACTATAATAGCTCTCCCGATTGGGTCGGTTTCATAACAAAGAGGCTGAGCACGTTTTGGCAGTTGTTTCAGGGAAACTCTGAAAGACGTCAATGTTTAGTAAGTATTACTTGTGGGACAGGCATGGAATAACCTGCTTTTTGATTGGGAGTAAATAGCGGTAAATATAGATATCGGGATCTGGGATAAATTAAGATTTCATTATTTTAGAGTTTTTGCATTCGTCCTAAATGTTATTATGCAACTATAACAGTATCCGTCTATCTAGTCCACACTGAGAGAAATATATTTTTGATTAATTGTCGACAATGGTAATGATATAAGCATCTCTGATCGATTACATTCCGTGTCTCCATGCAATTTCAAATGGAATGTAAATGATTAACGATTTGATGACTGCTATAGAAACAAAATTAAACCAGTCTGTCTTGACATCGTCTACCGGATATTGACAGAATACGCCAACCAGTCAACAAAAATGATTGGGACCCATTTACAGATTTATGTTATGGAGGGCACTACAGTAAGTCTGCCTTTAATTAGCATTTAACAATGTCCAGAAAAATATGCTGTAAATATCACACAGCAAAAAATTATGAATGATTTAGGTTTTGAGATTTGCCCAAACATGACATTAAGCGACATTTTTAATAGAATGTTATAATTAAAACGGAATTCTGAATGTCACTCACGTTGCTCACTACTTGACGACCTTCGCTTCGTCAGTCAGATTCAACTTCAATACTACATAGTTGTCATGACGGATAAAATGGAAATCAAATTAAAGTCACGTGACTCATTTGAAACGTCATGAAACGTATTGCAATTTTAAGTGGGGAAATAGTTTAGTCTATTCCGGGACAGTAGGCCAATTTAGTGAATCCCTCCCAAATACGTTTTTGTGGTATGTTTTAATAAATATTCTTTGACAATGAGGGCTCAGGGGATATATTATAAGTATGATATATTGGAAAAATATATATATTTTTTTTTTTTTGCAAATTCTGAAATTTTGAAAGAAAAAAACAACAACACATAGATACATTGCCTTTAAGAAGTATATTCTAACCATAAGTCTGATTTAACATTTTCAAAAATGACTGAAATAAATGACTTTGCAAATAAATACCTACTAGAAAAAAGGAATATGTGCAGCATTTAAACCCGTACACCGCTTAAACGAGCTGAAAATTTGAGATAAAACATTATTAAATAAATCTTTCTTGCTATAAGCAAGTGAATACTGTTTGCTGAATAGCTGAGAGTTTAAAAGTTTTAATTTCACAAATTCTAAAATATATATCATTATACAAATTTAAGTACAATAAAGTATGTCTATGCTATAAAATGTTATTTATGATCGTGCTGTGAACGCTATTTATTTTTCTCTTGGAGTGAATTGGAAAGACGAATAACTTTCCGCTTGCCACTTAAGCTGTTATCATTATTTATATATTAAAGACTAAGTCAGAGTGTATGTAAAGATAAGATCCAGCTTAAAGGGCACTAATAAATTCGCTATACATATTATATGAAAGTATGAATTATTCTTAATACTGTTTACAGACTACATGGTCGTATGAACCAATCTCTGAACTGTATGAAGAACCATTATCTATAATATGTGTAGAATATATGGCCGTACGAGACATTCACTATGCCATATACAGACTGTATGGTCGCAAGAACCATTATCTATAATGTGTGCAGAATATATGGCCGTATAAGCTATTCACTATGCCATATACAGACTGTACGGAGGAAGAACCATTATCTATAATCTGTGTAAAATATATGGTCGTACGAGGTATTCCCTATACCATATACAGACAGTATGGTTACAAGAACCATTATCTATGATGTGTGCAGAATATATGGTCGTACGAACCATTTTCTATACCGGATACAGACTGTTTGGTCGCTAAACCATTATCTATAATATGTGTAGAACATATGGTCGTACGAGGTATTCCTCATACGATATATTGACAGTATGGTCGCAAGAACCATTATCTATAATATGTGCAGAATAAAATGTCGTACGATTCATTCCCTATACGATATACTAACAGTATGGTCGCAAGAACCATTATCTATAATATGTGCAGAATATATGGTCGTACGAGCCATTCCGTATACCATATACAGATAGTATGGTTGCAAGAACCAGTATCTATAATGTGTGCAGAATATATGGTCGTACGAGCCATTCCATATACCATATACAGACAGTATGGTCGCAAGAACCATTATCTATAATGTGTGCAAAATATATGGCAGTACAAGCCATTCCCTAAACTGTATACAGACAGTATGGTCGCAAGAACCATTATCTATAATGTGTGCAGAATATATGGTCGTACGAGCCATTCCATATACCATATACAGACTGTATGGTCGCAAGAACCATTATCTATAATGTGTGCAAAATATATGGCAGTACAAGCCATTCCCTAAACTGTATACAGACAGTATGGTCGCAAGAACCATTATCTATAATGTGTGCAGAATATATGGTCGTACGAGCCATTCCATATACCATATACAGACTGTATGGTCGCAAGAACCATTATCTATAATGTGTGCAAAATATATGGCAGTACAAGCCATTCCCTAAACTGTATACAGACAGTATGGTCGCAAGAACCATTATCTATAATGTGTGCAAAATATATGGCAGTACGAACCATTCGCTATACCATATACAGACAGTATGGTCGCAAGAACACTATAAAATGTGCAGAATATATGGTCATACGAACCATTTTCTTAACCGTATACAGGATGTATGGTAGTTAAACCATTATCTATAATATGTGAAGAATATATAATCGAACAAGCCATCCTCTCTACCGTATACAGACTGTATGGTCGCATGAACCATTATCTATAATATATGCAGAATATATGGCCGTACGAACCATTCGTTATGTCGTATGCAGACTGTATGGTCGCATGAACCATTATCAATAATATATGCAGAATATATGGCCGTACGAACCATTCGTTATGTCGTATGCAGACTGTATGGTCGCATAAACCATTATCTATAATGCGTGCAGAATATATGGCCGTACGAGCCATCCTCTATACGGGTCGTATACAGACGGTATGGTCGCAAGAACCATTATCTATAATGTGTGCAGAATATATGGATGTAGGAGCCATCCTCTATACCGTATACAGACTGTATGGTCGCAAGAACCATTGCAGAATATATGGCCGTACGAACAATTCGTTATGCCGTATGCAGACTGCATGGTCGCAAGAACATTATCTATAATATATGCAGAATAATATGGCCGTACGAACCATTCGTTATGCCGTATACAGACGGTATGGTCGCAAGAACCATTATCTATAATATATGCAGAATATATGGCTGTACGAACCATTCGTTATGCATTAAGCAGGCAGAATGTATGACCATATACACTTTTCTCTGTACTGTATACAGGCTGTATGGTCGTCTAACCCATTCTCTTAACTGTACCAATCTTGACTAGATGGCCGTTTGTACCTTTCCGCTATCTTTTTTTTTATTTTCAGCTATAAACACTTACTGTTATCTCTACACTACCTACATACTATATGGCCTTATCAAGCAATAAGGGATAGTTCTTTGGCCTTATGCATCTTTACTAAAACTATTTTAGATCCAGCTGTAGGACAATATAACGTTTTCTCTACACTGTATACAAAAAAAAGACCCATATCGTCACTAGTTGCTATTCCTTCTCTCTCAAATTCCTTGACAATATATAGTATATGCCATATGCACTGTTTATTTCCAGCAATAAAACACTATGCTATTTGCAATCAGTCTATCTTGCTTTAGGAATTTCTCTATTAACGTTATGGGCTGATAGAGTAAAAGCAGTGTCGGGAATTTAGCAAAAATACAAACAAAAAACAAAAACGAAAATTCTCGTGACGTTCGGAGCCATGAATGTCGTTCACAGTCGTAAAATAAACGAGGAATGTCTCCGAATCTTTTTGATTGCTGGTATCAGTGCCGTGAATTGTTCAATATCGCTTTATACAAGATGGCGAACCCACCTGACATTACGCTATGGAGTGGTGCAAAAAAATCGGAGGTAAAGTACCGCTTCAGGTAACATTTTTGCCGATAGTTATTTAGTTCTAAACAGTAAATGGTTTGTTGCTATTATATAACTCAACCCATTTAATTCTAGACAGTTAGTGATTTGTTGCTATTATAGAACTCGACTCATTAAGTTCTAGACAAGTAATGGTTTGTCGCTATTATAGAACTCAGCTCATTTAATTCTAGACTGGTAATGATTTGTTGCTTTTAAAGAACTCGACTCATTTCGTTCTAAACAGGTAATGATATTTCGCTATTATAGAACTCTACTTATTTGATTCTAGGCAGTTAATGATTTGTCACTATTATAGAACTGTACTTATCTGATTCTATACAGTTAATGATTTGTCTCTATTATAGAACTCGATTCATCAGATTCTAGACAGTTAGTGATGTGTCTTTATTATAGAACTCGACTTATCAGATTCTAGACAGTTAATGATTTGTCGCTATTATAGAACTCGACTCATCAGATTCTACACAGTTAATGATTTGTCTCTATAATAGAACTCGACTCATATGATTCTAGACAGTTAATGATTTCTTGCTATTATAGAATTCGACTCATCAGATTCTAGATAGTTAATGATTTGTCTCTATAATGGAACTCGACTCATCTAATTCTAGACAGTTTATGATTTGTTGCTATTATAGAACTCGACTCATAAGATTTTAGACAGTTAATTATTTGTTGCTATTATAAAACTCATCTCATCAGATTCTAGACAGTTAATGATTTGTTGCTATTATAGAACTCAGCTCATTTAGTTCTAGACAGGTAATGATTTGTCGATATTATAGAACTCGACTCATCAGATTCTAGACAGTTAGTGATTTGTTGCTATTATAGAACTCGACTCATTTTGTTCTAGACAGTTAATGATTTGTTGCTATTATATAACTCGACTCATTTAGTTCTAGACTGTTAATGATTTGTCGATATTATAGAACTCGACTCATCAGATTCTAGACAGTTAATGGTTTTTCTCTATTATAGTACTCGACTCATCTGATTCTACACAGTTAATGATTTGTTGCTTTTATAGAACTCGACTCATAAGATTCTACACAGTTAATGATTTGTCTCTATAATAGAACTCGACTCATGATTTAAACAGTTAATGATTTGTCTCTATAATAGAACTCGACTCATAAGATTCTAGACAGTTTATGATGTGTTGATATTATAGAACTCGACTCATCAAAGTCTAGACAGTTAATGATTTGACTCTATTATAGGACTCGACTCATCTGATTCTAGACAGTTAATGATTTGTCTCTATAATAGAACTCGACTCATAAGATTCTAGACAGTTTATGATGTGTTGATATTATAGAACTCGACTCATCAAAGTCTAGACAGTTAATGATTTGACTCTATTATAGGACTCGACTCATCTGATTCTAGACAGTTAATGATTTGTTGCTATTACAAAACTCGACATATCAGATTCTAGACAGTTAATGATTTGTTGCTATTACAAAACTCGACTCATCAGATTCTAGACAGTTAATGATTTGTCGCTATTATAGAACTCGACTCATCTGATTCTAGACAGTTAATGATTTTTCACTATTATAGGACTCGATTCATCAGATTCTAGACAGTTAATGACTTGTCGCTATTATAGAACTTGACTTATCAGATTCTAGACAGTTGATGATTTGTCGCTATTATAGAACTCGACTCATCAGATTCTATACAGTTGATGATTTGTCTCTATTAGAGAACTCGACTCATCTGATTCTAAACAGTTAATGCTTTATTGTTATTATAGAACTCGACTCATCCGATTCTAGACAGTAAGTGATTTGTTGCTATTATAGAACTCGACTCATTTAGTTCTAGACAGTTAATAATTTGTCGCTATTATAGAACTCAGCTCATTTAGTTCTAGACAGGTAATAATATGTCGATTTTATAGAACTCGACTCATCAGATTTTAGACAGTTAGTGATTTGTTGCTATTATAGAACTCGACTCATTTAGTTCTAGACAGTTAATGATTTGTCGCTATTATAGAACTCAGCTCATTTATTCTAGATAGGTAATGATGTGTTGCTTTTATAGAACTCGACTCATAAGATTCTACACAGTTTATGATTTGTCTCTATAACAGAACTCGACTCATATGATCCTAGACAGTTTATGATTTGTCTCTATAATAGAACTCGACTCATAAGATTTTAGACAGTTAATGATTTCTCTCTATAATAGAACTCGACTCATCTGATTCTAAAGGTTAATGATTTATTGCTATTATAGAACTCGACTCATCAGATTCTAGACAGTTAATGATTTGTCTCTATAATAGAACTCGACTCATATGATTCTAAACAGATAATGATTTGTTGATATCATAGAACTCGACTTATCAGATTTTAGACATTAATGATTTGTTACTATTATAGAACTCGACTCATTTATTTCTAGACAGTTAATGATTTTTCTCTATTATAGTACTCGACACATCTGATTTTACACAGTTAATGATTTGTTGCTATTATAGAACTCGACACATAAAATTCTACACAGTTAATGATTTGTCTCTATAATAGAACTCGACTAATATGATTCTAGACAGTTAATGATTTGTCTCTATAATAGAACTCGACTCATAACATTCTAGACAGTTAATGATTTCTCTCTATAATAGAACTCGACTCATCTGATTCTAGACAGTTAATGATTTGTTGCTATTATAGAACTCGATATATCAGATTCTAGACAGTTAATGATTTATTGCCATTATAGCACTCGAATCATCAGATTCTAGACAGTTTATGATTTGTCTCTATAAGAGATCTCGACTCATCTGATTCTAGACAGTTTATGATTTGTTGATATTATAGAACTCGACTCATTTAGTTCTAGACAGTTAATGATTTGTTGCTATAATATAACTCGACTCATCAGATTCTAGACAGTTAGTGATTTGTTGCTATTATAAAACTCGACTCATCAGATTCTAGACAGTTAGTGATTTGTTGCTATTATAGAACTCGACTCATTTAGTTCTAGACAGTTAATGATTTGTCTCTATTATAGATCTCGACTCATCTGATTCTAGACAGTTTATGATTTGTTGATATTATAAAACTCGACCTATCAGATTCTAGACAGTTAATGATTTGCCTCTATAATAGAACTCGACTCATTTGATTCTAGACAGTTTGTGATTTGTTGATATTGAACTCGACTCATCAGATTCTAGACAGTTAATGATTTGTCTCTATAACAGAACTCGACTAATTTGATTCTAGACAGTTTATGATTTGTTGATATTATAAAACTCAACTCATCAGATTCTAGACAGTTAATGATTTGTCTCTATAATAGAACTCGACTCATTTGATTCTAGACAGTTTATGATTTGTTGATATTGAAGTCGACTCATCAGATTTTAGACAGTTAATGATTTGTTGATATTATAGTACTCGACTCATCAGAGTCTAGACAGTTAATGATTTGACTCTATTATAGGACTCGACTCATCTGATTCTAGACAGTTAATAATGTGTTACTATTATAGAACTCGACATATCAGATTCTAGACAGTTAATGCTTTGTCGCTATTATAGAACTCGACATATCAGATTCTAAACAGTAAATGATTTGTTGCTATTATAGAACTCGACTCATCTGATTCTACACAGTTAATGATTTGTTGCTATTATAGAACTCGTCACATCAAATTCTAGACAGTTAATGATTTGTTACTATTATAGAACTCGACAAATCAGATTTTAGAAAGTTAATGATTTGTCTCTATTATAGAACTTGACTCATCAGATTCTATACAGTTAATGATTTGTTACTTTAATAGAACTCGACAAATCAGATTCTAGAAAGTTAATGATTTGTCTCTATTATAGAACTTGACATATCAGATACTAGACAGTTAATGATTTGTCGCTTTTAAAGAACTCGACTCATCAGATTCAAGACAGTTAGTGAGTTGTTGCTATTATAGAACTCGGCATATCTGATTCTAGACAGTTAATGATTTGTTGCTATTATAGAACTCGATATATCAGATTCTAGACAGTTAATGATTTGTTGCTATTATAGAACTCGACTTATCAGATTCTAGACAGTTAATGATTTGTCGCTATTATAGTATTCAACTCATCAAAGTCTAGACAGGTAATGAATTATTGCTATTTCAGAACTCGACATATCAGCTTCTAGACAGTTAATGATTTGTCGCTATTATAGAACTCGACATTTCAGATTCTAGACAGTTAATGATTTGTTACTATTAAAGAACTCGACTCATCAGATTCTAGACAGTTAATTATTTGTTGCTATTATAGAACTCGACTCATCAGATTCTAGACAGTTAGTGATGTGTCGTTATTATAGAACTCGATTAATCAGAATCTAGACAGTTAATGATTTGTCGCTTTCATAGAACTCAACTCTTCAGATTCTAGACAGTGAAATGATTTGTCGCTTTTATAGAACTCGACTCATCAGATTCTAGACAGTTTTTGATATGTTGCTATTATAGAACTCGACTCATCAGATTCTAGACAGTTAATAATTTGTCGCTATTATAGAACTCAACTCATCAGATTCTAGACAGTTAATTATTTGTTGCTGTTATAGAACTCGATATATCAGATTCTAGACAATTAATCATTTGTTGCTATAATAGAACTCGACTTATCAGATACTAGACATTTAATGATTTGTCGTTATTATAGAACTTGACTTATCAGATTTTAGACATTAAGTGATTTGTTGCTATTATAGAACTCGACCCATCAGATTCAAGACAGTGAAATGATTTGTTGCTATTGCAGAACTTTGACATATCAGAATCTAGACAGTTAATAATTTGTCTCTATTATAGAACTCGACTCATCCGATTCTAAACAGTTAGTGGTTTGTAACCATTATGTCGGCCCTATAATTATTTTTGTATGTGATCAAATATAATTTGATTAATTTTAATAGAACATTTTATTACCAGAACATCGTATAGATACGTACTGATTAATCCTGATGTTGCCAAAGGCAAACCAACAAATTGTAAACCTATTTCAAATATTGATAAACCATAGTTTCCTCCTATAAACAAAGCATTGGAAAAGCAGAAACTGGGTTTGTGATAAATTTGAATACAGCACAGTTACGAATGCCTTTTCCCAGTGGAATCTGCGCCGAGAGATATCAAGTGAAAGTTTACATATTAATATAATAAATTTATATATAATAATATTGTATATAGAAATGAGAATAAACTTATTATTATCAAAATTAGACATTGGTCGTGCAATGTAATTAGACTTTATTTGAATAAACTTACCCTCTTTTAACACTAATTCCCGTTGAATCATCCTAGTATGACATGAACTGTTTCGCCTGTTGTTTATACCCAATTTAATTCAATTTTTAAACATCATTCCCCACCCCTCAATAAACAACTTGATCCTACAGCATTATTTATAAATATATAAAATAACTATATTCACTTATACTATGAAAGCTTCAGAATATGTACAGACTTTACACACAACCCTTATAGTACAATCAAACTAATCATCTTTAAGTGATATTATGTTTACAGAATTTAACTATTTCTTACCAAACTTAACGACAGCATTACTATCTTTATTTATTTATCTATATAACCTTACCCATTTATCCTTTAAAATCTTCATAATCTGTACAAACTATACGCACAACCTTTCTAGCATGATCAGTATTATTATCTATAAGTGATATTATGTATAAAGAATTTAACTTTTTCTTACCAAACTTATCGATAGTTCTACTAGCTTTCTCACAATAGCATTTTCTTTTTAACCCACTTTTCTGCAACAGATGTGATCGCATCAGATCTAAGTTCACTCACATTAATCCAAAAAATCTCTATTTCAAACTCTCTCTTCACCTTTCACCAATGTTTTTAATTCCTGACGGTTGTTCATCATTCCGAATATAAGACGGACTTATCAATACCACCTTCCAGTGCATCCCGTGCTTCTATCTCTGGGTGTATTGGAGAGACGGCGTATTCTCTCACTCAATATTGATAAAACGATGGTAGCGTCTAATTCCACTTTTGGCAAGCATTCATTGGTGGTTTAGGCATATGTTACCTTGTTTGAATAATTAGTACTGCCCAACCCCAAATAAATGAGTATTAGTTTTATAGGTCTATGTATGATTGTAACACTTTTCCTCCGTATTCATCAAGTCAAAATATGTTATCAACGAGTTTTGATAGAAGTTATGCAAGAACGGGAAACAGATTCTAGAAAAAAGTAATCGACTTACTTCTACGCCCCTTTCAATATGTATTCATGTCAGTGTTTGTGATTAATGTAATATGTATTATTTAAAACGATGTACATTTTTAACAAAATACTGCTTAAACAAATAGTGAACTAATTGTTATGTTAACATGAAGAATTTCGTACTTTTAGAAGATATCAATTAACAATGTATCACAATGTGACCTGTAGAAATTATAAAAACAGCAAAAAACTCTGCAAAAACAATTAAAAAGTACAGTCCAACCTGTATAAGCGGCCACCTCTATTGAGCAGTCACTTGTCTTAAGCAGCCACATTTACTATTTCCCTTGTCTATGCTTTCAGAGCATATTAACCTGTATTAAGCAACAACCTGCCACCTTTGCATCCTTTCGTTTTACTAGATGCTTAAGACAGATTGAACTATAAACATCTGTTTTAGATTTCTTTTTATCCAGATAAATATATCCCTAAATGGTGCCCAACTGTCCATTACGTTCAAAATACATTACCAGCGTTATTCGTTATTTCGATTTTGTGTTAAAATTTATCATTTTTACATTTGAATTAATAACAGTTTATACAGAATACAAATCATGCTCGAAGTATTCAAATGTAAAACCAGTACTAAACATATGCGGAATAAGTGTCTTGTTCAAGGACACCACACATAGCCGTGGCGGAGGATCGAACCCATGACCCTCCGATTCTGGGTTTGATGCCCTACTACGCGACCACGCGCTCCGCATAGCACAGTTTATATTCCACCTATATGCACGGTTTATATTCCACCTATATGCACGGTTTATATTCCAACTATATGCAAGGTTTAAACTCCACCTATACTCACGGTTTATGGTTCAGCATAACGTCATTCGGTATGTATTACAAGTAAACATAATAAATACAAATTGTTTAAACGTATGTCAGCACATTTTGTAGATCTATAGAGACCCTTTTAAAAGTTAATTTGTTGTTGTTGTTTTTTTTCAAATAGTGACCAGCTATAGCAAATTTAAATAGAAATTTTAAAAGCAACATGAAGTAAAATACATACATAGATAATAGGTGACAACTGGTCCCGGTTTCACGAAAGCACTAAAATTTACGCACTATTGGAGTTTCAGTAAAATAATGGACTAAAGTATTTTCGTGCAACCGGGGCTAGTGGTCACCGCCTTGGAAGACCAGTAGCAAATGATGCCACTGGGGAGCTCAAACCTGGTTTCTGAAAGTACCCTACCTCAATCTTCCCCCGTCGTCACATCAGAAGACGAGACAGTGACTGACAATGAGCATAAAGTAAATCCAAGCTGCCAAAACATTGAATTAACACTAAGATACACTGTTAACAGGGGAAAAAACGATAATAAATAGAAAATACTTGTTGTTGCACGTTTTTTTTCTTTATTCCTCTAATTCCAAACATCTGCTTCACTTCGAACAGCTTCACTTCGAAGATGAAATCAGGAATTTGCTGCCGTTGCTTAAATTCTAGATCACATTGATTGTTATAAAAAAAGCATATATGATAACAATGTTTATAGATAGTTTAGATGTTGATAAAACAAAGTTCAACTAGTGTTTAACGCTGTTTTAACATATTACATGTTGTACATAGCAATGAAGAAAAACATTCTATGCATAATAATGATTCTGAGTACATCGACAATTCCATAAGGTGAATATGGCGAACAATCTGGCATAAAACGCTTTCATTATATTGCAAAAAAATGAAATACATCATTTAATATCTATTTATGTTCAACATTCCAATATACAAGTAATTGAACGTTTCAAAATCGTTTAAATAGTAAACTGTTCTAAAATAAAAAATAAATTAAATAAATGTTGATATCTGTTTGTATTTTCGGTGAGAAAGTTTGCCGTAAATTGAAATAGAAGGGAGGAACTATAGTTTTGCATAAAAACATAGAAACGTTTGTACAACTCTTTCATCTTGAAAACCGGACCCGTTTAGCTCAGTCGGCAGTGTGTCTGATTATCAACCCAGAGGTTTCGTGAGTTCGAATACCCGCCTGGCTACACACTCCGTGATTATTGACATACAACATCGCGTCTCATTTTAATTCGTCATTTTACGCTGATTCAAGTGGGAATGTTGTCAGTTACTTGCAAAAATGGATGTGCTCGTGTACTGGTTAACCTTCCGGTATCCTAGAAAAGATCAGTTAGGTCAAATGATCGCTTGTTTGCACGATGGGCATAAAACTAACGCTAAATATTCAAACAAACCAATTCATCATAGATTCGCCGGCGCATTTTAGCAGCTGTTGCCGACGTCTCTTAAATCATTTCAATAGGTTGTTGTTGTGCTGGATGTCCGATATCTACAAACATATTGAATACAAGTTGGGCATCATGACCTTTAAGAGAAAATTGTGTGTATATATGTGTGTGCGTGAGTGCGTGCGTGTGCGCGTGTGTGTGTTTGCGTGTGCGTGCGTGTTTGCGTGTGTGTGTGTGTGTGTGCGTGCGCGCGCGCGCGTGCGTGCGTGCGTGCGTGCGTGCGTGCGTGCGTGCGTGCGTGTCGTTAATTCAGGATTGGAGGAACGTATATATGGTTCTCTGTTTGAATTTTCTATGCAAAGAATCAATTAAAATCAGTAAAAGTACAACATATGTAGATAGCACAGTTCTCGGGAAAGCCGGATACACCTGAAACCCTTCCCACATCACGTGATAAACTCCCAAAATAATCATGACCTGACTCCTGTTTCACCAACATTTACTTAAATATTTAAAAGATTAAATCTATATAAGCAGCCAGGTGATCATGATTTTAGACTGATTCTAGTAAAACTGCACATGGTTTCATTGATGTTTATTATAATTCATAGTAGATAAATAACCAGTCAAAACTGTAATAGTTAAGATTATAAGTATTTAAGTATAATCTTGGTGATGCAGACGCCTACTGTCGTTTCATACAGTTGGACGCTTCCATGAAGTGCAACTTATTTACACAGAAATAACATACTTTATAGACTACACTGACGTCTCCTTAAATTTCATCTCCATTACTCACAGGCCGTTACCTTCCATATGTCGTGTTAGGAACAAATTAAATATAAACACTTTACGACACAAAATGGCAATTCAATTTCCTCAAGACGATGTCACATTCACTCTGATAGTTTGACAGATAAATTTCTTACAATCAGACACTTTGCTTTAACGTTCTTGCATATCATTGAACGTTTGGATACTGTCTATAGAACTTCCTAGATATATTGAACCAACAGAGAAAAGCCGAGTGCATGTCAGAGCTGCAGTATCAAAATATTGTTAGCGATATTTACAATTTAAGAATAAGTGTGTTAAGATATTTCATTGATGGTTTTGTTAAAATGATCATTGCTTTAGACAAAATCATAAATGACAATTAGTACATACATATTCTAAAACTGTAATATCGTTTATATACGGTGTACAGTTAGGGCCACCGCGGCATATTTATTATTAAATTACGTAAAGCCGAAAACACGAAACTACGATTGTGAAAAGTCGAACCAATGGAACAACAGCGGCCGTATTCACCATCCATTCTTGAGAACATTCTTAGACTCGAGCTTGAAAATCCCAATTTTAACCTTAGATATCTAGTGTACCTTGAGATAGAGTAATTGTGAGAATGTATTTAAATATATATCAGGTGTCCCTACATGCTTGCATATTTTGTCTCAAATAATTGTCTCTAAGTGTGTTTTCCAAAATTGATTCTTGAATTCAAGTCTTAGGCTATTTTTGAGAACGGTTGGCGAATACCACTCCAGAGCTATCACACAAACCAAAATTACGTACATTTTATATCATTGTAATTTATCACTTAACGTGTGATCACTTATAATTTAAGAAAGGACTCATGGTCTACAGACACATTAATTCACGAAGCTAGCATCGAATCAATACACTGGTACATACGTTAAAAAATAAATACACAATTACTTCAACACAACTATAAAACAAACAAACAAACAGAGTACATTCCAGTTATAACATTGTAACTGTCCACATTTATAAGTTAAGAAGGGAATCTTGATCTACAAAAACAGAATTCTGGTCTACAAACACAGATTTGTGGTCTACAAACACTGAATTCGGGGTACAAAAAACAGAATTCTGATCTGCAAAACAGTATTGTAACATTCCAGGTCGTGTTATTAAATAGGTGGCATAGCTGATTTATACAGTTTATATAGTTAGTTACCTGATAAGGCAAGACTATCTGATATATATTTAATGAATAATATACATTAGGCCTATACTCGTGAATAAATCATTAAATGACCAGACTCTTGCAAATCTCAAAGATTTATTTATAAAATGTTCATACACGCACATTACGGTCATCCTCTAATCTACAGTTGTATTCTCCTAAGCCTAAAACTGAAATGTTTCGAATGTGTTTGTTTATTCAGGCTCTTGTTTCCGTCTTATATACAAATACAAATTCTATTAATCAGTTCAAAGCTTTATATTTACAATGGAGTAAAAATTCTAAGCAACTCTAATAAATCGGGCAGTTCTCATCAAAATTGATATACATTATTACACATATATGTTTACTTCTTTTGTTTATATGTTAAATAATGTTGTACTTTGTAAATATGTTGAGGGCCTCATGGAAGATTGAACTTATGAAATTTGTTCTCTCGTTAATAAAAGTCTTTACTATTATTATTATTATTATTATTATTATTATTATTATTATTAATATTATTATTATATTACTTAGTAGTAGTAGTCTTATTTAGATAAATTGTTAGCATGGTCAGGATCTTATTCTGTTACAGTATCCTGATCTACAAACACGTGTATTTACAGGCTAGAAATGAATCAATACATGGGGACACACAAAGGAAAGGCAAAAAGTTGCTTTAATGTTCCAAATACGATAAACCAAGCTGGCGCCATATTGGATACCAATTGAGAATAAAGTGCGCTTACTGTAAAATGGTAGTTCAATTTCCTGTAGAGGACAAATTTAGTCTGATAATTTACCACTTTTCCCATTATGGAACTATTTGTTTTAGTTGTTTCTACTGTAATGTTATTCCTGCAACATAAGTGGGAGAAGTGATTTCAGAACTTTTATAAAATTAACATTGATCCCATACAGCTTATGGATCAATCAATCGTCGTACAGTATAAGTAGAGAATATTTGGAAGATAACATTTATAGTATAGTAAAAGGTGAATATTTGTTATAGTATAGTTAGAGGTGACTTTAATATATAGTCATAGGATTACCATTTTACACACGCATACACGCACGTACTCTCGGACACACACACGCACGAACATATCTAAAATGTTAGGATGTGTTTGTACTATATTTGCAGAGCTACTTCTTTATTGATCTGCTGTTAGAACTTGTTTCAAAGTCGATACGAGAGAAATAAGTTTAAAGGCCGGGGTTCACTATATTGAAAAACCGACCGGTAAGCAATTAGGCATATATAGAGGAGAAGGCGTGGCTAAACTACTGGCCTCTGGGTCATATCGTTACATTTGTAAATACGAATACGAATATTTTATTCAGCATAAAACATCAATACAATGTTTATAGCCTACACACATTGACAGATGGGTGAATAACAAGAAATAGATCATTTAACAGAGAAGCATTATATATTATCTATGTGAATTACATATATATGCATATATGATAAGAGTCATGTTAACACGTTGTTAGTATAAAGAATGTCAGTCGCTTTTATATGTATATATTTTAACAGACTGTTGTATATACATTAGTTTGATGATGTATGTTTATAGTAAATATAAACATGTGGTTTGGATTGATAGCTGTGTGAACTATTGATTTATAACAGATAAGGTGAATGGTCAGTGTATGTAACAATCAACACTCTTGTAATGAATACATACTGATTACACTTTGATTAAATCAGTTTGAATAAAATACATTGTTAATCTTAATTTTCTAAAACAATGTATAATTATTTAATTGCTTATTCTTTTGATAGTTACTAAAATGCCTAAAATAATCTCACACTTCATTGTGTAATTAAAATCCCACAAAAATGTTCCATGATCAGTGCGTTTTTTTTTTCTTTCTTTCTTTACAACAACAATAAAACTACAAAAATGTTAGTTATAGGTCAAATATGCTAATGTTGGACCTAGTGATGTTCACAGAAGTGATATTAGAAAAAATGTATTTAAGAAATGGTTACACCAATGTTTACAAATCAACACGATAGCCCTTGATGGCAATTTGTAACATTTGTGCAATCTTACGATACCTATCAATAAAACAATCCTATTGCACAACTAAATACTATTTATGTAGCATTTGATATAGTCTTCAATTCACTGTGGCTTATCTCTGTAGAAGCCGAACTGTGGTTGGCTGGAGAGTTGGGTCATGAACTCATATCAGCTGTCAATCACAGACATATCTATGTCCGTTTTTGTAGTTAGTTCAAATACTAGAACACTTGCTCATATTATTTTAAGCCTAGATAAATATTCATAGAAGTGTAAAGTTTCCCAGCAATGTACAGTGTGTATGTCTTTTCAAAACAACAGTATGTTGAGGAAGACCTGGTGGTCTTATGAAAACATCGACTGTTTATTGATGTTCTTCATGCTCGTATGTAAACATTGACTGTTTGCTGGGGTTTTCCTTTTGACCCATATGCTAAATTATAGTCATACATCTTAGTAAATCTTGTTGACGGCGCTTGTTAAGGCCTATGTCAAAAGGAATTTTGTAAACTATACACCATACATTAGGAGAGGGGTGTTTTAATTGTATCACTTAACTAAACTTGTTTCACAACCGAAGTAAAATAAATAAGTAGAAACTAAGTTTCAGAAAATTGTGTTACACAAATGAGCATGGAAGTTTCATTTTTCAAAAATTTGATGATACATATTTGAAAACTAGTGTACACCAGTATATTTATAGAAAGTTGATAGTTCATTATACACAGTGTCTGTTAGAAAGGCATTAGAAAATAACTTCTTGCGTACCGGACAAGGATTTTTGCGTATTTTTACAGGGTACGGAATTTCCATCCTACACCCCTCCGCACGCTCATCCGACCCAGCTGTGACGTTGGAGCAACTTATGACGTGACGTATTAAAATATATGACGTAGTATATTTAATTTGAAGTTTAAAAACCATCGTGGTAACATTTGAATACTTTAAATTAAAATATAATCAATGTGTTTGGCATTCAAGAAAAACAATATTACATGGCTTTTTCGGTTCCGATTAAAGATTCCGTCCCTAGGTATAACGGTTGACACGGGAACTCGGCAGAGCCTCGGTCGTTCTCTCCAAAAACAGTTATACCTCGAGACGGAAGTATTTTATCCGAACCTCCAACCCATGAAAGATGCTTAAATACGTCTCTGGCTCAATATAGTTAGTATAATTTGAGTCAGTATTAATCTGAGGGAAGGGAACGAGAAAACTCTGTTTCAACATTGCTTTTTTTTTAATTTTGGTTAACGCCATTTTCAGCAAATTCCAGATTATATATGTCATATCCATTTTTGTTGGTTGAGGAAGTCCTCAGAATGAATCGGAGTAGAATCACCGTTCGTCTGTTAGTAATTGACAAGCTTTCTTTCTCACATAAAGTTTTATTGAGCGGGATTTGAACCTACGACCTTAGCAGTGAGAGGTAAGTGATCTTGAGACAGCGCCTTGGGTCACTCGGCCACGGCGGACGCTTTCAACATTGCTGCACTGCCGTATGTCTCTTTAAGAAAGGACACTGTTGTTTTCTGCATATATATATATATATATATATATATATATATACACATACACCTCTGACAAAAGTTATATCCGTCGGAGAAATTGCAATATGCTTTGAGACATTTATTACGAGAAGATTGAGTTTACTTGGTCTCAAAGTAACAATAATCTTTACATTATCAATATTAAGACTGTTACGAAGTGATTAAAGACAAATACTAAGCAACGGTTCGTGTGTAAAAAGCATATTTTACCAAAATCTAGTGTGGTTTAATGAGACTATAAAACCCGTGGATCTACTTAAAACCTGCAAATATCACGAAATATTAGTTGTTCTTGTACAACATAAAACAGAGTATTGACTAGATATTCACGTTTAGAAAATATCAAAATATTCTTTAAACAACGATTTCGTCTGTATGTTCGTTAATATGCACTGAGAGACTTTAAAAACGCGCAAAACTCCAATTGGGCTATGTATGTTTTTTTTCTTATCAAAGGTTAAAAAATTACAACAGATGCCACCGGCGTCTTGGAACGGTTGTGTGTAAAATCGTCACCTGTCAGCTTAAAGCTTGTTAACGGCTAAACACGTCCTCACTCTTTCTCTTCTCCTGAAGTCACATCATTTTACAAGGTAAATGTTGTACACAAACGTGGCCGAGTAGTCTAAGTCGTCGTCTCTTACCTCTCACCACTAAGGTCGTAGGTTCGAGTGTGGCTCGCTCAAAATTCTTTACATGGGAAAGTTTGCCAGTTACTTGCGGAATGACGGTGGTTTTACACAAATGAATTCTGAGGTATATCACCACAAACAAAACTGGATATTCCATATATAACCTGAGATGTGTTGAAAGTGTTTTAAACCCTTTTCATGATTTTGAAGATGAACTTGATGACTTTGATGAAGCCAAACAACAAGAGGTTACTCTATATACTGTAGAAGATATGCCGGGTCCGATTAGATCAGTCGGTTAAGCGTCTAACTATCAATCCAGGGGACGTGAGTTCGAATCCCGACCCGGCAACAGTCTCCGTGATTATTGATATACGACATTGTGTCTCATTAGCATTCGTCTCTCACCGCTGATTAAAGTGGGAAGGTTATCAGTTACTTGTGGAGAGTGGGTGTGCTCGAGTACGGTTTAACCATTCAGTTAACTGATCGTCTGTTAGCCCTCGATGGCATAAAAATAACGCTTAATATTCAATCAAACTAGACTAAATACCGCTCTCTCTCTTGATAGCATATACAATAGGTTAAATCAACACCTACTCACATACACTTATGTCGGGTAATGGTTTAGCCGTCAAACAGGATTTCTGAATACAATAAAACTGACCTTGACTTGACACGTAGTGCGATATATCCTTCCCAAGATAAACATGCATAGCGTACATTATTATAAAGTTACTAGGTAGAGCAATTATCCCCTGCTTCTCGTAATTGTATAATTAACAACTTCATGTTAAACTAATTAGTTAAGTAGTTATTCTTGTTTGTAGTATGATTCTATTAAATGATAAGCGAGTTGAAAAACTAATAATTGGAAGTCTCCATATCGTCACTAGAACCAAGTTAATATAAATGTTGTGTATACGTTTGCACATGTGCAAATTTACGTACGGGTTAACTATTGTTTTATGATTTATATTTTTTTTTAAGACTAAATATACCACTGATTACCTGTTTAGGTATAAGATTCGTTTATTTTAGGATTAAAAAACGAATTTTGAGTTTTCATCTAGTGATGAAAACATTAAGCCAGTTTATTGTTCGAGAAACCCGAAGGACTTCTCGGCAACATAAGACTTGTCTTAAATTCGGATTTTTATCCTTATATTTACATATTATTTTCTATTTTAGATAAAACTTGTTGTTTTGATATTTAAAAAGTCATGATTTAACTATGTTCATTAAACCGCAAAGCCAGTGTCATGCATGTAACGGCGACGTTGTCAACATACTGAATAAGTTGATGTCAACTTACGACAAGCGTCACGTGACCTTAACGGTACCGTGATGTCTCACCAGCAAACAAAACCCGTACAAACCGGTCATTTTCAGCTCCGTCCAGCTGCAAATGTTTTTCATTGGGAAATGAAATGCAGTTAACCTATAAAGTTCATTTAGGCCGATTGCAGTAAACATATAAATATTCAATGTTGTTTTTAGTGTGCGTGTATTGTTATCTTTTAGTTTAATTTATTTTCACTATTCACAAGCATTTCTCATATATTTTAGAAGTTCATGTGTCTATTTTAAGATAACCCGGTTATGTATTCTATTTTACTGGTGTGTTCTTTAGTTCTGCTGTTTCTGATTTTTGCATTTATCGGAAAATGTAATTAACTTAGCTGAAATTATCTGTTATATGCAACCGACTCCAAATAAAGTTTCTTGTATCCTAGGTCTTGTTCAATTTTTGAATAACATACTTCGACAGGGGCGTAGCTTGGTTGAAAACGATGTAGGCACAGTTGTAGTGGGAGTGGGGTGTGTGTGTGTGGAGGGGGAGGGCGGTCCGGGGGAATTACTATTAACATTGAATTAACTGTTTTATAACCAAATAAATTGACAATAAATGTAATGTTAAAGGTATGTTCACTGTTATTAGAGGAAATGAAGTAGAAATCTGTCTCATGGTTTCAAGTCGCTTCTTTTTTCCTACATCAGGTGTAATAATGTTTATAGTTTACCCCCAGAATCCCACCTACCTCTACCCCACCCTAGCTGTCCGATTTCTATTGCTTTTTTTTTGGGGGGGGGGGGCATTTTTATTATATATAATTTTTAGAAAAAAGTGTAGACACGTGCATATAGTGCCTATAGGAGGCTACGCCCCTGTTCGCTGTAAAAATGCATGGGTAGTATAATTACGTAACTGCAGTTTCGGTTCAATAATGGAACATCAATATAGCATAAAACATAATTTGCACCGCGCAATATAAACTATATGAGTCAAATCTACAAACTATATCATGGCTTTCATTGTTTCTCTTAATATCTCATCAATTTCGTCAGGCTTATTAAAAATTCGTTCAACCATTACTTTTCTCATTTCGCCAGTGTAACCAAAAATAGCAGATACAAATTATGTCAGTTAGGTTATAAACTGTGGATGTGTTTTAATATGAACAACAAAGGTCGTCGTTTTCTTCAAGATGGTTTGAATAAATCCGTACGTCAGTTTATAATAATCCGTTCAAAAAGTACAAACACAGCACAGCCGGTTGCATGTTGAGTGTTCTAACGTCTCACACAACAATTAAGTGTGTACTGTTTTACTTATAGTGAAATGCACTTCTGGAACACTGGATACATAACCAAAGGTTTTTAAAGTGGCTTGTTCCAATAGATAGTCCTATGTTGGTCCAATTATGCAAAAATAAACATGGGGTTGACCAGGTTGCTTTTTCACTATTCTGATGGTTTGATGGCACCTTTTGCAGTGTATCACTACGCATTTTTAAACTATTATAACTTCATCAAACAGTATCAAATATCATCCAAACTTGGCAGAAATCATGAAAATGTTCCAATGTTCTCATATGCACAAAGAAATATGACAACTTTATGCATTTTCAACAAAAAATACACAACCGCTTTACATAGCTCTAATTGCCTGAGCGTAAGAATCTTGCTACTGTCATGTAAGGGAGGTAATTCTTAAGTAAGACCTTTACTGTGATTTAACTTTGCTGTTAGCTTTGATGTACTAGTTAGTGTTTATTAAAGAGGGTATATCAGGAAAAAACGCTATCAATGTCTTAAAGAATAAAATAATAATTGAAATGGATAAAAAGCATCACATAATCAATAAATAAAACCCGAATGGGTAAACTTGAAACGAAATCCCAATTCTCGAAATAGGCAATTTTAAGCGAGAATCTATTTTAGTTTAACCTAGTCGCGTAGGCCAAGTTGGGAAATCCCTGTTCAATATATTAGTTTGGCATATTTAAATAAATATCCTTTTGGGAATACGGGGTCAGTGAGTATATAAAGGCTCGATATATTTGGGGAAATGTTTTTAGACAATTTGAACATTTTGAAAAATCCTGATACATTCCCTTTAAGAGAAATATTAACAAAAGAGAACCCGTAGCAGTAGAGTAGTGGATATAGTGTTTGCCGCGCACATCAGAGTTTGTGGGTTTCTTGTTTTATCTCTTAGTGTTCCTTATTCCTATAACACTTCCTTTTATACTGAACCAAAATAGAAACTTTCGCTGAAATAGCTAAAGTGGACAGAAATTATCAATATTATTGTTTGATTTGAATTCAAAACACGATTTTGAAATCCATCCCTTCCTGTTTTAAATTCAAATCAAATAATAAAACTGATAATTTCTGTCCAATTTAGCTACATGTATTTCAATAGATTGATTAGACATAATTATACAACAAACAGAAGATTTCAGCCAAATTTAGTTAAATGTTAACAAAATATTCACATTCAAACTTAGCGAAAGTTTCTTTTTTGGTTCAGTATATATATTGCTTTCAATTTCTTTTTTTTAACTGATAACGTTTCCTAGCATCTAAATTTGCTGTTTCGCAGGATTGGATGATTGCCTCCATTTCTCAAATTCGTTCAAAAGGCTGTTTTCTATTTAATCGTTACAATTAATATACTTCGTTCCTGCTATACGGTTTTTATGTTAAAGGGACACGCAGTATTGTTATGTGTTTATAACTGACATTGTTCCCACATATCAAACCTACTTTACATTAATGAACATATAACCATATAGAAATATTAATATCCAAATATCACTATCTCGAACTTCGTATTCAAAACAGTAGTAACATCTTTTTTTCTAAAACTAGCGAAGTCAGGCTAGTTCTGAAAATATGACTACAAAATCTTCAAAAATACAAATTGATATTTACATAATTTGTTTTCTATCATACCGATAAAAACAGATGAAATGAAAATATGTGTTACATTTATTACATTATTTTCATTTAAGGCCATGGCTGTGCGAAATATGATGGCCTTTCAGTCATTAGCAATATACTACAGCATTTATGTCCATTTCCATAATAAAAACAAAGTTAAGTACCGGCACACATATTACGGTAGTCAAACTTCATAGTTGCATCATGTAGATCTGTTTAGATTATACTTATTTATTTTAGCTTGATTGGAAATTTTATATGAATCTTATCGAGTCAGTTTCCTGTGTAGAACCAGAACTGAGAGTTGTTTTGAGATGCTATCTAACCAAGCATGATATCGAACCTACGACTTATGTCGTGAGTGGTCAATACTCTATCCACCGCGCAACCCTCAGTGTAGATTTTAAAATATGTAATTTTCAGTTTTAAAAATTGCGGTGTGCCCCTTTAAGATAGGTTCTGACTAACATTGCGTGTTATATTATCAGTTAGTTTAAACATATTTTATTGCATAATTTTACATGAAATGGGTCTGCAAACATTAGATTCGGCTCTTCCCCTACAGATAACATAATCGTTTTTAACAATGGCATAAAATACATTACAAAACCAAAATAATTGACAAATATTATGGAAAAGGAGAAAAAAACACAATATTTAGGTGAGTTTTTTAAGAGAGGAAGAGAGAAAAGAAGAAGAAAGAGACAGAGCGAGTTAGTTGCTGCATAACAAAGTTTATATACAGTTATTTTGATAGTTCATTTCTCATCTGTTTGGCACCTCCCACTAACAGCCTGCGGCTCATGATAAGTTATTTCAACGGAAGCAGCAGTCAACTGGCATTGACAGGTTCTACTTTTTTGCAAACTTAATAAAAACAAATATGTAGAACTTAATCATTATAAATCGTTAAATCTTTTTGTTGTTTTAATAAAATTATGTACTGATTCAACCATTTTCTTATTTGCGTTTAAAGATAAACTCTTATATTATCAGTTGAAACTGAATATTAAATTCACAAAGAAAGAAGATATTGATTAAAACAACATAATATTGTTTATTTACATGGTAACAGTTTTCTAGTATATCGGTCGTTTGTAGACTGTAGAAATGATACCAGGGGTCGTATTCACCAACCATTCTTGAGAGTATTCTTAGACTTGAGCATGAAAGTCCAAATTTCAACCTTAGATATCTAGTTAACCATGACAGATAGGGTAATTGTGAGAGTTGGTTTGATTATGTATTAAGTGTTCCTATCTGCTTGCAAATTTTGGTCGAAATAAACGGGTCGCTAAGTGTGTTTTTCAAAATTCATTCTTGAGTTCGAGTCTTAGAATATTTTTAAGACTGGTTGGTGAATATCACCCCAGATCGTACCGACAAGGACCGTCACATTGCGTTGTTTGGAACACTCTGATTGGCTACTGAATTGACTCTGATTGGCTTCTGAGTGGACGGCCATTGTTGTTTTGTTTTTTTATTCCAAAGTCTCACATGCGCTTTCAGTTGTGGGACAGGCCAACGCCACACATGCTATTTGGAGTTCTCAGTAGCATACATCTGGAAGAAATACCATAGTATTTCTGTGTTTTAAATTCGTTTGTACATAAATTGTATTAAATTGTTTATTGTTTAAAACATATTTAATAAGACAAATGGGAAGAACCAGTACTAAGCGTATACGTTTATGGTGTCTTGCTCAATGCCACCACAAATAGCCGTGGCGGAGGAGCAAACACATAACCCTCCCATCCTGGGTCCGATGTTCTACCACTGGACCACGCGCTCTACACAATATTGTTTTGTTTCCTAATACATATGTATGTATATACATTACGTATTTTCATACTGGCGCAATACCAGCTCGATTTACAGTACATGTACACTAGACGAATAACTTCTATTTTCCTATTGGACGAGGACCAGGAAGCGGAAGTAGAATAATTTATAAACGTTAACTACTTAGTTGTAAATTGACTCTGACAACTCTGCTTTTAAAACTCCAGCTGTCTATTTTGTTTTTTGTAATGTAGGCGAAACTCTAGCTGTCTATTGTCTTTTTTGTTATATAGACATAACTGAGGCAAGTTGTCCCAGGAGAGGATACATGACAAACAATAGGATTGAATTTGACGTCTTCTGGAGGAAATTGAATTACCATTTTGTGTTATGGTAAAGTGTTTGTTCTGAGGTCTTTTTCCAATACAATATCGGGATCTCTTTCAGCAGCACTGGAGTAGATTGTAAATAGAAGAAATATCACAGAAGTGCAGTGACCATAACAACAAAAATACGCTGTTTGAAGGACTTATAATTATAAAGACGGAAAAGAAACTGATTTGGGTGTTACGAATACTTGCGTAATCAAGCAAAACCTCGCGAAATCACATTTTCAAATATATTAACTTCCATTCATCTCAGAAATACAAATAAAAATTCTTTCTCTTCACAATGGAATTCTTATTGAAGTACTTATGATAACAACATTTCTATACTGCAACTAACAAATCAAGGAAAGTACTTGAAATTTTACTTCAAACTGCAATATTTTAAATTCAAGACCATTTTGCGTATTTAAAACAATATAATAAAACATATAAGGTAACGTACACCTTACATTTTATATAAAAGTAATCAGTTATTATTTCTTCCTATGCTAATTTATAAACATTTAGTAGGAAGATGCAATTTTCCTATCCTTCTATATAAGTCCTTGACTGTTTGTATGTACTATAAACAAAATATATAAATATCCAGAACAGAAGGCTAATAAGTACGGAACCGGCTCCCCCGACTAGTACCGTTAAATAGCATTTGATTTGGGAAAGTCTAATTTTAGCACGTTGATTGGGCGGTTATTTCAACTGAAAGTTTACATGATGTTATTGTTTTGTAAGCGTTCAATTGCTATGAATTGTGGACATGCATAAAATTCCCTGATTTTTCATTGGTGGTTAATAGACCTGATTCGGGAGATATCATGTTCTGGGATATACTATATTAACACTGAGAGCATTCTAAACATATAACAGCAGTTAATGCAGATGTAACCGCGTTTGGACCACAAATTGGTTTACGGCTGCAACACACAGCCTCGATATTTGTAGCCGGTGCCACATCATGTACATTTCGAGAGAAGAAGAGAGAACGATACCCAAGCCCAGGAATGGTCATCTGCAGTTATTCGACTAGCAGCATGTGAAATTACAATTATGTAAATGAAATGGTATTGCGCCAGTATGAAAAAAATGTTATAAATTAACATGTATATGAGACATGGATAGTTTCATGCAAATTATGAACAAAATAATTTGAAACACTTTAATACTGTATCAGGTCTAATAGTCGTACTGAGAAACCCGAATACGAGAAATTAGACATAAAATACAGTTACATTAAATACAGTTACATAAAATACACTTACATTAAATACAGTTACATTAAATACAGTTACATTAAATACAATTACATTAAATACAATTACATTAAGGCTCTCAGACACATGTGAATGTCAATATCAAATGATATCATGTAGGGGTATTATAGAATGCATGACCTGCGGTAAACCAAAGCAGACCTCAGATGGACGACGTTATTGCAGAAAATATTGAAGAAATTACTTAAGCATGTAGATCTCCAGTTATTTTGCTCAAGTCTCTGCTTCATTTAGGCGGCAAAACTGTTAATCAATCGTACATACTCGACCAATTCCATCATCCTTCGGTATTATACCTCGTAGATAGTTCAATTATGATAATTGGTGAAAGATCCAAGTGCACTGTTTATATTCGCAGCTATACCAATGACATGACCTGGAGAGCGAAAACGTGCAACCGACAATTATATCTAAGTTATATCTAGATCTGTCAGAGCCGCAGAATTTTAAGTAGCGAGGTAATTGTTTATAAAAGAGTTGAAGCGATATTGGTAAACCCAAACTTGATGTATAAAGAGGAGCAGAACCTTATGTTATATTTGTGGTTTACATCCTTTACGTGTGGGTGTTACCACATTTGTAAGAGAGGTCTGGCGAGCTACTTTTATCTACACTAACTTGGTCCATGATGTGATAACGGCTGAAAAATCACTGCTGTGTGATGCAATCGTAATCAGTTTATTGTTTTGGTTCTTGCCATTGACTACTCAAATACAGTTACATCTGTCGTCACGGATGCTGTATGCTTATACTGTTCTAAATATCAGTATCTTTACAGAGTTTGGATTTTCTCGTCAAAATATTGAGTATTGTTATTTTTCTATATATATAATGCATGCATGCACTGTCGACAAATATTGTACAGGTGTTGTTATGTTCACTGCACTTCTGTGATATTTCTTCTGTTTACAATCTACTCTAGTACGCGCGCGAAGTATGCGCGATATTGTATTGGAAAAAGACCTCAGAACAAACACTCTACCATAACACAAAATGGTAATTCAATTTCCTCCAGAAGATGTCAAATTCAATCCTATTGTTTGTCATGTATCCCCTCCTGGGACAACTTGCCTCAGTTATGTCTATACAACAAACACGAGAATAGACAGCTGAGCTAGATTTGCCGAGACTGAGTTGTCAAAGTCAATATACAGCTGAATATTTAACGTTTATCTAATATGCTACTTCCGCTTCCTGTCTTTTTAACTTCTCTTCATTTAATTGGAAAATTGAAGTTATTCGGCTAGCATGTATTTAAATCGTGATAACGCAAATGAGCTGGTTTTGTGAAGTATGAAAACACGTTTTAAATATAAACATAGGCAATTTAATACAAAGTATGTATAAAAGAGTTAAAAACATAGCCAAACTTTGACATGTCTAACAGATGTGCTGAGCCGGGCCCGATTAGCTTAGTATGTTACGCGTCTGACTATCAATCAAGGGGTCGTCAGTCTCCGTGATGTTTGATATATGACATTGTGTCTCATTATCATTCGTCTCTAACCGCTGATTTAAGGGAAGTTATCAGTTACTCGAGGAGATGGGGTGTACTCGAGTACTGGTTAACCTTTCAGGATCCCAGTAAACAGTGGTTAGGTTAACTGATCGTTTGTTAGCCATCGATGGCATAAAAATGACGCTAAATATTCAATCAATCAGAAGTGCTGAAAAATAAAGTGGAGAGTTTCTTGCCTGTCACACCATTGAAAGCGTATGAGAGCGGTTGGAATAAAATACTTCCTGTTGTACTTTTCACCATGTAATTGGAAAATCGCAACAATTATAACACTTTCCTGGCAAACAACATGTACATGTATTTAAAACTATACCACAGATGCGAATTTATAATCAACGATGTAACTAATTTGCTAGAATTAATCAACCTTCAGGTTTAGTTAACAGCTAATCCAATATCCGCCCAATAAAACCTAATTTATTTGTCAGTATTTTAAGACGATATGGAACACAGCTTGCGTATATCAGTTAGAAGAAATGCTGTTTTCTTTTCTGTTTTAAAGTTCCCATGGTTGAACATTTAAATACTTTAGGCAATGAGTTTGTCCGTCTATCTTGCTAATTAATCTTAGTTACTAGCATGATGTGTTCCTATATTATTAAACGCAGTTTAAATGTTCTGTATGTTCGTAAAGTTTTATATGCCATTGTGTACATTTCGACTTATTTATATTGATTTCATGAAATTTAGTAATGTTATTTACACGAATGACAGTTAATGAATTCGGAATTGACCTGACGCAGGCTGTCAATCAAACAAGTCGACAATCCAATCAGCGATCGATATTGGTTGCTAAACTGTCAATTTCCTAAGACAGGCGAATCGTCTACGTATAGGTTAGAAGTTATATGGTACGCCAGTAGAAAATTCCATGTAACTTATAACCGGCTTAGATGTTGTTCCACGTTCTCGTTCCTGGGTACCAGTCATGGTATTGTTGCATCATTTTATTTATAGAATTAAGCCCATGGAAGACATAAACATTGATTGACAGACATAAACACGAACGCGTGCGCGTTAGCACTGTTTGTTTCAAAATGAATATTTCGCGCGTTCCTCGTAAGTTTTCATTGAATTAAATGGATTTAGGCGGCGTGTTCATCATTGAAGTTTAGTGTGAATTGGAGGGATTGCGATCATTTTGTAGTTGCATGCGACAGCGAATCGACGTGACCAGGTACTATGGACTGGTGTGAAAATCGAAAGAAATGAAATGAAATTCGCAAAACAAAGACGAATGCCGTCTCTGCATAGAGATGAACCTATCGGTGCTATTAAGTGGAGCGCGTGGTAGAGCATCAGATCCGTGATCGGAGGGTTGTGTCCCCGTCAAGGTTATGTATGCAAGACACTGTCTTTCCGCTTATGCTTAGTACTGGTTCTGCCAAGGAAGATTTCGAGCGTAACTTGTTTCCGATCGAAGTAAAATAAATAAGTTTAAACTAAACTGACTAAGTTGCCGTGGGAAAGTCGTATTAATTGCAAGAGTGCAACGTTGTATTTTGCATAGTTGAAAAGATGGAATGGCGAAATATACAAAAAAATAATATTAGCCGTTACACATTTGCCAAAAAAAAAATATGAGTCTTGCATGACCAGTTAATAGCACCGAAGGTTCATCTTTTTACAGAGACGACGTTCGTCTTTTTCCATGAAATGTTAATTTTAAGAAAGTAATCTGCAAAAAATGTTACCGGAAACAGGCACTTTTCCTTCGACTTTTAGCAGAAGGTCGCGTGGATTCGCCGCCGTAGTATAAATTGTAGCATTGTCTTTGCAACTTCAGAAGTTGGTTCAATACGGAACGTTCTATTTTTCATGGAATGGAAAATGGAAGTTTCTATGAAATGGAACGTTCTATTTTAAAAAAAAACTGACAACATCTAAATTGTATTTACTTGGACAAACAATGTCATGTGGCCAGGAGCGGAGCGATAGTCGCTCCAGTGTCAGATCAATTCGAGTTTAAATATATATGAAAATGGTAGGTTATGTCTGGATAACTACGGATAAAGTTATGTTTTCTTATTTTTCATTATAACTATGACGCACGCACTTGAATAAATGAGCAATGCATTGATATATAATTATATGCCTAGAAATGTTGCGTATAATCAATTGAAAATAATAATCGGGACGGTAGAGTAGTAGATAGGGTGCTGGTCGCCCTTGCCAGAGGCTGTGGGGTTCAATCCCCAGTTTGACCCGAGGTCGCCTCTAAGAAACAACACCCAGTTCTGGTTCTAGCCAGGAGGCGGACTCGAGAGCAGTTCATAGAGCTCTGAGTTTTTTTCGCAATCGAGCTTAAATAGATTAGTATCAAAACATATGGTTAAAGTTTATTCATTTATATAGCCTCGGATATTGGTTAGAAAAAAAGGACGAGACAAGATATTGTTTGTTGCGCATAAAATAATGAATATAACATTAGTGTTGTCGTGACATTAAAAATCACATTATAATTTATATGCAAATATATTCAAGTATAGATTTTTGTGTTTTCATTTTCGGTTTTTATTTTACTTTTAATATCTTTATTATGCAAATTTCGTTTGAAGGATATGTTTGACAAAAGAAAATTTTCAGCCTTGTTTTCAATTAACATAATAAAACGACCAGTTAGATTATCCGCTACTCGAAATGCATTAAGCATCATAGAATTAATGTATTTACAAAAAAGTCTTAAAATCCATTTATTCCGAAAGTGAATTAATCTAGGAAGAATACGTTGTTTTTTTCTACACCTTACTATCGGCCAGATTGATTTAAAAATGTTTGTGCAAACGATTTTAGAAAATATAATAAATGTCTTCAATAGTATTGCGCGGGTATACGTGTTTATTTCTTCATAAACTAGATAGTTTATGCATTATTGTCCTTAAGAAAGAACTGTTATAAAAGTGATATCATCAAGCGTAAAATAAAATAAAAAATAATGTATTTTTGTATATATCCCGAAAATGATTTAATAAAATGGTAATTCTAGTGTCTCACTGGGATGCTAAGCCTTATCTGATTGTTTTTCATTGTTCCCCTTTTAGAAACAATAGTCTAAGTTATGTGTCTGTCACGTTAGAGACGCGGATGAGCTTAGAATTGCGTTATGCGGTAGTGGTTGCATGGTAATACATATAAATAAAGTATATTTAAAAACAATAATAACATATAGCAGGCTAAAATCAGTGGTATCATGCATTGCATATATCAATACCGACGCCTTAATGAAAACTGACTTGTCAAATAATATGTATCGTCACGTGACAAACATAAAGTATGCTTTCTCGGAGCATTTGCATTTACCAATTAGTCAAGGATACGTTCAGTTCTGGTAAACAGCAAGCACATTTTACTGCCTGGTTCACAGTATGAAATAATGAGTTGTTTTTTTTCTTTAAATATTTTATTTCTCACAATACATATACATTCAAGTAAATAGCAACGGATTGTACATAACACAATAAGAAGGATAAGCGTGGATATTAATCTAGCACGTAAAGATATATAACTGATATACAAGTCTATTCAGGCTATGTTTTTATATGTTAACAATTGATATTGTAAGTGTTTTTATAGTGAAGCATTGTCACAATGGTCTTTATAAATATAATATACTTTATGCATTAATTGAAAGATAAGTTGGTGTTTGTAGACAGTAGTTCATGGAGAGTAGATAAGAAAAAAAAGGAAATGTAGGTTAGGATAAAGAGGAGGAATATTTGACACTTTAAGTCTGTAATCAGTTTGATGACGTCATTAATACAGTTGTAATTTTTCCCATTTGCCGTTATGTTGTTCAAGTTTATCTTTTGTCGTTGCTATTATTCTTTCTATATTTTCAATATGTTTTAAAAATTTGATAAAATTGATAAACATGGGAATCGTTTTTGCGTACTTATTTTTGTAGATAAAATATTTAGCATAAATTAATATAGTATTTAACAAGTTTGAATAACTGCTCAATTCAACATATCCAAGAGATATTATCATATAATTTAACTTTATTGTAAACTGCTTTTCATTAAGATATCCTTAAAGATTTGTCCAAAAGGCTCCAGAACAATGACATTCCCAAAATAGATGTATATTTGTTTCAACATTCATGGCACAAAAATCACATAAACCTGTATTACATATGTTGCATTTATACAGGAATTTGTTGTTTGGTACAATTCGCATAACATATTTGTATTGAAAAGCTCTTATTTTTGTATCAATTAAGGATCTAAAAGGTACGGTGTGTACAACATTCCAGTTAATGTTCATACTGTCTTATTCCCATTTAATATGAGGTTTGATAATATTAATATTGTTAGTGGTTTTTAATTGTCTGTTGTATAAAAAATTATTTGGACTCTTGAGGTTTCGAATTTGTTGCATTAAATTAATTTGTTTATTATTATCAGCTATGTTGTCAGCTTTCAAGTTTTATTTCCATACTTTTGGAATGCTGTCCATTAAAGTATAATATTTTAAAAAATCTGAATTAGTAAGTGTGTACTTAGCTTTTACAAACTGAAATGTATAAACCGTTTTTTGCCTACTATCAAATATTTGTTTGATGTACTTGATACCTTTTGCATACCATTCTTTATAAAATAGTGTCGTGTTATTGTTTTTTATATAAGAATTATTCCATAATATCTTATTGTTTAATCCTTCAGCTTCTGCTTTATTTACAAAGTGTATGCTTGACCATGATTGTAATATTTCTAAGAAAAACTTGGGAAACGGTTAGTGTAGAATTCAAGAAAATCAATTTGATAACATTAGGAAACATTACCAGGACTGAACGCAGACCAACATATAAAGTAGAATTGCAGATAACCAATGCAACTGGATATGTATGGGGCAAATAAAGAGACAGACTTTAGTTAGGATGTTAGCTGTGACTAAGAATTTATATAGAGTTAAAACATTTGTTGAGAAATATATAAACATGTGAATAAAATGACTTTAAATGAAACCACCCTGTTTGAGTGTCTGTTATGCAACAGTACAGTTAAATCCAAAATATTTGTAAAACACTAGGAATAATAAACCTAACGCAAAATCTAATAGAGTGCTTTTCCAATCTGATATTTTGCTTAACAGGCAGGATAATTCGACGTATTGCTGACCTTCCGACTGACATTGTATTAGTAATAATGAAGATTTTAAAATGCGTCTGCTGTACTATTTAGGTAAATTACAGTGCAAACTTGTGTAAACAGTTTTCAGTTTATTTTTATTAGTTTATCGTCTGCTTTGGCTTCTGTAAAGACAAGGAGTATATCTGTATGTTTATAATTATCATCATTTGTTTCTTTTTCTTTTATCTGAGCGGTGTTCTTCCTTCACCATATACATGTGCATTGTGCCATATAATTATGTAAGAGAATACTGAGTACGAGGATACTTTTAGTTACAGTATCTCGTCTTGTGGTGTGATGCAGGAAGAGCGAGGTCGGTCCATCTGGTAACCAGAGTTAAGGACTCACACCAATATTGAAATTGATAGGTATAAAAAAACATAGAAATTTAAAAAAGAATAAACTGGTCAAAGTATGCTTTTTTTTTTATATATAATTGTAGATCTTGAACCAGCGAATAATGTGAGCCCAGACACATGTTAGAGATTTTGTTTTTTCACTGTGTTTTGGACATAAATGTTACAATGGAGCCCTATAGGAAATGTAATAGTGGTGTGAGATGTTAAACTTCGCGTTGGCGTCTTTTGCTACTGATCGTTTCAAGGCATTGACATCTGCTGTCACTTCTCCTGTATGTATGTAGTATATACTGAACGGAAGAGCTACCCACCACCGTTGTATTTCTAATAGTTCCGGTAAAATATTGAGTAGCATTATTAAAATGTGTTTACGACATTAACAGACAATATGTGTTGATTTTACATAGCCTGAATCATCTTTCTTATTCAAGTCCAAATTTCAAGAAAATTACTTTTTTGAGAAAATAGCTTTTGGTAAATATACGTCACAAAGACAAATAATACATACAGTGTTTTTGATTTTAATAAACTTTGAAACATTAAAATTAATCAACTTGCCATATTTCCAACCAGTTCATTATCTATAAATATTACCCCATATATACCTCAATAATACAAACAACCGAACAAGAAGAGAACGCTATTACGTCATAAATAACGAATGTTTATGACGTAGTGTTTGCTACGAATGTCAGATACATATAATTTCAGATGGCGGATTAGCTGTTTAGTATACTTAATATTATAATTCTGTATATTGATAATAGTCTTGTTGCTTTGATGACTGATTCATTTCCGTTGAATTGCTACTCCTCCCTTGGTCACATGACCTCTTATTTTACTATAATTAAATATTTATGCAATCTCAACACCTGTATTTATAATACTCAGTGCTGGAACCGCAAATCAATGTTTGGGTTGATACATCCTCAGTAGCAAATGGAGAATAAAAACTGCAACAGAAAACATTGACCCAATTTCATAAAGAAAATGTCGACGTCAATGAAACAACTAAAAAAAGGCTCCATTCGCCACCGCTGTGGGTCTGTGATGAGCATTATGAAAAACTCTGCGAAAAACAAACCGATTGTATATGCCAGTCGCAGATGGTACAAGATTGGATTACTTGTCAATCATTACATGTCGGTCTCCTCACAACCTGTACGTACGAGTGTATCACTCAGTGCCGGGGCGGGAATAAAAAACTGTAACTGAACACAGGATTTCCAATTTCCTTCAGTATATGTCAACTTCAATCTAACAGCTGTTTACACTTCTTCTCCCGTGATGGCTCCGTTTGTCTCAGTTATGTGTCTGTAAACTAACAGTTTGATTGGAATTGATGGTATTTAATAATGTGTCAATTCAAGCTTTTAGCCTGTTTGTAAATGTTTTATCTTATTCTACCATTCAGTAAGACAGTTAACATAAATATTTCTTAGGTCTGCCAAATGGAAATATAAATGGTACCTAGAACGTAATGAAAAATATAAGTACAACAGCCCGAATCTACATTTCAACTGTACAGCGTTTACCAGCCTAGACAACTTATTACGTTGTCATGTCCACGCGTTTACCAGCCTGGACAACTTGTTACGTTGTCATGTCCACGCGTTTACCAGCCTGGACAACTTGTTACGTTGTCATGTCCACGCGTTTACCAGCCTGGACAACTTGTTACGTTGTCATGTCCACGCGTTTACCAGCCTGGACAACTTGTTACGTTGTCATGTCCACGCGTTTACCAGCCTGGACAACTTATTACGTTGTCATGTCCACGCGTTTACCAGCCTGGACAACTTGTTACGTTGTCATGTCCACGCGTTTACCAGCCTGGACAACTTGTTACGTTGTCATGTCCACGCGTTTACCAGCCTAGACAACTTGTTACGTTGTCATGTCCACGCGTTTACCAGCCTGGACAACTTATTACGTTGTCATGTCCACGCGTTTACCAGCCTGGAAAACTTGTTACGTTGTCATGTCCACGCGTTTACCAGCCTGGACATTTTATTACGTTGTCATGTCCACGCGTTTACCAGCCTGGAAAACTTGTTACGTTGTCATATCCACGCGTTTACCAGCCTGGAAAACTTGTTACGTTGTCATGTCCACGCGTTTACCAGCCTGGACAACTTGTTGCGTTGTCATGTCCAAGCATTTATAGGCCTGGACAACTTGTTACGCTGTCACGTTCACGCGTTTACCTGTTCAACATTTCAATGGACACTGATTGTCTTGTCTTGTCAATGAATTTTGGTAATATATATTGTCATGTTAAATCTGCGACCCCAAGTTTCAACTTTATCAGCCCTTTCCAGAATAACAATTAAATAAATATAATATGTAGATCTCAAATATTTATTCAATAGAACTAAGATGGGTGAATTTAAAATTGTTCATAACTGGTATGATAATCATCCAACAATTACCACAATCTGTAGTTTAACTATAAAGAGCTAGCTCCAACTATGTAAATGCTAAAGCAAATAAAAGAAACACATTTTGTTTCCTTCAACGTTTGTATTTTAATATGTCTAACCCAAATAGGTCTTATACAGAACTGTGAAAAGTACATTTAAAAGGCTTGTAATTTCCATACTAATGTAACTCATAAAACGCAAAGACTGGCAGTTGCTAATCATGTGTAAATACTAAAACCAATTAAGATATTTCGATTATCTCAACACTTGTATCAATATCGCTAAGTGTTGGAACCGCCAGCCAAACATTGGTTTTATATATCATTCTACATGCATATATCCTCGACAGAAACCAAAATACTGTAATAGAACACTTGAATCCAATTTCCTCTAGCATATGTCAAATTTAAATTCAATAACTGTTTACACTTCTCCCATAACGACTTCATATGCCCCCGTTATGCGTCTGTATGCTAAGTTTGAGTGACAGTTGGAAGCCGCCGTGGCATTGGTAGTATTTAATAACATGTCAGTTCAAGCATCTTGCCTTTCTGTAAGTGCTCTATCCTCACGTAGCCTTGAAATAAGACAGTTAATATAAATATGTCTATGGTCTGCAGAATGAAAATGTAGCTGGTTTCTAAAGCGTGATGAAAATATGTGTATAACATTCTTAATCTACATAACAACTACGCATAGTTTATCAGACTGGACACTTTTTATCTTTATCCTTACTGATCAGGTTCAACTTTAACATTTTAGTGACCCTTGACTTGTTTTGTCAATAAATCGTGGTAACGTCTTGTCATTTGACGAAAATATGCGTGGTATTTTTTCTTTACTTTTGAAACGTACATTTAATCTCATGTACAACCAGTCAGAGTACCTCTTAATAAACACAAACGTAGCATTGATTGGGTTTGCACTTTTATTGTATATTAGTCTCAGAAACATTCCGAGAATTTGTTCTAGTAGATTCGTAATTTGTATAAGGCCATTATTGATAAATTGCTACAATATCATCAATTTTTGTTTTAAAATGGGATTTTATTAAAATTATTATTTTATAAAAATTAAAAGGGTCGGAGCGACATGTAAATTAACATTTAACAGTATGTTTTATCGGTCCATCGTCATAATAGCACTGTGATACCGCAAAGAGCTCCTAATGCATAGAGCTTGTCGAGGAGCTCAATGCGTCAATATGCTCCATAATTCCGCATAAAGCTCTTCGATTTAAATATCGACTTCAATGTTAATTAAGACTATTTAGAGAACTAGTACAACATCTACCACTTCTTCCACAACAACAACGACAACAATTACCATTGCTGTCGATTACATTATAATTATCTTTATCTTTAACATTGTCTTCACTTTCATTATCATCATCATCATAATCAGTTTCACAATCATCATATATTCATCATCATTTTCTCCATTAACAATGACAAATTTCTTGAAATATACAATAAAGAATGTTACTTTATGAAGGTCAACACCTCGTTCGATGATTAAACAATGCAGCTAAAGTGTGTAATTGAATGATGTTAATTTATAAAAAAAATATATTAATTCTGCTTTCAATAATGCATTGCACACATGAAACATATTTAATCTCTCTGAATAACAATTAACACCTAATCAACAATGACCCCTTGTATATACTTTATAAACGCCCAATGACTTGTTAATAACATTAACCTGAAAAAAAAGAAGTGAAAAAATGACGAGATCAAATGGTTATCCAATTTCCGGAGTACAGAAAGAAAATACACTATTCCGTCGTTGTACAAGCGGCCCTAATACCGTATATAAGGGTGGCAATATTATTTTTAAACTAAATGACCATTAAACAAAAGGATAAATCATAATGTTATTACAGACTGTCCTAATGCGTAGTTTTGGTGTAGATTTAGATAACAGTGTTGATGGACATTTAGACACGGCATAATTATAACAATGCTGACATCATAATGAACGTGGTACTTGCTCAATTTTATAATTATAGTCTTGATCTTTGCTGACGCTTGCTTTGCCAAAACACAAACATCTTGACAAGTTCAACCGGGAATAAAATTGTAACGGTAAACTGATAAAGTTTTGCATTGGTTAATTCAAACAATCGGACTACCTCGAATAGTTCATAGTATTTCAATAGAGTATCGGTTGGATGTTTATTTCTATATGCATTGTTTTATATTATTAGATACTAAGTAACACAAGATAAATAAGCATTATTGTTCACCCATAAAGCGTGGACTTTCCGTAGTGCGTGTGAATCTAACGTGACACTGGTTTACTGGCTTTAAGACACTTATATTTTTAGTATAAAAGAGTTAAGAAGTGAAAGTTACATTTTACTGTTTGTCAACCTCTGCACTACCAAAATATGATGAGAAAAGTAGGGATCATGTGTCACAAAAGAGAGTTTTTCTGCTCAGTGTTTACACTGTCGACAAAGTGAAAGTAGACTTCCGAAATCATCTATTTATACACCAATTTCCAAGCATCAATTTTATTTTCTAAATTCACAATTCAAACATGACAATGCTGTCAAAATGTAAAGAATACATCAATTATGTCATTCAAAAAATGAGCGTTAAAATAAGGAAAATGCATTTATTAAAGAAGAAGAAACAAGGCTTATTTATAACCGCCATTATGCGACTACTCCACGGAAGCACTTCCTCTTTCTATTGTTGGTACTATGCCTATATTTGTGTCAAGATGTTGGTGTAAGTATCTTGAAATTAAAACGGGATCTTCTGTAAGGCGACTGTGTCTTCACTGTGAAACAGCCTAGCTTGAAACTATAGTAAATAATGTTGTTCAACTATATAATATACATAAATTTTCCTCAGGCTTCTTGCCTCGTGATTCGTAAACTTCAAACAAAAAAATATAATAAAATGATTGTAATATTTAGAAATCATACAGACAATCATATCAATTAACTATTTACAATATAATGTTTCAAACCCTGTAGAGTTGAACTAACTGTTGTTCAACACTATTTTGATAATGAGACCAGTTGTTCAGACAACGTGTCTGGACAGCATATGTTTGAGACTTATTTCAAGCTTAAATCAAAACTGTATGTCTGGAATAATACTCAGCTCCAGCATAAAAATAACCTATATGCTTGAAGCTGTTTAAAAGTCTTCAAACTAACCTAAAGTGCATAAAGCAAAGCCAAGCTTCAGCACGAAAATAAAGTTAGTGTTTGAGAACGGTTTCAAACTAATAACAAAACTGTATGCTTGGAACAATGCTCAGTTCCAGCATAAATATACACTTAAACGTTTGGAGACCGTTCCAAACCTATGTCTTCGAACTAAGATAAAAATCCAGTTCCAGCACAAAACTAACCTGTTACGTTTGAGAACGGTTACAAACTAAAAAGCATCAGACTAAATTAATGTGCATGAAAAAATCAAAGTTCCAGCACAATACATATTCCTATGAGTTTCAAAACCCTATCACTAGAAAGAACTTTTGTCGCAGTGCACTCTCTCCACGCAACGCAATTCAGCTCTTTCAAGGTTTCACGTATACTTTGACGCTGAAAATCTCAAGCAGACTTCTTGCAACTTACGTCGAAAGACACTAGCTAACAGGGTATTGCTTTATTACGAAGCAGTAAACCGTCCTCTTTTGTACCAACAAATTCTTACTTTATATTCAGGAAAGCAAATGGTGTCCATTTCATGATTCATGATTAATAATTCAATCATTGATTATAAATGTATCATTCATCTTTTTATGATGAATTTTCTTTTAAAACTTATATCTGGTATAATATTGTATAATAATAGCGAAAACAATAGAGTGTATTACCTCTCCCTATAGTAATTGCTATACATAGACATTTATGCTTTAAAACAACGACATTATTTTGACAATTTGTGTATTCAGTTTGTCAAGTGAGATGAATGTTACTCATAATTACCTTTTAATTTTCGCCGAAGAAACGGATAAAAGAGCAAATACACTTTACTGCCAACGTGTGATTCAATTTACTTCAGAAGACGTCAGTTTTAATCGTATTGGTTTTGTTCTCCGTATGGGGCTATTTGTCTCAGTTCTCCGCCTGTGAAATAATGAATGTATAGGCAGCTATAAACAACGCCAGTTGTGTCATGGAGCCAATTGTAGAAGTTAAACTTTAATACGTTTTTGGACAAAATCGTTATCTTTCTCGTCATGGAAGGTTTCTCGAAGTTTCAATTAAAATATTGAGCTTAACCTAAAATGGTAACATTTCTAATTTTGAAGATCAGGCGCGCAGTTTCCTATAGGCACTGTAGGCAAGTGCTTTCATTTTTTTTCTGAGAAATCGAAAGAATAAACAATGCCATAAATGTAATAAAATCGAACCACTAGGCTACTCCATTTTCCCTTTATATTGTGAAAGACCCTTAAAACATAATAAATATACGCCACAGTCGAACTGAGAGTTTCTATATGCTAAGAGTTCAATGTCTGTCTTCTACTGTCAAAATCTTGAATATATGATGCATTGTTTTCATTTTTCAAAGCTAGCCGAAAAGTGAAATACACAGGCGTCAATAACGAGCGTATGGACCATTCGCCGGGATACAGGCATAGTACCACCATTAGAAAAAGGAAGTGCTTCCGTGGGGTAGTCGCATAATTGCGGTTATAAATAAACCTCGTTTTTTCTTCTTTAAAAATGCATTTTCCTTATTTTAATGCTTATTTTTTTTAACGGCATTATTGATGTATTTTGAATATTTTGACAGCATTGTCATGTTTGAATTGTGAATTTAGAAAAAAATTGATGCTTTGAAATTAGGGTATGAATACATGATTTCGGAAGTCTATTTTCACTTTGTCAACAGTGTACACATCGAGCAGAAAAAAAAATCTGTTATATGACACATGACCCCTACTTTTCTCATCATATTTTGATAGTGCAGAGGTTGACAAACAGTAAAATGTAAGTTTCACTTCTTTCATTTGGGATTCTCCATGAATGACAAGACTTCAAACTTTTATTATTTACTATAGAATAAAGAACAAAAATTAATGGTAGGTTTACACCTGTATACATGCACTCATTATCGACGCCTGTGATTTCAAGTCTCAGTCGTGACATCTTGCAGTAGAAGACATATGGCATTCTTAACGAACTTGGATGATATGTTCTGCACTTAATTAACCTGTATGTAAGTGGTGCGTTTTCAAAGTCTCTGTGTGAAGCGCATATCAATGTTAGGCAGATGTCACCTCCTCTTCTTGTTATTGAAATCTGTATTACCAGCTGCTGTGACAGATGGAGCAAGTATGAGAATTTTACTGTATATTTTAAGGTGTCGCTACATGCTTGCCAATTTTGGTCTCAAAACATTATATATTAGTGTGTTTTTCAAAATTCATTCTTGAGTTCAAGTCTTAGAATATTCTTAAGAATGGTTGGTCAATACGACCCCTGGTGCCCGTTTCATTAAGTTTGCGTACGAACAAATTGTGACATCCTTGAACGTTTCATTTTCACAAAATGTTTGCAAATTTTAGAAAACCTCGGAATACTTTTTATTATGCTTCCAAAAGATCGTAAAATAAATTAGCGGCACGCTAAATGAATTTCCCGACTTTTTCTTCATTACTAGAAATTTCACATGAAGAAGTTCGTAAACTTACGAACATAAGTGAAACGGGTCTTCGGTTCTGAAGACGGTTTGGGGATGGGAGTCATTTTGTCAGCGTGTCTGGGCAGATTGGGCACTTATTCCGGCATCAAATTGCACTCCCTGGGTGAGCT